>JAOPSE010000016.1:68651901-69901901 GCA_029449295.1 Zea luxurians | reverse complement strand
CAGGCTTCTAGGTTTCGCTTGGCAGCTAGCTTATTAAAGAAGCATCGATGCCAACACACAAACCTTTCTCTTGCGAACTCCCACATGGATTTCTTCTTTGATTGGTCTTCTGGTGCTTCATCAACAAAACTTGGGTGACCACTTCTCATCCAGAAACTCATATGCTTTGATGATCTGGTCTTCCACAAGCTTGCTATAGGCCTTCTTCTTTTTCTCCACAGCAGGAACCTTACTGGGACACTACCCCACTTAAAAAGAATGAGGTAGAACTCTTGAATCTTGGGGATTTGAACTCCTTGAAGTACCACATAACAAGGGTGTTACGGGGCCTTCTTCTGCTGTTGTTGCTTGACCAGGCTGCGGAGAGATGACTGACACAGGGTTGATTCTGGGAGAACCTTCTTATCTTTTCTTCACTATCTTCTTTTCTCTTCTCACTTTTCACTTTTCACTGCCTCTTTCTTTCTCTTTGCTCTTCCCACTGGAGGATTCTATCAAAGAGTATTACTATCATACACTGGAGGAAACCAAAGATTATGAACCATGTACAACAGTCTTCAACCCACGAATCACCAAGCATTGTGATCTTAGGGGCGAGGGAGTGGGAAATGGAGTTTCTTGCGATTTGGCAGAGGGGATTTTATTGGGAGCATTTTGCTTTGAGTGAGATGGGAACTGAGGGAGCTGGTGGGGGAATTTATAGGCGAGTGGGGGTGCTCGGGGGGGGGGTGTGGAGTGGTAGTGATGGAGCAGGTGACACGAGGCAGCAGGCGTGATGGGGGGATGGTGTTGCTGGCGGTAATGGCGGTGGGTGCGCTGCAAAGGGGATGGGTGGCGGTAGTGCGCTGCAAAGGGGGAGTGGGGCGGTGGTTGGAGGCAGGGCACGCGTGCGGGGGGCACGGGTGGGTGGTGGGGTCGATGACCCTGATGTTTGTGGACTTTGGTTCCAAGAATCTTTGCCTCTCTGTATGGTAATAACTCCTTCTGTCCTCTTTTCCTGTTTACTTTGACTTAGGGGCAGTGCTTCGATTCTCACGGTCGGTCCTTTTGACTGAGCGGCTGGACTGGTTGCTTCTGTAGCTTATTCTAGGCTTCAAGGGTAAGCTTTCCGGTATCTTCTTGGGTAAGGTGCTTTTCTCTTGAGATGGGTTAAGATGAGAATGGAAGCATAAGGTGAGGATTAGCTCTAATTTGTGATCTATGTTTTTAGAGAAAACCTTTTTAAGAAAAACGAAAAGAAAACACACAAGCTCAGCAATGATAAGCACAAACAAATCAAATGTTTTGAATAAGGGAAGAATAGAGTTTTTCCAAAGCACGGACTACTCAGATTCGGGGGCTAAGCATAACTACTATTGCTTGGCTCCTGAATTGAGAACTATGCTAAATGCAACTTATGAGCACTAACGTTAAAGCATCACATATGCACTCAAAAGGGGAGAAAACATCAAGCGAAATTCATTTTGAAATGCCCTAGGGGGCCACACAAATAGAGTTTTGCAAAACACGAGTCTACACGATTACCTCTCATACATGCAGGGCTCTAGCCAAAGTGAAGAAAAACTTCACTACCCAATGCATGCAGAGGACTGGGCATAACTAACTTCAGATCAGGCAGCTTCTCTTCTGGCAAGGCTAGCGCACAACTTCAATCTGAGACATCTCCTGGATGGGTCAAGAGGGAGCTGATGTTGATGACTTCTTCTGGCGGCGACTGAGATGGCAGCACGGGGTCGAACTCTTCTTCAAGCTGGACTGGCTCTTGTAGCTCCTCAGAGGGCGGCGGTGCTGGTGGGGTGCTTGCAGCTTCTTCCTTGACTTCAAGGGATGGTGCTGGAATCTTCTTCATGGTGAGGGGCTCAAACAACTCTGGCGGGGGATCTTGGGAGGATTCAGGGTACTCTTGCTTATTCATAGCCTGAGGGAAGATTGGAATCCCTTCCAAGACTATGGCTCCTTCCGGGAGTTTCCAAGCCTTCTTCTCTCCTCTGATAGAGACCGGGTGACCTTCAAGAATCTGGGGATCTTCAGCTCTGATGGGTTGAACAGGGTTGGATGAAGCGGGCTCTTGGATCCGCAGGGCTCTACGTTGGTTATGGGTTACCAAGTAGGCCTCCATCAACTTCTGGACGTGCTCATCCTTGGCTTGCTTCAGGGCTTCAATAGCAATGGCTTCACGACTTTCCAAGGCAGCTACACGGGCTTGAGCTAAGGAGAGATCCACATGGAGCTGACGGTTGCGCTTCTCTGCATCTTCTGCTCGGGCAATCATCTGACGGTGGTGCCGAGCCAAGAAATCATACTGTGCATCCAGGGTGAGCAGGTACGCAGTGAGGTATACGACTAAGGGGTCGTCCTCAAGCAGCTGCTGCCCTTCCAATGCATGCATCCTGGCCATCCAGACTGGACGATTTCTCTGAAAGGGCGGAAAGAATCTGAGCGGGGTGTCGGCCACTTCTTCTTCATAAATTTGACATAGGGCCCTCAATGCCTTGCGAGCGACGACTTGACAGGTGTCTTTGAATCTGTGCCCAGCAGCAGTGACACACCATTCCACATGGTGCGGACTGGATCCAATGTACACAGTCACGACACATTTCTCTGTGCCATGCTCGACGAATTCACGACCATCATACTCTGGCTGGCTCCTGATTCCGAGGCGAACTGTGCATGCTCTCAGCAACTTGGGGAAACCATCTTCATTCTGGCAAAAGCTGGTTTGGCAACTGTAACACCCCTGGTGTTACTGTAACTAAAACTTGAGCATGGCATCATAAACATTGGCATTGAATATGTTTGACACACCTAGAGTGCATTTACTAGGTAAAAATTTCAAACAAGTTGTATTGTTTTGGTATTTTGCAAATAGAACCCTGGATAGGGAACTTAACCCTAAATAGGGATTAAAGGGGTAAAACATAACCCAAGTTGAGAAAACCTAAAGGCTTTAGGGGAATAGTCATAAAATGTTCCCAAGAATGAACTTGAATTATATTTATACCCTTGGGATACCTAAAACCCTAATTAGAACCCTGGAAAACTCTAAAACCAAACCCTAGGGACCTATGTGCAAAAACAGTGCATAATTGGACCAAAGTGTAAAAACTACTATGTTTAAATATATAAAGTCACATGGTTCACATTTAGGAGGATTTGCAAGCCAAACCCTGAGTTTTGGACTTATTTGCAAAAGAACCACATTTGAACTCTTTTGACTAAGTCTGAATTTCAGTGTATTGTGCTCATCTTTGTGACCTTGTAACTTCTAAACAAAGGGTTTTTGCCCTAGGTCACCACATCAAAGTTATAGAGCAAACAAAGGAGAACAACTTTGCTTAAGGTTGTGAGCATAGTTATTAAGAAAAAGTCAGAGATAATTAAGCCTCAAGTTTGGCTGTCAGGCCGGTTCCATTCTGAAATTCAGATTTTCAGTGAAACAGAGCCAGCTTTGTGTGTGAATTCAAGCTTTAATTGTTGAGAATTTGATCAAGATTGCTGTGACAAAGTTGTAGCTGGTTTGTCAGGCTATAATTTTGGTACAGAGAGCTAGCTTAGTCACCACACAAAATTGGGAGAAATGGGAGCTCCAAAGTGCTCTGTCAGCCGTTCTGAATAGGTGCTCACCATGGTACAGTAGCAAAGCTGGATCAGACCGCCATCGCGGCTGACCCACTACCGACGACCGATTCCGCCGCGATTCGTGCCGTCGCTGGCCCAACTTGTGCTCGGGGTAAGTGGACAACGCTTGGAGATCATCGCCGTGGATAACTCCGGCCGATAAAATATTCCGGCCACCATACGAGCGTTCGCCGCGGTGAAATCCGATGGCTTCGCCGGTGACCGCCGCCTCCCGGCCGTGCGCCGCGTGGCTCTATCTTTACACCGCGTCACCGTAACTCCCTACCACTGTCTTATCAACGCCGGTGAAGTTGCCACGGCGTTAGCCACGAATTCACTGCGCCACGGTTCTCTCTTATCTCCGGCCGCCGCGTTGCTCGACCAAATTGAGCGCCACCGACGAAGCTGCCTATAAATTGAGCCCGTGACTAGCCTCGCAACATCATTGCGCACCCCCACACCTAGTATTACTCCCAGCCGATCACCACCAAGCTCCAATTTCACGTTCTCCCCAATCCAGTTCAAGAACACTGTGAAACCAACCTCACCACGGTCAGCCCCAATCCGGTTAGTTCATCCCTCTCTCTCCCTTGTTTGAGCACTCTGGTTGCTCTGTGATGCTTGCCGAGCCATCAATTCAAACTAAGAGACCACCAATCGCCGGGAACACGACGATCTAGCCGACATGCTCTCGGTCACCGTGGCCAGAGCTCCTTAGTTGGTCATTAGTGCAATTAAGTTAGGGGAAATACTCTTTAGGTCACGGATTTGGTTTAGTCCGAAGTTGAGCGCCGGTCTTGGCCTCCTCCGGCCGGTCTGCGTGCTCGCCGGAGTTCATCCTCCGCGCGACACCGTCGGGGACCTTCCCCTATGAAGGATTAGAAACCTGAGGGTGTTTCTGTAATCCGTCAGCGACACAGAAAATAGTAATAGAAGTCTTTTCTAATTAGCCGAAACCCTGAGGGCTTCTGCGCAAATCTGCCCCGCGGGCGCGGGCACGCGCGCGTCTTTCCCTTTGGACTGGGCTGTGTGGGCTGAAATCAGCTCACTACTGTTGCTACCTTTTCCTTTTCTTTTTATTCCAGAGCTAAAACAATTATAGAAAAATGTAGAAAAATCCTAAAATTGTGAAACCAATTTTCTTAGGCTTCTTATTTTCCCTAGAATTTAATAAAAATAGTTTCATGATTTTTAGGTTAAATTAGGAATTTTAAGGTATTTAAATTAGTTTAAGGTAGTAGTTCTGGATTTTTAAAAGATAAATGGTAATCCCAAAAATGCTCAAACTTTTTATATGAGTTCCTCATATTATTTAGAAGCCTTGGGTAGAGTTTGGCTTGATTTGGACCTTGGTTGATAACTAGAACCCAAAACCCCCACCCCTGCTCTATGAACTCCTTTACTGACTCCGGAAGCCCTAGGTTCTCGGAGTTCCGTGAAGGAAAGTTGTATTCAAGACTTAGATAATAAATTTATATTATCTTCGCACTCTCATGAGCATTACATGGCATTCATTCTTATATACATATGTATGGTTATGATTAGAACACGAGGAAGAAGTGGAAGCCACTGAAGAGCAAGTACCACCACCTTTGGAAACTCAGGCTGAGAATTGTTTCTACTTTGATATTTGTGGATCCGAGCCTGACTCACCCATAAACAAAGGCAAGCCCCGGTGCATTTGCCACCTCCTTGTGTTTTAAAAATCTTTCTCACCTTGTTTGATGCATTAGGTGATAGGAGTTGATTGCTAAAATAATTCTTGCATTACCTTCCTTGGATTTGATTACCTTCCTTGAAATCCCTGTTTTACAAAAGATTTTTGATGCTTAACCTTGCTTTAGTAAAACAAAATGTTTTGTTTTTACAAAAGATGATGTGGCAAAA
This sequence comes from Zea luxurians, assembly GCA_029449295.1. Taxonomy (NCBI): domain Eukaryota; kingdom Viridiplantae; phylum Streptophyta; class Magnoliopsida; order Poales; family Poaceae; genus Zea; species Zea luxurians. Next base: position 69,896,396 of record JAOPSE010000016.1, on the reverse strand, counting down.
GTGGTTGGGATGTTTTTGAAAACAAAACTTGATGGTGGATCCATCATGGCCATGATGGGTCCAACATCGGAAAAGATGTACCTTTGCCAGGTACCAACCTTTGGGGTTAAATGATTAAGCTGAGACCGGGCGGGTGACTTGCACAAGAAGAGAGTCTCGGTGTAGTGTCTCCGTCTGAGTCGATTAAGGACCTTGTCGATGTAGGCCTGCTGACCGAGGACCCTTTAACTGGTCACATGCCTCGTCATGGGTAAGCTTTGCCTCAGGCAGACTAAGGCCAGAATAAGATAACACGAAATGGGCGTGGAGCGTTGGCGAGAGTAGTGTGTACCCTCCATGGCAAGAGGCTGGACGGTGGTGTATCTGTGCTCTCGGTTTGCGTGAACCTGATCTGGTCTTAAGAAACCCAGTGGCGGGTTGACATATGCAAGGGTTAAGTGCTACATATGTCGTGTGATCGGAGATCCTCAGCTGAGTATAATCGATTCGGATCGCCGTACCTCCGCGGTTATGGAGACTTGGCCACTGACTTACACGTAGCAATCCAGTGAAGATGAAGGGTTGATAAGAAATCGGCTAGTGCAGGTCAAGTGATTGAACTAGGGTAGAAAGAACTCTAGTTGCAGGTAATTTTACTTAACTTGACAATAAAATTGGATTTTAAGGATCCACTTTAGTAAGCAATTCTGCAAACAGAGTCTTTGATTATTGAAAGGCCTTACATTGACTCCCATATAACCAGCATACCCTTGAGAGTCTTTTCTTTAGTCGGGTAAGACTTGCTGAGTAATTCCATACTCAGGGTTTATTCCCCCGTTGTTTTTAGGTGAGGAGATGTAACACCCGGTTTTAAAGGACAAAGCCGGGTGCATCTCATACATGCGCCAAGAAGACAACATATATAATAACAGAGTGTATAGAGATAAATGTCATAAAACATCAGAGTATTTATTACATAGCGGAAGACTTATTACAAAATAAAGATAAATATAAAACGAACTAAGGATCGTCGGCGCCAATGTCGACTGAGAAACGCCACCTAGATCAAGTCGAATGCCTCAGTGTTAGGCGGCTCCTCTTCGACCACCTATTCTTCTCCTGTGGGGGGGGGTGTGAGACAGCAAGAGTGAGCTCACATACGTTCATAGCTCAACAAGTCGTGGGGAATAATGTGGCATGAACTCACCAAAGGTGGGAGTTCATGAAGTGTAAGGCTGATCAATGAAATAAAGGCTGAGGCTGAGCATTGCTTTTATAAGTTGGTCAAAATTTTGTTAGCAATTACTAAGTATAAGTAAATACCAAACCTTAATAATAATAAAGAACAGTAATAGTAAAATAATCCCAAATGCGATGCAAATGTCAAATTAAATTTAAGTTCCATAATTAATCATGTGAGGGTCCGAGCCGCTCATGACCGTGAGCACGGCTAGTATACTAGTTTTACACTCTGCAGAGGTTGCGCATCTTTACCCACAAGTCATGTTACCCATCTGCCAAGAGACGGCCAATCCCATACACCTCTACCGAGGAGGCGAGGCAGGGTAACACTACGAGGCCTTTACAAAGTTCCACTAGCTTCAGAAATCCCGCTACAGTTTATAGGAAGCTCCAGTGCAGGGTTCTTGCCTGACCGCCATCGCAGCAACATCAACACAAGGACCTCCCTACACTGACCACTCCCCTACTGCCCTTGCCCCTTTCGAGTAAGGAAGACCTCCACTAGCTTTCCTAGTTAATCAGCCAAGGGCGTCCCATTAAACCCTTGTGGTAGCACTGTTTTCCCGGGTGATCGCTCCATGTTCCCATTAATTTAATGATCTTAACATGAACAGTAATAATAACAAGATAATAACAGGATAATCATGAGTAGTGTATCTCCATACCCAATCCACATAAAGCAATAGCAAGTACTACCCAAAAATATTTCAGGGGTGAACAAGGTATATAGGTAATCAAAACTGGGGTAACATAAAGGATCCCATCAAAATTAACCTATGCAGATCATTAAAATTAATAAGAACATGGCTGGGAAAAGTAAGTGATCAAGGGCACAACTTGCCTTCAATGAGCTCCTGCTCAGCTACTTCTACTTGTTGAACCTCAGATTCCACAGTGGCTTGCTCGTCTACTCGCATCAACACAATACATACATAGTATAGCAAAAATTAACATTGCACCAAACATGTAAATAAAATACACAGTAAAAGTCTACATATTAAAATGAGATCATAGGAACTGGAATCACTAAATTTGGAGTTATAGAATTCAAGTTATGAATTTCCTAAGGTTTAATGTGATTAAAATAGGATTAGATGAGAAATTAATTTTCTAACTGAGTTCATGTCAAAACAGAGACACTAAATGATAGACAATAATATTACAAAATTTTAGGAATTGGAATGACTCAATTTGGAGCTAAAATAAATTTTCTATGCATTTTACAAGTTTCTAGATTTGTTTTTGTATTAAAAATGAATTTCTAATATTATTTCTCTGTTTTTAAACATCTCTGGACTAGGCCTCAATTTCTGGAATACGCAGGGGCTTCCTTATAAATTTCCTGAGACTCAGTCAACAGTGTCTATGGACTGCGGGTTCAAAACCCTAAACCCGAGGGTTTTATATGCAACATGCGCGACTGCAAGGGGTTCGGATGGATCTCGGCCATTGGATCTCCACGCGACGGCTAGGATTAGAAGGCCGTTTTAAGCGAACCGGTATCCATTCCACGGCATCGGATTCAAATCTGACGGTGGTTATTTTATGAAAGCGAGATCGGATCGGGTCCGTCAGATCTCATCCAACGGTTCATGATCAACTCTCGAAACGGTATGTGGGATCTTCTAATCGGCGTCGTCCCTGATTGAATCAACGGTCGGCACACCTATCCCTATTCCTAAACGGCGGAGGCCAGCCGTGACCGAAGCAGCACGGCGGCGGCATCGCCGGATTTGGCTGGCCTGCTAACCCGAGCTCTAAAGCTTCCCCATTGCGTCTCCACACGATGCTAGTATGAATTCGAAGCCATTGGGGAGGTACTCACCAAAAATTACCCGCGGTGAAGCGCTGTCCACGGTGATAGGCGGATTCGCGACGGTGTGCTGGCTCCGGCGTGGAATTGCCTTCGGTCCGCCGTTGCTCGCGTCCGATTGTCGACCGAAACTACTTCCCCGCGGCGGCGCGCACCTCCACACCCGGATTCGGTCACCAGCCGATACCCGGGTCAATTTCCCCCAACTACGGTGGCGGCGAAAGCGTGTCCGGTGGTGCTAGGGGCGCAGCTGGGTGTCAACGGTGGGGCGAGCGGGTAGAGGAAAGAGAGGGTCACGCACAGGGCTCCTTTATATCGGCCAAGGCGAGGTCCACGGTGGTCCGCAACTCCGGCGCACACGCGGTGATTGTTACGCGTCGGTGGCGAAGAAAGAGGAAGGTGGTTCCGACACTGGGGCCCGGTTGTCATCGAGGTAGGGCAAGCGATAGAGGGAAGGGCGCGCGGAGTATGACGGCCAGGCCCCACGCACAGCGACGACTCGGTCACGGTGTGGGCGCGGGGAAGCTGACTGACGAGGCAGGCCCGCACGACAGGCGCAGAGTGGGAGAGAGCGGGCGCGAGCGGCGACTGGCCGGTGGGGCCCGCACGTAAGTCAGCCGAGCGCGCGTGTATTAGAAGCTGGGCCGCGCGGTGTACACCAGGAGGTGGGCCGAAATGAGGGAAGGGGCCCAAACAGAATAGGTTTTGCTTTCCTTTTTCTTTTTATCTCTCATTTTCCTTTCTTTGTTTCTAAAGTCCATTTCAATTCGAATTTAGTTTCAAACCTTGTACAAATTTGTTATCAAATCATATTATGAAATGAAAAGTACAAATTTTAGAAATATATTTATATTATTTATATTTTGATATTATTTCTCTTCTTACTTTTAAACCCTAATTTTCAATGTAGGGCTTAATCCAATTTCTAGTCATTTTTATATTATTATTATTTTTATTTAATGCACAAACATAAAAACTCCAACAAATGCACTTTCTTTTATTTTAGAATCATTGGTTTTATTTAGTCACTCTCAATTATATAGGTGCTCTTTTTATGATGCAAATAAGGCACACAAAATGAGGAGCTCTCTCTATTACTCTTTGTATACAACTTTGAGTATTACAGGAGACAACAAACTTTTGTTGTTTTTGTACCAAGGTGGTGAAAAATGAAGACAATCAAGAATGAAGCTGCTGGAGGACCGAGTCCTCCTTAAAAACTTTTATGTAAAGAACTTAATGGGAGGAGTTTTTGCCTCCCAGGTATTGTAATAATACTTTACAGCACTCGCTTTACACTCTGCTCTGTATTAAATAACTTACTCTTACTTTTTAAATAAATGTAAGTTTATATAATCACTTCCGCATTTCCGCATCTCCGATGAACATACTGTCTATCAGACGGGTGAAACATTCCTAGAAAGGTAAGAGGAAAGATACTGAACTTGTCAAGTAATTCAGGAACATCTACAGGGTTGTCTGATGTCTGTTGGACAAGGACAACTGTAGGTGGGCCTAATGACTTAGGAGGTTCCGTCACAGCTGGTATCGGAGCGTAGCCCTTCTTGGCAGATATTATGTAGCATCTTCAAAAAGATTTTCTTAGACTTATCTAGAAAATTTCTTCTCTTCTTACCTAAGCATCTCTGAAGAGTTTATTTCAAAGACCAGATAGGAAGAGTGCAATGTATAGAAGGTTGAATCAACTAAGGTTGATTCTGTAATTATTCATGCATCATGCTAAGAATTGTACTAATAAATTTTCCCCCTTAGAAAATGCCGCTGCGTACAAGGAAAACTGTGCGAAAGCATACTGGGCCTATTGGTGTACCTCGACACCAACTTGCCCCACGGGAAGAGGATAGCAGTAGCGGAAGCAATGATCCGATTGGAGAGCTTGAAGCTCGAGTGAATCAGCTTCAAACAGAATTGCAACACAGGACCAATTTATGGGTCACGGATGGCGACCGAATAAATGAATTAAGAAGTTACATCCGCCGCCTGCAAGATCAACTTGCTGATCGGGATTTGGCGCTTGATTGGGCGGTACAATCTCGTTCAGTAGCCTGGGCTAAGGAAGCGAAGGCTCGAGCCCGAGTCGAAGAACTCAGCACTGCTATTGACAACTTGCAGGCGTATTGCAATACTTTACATGAGGAAGTTCATGTACTGTATTCGCAATTACACCCAAATGCCCCTGCGGATCCTGTCAGGTCGGAAGCCGGACCCTCGCATGTTGCGAGAGAAGTGCTTGGTGGTGAGTTAGACCTTTTTAGGCCCCCTCCTTCTATGAGGCTGGTCGATGAATGGTCTCCCACGCCTGATGACGAAGCTGCCAAGAGCAACCAGAAGCAGGAGTAGTAGTATAGTTGTAGAAATAGAAGTAGTATGCTGTATAATAGGTTGAACTATTGTATAATGGGTAATGTATCCTGTTGTATAACATCGAGTCTGTATCATTACTCTTGATGGTAATGTAAAATGGAAGGTTTCTCTGGCATATTATATTTATTTCAAATGTTCTTTGCCTCAGATGCCTACCAGGACTCGAGGACAGGATGCAGTAGGAACTTCTAGGGGGAGGGAGGTTACCCCAAATCCACCTCCGGTTCCTCCCACATTGGTCGAGGCGATTGCCGCCTTGGTGAACGCAACTGCAGACAATACCCGCTTTCTGAGAGAAATGGCGGGCCAACAATTTCAGCAGCAGGGTGGAAGGGGTTATCAACAGGGCCCCCGTGAAACCACATATTTGGATTTCTCTGAAACCCGTCCACCACTATTTGTCAAGGCTGAGGACCCGTTGGAAGCAGATGAATGGATACGGGTTATTGAGCAAAAATTTGGTCTTCTCCGCTGTTCAGAGACACAGAAGCCTTTATTCGCAGCGCAACAACTGCGCGGCCCTGCTAGCACCTGGTGGGGAAATTTCGTGGCTATTTAACCTGCTAACCATCAAGTAACATGGGAAGAATTTAAAGTGGCCTTCCGTGAACACTATATCCCGGAGGGTGTTCTTCATATGAAGCAAGAAGAGTTCATGAAGCTAAAACAAGGAGGAGATACTGTCAATCAGTATCTCAATAAGTTCAATCACCTGTCGCAATATGCAATCGATCAGGTGAACACTGATTTAAAAAAGAAGAATTGCTTTATGAGGGGTCTAAATGATCGATTGCAGAGAAAAATGGCAACCTGCATAGATCTTACGTATGGGAAGGCTGTCAGCACAGCCCTATCTGTTGAAGCAAAATATGCAGGTTCCGGGAAAAACAAGGGATTTGGAGGTGAGAAGTCTAATCAGGGCCAGGCAAAAAGGCAACGGTTTGTGATCCGGCCTTCTAGCCAAAATCGCTCTTTTTCTCGACCGCCCTCATTCCCTTTCAAGCAGCCAATAATTATTCATCCCAATAATGCCCCCACTACCCCAAGTCAGCCGGGTGCCCCGGGCACTCGATTCCCTGCTTTGCCCAGCTCTTCAACCGAGTGTTTCAATTGTGGCAAGTCTGGACATTTCATCAAGGATTGCCCATATCCCAAGCAGAATCAATCAAATAATCAGCAAGGATCTGGAAAATCAGCTCAGCCTAAGGGAAACAATGTGGGGAAGAATACGAAGAAGACGGGGCGGATATACTATACTCAAGTGGCCACTACACCAGAAGGTGAACCAGTGATGATGGGTACGTTTCTCATGGCCAGTCACCCTGCAATTATTCTTTTTGATTCTGGTGCTTCACATACATTTATTAGCAAGAAGTTTGTGGAGCAACATCACATTTCATGCCATGAATCAAAAGAAGGGTTTAAAATTCATTCACCTGGGGGACAAATTTTTACTAGAGAAGTGGCCTATCAAGTGCCAGTAACAATGGTCGAACGGAACTTTCCTGCTAACATGATTGTTCTGAAAGGCCAGGATATAGATGTAATTTTGGGTATGAATTGGTTAACCCAACATAAGGCAATTCTCAACATTGAGCTGAGAACCGTCAGGTTGAGCTATAATCAAGAAGAGATTCTTTTGTCCATCCCCGTAACCAATCCAGCCAAAGCTTCTGGTAGAATATATGAAGCCATTGTACTAGAGATCAAGGATATTCCGGTAGTATGTGAGTTTCTAGATGTATTTCCAGAAGATTTGCCTGGACTGCCACCTGAGAGAGATGTAGAATTTGTAATTGAGTTAAAGCTCGGTACGGCTCCCATTTCTCGAAGATCGTACTGCATGCCTCCAAATGAGTTGGCAGAATTGAAGATTCAATTACAAGATCTACTGAATAAAGGATTCATTCGGCCAAGCTCGTCTCCATGGGGTTGCCCCGCCATTTTTGTTAAGAAGAAGGATCAAACCTTACGAATGTGCGTGGATTATCGACCCCTGAATGAGGTCACTATCAAGAACAAGTACCCTCTTCCGAGGATCGACATCTTATTTGATCAACTAACTGGAGCGAGGGTATTCTCCAAGATCGATCTCAGGTCCGGCTATCACCAAATCCGTATTCGGCCCGAGGATATACCGAAGACCGCGTTTACTACGCGGTATGGTTTATTTGAATATTTGGTAATGTCCTTCGGACTAACAAATGTTCCTGCCCATTTCACTTATTTGATGAACTCGGTGTTCATGCCCGAGTTGGACAAGTTCGTGGTGGTCTTCATCGACGATATCTTGATATATTCCAAAAATGAAGAGGAGCATGCTCAACATTTGCGGATTGTATTGACGCGCTTGAGGGAACATCAGTTGTACGCCAAGTTCAGCAAGTGCGCGTTCTGGCTGGAGGAAATTCAATTTTTGGGACATGTGTTATCTGCCAAGGGAATTGCGGTAGATCCTAGCAAAGTCAAGGATATTCTGGAGTGGAAACCCCCAACCACTGTTCACCAAGTCCGGAGTTTTCTTGGACTAGCTGGATATTATCGCAGATTCATACCAGATTTTTCTAAGCTTGTGAAGCCAATCACAAGTTTATTAAAGAATGATATTGAATTCAATTGGTCTTCTAAGTGTAATGAAGCTTTTGAACAATTGAAGACATTATTAACCACTGCTCCGGTATTGGCTCAACCGGACATCACCAAGCCTTTTGATGTATATTGTGATGCATCAGGCAGTGGACTCAGCTGTGTATTAATGCAAGAAGGCCGAGTAATTGCATATGCTTCAAGGCAGTTGCGTCGACATGAGGAGCATTACCCAACTCATGATCTGGAGCTAGCTGCTGTGGTTCATGCCCTGAAAATTTGGCATCATTATCTGCTAGGAAATATCTGTCACATTTATACAGATCATAAAAGCTTGAAGTATATCTTCACCCAGTCAGAATTGAATATGAGACAAAGGCGATGGCTTGAGCTTATTAAGGACTATGAACTAGAAATTCATTATCACCCAGGCAAAGCTAATGTTGTGGCAGATGCACTGAGCCGTAAGGTTTCCTGCCACTGTCTTATGGTGAAGACCTCTGACAATACCTTATGTCAAGAGATGGAAAAGCTAAACCTGGGGATGGTCCAACAAGGAACCCTGAATCAGCTAAAGCTTGAGTCAATCATCTTGCAAAAGATAATTGATGCTCAAAGGGATAATGCGGGTATGAAGCAGATACAGGAGAAGATAAGGGCTGGAACAGCCAAATGTTTCAAAGAAGACGATCAAGGTGTGATATGGTTCAATAACCGCATAGTGGTGCCGAAGAATGAAGAACTCCGCCAGCAAATCTTAGATGAAGCGCATCTTAGTCGCTATTCTATTCATCCGGGAAGCACTAAGATGTATCATGATCTAAAGCAGCACTACTGGTGGACGAAGATGAAAATTGAAATTGCACGCTATGTGGCTAGGTGTGACACTTGCAGACGTGTCAAAGCCATACACATGAAAACTGCTGGTCCATTACAATCTTTGTCGATCCCAACATGGAAATGGGAAGACATAAGTATGGACTTTATCGTGGGATTGCCCAGGACTGCAAGAGGGTATGATTCTATCTGGGTTATAATTGATCGGCTTACGAAGATTGCTCACTTTCTGCCGGTCAAGACAGATCACCCGGTTACTGTCTATGCCCAATTGTACATTGCTCGTATTCTTAGTCTGCATGATGTTCCGAAGACCATAGTGTCGGATCGTGGACCTCAATTTGTAGCCAAGTTTTGGGAAGCACTTCACAAATCCTTGGGTACTAAGTTGCTCCATAGTTCGGCATATCATCCACAAACCAGTGGACAGACTGAGAGGATTAATCAAGTACTCAAAGATATGTTGCGAGCATGTGTTCTGGACTTCTCACCGAAATGGGATGAATGTTTGCCTTTGGCGGAGTTTTCATATAATAATAGCTATCAAGAAAGTATCAAGATGGCACCTTTTGAAGCTTTATATGGGCGACGATGTCGAACTCCGCTAAATTGGTCTGAACCTAGAGAAAGATACTTCTTTAGGCCTGATATAGTGAAGGAGGCCGAGGAAAAGGTTCAGAAAATTATTCGTAATATGAAGAAAGCACAAGCTCGTCAGAAGGGTTATGCAGACAAACGGCGAATGCCCTTGTATTTTCATGAAGGGGACTATGTCTACCTGAAGGTTTCACCAATGAAGGGGGTATCGTGTTTTGGGGTTAAAGGGAAGCTTGCACCCAGGTACATTGGTCCATTCCCGGTACTTGAGCAATGTGGACCAGTGGCGTATCGACTGCAGCTCCCCGAAATTCTGTCTGCTATCCATAATGTGTTCCATGTGTCGCAATTGAAGAAGTGTCTTCGGGTTCCCGATCGAACCATTGAAGTGACAGATGTTGTCCTGGAACCAGATTTAACATACTCGGAACATCCTATTCGAGTTCTGGATCAAAAGGACAGGGTTACCCGGAGAAAAACTCTCAAGTTCTATAAGATATACAGTGGAACCAACATTCTGAAGAAGAGGCTACATGGGAAACTCAAGACTTTTTAGATAAGAATTTCCCAGGCTTTCTAGCCTCATGTAATTTGTAAAGTGTGGAGTGAACCCCCACACCACCCCCTGCCTTGTACCAGAAATAAGGGAATAAAAATGTGACACATTTCCTTTTCCATTACTCACCCTAGGACTTTTAATCTCGGGACGAGATTCTTTTATGGGGGGAAGGATGTAACACCCCTGGTGTTACTGTAACTAAAACTTGAGCATGGCATCATAAACATTGGCATTGCATATGTTTGACACACCTAGAGTGCATTTACTAGGTAAAAATTTCAAACAAGTTGTATTGTTTTGGTATTTTGCAAATAGAACCCTGGATAGGGAACTTAACCCTAAATAGGGATTAAAGAGGTAAAACATAACCCAAGTTGAGAAAACCTAAAGGCTTTAGGGGAATAGTCATAAAATGTTCCCAAGAATGAACTTGAATCATATTTATACCCCTGGGATACCTAAAACCCTAATTAGAACCCTCGAAAACTCTAAAACCAAACCCTAGGGACCTATGTGCAAAAGCAGTGCATAATTGGACCAAAGTGTAAAAACTACTATGTTTAAATACATAAAGTCACATGGTTCACATTTAGGAGGATTTGCAAACCAAACCCTGAGTTTTGGACTTATTTGCAAAAGAACCACATTTGAACTCTTTTGACTAAGTCTGAATTTCAGTGTATTGTGCTCATCTTTGTGACCTTGTAACTTCTAAACAAAAGGGTTTTTGCCCTAGGTCACCACATCAAAGTTATAGAGCAAACAAAGGAGAACAACTTTGCTTAAGGTTGTGAGCATAGTTATTAAGAAAAAGTCAAAGATAATTAAGCCTCAAGTTTGGCTGTCAGGCTGGTTCCATTCTGAAATTCAGATTTTCAGTGAAACAGAGCCAACTTTGTGTGTGAATTCAAGCTTGAATTGTTGAGAATTTGATCAAGATTGCTGTGACAAAGTTGTAGCTGGTTTGTCAGGCTATAATTTTGGTACAGAGAGCTAGCTTAGTCACCACACAAAATTGGGAGAAATGGGAGCTCCAAAGTGCTCTGTCAGCCGTTCTGAATAGGTGCTCACCATGGTACACTAGCAAAGCTGGATCAGACCGCCAACGCGGCTGACCCACCACCGACGATCGATTCCGCCGCGATTCGTGCCGTCGCCGGCCCAACTTGTGCTCGGGGTAAGTGGACAACGCTTGGAGATCATCGCCGTGGATAACTCCGGCCGATAAAATATTCCGGCCACCGTACGAGCGTTCGCCGCGGTGAAATCCGATGGCTTCGCCGGTGACCGCCGCCTCCCGGCCGTGCGCCGCGTGGCTCTATCTTTACACCGCGTCACCGTAACTCCCTACCACTGTCTTATCAACGCCGGTGAAGTTGCCACGGCGTTAGCCACGAATTCACTGCGCCATGGTTCTCTCTTATCTCCGGCCGCCGCGTTGTTCGACCAAATTGAGCGCCACCGATGAAGCTGCCTATAAATTGAGCCCGTGACTAGCCTCGCAACATCATTGCGCACCCCCACACCTAGTATTACTCCTAGCCGATCACCACCAAGCTCCAATTTCACGTTCTCCCCAATCCAGTTCAAGAACACTGTGAAACCAACCTCACCACGGTCAGCCCCAATTCGGTTAGTTCATCCCTCTCTCTCCCTTGTTTGAGCACTCTGGTTGCTCTGTGATGCTTGCCGAGCCATCAATTCAAACTAAGAGACCACCAATCGCCGGGAACACGACGATCTCGCCGCCATGCTCTCGGTCACCGTGGCCAGAGCTCCTTAGTTGGTCATTAGTGCAATTAAGTTAGGGGAAATACTCTTTAGGTCACGGATTTGGTTTAGTCCGAAGTTGAGCGCCGGTCTTGGCCTCCTCCGGCCGGTCTGCGTGCTCGTCGGAGTTCATCCTCCGCGCGACGCCGTCGGGGACCTTCCCCTGTGAAGGATTAGAAACCTGAGGGTGTTTCTGTAATCCGTCAGCGACACAGAAAATAGTAATAGAAGTCTTTTCTAATTAGCCGAAACCCTGAGGGCTTCTGCGCAAATCTGCCCCGCGGGCGCGGGCGCGTGCGCGTCTTTCCCTTTGGACTGGGCTGTGTGGGCTGAAATCAGCCCACTACTGTTGCTACCTTTTCCTTTTCTTTTTATTCCAGAGCTAAAACAATTATAGAAAAAATGTAGAAAAATCCTAAAATTGTGAAACCAATTTTCCTAGGCTTCTTATTTTCCCTAGAATTTAATAAAAATAGTTTCATGATTTTTAGGTTAAATTAGGAATTTTAAGGTATTTAAATTAGTTTAAGGTAGTAGTTCTAGATTTTTAAAAGATAAATGGTAATCCCAAAAATGCTCAAACTTTTTATATGAATTCCTCATATTATTTAGAAGCCTTGGGTAGAGTTTGGCTTGATTTGGACCTTGGTTGATAACTAGAACCCAAAACCACCACCCCTGCTCTATGAACTCCTTTACTGACTCCGGAAGCCCTAGGTTCTCGGAGTTCCGTGAAGGAAAATTGTATTCAAGACTTAGATAATAAGTTTATATTATCTTCACACTCTCATGAGCATTACATGGCATTCATTCTTATATACATATGTATGGTTATGATTAGAACACGAGGAAGAAGTGGAAGCCACTGAAGAGCAAGTACCACCACCTTTGGAAACTCAGGCTGAGAATTGTTTCTACTTCGATATTTATGGATCCGAGCCTGACTCACCCATAAACAAAGGCAAGCCCCGGTGCATTTGCCACCTCCTTGTGTTTTAAAAATCTTTATCACCTTGTTTGATGCATTAGGTGATAGGAGTTGATTGCTAAAACAATTCCTGCATTACCTTCCTTGGATTTGATTACCTTCCTTGAAATCCCTGTTTTACAAAAGATTTTTGATGCTTAGCCTTGCTTTAGTAAAACAAAATGTTTTGTTTTTACAAAAGATGATGTGGCAAAAGTGGTTGGGATGTTTTTGAAAACAAAACTTGATGGTGGATCCATCATGGCCATGATGGGTCCAACATCGGAAAAGATGTACCTTTGCCAGGTACCAACCTTTGGGGTTAAATGATTAAGCTGAGACCGGGCGGGTGACTTGCACGAGAAGAGAGTCTCGGTGTAGTGTCTCCGTCTGAGTCGATTAAGGACCTTGTCGATGTAGGCCTGCTGACCGAGGACCCTTTAACTGGTCACATGCCTCGTCATGGGTAAGCTTTGCCTCAGGCAGACTAAGGCCAGAATAAGATAACACAAAATAGGCGTGGAGCGTTGGCGAGAGTAGTGTGTACCCTCCGTGGCAAGAGGCTGGACGGTGGTGTATCTGTGCTCTCGGTTTGCGTGAACCTGATCTGGTCTTAAGAAACCCGGTGGCGGGTTGACATATGCAAGGGTTAAGTGCTACATATGTCGTGTGATCGGAGATCCTTAGCTGAGTATAATCGATTCGGATCGCCGTACCTCCGCGGTTATGGAGACTTGGCCACTGACTTACACGTAGCAATCCAGTGAAGATGAAGGGTTGATAAGAAATCGGCTAGTGCAGGTCAAGTGATTGAACTAGGGTAGAAAGAACTCTAGCTGCAGGTAATTTTACTTAACTTGACAATAAAATTGGATTTTAAGGATCCACTTTAGTAAGCAATTCTGCAAACAGAGTCTTTGATTATTGAAAGGCCTTACATTGACTCCCATATAACCAGCATACCCTTGAGAGTCTTTTCTTTACTCGGGTAAGACTTGCTGAGTAATTCCATACTCAGGGTTTATTCCCCCGTTGTTTTTGTACCAAGGTTTAATTCCATACTTAGGTGAGGAGACAACAAACTTTTGTTGTTTTTGTACCAAGGTGGTGAAAAATGAAGACAATCAAGAATGAAGCTGCTGGAGGACCGAGTCCTCCTTAAAAACTTTTATGTAAAGAACTTAATGGGAGGAGTTTTTGCCTCCCAGGTATTGTAATAATACTTTACAGCACTCGCTTTACACTCTGGTCTGTATTAAATAACTTACTCTTACTTTTTAAATAAATGTAAGTTTATATAATCACTTCCGCATTTCCGCATCTCCGATGAACATACTGTCTGTCAGACTGGTGAAACGTTCCTGGAAAGGTAAGAGGAAAGATACTGAACTTGTCAAGTAATTCAGGAACATCTACAGGGTTGTCTGATGTCTGTTGGACAAGGACAACTGTAGGTGGGCCTAATGACTTGGGAGGTTCCGTCACAGCAACGAACCTCCATCTGACTTCTAAGAGAAGGAAAGGGGGAAAGCATTTTTGAAATGAAGGGATAAGAGCAAGAATTTTTTTTAAGAAAATAGTTTGGACTCAAAAACTTTTGGATCAGGCTAAGGGTTACGTCCTGCGGCCAACCTAACAGCTCTGATACCACCTGAAGCGCCCCAATCCTCTGGGACTCAAATGTGATACAATTACTAGTCCCAGGAGGCTAGTAACACATTTATACAACAGATGATTTCAGATCTGCTAAAACGAGACAAACCTATAAAGGTGGCAATCAACTTTAAGAGTTGGTCCACAACTCGGGACATATCATCAGAGTGGGGCTGAAGCAGCCCGATATACGCAGTGAAGCAAATCAGCGGTCCAACAGCCACAGGCAAGGTTGGGAACAGTCGTAACTCTTACCCGATCTCCTTTTTCTGAAAAAAAATAAATAAGCAAGGGTGAGTACAAACGTACTCAGCAGCCCACCTTCACCCGCGGAATGGGGAAAATAGATATAATGCATGGAATATGTGGAGCTCAAGATATTTTGCAGAAACAACAATATTTTATGCAGGGTTGTTTTGTAAAACATTTTGTATTTTGCAAAGCGCATCCTCTCCCAAAGGAGCAGGAAGTTTTTCAATATTAGAACAAAAATCCCCTGGACTAAACCATCCAGGTATCTCAGCAGTTTCCCACTGGTTTTCCTTTTCAAAAACAGCTACTGGACTTCCCGTCCACCATAGCTCACGGTTGAACCGCCGAACCTTTTAAAAACCATTTTTCTCAAACGCACCTCTTTTTTTTGAAAACAAAACATTAATTGCCATACCATACCAGACTCGTCCATTCATGTGGACACAGACTATTCGAATAGGTTTTCAAACTTTGCGCAGAGGTGTACACTTTACCCACTAGTCCGGCTCTGCGATCTCATGATCAGTGAGATCCGAATCCGAATCTCTTTCTTTCCCCGCACGTCCTAACCTTAACGGTTATCCGGAAGGAGTCAGGCCACCACCATGTCCAAACCGGACAAAACTTTCCCCCTCCTTATCCTCCCGGTGCTCCCCAGCCTTCATAACCCTGGGGTTGGACCGTACGAGTTCAGATTGAGTGACTGCCCACACAGTCTCGAGTGGTTGTACTTATCATGAGTACAGGTAGTGAAAGATAACAAACCGGTCCTTATACGAGGGGACAATCCTTCTGCTCACGCCTAAACCAGCTGAGCCATCACCTTAGGCCCTCCCCTAAACCAGGGAGTCCCTGATCATCCCTACTCAAAGGTGATAAGGGTGGAAACCCTTCATCAAACACATTTTGAAAACTCACACCTTTCCTCAAATCATTTGTAACAAATATATCAAGTATTGATTGCAGCAAGCGGCTGGGTGGCCATAATAACTTGTCTCAAAATCATATCATGCATAAAATAACAGGCTGAGGGTTGTGGTTATAAAAGCATAGGTAATTTATGCATCAAAGGGATCCAGTGAGCTTGCCGTGCTTATTCGGCGAAGGGGGAAGGAGAGCTCGCAGAACTGGCTTCTGGCTCCTGGCGTAGACTTGTAGATCTGGCCTCCACGAGACGGTACGAACGCTCCGATAACTATGCAACATGAACAAGCAAACACACAAACCAACAAGTATACCAACAAATATTTAGTATAGTGGTCAGAATAGTGATATATGGATGGGTAGAGTCTTGAGTAGAATCTGTGTCATGTGGTGTTGAGATACTACTAGTGGTGGAGCGGAGGTGCTTACCAGGAGGGTGGACTGGAGGCGAAGCGACACTATGCGTGTAGCCGGCAGAGCGGAGTAACTGAGTGGGTGGGGTGTTTGCCTCAGTTGAGGGTGTTGAGTGTGTGTGGAGAGGGAGGGGGTAGTTGGGTGTATTTATAGCTGAGTGTATGTGGTGTAGCACAGTGAAGTTCACTGTTGGTGAGAATAGTGACGAATGAATCGTCTGACTTAGTATGAACAGGAGAGTTATAGGCAGAATATGGGACGAGAGTATTTTGGGAGTTTTCTGGAATATGAACCATGCTTAAGGGATGACATGGTTGGATAGGGAATAGTTTGATAAGAATTTAGAAACGAGAATTATTGGAATCTGAGTTTGGAAGCCTGGTTCGAAGGAATCTCAAGTTAAGCGTGCTCAACTTGGAGAAACCTAGGATGGGTGACCAGATGGGAAGTTCCCACTGGAAGGAAAATCACAGTCACCGGAGTTTGTATAACTGGAATATGGGTCTGGCTGGTCTTAGGTGGACTGGACAGCATGATGGATGAGTAGTTGAAATTTGGGGTGATCGGATGATCGATGAATAGTAACGGTGAATAGTAACGGTAAATAGTAACGGTAAAAAGTAACGGTAAATAGTAACGGTAAAAAGTAACGGTAAATAGTAACGGTACAAAGTAACGGTAAAAAGTAACGGTAAATAGTAACGTTAAAAAGTAACGGTAAAAAGTAACGGAAAATGAAAGTGCATTCATCCCTTTTTGTGAGTTTTGGTGATTTGGATAACAACACATTTAAAGGTCTAACAAGTTTGCTAAGTGTTGAACAGGAAATTCAGTATGATGAACATACTTGAATAGTGTATAATGATCAGTGAACAAGGTTCAACACAAGGTCAAATAACCAGTGAGACAATGCAAATGGATATAATATGGTCTCTATATTGGTTTGAATATATGGACAAGTCCTGAGAAATCACTATGCATAAATATGATCATAATAGAGGTTGAAGTGATTAAGAGGATTGGTCAAGCCAAAGTGAATAAGATATGAGGAATCGTGAATTGGCTTGACCATATTACTATTAGTCCATATATGAATATATGAGAATCAAACTAGAGCTTGATTGATCTTAGCAGTTATATCTAGATGACATTCAAGCAAGGTTCACAATATTGAAGAAATGATTCTCTCAATGGATGCTCAATAGGATGTGACTCAAGAATGGCTTGATAGGGTGAAGATAGCAAGGAAAGGGCTTCGAGGAACTAAGCGAAGGTGAAGGCCAAGTGACGGCTTGTAGACCGAGGTACCATGGCTAAGGTGAAGAAGAGAGTACTTGCACTAAGTCGATGAACTAATCAGCTATGAAGAGTTACAACATGTTGATGCATCAGTAAGGTGACTTGAAGCCATGATTTGAACTCATATAAGGTGATATGGTACAAGTCACAGGGTTTGATTTGAGTTTGCTTCAAAAGGTGAGACAAAGATGTTTGTGATCCTTATGAAGCAATGCCATGGAGAAATCACACATGAGACACCAATTTCTCAAGGAGTTTACTTCATTATATTTTATTTAATTTGAGTATAGGAATCGTCGTACTATAAAGGGGGATCCAAAAAGAAGGTTGGTGTTTGCCAAAGCTCAAAACCTCTCTATTCAAAAGCTATTTTTGAAAAGCAAAAATCTCTTTAAAATTCTTTGGTTGACCATGGTTAGGTTTGAGAAACCTAGAGTGTTCTTGCTGAAAAGCAGCTGAACTTCTTCAACTGCAGCTGAGCTGAACTTCAGCTGAGTTGAGCTTCTTCAGCTGCAGCTGAACTTTTCAGCTGAGCTGGACTTCAGCTGAGTTGAGCTTTCTCAACTTCAGCTGAACTCAACTTCAGCTGTGAACCTCTTTGACCATGCACCAGCTGAACTTGCCTCCGGGCAGTTGAGCTGGGGTTTTCTCTCCTAAACTCACTGGTCAAGACCAGTTGAACTGGTCCTGAGGGGCAGTTCAGCTGGTCTCTGACCCCTCTGACCTCTGATCTGCTGTCTGCCAGTCAGACTGGCAAACAGGTCGCCAGAGGTGTCAGGGGCGGTTCAACCGCCCCCCCTGGGCGGTTCAACCGGTCTTGGTCAACCTGGCCAGTCTGCAGGTCAGTCTGCGCGTCAGTCTGCCAGTCAGACTGGCAGACAGGCTGCCAGGACTGCCAGGGGCGGTTCAACCGCCCTAGGGGGCGGTTCAACCGGTCTCAGGCAGAAAAATCTGCCCAACGGCTAGTTTTGAGCTCCACCTATATATACTACCTCCTACCTCTCTCCCCATAGCAGTGAGCACGATTTGAACTCCATTTCCAACTTGAGAAACACCTCTCACTCTCTCTCACACATCTCTTGCCTCTCCCATTTCAAATCCTTGGAGAGAAATCTTTGAGTGAGCTTGAGAGCTGCGGTTTTTGTGCTTCATCTCTAAATCTCTCTCGCTCTTCTTCATTCGAGCTTTGGTATTACATCGAGTTCTTTGTGGATTCATTACTCTTGGAGCTTCTAGCTCCTAGACGACTAGGTGTCTCTTGTGAGTCTCCAAATCTTGTGGAAGACCACAAGAAAGTTTGTATTACCCGCTCGTTTGAGCAAAGATTATTGTGTGGGCTTGACCTTTGTGGTCGGCAAAGGGAGGATTAGGGTTGAAAGAGACCCGGCTCTTTGTGGGCGCCTCAACGAGGAAGTAGGGCACCTTGGTGGTGTGACCGAACCTCGGGATAAATCTTGTGTCTCTTGTGTTCTTGCTTATTGTGGTTGTTTGTGTTCTTCGTTCTCTCACCATTGCGTGGAAGATTTGTTTATATCCTTTTGGTGTGTGGATTTTGAGAAGTGCCATTCTCAGATCTACTACTTTGAACCCTGTGGATCATTTAGAACATCTCATTTCCAAAGTTAACTGGGTGAATTTCGAGATCAATTCAGTTTTACCCAGTTTGCTTCTAGTTTTTGTTGAAAAAGTTTTAACTTGCCTATTCACCCCCCCTCTAGGCAACTTTCAATTGGTATCAAAGCCTAATCCTCGTTCTAACGCTTAACCGCGTGAGGAAAGATCATGTCGGGGGGACTAAGAAACGAAAGTGCTTCTAAGCTTGAAAAAGTTGAGGTTGCCTCAACTTCATCTTTTGGTGCAGATGTTGATCCTAGGGCAATAGACCTTGCCATGAGAATCGCCGAAAGGATGTTCCTCAAAATGAAGGAAGATGAGGCGAAGAACATTATTGAAGAAGAAGAAAATGATTAATGGAGACCAAACGACGAATCCACCTCTTCACAAGGTTCGTCTTTCAAATCCACTTCTCATATGTGCTTTGTTGCTAATGAGAGTGACAGTGAAAGCGAAAGTGAGGATGAGGAGGAGCATGAAAGTGATAGTGAAGATGAGGATGATCTTCAAAAATTCTTCGCTCAACTAAGTAAGAAGAACCGGATGAGCTTGCTCAAACTCATGAAAAGAGCGGAAGAACAAAAGGAAATGCTTCATAAGCAAGAAGATATCCTCATCGAAAAAATCAAAGACTTGGAGAAGTTGACCAAAGAGCATGAGAAGCTAAAGTGCTCTCATGATGATTTGGTCCAAAGGTATGAAGACATTTCAATTGAGCAAATTAAAGCTATTAATCATTCATCATATATTGCTCAATTAGAAAATAAAAATGCTATGCTCAAGAACACGGTAGAAAAGCTAAACATTGAAAATCTAGCTTTGCATGAAAAACATGATATGCTTGTGTGCTCTCATAATAAATTTATGGATTCACATATCATGTTAGAAATGGCTCATGAGGTTGTGTTAACTAATTTTAAATCATACCAACCTCACATATGCACATGTACTCAAGTAGAAACTATATTATCATGTGCTAACAAATGTTGCTCTCAAGAAAGCCAATCTTCCATTGAGCTAGAAATTTCAGGAATTAGTGATATTTCTATCACACAAGAAAATAAAGAGCTCAAGGAAGAAGTTGGAAGGCTAAGAAGGAGCTTAACTATTTTGAAGGGAAAGTGTCATGCTCAACCTTCTCAAGATAACCGTGATAATATGGTGAAAAAGCTTGAGAAGGGGACAACCGTAGCATGCACAAAACCCCTTCAAAAGAATACCAAGCTTTCCAAGAAGGACATGAACAAGACTCAAGGTAAGAAAATTAATGCTCATATTATTTGCTCTAACAATGTACCTATGTGCTTCAACAAAGAAAGATCAAAGAGAAGCGATAGGAGGTGCTATGGATGCAAGGAGAAGGGTCATGAAATTGGTTCATGCCCCCGCATGAAGAACCAAGACCTTGCACGATCAAGAAAGATGACCATCAAGAAGGATGAAAGCAAAAGGCAAATGCATTGCAAGGACAAGCACCGCATTTGCTACAATTGCCGTGAAAGAGGTCATCTATTCAAGGTTTGTCCAAAGGGTAAAACTCCTAAGCCTAACTTGTCAATACATTCAAATATGCTTAGGAGACCCAAATTTGACTCTTGTGCTAGAAAGGTGATGAGTTCACCACATTCTAGGACCAAGGCTATTTGGGTGCCTAAGTCCTTATTGGCTAACCTTGATGGACCTATCATGAGATGGGTACCAAAATGTACTTAATAAGTTTTGCAGGTACCCAGAGATGATATGAAGCTTTGGGGTGCTTGAGCGGTTCAACTCAATTCTTATCTCAAGCTATCAATCTTACATTGTCTATCCTTTAAGATTGACCCAAAGATGAATTGAGTTGTTATATCACTAACTTCATATTCATCTCTAGCAAGAACTTATGTTGTAGGGAATAAGGATTAACCTTTGTGGGAATCAAGCAAAAGGCCTACAACCAAGTGATATCCAAAGGATGGTAACAATTAATTCTTAAGTGCACATTGCTTTTAATTGGTATATTCCTTTGTGTCTTTTGTAGCCACATAGGAAAAATGAAGCACTTGAGAATGAACTTAAAAGATTTTGCCTTGCTTTGGAAAGGATCTAATTATATGGTAGATTGCAAGCTCATATTTTTATTATGACAATCTACATGCTTTAAATTTGGTTGTATGTATCTTGTGGCATATTTCAAGTTAATCATCATATTATTGCCATGACCTAGACATAAAGAGTATTATCCCATGTTCTTAAATGAATAGAGTGCTAAGTAAGAAATTCAAATTCTTAAAGCACTTACTAGAAGGGAATTCTCTATATGACTAGAGTTGTGAGACTAATGTTTCTACCAAGTGTTTATGTAGTCTCACAACATGAGAATGTGTTTCCCAAATGGAGTGTGCCATTCAACATTCAAAGAAGATCGAACCAATACTATGTGATGTATTCATTCTTTCTTAAATTGGTTTTGAGTCTTCTACATTAATCACTCACCATGCTATGAATTAAACTTGCCATGTAAACTTAATTAAATAATCATGCTACTTTCATCTTTTTTTACAATTGATGTTATGCATGATGCTTGTAAGGATAATTTAGTTCATATCATGAGGTTTCCTTGTTTTAGTAACCTTCTTGTCATTCATATACTTGAGGTTGCTAAATAGGAAACTATTGCTTGTGTTACTAATACAATCTCTTTTAAGATATTTCATGGAAATTCATAAGTAGAGATTGTGCTCTTTCATTGGTAAAATCACAAGCATTAAAGGTTAATCTTCACCTAAAAGAAAGATTAGGAATGCTCAAGGCAAAGGTATGGAACAAATTGCTTCAATTGGTAGTTGATCAATAGTAATTCCTTCCAAGTGGCATTCTTTCAATTGGTAATAATATATTCTATGGAAAGGAATGTCAATATGAAGGTTAAATTCCTTTTGGCTTAAATTTGTAAATTAGTGCATATTGTGAATTCACTGCTCCATGTGCATTAACTTAAAAGGAATTTAATTTATGCATTTACGCCTCATAAATGATGATTTGTTTGCCATTCATACATAGATATCATCATTCATTAAATACTTCCTTGTACTACTAATACCTCTTTTCAAAGTGTTTTATCGACTAGTTTTAAAAGGAAAAGAGATAACAAAGAAGGAAGTCTCCACAAATGATGAAAAGAAGAATACTAAAGTGACACCACCACCGATAGTAAGATCTTTCAAATTGGTACAACAAATGGTACGTTCTATATGGTGGTAAGTATTCTTAGGCATAAGTTAATTCATTGCAAATTTGTCATGCCTTGACCATGATATGTAATGTACTCCCCATGAGACTCTTAACTGAATTGAAAGTGCATGTGCCAAGTCATTCAAATACTTAATGCACATATCTAGTGGGAGAACATTATATATCTTGTGTCATAGAGAATAAGTTTCCCTTGAGTAAGCTATGCTAAGACAATCCAAAATGATAAATTTGTATCTCATTCATATGGATTGTAATCTTTGTTTTCCAAATAGCTACTCTTGATGCATCTTAAAATTTCCTTATCGTTAAATCTAAAAGTGCATAAGAATCTTTTTGGTGATATTCATGACATACATATGCACTAACATGGATATGATTTTTAAACTGTAAAAGGTACAATTAGTGATCCATACTCTCTAAATTTTGGAAACCCATATTTTGATATCTTAGAAATCTACTTCAATCGATATCCATATGCTTCACATTGAATTGGATCACTAAGTTGTAAATTCCATGCATAACTTGTCTTTATGATATGAATGCTTGTGCGACTAACCTTGATAAGCTAGGTGCACCCAAAGTCAAGGTAGGTCCATCATCAAGAAGGCAACACAATGATGTATCAAGAAAAGGAGAAAAGGCTCCTATTCTTAACTCTAGCTTTTATCTATGTGATTAAATATTAACTTGAAACCATGTAAGATGGTTGTCAAGTATATGTGGGTGCCTACACAAAGAGAAAGGTCACAATAAGGATTGTGTGGGTACTCAAGGCTCTTCCTACTAATCTCAAAGGACCCAATTCAAATTGGGTACCAAGATATGAAGCTTAAACTTGTTTTGCAGGATCACGCCTTCAATGGATCAAGTTGGATGCTCGATAATGAATGTATAAATCATATTTGGAGATAGTAGCAAGGGTGGTAACAACTGAATCTCAAGTGCATATTATTTTCAAATCTTATCTCTTTTGTGACTTGTGTAGCCACTAAGGGAAAAGAAGCACTTGAGGATATACATCAGTTGTTGATTTTGAAATAAAGGTCTAATTGGAAGTTGAATGAATATTATCATATGGTGAACAATCCAAAATTATGTGACGTATTCTCTATCTAGTTAATTTGGATTTGATTCTTCTTTATTAGACATTCACCATAATATGGATTAAGTCAGCCCTTTAGACTTCATTGAATAACCATGCATATTATCCATGTCATTCAAAATATATTGTGCATGAGGGCTCAAGGGAAATTTAGTCCATATTATGATGTTTCTCTATTTTAGCAACTCGTTTGCCCTTCACATAAAAAGAGTTGCTAAATAAGAAACTAGTGCTTGTGCTACTAATGCCATCTCTTGTGTTGAGTTTATCCATAGAAAATCTATGTTAAGAGATGGTGCTTGTTTTAAATTGTATAAATCACAAGCTTAAAGGATACTATTCAACTAAAGTAAGAAGAAATTGATAAGAGGCCAAGGTATGAAAACTTCCTCTCCTTCAGTTGTTTTAGTATTCTATCCTTAGTGGGATGTACCATAGTATAGGTTAAATTTCCTTGCAATATAAAATGTTCAATAGTGCATATAACTTTGACATCAACTTTATGTGTGCACTAATTTAAAAGAATTTAATCTATCTTTTTGGGTTTCAAGAATGATTATTCATTTTCCATCCATATAAGGATTATCATTTGTGAAACCCTCCCTTGTGTTTCTAATGCTCTCTTTTCTAAGTGTTTCAATAAGGTCTTTCCAAGTGCTTTCAAGATGGATTCAAAATCTACGGATATAAGAGTCTTGGTTCTTTCAATCATTGAGTTTCAATGGGTCTCATATCAAGTATGATCGAACCAAGCAAAGATGAATAAAGTTCAAGATCACTTGGTTGGATGAAATCATAAAAGAAAAGAAAGCACAATCATTCAAGAAGGGAGTTACACTTTTTGTCAACCAAATAATGAAGATGTAGTGACATATTTATATGATATCCTTCATTATGAGGTTTGAGGTTCATCTTAGCATGCTTTACCCTTTAGGATTTCAATTGATATACTTTTAGTTCTTAAATCTTCAATTGGTTTAATTTTCATCATCTATATAAAGCATGTTATGTTAAGCCAAGATATAGTACAAACATCTCCTTTAACCTCACATTGTTAATGTGCATAAGTGTACTTTGTGTACTCTTGCATGCACAAATTGAGGGAGAGTTTAGCCTATATCTTGTGAGACTAATGATTTCTTTCAAGTTCATGTTGTGTAGTCTCACACCTTGGAGAACATCAAATGAGGATGAATGGTTCCATAGAAATGAAGAATTTCTCTTAATTGTTTGAAGAGGATAAGTTTCTCTTTGAAATGTCAAGCCCATCAAAAGCTAAGATGGAAATTCATGATTATAATGGAGACCATGTGGCGTAGAACAAAGGTGTGTCACTCCATGAACTATTGTATTACAATTGTGTATCTAGGCTCTTACATGCTAGTGTATGCATGTATATGCAATATCTTAAGTCACATCATAAGGTTGCACTTGAATCTTGGCTTAAAATATTGCATATCATGTCTATTACTATACCTTTTAATTATAAGTAATTCCTTAAATTGGTACAATTTCACATTTTCATACTTTATTTGTACCAAGGTTCAAATTGTAGGACTTAATCCCCTGGCCTCACAAGTCCAAGTGCATAAGCTAAACAAGTATTCATCACTTGTATGCACACATTTAGGGGGAGAATAGTCTATAATTTGAATCTTTGAGACTAACTTCATTTCCAAGTCTATTATGTGTGTAGTCTCGAATTAGAAAGGAATCTTCGGGCAAAGACAATCGCTTCCACTGCAAATTTTGATGGGTATCAAAGATTCTTTGCTCGAATAAATGTATCTTTTATACATTTCATAAGAGAATGAGTTTCTCTTTTATATGCTACTCCAACGTCATCTAAAATTGGTAAATATGTATCACATCCTTTTGGATTGCAAATGTCCGAAGTAGCATAGCTTATAAATTCTTCTGTCTAGAACTTAATTGATTAAATAGTGCACATATTTCTTATGTTGCATGATTATGTTCAATTGATACTCCTTTTATGCCAATGGTACTTTAAGTTGCAAATAAGTACTCTCAACAGATATCAATTGAATTCATATATATATGTGTGCACTAAAACTTGAGGAGAACTTAGTGTAATATGCTATTAGTGATCTATTTATCTATCAAATTGTATCAATTGGTGTTTTTCAATTGATATTTTTCATACATGATCACTAGTTGCATAATCCATACTTGTGCAATTTTTATGTTGCCTCTTGTTGTGATAAGAAAATACTAGGTGACATCTAGACTCCAGGTATCAAGATTTATCTTTCATTTAGTATGACAATCTTCATTTGATATCTTGGACTTATGTCACAACTATACCAACAAGAGCGTGCAAATGAATTCTAAATCCAACACAAGTTTGGAACACCCCCTTGAAAAGGTAAAATGCAAAGGTACATCACTTCATGTCACTTCTACATTACCTTTGTGCCATCTAAGGACCCTTTCATGATAATGTGTTCACATCTCGCTTAATCATAATTTCTATCCTTTATATTCTTTGTATCCTTTTTGGAGATTTATGACAAAGGGGGAGAAATTTTGCATTAAAGCTTATCTTTATTTTTGAAAAGGGGAGAAATAATTAACAAAAGGGGGAATCATAAGAAAAATATAAGATGTAGAAAGTTGATGAGTGCATACTATGTCATAAGCATCACGTTTATTTTATGACACACTGCAACCCATGAATAGTATGATATAAGTTGTCTCCATACTTTGACCTAAATATGTGCTTTTGGCATTTGAGTACAAAAGTGTTATTTTCTAAAATGCACATATTTAGGGGGAGGAAACTATATCATAGGATTTAAAATCTTATTTATCAAATCTTATGTAAGCTTTAAATGTGTTGTCATCAATCACCAAAAAGGGGGAGATTGAAAGTGCATTCATCCCTTTTTGTGAGTTTTGGTGATTTGGATAACAACACATTTAAAGGTCTAACAAGTTTGCTAAGTGTTGAACAGGAAATTCAGTATGATGAACATACTTGAATAGTGTATAATGATCAGTGAACAAGGTTCAACACAAGGTCAAATAACCAGTGAGACAATGCAAATGGATATAATATGGTCTCTATATTGGTTTGAATATATGGACAAGTCCTGAGAAATCACTATGCATAAATATGATCATAATAGAGGTTGAAGTGATTAAGAGGATTGGTCAAGCCAAAGTGAATAAGATATGAGGAATCGTGAATTGGCTTGACCATATTACTATTAGTCCATATATGAATATATGAGAATCAAACTAGAGCTTGATTGATCTTAGCAGTTATATCTAGATGACATTCAAGCAAGGTTCACAATATTGAAGAAATGATTCTCTCAATGGATGCTCAATAGGATGTGACTCAAGAATGGCTTGATAGGGTGAAGATAGCAAGGAAAGGGCTTCGAGGAACTAAGCGAAGGTGAAGGCCAAGTGACGGCTTGTAGACCGAGGTACCATGGCTAAGGTGAAGAAGAGAGTACTTGCACTAAGTCGATGAACTAATCAGCTATGAAGAGTTACAACATGTTGATGCATCAGTAAGGTGACTTGAAGCCATGATTTGAACTCATATAAGGTGATATGGTACAAGTCACAGGGTTTGATTTGAGTTTGCTTCAAAAGGTGAGACAAAGATGTTTGTGATCCTTATGAAGCAATGCCATGGAGAAATCACACAGGAGACACCAATTTCTCAAGGAGTTTACTTCATTATATTTTATTTAATTTGAGTATAGGAATCGTCGTACTATAAAGGGGGATCCAAAAAGAAGGTTGGTGTTTGCCAAAGCTCAAAACCTCTCTATTCAAAAGCTATTTTTGAAAAGCAAAAATCTCTTTAAAATTCTTTGGTTGACCATGGTTAGGTTTGAGAAACCTAGAGTGTTCTTGCTGAAAAGCAGTTGAACTTCTTCAACTGCAGCTGAGCTTTTCAGCTGAGCTGAACTTCAGCTGAGTTGAGCTTCTTCAGCTGCAGCTGAACTTTTCAGCTGAGCTGGACTTCAGCTGAGTTGAGCTTTCTCAACTTCAGCTGAACTCAACTTCAGCTGTGAACCTCTTTGACCATGCACCAGCTGAACTTGCCTCCGGGCAGTTGAGCTGGGGTTTTCTCTCCTAAACTCACTGGTCAAGACCAGTTGAACTGGTCCTGAGGGGCAGTTCAGCTGGTCTCTGACCCCTCTGACCTCTGATCTGCTGTCTGCCAGTCAGACTGGCAAACAGGTCGCCAGAGGTGTCAGGGGCGGTTCAACCGGTCTTGGTCAACCTGGCCAGTCTGCAGGTCAGTCTGCGCGTCAGTCTGCCAGTCAGACTGGCAGACAGGCTGCCAGGACTGCCAGGGGCGGTTCAACCGCCTTAGGGGGCGGTTCAACCGGTCTCAGGCAGAAAAATCTGCCCAACGGCTAGTTTTGAGCTCCACCTATATATACTACCTCCTACCTCTCTCCCCATAGCAGTGAGCACGATTTGAACTCCATTTCCAACTTGAGAAACACCTCTCACTCTCTCTCACACATCTCTTGCCTCTCCCATTTCAAATCCTTGGAGAGAAATCTTTGAGTGAGCTTGAGAGCTGCGGTTTTTGTGCTTCATCTCTAAATCTCTCTCGCTCTTCTTCATTCGAGCTTTGGTATTACATCGAGTTCTTTGTGGATTCATTACTCTTGGAGCTTCTAGCTCCTAGACGACTAGGTGTCTCTTGTGAGTCTCCAAATCTTGTGGAAGACCACAAGAAAGTTTGTATTACCCGCTCGTTTGAGCAAAGATTATTGTGTGGGCTTGACCTTTGTGGTCGGCAAAGGGAGGATTAGGGTTGAAAGAGACCCGGCTCTTTGTGGGCGCCTCAACGAGGAAGTAGGGCACCTTGGTGGTGTGACCGAACCTCGGGATAAATCTTGTGTCTCTTGTGTTCTTGCTTATTGTGGTTGTTTGTGTTCTTCGTTCTCTCACCATTGCGTGGAAGATTTGTTTATATCCTTTTGGTGTGTGGATTTTGAGAAGTGCCATTCTCAGATCTACTACTTTGAACCCTGTGGATCATTTAGAACATCTCATTTCCAAAGTTAACTGGGTGAATTTCGAGATCAAATCAGTTTTACCCAGTTTGCTTCTAGTTTTTGTTGAAAAAGTTTTAACTTGCCTATTCACCCCCCTCTAGGCAACTTTCAGTAAATAGTAATGGTAAATAGTAACGGTAAAAAGTAACGGTAAAAAGTAACAGTAAATAGTAACGGTAAAAAGTAACGGTAAAAAGTAACGGTAAAAAGTAACGGTAAATAGTAACGGTAAAAAGTAACGGTAAAAAGTGACGGTAAATAGTGACGGTAAATAGTGATGGTAAATAGTGACGATGAACGAACGATGAATAGGAACTATGAACGATCGAATGATCGAACGAACGAACGATCGGAATTTTGGCAGCATAACGGAAGGAAAAGGATTATTTAGACGAACGAACGGACGAACGATCGAACGATCGGACGAACGGACGAACGAACCATGAACGATCGGACGAACGATCAAACGATCAGACGAACGAACGATCGGAATTTCGGCAGCATAACGGCAGGAAAAAGATTATTTGGATGAACGAACGGACGAACGATCGAACGATCGGACGAACGGACGAACAAACCATGAACGATCGGACGAACGATCGAACGATCGGACGAACGAACGAACAAACTAAGAACAGGGGGACGAACGATCGAAGAACGACCGAACGATCCTTGTGCTAGTGTGTGCTTGTGTGGAAGGTGGAGTGGGAGTGGGAGTGGGCGTGTGGGTGTGGGGGGGGAAGGGAGTTGCCATGAAATGGCTTGGGGTGGGATGAGAGGAGGCCCTTGCCCCTCTATTTATAGCCATGGTGGGGGGATTAGGGGAGGGATGAGGGGATTAGTGGGAGGATGAGAGGATTAGTGGGAGATTAGCATGGATTTGTCTTATATGAGTGTAATTAGCTTGTAGAGCTCACCGTATGACACTGGAGGCATACGTATACGTATGAGCATGAGGAAAGTTATGGAGAAAATATTTGTAGGGACTTCAAAAATGATTCTGAAGGTATTTCTCAGGAAGAAAATACTTGGAGATATATCGGTGGAATATCTGGGCAATATTTCTGGAAATAACTTGAGGGGGGTTATGGGGGAAATATTTGCAGGATATTTTGAGGAGGATTTTGGAGAAAATATAGACCACTATAATTTTATTTGTTGATATCAACTCGCAAACAAACATTTTGAAATGAAATTTGAAATCCATTTTGAATTTAGAGCGAGTTTGAGAAAATTTTAGGATTTGAATTTTTGGGATGCTACAAATTACTTCCAAGTTCATACTTGCAATCTCATTGCCTTTTTGCTCTTAATTGACATTTTTGGTGAGGCAATGGGGTTAAAGGGCCAAAAACTGATCCCGTTTTGGTGCTTAATGCCAAAGAGGGAGAAATTAAGGCCAAAACAACTGGATCAGCCAACCACTTGTGAATTTTGAAAATAGTAGAGTTTTAAAAATAGTAGAGTTAGAATTTTTTGTATTTGTCCAAAATACTCTTATTGCAAAATTTGGTCTCTTGTGGGGAGAATTTTGATTATGGGAAAAAGGGGAGTTTTTGGCACTTGATCAATTTTTCTCTTGGAATATCTCTCGTTTTGCCCAAACAAGTGTGTTTGAATTAGAGATAAGAAAAAGAATTTGATTTGCAAAAACAAACCAAGTGGTGGCAAAGAGTGATCCAAATATGCCAAATCAAAAGCAAAAATAATTTGGTCTTCAATTGCATTGATATTGCACTCTTTCTGTTGCTTTTTGATGTGTTGGCATAAATCACCAAAAAGGGGGAGATTGAAAGAGAAATGTGCCCTTGGGCCATTTCTATAATGTTTTGGTGATTAAATGTCCAACACGTTTGATTAAGTTCTCATGTGTCAAATAAAGTGAGAAGTGCAAATCAAGGCACAAGGTATGTTTCTAGACTTAGTACATTGTTTTTTGAACACTAATGTGTTTGTCCTAGTGCTAGAAGCAGTGACAAAAAAAGGAGAAAAGAAACGGAAAAGACTTGGCTCTGTGCAGCCAAACTTCAACTCAGCCTGGCACACCGGACTGTCCGGTGGTGCACCGGACAGTGTCCGGTGCGCCAGGCTGGTCAACAGTGAAGTGGCCGCTCTCGGGACTTGACAGAGTCGTACGGCTATAATTCACCGGACTGTCCAGCACCAACGGTCGGTCGCGCGATCAACACGCGACACGTGGCTGCTCCAATGGTCGGCTGGGTGCACGAGACAGTGTCAGGTGCGCCATCTGACCCGCGGGAGCAATGGTCGACTGTGCTCGATTTGGAAGGAAATCACGCACCGGACAAGCTACAGTGGCTGTCCGGTGGCGCACTGGACTGTCCGGTGCGCCACTCGACAGAAGGCAAGGATAACCTTCTATGTTGATCTCCAACGGCTCCTAGCTGCCTTGGGGCTATAAAAGGGACCCCTAGGCGCATGGAGGAGTTACCCAAGCATTCTCTAAACATTCTAAGACATCCAGACTCCGCTCCCACGCATTTGATTCTTCATGTTAGTGATTTGGGCTCCATTCGAGTTGTGCACTCCCTGAGTTGTCATTTGAGCTCAAGTCTTCACTTGTGTGCGTGGTTGTGCTACGTATTTGAGTCTTGAGTGTGTTGCTTCTCCCAACCTTACTCTGTGCTTTCTTTGTGATCTCTATTGTAAGGGCGAGAGACTCCAAGTTGTGGAGATTCCTCACAAATGGGAAAATACACTAAAGTAAAAGACCGTGGTATTCAAGTTGATCATCGGATCACTTGAAAGGGGTTGAGTGCAACCCTCGTCCATTGGGACGTCGCAACGTGGAAGTAGGCAAGTGTTACTTGGCCGAACCACAGGATAAAATCGTGTGTCTCTTGTGTTGCTTTCTTTGTGATTGTTTTCGTTCACAAGAACTCGTCTCAAAACTACTTAGCCGCACTAACACTTCTATTACTAAGTTTTGTGGCTATTTAGTGTTTGATTTTATAGGATCACCTATTCACCCCCCTCTAGGTGCTCTCAAAAACTTTGTAGCACGACTTGGAAGAAAATTGCCCCGAGGCCTCATGTCTCCACACATGTTGGTCAGCTGTTGGGGGCAGCACCACCCCTTTTAAAGTATCCCGTAAGAGAGTATATTGTTGTAATCCAGCCAATGAGAGTGTAGTTTTAATATCACTGACCCACAACCTGTTTTCAAGAGCTTGAGCCACTGTTCTAGTCCTAGAGGACAGGGTCTTTTTGTCAACCTTTGAGACAACTTCAGGCTCCAAGTCATTGATACAACACCCATTCAACCATCTATTCGACCAAAATAGCATGTTTGTTCCATTACCCACATGAGAGATTACTAAAATAGCAAAAAGATCCTTGACTTGCTGTTGTATAGGAATTTCCAGCCCATTACAAGGTCTGTTCGGATTAGTTTTCTGTAGCCAAAGCCATTTACTTTGCAGCGCCCAGCACATGTATTGCAAGTTGGGGATTCCAAGCCCTCAAAGGTTAAGAGGCCTTATGATTTTATCCCAAGACACAAGACAACTGCCTCCATTTACCTCCTTTCTACATTTCCAAATAAATCCTTTCCAAATTTTATCAATTGACTTTATAACCCACTTGGGATATTCATGGCAATAAGGAGATAAGCTGGAATGGCTGAGAGCACAAAACACACTATGGTCGTTCTATCAACAAGGTTGAGAAGAGAACCCGTCCAATTAGGTAGTCGGTCCGCTATCTTATCCACCCATTGCAAGAGGTCACACCTCCTCAACTTCTTTATCTGAGATTGACAGTCCCAAGTATGTGCATAGAAATGAAGCCAAAGCACAATGAAGATGTTACATCCTTCCTGTGCAACATGTGCATCACAACGTATGGGAATGGCACAACTCTTATTCATATTAGCAATCAGCCCTAAGGCTCCACCCAAGCAATCAAGGATCAGCTTCACACAACTCAGGTCCTCTTCTTGCAGCCTGACGAACATGACCACATCGTTCGCGTACATGGAGAGTCTAGTCTTGACATTAGCACTTTCCAAACCTTGTAACAGTCCCCTATCCTCCACAAGCTTAAACACGCTGCTAAGAACATCCATCACAGACAAAAAGCATATGGGATAGGGGTGTAGGAAACGGTGACATCTAAGAGGGGGTGAATTAGGACTTCTAAAAACTATTCTCTAAACTAGGCCACAATTAAATCCATAGAACAAAACCTAAACAAATAATCAATCTAGAATGTGCAAACTAAGTTTTGTCTAACTGTTGTTATCTCTACTGTAAAGCCTAAGTTCCAATCCTAAATATTCTAACTAGAAATAAGAGATTGAAACTTAAGTACTTAATGTGAATGTGGAAGGTAAAGAGCAAGGGTAGAGATGCAAACTCCCGTGGATGACGCCGATATTTTTGCCAAGGTATCTAGAACTACGCAAGGTCCTGACTAATCCTTGTTGGTGCCCCTACGCAAATGGTAGCCCACGCGAGAGCCAAGCACCACGGTCGAATAACTCCGTAGAGAGTTGTGGGCCTTCTCCATATGTATGTGATGCTCCGCTTCCGGCTCTTCTCGGATGCTCCCCGTCGTCTTCACTATCGAGCTTCCGGCCGAAACATCGTGGGCCTCATTCCCTCTGGTACACGGTGGCGGTTGTGACACAAACTCGGTTGTCATGATCTCGCAAGACTCTCGCCCCACTCAATACAATTACAACGGCTTGGGCAAGAGACGAAGGGTTGTGTGGTTTTTCTAAACTCACTCAACTAAGAATCAGCTAGAGCAAGTGCATAAGCGGTATAACTAACCTAAGCACTTCGCAAAGAAAAATTAGATTTTTGTTTTCATGCATGCCAATCCATTTCCTTTCAACTCACATTCTTGCCATCCTAATTTGTGCGCGTGCAACAGAAAACAAATTTTGTACACAGTGTACCGGATAAATACCTTCACCATGTACTATAATTAGTCTCAGTATATATCATAAACTGGTTCTAACGAGCCTAGATGTATGACTGTTCAAAAGATCTTATATTTATGGGGGAAATTAAGCATTTAAATCAGATTTTTTGTTTTCATGCATGTCAATCCATTTCCTTTCAATGCACATTCTTGTCATCCTAAATTTGTGCGCATGTAGTATGAAATTTTTTGCACGGTGTGTCACACTGCATAAATATCTATACTGTGTAGCATAATTAGTATCAGTATATGTCATAAACTGGTTTCAACGATTCTAGCTACATGGCTGTTGTAGATATCCTACTTTTATGGACGAAATAAAGCATTTAAATCAGATTTTTTTTGTTTCCATGCATGTTAATTTATTCCCTTTTAACACACATTCGTGTCATCCTAAATTTGTGCGCATGCAGTAGAAAACAAAATTTTTACATGGTGTACCATAATACATAATATATACCCCATTTAGCATAATTAATATCAGTATATGTCATAAACTGGTTCCAACGAGCCTATCGGCATTGTTGTTGGAGAGATCCTATATATATGTGAGGAATAAAACATTTAAATTAGATTTTTTTTGTTTCCATGCATGTCAATCCATTTCCTCTCAACACACATTCTTGTTATCCTAAATTTGTGCACATGCAGCAGGAAACTGATTTTCTACACAGCATATCGTATCGTATAAATACCTACACCGTGTAGCATAATTAGTATTAGCATATATCATAAAATTGTTTCTAACGAGCCTAGCTGCATGACTGTTGTAGAGATCCTATATTTATGGACGAAATAAAGCATTCAAATCAGATTTTTTGCTTCCTAATTTTTCGCGCATGCAAATGAAAACAAACTGCGTGCATGCAAGGAATGTGACACATGGGAGAGGGGGCTAGCGGCCAGACTGGTGCAGTGGTGCGAGTGGGCAAGCTGGGCTTCCTGTATCCTATGGAAGCTCAGGGCTCCCAATAACCTCACCCTATATATATATCCTTTGTGTCTAGATAGAGATCATGGAGCTCTTTTGGCACCGTAGGGCACTGCGGAGCACGCTCTTTTTTCTAGTCTCTTCTATTAAAACCGACGTGTTTCTCGGGCGTCCCCTACGCGCGTGGGTCGCAGTGTTTTGCTGTTGCGATGCATGGAGCATTGCCATTGGCTTCGCTTTTGTTGCTGCAGCCACCCTCGTCCAGTAGGTGCACGTGAGAGCAAGTTTAATAATAGAGCCTATTGTTGGCTCTAACTCCTTGCCATGTCATCTAGAGCCAACAATAAACACACTCATATAATAAAGCTGGCTCTAAGGTTGGCTCTTAGATGGATCCCGTATCTCTTTCTCTACCATCCTTTTATCTTGAAGCCCGTGTAGCACCTGGCCCTTGCATGAGAGCCCACTCCCTCTACTTTTTTATGTCTCTCTCTTCCACATAAGCAAAAATGCCATGTAAGCAGGCTTAGAGACCATTATTGTACTTGCTCTGAAGCGGCACGAGCATACGATGGTCGCACTGGCGCCGGACTTGACGCGTGGTCGTGGCAGACGCGAGCCTCCCACCACATTGGCCTCCTTCCCACACCACACGCCCACGCCAACCTGCCTCCTTCCCCTGTTATATGCCTCCGACCCAGCTCGCCTGGTGCCTCCCTCATCGTGCCCTCCGTGCACTACTGCTTCATCTGCAGCTCAATCTACGTAGCCCTAGAGCACCTCATGTTCCAACTACCCCGCAAGGGCGCTCGTCGCTTCCTTCTCTGGGTTGTGGTGGCCTTTTGGTAGAGCGAGAGCAGCACCGCCGATCGCTCGCGCCATGGCATCCCAGCAGTTGTTTTCGGCTCAACAGCAAGAGTCCCAGCCAGGGAAGGACCATGCCATGGACCCCCGCCCTGAGGCCATCGTCCAGGACTACAAGGCCGCCAACAATGCAAGCTCAAGGACAAGGTGGTGCTTGTGACCGGTGGTGACTTCAACATTGGTCGCGCCGTGTGCCTATGCTTTGCGAAGGAGGGTGCGACGGTGGCCTTCACCTTCGTGAAGGGACAAGAGTATAAGGTTGCAGAGGAGACGCTCCAGGTGCTGCGCAACATCGGGTGTTCAAGACGGGTGCATGCGAGCCGATGGCCTTGCCCGCCGACCAGGCCAACTGCCGGCAGGGGTGGATCTATAGATGTCCAAACGGGCGACATGACCCGGTCCAACCCGAGCACGTTCCAGCCCGGCCCGTTTGAGCCCGGCACGGTTAAGCCCGAACCCTTAACTGTGCTGGGTTGTGCCGCCCGATGGGCTGATACTTACAAACGAGCACGACATTGTTCCGGCCCGACCGTGTCGAGCTGTCCCGAAAAGCACGACCCATGAAGGAGCCCATGCCAGCCCAAGCACGGCAAATACAGAACCACTATCCATTCACCTTACAACTTATATCTTAGATTCACAACACATAGTTTACACATATATATGGAGACTTTATAGACCACAATGCACAACTATATGTAAAGAGTAGATTCATAGATCGAAGTATACACATAGCATAAGTATACATAGATTCACACTTGCACATTCAAACAGTTGAGATAAAGAGCATATCCTAAATAAAGGATTAGAGTTGTTCGTGCAATGGCTGCTGAAAGGGAAATAGGGTCAAACCTTTTCCTATATGAATTTTGGTGGTTGAATTGCCCAACACAAATTATTGGACTAACTAGTTTGCTCTAGAATATATGTTCTACAGGTGCCAAAGGTTCACAACAAACCAATACAAAGACAAAAGAAAGGGTTCAAAACAAAGGAGCAAAGTTAAACTAAAGGCAGCCCTAGTCTGGCGCACCGGATTGTCCAGTGCACCACCGGACAGTGTCCGGTGCACCAAGGAGGAATGACTCTGAACTTGCGAGCTTCGGGAATTTGGGAGGCCGCTCCGCTATAATTCACCGGACTGTCCGGTGTAACATCGGACTGTCCGGTGTGCCAGCGGAGCAACGACTACTTCGCGCCAACGGTCGCCTGTAGGTGAACAGTAAAAGCAAACAGTGCGCGACTGCGCGCGCAGAAGTCAGAGCAGGCGCCAGAAGGCGCACCGGACAGTCTACAGGACATGTCCGGTGCACCACCGGACTGTCCGATGGCCCCAATTGTCAGAGCTCCAACGGTCGGAACCCAACGGCCTGGTGACGTGGCTGGCGCACTGGACAGTGTCTGGTGGCGCACCGGACTGTCCGGTGCGCCATACGACAGAAGCCTTCACCAACGACCATATTGGTGGTTGGGGCTATAAATACCCCCCAACCACCACTCTTCAAGACATCCAAGCATTCACTACATCTCATTCAATACAAGAGCAATACACAGCACTCCAAGACACAAATCAAAGCCTCCGATCGAATCAAAGTTCCCAATTCAACTCTAGTTTTTAGGACTTGTGAGGAGATCGACTTGTGTTCTTTTGTTGCTCTTGTTGCTTGGTTGGCTTTATTCTTTCTCTCATTCTTAGTCTCAAAACCTTGTAAGCGAAGCAAGAGACACCAATTGTGTGGTGGTCCTCGCCGGGTCTAAGTGACCCGGGAAATCAAGGAAGGAAGCTCACTCGGTCTAAGTGACCGTTTGAGAGAGGGAAAGGGTTGAAAGAGACCCGGTCTTTGTGACCACCTCAACGGGGAGTAGGTTTGCAAGAACCGAACCTCTGTAAAACAAATCACCGTGTCATCCACTCTTATTTGCTTGTGATTTGTTTTCGCCCTCTCTTTCAGACTTGTTTATATTTCTAACGCTAACCCTGGCTTGTAGTTGTGCTTAAGTTTATAATTTTCAGATTCCGCCTATTCACCCCCCTCTAGGCGACTTTCAATTGGTATCGGAGCCCGGTGCTTCATTAGAGCCTAACCGCTCAAAGTGATGTCGGGAGAACACGCCAAGAAGGAGATGGTGACCAGCGAGAAGCCCGCTACAAGCCACGGGAAGGCTCCATCGGGAGAGTCCCGCAACAAGAAGAAGGAGGACTCACCTCCTCACAAGTCGCATCGGAGTGGCGAAAAGAAAAAGAAGATGAAGAAGATGGTCTACTACGAGACCGACTCTTTGTTGCCATCCACCTCCGGCTTCGACGCGTCGTCCGTAACTTCTAAGCAACATGAGCGCAAGAAGTTTAGTAAGATTCCCCTACGCTACCCTCGTATTTCAAAACGTACTCCTTTACTTTCCGTCCCATTAGGCAAACCACCTATGTTTGATGGTGAAGATTATAATATGTGGAGTGATAAAATGAGGCACCATCTAACCTCACTCCACACTAGCATTTGGGATGTTGTTGAGATTGGGGTACAGGTACCTTCGCCGGGGGATGAAGACTATGATTCGGACGAAGTTGCCCAAATCCGGCACTTCAACTCCCAAGCCACCACAATACTCCTCGCCTCTCTAAGTCGAGAGGAGTATAACAAGGTGCAAGGATTGAAGAGCGCCAAGGAGATTTGGGACGTGCTCAAAATGGCGCACGAAGGAGATGAGGTGACCAAGATCACCAATAGAGAGACGATCGAGGGGGAGCTCGGTCGCTTCATGCTCAACCAAGGAGAAGACCCCCAAGCCATGTACAACCGGCTAAAGACCTTGGTAAATCAAGTGCGCAACCTCGGGAGCACCAAATGGGATGACCATGAGATGGTCAAGATTATTCTTAGATCACTCATATTTCTTAACCCTACTCAAGTTCAATTGATTCATGGTGATCCAAGATATAAACTAATGTCTCCCAAGGAAGTGATAGGCAAATGTGTGAGCTTTGAATTAATGATCAAAGGCTCCAAAAAGATCATCGAGCAAGGCGCCTCCTCCTCCGTACCCGAACCACAACCCGTTGCATTCAAGGCAATGGAGGAGAAGAAAGAAGACTCTACACCGAGTAGGGTCCCCATCGACGCCTCCAAGCTCGACAATGAGGAGATAGCGCTCATCATCAAGAGTTTCTGCCAAATCCTCAAGCAAAGGAGGGGGAAAGACTACAAGCCCCGCTCCAAGAAAGTGTGCTACAAATGTGGTAAGCTCGGTCATTTTATCGCTAAATGTCCATTGTCTAGTGATAGTGACAGGGATAACGACAAGAGGGGGAAGAAGAAGGAGAAGAAGAGGTATTACAAGAAGAAGGGCGGCGATGCCCATGTTTGCCGGGAGTGGGACTCCGACGAAAGCTCCACCGACTCCTCCGACGACGAGGACGCCGCCAACATCACCGTCAACAAAGGACTTCTCTTCCCCAACATCGGCCACAAGTGTCTTATGGCAAAGGACGGCAAGAAGAAGAAGGTAAAATCAAGATCCTCCACTAAGTATGCCACTTCTAGTGATGAGGAAAACTCTAGTGATGATGAGGACAACTTGCTTACTCTTTTTGCCAATCTTAACATGCAACAAAAAGAGAAATCAAATGAATTGATTAGTGCTATTCATGAGAAGGATGAACTCTTGGATAGCCAAGAGGACTTCCTTATTAAGGAAAACAAAAAGCATGTTAAGACTAAAAATGCTTATGCTCAGGAGGTAGAGAAAAATGAAAAATTAACTAGTGAGCTAAATAGTTGCCATGACACTATTTCCAACCTTAGAATTGAGAACGCTAATTTGATTGCTAAGGTTGAGAAGTCAAATATTTGTGATGATTCAGTTACCAATCTTAGAAATGATAGTGCCAATTTAATTGCTAAGATTGATAAATTGAATGCCTCTCTTGCTAGCCTTAGGAATGAGAATGAAAAATTAATTGCTAAGGCTAAAGACTTAGATGTTTGCAATGCTTCTATGTCCAATCTTAGAGATGAGAATACTATTTTACATGCTAAGATTGTTGAATTAAATGATTGCAAACCCTCTACATCTACCGTTGAGCATGTTTCTATTTGCACTAGATGTAGAGATGTTAATGTAGATGCTATCCATGATCACCTTGCTATGATTAAACAACAAAATGATCATATAGCAAAATTAGATGCAAAAATTGCCAAGCATGAACTAGAAAATGAGAAATTTAAATTTGCTCGTAGCATGCTTTATAGTGGGAGACGCCCTGGCATTAAGGATGGCATTGGCTTCCAACAGGGGGACAATGTCAAGCTTAATGCCCCTCCTAAAAGATTGTCTAATTTTGTTAAGGGCAAGGCTCCCATGCCTCAGGATAATGAGGGTTATATTTTGTATCCTGCTGGTTATCCTGAGGATAAGATTAGGAGAATTCATGCAAAGAAGACTCATTCTCACCATGCTTTTATTTATAAGAATGAGGCTTCTAGCTCTAGGCGTTCTACACATGTTAAAATGCCTAAGAAGAAAACTCCTATTGCATCAAATGAACCTAACATTTCATTTAAAACTTTTGATGCTTCCTATGTGCTTACTAACAAATCAGGCAAGGTAGTTGCCAAATATGTTGGGGCAAACACAAGGGATCAAAGACTTGTGTTTGGGTACCCAAAGTTCTTGTATCTAATGTCAAAGGACCCAAAACTGTTTGGGTGCCTAAAATCAAGAACTAAATTTGTTTTGTAGGTTTATGCATCCGGGGGCTCAAGTTGGATCATCGACAGCGGGTGCACAAACCATATGACTGGGGAGAAAAAGATGTTCTCCTCCTACGAGAAAAACCAAGATCCCCAAAGAGCTATCACATTCGGGGATGGAAATCAGGGTTTGGTCAAAGGATTGGGTAAAATTGCTATATCACCTGACCATTCTATTTCCAATGTTTTTCTTGTAGATTCTTTAGATTACAACTTGCTTCCTGTTTCTCAATTATGCAAAATGGGTTACAACTGTCTTTTCACGGATACAGGTGTTACTGTCTTTAGAAGAAGTGATGATTCAATAGCTTTTAAGGGAGTATTAGAGGGTCAACTATACTTAGTGGATTTCAATAGAGCTGAACTCGATACTTGCTTAATTGCTAAGACTAACATGGGTTGGCTCTGGCACCGCCGACTAGCCCATGTCGGGATGAAGAATCTTCACAAGCTTCTAAAGGGAGAGCACATTTTGGGACTAACCAATGTTCACTTTGAGAAAGACAGGATTTGTAGTGCATGCCAAGCAGGGAAGCAAGTTGGTGTTCATCATCCACATAAGAACATCATGAAGATTGACAGGCCACTAGAACTACTCCACATGGACTTATTCGACCCGATAGCTTACGTAAGCATCGGCGGGAGTAAGTACTGTCTAGTTATTGTGGATGATTATTCTCGCTTAACTTGGGCATTATTTTTACAGGAAAAATCTCAAACCCAAGAGACTTTGAAAGGATTCTTGAGACAGACTCAAAATGAGTTCGGCTTGAGGATCAAGAAAATAAGAAGCAACAATGGGACAGAGTTCAAGAACTCTCAAATTGAAGGCTTTCTTGAGGAGGAGGGCATCAAGCATGAGTTCTCTTCTCCCTACACGCCACAACAAAATGGTGTAGTGGAGAGGAATAATAGGACTCTATTGGACATGGCAAGGACCATGCTTGATGAGTACAAGACTTCAGATCGGTTTTGGGCCGAGGCGGTCAACACCGCTTGCTACGCCATCAACCGGTTATATCTACACCGAATCCTCAAGAAGACATCATATGAACTCCTCACCGGTAAAAAGCCCAATGTTTCATATTTTAGAGTCTTTGGAAGCAAATGCTTTATTCTTGTTAAAAGAGAAAGAAAATATAAATTTGCTCCTAAGGCTGTAGAAGGCTTTTTACTTGGTTATGATTCAAACACAAGGGCATATAGAGTCTTCAACAAGTCCACTGGACTAGTTGAAGTTTCTTGTGACATTGTGTTTGATGAGACTAACGGCTCTCAAGTAGCGCAAGTTGATCTTGATGAGCTAGATGATGAAGAAGCTCCATGCATCGCACTAAGGAACATGTCCATTGGGGAAGTGTGTCCTAAGGAATCCGAAGAGCTTCTACAAGCACAAGATCAACAACCATCTTCCTCCATGCAAGCATCTCCACCAACTCAAGATGAGGATGAGGCTCAAGATGATGAAGGAGAAGATCAAGAAGATGAGCCACCTCAAGAGGAGGACAAGGATCAAGGGGGAGATGTCGATGATCAAGACAAGGAAGATGAACAAAATCAAAGGCCGCCACACCCAAGAGTCCACCAAGCAATCCAACGAGATCACCCCGTGAACACCATCCTAGGAGACATTCATAAGGGGGTAACCACTCGATCTCGTGTTGCTCATTTTTGTGAGCATTATTCTTTTGTTTCCTCTGAGCCACACAGGGTAGAGGAAGCACTTCAAGATTCGGATTGGGTGTTGGCGATGCAAGAGGAGCTCAACAATTTCACAAGGAATAAGGTATGGAATTTAGTTCCACATCCTAACCAAAATGTTGTAGGAACCAAGTGGGTCTTCCACATCAAACAAGATGAGCATGGTGTGGTGACTAGGAACAAGGCACGACTTGTGGCCAAAGGGTATTCACAAGTCGAAGGTTTGGATTTTGGTGAAACCTATGCACCCGTAGCTAGGCTTGAGTGAATTCGTATATTACTTGCCTATGCTACTTACCATGGCTTTAAGCTTTACCAAATGGACGTGAAGAGTGCCTTCCTCAATGGACCAATCAAGGAAGAGGTCTATGTTGAGCAACCTCTCGACTTTGAAGATAGTGAGTACCCTAACCATGTCTATAAACTCTCTAAGGCGCTTTATGGGCTCAAGCAAGCCCCAAGAGCATGGTATGAATGCCTAAGAAATTTTCTTATCACTAATGGATTCAAAGTCAGCAAAGCCGATCCTACTCTATTCACTAAAACCATTGAAAATGATTTGTTTGTATGCCAAATTTACGTTGATGATATCATATTTGGGTCTACTAATAAATCAATTTGTGAAGAGTTTAGTAGGATCATGATTCAAAAATTCGAGATGTCTATGATGGGGGAGTTGAAGTATTTTCTAGGCTTTCAAGTGAAGCAACTCCAAGAGGGCACCTTCATCAGCCAAACGAAGTACATTCAAGATATACTCACCAAGTTTGGAATGAAGGATGCCAAGCCCATCAAGACACCCATGGGAACCAATGGGCATCTCGACCTCGACACAGGAGGTAAATCCGTAGATCAAAAGGTATACCGGTCGATGATAGGATCTTTACTCTATCTATGTGCATCTCGACCGGACATTATGCTTTCCGTATGCATGTGTGCAAGGTTTCAAGCCGACCCTAAGGAAGTTCACCTTAGGGCTGTGAAGCGAATCTTGAGATACTTAGTTCAAACACCTAAGTTTGGTCTTTGGTACCCCAAGGGATCCTCTTTTGATTTATTAGGATATTCTGATGCTAATTGGGTAGGGTGTAAGATTGATAGGAAGAGCACATCAGGGACTTGTCAGTTTTTGGGAAGATCCCAGGTGTCTTGGGCTTCAAAGAAACAAAACTCAGTAGCTCTTTCTACCGCCGAAGCCGAGTACATTGCCGCAGGCCATTGTTGTGCGTAATTGCTTTGAATGAGGCAAACCCTTAGGGACTATGGCTACAAGTTTAGCAAAGTCCCTCTCCTATGTGATAATGAGAGTGCAATCTGCATGGCGGATAATCCCGTTGAACACAGCCGCACTAAGCACATAGCCATTCAGTATCACTTTTTGAGAGATCACCAACAAAAGGGGGATATCGAGATAGCCTATATAAACACCAAAGATCAATTGGCCGATATCTTTACCAAGCCTTTAGATGAGAAAACCTTTACCAAACTTAGGAATGAGCTAAATATTCTTGATTCTAGGAATTTTGATTGATTTTTTGCACACATAGCTCATTTATATACCTTTGATCAAATCTCTTTTATGTCTATGACTAATGTGTTTTCAAGTGTATTATTATGCTTAGTCATAGAATTGAAAGGGAAATGGAGGATTCGGCAAAGAAGGCGCTTCCACACAACTCCATCGATATTTGCCGATATTCCACATCATTCTCCACTTTGGTATAATCTTCACTCATCTCTATTTATTTGCCATTGGGGAGAAAGTAAAAAGGGCTTATATTTCACTCACAAGTATCCGTTTTTGGCGATTCATGCCAAAGGGGGAGAAAGTATGAGCCCAAAGCAAAAGGACCGCACCACCACCGAATTTTAAAAATGAAATTTTTCAAATTGATATCTTATTGTGTTCAAAAGAGGGAGAAAGTAGTATCTTCAAAACTTGCAAAACCCTCTTGAACACTAAGAGGAGAATTTTATTTAGGGGGAGTTTTGTTTAAGTCAAAGGAAAAGCATTTGAAACAGGGGGAGAAAATTTCAAATCTTGAAAATGCTTCTTTCAATCTTATTCATGTACCTTTGACTATTTGCAAAAGGTTTTTGAAAAGAATTTTACAAAGAATTTGCAAAACAAAACTCGTGGTGCAAATGAGGTCCAAAATTTTAGATAAGAAGAAAACCATCCATGCACATCTATTGAAATAAGTTTATTAGTTTCAACTCCAAG
Organism: Zea luxurians; assembly: GCA_029449295.1. Classification (NCBI taxonomy): domain Eukaryota; kingdom Viridiplantae; phylum Streptophyta; class Magnoliopsida; order Poales; family Poaceae; genus Zea; species Zea luxurians. The sequence continues at coordinate 69,852,691 of JAOPSE010000016.1, read as the reverse complement.
CAACCTTTGCACTTACCTTATGCAAACAAGTTCAATTCAGCACTTTTATATTTGCTTTGGTTTGTTTTGGCATCAATCACCAAAAAGGGGGAGATTGAAAGGGAAATAGGGTCAAACCTTTTCCTATATGAATTTTGGTGGTTGAATTGCCCAACACAAATTATTGGACTAACTAGTTTGCTCTAGAATATATGATCTACAGGTGCCAAAGGTTCACAACAAACCAATACAAAGACAAAAGAAAGGGTTCAAAACAAAGGAGCAAAGTTAAACCGAAGGCAGCCCTGGTCTGGCGCACCGGACTGTCCGGTGCACCAGGGAGGAATGACTCTGAACTTGCCAGCTTCGAAAATTTGGGAGGCCGCTCCGCTATAATTCACCGGACTGTCTAGTGTAACACTGGACTGTCCGGTGTGCCAGCGGAGCAATGGCTACTTCGCGCCAACGGTCGCCTGTAGGTGAACAGTAAAAGCAAATAGTGCGCGCCTGCGCACGCATAAGTCAGAGCAGGTGCCATAAGGCGCACCGGACAGTCTACAGGACATGTCCGGTGCACCACCGGACTGTTCGGTGGCCCCAATTGTCAGAGCTCCAACGGTTGGAACCCAACGGCCTGGTGACGTGGCTGGCGCACCGGACAGTGTTAGTTGTCATGATGTTCTTGTGTGGATGATGAACACCAACTTGCTTCCCTGCTTGGCATGCGCTACAAATCCTGTCTTTCTCAAAATGAACATTGGTTAGTTCCAAAATGTGCTCTCCTTTAGAAGCTTGTGAAGATTCTTCATCCCAACATGGGCTAGTCGAGAGCCAACCCATGTTAGTCTTAGCAATTAAGCAAGTGTCAAGTTTTGCTCTATTGAAATCAACTATGTATAGCTGACCCTCTAACACTCCCTTAAAAGCTACTGAATCATCGCTTCTTCTAAAGACAGTAACACCTACATCCGTAAAAAGACAGTTGTAACCCATTTTACATAATTGTGAAAATGAAATCAAGTTGTAATCTAAAGAATCTACAAGAAAAACATTGGAAATAGAATGGTTGGGAGAAATAGCAATTTTACCTAATCCTTTGACCAAACCTTGATTTCCGTCCCCGAATGTGATAGCTCGTTGGGGATCTTGGTTTTCCTCATAGGAGGAGAACATCCTTTTCTCCCCTGTCATGTGGTTTGTGCACTCACTGTCGATGATCCAACTTGAGCCCCCGGATGCATAAACCTACAAAACAAATTTAGGCCTTGTTCTTAGGTACCCAAATGGTCTTGGGTCCTTTTACATTAGAAACAAGCACCTTGGATACCCAAACACAAGTCTTTGACCCCTTGTATTTGCCCCCAATATATTTGGCAACTACTTTGCCTGATTTGTTAGTAAGCACATAAGAAGCATCAAAAGTTTTGAATGAAACATTATAATCATTTGATGCAGTAGGAGATTTCTTCTTAGGCATTTTAACATGTGTAGAACGCCTAGAGCTAGAAGCCTCATTCTTATAAATAAAAGCATGGTGAGAATGAGTCTTCTTTGCATGAATTCTCCTAATCTTATCCTCAGGATAACCAGCAGGATACAAAATATAACCCTTGTTATCTTGAGGCATGGGAGCCTTGCCCTTAACAAAATTAGACAATCTTTTAGGAGGGGCATTAAGCTTGACATTGTCCCCCTGTTGGAAGCCAATGCCATCCTTAATGTCAGGGCGTCTCCCACTATAAAGCATGCTACAAGCAAATTTAAATTTCTTATTTTCTAGTTCATGCTCGGCAATTTTAGCATCTAATTTTGCTATATGATTATTTTGTTGTTTAATCATAGCAAGGTGATCATGGATAGCATCTACATTAACATCTCTACATCTAGTGCAAATAGAAACATGCTCAATGGTAGATGTTGAGGGTTTGCAATCATTTAATTCAACAATCTTAGCATGTAAAATGGCATTCTCATCTCTAAGATTGGAAATAGAAGCATTGCAAACATCTAAGTCTTTAGCCTTAGCAATTAATTTTTCATTCTCATACTTAAGGCTAGCAAGAGAGGCATTCAATTTATCAATCTTAGCAATTAAATTGGCATTATCATTTCTAAGATTGGTAATTGAATCATCACAAATGTTTGACTTCTCAACCTTAGCAATCAAATTGGCATTCTCAATTCTAAGGTTGAAAATAGTGTCATGGCAACTACTTAGCTCACTAGTTAATTTTTCATTTTTCTCTACCTCCTGAGCATAAGCATTTTTAGTCTTAACATGTCTTTTGTTTTCCTTAATAAGGAAGTCCTCTTGGCTATCCAAGAGTTCATCCTTCTCATGAATGGAACTAATCAATTCATTTAATTTCTCTTTTTGTTGCATGTTAAGATTGGCAAAAAGAGTAAGCAAGCTATCCTCATCATCACTAGAATTTCCCTCATCACTAGAGGTTGCATATTTAGTGGAGGATCTTGATTTTACCTTCTTCTTGCCGTCCTTTGCCATGAGGCACTTGTGTCCGATGTTGGGGAAGAGGAGTCCTTTGTTGATGGCGATGTTGGTCGCGTCCTCGTCGGAGGAGGAGTTGGTGGAGCTCTCGTCGGAGTCCCACTCCCGGAAAACATGTGCATCGCCACCTTTCTTCTTGTAATACTTCTTCTTTTCCTTCCTCTTTCCTCTCTTATCGTTTTCCCTGTCACTATCACTAGACAATGGACATTTAGCGATAAAATGACCGGGCTTACTACATTTGTAGCAAACCTTCTTGGAACGGGGCTTGTAATCTTTCCCCTTCCTTTGCTTAAGGATTTGGCGGAAGCTCTTGATGATGAGCGCCATTTCCTCATTGTCGAGCTTGGAGGCATCGATGGGGACCCTACTCGGTGTAGAGTCTTCTTTCTTCTCCTCCGTTGCCTTGAATGCAACGGGTTGTGCTTCGGGTACGGAGGAGGAGGCGCCTTGCTCGATGATCTTCTTGGAGCCTTTGATCATCAATTCACAAATTTTCCTATTACTTCCTCGGGAGACATTAGTTTATATCTTGGATCACCACGAATTAATTGAACTTTAGTAGGGTTAAGAAATACGAGTGATCTAAGAATAACCTTGACCATCTCATGGTCATCCCACTTGGTGCTCCCAAGGTTGCGCACTTGGTTCACCAAGGTTTTAAGCTGGCTGTACATGGCTTGCGGGTCTTCTCCTTGGTTGAGCATGAAGCGACCGAGCTCCCCCTCGATCATTTCCCTCTTAGTGATCTTGGTCACCTCATCACCTTCGTGCGCGGTCTTGAGCACGTCCTAAATCTCTTTGGCGCTCTTCAACCCTTGCACATTGTTATACTCCTCTCGACTTAGAGAGGCGAGGAGTATAGTGGTGGCTTGGGAGTTGAAGTGCCGGATTTGGGCAACTTCGTCCGAGTCATAGTCTTCATCCCCCGGCGATGGTACCTGTACTCCAATCTCAACAACATCCCAAATGCTAGTGTGGAGTGAGGTTAGATGGTGCCTCATTTTATCACTCCACATATTATAATCTTCACCATCAAACATAGGTGGTTTGCCTAATGGGACAGAAAGTAAAGGAGTACGTTTTGAAATACGAGGGTAGCGTAGGGAAATCTTACTAAACTTCTTGCGCTCATGGCGCTTAAAAGTTACGGATGGCGCGTCGGAGCCGGAGGTGGATGGTGACGAAGAGTTGGTCTCGTAGTAGACCACCTTCTTCATCTTCTTTTTCTTCTCGCCACTCCGATGCGACTTGTGAGGAGGTGATTCCTCCTTCTTGTTGCGGGACTCTCCCGATGGAGCCTTCCCGTGGCTTGTGGTGGGCTTCTCGCCAGTCACCATCTCCTTCTTGGCGTGTTCTCCCAACATCACTTCGAGCGGTTAGACTCTAATAAAGCACCGAGCTCCGATACCAATTGAAAGTCGCCTAGAGGGGGGGTGAATAGGCGGAATCTGAAATTTATAAACTTAAGCACAACTACAAGTCGGGGTTAGCGTTAGAAGTATAATCGAGTCCAAAAGAGAGGGCGAAAACAAATCACAAGCAAATGAAGAGTGAGACGTGATTATTTGTTTTACCGAGGTTTGGTTCTTGCAAACCTACTCCCCGTTGAGGTGGTCACAAAGACCAGGTCTCTTTCAACCCTCTCTCTCTCTCTCAAACGGTCACTTAGACCGAGTGAGCTTCCTTCCTTGATTTCCCGGGTCACTTAGACCCCGCAAGGACCACCACACAATTGGTGTCTCTTGCTTCGCTTACAAGGTTTTGAGAGTAAGAATGAGAGAAAGAAGAAAGCCAACCAAGCAACAAGAGCAACAAAAGAACACAAGTCGATCTCCTCACAAGTCCTAAAAACTAGAGTTGAATTGGGGACTTTGATTCGATCGGAGGCTTTGATTTGTGTCTTGGAGTGTTGTGTATTGCTCTTGTATTGAATGAGGTGTAGTGAATGCTTGGATGCCTTTAAGAGTGGTGGTTGGGGGGTATTTATAGCCCCAACCATCAAAGTGGCCGTTGGGGAGGCTGTCTATCGATGGGCGTACCGGACAGTCCGGTGTGCCAGCCATATCATCCAACCGTTGGGGTTCGACCGTTGGAGCTCTAACTTGTGGGGCCACCAGACAGTCCGGTGGTGCACCGGACAGGTCCTGTTCACTGTCTGGTGCGCCTTCTGGCGCCTGCTCTGACTTCTGTGCGCGCAGACGTGCACTGTTTGCTTTTACTGTTCACTTGCAGGCGACCGTTGGCGCGAAGTAGTCGTTGCTCCGTTGGCACACGGACAGTCCGGTGTTACACCGGACAGTCCGGTGAATTATAGCGGAGCGGCCTCCCAAATTCCTGAAGCTGGCAAGTTTGATTTGATCCACCCTGGTGCACCGGACACTGTCCGATGGCACACCGGACAGTCCGGTGCGCCAGACCAGGGTTGCCTTCGGTATACTTTGCTCCTTTGTTTTGAACCCTTTCTTTTGACTTGAATTGGTTTGTTGTGAACCTTTGGTACCTGTAGAACTCATAATTTCTAGAGCAAACTAGTTAGTCCAATAGTTTGTGTTGGGCAATTCAACCACCAAAATTCATATGGAAAAGGTTTGACCCTATTTCCCTTTCAAGTGACAACACACACCAAGCAAGCAAGGTAACACTCTATTCTGGGTATTCAAGACAACAGAGATGAGGCACTAGTTCCTCACGAATCAAGACACACTCTAGTTACTTCAGTTAACACAAGTTACTTCAGTTAAGCATCGGTTACCAAAAGTTACAGATAGGTTAAGAATCAGTCAAAGTCCACCATTACACAGATCACACATCAAGTACATCAGATTACCTCTGCATCGGACATGAAGAACTCGCCGTCGTTAGCAGTAGATTCGGAGCACCGGTTCCAAAAGCACTAGTTCCTCATGGATCAAGACAACTCATGGGGAAGACTTGCAAAGGAAAATGATGAAGGAAATAAGTAGATCAGGAGGAAAACAGACCAGATCTGAACATCTAGAATAAGTTAGGATTTCCCAGAAACACCAGTTCATCACTGTGCCGAGTAGATCAGGTTACCTCTGTGCCAGACGCAGAGATGAGGCCACCATTAGCAGTAGATCTGGAGCCCTGGTTCCGTCGCCGACTCGTTGTGGAGATTGAGCCGACGCGCACTGGTTCCTCACGTATCAAGACAACACACGACAGACACTTGCATGAGAATAAGAAGATCAGGAGTTTAGGACCAAATCATACTAGATCCGGACAACCGAAATAAGTTAGGGTTACGGCTTAAGGTCGTTACCTTACCTTAACTGATGAGCAGTAGATCCGTAGCACCGGTTCACGTCGTCGGCGCCTTTGAGGTCAAGGTAGAGAGGGTGAGGAGTGGAGGACAGGAGGAGCCAGAGCACGAGCACCGAGACCGAGCGTCGTAGCCTCCGAGTTGGGGTACCGTGTATATAGACCGAAAGGGAGGAGGATAACAGGTCCACGGAGGCGCCGGAGCGCCGGTCAGCGATCGTTGGAGGTCGGAGACTCGGAGAGCAGCGGAGAGGGCGAGAGACGAGAGGTGTGACCGCGCGAGTGAGGCGCGACGCGTTAGGGTTATAGGGAGGCTGGAGGGGTAGGCGGCTTATGAGGCGAGGCGCCGAGGCCAGCCCAACGAGCCAAGTGGGGGAAGTCGGCTGGTCACCGAGTGGGAGTGGGGAGTGAGGCTAGGGTGGGCTGGCCTACCGCTAATTTGTAGCGGGCTGGTTCCTAAGCCCATCAGCCACCGGGTCGTGGTCGAACTGATCCAACGGGCTCGTATGGTTGTCGAGCCCGACACGCTCTCCGGGCCAGGCTGAGCCTAGGCCCGTGTTAATTCGTGTCGTGCCGGGCTCGTGTCGTGCTAAAAAACTGTGCTTCGTATCGGGCTAACGGATCACGTACTTTCTAAACATGTATAGGCGGATCTGGCCCCGAACGCGAGGGAGAGGCTACGCCTAGGCACGAGCGAGCGAGCAGGGCCAGAGGCCACGGCGGTGCGCGCGCTGGGTGGACTGCTGTTGGCTACAGGCGCGGACGCTCGACGCCTTACCATGCAGGAGAGCTGCTGCTAGTACTAGCCACTAGCATGGACGGTTGTGGACTTGAAGCCATCCTTATTGAACTATTCCTCACCTCGACCGCGTCTTCCGAACCAATATCTTCTTGTCCAAGCACGTGGTGTCGCGCATGGAGCCCAGCGTCTACATCATCAACGCATACAGGGCCAACCCTGAGGGGGTGCCGTGGGTGCGGCCGCACCGGGCCCCCAAAATAGAGGCCCCCTAGCCACTGGACGCTAGCATTTTTTTTGTTAAATCTATCTATTCTAGACACAAATACGTAAAAAGTTATACGCTATCGAGTGAGTTATCGACTAGTCTCGTTTATATTGTTAAACTAATGTCTCAATTACTTATCGAACTATTTATGGTCAACAATAACTCGAGAGAGGTTAAATGACTTGACGATTCTATATATCGAAAAAAATTGTTGGATGAGATTGATCTCGATGATATAAGCGATGACTTTATATCACAAAATGTTAGAAGATATTTTTAATAATATCATATAACAAGTAAGTGTTTTTTGCTATATTTTATATATGTTATCTTATAAACTTTAAAACAGTGTATAATAATTTTTATACGTCAAATATTCGGTCAAATATTCAGTGATATATTTATAATTATATATATTTGTGTGTGGATGAGGCCTCTATATCAAATTTCGTACTGGGCCCCTAAAAAGCCAAAAAAAGCTCTGAACGCATACAAGGGCAACAAGTCGCTGCTGGACTACACGACCACCAAGGGCGCTGTTGACGCCTTTTTGGAGCGCCAATCACTCAACAAGAACCGTGGCGGTGCCTTCTGCACAGGGGCGGACGGTCCGCGCGCAGGGGCCGGACGGTCCGCGGCCTGGTGCGAGGCGCGGTGGTGCTCTCTGCGCAAGGGCGGACTGTCCGCGGCCTGGGGCCGGACGGTCCGCGGCCTGGTGCGCGGCTAGGGCTCCTGCCTGACGGCCGGACGGTCCGCGCCCTGGGGCCGGACGGTCCGCGCGTACGCAGGGACGGCGGAAGATCGCCGACGGCGCCTGGATCTCGCTCCCGGGAGGGACCCCGTCGGGGAGTAGAGATCCTAGGTTGTGTCTAGGCTCGGGCTGGCCGACCTAGACTCCTCTAATCGACGTAGAGCCGAAGAGAGACGAAGAATTTGGGGATTGGATATCTAAACCTAAACTAGACTAGAACTACTCCTAGGATAAAATGCGAAATAGAAGTTGTATTGATTCGATTGATGATGATTACAAATCGGCCGTAGACCTCTCTATTTATAGAGGAGGGGGGCTGGACCCTTTACACAACTGATTCCGAGCTTATCCCATGATTTTAGCTAACAACCGTGGCACAAAACTCGGAACCCTAAACCGTTCTGCGCATGCGCGGACTGTCCGGCCCACAGGCGCGGACTGTCCGGACCGCGGACCGTCCGGCCTCAGGGTCGGACCGTCCGCAAGGCTCAATTTGGTGCTCAACATATGCCCCCTGCCTTTTGGTGGAGCTGAGCAAACCAAAAGCAACTAACTCGATGTGAGCACATCGGTTTTCTTAGGCATCTTGCCACATACTAGGATGGTACTGCTTGAGGAAACGCCCATTCAAAGCCTTAGGCAAATCCTTGTCTTGTAATGTTTGTAGCAAATAGGCGTTGCCAGACATCACCTGTTTTACTTTATAAGGACCCTCCCAGCTTGGCGACCATTTTCCGAACTTCTGGTCCTTATTCCTTAGAGGCAGAATGGTCTTCCACACCAGGTCCCCTACTTGAAATGATTTTGTTTTGACTTTCTTGTTGTAGGCCCTGGCCACCATGATCTTGTCCTTCTCTATTGCTCCCAAAGCTATCATCCTCTTGTCGGTCACCTCATCAATATTATCCATCATTGAATTATAATAATCAGTAACAGTTAGATCATTTTGTCTGGCGAACCTGACAGCATTCAGACTTATTTCCACAGGCAACACTGCTTCCTGCCCATAGACAAGCTCAAAAGGAGATACTTTAGTAGCACGATGTCTAGATATTCTATGAGCCCATAAAGCTTCGGACAAAATCTTATGCCAATGCTTAGGATTATCAGATATCTTCTTTTTTATCAAGTTGATCAATGTCCTATTACTAGACTCGGCCTGCCCATTGGCCTGAGCGTAGTATGGAGATGAATTGAGCAACTTAATTCTATATAATTCAGCAAATTCACATACCTCCTTTGACATAAAAGAAGTCCCTTGATCTGTAGTCAAGGTCTGGGGAATGCCGAATCTATGAATAATATGCTCAGTTATGAACTCAATTACCTCCTTGTGTGTCATGTTCTTCAGAGCAACGGCTTCAGTCCATTTGGTAAAGTAATCAGTGGCAACTAACACGAACCGATGCCTCTTTGATGATGAAGGATGAATTTCTCCAATAAAGTCTAATCCCCATCCTCTGAACGGCCAAGGCTTGATGATAGGATGTAATTCGGCTGCAGGGACCAACTGTAGGTCGCCGAATTTTTGGCACACTTGGCAACCCTTGTAGTACTTAAAATAATCAGCTATCATATTAGGCCAATAAAAACCAGACCTTCGCAACAACCACTTCATCTTTGGAGCTGATTGATGGGTACCACAAATTCCTTCATGTACTTCGGCCATAGCTAATATAGCATCATCTGGGCCCAAGCACTTAAGTAGGACGTCATTGACTGTTCGGCGGTAAAGTTCATCACTCATCAAAACATACTTGAAAGCTGTTCGCCGAATGTTCTTATCTGTCCTGATATTGGGATTTCGTAAATAATTAAGTATAGGTGTCCTCCAATCACTTGCATCGGCTTCATTGTCAGCCGAATTAATGAAAAGAACATTTCTGGTAACCTCGGACGGTCCGGCGTCATCACGCGGATGGTCCGCAACCTGGGAATTTGGCTTTGCACTGGTTATCAGATTTTCAGTTTTGTGAAACTTCCCTCTCTTTATCCGATAACCTGATGCATCTTGTGCCAAATCATTAGCCCTATGATTCTCAACTCTAGAGATATGCCGAATACTGAATTCGTCAAAAGAATGAATTATGCTCCAACATTTCTCAAGATAACTGTTTAGAGTACCATCAAGACATTGATATTCTTCTAACACTTGTTGGACAACCAGCTGAGAATCACCAAATACCTTCACATGTTTTACTCCCATACCATTTAAAAGTTCTAAGCCGAATAGGAGAGCCTCATATTCAGCTTGATTATTAGTGCAATAAGTTTTCAATCGGCTAGAGAAGTCAAAGAAGACATTTCTTGGTGAAACAAGCACAATGCCAATTCCTTGCCCTTCATTGCAAACCGATCCATCAAAATATAAAGTCCAAGGAGTAATAGTGAGGTATGACATGTCTAGTTCATGAATATCATTAACCCGATGTTCTACAATAAAATCCGCTACGACTTGGCCTTTCATAGATTTCAATGATTCATAGGCCAAGTCATATTCTATAAGTGCATAGGCCCACTTACCAATTCTACCACTCATAATTGGGTTATGCAACATGTATTTGATTACATCGGCTTGGCCGGAAACAGTGCAATGACTAGACAGTAAATAACATCTACATTTGGTGCATGCATAAAACAAGCATAAGCATAATTTTTCAATAAAAGTGTACCTTGTTTCAGCATCCGCCAACCTTCGACTTAGGTATGTCACCACATGCTCCTTCCCCTCAGTGTCTTGTGTCAGAACAGCTCCAATAACCTTGTCTTCAGCTGCAATGTATAATCTGAATGGTGCTCCTACTTGTGGTGCTTTTATCACGGGAGCCGAAGACAAGTATTTTTTAATGAGATCAAATGCTTCCTGCTGCTCTGCCCCCCAAGTGAATTCAGCATCATTCTTCAGCCGAAGGATAGGGGTGAAGGCATCAATCTTCCCGGCTAGGTTAGAAATAAACCTTCGTAAATAATTCACCTTGCCGAGAAACCTCTGCACTTCGACCTTACAAGTCGGAGGCCCCACATTCCGAATAGACTTGATTCGGTCAGGGTCTATTTCTATACCATGTTCATGGATGATAAATCCTAAAAACTTACCAGCCGACACCCCAAAAGCACATTTACGTGGGTTCATTTTTAAACCATACCGACGCATTTTATCAAAGGCTTTGCGCAAATCGGCTATATGAGAACTAAACTTAGCCGATTTGACTACAATATCATCAATGTAGACTTCCACAGTGTTTCCTAACAACTCATGGAAAATCAGATTCATAGCCCTCTGATAAGTAGCACCAGCATTTTTAAGACCGAATGTCATGACAACCCATTCAAATAAACCAATGAAGCCTGGACATATAAAGGCCGTTTTAGACGCATCTTCTTCGGCCATGAAAATCTGATTATATCCGGCATTACCATCAAGGAAGCTAATAATTCTATTTCCTGATGCATTATTGATTAATGTGTCGGCTATGGGCATGGGATATTCATCTTTAGGAGTTGCTTTATTTAAATTACGAAAATCAATGCATACTCTAAGTTTACCTGACTCCTTCTTCTCCACCGGCACAATATTGGAGACCCACTCTGCGTATCTGCAAGGTCTAATAAAATTAGCTTCTAGCAGCCGGTGGATTTCGTCCTTGATTCGTGGGAGAAGATCTGGACGAAACGTTCTAGCTTTCTGCTTGAAAGGTCTGAAACCAGACTTAATGGGCAGCCGATGTTCGACAATCTCTCGGCTTAGTCCAGGCATTTCAGTGTAATTCCAAGCAAAACAATCTGAATATTCTTTCAATAGACCGATCATCTCATTTCTAGAATCGGTCTCCAGGGTCTTGTTTACAAAAGTCGGCCTTGGAGTTTTGCCATCTCCTATGTCAATCTCTTCCAAAGGATCGGCCGATGTAAACCCCTGTCCTAGTTTATCAAGATCTCTGAATTCTTCTATCATGTCCCCCACAGAGGAATCAGATGATCTTTGTGTGATGGCGGACTTTCCGGTCTCGGGGACCGGATCATCCGTAATACTATCTTTTCGCTGTGGTAGATGTTCGGTCCTAAAGTCCGAACTGTTCTGTGAAAGACCAGACCATCCGGCTTTGAGGGCCGAATTGTCCGTGATAAAAGACTCATGAACTTTGTGTGTATTCATCATTTAAACTCTATTTAGGATTTAACCGATTCTCCATCGGCTCTAGCATTACAGGAATGAAACCTTTCTTATCTATACTTATGAACTGGTAATCAGAAAAATCTACCCCTGTGAGACATGTAGCAGTCTCATAAGTCCAGAGTACAGGGGCATCGGCCACAACGATGCAGGCCGATACATCAGCATGTACTTGTTCTACTTCATCGCCTACCCATTATATTAGCATTTGATGTAATGTAGAAGGTATACATTGATTGGCATGAATCCAATCTCTGCCTAGAATTAAACTGTAATTCCCTTCTACATCAGCGACGAAGAATGCAGCAGCAAGGGTCTTAGTCCCGATGGTTAATTCAACGGACGTGACTCCCCTGGCTTTAATCGAACTATCCCCAACACCGCTGAGGGTCATGTTGGTTTTGACAAGTTCGTCATCTTGTTTACCTAATTTTCTGTATAATGAATAAGGCATTAGATTTACAGCCGCCCCTCCATCCACCAACATCTTAGCAATCGGTATTCCATCAATGTGACCGCGCACGAAGAGCGGCTTTAAATGATTTACCGATTCCTTTGGTTTAGTAAAGGTGGCTTCTTTAGGACCAAAATCAAACTGGGCAGCAACGGGTTCATCGTCGCTAATGATAGTGCAATCGGAAGAAAATGTAATAATATTTACATCCATACCTGGGCGTTCTGGAGAAGCCTCGTAGTCGACCAGGTCTTCTCCTAGCAGGTCGTCCTCTTCCATGGATGCTGTCGTGTTGTTGGAGGCTTCCTGATGAACGGCGGACGGTCCGCACGCGGGGGCCGGACGGTCCGCTCCTGGTGCAGGTTGTCCAGAGCCTTCCTGGTGAACGGCGGACGGTCCGCACGCGGGGGCCGGACGGTCCGCGCCTGGTGCAGGTTGACTTTCTATTTCTGTGGCCGTTTGTTTTTCCTCAACGGCCTTCGGTCTCCATTTCTTTTGTGGTGGCGGGTATAGCGGATGTGTGTCATTAAATGTCTTTTCCGCCTCCTTCTCCTGACTCTCCTTTGCTCTTAGGCGCTGTAATTTTCTCTTTTGAGATCGTGTCAATCCCGCTGGGCACCATCGAGGCATGGAGTATTTTGGATCGGCTATTTTGATGGTAGCCGCATCCTTTTCGGTTGTGTTGGCCGATTCGCCGAAAATCATCGGCCCTTTATTGTCTCCCTGTATGACAACATCCGCAGTGCCTATTTTGATGATATCCTTTTTTGTTCTTTGAGTTGCTACAGGCATATGCCCCCCTGCCGGACTGGTCGGCCTAGGAGGCCGAGTAGTCCGGCAACCTTGTTGGGCCTGTGCCTGGTGACCGGATTCAGCAGTGCTCAATCGGTCTTGCACTGGCGGTGCCAACCTATCAAAAACGGATGTTTGGGGTGCCCCCCAGGCGGGGTACTGTGGCATCCCAAATGGATATGGTGGCATGCCCCACATTTGATTTGGGACATATGGTGGAGGTAAGTATGTGTATGGATATGGCATAGATGGATAAGGAGGTGGAGGGGTCCATGTCGGCATGTTAGGTCTCAATTGTACAATAGGACCTTTCATTTCTTCCGATTGGTGATGTGGTCCAATCGGCCTGACCTGACGTTGCTCATGAATGGGTGAGCGGGGTCGCTTCGGTGGCCGGTCACTGGGGCCGGCCTTCTTTTTCACATATTTAGACAATAATTGATCGAAAGTCGGGCCAGGCTTGATCAGCCGACCAGCTGCTTCAAATGTATTTGTTTTCCACGTACCTATCTCTGGTCGTCGTGGTTTGAAGGTACGTGGTCGCTGCGAGTCCTGAGCATGGCCGGACCGTTCGCCAGAGCTCTCCGGACCGTCCGGTGGGGTCCCGGACCGTCCGCGCCTACGTGCCGGACCGTCCGGGATACGCAGCACGGGTTCCTGTATCTGTCTCCCTGTCTGCGCTTGCCCCCCAGTACTGGAGGTTGTGATGGTCACCTTTAGGGTCTCCCCTCCATCGGGAGTCTTCTCGGCTACCACTTTCCTGCAAGAAACTTTATGATCCTCATCGGCCTTTTTAGAATTGCCGATGATTGCCTCTTTGCCTTTATCTTTATCGGCCGTGTTTGGCCGAACCAGGACTTTCTTGCCCTCGAAGTCGATCACGTTCATTGGAAATGGCTCTGTATCCACCTGCATTTCCTGAAATTTCAATCGTCCCTCATTAATGGCCGATTGAATCTATCGTCGGAATACATTACAATCATTAGTGGCATGAGAAAATGAGTTATGCCACTTGCAGTATGCACGACGTTTTAGCTCGTCAGCGGATGGAACAGTGTGATTTATTTTAATATTGCCATTTTTGAGTAGTTCGTCAAATATTTTATCACATTTACCAACATTAAATGTAAACTTAACCTCCTCTTGCCGTTTCTTTTGAACCGGCTGCAAGGAGGAACAAACCGAAGATTTGGCCTGTTTTGGCCAAACCATTTCAGCAGCATACACTTCTGCTGATTCGTCATCCGAGCTACTTTGGTCGTATTCTACTATATGTACGTTGTGACGCATTGTTTTAGCAGTTTCTTTGCTCCGGCTTTCGCAAGCCGAAGCTCTCTGGTGTAATTGTGCTAGTGTAAAGAATTGGATGCCTTCTAATCTTTCTTTTAAATAATATCGCAGACCATTAAAAGCTAATCCTACTAGCTGTTTCTCTGCTAAATGAATTTGAAAGCATCGGTTTCTTGTATCTCGGAATCTCCGGATGTAATCATTAACCGATTCATCTTTTGTCTGTCGCAACGACGCTAAATCTACCAAATCCAATTCATAGTCACCGGAGAAAAAATGATCATGAAATTTTTGTTCTAAATCCCCCCATGATGAAATGGAATTAGGAGGTAAAGTGGCGTACCATGCAAACGCAGTTCCTGTTAAAGATAATGAAAACAAACGTACGCGAAATGCCTCTGTGTCGGCCAACTCTCCTAATTGTGCTAAAAATTGGCCTATGTGTTCACGTGTGTTCTTTCCTTGATCACCCAAAAATTTTGTGAATTCGGGTATCCTGGTTCCCTGTGGGTATGGGTGGTGATCAAATCGGCTGTCATAAGGTTTCCGATATGATTGCCCCCCAGGGACCATGCTTACTCCGAGCTTATCTCGGAACGCCCCGGCTATTTCTTCCCTTACTATATCAATGGCAGCCGGTGCGAGACCACCGGCTCTCTGGTCAAACATAAGTGGGGTTGGCTGGATATTAGCATGTTGTCTTTCCCCCCATTGGTTTGAGTTACGTGGTGCATTTCCATTTGCTCTATATGGCTCATACGTTTGATCGTTCCTTTCCGGCCTTCCAGGTGGGGCCGGAAAGCTTTCCTGGGCTTTGGATCCTGAATTAGTGGGCTGGTGCATTGCATAGTGTGATGGGAAGTGTTGCTGGGACGGGCGAGGATTCATGTAATAATCCTCCTCAAAAGACTTATGCGCGGACTGTCCGGATATGTACCCGGACCGTCCGTGGTCATATGCGGACCGTCCGTCATTGTATGCGGACCGTCCGGCTGGGTAGTTTGGGTTCTGTGTCATATGTGGTGGCTCGGGCGCATATCTAGGTAATTCATTAAAAATAGGCCCGACTGTTGTTGGCCCGGACGGTCCGCGCTCACGTGCGGACGGTCCGGACATGTGTAGATCGGCTGGTTTGCTGCCGATTTGCGGTTGCTTAGGGTACGTGTCCATCGGCATCCCATAAAGGGGTTGTGGCTGGTCGTGACAACCTGTAGCCGATGTGTTACGCGCGTTATCTCCTAACTCAACCTCGTGCGAAGGAAAATTTGCGGTACTAGATTTATCGAATGCACGTACTAGTCTCTTAAGATCGCTTTGCATACCCCCTATGATGTTCTGCATTTGTTCACGCTGATCTTCTACATAATTTCTAAGAGATTGCAGATTGTTGGTATTACTTACATTGGGGATATCTGGCGTGGGTTGGAGCGAAGCCGGATCCGTCACCCGATGTCGGACGACCTTGTTGTTCCTGTCCACTTTGAAGTTGGCCAAGAACTTTGCCTTCGCCTCCTGGATCATCCGCTCCTTGTGCTCCTCAAACTGGAGCTGCTCGTCAGCCGGCAAGGTTTCCCAAGTCGGCTCTATGATGTTGCTTAGAGAAATATCAGAGCTATCCTTTGAACCGGCCATTGAGGGCCGATCTGATGAGCTTAGATGTGTTATCCCCAGCGGAGTCGCCAAAAAGTATGTTGACGCCTTTTTGGAGCGCCAATCACTCAACAAGAACCGTGGCGGTGCCTTCTGCACAGGGGCGGACGGTCCGCGCGCAGGGGCCGGACGGTCCGCGGCCTGGTGCGAGGCGCGGTGGTGCTCTCTGCGCAAGGGCGGACTGTCCGCGGCCTGGGGCCGGACGGTCCGCGGCCTGGTGCGCGGCTAGGGCTCCTGCCTGACGGCCGGACGGTCCGCGCCCTGGGGCCGGACGGTCCGCGCGTACGCAGGGACGGCGGAAGATCGCCGACGGCGCCTGGATCTCGCTCCCGGGAGGGACCCCGTCGGGGAGTAGAGATCCTAGGTTGTGTCTAGGCTCGGGCTGGCCGACCTAGACTCCTCTAATCGACGTAGAGCCGAAGAGAGACGAAGAATTTGGGGATTGGATATCTAAACCTAAACTAGACTAGAACTACTCCTAGGATAAAATGCGAAATAGAAGTTGTATTGATTCGATTGATGATGATTACAAATCGGCCGTAGACCTCTCTATTTATAGAGGAGGGGGGCTGGACCCTTTACACAACTGATTCCGAGCTTATCCCATGATTTTAGCTAACAACCGTGGCACAAAACTCGGAACCCTAAACCGTTCTGCGCATGCGCGGACTGTCCGGCCCACAGGCGCGGACTGTCCGGACCGCGGACCGTCCGGCCTCAGGGCCGGACCGTCCGCAAGGCTCAATTTGGTGCTCAACAGGCGCCATCGTCGCATTCGTGCTCGCGTTGCAGCAAAGCATGCGCTTATTACCTGACGACTATACCACGACTGAACTGTTTCTGCTATTTAACTGCAGGAGGTGTCATCGTCAATGGCTACGTTCGGAAGCTGGAACAACTAGTTCATAAAAAATCTCGCAAATAATTCCTCTTCTCCAAATATTTTGGAAAAGTCCTCTTTTTCCGCCTCCCTCTGTTTTTCCTCTCTTTTGGCCCAATCCGAGGCAGCAGCCCGCTTCTCCTTTCCCTTTGGCAGCACACCGCCGCGGCCCAAAGGCATTGCCCAGGCCCCAGGCCAACCCGGACTCACACCCGGGCCGCTTCCCTTTGCCCCCTCCGCCCGTCCGCTTCTGTCGAGCCGCCGAGAGGTCCGGCCTCGCTCCGCTCCGCTCGTCGCCCCGTCCGTCTCCGTCGAGGACCGCCTCCGCAGAGCTCTTATTGATTGCAGGCTGCGGACATTCCAAAGAAGTTTGCCCCGACCATTGGCATTTTTGTGGATCACCGCCACGGGTATGTATGAGTGGCGACACGGAGCGCCGTCGCTCCGCCACTGGTACGTTCCAACACCTTTTCCCTTCTTATTTTGTTTTTCCCTTCTTATTTTTGTCTAGTCCCTTTTAACAAGCCTTTGAACCCTAGCTTACGACTGACACCCTTCTGTATTAGGGCGTAAGTCAGCTGTGTCGAGGTACAAGGTGGTGAAGTTCGATCTTAGCAAGACGATTCAGTCCGAGAAGTTCGAAGATAGGCGTACCTGGGGCATCTTTGTTGAAGGTCGGAACGCGGTTTCGATTTTGGTGGCCATTAACAATGTATCCACATTCATTCATGGTCGTAATTTCGATTGGCGATGTGTGGATACATTTGATGAGCAATACATGAAAGATAAAATCCGTAGTTTGATCACGGATAGGCAGCGACTATCACAGATACACAAGGAAGTACAAAGTATCCCTGAAGATGACATGAAAGCATTTTTTGATGTGATTAGTAACATTCGCAAATTCACACTCAGTCCACGTTTGACTGGCCCATCAGCTTTTGAAGTGAATCAACCATATATGCTACTTTGTCATCTTTTTACCCCTGTGTTTCATGGTTGGGTTGTAAGCCCTGAATTGAGCAGCTATGATGCAATTAAAGGGTTCACTCGTGATGAGTTGATACAGTATTGCAACGTACTGATAGCCTTAGAAGGTGAGTCAGACAATGTGAGAGTGATTCGAGACTTGCTGAATGATTCAGATCAGCTGCTGACAGCTTATGGCTTTGATTGCCTGGTTCAGGAGATGAGAGATGACAAGTTTGGATTAATTTTTTGGCGTAGCAGATATGATGTAGTTCATAAGCATGACGGAGATCTTTTTTTACTGGTTTCTGATGAGAGGGTTCGCAGTGAAATGCCCCAGGCCACTTGGATGTTATTTCAACAATCTCCACAATCTCCAGAAAGTAGCATCTACTTCACATCAGAATATCTACCTGTTGAAAACCAACACAGCATTGACAGAGCCAGAGAATGGCACCAGCAAAAGCTTCAGCAAAAGACTTCGAGCTCGTTAGAGACAGTGCAGAAAGCTAAAAAGAAAAGGAAGAACAGGAAATCAGCAATGGCGAGCAAAGAAATACCTGAACAAGGTGGTCCGAATGTTGAAGATGTGGTTGTTGCTGTTAGTATCAGTGCTGAGCTTCGAAATGAAGGTCAACCAACAAGGGAGATGGATAATCCTAAACAAGGTGGTCTGAATGTTGAAGATGTGGTTGCTGCTGTTAGTGTCAGTGATGAACCAACAAGGGAGAATATTTAACTAATCAAACTTACAAGACCTAATGTAGCAGATCCTCATCCTAAATATTTGTATTTTTTGTTCAGCATTTCTGCAGATTTGAAGGAAGCGGCTGTTGAGTATCTGACAATGAACGGATTGGACTCTGTTGATGTTGAGTTGAAAATAATCGGTCTCCCTGAGCCGAAAAGGTTGGCCTGTTGACAAAATTGATAAAAGTCCATTGTGATTAATATGATGTACATGGTGATAAAATTGTTTGTTAGACAAATTGATAAAAGTCCATTGTGATTAATACGATGCACATGGTGATAAAATTGTTTGTTAGAATATCTGTCTATATGGATAGATCACTACATATATGGCTAATGCATGGTCTGTGATGCCAGCCAGCTATACATGGTAGTATTTGTTATGGTAGTAATTTTTCTCTCGAATGCGCATCTTAATAAATTAGAGAGAAGGAAAAAGGTCTTACAACCAGGAGGGGGCAAGCTAGGCTCCCACCCAAACACACAGGAGGTGTATTATAAATTAGGAATATAATTCAACCCGATGACATTAAAAGCTTCAGCTAAGCCTTAACTCTCAAGATGCTTCACTCTGGCTATCACCCAACAAACTAACTCATCTAAAAAACTTATTTGCACTTTGCTCCAAGAATAATGGCACCGATAAGCCCCTTTTTCTTGTCCTTGTGTACCCAGTTATACACTATTCTTCACCATTTTGAGAAAGAGACTTTATCATCACTAGGAGTAAGATGTCCTAGGCCAAAAGGAGATAAAAACTGTGCCAAAACTGACGAGCAAAAACACAAGTAGTCACACAAGTAGTCAGGAGGTGTTGAATTGTTTCTTGTTATTGATCATATAGAGGACAAACTTATAGAGGACAAACTTCTGGTGAGACAGCCCTATCATTCGAAGCCTATCAGCTGTCCAACACTTATTTCTCATGGTCGGCTAGAGGAAAGTTTTGCATTTAGGAGGGGCCTAAGTTTTCCATAGTCTCTTCCACGACTCAAAAGTAATGGAACCAAAGAATAAAACTTAAGATCTAGGCAATGTGCTGCACATAGACTCCAAAATAGTGTTGGAACCCTCTCCATTAGAAGCCTACCCGCTTCCTTGTATTTGGCACCATTATCGGTGATAACTTGAACAACGTTCTCCTTTCCACGGCTCAAAATACTGTAGAATTCTTAATGCAACGAGGGAATAACGGCTCCATGTTGGCTCACGATATCGTGCAAAGCTATGAGAGCACAAGATGGACGGATCACGATGTAACACTCCTGGTGTTACTATGACTAAAACTTGAGCATGGCATCATAAGCATTGACATTGCATATGTTTGATACACCTAGAGTGCATTCACTAGGCAAAAATTTCAAACAAGTTGTATTGTTTTAAGGTTTTGCAAATAGGACCCTGGATAGGAAGCTTTACCCTAAACAAGGATTAAAGGGGCTAAAACTTAACCCAAATTGAGAAAACCTAAAGGCTTTAGTGAAATAGCTATAAAATATCCCCAAAAACAAAGTTGAATCTCATTTATACCCCTGGGATACTAGAAACCCTAAATGAAACCCTGGAAAACCCTAAAACTAAACCCTAGGGGTCTATGTGCAAAATTGGTCCACTTTTGGACTAAAGTGCAAAAACCAAGTTAAATAAGTATCTAAAGTCATTAGGGGCACTCATATGTGAATTTACAAGCCAAACCCTAAGTTTTGGACTTAAATGCAAAAGGACCCCCAATTGAGATTTCTCTAAGTCTGAAACTTAGTGTTATGGGCTCAACTTTTGAGCTTTATAACTTTCAAACTATAAGGTTTTTGCCCTAGGTCACCACATCAACTATGTAGATCTATCTTAGGTGAAAAACTTTACTTAAGAGTGTAAGCACAGTTGTTATGAAGATTTTGGAGATAATCACACCCAAAGTCAGACTGACAGGCTGGTTTATTCTAAAATTCAGACTTTCAGTGTAGCAAAGCCATCTTTGGAGCTGAATTTAACCATGATCTAGTTATCAAATGAGCTCAGTCACTACAGTCGATTTGTAGCTGGTATGTAGCCCTATAACTTTGGTACAGAAAGCTTGCTCGGTTACTATACAAAATCGGGAGAAAATCTAGCCTCAAATCTCTCTGTCAGTTCATCTGAAAGGAGCTCGCCATGGTACAGTAGCTTGACTGGATCAGATCAATCGCACGGCTGCCCTCACCGCCGACGGATCCCTCCGCCGTGATTCGGGTCACCGGCGTTTGGATTCGTGCACCGGACTTGTGGATAACCTCTCGGGGTAAAAGATCCTCATCGTCGTCAAGCTGGAAACCACCTCGGTCGGCCGCGGTACTCCTCCCCTGGTTCATCGCCTGCGGGTAAAGTGCTCACCGCCGACGTGCCCTCGCCGTTGGCCACCGCGTGTCCTAACCGCGACATTGCATCACCGTGATTCCCTACTGCAGTCCCATCAGCGTCGATGAGCTTGCCACGACGTTAGCCACGTATTCACCGCGCCGCCTTCTTCCTCATCTCCGGCCGCCTCCGTTATCCGCTCAAATTGAGCGCCACCGCCCCGGGGATCTATAAATTGAGCCCCCGGCCAGTTGCGCTAGGTCGTACCAAAGCCATAGCCACTACTCCCGTCTTCGATTAGCCCCCATAGCCAGAGAATCGCTCACTTCCCCCAATTCGGTTTCCGCCGCCGCAAAGAAGACCTCACCGTGACCAGCTCAACTCAGGTGAGCTCAAGTCCCTCTGCTGCTTGTTCTAGCATCTTTATGCCCTCCTTAAGCTCTTCGACCCCTCCAATTGAATTAGACCGCCACCAATCGCCGGGAACGTGTGGTTCTTTGGTTCATCCGCGCGGTTATCGTGGCCAGGCCAAATTAGTTCATCATTCTTGAAATTAGATTAGGGAAAACACTCGGGCGTGGTCCAATTTGATGTCCGCCGCTCGGGAACCCTAGCCGTTGCCCCAATCGGCTGGCGTGGGAGCTCGCCGGAGCTCGGCCGTGCTCCACGCCGTCGG
Organism: Zea luxurians; assembly: GCA_029449295.1. Lineage (NCBI taxonomy): Eukaryota > Viridiplantae > Streptophyta > Magnoliopsida > Poales > Poaceae > Zea > Zea luxurians. The sequence goes on along the minus strand of JAOPSE010000016.1, from coordinate 69,831,191 downwards.
GGACCGTGGAACGTAAAGGAATAGAACTCGAGGGACCTTCTTGCAAAGTGTCAGTGACTCTGTTAAACAGTGAGAAAACCCGTTCGCAGATAGTGAAAACCCCGAGGCCTTTCCTGTAAAGTTGCCAGCGCGGGCGCGCGCGTGGGCGTGCTTCTGCTGGTAGTGGGCCGACCTGGGCTGGATTCGGTCCAATACTATTCATCTGTTTTTCTTTTTCTTTTATCTCCAGAGCCAAAACAATTATAGAAAACAGTAGAAAAATAATAAAATTGTGAAACCAATTTTCCTAGGCTTGTTATTTTCCCTAGAATTTAATAAAAATAGTTTTGTGATTTTTAGTGGAAATAAGAAATTTTAGGGCATTTAAAGTAGTTAAAAGTATTAGTTATGGATTTTTAGAAAATAATTGGTAAGTCCAAAAATGCCCAAACTTTTTATGGGAACTTAAAACAATATTTAGAAGCCTTGGGTAGAATTTGGGTTGATCTGGACCATGTTAGATAACTAGAACCCAAAACCACCCCCCTGCCCTATGAACTCCTTTACTGACTCCGGAAACCCTAGGTTCTCGAAGTACCGTGAAGGAAAGTTGTACTCAAGACTTAGATAATAAGTTTATATTATCTTCGCATCCTCATGAGCATCCCATGGCATCCATTCTTATGCATATATATGGTTATGTTAGAACACGAAGAAGAAGAAGAAGTCACTGAAGAGGGGACACCACCAACCTCAGATCCTCCAGCAGGCAACTGCTTTTATTTCGATATTTGTGGATCCGAGCAGGACTCACCTGTTAACAAAGGCAAGCCCCGGTGCATTTGCCACCTTCCTTGATGTTTTAAAAAAAAATCTTTCTCACTTGATTGATGCATTAGGTGATAGGAGTTGATTGCTAAAACAATTCCTGCATTACCTTCCTTGAATTTGATTACCTTCCTTCATCACCCGTTTACAAAAGATTTTGATGCTTAGCCTTGCTTTAGAAAAACAAAATGTTTTGTTTTTACAAAAGATGATGTAGCAAAAGTGGGTGGGATGTTTTTGAAAATAAAATTTGATGGTGGATCCATCAGGGCCGGGATGGATTCAACATCTGGAAAAGATGTACCTCTGCCAGGTACCAAACTTTGGGTTTGAAAAGATTAAGCTGAGACCGGGCGGGTGACTTGCACGAGAAAGGAGTCTCGGTGTAGTGTCTCCGTCTGAGTCGATTAAGGACTGTCTCGATGTAGGCTTGTTGATCGAGGACCCTTTAGCTGGTCACATGCCTCGTCATGGGTAAGCCTTGCCTCGGGCAGACTAAGGCCGGAATAAGATAACACGAAATGGGCGTGGAGCGGTGGCGAGAGTAGCGTGTACCCTCCGTGGCAAGAGGCTGGACGGTGGTGTATCTGTGCTCTCGGTTTGCGTGAACCTGATCCGGTCTTAAGAACCTCGGTGGCGGGTTGACATATGCAAGGGTTAAGTGCTACATATGTCGTGTGATTGGAGATCCTCAGCTGAGTATAATCGATTCGGATCGCCGTACCTTCGCGGTTATGAAGACTTGGTCACTACCCTACACGTAGCATTCCACTAAAGATGATGGGTATTTGTCAAGAAATTGGCTAGTGCAGGACCAGCGATTGAACTAGGGTAGAAAGAACTCTAGTTGCAGGTAATTGAACGTAACTTGACAAATAAAACTGGATTTTTAAGGATCCACTTTAGTAAGCATTTCTGCAAAACAGAGTCTTTGAGTATTGAGAAGCCTTACCTTGACTCCCTAAAAGCCAGCATACCCTTGAGAGTCTTTTCTTTAGTCGGGTAAGTCTTGCTGAGTAATTCCATACTCAGGGTTTATCCCTTCGTTATTTTTAGGTGAGGAAGTAGCAGATTTCTGCTGCTTCTGTGCCAAGGTGGTTCCCAAAGAAGAAACACAAGACTGAAGTGCGGGAGGACTTGGTCCTCCATATAGATCTTTTACTTAAATCTTCTCAGGAGGAGTTTTTGCCTCCCTTGGTTTGTATAATAATACTACTCAGCACTCGCTCTTAGTTCTGGTCTGTAATAAAACAACTTGAGCTTGCTTTTAAATAAATGTGAATTATGTAATCGCTTCCGCAATTCTTTATCTCCGATGTTCTGTAATGTCTGCAAGACGGGTGAATCGTTCCTGGTAAAGTAAGGTAAGATACCGAACTTGTCAAGTAGTTCAGGGACACCTACAGGGTTGTCTGAGGTCCGTTGGACAAGGACAACTGTAGGTGGGCCTAATTACTTGGGAGGTTCCGTCACAGCTGGTATCGGAGCGTAGCCCTTCTTTGCAGACATTATGAGGCATCTTCAAAAGGATTTTCGAAAGTCTTACCTAAAAAAAGATTATTTTCTCTTCTTACCTAAGTATTCTGAAGAGTCTATCTTAAAGACCAGATAAGAAGAGTGCAATGTATAGAAGGTTGAATCGACTAAGGTTGATTCTGTACTTATTCATGCATCATGCTAAGAATTATGCTAATAAATTTTCCCCCTTAGAAAGATGCCGCCACGCACAAGGCTAACGACACGTAAGTCAACGGGACCAATTGGAGTACCCCGGCATCAACTAGCCCCTCGACACGAAAGCAGCAGCAGCAGAAGTAATGACCCTATAGGAGACCTTGAAGCCCGAGTGAGTCGACTTCAAGCAGAGCTGCAACACAGGACCGATGTTTGGGTCGCAGACGGAGATAGAATCAATGAACTAAGAAGGGACATCCGTCACCTGCAGGATCAGCTTGCTGATCGAGACTTAGCACTTGACTGGGCAGTACAGTCTCATTTGCTGGCATGTGCTAAGGAAGCAAGGGCTCAGGCCCGAATTAAAGAACTTAGCTCAACTGTCGACGACCTGTAGGTCTACTACAATACGTTGCATGAGGAAGTCCATATACTATACTCACAATTACACCCTAGTGTGCCTGCACACTCTGCCGAGGCGGAAGCCGGACCCTCTCACGTTGCGGGACGCGCGTTGGGTGGGGAGTTAGACCTTTTTGAACCCCCTCCTTCTTTGAAGTTGGTTGACGTCTGGACTCCCACACCTGACAATGAGGCCGCCAAAAGTAACGGAAAGCAGGACTAATGGTGTAATAGAAGTAGAGTAGTGTATTGTAGAATGCACTGTTGTATAATAGGTTGAACTTTTGTATAATGGGTAATGTATCCTGTTATGTAATATCGAGTCTGTATCATTACTTTTTATAGTAATGTAAAATGGAAGGTCTCTTTGGCATATTATGTTTATTTCAAATGTTTTTGCCTCAGATGCTGACCAGGACTCGCGGACAGGACGCAGCCGGAACTTCTGGGGGTCGGGATGTCACCCCAAATTCACCTCCGGTTCCACCCATGCTAGCCGAGGCGATTGCCGCCTTGGTGAATGCCACCGCAGACAATACCCGCTTCCTTAGGGAAATGGCGAGTCAGCAGCAGTTCCAGCAGCAGGCAGGAAGAGGTTTTCAGCAAGGTCCCCGTGAAACCACTTATCTGGACTTCTCCGAAACTCGTCCACCTCTATTCACCAAGGCAGAAGACCCGCTAGAAGCCGACGAGTGGATACGAGTTATTGAACAAAAGTTTGGTCTTCTTCGTTGTTCTGAAACGCAGAAGCCATTGTTCGCGGCACAGCAACTACGTGGCCCTGCCAGTACTTGGTGGGGAAATTTTGTGGCTATCCAACCTGACAACCATCAAATCACTTGGGAAGAATTTAAAGCAGCCTTCCGTGAGCACTACATACCGGAAGGGGTGCTGCATATGAAACAAGAGGAATTCATGAAGCTGAAACAAGGAGGAGACACCATCAATCAGTATCTTAACAAGTTTAATCACCTGTCGCAGTATGCCATCGACCAGGTGAATACTGATTTGAAGAAAAAGAACTGTTTTATGAGAGGTCTAAATGACCGGTTGCAGCGAAAGATGGCCACATGTATTGATCTCACATATGGAAAGGCTGTCAGTACAGCCTTATCTGTGGAAGCAAAATACACAAGTTCTGGGAAGAATAAGGGATTCAGTGGTGAGAGGCCTAATCAGGGCCAGGCAAAGAGGCAACGGTTCGTCATCCGGCCTTCTAGCCAAAACCGTACTTTTTCTCGTCCACCAGCATTCCCTTTCAAACAGCCCATTATTATCTGCCCCAACAATACCTCCACTTCCCCAAATCAACTGGGTGCCCCAGGCACTCGATTCCCTGCCTTGCCCAGCTGCTCAACCGGGTGTTTCAACTGCGGCAAATCAGGACATTTTATCAAAGACTGCCCATACCCCAAGCAAAATCAATCCAATGCTCAGCAAGGAACTGGGAAGTCTACTCAGCCCAAGGGTAATGCTGTGGGAAGAAATACCAAGAAAACGGGGCGTGTATACTACACTCAAGTGGCCACTACACCGGAAGGAGAGCCGGTGATGATGGGTACGTTTCCCGTGGCCAGTCACCCTGCAATTATTCTTTTTGATTCTGGTGCTTCGCATACCTTCATTAGCAAGAAATTTGTGGAGCAACATCACATTGCATGCCATGAATCAAAAGAGGGATTTAAAATTCATTCACCTGGGGGACATATTTTTACTAGAGAAGTGGCCTATGAAGTGCCAGTAACAATGGCCGGACGGAACTTTCCTGCTAACATGATTGTTCTGAAAGGCCAGGATATAGATGTAATTTTGGGTATGAATTGGTTAACCCAACACAAGGCAATCCTCAACACTGAACTCAGAACCGTCAGGTTGAGCTATAATCAAGAAGAAATTCTTTTGTCTCTCCCCGTAACCAATCCAGCCAAAGCTTCTGGTGGAATATTTGAAACCATTGTACCGGAGATCAAGAACATTCCGGTAGTATGTGAGTTTCCAGATGTATTTCCGAAAGATTTGCCTGGACTGCCCCCTGAAAGAGATGTAGAATTCGTAATTGAGCTAAAGCCCGGTACAGCTCCCATCTCTCGAAGATCGTACCGTATGCCCCCTAATGAGTTGGCGGAATTGAAGATTCAATTACAAGATCTACTGAATAAGGGATTCATCCAGCCAAGCTCGTCCCCATGGGGTTGCCCCGCCATTTTTGTTAAGAAGAAGGATCAAACCTTGCGGATGTGCGTGGATTATCGACCCCTGAATGAGGTCACCATCAAGAATAAGTACCCTCTTCCAAGGATTGACATCTTATTTGATCAACTAACTGGGGCGAGGGTATTTTCCAAAATTGATCTCAGATCGGGCTATCACCAAATCCGTATTCGGCCCGAGGATATACCGAAGACCACATTTACTACACGGTATGGATTGTTTGAATACTTGGTAATGTCTTTCGGGCTCACAAATGCTCCTGCCCACTTCACCTATTTGATGAACTCGGTGTTCATGCCCGAGTTGGACAAGTTCGTGGTGGTCTTCATCGACGATATTTTGATATACTCTAAAAATGAAGAGGAGCATGCTCAGCATCTACGGATTGTATTGACGAGCCTGAGGGAACATCAGCTGTATGCTAAGTTCAGCAAGTGCGTGTTCTGGCTGGAGGAAATTCAATTTTTGGGGCATGTGTTATCAGCTAAAGGAATTGCGGTAGATCCTAGCAAGGTCAAAGATATTCTAGAGTGGAAACCCCCAACCACTGTTCACCAAGTCCGGAGTTTTCTTGGACTAGCTGGATATTATCGCAGATTCATACCCGATTTTTCTAAGCTTGTGAAGCCAATCACAAGTTTATTGAAGAATGATATTAAGTTCAATTGGTCTTCTAAGTGTAATGAAGCCTTTGAGCAATTGAAGACATTATTAACCACTGCTCCGGTATTGGCTCAACCGGACATCACTAAGCCTTTTGATGTATATTGTGATGCATCTGGCAGTGGGCTCGGCTGTGTACTGATGCAAGAAGGCCGAGTAATTGCGTATGCTTCAAGGCAGTTGCGCCGACATGAGGAGCATTATCCAACTCATGATCTGGAGCTAGCTGCTGTGGTTCATGCCCTGAAAATATGGCGTCACTATCTGCTGGGGAATATCTGTCATATATATACAGATCATAAAAGTTTGAAGTACATATTCACCCAGTCAGAGTTAAATATGAGGCAAAGACGATGGCTTGAGCTCATTAAAGACTATGAACTGGAGATCCATTATCACCCAGGCAAGGCCAATGTGGTGGCAGACGCATTAAGCCGTAAGGCTTCCTGCCACTGCCTTATGGTAAAAACCTCTGACAATACTTTATGTCAAGAGATGGAAAAGTTAAACCTGGGAATAATCCAACAAGGGACTCTAAATCAGCTAAAGCTTGAGTCAATCGTTCTGCAAAAGATAATTGATGCTCAAAAGGATAATCTGGGTATGAAGCACATACGAGAGAAGATAAGGGTTGGAACAGCCAAATGTTTTAAGGAAGACGATCAAGGTGTGTTATGGTTTAACAACCGCATAGTAGTGCCAAAGAATGAAGAACTCCGCCAGCAAATCTTAGATGAAGCGCATCTTAGTCGCTATTCTATTCATCCGGGAAGCACTAAAATGTATCACGATCTAAAACAACACTACTGGTGGACGAAGATGAAAATTGAAATTGCACGCTATGTGGCTAAGTGTGACACTTGCAGACGTGTCAAAGCCATACACATGAGGACTGCCGGTCCATTGCAGTCATTACCAATACCAACATGGAAATGGGAAGACATAAGCATGGACTTCATTGTGGGATTGCCCAGGACCACAAAAGGGTATGACTCTATTTGGGTTATCATTGATCGATTTACCAAGATCGCCCACTTCCTCCCTGTCAAGGTAAAATATCACGTCATTACCTATGCGGAGTTGTACATCGCCCGTATTCTCAGTTTGCATGGAGTTCCAAAGACTATAGTATCGGATCGTGGACCACAATTTGTATCCAAATTTTGGGAAGAACTTCATAAATCCCTGGGTACTAAGTTACTCCACAGTTCGGCCTATCATCCTCGAACCAGTGGACAAACTGAGAGAGTGAACCAAATACTTGAAGATATGCTGCGGGCATGTGTCCTGGATTCCTCACCAAAATGGGATGAATGTTTACCTTTGGCGGAGTTTTCATATAATAATAGTTATCAAGAAAGTATTAGGATGGCACCTTTTGAAGCTTTATATGGACGACGGTGTCAGACTCCGCTAAATTGGTCTGAACCTGGTGAGAGGTGCTTCTTTAGACCTGATCTGGTGAAAGAAGCCGAGGATAAAGTTCAGAAAATTATTCATAATTTGAAGCAAGCACAAGCTCGTCAGAAGAGTTATGCAGACAAACGACGAATGCCCTTATACTTCCGGGAAGGAGACTACGTCTACTTAAAGGTTTCACCAATGAAGGGAGTATCGCGTTTCGGGGTAAAGGGAAAGCTTGCCCCCAGGTACATTGGTCCATTTCCTATTCTTTAAAGATATGGGCCAGTGGCGTATCAACTTCAACTTCCCGAAACATTGTCTGCAGTACATAATGTGTTCCATGTATCGCAATTGAAGAAGTGTCTTCGGGTTCCCGATCGAACCATTGAAGTGACAGATGTGGTCCTAAAACCAGACTTAACGTACTCAGAACATCCTATTCGAGTTCTGGATCAAAAGGACAGGGTTACCCGGAGAAAGACTCTCAAGTTCTACAAGGTACAATGGAACCAGCATTCTGAGGAAGAGGCTACGTGGGAAACTCAAGACTTCTTGAATAAGAATTTCCCAGGCTTTCTAGCCTCATGTAATTTGTAAAATGTATATAGTTATGGCAATAAAGGAATGAACCCCACACCACCCTGCCTTGTACCAGAAATAGGGAAATAAAAATGTGACACATTTCCTTTTCCATTACTCACCCTAAGACTTTAAATCTCGGGACGAGATTCTTTTATAGGGGGAAGGATGTAACACTCCTGGTGTTACTATGACTAAAACTTGAGCATGGCATCATAAGCATTGACATTGCATATGTTTGATACACCTAGAGTGCATTCACTAGGCAAAAATTTCAAACAAGTTGTATTGTTTTAAGGTTTTGCAAATAGGACCCTGGATAGGAAGCTTTACCCTAAACAAGGATTAAAGGGGCTAAAACTTAACCCAAATTGAGAAAACCTAAAGGCTTTAGTGAAATAGCTATAAAATATCCCCAAAAACAAAGTTGAATCTCATTTATACCCCTGGGATACTAGAAACCCTAAATGAAACCCTGGAAAACCCTAAAACTAAACCCTAGGGGTCTATGTGCAAAATTGGTCCACTTTTGGACTAAAGTGCAAAAACCAAGTTAAATAAGTATCTAAAGTCATTAGGGGCACTCATATGTGAATTTACAAGCCAAACCCTAAGTTTTGGACTTAAATGCAAAAAGGACCCCCAATTGAGATTTCTCTAAGTCTGAAACTTAGTGTTATGGGCTCAACTTTTGAGCTTTATAACTTTCAAACTATAAGGTTTTTGCCCTAGGTCACCACATCAACTATGTAGATCTATCTTAGGTGAAAAACTTTACTTAAGAGTGTAAGCACAGTTGTTATGAAGATTTTGGAGATAATCACACCCAAAGTCAGACTGACAGGCTGGTTTATTCTAAAATTCAGACTTTCAGTGTAGCAAAGCCATCTTTGGAGCTGAATTCAACCATGATCTAGTTATCAAATGAGCTCAGTCACTACAGTCGATTTGTAGCTGGTATGTAGCCCTATAACTTTGGTACAGAAAGCTTGCTCGGTTACTATACAAAATCGGGAGAAAATCTAGCCTCAAATCTCTCTGTCAGTTCATCTGAAAGGAGCTCGCCATGGTACAGTAGCTTGACTGGATCAGATCAACCGCGCGGCTGCCCTCACCGCCGACGGATCCCTCCGCCGTGATTCGGGTCACCGGCATTTGGATTCGTGCACCGGACTTGTGGATAACCTCTCGGGGTAAAAGATCCTCATCGTCGTCAAGCTGGAAACCACCTCGGTCGGCCGCGGTACTCCTCCCCTGGTTCATCGCCTGCGGGTAAAGTGCTCACCGCCGACGTGCCCTCGCCGTTGGCCACCGCGTGTCCTAACCGCGACATTGCATCACCGTGATTCCCTACTGCAGTCCCATCAGCGTCGATGAGCTTGCCACGGCGTTAGCCACGTATTCACCGCGCCGCCTTCTTCCTCATCTCCGGCCGCCTCCGTTATCCGCTCAAATTGAGCGCCACCGCCCCAGGGATCTATAAATTGAGCCCCCGGCCAGTTGCGCTAGGTCGTACCAAAGCCATAGCCACTACTCCCATCTCCGATTAGCCCCCATAGCCAGAGAATCGCTCACTTCCCCCAATTCGGTTTCCGCCGCCGCAAAGAAGACCTCACCGTGACCAGCTCAACTCAGGTGAGCTCAAGTCCCTCTGCTGCTTGTTCTAGCATCTTTATGCCCTCCTTAAGCTCTTCGACCCCTCCAATTGAATTAGACCGCCACCAATCGCCGGGAACGTGTGGTTCTTTGGTTCATCCGCGCGGTTATCGTGGCCAGGCCAAATTAGTTCATCATTCTTGAAATTAGATTAGGGAAAACACTCGGGCGTGGTCCAATTTGATGTCCGCCGCTCGGGAACCCTAGCCGTTGCCCCAATCGGCTGGCGTGGGAGCTCGCCGGAGCTCGGCCGTGCTCCACGCCGTCGGGGACCGTGGAACGTAAAGGAATAGAACTCGAGGGACCTTCTTGCAAAGTGTCAGTGACTTGTTAAACAGTGAGAAACCCCGTTCGCAGATAGTGAAAACCCCGAGGCCTTTCCTGTAAAGTTGCCAGCGCGGGCGCGCGCGTGGGCGTGCTTCTGCTGGTAGTGGGCCGACCTGGGCTGGATTCGGTCCAATACTATTCATCTGTTTTTCTTTTTCTTTTATCTCCAGAGCCAAAACAATTATAGAAAACAGTAGAAAAATAATAAAATTGTGAAACCAATTTTCCTAGGCTTGTTATTTTCCCTAGAATTTAATAAAAATAGTTTTGTGATTTTTAGTGGAAATAAGAAATTTTAGGGCATTTAAAGTAGTTAAAAGTATTAGTTATGGATTTTTAGAAAATAATTGGTAAGTCCAAAAATGCCCAAACTTTTTATGGGAACTTAAAACAATATTTAGAAGCCTTGGGTAGAATTTGGGTTGATCTGGGCCATGTTAGATAACTAGAACCCAAAACCACCCCCCTGCCCTATGAACTCCTTTACTGACTACGGAAACCCTAGGTTCTCGGAGTACCGTGAAGGAAAGTTGTACTCAAGACTTAGATAATAAGTTTATATTATCTTCGCATCCTCATGAGCATCCCATGGCATCCATTCTTATGCATATATATGGTTATGTTAGAACACGAAGAAGAAGAAGAAGTCACTGAAGAGGGGACACCACCAACCTCAGATCCTCCAGCAGGCAACTGCTTTTATTTCGATATTTGTGGATCCGAGCAGGACTCACCTGTTAACAAAGGCAAGCCCCGGTGCATTTGCCACCTTCCTTGATGTTTTTAAAAAAAATCTTTCTCACTTGATTGATGCATTAGGTGATAGGAGTTGATTGCTAAAACAATTCCTGCATTACCTTCCTTGAATTTGATTACCTTCCTTCATCACCCGTTTACAAAGATTTTGATGCTTAGCCTTGCTTTAGAAAAACAAAATGTTTTGTTTTTACAAAAGATGATGTAGCAAAAGTGGGTGGGATGTTTTTGAAAATAAAATTTGATGGTGGATCCATCAGGGCCGGGATGGATTCAACATCTGGAAAAGATGTACCTCTGCCAGGTACCAAACTTTGGGTTTGAAAAGATTAAGCTGAGACCGGGCGGGTGACTTGCACGAGAAAGGAGTCTCGGTGTAGTGTCTCCGTCTGAGTCGATTAAGGACCGTCTCGATGTAGGCTTGTTGATCGAGGACCCTTTAGCTGGTCACATGCCTCGTCATGGGTAAGCCTTGCCTCGGGCAGACTAAGGCCGGAATAAGATAACACGAAATGGGCGTGGAGCGGTGGCGAGAGTAGCGTGTACCCTCCGTGGCAAGAGGCTGGACGGTGGTGTATCTGTGCTCTCGGTTTGCGTGAACCTGATCCGGTCTTAAGAACCTCGGTGGCGGGTTGACATATGCAAGGGTTAAGTGCTACATATGTCGTGTGATTGGAGATCCTCAGCTGAGTATAATCGATTCGGATCGCCGTACCTTCGCGGTTATGAAGACTTGGTCACTACCCTACACGTAGCATTCCACTAAAGATGATGGGTATTTGTCAAGAAATTGGCTAGTGCAGGACCAGCGATTGAACTAGGGTAGAAAGAACTCTAGTTGCAGGTAATTGAACGTAACTTGACAAATAAAACTGGATTTTTAAGGATCCACTTTAGTAAGCATTTCTGCAAAACAGAGTCTTTGAGTATTGAGAAGCCTTACCTTGACTCCCTAAAAGCCAGCATACCCTTGAGAGTCTTTTCTTTAGTCGGGTAAGTCTTGCTAAGTAATTCCATACTCAGGGTTTATCCCTTCGTTGTTTTTAGGTGAGGAAGTAGCAGATTTCTGCTGCTTCTGTGCCAAGGTGGTTCCCAAAGAAGAAATACAAGACTGAAGTGCGGGAGGACTTGGTCCTCCATATAGATCTTTTACTTAAATCTTCTCAGGAGGAGTTTTTGCCTCTCTTGGTTTGTATAATAATACTACTCAGCACTCGCTCTTAGTTCTGGTCTGTAATAAAACAACTTGAGCTTGCTTTTAAATAAATGTGAATTATGTAATCGCTTCCGCAATTCTTTATCTCCGATGTTCTGTAATGTCTGCAAGACGGGTGAATCGTTCCTGATAAAGTAAGGTAAGATACCGAACTTGTCAAGTAGTTCAGGGACACCTACAGGGTTGTCTGAGGTCCGTTGGACAAGGACAACTGTAGGTGGGCCTAATTACTTGGGAGGTTCCGTCACACACGACGTCGTGCGACTAATGTTAAAGTCATTTATCGTTATTGATCCTAATCTTGTGAACCTTATTCGTGAGAACCTCAAGTATATAAAGATGTCGTCCAAAGAAATTCTTAGTAAATTTATGAGTGAGCAAATGATGACAAGGAGCCTAGGTATGTCTAGGGCTGGAAACGAGCCGAGCCGGGCTCGGTGGCTGACCGAGCTCGGCTCGGCTCGGCTCGTCCACGCAACGAGCTGAAGGAGGAGGCTCGGCTCGATGTTAGCTTGACTCGCGAGCTGCACCTTGATAAATAATATTGTATTATAAATATTTTTATAGTATATAAATTTTAAAAATATAATCATCATTCAACATTATAAGTAAAATTACCTAATATCTATCATTATTTTATAATTTGATTAATTTGATACAACTTGCGAGCTAGAACGAGCTGACTCGACCCTACTTGCTGAATTAACGAGCTCGAAAAACTGGCACGGCTTGTGAGCCTCGATTTTTTTTTTCAGCCATAGGCGCAAGCGTCTGCAAATACACCATTGCCGCCTGCCTTTCGGTCGATGGGCATGTCGCATGGGGCTGACTACTCCTACCTTTATTTCTTTTTCCATTCTTCTAACGTCCGCTCCGCCCGTCACCATCGCTCAAGGCCCGCTCCGCCATAGGCCCATTTTGTTTGTTTGTTTTTTTTCACGGGCGTCCTAGAGGAAGGAGACGGATGTCCTCGTCGGGCCTTCGTGGAAGCTCTCCCGCACCGTGAGCCGCCGTGTTGCTGGATCGAATCGACGCCGTTCATGGAACAAGTTGAGCACAACGCAACCTCGTTCGCCTCCGCCGTCGCAGCATCCTTCCCGTCGTCGGTCTCCCCACCTGGCATGCCGACCGCCGCGTCGACAGCTGTCCCAGAGTATGTCAAAAGCGGGGAGTAACGAGACGAGCAAGCATGTCAAAACCATAAGAATTGAGAGGGATTTAATCCCGTACAAGTCAAAATCTCGCTCAATCCACTTCAATCCTTCTCAATCCTCATGGATTAGGGATAAAACGAACAAAGCCTTAGCGATACTCTAGGATTAATCATAATTCACATCTATTGAGGTGTACTAAGATATAATTTAAACTAATTTATACTCAAATTCATCCAACATATATAGATTGGGGCCAATACTAGAGTACCCAAACAAAACTTAGTAGTTCTATACGTGGAGGGTATATTCTAGCAACTTATTATCCCCTCTATTTCCAAAGAATAAGCAATGCACAAATCATAGAATGAATCTCCTGTATAATATTGGGGGCGAAAGTAATCATATTCTCGTACTGAACAGTAGAAAAGGGCTCCTGATCATCATCTAATAATAGCCCTTACAACTTAAGAGAAAACTACGACCTGAAAAATTTCAACAAACGGACAGCTTCCAAACAGCCACCTCAATCGGATCTATGCAATTCCCAGCCATGCACACACAAAATCGATTATAAAGCAGTATCGATCACCAAAGGCCCCCTCGAATAATATAGGACATGTTTGGTTGTTAGGATCAACAGATCCTGGTCGAAGCCTAGATACAGGCTAGGCTTAACCTGTATGCATTGATGTAAACCAAAATAAGTTCTCTTGTTTGGTTGTTTGTCCTAAATTAGCCAGGATCAGTACAACCCCTGTTTGGTTTGCTGTTTTAGATAAGTTGTATAGATTTAGCTCTAAGTTGCATGACTCAACTACATTTCTAAAATTACAACGCCATAAATTACACAAATCCAAATTTATACAATTATAATTTACAATAACTTATCCAAAAAAAATCCCAGCTGGCGTCCGCTGGTGAATACAATCAAATTGTAGATATATAAATTCAAATTTTGGTCTCTCTTTCTATCATTAAAGATATATAAATTGTAGATCAACTCAACTCATGTCATTAGAATACAATCAAATTTCTATTTTGCCTACAGAAAATAGCTCACCTTGCATACAATCACTCAACTGGCTTATATGTTCTCAAACACCAAAAACCAGCTACTAGATAATGCAGCCAGCTACTAGATAGTGACAAAGGACAGAGATAGGAGTATCAACTGGCTTATATGTTCTCAATCTCTCTCAAGGGCATCAGCAAGGATAAGGGCATCATGTGCTGATCCCTCCCAGCCAACAAGAACATATGTAAACCTTAGATCAAAGTCTACAGCAGCTAAGATGTTCTGTGTTGTGGTGTGTTTCCTGCCAAGGAAGGCAGCTCTCTGATTTCTAGGAACTCTTGCTAGCACATGAGTGCCATCAATGGCACCAATACAGTCCTACACATTAGGGCAAACATTTGTTACTACAAACCCTACACATGAAAAGGAAGGGATTAGTAGTGGTGTGTTTGGATGGCTGACCTTGAAATAGGGGTACCATCTGTGGCTATCTCTAATTTTGGTTGGTGTAGCAGTTGAAGGTGGCAAGATCATTTCATTTCTCAGTTCACCAACAGCATACAATACTTCCCTGAAGTATCTGCTGATGGTCACAATAGACCTTCGAAAGGTCATGTGTACAACTCTAAACCTTTGGTTATGACCTACCACATGTAAAAACATGGCAACCTGCTCCTCTACTGAGCTATGAATACTATCTCTCAATAGCTGCCTAGTGCGAAAAAGGTCACACAACTGCATAAAAGGGGCTCTTCTCATCCTAAGTAAGTCAACACACTCAAACATCAGTGGATTCATAAATAAATCTCAGGTTGTTTTGTCTCTCTTGGTCTCTTTGGTGCATTGGGCCATAAGTTATAGACCTCCTAGCATGCAGTCGGTACCTCAACCATCCATCCAACCAGGCTGACATAACTGCTATAAGTACCACGGCCTTTGCAATTAGCCGCCGACGTGCAATAGTAGGATCCATTGCTAGAGTAATAAAATAGAAAAGGAGATTAGAGGTCTAAGTTGGCTCACATGTACTGTGCTAGTTGCTAAAAAGGAATTTCATATAACATTGATCTATAGCTTAGAGGCACACTAGCATCATAGAACATTGATCTATAGCTCAGACAATATAATTGATGTGCTAGTTGCAAATATATGAAAACATATTGTTACATGAGCCACGGCTGCAACATACAAGAGATGTGCCACCTAGAGGCATAAGCATCACATACCATTGATCGACAGCTTAGAGACTTAAACAAGTACGACAACAACACGTTGCAACAATAGTACACAGCTCAGAGAATTAACAGTTTAGAACAGAGTAACGGATATATGAGAGCAGTTTACAAAGAACAGTTTAGAACAAAGTAACAGAATATGAGAGCAGTTTATAATGAACAGTTTAGAACAAAGTAACAGAATATGAGAGCAGTTTACAAAGAACAGAGGAAACAAATTATAAAAGTTCATTACTAGTATGAGAACAGAGGAAACAAAGTAACAGAATATGAGAACAAAGTACGAGAATAGTTTACAAAGAACAGTTTAGAACAAAGTAACAAAATATGAGAACAGAATATAAGAACAAAGTATGAGAACAATTTACAAAGAACAGTTTAGATACACAAAAAATCCTAGCGCATAAATACCAGATCTAGGACACAAGTAAAGCTGCGAGACCAGATAAAGTATACCAGATCAACATGAAGCTATACACATAAAACAAAGTTAATTATGAGAAAAATTTACAAAGAACAGATAAAGTATGAGAACAGTTTAGAACAAAGTATGAGAACAATTTACAAAGAACAGTTTAGAACAAAGTAACATAATACACAAGAACAGTTTAGAACAAAGTTAATTATGTCTTAATTCAGACCTACATCTTGCACATCTTGCACTTTTAAGTTATACCAGATAGGCAGATCTAACAAAGACAACATTGCATAATAAAACGTGAAACAAGCAACATCTTTTATGGGGAAATGTCTGATTGATGCAGGCTGGGCTTAACTAGATGTTGGGGCGAAGGCGAAGACGCTACCCTTCGCTCTAAGCTTTCGTCAACCTCGCTGTACCAACGGAAGCAAAACGACCGGCGAGGTCCACCGGCGAGGTCCACCCTTCGTCCTCTACACCACAAGATGAAGGCCTACGACGGAGTCGCCCCTTCCCTCGCCCTCATCCGACCTGGAGACCCACGTGGGATTTAGCCCATTTTAACAGGCCCCACGCGGAGGAGCGTGTTACGGGCCTGATTTGTAATGGCTTTTCTGTAATGATGGTTTGTAACCCTCCCTTATGGGAATATTTCGGGGATAGTCTAGGTGTCTGAGGGCACATGCGTCCTTACATCAAGACGTTGGGCGCTCAGCCACCTATAAATACCCCCTACAATGCCCTTGAGAGGCTGGATTAACAGAGCAATTGTCGTCTCGAGTCAAACCGTGTTTACATCTATCTCACTCCCCCGTTGGATCAACTTGCACAGTAGCATAAGTTCCAACACCAGATAAGAACATCAACATGAAGCTACATTAGATCTAAGAAAATGTGGCATAATACTGCATAAATACCACAAAACCATGATCTACACAACCAAGAACTACCAATGGTACTCAAAACATTCTCAGATCTAACGAAATCAAACCTCATTACCAATAGTGACGCATAAATCAAACGAAGATCTTTTGGCTAGGAGGAGGGCAAGGGAGATGCCAAACCTCGTTACCTGGTAGTACCAGGAACAAGTGCACCTAGCGTCCAGAGGTACCTGAGGCGAAGACCTCGTGTCCAGGGGAGAGGGGAATGTCAAACTCCTTACCTTTGAAGAAACCTGGAGAGTGCGAGAGCTCCACAACGGGGACTGAGGCAAGCTCGACAGAGAGAGGGGGAGCTCGACAGCGGCGAGTAAGGGCGTCAAACCCTAGCTCACAGCGAGTGGATACGGAGAGGGAGAGCTCGAGGGCGAGTGGAGACGGGAGAGGGAGAGCTCGACGGAGAGAGGGGGAGCTCGACAGCGGCGACTGAGGGCGCCAAACCCTAGCTCACGGCGACTGGAGACGGAGAGGGAGAGCTCGAGGGAGAGTGGAGACTGGAAACACGAGAGGGAGAGCTCGACAGCGGCGGCTGAGGGTGCCGACGGAAAACCCTAGAGGAAGAGCTCGAGGGAGACGCGCGGGGTGAGGCGGCCTCGGATGCACGCACGGGGTGAGCCTGGTTCCCCATGAACGCGAAAATTGGGCGTATGTCACGGGCCTGGCTGAGGCTGGTGTGTTGCACACGCCCAGCCTTGCCCAAACATATATTCAGGTAACCAAACAACAGGAGCTAGATGAATTTTGCATCCCATGGGCCATGCACGGTTGGATACAGGGAACCAAACAGGCCGATAGTCACCAGTTCCCTGCTTGACAGAAAGAAGTATGTCATTAACTGAAATGATCAACAGTGTAATCAACCCAGCAACATTAACATCATGCCTACCTCAGGGAAACATTTGTGCAAAGTTATATCTCCACAATTTAGACTGTCCCCAGTGACCTCGCACTGAAAATTGAAAGCAAAGCATGAATAAAGAGTACTCAACACTGTCTATATTAACATCTACCTTCCATGTGAGATTTAACAATCAACACCAACATAGCCTTTTAGTACCAAGCAAGCTGGTGTAGGCTAGAGTTGAAACCCAACAAGATGTCACCAAAAGGAGAAAGAGAGAGAGAGGGGGGGGGAGGGAAGTAAAAGGAAAAAGGCCTAATCACGGTTCGGGCACGTGAATAGCTTCTTTCCAAACACTTCTATCCAAACACAACTTCATTAGGATATTCCATTTCTTCATTTCTCTTTTGATTGCCTTTTCCCATGTCAAGTTTGGTCAACATCTACCTCTCTTCACATTATTGTCCCGTTTTATGATGCCTCTATGCACTGGTGCCTCTAGGGGTCTCCGGTGGGTATGCCCAAACCATCTCAACCATTTCTTCAATTGGTGCTACTCCTAGTCGATCGCGTATGTCATCGTTTCTCACTCGGCCCAATCTTGTGTGCTCACATATCCAACGCAACATACGCATCTCTGCAGCACTTAGTTGTTGGATATGTCATCTCTTAGTAGGCTAACACTCAGCCCCATATAACATTGCAGGCCTAATCGCTGTCCTATATAACTTGCCTTTCAACTTCTATGACACTCTCTTGTCGCATAGGACTCCCGATGCTTGACGTCATTTCATCCACCCCGCTTTGATTCTATGGCTAACATCTTCATTAATATCATCATCTCTCTTAGCATCGATCCCAAATAACGGAAGGTGTCCTTCTTTGGTACTACTTGGCCTCCCAAACTTACATCTCCATCTTCACTAATTGTAGTACCAAAGTCACATATCATATACTCGGTTTTGGTCCTGCTAATTCTAAATCCTTTTGATTCTAGGGTCTGACGCCATAACTCTAGCTTTCTATTTACTCCTTCCTGGCTTTCATCTACTAGAACTACATCTTCAGTGAAAAGCATACACCAAGGGATATCTCCTTGTATATCCCTCGCAACCTCATCTATCACTAAGGCAAATAGATAAGGGCTCAAAGCTGAACCTTGATGTAGTCCTATGTTAATCGAGAAAACATCTGTATCACCATCAGTTGTTCAGGCGCTAGTCACAACCTTGTCATACATGTCCTTGATGAGTGTAACATACTTTGTTGGGACTTTATGCTTATCCAATGCCCACCACATTATATTCCTAGGTATTTTATCATAGGCCTTTTCAAGTCGATACAAACCATGTACAAGTCCTTCTTCTGCTCCTTATATCGCTCCATGACCTGCCTTATTAAGAAAATTGCTTCCATGGTTGACCTTCTAGGCATGAATCCAAATTGGTTCATAGTGATATGCGTCATTCCTCTTAGGCGATGCTCAATAACTCTCTCCCAGAGCTTCATAGTGTGGCTCATGAGCTTAATCCCTCAATAGTTGGCATAACTTTGAATATCTCCCTTGTTCTTGAAAATTGGTACTAATGTACTCCTCCTCCACTCATCGGGCATCATGTTTGATCGAAAAATATGGTTGAACAACTTGGTTAGCCAAACGATAGCAATATGCCCAAGGCATTTCCACACCTCTATCGGGATACCATCCGGGCCCATCGCCTTGCCCCCTTTCATCCTCTTTAAAGCTTCTTTGGCCTCTGATTCTTGGATCCTACGTATAAAGAATCTATTTAAATCATCGAAGGAGTCATCCAATTGAATATCCATATTCTCATTCTCACCATTGAAAAGATTGTCAAAATACCTCTGCCACCTCTGTTTGATGTCTTGTCCTTTCACCAAGAGTTGATCCATCTCATCCTTAATGCATTTAACTTGGTTGATGTCCCTCGTCTTCCTTTTCCCAATCCTAGCTATCTTATAGACATCTTTCTCCCCTTCCTTTGTACTTAGTCTTAGGTAAAGATCATCATAGCCTCGACCCTTTGCCTCACTCACAGCTCGCTTTGCAATCTTCTTTGCCACCTTATACCTCTCTATATTGACCGTGCTTCTATCATGGAACAAGTTCTTGTAACATTCTTTCTTCTCCTTTATTGCCTTTTGAACATCCTCGGTCCATCACCAAGTATCCTTAGATTCACCGTTGCTCCCTTTGGTCACTCCAAACACCTCTGAAAGTGCATTCATCCCTTTTGTGAGTTTTGGTGATTTGGATAACAACGCATTTAAAGGTCTAACAAGTTTGCTAAGTGTTGAACAGGAAATTCAGTATGATGAACATACTTGAATAGTGTATAATGATCAGTGAACAAAGATTCAACACAAGGTTAAATAACCAGTGAGACAATACAAATGGATATATTATGATCTCTATATTGGTTTGAATATATGGACAAGACCTAAGAAATCACTACATACATATGATCAGAATAGAGGATGAAGTGATTAAGAGGATTGGTCAAGCCAAAGTGAATAAGATATGAGGAATCGTGAATTAGCTTGACCATATTACTACCAGTCCATATATGCTTCTATGAGAATCAAACTAGAGCTTGATTAATATTAACAGTAATATCTAAAAGACATTCAAGCAAGGTTCACACTATTGAAGAAATGATTCTCTCAATGGGTGCTCAATATGTATGACTCAAGAATGGCTTGATAGGGTGAAGATAGCAAGGAAAGGGCTTCGAGGAACTAAGCGAAGGTGAAGGCCAAGCGACGGCTTGTGGACCGAGGTACCATGGCTAAGGTGAAGAAGAGAGTACTTGCACTAAGTCGATGAACTAATCAGCTATGAAGAGTTATAACATGTTGATGCATCAGTAAGGTGACTTGAAGCCATGATTTGAACTCATATATGGTGATATGGTACAAGTCACAAGGTTTGAGTTGTGTTTGCTTCAAAAGATGAGACTAAGATGTTTGTGATCCTTATGAAGCAACGCCATGGAGAAATCACACATGAGACGCCAATTACTCAAGGAGATTACTTAATTACATTTTATTTAACTTGAGTATAGGAATCGTCGTACTATAAAGGGGGATTCAAAAAGAAGGTTGGTGTTTGCCAAAGCTCAAACTTCTATATCAAAAGCTATTTTGAAAAGCAAAAATCTCTTTAACATTCTATGGTTGACCGTGGTTAGGTTTGAGAAACCTAGAGTGTTCTTGTTGAAAAGCAGCTGAACTTCTTCAACTGCAGCTGAGATTTTCAGTTGAACTAAACTTCAGCTGAGTTGAGCTTCTTTAGCTACAGCTGAGCTTTTCAGCTGAGCTGAACTTCAGCTGAGTTGAGCTTTCTCAATTCTAGCTGAACTTCAACTTCAGGTGTGAACCTCTTTGACCATACACCAGCTGAACTTGCCTCCAGGCAATTGAGCTGGGGTTTTCTCTCCTAAACTCTCTGGTCAAGACCAGCTGAACTGGTCCTGAGGGGCAATTCAACTGGTCTCTGACCCCTCTGATCTCTGACCAACAGTCTGCCAGTCAGACTGACGAACAGGTTGCCAGAGCTATCAGGGTCGGTTCAACCGGTTTTGGTCAACTTTGCCTGTCTGCGCAGCAGTCTGCCAGTCAGACTGACAGATAGGCTGCCAGGCCTGCCAGGGGCGGTTCAACCGGTCTCAGGCAGAAAAATCTTGTGGAAGACCACAAGAAAGTTTATATTACCCGCTCATTTGAGTAAAGATTAGTGTGTGAGCTTGACCTTTGTGGTCGGCAAAGGGAGGATTAGGGTTGAAAGAGACCCAGCTCTTTGTGGGCGCCTCAACGAGGAAGTAGGGCCCCTTTTGTGGTGTGACCGAACCTCAGGATAAATCTTTGTGTCCCTTGTGTTCTTGTTCATTGTATTTGTTTGTGTTCTTCGTTCTCCCACCCTTCCGTGGAAGATTTGTTCATATCTTTCTGGTGTGTGGATTTTGAGAAGTACCATTCTCAGATCTACTACTTTGAACCCTGTGGATTGTCTAGAACATCTCATTTCCAAAGTTAACTAGGTGAATTTCGAGATCAATTCAATTTTATATCTCATTCTTTAGTTGAGCTCGTTCAAACCAGTTGAACCAGTTTTGACACCGTCTGAGCCGGTTTTACCTAGTCCGTTTCTCGTTTTTGTTGAAAATGTTTTAACTTGCCTATTCACCCCCCTCTAGGCAACTTTCAACCTCTGACACCACCTTCCTAAAGTTTATAATTTACAGTTTTTGCCTATTCACCCCCCTCTAGGCGACTTTAACTCGGTCGGGGAGGGAAAGACCACCCTCTTGGTATTATATTAAGAAGATACCGAAACAATGGTCCCGGCCGAGAAAATCCTCGAACCCTGGCCCCCCATCACTAACGGGCCGACGTTAATTGTTCACTCTGTAACGGCCCAACCGGAGGGTGGCGCACCGGACATCGTAACCCAAGAGCGAATGGGGCACAGCGAGGGGATTTTTTAACCAAGCCTGAAAATTCGCTCCCGAGGGGAATTGAAAGGGAAATGTGCCCTTGGGCCATTTCTAGTATAGTTTTGGTGATTAAGGGCCCAACACGTAATGAGTGAGTAATCTTGTGCCAAATGATTGATGAAGTGCAAATCAACAAGAAGGTATGATTCTAGACTTAGTACATTGGTTTTTGTGTACTAATATATTTGTCTAAGTGCTGGAATCAGAGAAAAGAGAAGAAGAAAACATCTTGGCTGGAACAGCTAAGACTCAGCGCAGTCTAGCACACCGGACTGTCCGGTGGCGCACCGGACAGTGTCCGGTGCGCCAGGCCAGCCTCCGGTGAACAGGCCACTCTCGGGAACTGATGGCGATGTACGGCTATAATTCACCGGACTGTCCGGTGGTGCACCGGATTGTTAGGTGAGCTGTCTACGGCGAAGTCGTCGCTCTCGGGAATCGTTTAACAGCGTATGGTTAAAATTCACCGGACGGTCCGGTGAGGCACCGGACGGTCCGGTGAGGCACCAGACTGTCCGGTGAGCCAACGGTCGACTGTGCCAACGGTCGGCCGCGCAATCCGCGCGTGACGCGTGGGCGCGCCAACGGTCGGCAGGGAGCACTGGACTGTCCGGTGCGCACCGGAACAGTGTCCGGTGCGCCAACGGCTCCATTTCTGCAACGGTCGACTGTGCTATTTTTGGAAGGAGATCTGCATCGGACTATGAACAGTACCTGTCCGGTGGTGCACCGGACTATCCGGTGCGCCACCCGATAGAAGGCAAGAATTATCTTCCCAGATTGCCTCCAACGGCTCCTAGCTGCCTTGGGGCTATAAAAGAGACCCCTAGGCGCATGGAGGAGTCACCCAAGCATTCTTTGATCATCTCTAAGCACCAAGACTCCATTCTCGCGCATTTGATTCATTGTGATAGTGACTTGAGCTCTAGTTGAGTAGTGAACTCCCCGCATTGTGTTGTGAGCTCAAGTTGTGACTTGTGTGCGTGTTTGTGTTCGTGCTTTGAGTCTTGTATGTGTTGCTCTTCCCTTCCTTACTTCTGTGCTTCTTTGTGATCATCATTTGTAAGGGCGAGAGGCTCCAAGTTGTGGAGATTCCTCGCAAACGGGATTGAGTAAAAGAAAGGAAAACACCGTGGTATTCAAGTTGATCATTGGATCACTTGAAAGGGGTTGAGTGCAACCCTCGTCCATTGGGACGCCACAACGTGGAGTAGGCAAGTGTTACTTGGCCGAACCACGGGATAAATCATCGTGTCTCTTGTGCCTGTCTTCATCGTGACTATTGTGTTCTACAAGAGCTTGGTCCTTAGCCACTTGTTTCTATTGAGCTAACACTTAACCAAGTTTTTGTGGCTATAAGTGTTTGATTTTTACAGGATGACCTATTCACCCCCCCTCTAGGTGCTCTCAGGAATCGAACCCAGGACTTGGAGGTGCTACTCGGAAGTCCTTAACCACTAGACTAGAGGCCCTTTCGCCATCTAGGCGACTTTCACCTACTAATTTACTTAAAATGTGATATCTTCTAGGTCAAATAATTTGTTTTAATCTATTCAAGTTTTGTTGGATTCATATTAATTTTACGTACGTAGTAATAACATTATTTTAATTATGTCACATGGTTTAATTAATTAATTACTTGTTTAATTAATGTTAATTATCTAGATGATCTAGTTTATAGTTCTAACCTACACATTTTATAAATAATTGTTAATGATTAATATCAACTTAAATATTTTAAATTAATACCTACTTAGTTTAAATGCAATATCTATTAGATCGCATCTATTAGATTTATTACGCCTAAAATACCGTTTTATCCATAAATTTTTCATTTTAACTCCGATTTTAATGGTTCTTGAACCTACGATTTCGTAGTAACTCATAGAATATTCTTATACAGTTTGTTCTTATGCTTTGTGTTGGCACCTTTTTCGAGCGCCAAACACTCAACAAGAACCAGCGGTGGTGCTCTCTGGTCAGGCGTGGACGGTCCGCAGCCAAGGGTCGGACGGTCCGTGACCTGGCGCAGGGCTAGGGTTCCCTGCCTGACGACCGGACAGTCTGCGCCTATAGGCCAAACGATCCGCGCGTGCGCAGGGGCGGCGGAAGCCACTGACGACGCCTAGATCTCGCTTCGGGAGGGACCCCGTCGGGGAGGAGAGATCCTAGGAGATACCTAAGCTTGGCAGACTGACCTAGACTCCTCTAATCGATGTAGAGTCGAAGAGAAGCGAAGAATTTGGGGATTGAAAGACTAACCTAGAACTAGACTAGAACTACTCTTAAGAATAAATGTAAATTGTATTGATTGAGGGTTCGATTGATTCTTCCAAATCGGCCGTATACATCTGTATTTATTGTAACACCCAAAATTCTGAATTTGGGATTGATAGAAGAAATCTGAGCAAAATACCATTGATAAATAATTAAACTTTATAATTCACCCTTTTTAAAGGTAAATACTCATAATAAAATAAATGAAGAAACACTATGTAGTAATTGTGCATCATGTGAAAGTTTAACTTGTGCATAAATTTGAAATCTAGAATTTAAAACTTGGTTTGATTTGAATTGGAAATAGGAAAGAAAGAAAGAAATATTATACAAAATAAAACAAAGTTATAAATTCATCACACTTTTAGGTATGTCCAAATTTTACTATTAATCTGAAAGTGAATTTGCCACAAGTTGAAATTTAATTTGAATTGGAATTAGGGTTTGAAATAAGAGAAGGGAAGAACTAAGAAAAATACTACATAAAATAAAATAAAAATCAGAATAAACATCCTTCACACTTAAATTATTAAATTATACCATTCAAACTGAGGACAAGTTATTTCACAAAGTTTGAATTTAAACTTGAACTCAAATTGGATTTGAAAATGGAGAAAAGAAAATAGAAAAGATAAAAGAAAAAGAATAAAACCCTATGCGGGCCAAGAACACCAAATTCGGCCCACTTAAACAATTACTGCGCGCGCCAGCTCCAGAGTCCGCCTGACACACGGGTCCCGCTTGCCACTCACTCACGCGCGCGACTCACTGGTAGGTGGGCCCACTGGCCAGTCGCCCGGGCGCGCCGCGTACCAAACCCGCACGCTATCCTTCTCGCTGGCAGGCGGCCCCACGTACCAGAGCATCGTCTTCTCCCGTTTTCCGCGCAACAGCCCGCGCATCGCGCGCACTCAACCCGTGTCCGTCGTCGCTAATGGCGGGCTCCCTCAACGACATCGCCGGGCGTTTCGCGGATGGCCAACCTACACGGACTTCTTGGGCCATAAAGCGTGGCCTTAACCTCATCCAACCCTTGTCGTGCCCCAGTTCCTCGCCACCAGTACGTTAGTGCCATCTGCAGCCGCCGCCGTCAAGAACTTCGCCGGATCCGCCACCGCTCATCCATCACCTCCGTGGCTCAAAATTGCTAGCCCACTTCCGTCGCCGAGCTTGGGAGCCCCAGCTCGAGCTCTTCTTCACCTCTCTGCCGCCACGACCAGTGCCCAAAAGGAACGGCCACCGTGTGCCTGTACAAAAAGATTGCCGCTACCGTGGATTGGGTCCTCGATTGGATCTCCGACTGCGGTGAGTGGAGCCGTTGCTCCAGGAGTCTCCACCGCCCGCGTAGGAATCTTCTCTGGGCAATGACCATCGCCGACGAGCTGGTGATTTCTCGTCGTTGCTGTTATTCCCCACCGTTCCGCCGTGCGCCGTGGCCAGCCCCCCTCCATGCTCCCAAAGTTGGTAAGAAACTCCCCTTCGAGTCCGCGATCACCTCTGCTTTGCGTGGCGCGTATTGGAATATAGCTTGGGGCCGGGGAGATCGATCTGGCCAACACCGGCCATGGCTACCGCCGTGAGGATCGGCGGCGCCACCGCGCTCGGTCGTTGGGGGGGGGAAGGCATGGGTGCCGTCCGATCCAATTCGGACGGATACGATTAGAAGCAGTGTACCCATTCGGCAGGTTACATCCAAGCCATTGATCGAATATCGGACGGGTTAGATGGAACGCGCCTAGATAAAATCTGTGTCGTCCAGTCCAGTGTGGACGGTTACGATTAGATCGAGATATACCCCTTCGCGTTATAAAATCTGAGCCCTTGGTTCGGATCGGACGGCTCAGATCTATTGATACCCCTTCGCTGAGCTGTTTTTGTAAAAGAGACCCCGCTCATTATAGGAATCAACCCGCAGTCCCTCGGGCACTATTCACTGAGTCGGGGGAAACTTACGCGGTGGCCCCTGGGTTTCCTTTTATTTGACGCGCAGTCCAGTAAATAATAAAAACAGAGAAAATAATTTATAAATGGATTTTTAATAGATAAATAAATGTTAGAACTTGTTTAAATCATAGAAAATCCATTTTTAGTCCAAATTAATCCATTCTACTTTCTAAAATTTTGTAATTTTATTCTCTACCACCTAGAACCTCTGTTTTGTCATGAAAACAATTAGAAATTTAATCTCTCACTTAATCCATTTTAAGCACATAAAACCTTTGAAAATCCATAACTTAAAATCTATAATTCCAAAATTAATAATTCTTGTTCCTGTGATCTTATTTCATTATGTAGATGATTAATATGTATTTTGCATATATGTTTGGTGTAATGTTAACTTTGCCTATACTATGTATGTTTGTATTACGACTAGCGTGAGGTCACGAGTCATCTGAAGAATCATCCTGGTACCCGGAATCTCAAGGCTCAGGCAAGTTGTGCCCTTGATCACTTCTTTTCACCTACTCATGTTCTAATTAATCATAATGATCTGCATAGGTTAATTTGATGGGACCCAATAGGTTACCCTAGTTTGTCTATCTTTATACCTTGTTTACCACTGAACCTTCTGGGTAGTACTTGCTAGTGCTATATGTGGTTTTGGGTATGGAGATACATTATTCATGATTACACTTTTGTTATCAGTTGTTATTTACTGTTCATGTTAAGATCATTATGTTAATTGGAACATGGAGCGACCACCCGGGAAAACAGTGCTACCACAAGGGAGGAATGGGACCCCTTGGCTGATTAATTAGGAAAGCTAGTGGAAGACTACCTTACCCGAAAGGGGCAAGGGCAGTAGGGGAGAGGTCAGTGTAGGGAGGCCCTCAGGAGGATTTTGCTGCGATGGCGGTCCTGCAAGGGATTCCTGCACTGGATCTTCCTATAAACTGTAGCGGGTTTTCGGAAGCTAGTGGAACTTTGTAAAGGCCTCGTAGTGGATCCCTAGCCATTCACCTCGGAAGTGTCTAAGGGCCTTGCAAACCCTGGCGACATGGGATACACGACTTGTGGGTAAAGATGCGCAACCTCTGCAGAGTGTAAAACTGGTATACTAGCCGTGCTCACGGTCATGAGCAGCTCGGACCCTCACATGATTAAATGATGGAACTAAATTTAATTTGTCATATGCATTGCATCGCGGGTGAAGTTGATACTTTTGTTCTATTATTTAATTGGGTTGGTATTTACTTATACTTAGTAACTGCTAATAAAATTTTGATCAACTTTAAAAGCAATGCTCAGCCTCAACCATCTTCTTTGGTAAGCCTTACACTTCACGTGAGCTCCCACCTTTGGCGAGTTCATGCACATTATTCCCCACAACTTGTTGAGCGATGAACGTATGTGAGCTCACTCTTGCTGTCTCACATACACCACAGGTCAAGACCAGGTACTGCAGGATGATGCTCATGGAGGATGCTGTGATGAGTTCGTGAGAGGTCTAGGTCGTCGTCTCCCAGTCAACTTTGGGTTGCTGGACCGTTGTCTCCTTATAATGTAATTATTTATTTTGTATAGAACTCCTGTTATATATAAAGACGTGACATTCGATCCTGTGCCATGATTCATCATATGTGTGAGACTTGGTCCCAGCACACCTGGTGATTATGTTAGCGCCCGGGTTTTGGACCCCTAAAATCCGGGTGTTACATTTATAGAGGAGGGGGGCTGGACCCGTTACAAACAAACTCCCCAAGCTAATCCCGCGAATTTCGTCAACAAACACGACAAGAAACTCAGAACCCTAATCTGTTCTGCGCTCGTGTGGACCGTCCGGCCCATAGGCGCGGACTGTCCAGACCACGAACCGTCAAGCCCCAGGGCCGAACCATCCGGTGGCCTATTTCGTGGCTCAACATATGCCCCCTGCCTTTTGGCGGAGCTGAGCAAACCAAAAGCAACTAACACGATGTGATCACATCGGTTTCCTTAGGCATCTTGCCACATACTAGAATGATACTGCTTGAGTAAACGCCCGTTTAACGCCTTGGGCAAGTCTTTGCCTTGTAATGTTTGCAACAAGTAGGCGTTACCGGACATTACCTGTGTGATTCTGTAAGGGCCTTCCCAGCTTGGTGACCACTTCCCAAACTTCCGGTCTTTGCTCCTCAGAGGCAGGACAGTCTTCCATACCAAGTCCCCTACTTGGAATGATTTAGCTTTGACCTTATTGTAAGCTTTGGTGACCATGATCTTGTCCTTTTCTATTTCTCCTAAGGCTGTCACCCTTTTGTTGGTCACTTCATCAATATTGTCCATCATTGAATTATAATAATCACCGACAGCCGGATCATTTTGCTTAGCAAACCTGACAGCATTTAAACTTATCCCTACAGGTAACACTGCTTCCTACCCATAAACAAGCTCAAACGGAGATACTTTAGTAGCACAGTGTTTAGATATTCTATGAGCCCATAACGCTTCGGACAAAATCTTATGCCAGTGCTTAGGATGATTAGATATCTTCTTTTTTATTAGGCTAATCAACGTCCTGTTACTAGACTCGGCCTGTCCATTGGCCTGAGCATAATACGGAGATAAATTGAGTAACTTAATTCTATATATTTCAGCAAACTCACGTACCTCCTTTGACATAAAAGAAGCCCCTTGGTCTATAGTCAAAGTCTGTAGAATACCGAATCTATGAATAATATGCTCAGTTATGAACTCAATTACCTCCATGTGTGTCATGTTCTTTAGAGCAACGGCTTCGGTCTATTTAGTAAAGTAGTCAGTGGCAACTAACACGAACCGATGCCCTTTTGATGATGAAGGATGAATTTCTCCTATAAAGTCCAATCCCCATCCCCTGAAAGGCTAAGGCTTGATGAAAGGATGTAATTCGGCTGCAGGGACCAACTGTAAGTCGCCGAATTTTTGACATACTTGGCATCCTTTGTAGTACTTAAAATAATCAGCTATCATGCTAGGCCAAATAAGCCAGACCTTCACAACAACCATTTCATCTTTCGAGCCGATTGATGGGTACCACAAATCCCTTCATGTACTTTGGCCATGGCTAATATAGCATCATCTGGGCCCAAGCACTTGAGCAGGACGTCGTTGACTGTTCGGCGGTAGAGTTCATCACCCATTAAAACATATTTGAAAGTTGTACGCCAAATGTTCTTATCCGTCCTAATATTGGGATTCCATAAATAATTAATTATCGGTGTCCTCCAATCACTTGCATCGGCTTCATCATCAGTCGAATCAATTAGGAGAACTTTTCTGGCAACCCCGGACAGTCCGTAGTCTTTACTCGGACGGTCCGAGACATGGGGGATTGGCCCTATACTGGTTATCAGATTTTTAGTGTTGTGAAATCTCCCTCGCTTTATCCGATAACCTGATGCATCTTGTGCTAAATTGTTAGCACTGTGATTCTCAACTCTAGAGATGTGCCGAATACAGAATTCGTCAAAAGAATGAATTATGCCCCCAACACTTTTCAAGGTAACTATTTAGAGTACCATCAAAACATTGATATTCTTCTAATGCCTGTTGGACAACCAGATGAGAATCACCAAATGCTTTCACATGTTCTACTCTCATACAATTTAAAAGCTCCAAGCCGAACAAAAGGGCCTCATATTCAGCCTGATTGTTAGTGCAATAAGTTTTCAATCGGCTAGAGAAGTCGAAGGAGACATTACTTGGTGAAACAAGAACGATGCCAATTCCTTGTCCTTCATTGCAAATCGATCCATCAAAATATAAAATCCAAGGAGTAATAGTGAGGTATGATATGTCTAATTTATGAGTATCATAAATCCGATGTTCTACAATAAAATCTGCTATGACCTGGTCTCTCATAGATTTCAATGGTTCGTAGGCCAAGTCATATTCTATGAGTGCATGAACCCACTTACCAATTCTACCACTCATAATTGGGTTATGTAGCATGTATTTTATTACATCGGCTTGACCAGAAACAGTGCAATGACTAGACAGTAAATAACATCTACACTTGGTGCATGCATAAAACAAGCATCAGCATAACTTCTCAATAAAAGTGTACCTCGTTTCAGCATCCACCAACCTCTGACTTAAATATGTCACCGCATGCTCATTTCCTCCAGTCTCTTGTATCAGAACAACCTCAATAACCTTATCTTCAGCTGCAATGTTGTCGGGGACCATAATTAGGGGTACCCTCAAGGCTCCTAATTCTCAGCTGGTAACCCCCATCAGCACGAAGCTGCAAAGGCCTGATGGGTGCGATTAAGTCAGGGATCAGTCCATTCGAGGGACACGATCACGCCTCACCCGAGCCTAGCCTCGGACAAGGGCAGCCGACCCCCGGAGGATTTCCGTCTCGCCCGAGGCCCCCCTTCAGCGGCGAACATATTCCCGGCTCGCCCGAGGCCCTGCCTTCGCTAAGAAGCAACCCTGACCAAATCGCCGCACCGACCAACCAAGTCGCAGGAGCATTTAATGCAAAGGTGGCCTGACACCCTTATCCTGGCGCGCACCCCCCAGCCGGCAGAACCGAAGTGACCGCCGTCACTTCGCCACTCCACTGACCGGCCTGATAGAAGGACAGTGCCGCCTACGCAACACCGACTGCAGCGCCACTGGATAGAGTAAGACTGACAGGCAGTCAGGCTCTGCCGGAGGCACCATGGGAAGCTCCGCTCCGCCCGACCCAGGGCTCGGACTCGGGCTAAGTCCCGGAAGATCGCGAACTCCGCCCGACCCAGGGCTCGGACTCGGGCTAAGTCCCAGAAGACGGCGAACTCCGCCCGACCTAGGGCTCGGACTCGGGCTAAGCCCCGGAAGACGGCGAACTCCGCCCGACCCAGGGCTCGGACTCGGGCTAAGCCCCGGAAGACGGCGAACTCCGCCCGACCCAAGGCTCGGACTCGGGCTAAGTCCCGGAAGACGGCGAACTCCGCCCGACCCAGGGCTCGGACTCGGGCTAAGTCCCGGAAGACGGCGAACTCCGCCCGACCCAGGGCTCGGACTCAGGCTAAGCCCCGGAAGACGGTGAACTCCGCCCGACCCAGGGCTCGGACTCCGGCTAAGCCTCGGAAGACGGCGAACTCCGCCCGACCCAGGGCTCGGACTCGGGCTAAGTCCCGGAAGACGGCGAACTCCGCCCGACCCAGGGCTCGGACTCGGGCTAAGTCCCGGAAGACGGCGAACTCCGCCCGACCCAGGGCTCAGACTTGGGCTCGGCCCCAGAAGACGATGATCTCCGCCTCGGCCGACCCAGGGCTCGGACTCAGGCTCGGCCCCAGAAGATGACAATCTCCGCCTCGCCCGACCTGGGGGCTCGGACTCGACATCGACTTCGGAGGAGCTTCCACATCGCCCAACCTAGGGCGTAGACCAGCCACGTCAACAGGAGGCGCCATCATCACCCTACCCCGAGCTGACTCAGGCCGCATGGAACAAGACCGGCGTCCCATCTGGCTCGCTCTGCCAGATAGGCAATGATGGCGCCCTGCATGCTCTTTGACGACGGCGGCTCTCCGCCCCCTTATGGAAGCAAGAGGACATCAGCAAGGACTCAACCGCTCCGACAGCTGTCCCTCCGCCAAGCTCCATCGCTCCTTCGACGGCCACGACATCACACCAACTGGGTGCCAAGATCTCTCCGGCTGCCACAACGGCATGTACCTAGGGCGCTAGCTCACCTCCGCTAGACACGTAGCACCCTGCTACACCCCCCATTGTACACCTGGATCCTCTCCTTACGCCTATAAAAGGGAGGACCAGGGCCCTCTTAGAGAAGGTTGGCCGCGCGGGGACGAGGACGAGAACAGGCGCTCGCTTGGAGCCGCTCGCTCCCTCTCCCGCGTGGACGCTTGTAACCCCCTACTGCAAGCGCACCTGACCTGGGCGCGGGACGAACACGAGGGCCGCGGGATTCCCACCTCTCTCACGCCGGTCTCCGGCCGCCTCGCTCTCCCCCCTTCGCGCTCGCCCTCGCGCTCGACCCATCTGGGCTGGGGCACGCGGCGACATTCACTTGTCAGCCCAAGGACCCCCCGGTCTCGGAACGCCGACAGTTGGCGCGCCAGGTAGGGGCCTGCTGCGTGTTGACGAACAGCTTCCCGTCAAGCTCCAGATGGGCAGTCTCCAGCAACCTCTCCAACCCGGGACGGTGCTCCATTTCGGGAGTCTTGAGTTCATATCCCTCGACGGCAGCTACGACATGATACTCCTTCCACCGCCGTGCGACAACAACAGTGGCGGCCGACAGCCCGCCTGCCGGCGGCGGAATCGGCGACGTCTTCCCCGCATAGTGGAAGAGCAACCTTCGAGCTCACCCTATCCTCTCCCCCACCGACGGAGGAGGAGGCGGGGCAACCAAGGCCAAGCAGGAGGCAGCGCCTCGTCGGCTGTCGAGCGAGTCGATGGTCCCGGCACCCCAACGGGGGGCGCACCAGGCGTCGACCTCGCGTTTGAGACGAAGGCGAGCGCCGTCTCCTCGCGACACGCCATTCCCGAGCAAGCGAACGACGCCAGCACGCTCGCGAAAAGCTTGCTGGACGTCACCCTCGTACCTGAGACGACGGCGCAGTCAGTCCCCGACGCAACCTTATCGCCGCCTGTCGACCAAAAGGTACCGATCAATTCCCATCCCGCGTCTTTCGGGTTCAGCCTCAACCCGTCTAGCGACTTTGCTTTGGCGGGCACTCTCGTAGAGGCAAATCCAGACCCTCTGGGGTTTCGTGTGCGGTCACCTTGGGACCGGCTGACGGACGTCTCGACCTACGGGCCCTCTGGGTCTGAGGAAGACGACGAACCCAGCATCTGTTGGGATTTCTCTGGACTTGGCAACCCCAGTGCCATGTGGGACTTCATGACCGCATGCGACTATTGCCTTTCCGACTGTTCCGACGGTAGCCGTAGCCTCATCGACGAGGACCGCGGCCCAAGTCGCGAATGCTTCCACGTCGATCTAGGGGGTCCCCCCGAAGGCAACCATCTCGGCATGCCGGAGGACGGTGACTTCCCTAGGCCGGTGCCTCGCGTTAACATCCCACGGGAGCTAGCTGTGGTCCCCGTTCAGGCGGGGGGTCATGACCCATAGCTCGAGCAAATCCGCGGGGTGCAGGCCGGGCTCGACGAGGGAGCAGGAGCGCTGGAGCCGATCCGTCGGGACGTCGGGCAGGCATGGGCGGGCCAACCTCCGACCGGAGAAATACGTCATCTACCCCAGGGTTTCCAGCATCGCATCGCCGACGACGTCAGGCTCAGGCCACCACCCGCATCCCGTGGGGTCAGCCAGAACCTGGCGGCAGCAGCAATGCTTCTTCGCGCGGTGCCAGAGCCATCAACCACCGAGGGGCGGCGAATCCAGGGAGAGCTCAAGAATCTCCTGGAAGGCGTCGTGGTCCGACGAGCCGAGAGCTCTTCCTCCCGAAGGCAGGGGTACCCCTCGGAACCTCACGCTGCGACTTCCTGATTCATGCGGGAGGCCTCGGTCTACACCGGGCGCACGCGCAACACCGCGCCTGCGGCCCCGAGTCACCTCGGCAACGAGCACCACCACCGCGACCGACTGGCCCACCTCGACGAGAGGGTGCGCCGAGGCTACCACCCCAGGCGTGGGGGACGCTACGACAGCGGGGAGGATCGGAGTCCCTCGCCAGAACCACCCGGTCCGCAAGCCTTCAGCCGAGCCATCCGACGGGCGCCGTTCCCGACCCGGTTCCGACCCCCGGCTACTATTACAAAGTACTGGGGGGAGACGAGACCGGAACTGTGGCTCGCGGACTACCGTCTGGCCTGCCAACTGGGTGGAACGGACGATGACAACCTCATCATCCGCAGCCTCCCCCAGTTCCTCTCTGACTCCGCTCGCGCCTGGTTGGAGCACCTGCCTCCGGGGCAGATCTCCAACTGGGACGACCTAGTCCAAGCTTTCACCGGCAATTTCCAGGGCACGTATGTGCGCCTCGGGAATTCCTGGGACCTCTGAAGCTGCCGACAGCAGCCGGGATAGTCTCTCCGAGACTACATCCGGCGATTCTCGAAGCAGCGCACCGAGCTGCCCAACATCACTGACTCGGATGTCATCGGCGCGTTCCTCGCTGGCACCACCTGCTGCGACCTGGTGAGCAAGCTGGGCCGCAAGACCCCAACTAGGGCGAGCGAGCTGATGGACATCGCCACCAAGTTCGCCTCCGGCCAGGAGGCGGTCGAGGCTATCTTCCGAAAGGACAAGCAGCCCCAAGGCCGCCCATCGGAAGGTACTCCCGAGGCGTCAACTCAGCGCGGCGCCAAGAAGAAGGGCAAGAAGAAGTCGCAAGCGAAACGCGACGCCGCCGACGCGGACCTTGTCGCCGCCGCCGAGTACAAGAACCCTCGGAAACCCCCCGGAGGTGCCAACCTCTTCGACAAGGTGCTCAAGGAGCCGTGCCCCTATCACCAGGGACCGGTCAAGCACACCCTTCAGGAGTGCGTCATGCTTCGGCGCCACTTCCATAGGGCCGGGCCACCCGCGGAGGGTGGCAAGGCCCGCGACGACGACAAGAAGGAAGATCACCAGGCAGGAGAGTTCCCCGAGGTCCGCGACTGCTTCATGATCTATGGTGGGCAAGCGGTGAACACCTCGGCTCGGCACCGCAAGCAAGAGCGCCGGGAGGTCTGCTCAGTCAAGGTGGCGGCGCCAGTCTATCTAGACTGGTCCGATAAGCCCATCACCTTCGACCGAGACGATCACCCCGACCATGTGCCGAGCCCGGGGAAATACCCGCTCGTCGTCGACCCCGTCATCGGCGACGTCAGGCTCACCAAGGTCCTCATGGACGGAGGCAGCAGCCTCAACATCATCTACGCCGAGACCCTCAGGCTCCTGCGTGTTGATCTGTCCTCTGTCCGGGCAGGCGCTGCGCCCTTCCATGGGATCATCCCCGGGAAGCGCGTCCAACCCCTCGGACAGCTCAACCTTCCCGTCTGCTTCGGAACACCCTCCAACTTCCGAAGGGAGACCCTGACGTTCGAGGTGGTCGGGTTCCGAGGAACCTACCACGCGGTACTGGGGAGGCCATGCTACGCGAAGTTCATGGCCGTCCCCAACTACACCTACCTGAAACTCAAGATGCCGGGCCCCAACAGGGTCATCACCGTCGGCCCTACGTACAAACACGCGTTCGAATGCGACGTGGAGTGCGTGGAGTACGCCGAGGCCCTCGCCGAGTCCGAGGCCCTCATCGCCGACTTGGAGAGCCTCTCTAAGGAGGTGCCAGACGTGAAGCGTCACGCCGGCAACTTTGAGCCAGCGGAGACGGTTAAGTCCGTCCCCCTCGACCCCAGCGGCGACACCTCCAAGCAGATCTGGATCGGCTCCGGGTTCGATCCCAAATAGGAAGCAGTGCTCGTCGACTTTCTCCGTGCGAACGCCGATGTCTTCGCGTGGACCCCTCGAACATGCCCGGCGTACCGAGGGATATCGCCGAGCACTCGCTGGACATCCGAGCCGGAGCCCGACCCATCAAGCAGCCGCTGCGCTGATTCGACGAGGAGAAGCGCAGAGCTATAGGCGAGGAGATTCACAAGCTAATGGCGGCAGGGTTCATCAAAGAGGTATTCCATCCCGAATGGCTTGCCAACCCTGTGCTTGTGAGAAAGAAAGGGGGGAAATGGCGGATGTGTGTAGACTACACTGGTCTCAACAAAGCATGTCCGAAGGTTCCCTACCCTCTGCCTCGCATCGACCAAATCGTGGATTCCACTGCTGGGTGTGAAACCCTGTCTTTCCTCGATGCCTACTCAGGGTATCATCAAATCAAGATGAAAGAGTCCGACCAGCTCGCGACTTCTTTCATCACACCCTTCGGCATGTACTGCTATGTCACCATGCCGTTCGGTTTGAGGAATGCGGGCGCGACGTACCAACGGTGCATGAACCATGTGTTCGGCGAACACATTGGCCGCACGGTCGAGGCCCACGTCGATGACATCGTAGTCAAGACGAGGAAAGCCTCCGACCTCCTTTCCGACCTTGAAACGACATTCTAATGTCTTAAGGCGAAAGGCGTCAAGCTCAATCCCGAAAAGTGTGTCTTTGGGGTGCCCCGAGGCATGCTCTTAGGGTTCATCGTCTCCGAGCGGGGCATCGAAGCCAACCCGAAAAAGATCGCAGCCATTACCAGCATGGGGCCCATCAAGGACTTGAAAGGCGTACAGAGGGTCATGGGATGCCTCGCGGCTCTGAGCCGTTTCATCTCACGCCTCGGCGAAAGAGGTCTACCTCTGTACCGCCTCTTAAGGAAGGCCGAGTGCTTCACTTGGACCCCTGAGGCCGAGGAAGCCCTCGGGAACCTGAAGGCGCTCCTCACAAAGGCGCCTATCTTGGTGCCCCCAGCTGCCGGAGAAGCCCTCCTGGTCTACGTCGCCGCGACCACCCAGGTGGTTAGCGCCGCGATTGTGGTCGAGAGGCAAGAAGAGGGGCATGCATTGCCCGTTCAGAGGCCAGTCTACTTCGTCAGCGAGGTACTGTCCGAAACCAAGATCCGCTACCCACAAGTTCAGAAGCTGCTGTACACGGTGATCCTAACGCGATGGAAGCTGCGACACTACTTCGAGTCTCATCTGGTAACTATGGTGTCATCCTTCCCCCTAGGAGAGATCATCTAGTGCCGAGAGGCCTCGGGTAGGATTGCAAAGTGGGCGGTGGAGATCATGGGCGAGACAATCTCGTTCGCTCCTCGGAAAGCCATTAAGTCCCAGGTCTTGGCAGACTTCGTGGTTGAATGGGTCGACACCCAACTACCGACGGCTCCGATCCAACCAGAGCTCTGGACCGTGTTCTTCGACGGGTCGCTGATGAAGACAGGGGCCGACGCAGGCCTACTCTTCATCTCACCCCTTGGAAAGCATCTACGCTACGTGCTACGCCTCCACTTCCCGGCGTCCAACAATGTGGCCGAATATGAGGCCCTGGTCAACGGGTTACGGATCGCCATCGAGCTAGGGGTCCGACGCCTCGACGCTCGTGGTGACTCGTAGCTCGTCATCGACCAAGTCATGAAGAACTCCCATTGCTGCGACCCGAAGATGGAGGCCTACTACGATGAGGTTCGGCGCCTGGAAGACAAGTTCTACGGGCTCGAGCTCAACCACATCGCTCGGCGCTACAACGAGACTGCGGACGAGCTGGCTAAAATAGCCTCAGGGCGAACGACGGTTCCCCTGGACGTCTTCTCCCGAGACCTGCATCAACCCTCCGTCAAGATCAACGACACACCCGAGCCCGAGGTACCCTCGGCCCAGTCCGAGGCACCCATGGCTCAACCTGAGGCGCCCTCGGCTCAGTCCGAGGCACCCTCAGCTCGACCCGAGGCGCCCTCGGTTCAGTCCGAGGTACCCTCGGCCCCCGAGGGTGAGGCACTGCGCGTCGAGGAGGAGCGAAGCGGGGTCGCGCCTAATCAAAACTGGCAGACCCCGTACCTGCAATATCTCCACCGAGGAGAGCTACCCCTCGACCGAGCCGAGGCTCGGCGGGTGGCGCGGCGCGCCAAGTCATTCGTCTTGCTGGGAGATGAGAAGGAGCTCTACCACCGCAGCCTCTCAGGCATCCTCCAGCGATGCATCTCCATCGCCGAAGGTCAGGAACTCCTGCGAGAGATACACTCGGGGGCTTGCGGCCATCACGCAGCGCCTCGAGCCCTTGTCGGGAACGCTTTCCGGCAAGGCTTCTACTGGCCGACGGCGGTGGCCGACGCTACCCGAATCGTCCGCACCTGCGAAGGGTGCCAATTCTACGCGAGGCAGACCCATCTGCCCGCTCAGGCTCTACAGACGATACCCATCACCTGGCCTTTTGCGGTGTGGGGTCTGGACCTCGTCGGCCCCTTGCAGAAGGCACCCGGGGGCTACACGCACCTGCTGGTCACCATCGACAAATTCTCCAAGTGGATCGAGGTCCGACCCCTGAACAGCATCAGGTCCGAGCAGGCGGTGGCGTTCTTCACCAACATCATCCATCGCTTCGGGGTCCCGAACTCCATCATCACCGACAACGGCACCCAGTTCACCGGCAGAAAGTTCCTGGACTTCTGTGAGGATCACCACATCCGGGTGGACTAGGCCGCCGTGGCTCATCCCATGACGAATGGGCAGGTGGAGCGTGCCAACGGCATGATTCTACAAGGGCTCAAGCCTCGGATCTACAACGACCTCAACAAGTTCGGCAAGCGATGGATGAAGGAACTCCCCTCGGTGGTCTGGAGTCTAAGGACAACGCCGAGCCGAGCCACAGGCTTCACGTCGTTCTTTCTAGTCTATGGGGCCGAAGCCATCTTGCCCACAGACTTAGAATACGGTTCCCCGAGGACGAGGGCCTACACCGACCAAAGCAACCAAGTCAGCCGAGAAAACTCGCTGGACCAGCCGGAGGAGGCTCGGGACCAGGCCTTTCTACACTCGGCGCGGTACCAGCAGTCCCTGCGACGCTACCACGCCCGAGGGGTCCGGTCCTGAGACCTCCAGGTGGGCGACCTGGCGCTTCGGCTGCGACAAGACGCCCGAGGGCGGCACAAGCTCACGACTCCCTGGGAGGGGCCATTCGTCATCGCCAAGGTTCTGAAGCCCAGAACATACAAGCTGGCCAACAGCCAAGGCGAGGTCTACGACAACGCCTAGAACATCCAACAGCTACGTCGTTTCTACCCTTAAGATGTTTTCAAGTTGGTCATATACCTCGCACCCACGCAAAGTTTAGTCATCAAGGAAGGGTCGGCCTCGCCTCGGTAAAGCCCGACCCTCCCTCGGGGGCTAAAAGGGGGGAACCCCCTCTGCGTCGAAATTTTCCTCGAAAAAAGATCTTTTCTGCCAGAATGTCTTTCGCGCTTTTTGGCTACTTCGAAAGTGGATCCTGAAAACGACGGAGTACACGTAAGCAGCTAAGGCTGACCGAGCCGAGGGACTCCTACGCCTCCGGGATACGGATACCTCACTCATCACCTTCTGCGATAAGTAACTCACGTTCGGATAAGTGATTCTGCGGACCGAACAAGTCTTCACGCCCGAAAGCTCTTCTGCCGAAGCGATCCTTCGAGCCTTCTCGACTGCGTCGGTGACAGAGCCCCATGGACGGGTAAGAGTGCGCGTAAGCGGCAAGGCCAACCGAGCCGAGGGACTCCTACGCCTCCGGGATATGGATACCTCACTCATCACCTTCCGCGAGAAGCAACTCTTGCTTGCACAAACATTTCTGTTACCAACAAAAAAGTTCAGATACTCGAAATAAAAGGAAAAGAGATGCAGCTTTACAACACGGCGAGGGTGTGTTTAGGCCTCGGCGGCCGTAGGAAACACACGCTACAAGACAATCTGATCCTGCAGGCTCGGATCTTGACGGCTGAAGGGAGCAACAGCACCCTTGGCATCAACGACACCTTCGGCGAGGGCCAACCTAGCCTCGGACGGCGACGCAGTCTGAGGATCTCCACTCTGAAGGACGACGTCATCACCACGCCCGGGCCATCGCCGCCAGGGTCTTCTCCGGGAATCCGGCCCGAGCAGGCGGCTCGGTCGGTCACCCCGGGGCCTCGGCCAGTTACCTTCCGAGGACGTCAATCCGGCCCGAGCAGGCGGCTCGGTCGGTCACCCCGAGGCCTCGGCTAGCTGCCCTCCAAGGACGTCAGCCCGACCCGAGGCCTCGGCTGGTCAATTCCGGCGTCGGTCCCGCTAACGGACGACCCGGCCAGGCTCCGGCCAACCAGGTTCCCTTTTCGAGCCAGCTCTGCCTCTGTCCATGTTGACGCCGCTACCCCTGGCCTCAGCTCATCGAAGAGCGGCCGAGGGGTTCCTTTAACTAAGTTAGAGAAGCCTCGGACAACAAGGCCGACCGAGCCGAGGAACTCCTACGCCTCCGGGATACGGATACCTCACTCGTCACCTGTACACGGGGCGACTCACGCTTGGTGAAGCGGTTGGGACAACCAACAGGCGAGTCTCAGTGCTCGAAAAGGAGGAAAATACACGGCTCCGTGCCGAAACTACATACATGTTCAGGCCCCGACAGCTACAATGAACAAAAACACCGGCACTCAAGGCGCCATTACAAACGGAACTCCGGTTCCGTCCCCGCGGGTATGGACAACCTCCACGACGGGGAAGCCCGTGGAGCGACAAGCTCTGGGCGAATCACTAGCAAACGCGGGTCACCCCAAGGCGCATAGGCAGGTCCTCACTCCTGTCCTCGCCACGCAAGCGAGGAAGAGGACGGAATGTTGCATCCTAGCTGGACAGCAACAGCCCGCCTCCCCCAGCATGACTGGAGGACGTCTCCTCCGCAGAACTGGAGGATGGTCTCCACCACCAGAAGCTGGAAAGAGGAGGCGGTCGGCCGACCCGCGCAGGGGGCAGAGCACCGGCTTGGCCCAGGCCCCGTCCCAGCGGGGATGATGAAGACCAGCTGGGGGCGGGGCAAAGGCCACAGCCCAGCTTGCTCCTCCCCATCCAGGGGCTGGTGGTCACCGTCTTGGGTGACCCCCGGCGAGGGGAAGCGGCCGGGCTGGCTGATGAAAATCCTTGAAGCCGAACGATGGCTGAAAGGTACCAACTCCCGCGGAGTTGCGTTCCCCCAACGACGAGGCGGAAAGACGGCGGATCTCCCCCATCCAGGGGCCTGGAAGGCGGAAAGACACGATGCATAAGGGAGCGCGAAGACGTGGTCGCCCTCCAAGGGGGTCACCCTCCTTTTAAGGGCGGTCCTCCCTACTCGCGTCCCCAGCTGTCACGGGCTGAGTCTTCTCCAACACACTCCAAGGTCCTCCCCGACGGCGTGGGGGCTGGGCCCCACACGTCATGCAAGGTAACTCAGGGCAGAAGAAGCCAAACCGCCGCGCGCGGTGCATACAACCGCCCAGCGGTTACAAGCGACCCTCCACTTTTGCCCAGACCAACGGGCGAAAGGGTGGGCAGCCATGCAGGCGGCATGCAACCGCACCAAGTGGGCGCGCTCCTCCGACTCCCAACACGCCGGCATGGAGGCCCAGGCCCACGCGTCATGCAACCGGTGCGCCAGTTGCTACGTGTGAGTAACTATATCACCACCCGCGCCACCACCGCACCTCCTCGACTGCGGAACCAATACCGCGACTCGAGGCGACCCGGCGCGTGACCCAGCAGCACCAGCCTGGCGCGACGGTCAACACGACCAAAAGTGGGCCGACAGTAATGGCGGTGGCAGGCGAGCAGGCGCAGTGGTCGCGTCGTCAGCCAGGCTTACGTCCCATCCGGGGGCAGCGAGAGAACCCTCTCCCACGGCGTGAGGACGACGCGCTCGTGATCCGTTCCTCGAACGGCTCGCGCACGCGCAACGGTCGCCCCTCCAACCACTCGCCTCGTCGCATTAACTCCGCGACGGGACACGCGGCGCCTCTGGCAGGAGAAGCGGGCGACGCTTCCCCTTCGCCAAAATGAACGCGTCCAAAAAGGTATGCCGCGTCGTTCGATTTCGTATCCTTTTCCGTTTTTCCTCTTTCTCTCTCTTGCAACAGGGACCGAGAAAGGGGGATACCCCGAAAAGGATCCTTCCCCGAGAAGGAACCAGGCTCCGAGCCCCCCTACTGATTAGAGGTTCGAAGGCTGGCCCCCCGGAAGGGTTCAACAGCCGCCTCAGATCGCGTGGGCCCTACACCTACTACTGGTCAGAGGTTCAAAGGCCGGCCCCTCGAAAGGGTTCAACGACCGCCTCAGGCTACTCGGGCTCCGCGCCCAATACTGATCAGAGGTTCGAAGGCTGGCCCCCGAAGGGTTCACAGCCGCCTCAGACGCCGAGCGAGGGATGACCATGGGTACGTTCGATACATAAACAAGGCTCGGGCTGCGCTCCCGAGGTACCCTAGGACATTTCCGAGACCGGCGGGAACGATCTTGTAACAGAATCCCACCAGAGGGAGGCATCGAGCCCTCGGACCCCGTCGCCAGGGGACCGGGTCTGGCAGATCACCCGCAGGTACTTTTGGGCGTGCCTCTGGGCCCCTAGCCGACCCCTAACGAACGGGGCACGGACGTCCACTCGGATTACTCGCTTGCAGCTCGTCGGAGACACCATGTTCGGTGCCCATCGAGGGCAACATGGCGCTTTCCCCCCTCCTCCTTGCGGAAAGGCGACGCAGGGGCGTATGTAAAAAAGCCGAGTCTACCCCTGACCGCCCTCTCGCTCTGTGCAGAGGCTCGGGGGCTGCTCTCGCAAACCCGGCTCCGGCCGAACCGTTGACAGCGTCAACATACCAGCCCGAGAGCTTGGGACCCGACCGTACACCTGGGCTACGGCCAGCTCGCATGAGGGAACGACCAGACCAGCCGAAGCACTACGTGAGGCAGTAAGACCTCGAAGGAGTGAAACCACTCCTCCGAGGCCTCGGGGGCTACACCCGGCGGGTGCGCTCGCGCGCACCCACCGGAACAAAACGCAACTGAGAAAGGCTGGTCCCCTTGCAAAAAAGTGCGACGAAAGCCTCCAAGCGAGTGCAAACACTCCCTTCGAGGCTCGGGGGCTACTGTCGAGGACCATAATTAGGGGTACCCTCAAGGCTCCTAATTCTCAGCTGGTAACCCCCATCAGCATGAAGCTGCAAAGGCCTGATGGGTGCGATTAAGTCAGGGATCAGTCCATTCGAGGGACACGATCACGCCTCACCCGAGCCTAGCCTCGGACAAGGGCAGCCGACCCCCGAAGGATTTCCGTCTCGCCCGAGGCCCCCCTTCAGCGGCGAACATATTCCCGGCTCGCCCGAGTCCCTGCCTTCGCTAAGAAGCAACCCTGACCAAATCGCCGCACCGACCGACCAAGTCGCAGGAGCATTTAATGCAAAGGTGGCCTGACACTCTTATCCTGGCGCGCACCCCCCAGCCGACAGAACCGAAGTGACCGCCGTCACTTCGCCGCTCCACTGACCGGCCTGACAGAAGGACAGTGCCGCCTACGCAACACCGACTGCAGCGCCACTGGATAGAGTAAGACTAACAGGCAGTCAGGCTCTGCCGGAGGCACCATGGGAAGCTCCGCTCCACCCAACCCAGGGCTCGGACTTGGGCTAAGTCCCGGAAGACGGCGAACTCCGCCCGACCCAGGGCTCGGACTCGGGCTAAGTCCCGGAAGACGGTGAACTCCGCCCGACCCAGGGCTCGGACTCGGGCTAAGCCCCGGAAGACGGCGAACTCCGCCCGACCCAGGGCTCGGACTCGGGCTAAGCCCCGGAAGATGGCGAACTCCGCCCGACCCAGGGCTCGGACTCGGGCTAAGTCCCGGAAGACGGCGAACTCCGCCCGACCCAGGGCTCGGACTCGGGCTAAGTCCCGGAAGACGGCGAACTCCGCCCGACCCAGGGCTCGGACTCGGGCTAAGCCCCGGAAGACGGCGAACTCCGCCCGACCCAGGGCTCGGACTCGGGCTAAGCCCCGGAAGACGGCGAACTCCGCCCGACCCAGGGCTCGGACTCGGGCTAAGTCCCGGAAGACGGCGAACTCCGCCCGACCCAGGGCTCGGACTTGGTCTCGACCCCATAAGACGACGATCTCCGCCTCGCCCGACCCAGGGCTCGGACTCGGGCTCGGCCCCAGAAGACGACAATCTCCGCCTCGCCCGACCCGGGGGCTCGGACTCGACCTCGGCTTCGGAGGAGCTTCCATATCGCCCAACCTAGGGCGTAGACCAGCCACGTCAACAGGAGGCGCCATCATCACCCTACCCCGAGCTGACTCAGGCCGCTGGG
Source organism: Zea luxurians (assembly GCA_029449295.1). Classification (NCBI taxonomy): domain Eukaryota; kingdom Viridiplantae; phylum Streptophyta; class Magnoliopsida; order Poales; family Poaceae; genus Zea; species Zea luxurians. The sequence continues at coordinate 69,787,401 of JAOPSE010000016.1, read as the reverse complement.
AACAAGACCGGCGTCCCATCTGGCTCGCTCCGCCAGATAGGCAATGATGGCGCCCCGCATGCTCTGTGATGACGGCGGCTCTCCGCCCCCTTACTGAAGCAAGAGGACGTCAGCAAGGACTCAACCGCTCCGACAGCTGTCCCTCCGCTAAGCTCCATCGCTCCTTCGACGGCCACGACATCACACCAGCTGGGTGCCAAGATCTCTCCGGCTGCCACAACGGCATGTACCTAGGGCGCTAGCTCACCTCCGCTAGACACGTAGCACCCTGCTACACCCCCCATTGTACACCTGGATCCTCTCCTTACGCCTATAAAAGGGAGGACCAGGGCCCTCTTAGAGAAGGTTGGCCGCGCGGGGACGAGGACGAGAACAGGCGCTCGCTTGGAGCCGCTCGCTCCCTCTCCCGCGTGGACGCTTGTAACCTCCTACTACAAGCGCACCCGACCTGGGCGCGGGACGAACACGAGGGCCGCGGGATTCCCACCTCTCTCACGCCGGTCTCCGGCCGCCTCGCTCTCCCCCCTTCGCGCTCGCCCTCGCGCTCGACCCATCTAGGCTGGGGCACGCGGCGACATTCACTCGTCGGCCCAGGGACCCCCCCCGGTCTCGGAACGCCGACAAATGTATAATCGAAACAATACTCCTACTTGTGGTGCTTTTAATACGGGAGCTGAAGACAGGTATTTTCTGATGAGATCAAATGCTTCCTGCTGTTCTGCCCCCCAAGTGAATTCGGCATCATTCTTAAGCCGAAGGATAGAGGTGAAGGCATCAATCTTCCCGGCTAGGTTAGAAATAAACCTTCGTAAATAATTCACCTTGCCGAGAAACTTATGCACTTCGACCTTACAGGTCGGAGGTCCCACATTCCGAATAGACTTGATTCAGTCAGGGTCTATCTCTATACCATGTTCATAGATGATAAATCCTAAAAACTTGCCAGCCGACACTCTAGAAGCGCATTTACATGGGTTCATTTTCAGACCATACCGACACATTTTATCAAAGGCTTTACGCAAATCAGCTACTTGAGAACTAAACTCAGCCAATTTGACTACAATATCATCAATGTAGACTTCCACAGTGTTTCTCAACAGCTCGTGAAAGAACAAATTCATAGCCCTCTGATAAGTAGCACCAGCATTTTCAGACCAAATGTCATAACAACCCACTCAAATAAACCAATAAAGCCTGGACATATAAAGGTCGTTTTAGACGCATCTTCTTCGTCCATGAAAATCTGATTATATCCGATATTACCATCAAGAAAGCTAATAATTCTATTCCCTGATGATTATTAATTAATGTGTCGGCTATGGGCATGGGATATTCATCTTTAGGAGTTGCTCTATTTAAATTGCGAAAATCAATGCATACTCTAAGCTTACCTGACTCCTTCTCCACCGGCACAATATTGGAGACCCACTCTGCGTACCTGCAAGGTCTAATAAAATTGGCTTCTAGCAGCCGGTGAATTTTGTCCTTGATTCGTGGTAGAAGATCTGGACGAAATGTTCTAGCTTTATGTTTGAAAGGTCTGAAACCGGACTTAATGGGCAACCGATGCTCTACGATCTCACGGCTTAATCCCGACAACTCAGTGTAATTCCAAGCAAAGCAATCCGAATATTCTCTCAATAGACCGATCATTTCATTTCTAGGATCGGTCTCTAGGGTATTGTTCACAAAAGTCGGCCTTGGAGTTTTACCATCTCCTATGTCGATCTCCTCTAAAGGATCAACCGATGTAAACCCCTGTCCTAATTTGTTGAGATCCCTGAATTCCTCTATCATATCCCCCACAGAGGAATTAGATGATCTCTGTGTGATGGCGGACTCTCCGGTCTCAGGGACCGGATCATCCGTGGTACTGACTTTATGCGGTAGTAGATGTTCGGTCTTAAAGACCGAACTGTTTTGTGAAAGATCAGACTGTTCGGCCTTAGGGGCCGGACCATCCATGACCAAAGACTCATGTATTTTGTTTGTATTCATTATTTAAACTTTATTTAGGATTTAGTTGATTCTCCATCGGCTCTAGCATTACAGGAATAAAACCCTTCTTATCTATACTTATGAACTGATAATCAGAAAAGTCTACTCCTGTGAGACACTTAGTAGTCTCATAGGTCCAAAGTACAGGAGAATCAGCCACAGCAATACAGGTCGATGCATCAACGTGCACTTGTTCTACATCGTCGCCTACCCATTGTATTAGCATTTGATGCAGCATAGAAGGTATACATTGATTAGCGTGAATCCAATCCATGCCTAAAATTAGACTGTAATTTCCTTCTACATCAACAACGAAGAATGCAGCAGCAAGGGTCTTAGTCATGATGGTTAATTCAACGGACGTGACTCCCCTGGCTTTGATCAAACTATTAGTCCCAACGCCACTGAGGGTCATGTTAGTCTTGACCAGTTCGTCATCTTGTTTACCCAATTTTCTGTACAATGAATAAGGCATTAGATTTACAGCCCCCCCGTCTACCAACATTTTAGCAATCGGTATCCCATCAATGTGGTCGCGCATGAAGAGCAGCTTCAAATGATTTATCGATTCTTTTGGTTTAGTGAAGGCGGCTTCTTTAGGACTAAAATCAAATTGGGCAACGACAGGTTCATCGTCGCCAACAATAGTACAATCGGTGGAAAATGTAATAACATTTACATCCATACCTAGGCGCTCTGGAGAAGCTTCGTAGTCAACCATGTCCTCTCCCAGTAAGTCCTCCTCCTCCATTGATGTCAGCACGTCGTCGGAGGCATCCTGGTGTGGTGCGGACGGTCCGGACTCAGGGGTCGGACGGTCCACGCTTGGTGTAGATGGTTTGGCCCTTTTGGCCGGGCTGTCTGTCATATCTATGGGTGCTGCACAAGTGTTGTTTTATTCTCTATTTTTGTGGCGGTTTGCTTTTCCTCAACGGCCTTTGGTCTCCATTTCTTTTGCGGTGGCAGGTATTGTGGATGTGTGTCATTGAATATCTTTTCTGCCTCCTTCTCTTGGCTCTCCTTTGCTCTCAGGCGCTATAATTTTCGCTTTTGGGATCGTGTCAATCCCGACGGGCACCATCGAGGCATGGAGTATTTTGGATCGGCTGTTTTAATGGTAGTTGTATCCTCTTTTTTGGTTGTGTTGGCCGATTCACCAAAAATCATCGGCCTTTCATTATTTTCTTGTATGATAACATCTGCAGTCCCTATTTTGATGATGTCTTTTTTGTCGTTCTTTTGGTCACTGCAGGTATATGCCCTCCTGCTGGATTGGTCGGCCTTTGAGGCCGAGTAGTCCGGCAATCTTGTTGGGTCTGTGCCTAGTGATCGGATTGAGCGGCGCTCAATCAGTCTTGTACTGGTGGTGTCAATCTATTGAATACAGATGTTTGGGGTGCCCCCAAGCAAGGTATTGTGGCATCCCAAATTGGTATGGTGGCATGCCCCACATTTGATTTGGGACATATGGTGGAGGTATGTATGTGTATGGATATGGCATAGTGGATATGGAGGTGGAGGTGTCCATGCAGGTATGTTAGGTCTTAATTGGACGATATGAATTTCCATTTCTTTCGATTGGTGTGGTGGTCCAATCGGTCTTACCTGATGTTGCTCATGAATGGGCGAGCGAGGTCGCTTTGCTGGTCGTTTACTGGGGCCGGCCTTCTTTTTTACATACTTGGACAATAATTGATCGAAGGTCGGGCCAGTTTTGACTAGCCGACCAGCTGCTTTAAATGTATTTATTTTCCATGTACCTATCTCTGGTCATCGTGGTTTGAAGGTACGCGGTCGTTGCGGGTCTTGAATATAACCGGACCGTCCGCTGGAATTCTCCGGACCGTCCGACGTGGTCTCGGACCATCTGCGCCTGTGCGTTGGACCGTCTGAGATGTGTAGCACGGGCTCCTGCTCCTGCCCCTTGGTCTGCGTTTGCCCCCCAGTGCTGGAGGTCGTGATGGTCACCTTAAGAGTCTCCCCTCTATCAGGAGTCTTTTCGGCCACCACCTTCCTGCAAGAAATCTTATGATTCCCATCAGCCTCTCTTGCATTGCCGATGATTATCTCTTTGCCTTTGCCTTTATCGGCCGTGTTTGGCCGAATCAGGACCCTCTTGCCCTCAAAGTCGATCATGTTCATCGGAAAGGGCTCCGTGCCTACCTGCATTTCCTAAAATTTCAATTGTCCTTCGTTAATGGCCGATTGAATCTGTCGACGGAATACATTACAATCATTAGTGGCATGAGAAAATGAATTATGCCACTTGCAGCATGCACGACGCTTTAGCTCGTCGGTGGATGGAACAGTGTGATTTATTTTAATGTTGCTATTTTTGAGTCATTCATCAAATATTTTATCACATTTACCAACATTAAATGTAAACTTAACCTCTTCTTGCCGTTTCTTTTGAACCGGCTGCAAGGAGGAACAAGCCGAAGATTTAGCCTGCTTTGGCCAAACCATTTCAGCAGCATATACTTCAGTTGATTCGTCGTCCGAGCTACTTTGGTCGCACTCCACTATATAGACATTATGACGAATGGTTTTGGCAGTCTCTTTGCTTCGGATTTCACAGGCCAAACCTCTTTGATGTAATTGTGCTAGCGTAAAGAACTAGATACCTTCTAATCTTTCTTTTAAATAATATCGTAGCCCATTAAAAGCTAATCCTGCTAGTTGTTTTTCTGCTAAATGAATTTGGAAACATTGGTTTCTTGTATCCCGGAATCTCCGGATGTAATCATTAACCGACTCGTCTTTCGCTTGTCGCAGGGCCACTAAGTCTACCAAATCTAACTCATAGTCACCGGGAAAAAAGTGATCATGGAATTTTTGTTCTAAATTCCCCCAGGACAAAATAGAATTAGGAGGTAACATAGCGTACCATGCGAACGCGGTTCCTGTTAAAGACAATGAAAATAAACGCACGCGAAATGCTTTGATGTCGGCCAATTCTCCTAATTGTGCTAAGAACTGGCCTATGTGTTCGCGCGTACTTTTTCCTTGGTCACCCGAAAATTTTGCAAATTCGGGTATCCTGGTTCCCTGTGGGTATGGGTGGTGATCAAATCGGCTATCATAAGGTTTCCGATATGATTGCCCCCCAGGGACCATGCTTACTCCGAGCATATCTTGGAACACTCTGGCTATTTCTTCCCTCACTATGTCGATGGCAGCTGGTGCGAGACCACTGGCTCTCTGGTCAAACATAGACGGGGTTGGCTGGATATTAGCATGTTGTCTTCCCCCCAATTGGTTTGAGTTATATGGTGCATTATTATTTGCCCTATATGGCTCATAAGATTGACCGTTTCTTTCTGACCTTCTAGGCGGGGCCGAAAAACTTTTCTGGACTTGGGATTCTGTATTAATGGTCTAATGCATTGTATAGTGTGATGGGAAGTGTTGCTGGAATGGGCGAGGATTCAGGTAACAATCCTCCTCAAAAAACTCTACGTCGGACCGTCCGGTGGTATGCGCGGACAGTCCGGGTATGTGCCCAGACCGTCCATGATTGTATGCGGACCGTCCATCGACGTATGCGGACGGTCCGACTGGGTAGTTTAAATTCTACGCAGTACGTTGTGGCTCAGGCGCATGTCTCGGTAATTCATTAAAAATGGGTCCAGCCGTTGCTGGCCCAGACGGTCCGCGCTCACGTGCGAACGGTCCGGACATGTGCAGATCGGCTGATTTACTGCCGATTTGTGGTTGCTCAGGGTATGTGTCCATCGGCATCCCATAAAGGGGTTGTAACTAGTCGTGATAACCTATAACCGATGTATTATGCGTGTTTCCCCCTAATTCAACCTCATGCGAAGAAAAATTTACAATAGTAGATTTATCAAATGCACGTACTAGTATCCTATAATCGTTTTGCATATCCCCTATGATATTTTGCATTTGTTCTCGCTGTTCATCTACGTAATTCTTAAGAGATTGCAGCTCGTTTGTGTTACTTACATTGGGGATATCTGGTGTGGGTTGGAGCGAAGCCGGATCCGTCGTCCGCTGTCGGACGACTTTATTGTTTCTGTCCACGTTGAAGTTGGCCAGGAACTTTGCCTTTGCCTCTTGAATCAGTTGCTCCTTGTGCTCCTCGAACTGGAGCTGCTCGTCAGCCGGCAAGGTTTCCCAAGTCGGCTCTATAATGTTGTTGGGGGAGACTTTAGAGCTATCCCTTAAACCGACCATTAAGGGCCGATTTGATAGGTCTATATGTGTTTTCCCCAGCGGAGTCGCCAAAAAGTATGTTGGCACCTTTTTCGGGCGCCAAACACTCGACAAGAACCAGCGACGGTGCTCTCTGGTCAGGCGCGGACGGTCCGCGGCCAAGGGCCGGATGGTCCGCGACCTGGTACAGGGCTAGGGTTCCCTGCCTGACGGCCTGACGGTCCGCGCGTGCGTAGGGGCGACAGAAGCCGCCGACGGCGCCTAGATCTCGCTCCCGGGAGGGACCCCGTCAGGGGGGAGAGATCCTAGGAGATGCCTAGACTCGGCAGGCCGACCTAGACTCCTCTAATCGACATGGAGTCGAAGAGAAGCGAAGAATTTGAGGATTGGAAGACTAACCTAGAACTAGACTAGAACTACTACTAAGAATAAATGTAAATTGTATTGATTGAGGGTTCGATTGATTCTTCCAAATCGGCCGTATACCTCTGTATTTATAGAGGAGGGGGACTGGACCCATTACAAACAAATTCCCCGAGCTAATCTCGCGAATTTCGTCAACAAACACGGCAAGAAACTCGGAACCCTAATCTGTTCTGCGCTCGCGCGGACCGTCCGGCCCACAGGCGCGGACTGTTCGGACCGCAGACCGTCCGGCCCCAGGGCCGGACCGTCCGGTGGCCTATTTCGTGGCTCAACACTTTGGTGTAATGTTATCATATCCATTATTTGTTTGATTGTATGTATTGCTACGAGTAGAGGCGGGGTGACGAGGAATCTAAAGTCCAACTTGTGGGTCAACATCTGTACAACAAGGTTATCGCAAGTATAAGACAAGTTGTGCCCTTGATTACTCCTCTTTACCTAATAATGGTCATGTTAATCATAGTGACATGCTAAGGTTAATTTGATGAGACCCGATAGATTACTCTAATTTTGTTCAGTCTAAACCTCGCAAACAAATGAACTATTGTGTAGACTCGTTATTGCTCTATCTAGTTTTAAGATTAAATAAAATGGAGAAACTAAAAATTAGTCCTAAAAATTAAACACTCCTAAATCTTCTGAAGTCATGAGAAGAATGACAAACTCAAGCCTTTCTTTGGCACTCCCATCGTCTGAACCGAGGGTCGTCCACCATCTATGAACTATCTCAATATGGCCTAGTGATGAGGCATGAGATGTGGACAGTAGACGACCTATGCAAGTAGCTAGCAATAATTCTGCCAAACTCGTTGAATTAGTTACCTAATAGGAGCATCTTCAATAGACTCTTTATTTTTTTCTCTCTATTTAACTCTCTATTTAATTTTTCATAATGATTGCACTCTATATGTAGCATCTCACTCCAACAGACTATCTATTTAGTTTTGCTAGTTAGATGACTAGCCAAATTTAGCTAGTAAGAGAGCTAATTTAGAGAGTCAGATAGTTTGGCGAGTCAAATAGCTAATCTGTTGGAAAGTTATTTTGCTGTTGAATAGCTAAAATTTAGCTTGGTGAGTCATTTAATTAGTCTCTTGGAGATGATCTAGCACATGGGTAATATTAGCTAGCTAACAACTGTCTAGCTACGTATCTATTAGCTCGGAGTGCGTTTGAACATGGCTAATTATTATTTCTCCACATATTAGCAGCTATTACCTGATTTAATCTAACTTTTGAGATATTTGCTAATAGGGGCCGATCCAAGATCATCTCTCTGACACGGTTTATAATTTCGTTTTTTGACCAAAGTTTGACTTTTATAATTTTTTTGAATTTGAAACAGAAATATATAGTTTTTTCGACCGAAATTTCACTTTCGTGTGATACCGAAAACGGAAAAAACACTGAATTCGGTTGAAATCATAAATCCTGGTCTCAAGCAAGTCTATTGGATACACTAAAGATTCTGTAAGACATCTTACTTGCATGCATCCGCTCGCTCCGTTGCCCGTGTGTTCGTGCACTAACCGTCCTCCCCTTTCCCCCTCGTGCAATCATGCTATGTTGTTTATATAGTGGAACATTAAAACCTTAGGCTCTCTCTAGCAATAAACTTTAAAGGGATCTGTACCTAATATTTAGGCGAGATTCTCGTCCTCTACCTCTCTAGCATCATTCTCTAAATATATAGGACACTGCTAGATCATCTATATATATAGAGTTTCACTCTCTTCCCCTTTATCCATTATAATACTTTATAAAGCAGATTTAGCAAAACTAAATTTTGTAAAACTAAATTTTGTACAATACATTTAAGAATATGACATATACATACGTACAAAAATCAAAATTAAAACATGTCTCTAACATAGGTATTTACATATATAAAACGAGATACAGAGAACATTGCAGGAGAAAAAAGAAATATAGAGAGATAATATTTTAGAGAAGAATGTAAAGAACGAGTATAAAGAATAAATATATACGCCTTAGCCCGCTGCTCTATCCTACTCAGTTATGGCTATGCAGGCTACATCCTAGGCGACTCAAGGCATAGATCTACCTATGATTGTTATGTAAAGATCTAGCTCATAATTAATTAATATATTATTTATACCTGCTTGGATCAAGAAGAGATTAGTATTAGCAGACAACTGCTATCCACGGAGATCCAGAACAGGGTCTTAGCCATCAAGTGGTGTGCGGTCTCGCTATAGGCTCTGTTTGGCACAGCTGCTACTTGTTGAAAAAGCAGCTTATTTAATAAGCTGGTTGTCGGCGTTCCGAGACCGGGGGGTCCCCGAGCCGACGAGTGAGAGTGCCGCGTGCCCCAGCCCAGATGGGTCGAGCGCGTGGGCGAGCGCGAAGGGGGGAACAGAGAGAGAGGTCGGTGGCCGGAGCCGGGTCGTGAGGGAGTCGGAGAGTTCCCGCGGCCTTCGTGTTCGTCCCGCGCCCAGGTCGGGTGCGCTTGCAGTAGGGGGTTACAAGCGTCCGCGCGAGGTGAGGGGAAGCGAGCGGCCCCCGAGAGAGCGCCTGCCCCTGCCCTTCGTCCCCGCGAGGCCAACCTTCTCTAAGAAGGCCCTGGTCCTTCCTTTTATAGTCGTAAGGAGAGGATCCAGGTGTACAAGATGGGGGTGTAGCAAGGTGCTACGTGTCTAGCGAGAGAGAGCTAGCGTCCTATGTACATGCCAAGGTGGCAGCCGGAGAGATCTTGGCACCCTGTTGGTGTGGCGTCGTGGCTGTTGGAGGAGTAACGGAGCCGGACGGGGAGACAGCTGTCGGAGTGGCTGGGCCCTTGCTGACGTCCTCCTGCTTTCGTAAGAGAGCTGAGAGTCGCCGTCGTCATGGTCTAGCGGGGCGCCATCATTTGCCTATCTGGCGTGGCTGGCCAGATGGGACGCCGGTCTTGTTCTCTGCGACCCAAGTCGGCTCAGGGCAGGGTGATGATGACGCTCCCTGTTGACGTGGCGGTCTCGTGTCCTAGGTCGGGCGTCGTGGAGGCTCCTCCGAAACCGAGGTCGAGTCCGTCCTGCAAAACAGAGGCAGAGTCCGAGCCCTGGGTCGGGCGAGACGGAGATCGTTCGGCAGAGGCCGGGGCGGAGTCCGAGCCCTGGGTCGGGCGAGGCGGAGTTCGTCGTCTTCCGGGGCCTTAGCCCGAGTCCGAGCCCTGGGGTCGGGCGGAGCGGAGTTCGCCGTCTTCCGGGGCCTTAGCCCGAGTCCGAGCCCTTGGGCGGAGCGGAGTTCGCCGTCTTCCGGGGCCTTAGCCCGAGTCCGAGCCCTTGGGCGGAGCGGAGTTCGCCGTCTTCCGGGGCCTTAGCCCGAGTCCGAGCCCTTGGGCGGAGCGGAGTTCGCCGTCTTCCGGGGCCTTAGCCCGAGTCCGAGCCCTGGGGTCGGGCGGAGCGGAGTTCGCCGTCTTCCGGGGCCTTAGCCCGAGTCCGAGCCCTTGGGCGGAGCCTCCTATGGCACCTCTGGCGAAGTCTGGTCGCCCGTCGGTCTTACCTTTTGCGTTAAACGTCCCGGTGACTGGGTCGGTTGGCGCGGTGATTTAGTCAGGGTTTCTTCTTATCGAAGGCGGGGCCTAGGGCGAGCCGGAGATGCGTCTGCCGTGAAAGAGGAGGCCTCAGGCGGGACGGAGTCATCTTAGGGTCGGCTGCCCTCGCCCGAGGCTAGGCTCGGGCGTGGCGTGGTCAAGTCACTCGTATGGACTGATCCCTGACTTAATCAAACCCATCAGGCCTCTGCAGCTTTATGCTGATGGGGGTTACCAGCTGAGAATTAGGCGTCTTGAGGGTACCCCTAATTATGGTCCCCGACAGTAGCCCCCGAGCCTCGAAGAGAGTGTTAACACTCGCTTGGAGGCTTGCGTCGCACTTTTTTGCAAGGGGACCAGCCTTTCTCGGTGGTACTTTGTTCCGGTGGGTGCGCGCGAGCGCACCCGCCGGGTGTAGCCCCCGAGGCCTCGGAGGAGTGGTTTCACTCCTTCGAGGTCTTAATGCCTTGCGTAATGCCTCGGCTGGTCTGGCGGTTCCCTCATGCGAGCAGGGCGTAACCCAGGTGCACTGTCGGGGCCCAAGTTCTCGGGCTGGTATGTTGACGCTGTCAACGGTTCGGCCGGAGCCGGGTTTGCGAGAGCAGCCCCCGAGCCTTCGCACGGAGCGAGAGGACGATCAGGGTCAGACTCGACTTTTTATATACGCCCCTACGTCGCCTTTCCGCAAGGAGGAGGGGGGGAGTGCGCCATGTTACCCTCGATGGGCACCGAACATGGTGTCTCCGGTGAGCTGCAATCGGGTAATCCGAGTGGACGTCCGTGCCCCGTTCGTTGGGGGTCGGCTAGGGGCCCGGAGGCACGCCCAAAAGTACCTGCGGGTGATCTGCCGGACCCGGTCCCCTAGCGACGGGGTCCGAGGGCTCGTTGCCTCCCTCCGATGGGATTCCGTTACAGAGTCGTTCCCGCTGGTCTCGGAAATGTCCTAGGGTACCTCGGGAGCGCAGCCCGAGCCTTGGTTATGTATCGAACGTACCCCTGGTCATCCCTCGCTCGGCGTCTGAGGCGACTGTGAACCCTTCGACGGGCTAGCCTTCGAACCCCTGATCAGTAGGGGACACGGAGCCCGAATAGCCTGAGGCGGTCGTGAGTCCTTTCGGGGGCCGACCTTCGAACCCCTGACCAGTAGTGGGTGTCGGGCCCACGCGATCTGAGGCGGCTGTTGAACCCTTCCGGGGGGCCAGCCTTCGAACCCCTGATCAGTAGGGGGCACCGAGCCTAGTTCCTTCACGGGGAAGGATCCCTTTGGGGTTATCCCCCTTCTCGGTCCCTGTTGCAAGAGATAGAGAAAGAAGGAAAAGGGAAAAAGGATTCGAAATTGAACGTCGTGGCGTACCTTTTTTCGGCATGGTCGTTTTGGCGAAGGCGAAACGTCACCAGCCGCTCCCGCCTGTAGCGCTGTCCGCCGAGCCGCGGCGTTAATGCGCCGGGGTGAGTAGTTGGCGAGGTTGCCGTTGCGCGTGCGCGAGCCGTTCGAGGTACAGGTCACGGGCGCGTCGTCTTCACGCCGTGAGAGGGGGCTCTCTTGCTGCCTCCGGATGGGACATGAGCTTGGCAGATGGCGTGACCGCTGCTCTCGCGCGACTGCCACCGTCATTACTGCCGGCCCATTTTTGACCGCTTTTGATCACTGCGCCAGGCTGGCGCTGCCGGGTCGCGGGCTGGGTCGCCTCGAATTGCGGTATCGGTTCCGCAATCGAGGAGGTGCGGTGGTGGAGCGAGTGGCGTAGCGGTTCGCATGCAGCGCCCGGCGCGCCAGTTGCACGACGCGTGGGCTTGAGCCATCGCGCTGGCCTGTCAGGAGTCGGAGAGGCGCGTCCACTTGGCGCGGTTGCATGCCGCCTGCATGGCCGCCTGCCCCTTTCGCCCGCTGGTCCGGGCAAAAGTGGAGGGTTACTTGTAACCGCTGGGTGGTTGCGTGCGTCGTGCGCGGCGGTTCGGCTTCTTCTGCTTAGAGCCGGTCTGCATGACAGGCGGGCCCCAGCCCCCGCGCCGCAGGGAAGGGCCTTGGAGGCGTGTTGGAGAAGACTCAGTCCGTGACGGTTGAGGGCGCAAGCAGGGGGAGTTGCCTTTAAAAGGAGGGCGACCCCCTTCGCGAGGTAACCATGTCTCTTTCCTCCCCAATGCATTGCGTCCCTCCATCTTCCGAGCCCCCGGATGGGGGGAAACCGCCGTCTTTTCGCTCCATCGCCGGAGGAACGCAACTCCGTGGGAGTTGGTACCTTTCAGCCATCGTTCGGCTTCAAGGATTTTCATCAGGCAGCCCGGTTGCCCCCCTCGGCTGGGGGTCACCCGAGACGGTGACCACCAGCTCCTGGGTGGGGAGGAGCAAACCGGACTGCGATCTGGGTCCCACCCTCAGCTTCAAGGATGTTCATCATCCTCGCTGGGGTGGGTGCCGGACTGGGCCGGCGCCCCACCTCCCGCACGGGTTCGTGGGTCATCCTTTCCCACGATATTCGAGGGAGAAGGCGCTCACTGGCCCTGCGGGCGGCGCGGACTTCGACAACGTGGGATGGATCGGCGGCGAACGCCGTCACCTCCAGCGTGTCGGGTCCGCTAGCTCGGCTCCGGCGGGCCCTTTTGTCGGGGGGCGGCTGCCGCGCCGTGTACACGGGAGGTCCACCCTAGACACCGCACGCCGCAAGGGCGGCGCTCGTGTTCTGGGGTGGCCCTGCCTTTGCACCAGGGCGGTGCCTTTGCGCGGAGGCCGGTGCCCCACTCATCGGGGAGGATTTGAGTGGGGATCTGGCGGCAGGCTGGTGGCTCCTGGCGTCAGCGCCGAGGTGGAGGCGGCTCGAGAAGTCCCCGTCAGCGACGGGATCACCGCCACCATCGGTGCTTCGGGCCTTCGGCTCTTTGTACTTGTCCTCGCCCCTCGGGTGGCGCTATGGGCGAGGGCAAGACAGCAGCTGTGCCTTCTCCTGAGGCCTGCGCCGCTGCAGAGGGAGGAACCGGAGTTCCGCTTGTAATGGCACTTCGAGTGCCGGGTTTTTTGTTCATTTCGGCTTTCGGGGCCTGAACATGTATGTAACTCCGGCACAGAGCCGTGTTTTTTTCCTCATTTCTGAGCACTAAGACTCGCCTGTTGTTTGCCTGAACCGCTTCACCAAGCGTGAGTTGCCCCGTGTCAAGGTGACGAGTGAGGTATCCGTATCCCGGAGGCGTAGGAGTCCCTCGGCTCGGTCGGCCCTGTCGTCCGAGGCTCCTCTAGCTTAGTTAAAGAGACCCCTCGGCCGCTCTTCGACGAGCCGAGGCCAGGGGTAGCGATATCAGCATGAGCAGAGGCGTTGTCGGCTCGGAAATGGAACCTGGTTGGCCGGAGCCTAGCCGGGTTGTTTGTTGGCAGGATCGACGTCGGAGCTGTTCAGCCGAGGCTTCGAACCGAGCTGGCGTCCTCGGAAGGTGGTCGGCCGAGGCCCCGGAGGTGGCCGGCCGAGCCGTCCGCTCGGGCCGGGTTCTCGGAGAAGTCCCTGGCAGAGATTGCTCGAGCGTGGTGATGACGTCGTCCTTCGGAGCGGAGGCCCTCGGACCGCGTCGCCGCCCGAGGCTAGGTCGGGCCTTGCCGAAGGTGCTGTCGATGCCGAGGGTGTCGTTGCCCTTTTCCAGCGTCAAGATCCGAGCCTGCAGGGTCGAATCGTCTTGTAGCGTGGGCCTTGCGCGGCCGTTGAGGCCAGAACACATACCCTTGTTGCATTATAAAGCTGCGTCTCTTCTCCTCTCGTTTCGAGTATCTGGACTTTTTGTCGGTAGCAGGGATGTTAGTGCGAGCAAGAGTTGCTTCTCGCGGAAGGTGATGAGTGAGGTATCCGTATCCCGGAGGCGTGGGAGTCCCTCGGCTCGGTCGGCCTTGCCGCTTACGCGTACTTTTACCCGCTCATGAAGCCCTGTCACCGACTTGGTCGAGAAGGCTCGAGGAATCGCTTCGACAGAAGGGCTCCCGTACGTAAAGACTCGTTCGATCCGCGGATTCGCCTTATCCGAGCGCGAGTTACTTATCGCAGAAGGTGATGAGTGAGGTATCCGTATCCCGGAGGCGTAGGAGTCCCTCGGCTCGGTCAGCCTTGACTGCTTACGTGTACCCCGTCGTTTCCAGGACCCGCTTTTCGAAGTAGTCAAAAAGCACGAAAGATGTTCTGGTGAAAGAGATTTTCTTTTCGAGGAAAATTTTGACGCAGAGGGGGTTTCCCCCCTTTTAGCCCCCGAGGGAGGGTCGGGCTCTGCCGAGGCGAGGCTGACCCTTCCTTGTTGACTAAACTTTTGCGTGGGTGCGGGGTATATAAACAACTTGGAAACATCTTAAGGGTAGAAGCGACGTAGCTGTTGGATGTTCCAAGCGTTGCCGTAGACCTCGCCTTGACTGTTGGCCAGCTTGTACGTTCCGGGCTTCAGAACTTTGGCGATGATGAACGGCCCCTCCCAGGGGGGCGTGAGCTTGTGCCTCCCTCGGGCGTCTTGCCGCAGCCGAAGCACCAGATCGCCCACCTGGAGATCTCGGGGTCGGACCCCTCGGGCGTGGTAGCGTCGCAGGGACTGCTGATACCGCGCCGAGTGTAGTAAGGCCCTGTCCCGAGCCTCGTCCAGCTGGTCCAGCGAGTCTTCTCGGCTAGCTTGGTTGCTTTCTTCATTGTAGGCCCTCGTCCTCGGGGAGCCGTATTCCAGGTCCGTGGGCAGGATGGCCTCGGCCCCGTAGACCAGGAAGAACGGCGTGAAACCTGTGGCTCGGCTTGGCGTCGTCCTCAGGCTCCAGACCACCGAGGGGAGTTCCTTCATCCATCGCTTGCCGAACTTGTTGAGATCATTGTAAATTCGAGGCTTGAGCCCCTGTAGAATCATGCCATTGGCACGTTCTACCTGCCCATTCGACATGGGGTGAGCTACGGCGGCCCAGTCTACCCGGATGTTGTGATCATCGCAAAAATCCAAGAATTTTTTGCCGGTGAACTGGGTGCCATTGTCGGTGATGATGGAGTTCGGGACCCCGAAGCGATGGATGATATTGGTGAAAAACGCCACCGCCTGCTCGGACCTGATGCTGTTCAGGGGTCGGACCTCGATCCACTTGGAGAATTTGTCGATGGCGACCAGCAGGTGCGTGTAGCCCCCGGGCGCCTTCTGCAGAGGGCCGACGAGGTCCAGACCCCACACAGCGAAGGGCCAGGTGATGGGTATCGTCTGCAGAGCCTGAGCGGGCTGGTGGGTCTGCTTCGCATAGAATTGGCACCCTTCGCAGGCGCGGACGATTCTAGTGGCGTCAGCCACCGCCGTTGGCCAGTAGAAGCCTTGGCGGAAAGCGTTCCCGACGAGGGTTCGAGGTGCTGCATGATGACCGCAAGCCCCCGAGTGTATTTCCTGCAGGAGTTCCTGACCCTCGGCGATGGAGATGCATCGCTGGAGGATGCCCGAGGGGCTTCGGTGGTAGAGTTCCTTCTCATCGCCCAGCAAGACGAACGATTTGGCGCGTCGCGCTACCCGCCGAGCCTCGGCTCGGCCGAGGGGCAGTTCCCCTTGGCGGAGATATTGCAGGTACGGGGTCCGCCAATCTTGATCTGGCACGACCCCGTTCTGCTCCTCCTCGATGCGCAGTGCTTCGCCCTCGGGCTCCGAGGGTTCCTCGGGGCGAGCCGAGGATGGCTCGGGCTGGGCCGAGGTCACCTCGGACGAGGCCGAGGGTGCCTCGGGCTCGGGCGCGTCATCTATCTTGACGGAGGGTTGGTGCAGATCCCGGGAGAAGACGTCCGGGGGAACCGTCGTTCGCCCCGAGGCTATCTTCGCCAGCTCGTCCGCAGTCTCGTTGTAGCGCCGGGCGATGTGGTTAAGCTCGAGCCCGTAGAACTTGTCTTCCAGGCGTCGAACCTCCTCACAGTAGGCCTCCATCTTTGGGTCGCGGCAGAGGGAGTTCTTCATGACTTGGTCGATGACGAGCTGCGAGTCGCCGCGCGCGTCGAGGCGTCGGACCCCCAGCTCGATGGCGATTCGCAATCCGTTGATCAGAGCCTCGTACTCAGCCACATTGTTGGACGCCGGGAAATGGAGGCGGAGCACGTAGCGCAGGTGTTTTCCGAGGGGCGAGACGAAAAGCAGGCCCGCGCCAGCTCCCGTCTTCATCAGCGACCCGTCGAAAAACATGGTCCAGAGCTCTGGTTGGATCGGAGCCGTTGGCAACTGGGTATCGACCCATTCGGCTACGAAATCCGCCAGTACCTGGGACTTGATGGCCTTCCGAGGGGCGAACGAGATTGCCTCGCCCATGATTTCCACCGCCCACTTTGCGATCCGTCCTGAGGCTTCTCGGCACTGGATGATCTCCCCCAGGGGGAAGGATGACACCACAGTCACCGGATGGGACTCGAAATAATGTCGCAGCTTTCGCCTCGTCAGGATCACTGCATATAGCAGCTTCTGGACTTGTGGGTAGCGGATCTTGGTCTCGGACAGCACCTCACTGACGAAGTAAACTGGCCTCTGAATGGGCAAAGCATGCCCCTCTTCCTGCCTTTCGACTACGATCGCGGCGCTGACCACCTGAGTGGTTGCGGCGACGTAGACCAGGAGGGTTTCTCCATCAGCTGGGGGTACCAAGATGGGCGCCTGGGTGAGGAGCGCCTTCAGGTTCCCGAGGGCTTCCTCGGCCTCGGGAGTCCAAGTGAAGCACTCGGCCTTCCTTAAGAGGCGGTACAGGGGCAGGCCTCTTTCGCCGAGGCGCGAGATGAAACGGCTCAAGGCCGCGAGGCATCCCATGACCCTCTGTACACCTTTTAAGTCCTTGATGGGCCCCATGTTTGTGATCGCTGCGATCTTCTCCGGGTTGGCTTCGATGCCCCGCTCGGAGACGATGAACCCCAAGAGCATGCCTCGGGGCACCCCGAAGACGCACTTCTCGGGATTGAGCTTGACGCCCTTCGCCTTGAGGCACCGGAATGTCAGTCCGAGGTCGGAGAGAAGGTCGGAGGCTTTCCTCGTCTTGACTACGATGTCATCGACGTAGGCCTCGACCGTGCGACCAATGTGCTCGCCGAACACATGGTTCATGCACCGCTGGTACGTTGCACCCGCGTTTCTCAACCCGAACGGCATTGTGACATAACAGTACATGCCGAAGGGCGTGATGAAAGAAGTCGCGAGCTGGTCGGACTCTTTCATCTTGATTTGATGATACCCTGAGTAGGCATCGAGGAAAGACAGGGTTTCGCACCCTGCAGTGGAGTCCACAATTTGGTCGATGCGAGGTAGAGGGTAGGGGACCTTCGGACACGCTTTGTTGAGACCAGTGTAGTCTACACACATCCGCCACTTCCCCCCTTTTTTCCTCACAAGTACAGGGTTGGCAAGCCATTCGGGATGGAATACCTCTTTAATGAACCCTGCTGCCATCAGCTTGTGGACCTCCTCGCCTATCACCCTGCGCCTTTCCTCGTCGAATCGGCGCAGAGGCTGTCTGACCGGCCGGGCTCCGGCCCGAATATCCAGCGAGTGCTCGGCGACATCCCTCGGTATGCCGGGCATGTCTGAGGGACTCCACGCAAAAACGTCGGCGTTTGCGCGGAGAAAGTCGACGAGCACTGCTTCCTATTTGGGGTCGAGCCCGGAACCGATCCGGACCTGCTTGGAGGTGTCGCCACTGGGGTCGAGAGGGACGGCCTTAACCGTCTCCGCTGGCTCGAAGTTGCCGGCATGCCGCTTTACGTCCGGCACCTCTCGGGAGAGGCTTTCCAGGTCGGCAATGAGGGCCTCGGACTCGGCGAGGGCCTCGGCGTGCTCCACGCACTCCACATCGCATTCGAATGCGTGTTTGTACGTGGGGCCGACGGTGATGACCCCGTTGGGGCCCGGCATCTTGAGCTTCAGGTAGGTGTAGTTGGGGATGGCCATGAACTTCGCGTAGCATGGCCTTCCCAACACTGCGTGGTAGGTTCCTCGGAACCCGACCACCTCGAACGTCAAAGTCTCCCTTCGGAAGTTGGAGGGTGTTCCGAAGCAGACAGGGAGGTCGAGCTGTCCGAGGGGCTGGACGCGCTTCCCGGGAATGATCCCGTGGAAGGGCGCAGCGCCTGCTCGGACGGATGACGGGTCGACGCGCAGGAGCCTGAGGGTCTCGGCGTAGATGATGTTGAGGCAGCTGCCTCCATCCATCAGGACCTTGGTGAGCCTGACGTCGCCGATGACGGGGTCAACGACGAGCGGGTACTTCCCCGGGCTCGGCACGTGGTCGGGGTGGTCGTCCCGGTCGAAGGTGATGGGCTTGTCGGACCAGTCTAGGTAGACTGGCGCCGCCACCTTCACCGAGCAGACCTCCCGACGCTCTTGCTTACGATGCCGAGCCGAGGCGTTTGCCGCATGCCCTCCGTAGATAATGAAGCAATCGCGGACCTCTGGGAACTCTCCTGCTTGGCGATCTTCCCTTTTGTCGTCGTCGTGAGCCCTGCCACCTTCTGCGGGTGGCCCGGCCCTGTGGAAGTGGCGCCGAAGCATGACGCACTCTTCGAGGGTGTGCTTGACGGGTCCCTGATGGTAGGGGCACGTCTCCTTGAGTGCCTTGTCGAAGAGGTTAGCACCTCCGGGGGGCTTCCGAGGGTTCTTGTGCTCGGCGGCGGCGACAAGGTCTGCATCGGGAACGTCGCGTTTCGCTTGCGACTTCCTCCTGCCTTTCTTCTTGGCGCCATGTGGAGTAGACGCCTCGGGAGCATCTTCCGACGGGCGGCCCTGGGGCTGCTTGTCCTTTCGGAAGATGGCCTCTACCGCCTCCTGGCCGGAGGCGAACTTGGTGGCGATGTCCATCAGCTCGCTCGCCCTGGTGGGGGTCTTGCGACCCAGCTTGCTCACCAGGTCGCGGCAGGTGGTGCCGGCGAGGAACGCGCCGATGACATTGGAGTCGGTGATGTTGGGCAGCTCGGTGCGCTGCTTCGAGAACCGCCGGATGTAGTCTCGGAGAGACTCTCCCGGCAGTTGCCGACAGCTTCGGAGGTCCCAGGAATTCCCGGGGCGCACGTACGTGCCCTGGAAGTTCCCGGCGAAAGCCTGGACCAAATCTTCCCAGTTGGAAATCTGCCCCGGAGGCAGGTGCTCCAACCAGGCACGAGCGGTGTCGGAGAGAAACAGGGGGAGGTTTCGGATGATGAGGTTGTCATCGTCCGTCCCACCCAGTTGACAGGCCAGGCGGTAGTCCGCAAGCCACAATTCCGGTCTCGTCTCCCCCGAGTACTTCGTGATAGTAGTCGGGGGTCAGAATCGGGGCGGAAACGGCGCCCGCCGAATGGCTCGGCTAAAGACCTGCGGACCGGGTGGTTCGGGCGAGGGACTCCGATCCTCCCCGCTGTCGTAACGTCCCCCACGCCTGGGGTGGTAGCCTCGGCGCACCCTCTCGTCGAGGCGTGCCCGACGGTCTCGATGAGGGTGCTCGTCGCCGAGGTGGCCCGGGGCCGCAGGCGCGGTGTTGCACGTGCGCCCGGTGAAGACCGAGGCTTCCTGCGTGAGTCGGGAAGTCGTGGCACGAGGTTCCGAGGGGTATCCCTGCCTGCGGGAGGCAGAGCTCTCGGCCCGCCGGGCCGCAGCGCCTTCCAGGAGATGCTTGAGTTCTCCCTGGATTCGCCGACCCTCGGTGGTTGATGACTCCGGCATCGCGCGGAGGAGCATCGCTGCAGCGGCCAGGTCCTGACCGGTCCCGCCGGATGCGGGTGGCGGTCTGTCCCTGGCATCGTTGGCGATGCGGTGCTGGAGACCTTGGGGCAGGTGACGTATTCCTCCGGCCGGGGGTTGGCTCGCCCATACCTGCCCGATGTTCTGGCGGATTGCCTCGAGCGCTCCTGCTCCCTCATCGAGCCCGGCCTGCGCCCCGCGGACCTGCTCGAGCTGTGGGTCGTGACCCCCCGCCGGAACGGGGACCACAGCTAGCTCCCGCGGGATGTCGGCGCGAGGCGCTGGCCTAGGGGGATCACCATCCTCCGGCATGCCGAGACAGCCGCCTCCGGAGGGATCCCCTAGCTCGATGTGGAAACATTCGCGACTCGGGCCGCAGTCCTTGTCGCCAAGGCTGCGGCTGCCATCGGAACAGTCGGAGAGGCAGTAGTCACATGCGGTCATGAAGTCCCGCATGGCACTAGGGTTGCCAGATCCGAAGAAATCCCAGCAGATGCTGGGGTCGTCATCTTCCTCGGACCCAGAGGATCCGTAGGTCGAGACACCCGTCAATCGGTCCCAAGGCGACCGCACACGAAACCCCAGAGAGGTTGCACTCGCCTCAATGTGAGCGCCCGCCAAAGCGAGGTCGCCAGGCGGGCTGAGGCCGAGTCGAAATGACGAAAGATGGGTAGCAGTCGGTACCTTTTTGTCGACGAGGAGCGATGAAGTCACGTCGGGGGCAGATCGCGTCGTCGTCTTGGGTACGAGGGCGACGTCCTGCAGGCCTTCCGTGAGCGTGCTGGCATCGTCCACTTGCTCGGAGTCGACGTGTTGCGGGGGGATGGCGCTCGCCTTTGCCTCGAACGCGAGGGCGACGCTTGGCGTGTCCTCCATTGAGGCGCCGGGGATGTCGATTTGCTCGACAGCCGTCGGAGCGCGATCTCCCGCTCGGCCCCGGTTGCCCCGCCTCCTCCTCCTCCGATGGCGAGGGAGAGGATGGGGGCGAGCTCGAAAGTTGTCCTTCCCCCACGCGGGAAAGACGTCGTTGATTCCGCCGCCGGCGGGCGGGCTGTCCGCCACTATTGTCGCTGTCGCGCGGCGGTGGAAGGAGTATCATGTCGTAGTTGCCGTCGAGAGACATGAACTCGAGGTTCCCGAAACGGAGCACCGTCCCGGGTTGAAGAGGTCGTTGGAGACTGCCCATCTGGAGCTTGACGGGAAATCGAACGTCAACACGCAGCAGGCCCCTACCTGGCGCGCCAACTGTCGGCGTTCCGAGACCGGGGGGTCCCCGAGCCGACGAGTGAGAGTGCCGCGTGCCCCAGCCCAGATGGGTCGAGCGCGTGGGCGAGCGCGAAGGGGGGAACAGAGAGAGAGGTCGGTGGCCGGAGCCGGGTCGTGAGGGAGTCGGAGAGTTCCCGCGGCCTTCGTGTTCGTCCCGCGCCCAGGTCGGGTGCGCTTGCAGTAGGGGGTTACAAGCGTCCGCGCGAGGTGAGGGGAAGCGAGCGGCCCCCGAGAGAGCGCCTGCCCCTGCCCTTCGTCCCCGCGAGGCCAACCTTCTCTAAGAAGGCCCTGGTCCTTCCTTTTATAGTCGTAAGGAGAGGATCCAGGTGTACAAGATGGGGGTGTAGCAAGGTGCTACGTGTCTAGCGAGAGAGAGCTAGCGTCCTATGTACATGCCAAGGTGGCAGCCGGAGAGATCTTGGCACCCTGTTGGTGTGGCGTCGTGGCTGTTGGAGGAGTAACGGAGCCGGACGGGGAGACAGCTGTCGGAGTGGCTGGGCCCTTGCTGACGTCCTCCTGCTTTCGTAAGAGAGCTGAGAGTCGCCGTCGTCATGGTCTAGCGGGGCGCCATCATTTGCCTATCTGGCGTGGCTGGCCAGATGGGACGCCGGTCTTGTTCTCTGCGACCCAAGTCGGCTCAGGGCAGGGTGATGATGACGCTCCCTGTTGACGTGGCGGTCTCGTGTCCTAGGTTGGGCGTCGTGGAGGCTCCTCCGAAACCGAGGTCGAGTCCGTCCTGCAAAACAGAGGCAGAGTCCGAGCCCTGGGTCGGGCGAGACGGAGATCGTTCGGCAGAGGCCGGGGCGGAGTCCGAGCCCTGGGTCGGGCGAGGCGGAGTTCGTCGTCTTCCGGGGCCTTAGCCCGAGTCCGAGCCCTGGGGTCGGGCGGAGCGGAGTTCGCCGTCTTCCGGGGCCTTAGCCCGAGTCCGAGCCCTTGGGCGGAGCGGAGTTCGCCGTCTTCCGGGGCCTTAGCCCGAGTCCGAGCCCTTGGGCGGAGCGGAGTTCGCCGTCTTCCGGGGCCTTAGCCCGAGTCCGAGCCCTTGGGCGGAGCGGAGTTCGCCGTCTTCCGGGGCCTTAGCCCGAGTCCGAGCCCTGGGGTCGGGCGGAGCGGAGTTCGCCGTCTTCCGGGGCCTTAGCCCGAGTCCGAGCCCTTGGGCGGAGCCTCCTATGGCACCTCTGGCGAAGTCTGGTCGCCCGTCGGTCTTACCTTTTGCGTTAAACGCCCCGGTGACTGGGTCGGTTGGCGCGGTGATTTAGTCAGGGTTTCTTCTTATCGAAGGCGGGGCCTAGGGCGAGCCGGAGATGCGTCTGCCGTGAAAGAGGAGGCCTCAGGCGGGACGGAGTCATCTTAGGGTCGGCTGCCCTCGCCCGAGGCTAGGCTCGGGCGTGGCGTGGTCAAGTCACTCGTATGGACTGATCCCTGACTTAATCAAACCCATCAGGCCTCTGCAGCTTTATGCTGATGGGGGTTACCAGCTGAGAATTAGGCGTCTTGAGGGTACCCCTAATTATGGTCCCCGACACTGGTGAAAAGCAGCTTCTGCTTATTGGCTGCTTTTATTTCATTCTGAGAAGCAGCTGAACTGATAAGCTGCTGGAGAAGCTGTCTGTGTGGCAGAACTTCTGCTTAAATTTGTGAAGAAGCTAAAAATAAGTTATGCCAAACAGGGCCATAGTCACATCAAAGGGGGCTTACGAGTCTATCTCCTTGATTTTATCATGTGTTGCCCACAAAGAAAAAAAAACATTTTTATGGACCCCAAGACACTCAAATTAGCGTCTTGCAGACGGCTGTTGTTGAGTCTAAGGACGCGTGGCATCAACTTCAGCTTCTTCCCATAAGTTAATTTACCGCTAGCTCACACCAACTTCAGTAGCCCTTTTTACTACAGTGTTAAAGCTGACGAAGATGTTCCATGGCTATATGACGTGTGACAGACACACGCTGCGGCTGGGCATCGTATCAAACAAAAAAGAAATTGACTGAAGTGGGGGCGACAGCTAGTTGGGCAGCTGGTAAAAACAAACAAGGACGCCGTGTGTGTACTTGTCGACGGCATGGGGACGACGAGAGGGAGGACCGGACTGACTACACCGTGTTTCCGTGTCCGATCTCTTGGACCGAGCACAAGATCAGGCCAGCCAATGAAAGCCGAGCATCCTTGTCGCGCAGTACGGATATTTGCTGCGAGAAGAAGGCGCACCTTGTACAACCTCATTTAATACCCTATATCTTGAGGGATCTCTAAAGAGTATATACAATTCTGAGATTCCGTTTCAGTTTTCTAAGTATAAGAGACAGCTAAAAATCTCCGAGACTCTGTATCATAAATGTAGTTAAAAGACAACATATATAGAGAGTTGTGAAGAGACGAACTCTTGTATTTTTTTCAATTAGCCCCTTAAAGACCCCCTCAAAAGACCTCATATTAAATGGGATTGTACATGTCCTAAGTGGTTAAATGTAAAAAAATACAAGAAATAAGTTTTTCGCGAAGAGTTCGTCTCTATACGAGTCTCCATACATAATATCGTTGACCGCATTTATGATGTGACTGATTTTAAAGACACAACCCCATTGTGTAATACAATTTTTTAGGTGTCTCTCGTATAAAGAAAACTGAACAAGAGACTTTAGAACTCCATGGACTCTATTTAATATGAGATCTCTTTAGAGGCCTATAAGGGCTATCTGGAAAAAATATACAAAAGACGGGCTCTCCATTACTCTCCATATATATTGTATCTTAGCTATATTTATGATTTAAAATTTTTAGTGTTGTATTATATAGTCTTTTAGTAGTCTTTTGAACCGGTACCTGCACCCGGCGCTCGGCTATGTGCCGCCAAAAGAGAGGCTGCCCAAAACTGCAAGTTAGCTGTAGACGGACGGGCGGGCGGGCTGACGTGCGAAAGCAGGCAGGCAGGGACGCGGATCCTTCGTGGACTCGTCTTCCATCCCTTCTCCCTCCCCCCGCTCGCGCGGCAATGACCGGTCGCGGGTCGCCGCCCCCTCCGCAACGCACAACTTGGACTCGTCCTAGTCCTCAGCCTCAGCTCCGCCCCGCCCCGCCGTATATGCATGCGCCTACCTAGTTCATTTCTTGTATATATAGGCGCCCCCGTCCGCGCTGGGAGTACCACGGACCAACCAACCAACAACAGCTAGGTGAACCTGAACCCCCAAAGGAACCGCAGCGCTGCCCATTAATCTTCCTGCGATCAACTGCTGTCTCTCTCTAGGTATGGTATTGGTGTCCCTGGATGCTCTTGTTCTTGCAATAAGTGGTCAATCTTGCCCTTCCCAATCTTTCTCAGGATAAGATTCTGGTTTTATAAGGCCAAGCATTTTCCTCGGTTGTGTTTAATGTTGATTTTCTTCTATATTGTATATAATATAATAGCCAATAGAGCAATTTTCTGACCACAACGATCGCCGCCCGTCATGGCTGCAGAACGATCGGCTCTCCAGCGACGGCGCAGGGAGGGAGCCGCGAGATGACTCTGAGGCTGCTCAACACAGAGCGCAACCACCTGCTACACCCGAGGCCGCAGAGCCCGCGGGATGCCGCCGCCTTGTCGTCGCTGCTGAGGTCACCCAGGGTGTCCTGCTCCGGCCAGCAGAGCCCCAAGCCCAAGAGCGCCAAGATGGCGCACGGCGGCCTGGAGCGCTCGCTCAGCTTCAGGAACTGGGAGGCGGCCAGCCGGGGCGGCGGCGGCATCAACGGCGCGCGCCCGGGGACCCTGGCGCTGCAGCAGCAGAGCCCACGACGGGTGGTGTCCGTGTCCCCGCACCCGCACCCGCAGGCGCAGGCCATGATCGAGTACATCTCCCCTCGCCCCCGCGTGGAGCTCGACCAGGCGGCCACCACGCTGCAGAAGGCCTACAAGGGACTCCGCACGCGCCGCAGCCTCGCCGACGGCGCCATCGTCGCCGAGGAGCTCTGGTGGAAGACGGTCGACTCGGTCTACCTCAACATCAAGTCCATCTCCTTCTTCCACGAGGACAGGCAGGAGACCGCCGCGTCCCGCTGGTCCAGGGCCGGCAAGAGGGTCGCCAAGGTCGGCAAGGGACTCTCCAAGGACGACAAGGCGCAGAAGCTCGCGCTCCAGCACTGGCTCGAAGCTGTAAGCATTTTCATTCATTTCCTATATATAATTATAAATGCCTTTGTCTTGTTTGTCTGTCTCACCATCTGTTTGCCTGTTCAGATTGACCCGCGCCACCGCTACGGCCACAACCTGCACCTCTACTACGACATCTGGTGCGCAAGCTCCAGCTGCGAGCCCTTCTTCTACTGGTTGGATGTCGGCAAAGGCAGAGACTTGCATCACCAGAAATGCCCACGAAGCAAGCTCAACTCACAGCTCATCATGTATCTCGGACCAGTACGTGCGGTGCCCCGTGCCCCTAGATAATTGTACATATGTATCCGACTCACTCACTGAGTGACTGACTGAGCAGAACGAGAGGGCGGCGTACGAAGTCGTCGTGGAGGAAGGCCGGCTGCTGTACAAGCAGAGCGGCGATCTGGTGAACACGAACGAGGAGTCCAAGTGGATCTTCGTGCTGAGCACCAGCAGGTCGCTGTACGTCGGGCAGAAGCGCAAGGGCAAGTTCCAGCACTCGAGCTTCCTGTCCGGGGCAGCCACCTCGGCCGCCGGCAGGCTGGTCGCCAAGGACGGCGTCCTCAAGGCGATATGGCCCTACAGCGGCCACTACCTACCGACCGAGGAGAACTTCAGGGAGTTCATCGCCTTCCTGGAGGACAACAACGTGGATCTCGCCAACGTCAAGCGATGCTCGGTGGACGACGACGAGTACCCGTCGTTCAAGAAGCAGGCGGCGGAGGGCCCAGAAGAGCCGCAGGCAGCAGGGGAGGCCCCAGCCCCAGTGGCCACCGAAGAAGCTGCTGAGGAGGCCGTGGAGCTGCCTGCGGTCGACGTCGTGAAGGCGGAGGACACGGCCACGGACGCCGTCGAGCCGTCGAAGATGACGATGATGGCCAGCCGGCCGTCGTTCAAGTGGTCGACGCCCACTGGTGCGCGCATCGGCTGCCTCCAGAACTACCCGGCCGACGTCCAGAGCATGGCTCTGGAGCAGGTGAACCTGTCGCCGAGGCTTGCGGCAGCGGCGCCGTCCCCGCGGCTGCCCATCCCGTCGCCGCGCCCCAGCCCCAAGTTCAGGCTGTCGCCCAGCCTGCACTACATGGGCTGCCCCACCCCGACGGGCAGACGCTCTTCCCCCAAGCAGCAGCAGTTCATGGGCTTCCACACGGCGCCGCCCGTGGCGCTCACCCTCCCCAAGCACAAGGCCAAGTGATCTGCTCATTGACACGACACCTCCGCAGCCACAGCGCCGTTTTCCAAGGTGCTCGTGCTACTGCGTTGCGTTGCGCCGTTCTTTCCTTGAGCACCAGGGAGGGAGGGAGGGAAGGGTTAACAATATTGTTGGTTGGTTTGTTGCTTCGTTGTAGACAAACATCGTTTCGGTTGCGTTCTCTGATCGGGTAGCATTCTTTTGTACGTTTCTTTCATCATCGCCTTTTGACCTGAGGTGCATGCGCTCCGCCTGCACAATAAACTACAGGCCTTTGCATCCTGGGTAGCCTGAATCTGCAGTTTCTCGGACAAATGTAGTACTGACTGCAGGATCCTTTTCGAATAAAAGAATTTGTTAGCAATACGAGCACTGCCACGAGATTTCGTGCTTTCATTTTCAGCTACAAATCTTTGAGCAGCTGGATGCTTGCATTGTCACATCTGAGTTTTGTGCATAAAGATGGAAGTACACTACTCCTAAAGTCCTAAAAGGCAAAGGTAAACAAATGTCAGATCTTGTCATCAAAAGCCAGAAAGGGTCAAAGGCGTGAAATCTCGGAGAAAGGTCAGTTTCTAGTATAGAACAATGGAGATATGCAGGAAAAGGGGTCAGGAGTCGATACGCCCGCCCGGATGCGTGTCTACTCTTCTAGTCTTCTGCCGAGTGCCGACGTGTTTCTGACTCTCCTTTTTTTTGCGTCTTGGAGATCGAATTCTGTTTTTATTCTGTACGGCTTGCGTTTTAATTTGACTTGGAAGAGGCCACCGGTCCACCTTCTGAACCAGAGCCCAGGGGAGCTAATGGATTGCTATATGCCTGTTTAGATTGTAAGGGCTAATATATTAGTGACTAAACTTTAATCTATTTCCATCCAAATATACAGGCTAATTGAGCAGCTAATTGTTAGCCTCTCTATGGACTAAAAATTAGTCCACAAATCTGTGCTAAAGTGGGCTAATTTTTCATGGAGCCGATTGAAAGAAATCTGTGCCCCGTCTTCACCGTCAGATGTAGAGTTTGACTTTTGTGAAAGTGCAATGCCACATGTAGAATTTGACCTGTGTGATCGTGATGGAAACTACACGCCAATTTCGGTTGAGTGTTCATCTCAACCAATAGTTGACCACAGAGATGAAAATGAAGACATGAACAGCTTTCGTAATAATCTTGCCAATTTATTGTTTCCTAGACGAGATGTGTTGTGAGATATAAATCGAAGCATGCATAACTAAATTTGTTATGAAAAAACTTAGATACTCTATTTTTAGCTATTAGATTTACGCTAAGTAAATTGGTTTATGTAATATTTGAGTGACTTCTTTTTCATTTGGTACTCTCTGTTGCCACTTCAAAATTTAAATAAATAGCTGGAAATGTTTATGCGCCAAAAACATAACACCCAATATAATGGTGCTATGTGGATACAAAAATAGAAATAGATGAGTGGATTTGTTTGGACCCAACAAAACTGAGATATAATTAAGTCGGTGCAATTTGCTAGCAATATATATATATATCTTTCGTCAAAACCAAGCTATCGTACGTAGAAAACCATTCATGCGAAAGCATAAGATAAAAACAAGGGTAGTGTTGGAAGCCAAAAAAAAAGGCCTCGCCGACGGTTCGACCCTGAGGCCGGACGGTCCACGGTCCAAATTGTCCGCGGTGGTGGCGCGGACGGTCCGCGCGTGCGTAGAGACAGTTAGGATTCCTACCTTCTAGCGGGATTTGTTACCTAAAACCGCGGGATTAACTTGGGAAACAGTTTGAAGCGGATCCAGACCTCCCCTTATATAGATGAAGGGCTACGGCCGATTAAACCCCCAAACAATCGACCAAATCAAGTCTATTTCTCGTTTTTACCTTATGCATTAGGAGTAGTTCTAGTCTAGTTCTAGGTTAGCCTCTCAATCTCCAAATTCTCCGCTTCTCTTCGACTCTACGTCGATTAAAGAAGTCTAAGTCGGCCTGCCGAGTCTAGACAACTCCTAGGATCTCTCCTCCCTGACGGGGTTCCTCCCGGGAGCGAGATCCAGGCGCCGTCGGCGACCTTTCGCTGCCCCTGCGCACGTGCGGACCGTTCAGCCTGTAGGCGCGGACCGTCCGGCCGTCAGGCAGGGAACGCCAGCCCCTGTACCAGGTCGCGGACCGTCCAGCCCCTGGCCGCAGACCGTTCGTGCCTGTGCAGAGAGCACTGCCGCCGGTTCTTGTTGAGTGTTTGGCGCCCGAAAAAGGTGTCAACATACTTTTGGCGACTTCGCTGGGGACTAGGTGTCTAGATCTACTAAAAATCGGCCCATAGATGGCTGGTTCTAAGGATCATACCAAGATCTCCACTACCAACATCATCAAGCCGGCCATGGAGGCGCTCCCGGCTGATGACCAAAGGCCCTTTGAAGACCTCATAATGCGCGATGAGAAGGAGGTGATGCGGCAATGGAACGAACTACGCGACAAGGAAGAGGCGGAACTGCTGCATTAACTCTCCGAACGGCGCAAGGAGGCGGCGAAAAAATACTTGTCACACTTCACGGTGGATCGCCACCAGAAGATCATCCGTCAAGGGGAGATCGATATGGAAGCTCTCCTGCCTCCACTTCAGGGTCCCGCTGTAAATACTCCAGATCTATCTCTTACGACTTTCATAGATCAACGAGCAGTTCACCCTTGACCCAGCCATCATATGGTATGCCGATGCACGCTTTCGTGTCACCATCACAGCCACAACCACTAGGCACGTGGTAGATACTATACGCGGCGGGACCGTCCGAGCATCATCTCAGACAGTCTGGTTATATCGCGGACCGTCCGGCGTATTTCGCCGGACCGTCCGACCTGATGCAGGCCCGCACACAAAATGCTCAGGTCGCATCATACATGGCCGGACCATCAGGGTACAACCCCGAACAATTCGGCCCCATCACGGACCGTCCGGTGCATCACGCCAGACCGTCCGGATATGTTGCGGACCGTCCGCAATCTTACGTCGGACCGTTCGGATATGGCATGAACCGGCCGACATATTACACCGGACCATCCGACTCTACACGAGTCCACACACAGACTGCCCAAGTCGCGCCATATATGATTGATCCGTCTAGGTATAGCCCTGGACCATTCGGCCCAATCGCGGACCGTCCAGTTCTTTACGACAGACGGTCTGGGTATGAGACTACCCAGGTAGCACCATATACGGCTGGACAATTCGGATATACCTTCGGACCATTTGGCCAGGTCGTGGACCATCCGGCCTCTTACGCTGGACAGTCCGGATATGCGTACGCAGAGCCGAGAGCTGCGCAATACGCACAGTTTCCACATTCATCGCAGCAACATTATGGTGCCCCACCAGCAACACAATATAATCATACCATACCACCTCATGGACATAGGGCTGAATACTGTTCGGCCACAAGAGAGCCTGAGAGGTATAGGGCAGGAGCTGGTGACATTAATAGGACACCTAACACACACCTCAAACATCCCTAGGAGGAAAGCCGACAGAGTGATGTTAGGCAACCTGAGATTTCCACCCACAAACTCAATGGATGGTCGCCAAACATGGCGGAGAGGATCAGAGATGAGGTAGCTAGGGTGTTCAGGGACAAACTCGGTGTTAATGCGTCAGGTACAGGGCAATCGTATCGGAAGCCTTATAGCCACCGATTCGACACCGTGCCGTATCCACAGGGAACTAGAATACCAAACTTCTCTAAATTTTCTGGTGAAGGTGGGAAAAGCACACACGAACATATAAGCCAATTCATAGCACACTTGGGAGAATTGGCTGATGGGGAAGCCTACCGCGTTCATTTATTCTTGTTGTCCCTTACTGATACTGCATTCGCATGGTACGCAGCCTTGCCACCAAACTTTATTAACTATTGGGAAGAATTAGAGCGGAAATTTCATGAACACTTCTTCTCAGGAGAACATGAATTAGAATTGGCTGACTTAGCCTCAGTCCGACAGGGGCCTGAAGAATCGGTTAATGACTATATCCGGAGGTTCCGGGACACTAGAAACCGATGCTTTCAGATCCATGACGCAGAAAAACAACTAACAGGGCTGGCTTTCAATGGGTTGCGACCCTACTTAAAAGAAAAATTAGATGGCACCCAATTCTTTTTGCTAGTGCACTTGCACCAGCGGGCTATGACCTATGAAAGCCGAAGTAAGGAAACATCAAAGTTGGCTAACCATAAGATGCATCTAGTGGCATACGATAATTCGGACGATGAATCCACGGATGTATACACCACCGAACTAGTTTGGCCAGGACAGGCTAAACCTTCCGCATGTTCTGCTTTACAGTCGATTCGAAAGAATCGACAAGAAGTTAAGTTTACTTTTAATGTTGCCAAATGCGATAAAATATTTAACGAGTTACTAAAAATGGCAACATTAAATTAACTCATATTATTCCTCCTCCTGATGAACTAAAGAGGCGTGCTTATTGTAAGTGGCATAATTCCTTTTCTCAAGCCACCAATGATTGTAATGTTTTTCGTTGACAGATACAATCGGCCATAAATGAGGGCCGATTGGCTTTTTCAGGAGATGCAAGTAGACACACAACCTTTTCCTGTTAATACAATAGAACTCACATGCAAAAAGGTCTTGGTTCGGCCCGAAATGGCCGATAAAGTCAAAGGCAAGGGCATCGTCATTGGCAATCCTCGTATGTCAATTATATCACAAAAGGAGATTGCTCGAAAGGCTTCGGATGAGAAGGCTAAAAAGTCTGAAGACATCGGGGGGCAGGCACAATTAATGAACCAAACACATCAGCCTAGCCCGAGCATCGCAGATAGTCCGACACCTATGTGCGGACGGTCCAGTGCTCAGACAAACGGTTCAGCTAACTCAGCCAAACAGTCCACCTATGACCAAAGGCGTCAGCCTCTACACGAAGCAAGGAAAAAGATGCAAGGTCAAAGCACATATAGTCGACTGATCAAAGCCGACCCTACTTTTGATCAGTTGCTCTCTAAAAATGCTAGCAAAAAGACTGTTCCACGTGATCGGTCAACAAAGAAACCTCGGTCACCTGCTAAAACGAAACAGCCGAACAAAACGGCCCAAAAGGCGACGCGACAAGCATCGCCTGTTCATCCTATGAGACCAGGATACTTTCTACCCGTTTATTCATCGTTGGTATATTGTCCTACTCAAATGTAGAATGGCACGACTGAAAGTCGCCTAGAGGGGGGTGAATAGGGCGAAACTGAAATTTACAAATATAAACACAACTACAAGCCGGGTTAGCGTTAGAAATA
This sequence comes from Zea luxurians, assembly GCA_029449295.1. Lineage (NCBI taxonomy): Eukaryota > Viridiplantae > Streptophyta > Magnoliopsida > Poales > Poaceae > Zea > Zea luxurians. The sequence goes on along the minus strand of JAOPSE010000016.1, from coordinate 69,755,748 downwards.
ATAAAGAGTCCGAGAGAGAGAGGGCGCAAAACAAATCGCAAGCAAATGAAGAGTGTGACACGCGGATTTGTTTTACCGAGGTTCGGTTCTTGCAAGCCTACTCCCCGTTGAGGTGGTCACAAAGACCGGGTCTCTTTCAACCCTTTCCCTCTCTCAAACGGTCCCTCGGACCGAGTGAGCTTCTCTTCTCAAATCAAACCGAGAACAAAACTTCCCCGCAAGGACCACCACACAATTGGTGTCTCTTGCCTCGGTTACAATGGAGTTTTGATCTCAAGAACAAGTGAGAAAGAAAGAAGCAATCCAAGCGCAAGAGCTCAAAAGAACACGACAAATCTCTCTCGCTAATCACTAAAGCCTTGGGTGGAATTGGAGAGGATTTGATCACTTGGGTGTGTCTTGTATTGAATGCCTAGATCTTGTAAGTGGTTGAGAGGTGGAAAACTTGGATGACTTGAATGTGAGGTGGTTGGGGGTATTTATAGCCCCAACCACCAAACTAGTCGTTTGGGTGGAGGCTGTCTGTCGTATGGTGCACCGGACAGTCCGGTGCACACCGGACATGTCCGGTGCGCCAGCCACGTCACCCGAACGTTAGGGTTCCGACCGTTGGAGCTCTGATTGCTGGGCCCGCCTGGATGTCCGGTGGCGCACCGGACATGCACTGTAGAGTGTCCGGTGCGCCTCTTCGCGCGTGTCTGACTTCTGCGCGCTCTGGCGCGCATTTAATGCGCCGACAGGTGACTGTTGACGCCGAAGTAGCCGTTGCTCTGCAGTTACACCGGACAGTTCGGTGTACACCGGACATGTCCGGTGAATTATAGCGGAGTAGCCGTTGCGAATTCCCGAAGCTGGCGAGTTCAGAATCGCGCCCCCTTGGAGCACCGGACTGTCCGGGTGAATTATAGCGCGGCGCCTCTGAAAATTCCCGAAGGTGAAGAGTTCAGCTTGGAGTCCCCTGGTGCACCGGACAGTCCGGTGCGCCCGACCAGGGTGCCTTTGGTTGTCCCTTTGCTCCTTTGTTTGAACCCTTTCTCTTGATCTTTTTATTGGCTTATGGTGAACCTTTGGTACCTGTAGAACTTATAAACTTGGGCAAACTAGTTAGTCCAATTATTTGTGTTGGGCAATTCAACCACCAAAATCAATTAGAAATATAGGTGTAAGCCTAATTCCCTTTCAATCTCCCCCTTTTTGGTGATTGATGCCAACACAAACCAAAGAAAATATAGAAGTGCAGAATTTGAACTAGTTTGCATATGCAAGTGCAAAGGTTACTTAGAATTGAGCCAATAAATATTACTTACTAGATATGCATTGATTGTTTCTTTATTTTTAACATTTTGGACCACGCTTGCACCACAAGTTTTGTTTTTGCAAATTCTTTTGTAAATTCTTTTCAAAGTTCTTTTGCAAATAGTCAAAGGTAAATGAATAAGATTTTGCTAAGCATTTTCAAGTTTTGAAATTTTCTCCCTTTGTCTTAAAATGCTTTTCCTTTGACTAAAACAAAACTCCCCCTCAATAAATTCTCCTCTTAATGTACAAGAGGGTTTTAAGATATCAATTTTGAAAATACTACTTGCTCCCCCTTTTGAACACAATAAGATATCAATTTGAAATTTACCAATTGAAAATCATTTTTAAAATTAGGGTGGTGGTGCAGTCCTTTTGCTTTGGGCTCATACTTTCTCCCCCTTTGGCATGAATCGCCAAAAACGGATACTTTGAGTGAGATATAAGCCCTTGCTAACTGTTTTCTCCCCTTTGGCAAATAAAACATATGAGTCAAGATTATACCAAAGACGAAGAATTGCTTGGAGCGACGGCGAAGGATGAGTGATAGAGTGGAGTGGAAGCCTTGTCTTCGCCAAAGACTCCAATTCCCTTTCAATATACCTATGACTTGGTTTGAAATACACTTGAAAACACATTAGTCATAGCATATATAAAAGATACATGATCAAAGGTATACTTATGAGCTATGTGTGCAAATTAGCAAGAGAAATTCCTAGAATCAAGAATATTGAGCTCATGCCTAAGTTTGGTAAAAGTTTGTTCATCTAGTGGCTTGGTAAAGATATCGGCTAATTGATCTTTAGTATTAATGTATGCAATCTCGATATCCCCCTTTTGTTGGTGATCCCTAAGAAAATGATACCGAATGGCTATGTGTTTAGTGCGGATATGCTCAACGGGATTATCCGCCATACGGATTGCACTCTCATTATCACATAGAAGAGGAACTTTGGTTAATTTGTAACCATAGTCCCGCAGGGTTTGCCTCATCCAAAGTAATTACGCGCAACAATGTCCTGCGGCAATGTACTCGGCTTCGGCGGTAGAAAGAGCGACCGAATTTTGCTTCTTTGAAGCCCAAGACACCAAGGATCTTCCCAAGAACTGGCAAGTCCCCGATGTGCTCTTTCTATTAATCTTGCACCCCGCCCAATCGGCATCCGAATAACCAAGTAAATCAAATGTGGATCCCCGAGGGTACCAAAGCCCAAACTTAGGAGTATAAGCCAAGTATCTCAAGATTCGTTTTACGGCCGTAAGGTGAGATTCCTTAGGGTCAGCTTGGAATCTTGCACACATGCATACGGAAAGCATAATGTCCGGTCGAGATGCACATAAATAGAGTAATGAACCTATCATCGACCGGTATACCTTTTGATCCACGGACTTACCTCCCGTATCAAGGTCAAGATGCCCATTTGTTCCCATGGGTGTCTTGATGGGCTTGGCATCCTTCATTCCAAACTTGGTTAGAATGTCTTGAGTATACTTCGTTTGACTAATGAAGGTGCCCTCTTGGAGTTGCTTTACTTGAAATCCTAAGAAATACTTCAACTCCCCCATCATCGACATCTCGAATTTCTGTGTCATGATCCTACTAAATTCCTCACATGTAGATTCGTTAGTAGACCCAAATATAATATCATCAACATAAATTTGGCATACAAACAAAACATTGTCAAGAGTTTTAGTAAATAAAGTAGGATCGGCCTTGCCGACTTTGAAGCCATTAGCAATAAGGAAATCTCTTAGGCATTCATACCATGCTCTTGGGGCTTGCTTGAGCCCATAAAGCACCTTAGAGAGCCTATAGACATGGTTAGGGTACTCACTATCTTCAAAGCCGGGAGGTTGCTCAACATAGACCTCTTCCTTGATTGGTCCATTGAGGAAGGCACTCTTCACGTCCATTTGATAAAGCTTGAAGCCATGGTAAGTAGCATAGGCTAATAATATACAAATTGACTCAAGCCTAGCTACGGGTGCATAGGTTTCACCAAAATCCAAACCTTCGACTTGTGAATACCCCTTGGCCACAAGTCGAGCTTTGTTCCTTGTCACCGCACCATGCTCATCTTGCTTGTTGCGGAAGACCCACTTGGTTCCTACAACATTTTGGTTAGGACGTGGAACTAAATGCCATACCTCATTCCTAGTGAAATTGTTGAGCTCCTCTTGCATTGCCATCACCCAATCTGAATCTTGGAGTGCTTCCTCTACCCTATGTGGCTCAATAGAGGAAACAAAAGAGTAATGCTCACAAAAATGTGCAACACGAGATCGAGTAGTTACCCCCTTATGAATATCGCCGAGGATGGTGTCGACAGGGTGATCTCATTGGATTGCTTGGTGGACTCTTGGGTGTGGCGGCCTTGGTTCTTCATCCTCCTTGTCTTGATCATTGGCATCTCCCCCTTGATCATTGCCATCATCTTGAGGTGGCTCATCTCTTTGATCTTCCCCTTCATCAACTTGAGGCTCGTCCTCATTTTGAGTTGGTGGAGATGCTTGCGTGGAGGAGGATGGTTGATCTTGTTCATTTGGAGGCTCTTCGGATTCCTTAGGACACACATCCCCAATGGACATGTTCCTTAGCGCGATGCATGGAGCCTCTTCTTCACCTATCTCATCAAGATCAACTTGCTCTACTTGAGAGCCGTTAGTTTCATCAAACACAACGTCACAAGAAACTTCAACAAGTCCTGAGGACTTGTTAAAGACTCCATATGCCCTTGTGTTTGAGTCATATCCTAGTAAAAAGCCTTCTATAATTTTAGGAGCAAATTTAGATTTTCTTCCTCTCTTAACAAGAATAAAACATTTGCTACCAAAAACTCTAAAATATGAAATATTGGGCTTTTTACCGGTTAGGAGTTCATAGGATGTCTTCTTGAGGATTCGGTGAAGATATAACCGGTTGATGGCGTAGCAAGCGGTGTTAACCGCCTCAGCCCAAAACCGATACGGCGTCTTGTACTCATCAAGCATGGTTCTTGCCATGTCCAATAGAGTTCGATTCTTCCTCTCCACTACACCATTTTGTTGTGGGGTGTAGGGAGAGGAGAACTCATGCTTGATGCCCTCCTCCTCAAGGAAGCCTTCAATTTGAGAGTTCTTGAACTCCGTCCCGTTGTCGCTTCTTATCTTCTTGATCCTCAAGCCGAACTCATTTTGAGCCCGTCTTAAGAATCCCTTTAAAGTTTCTTGGGTTTGTGATTTTTCCTGCAAAAAGAACACCCAAGTGAAGCGAGAATAATCATCCACAATAACTAGACAGTACTTACTCCCGCCGATGCTTATGTAAGCGATCGGTCCGAATAAATCCATGTGTAGGAGCTCTAGTGGCCTGTCAGTCGTCATGATGTTCTTGTGTGGATGATGAGTGCCAACTTGCTTCCCGGCTTGGCATGCGCTACAAATCCTGTCTTTCTCAAAATGAACATCTGTTAGTCCTAAAATGTGCTCTCCCTTTAGAAGCTTATGAAGATTCTTCATCCCAACATGGGCTAGTCGGCGGTGCCAGAGCCAACCCATGTTAGTCTTAGCTATTAAGCAAGTGTCGAGTTCAGCTCTATCAAAATCTACCAAGTATAGCTGACCCTCTAACACTCCCTTAAAAGCTATTGAATCATCACTTCTTCTAAAGACAGTGACACCTACATCAGTGAATAGACAGTTGTAGACCATTTGACACAATTGGGATACAGAAAGCAAATTGTAATCTAGTGAATCAACAAGAAAAACATTGGAAATGGAATGGTCAGAAGATATAGCTATTTTACCCAAACCTTTGACCAAACCTTGGTTTCCATCCCCGAATGTGATAGCTCATTGGGGATCTTGGTTTTTCTCGTAGGAGGAGAACATCTTCTTCTCCCCCGTCATGTGGTTTGTGCACCCGCTATCGATGATCCAACTTGATCCCCCGGATGCATAAACCTACAAAACAAGTTTAGTTCTTGACTTTAGGTACCCAAACAGTTTTGGGTCCTTTGGCATTAGAAACAAGAACTTTGGGTACCCAAACACAAGTTTTGGAGCCCTTGTGTTTGCCCCCAACAATCTTGGCAACTACCTTGCCGGATTTGCTAGTTAAAACATATGATGCATCAAAAGTTTTGAATGAAATGCTATGATAATTTGATGCACTAGGAGTTTTCTTTTTAGGCAACTTAGCACGGGTTGGTTGCCTAGAGCTAGATGACTCACCCTTATACATAAGAGCATGGTTAGGGCCAGAGTGAGACTTCCTAGAATGAATTCTCCTTATTTTGCTCTCAGGATAGCCGGCAGGGTACAAAATGTAGCCCTCGTTATCCTGAGGCATGGGAGCCTTGCCCTTAACAAAGTTAGACAATTTCTTAGGAGGGGCACTAAGTTTGACATTGTCTCCCCTTTGGAAGCCAATGCCATCCTTGATGCCAGGGCGTCTCCCACTATAGAGCATACTTCTAGCAAATTTAAACTTTTCATTCTCTAAGTTATGCTTGGCAATTTTAGCATCTAATTTTGCTATATGATCATTTTTTTGTTTAATTAAAGCCATGTGATCATGAATAGCATCAACATCAATATCTCTACATCTAGTGCAAATGGAAACATGCTCAACGGTAGATGTAGAGGGTTTGCAAGATTTTAATTCTACAACCTTAGCATGTAATACATCATTTTCACTTCTAAGGTTAGAAATAGTAACATTGCAAACATCAAAATCTTTAGCCTTAGCAAGCAATTTTTCATTTTCAATCCTAAGGCTAGCAAGAGAATCATTCAATTCTTTAATCTTAGCATGCAAATCAACATTATCATTTCTAAGATTGGGAATTGAAACATCAAAAACATGAGAATCAACCTTAGCAATTAATTTGGCATTTTCATTTCTAAGGTTGGCAATAGTGTCATGGCATGTGCTTAGCTCACTAGATAATTTCTCACATTTTTCTACTTCTAGAGCATAAGCATTTTTAACCTTAACATGCCTTTTATTTTCCTTGATTAGGAAGTCCTCTTGGGAGTCCAAGAGATCATCCTTTTCATGGATGGCACTAATTAGCTCATTTAGTTTTTCCTTTTGTTGCATGTTTAGGTCAGCAAAAAGGGTTCGCAAGTTATCCTCCTCATTACTAGCATTATCCTCATCACTAGAGGTTTCATATTTAGTGGAGGATCTTGATTTTACCTTCTTCCTTTTGCCGTCCTTTGCCATGAGGCACTTGTGGCCGACGTTGGGGAAGAGGAGGCCCTTGGTGACGGCGATGTTGGCGGCGTCCTCGTCGGAGGAGGAGTCGGTGGAGCTCTCGTCCGAGTCTCACTCCCGGCAAACATGGGCATCGCCGCCCTTCTTCTTGTGGTACCTCTTCTTTTCTCTTCTCTTGCCCTTCTTGTCGTCGCCCCTGTCACTGTCACTAGATAGTGGACATTTTGCTATAAAATGACCGGGCTTACCACATTTGTAGCACACTCTCTTGGAGCGGGGCTTGTAATCTTTCCCCCTTCTTTGCTTGAGGATTTGACGGAAGCTCTTGATGATGAGCGTCATCTCCTCATTGTCGAGCTTGGAGGCGTCGATGGGTGTTCGACTTGGAGTAGATTCCTCCTTCTTTTCTTCCGTCGCCTTGAATGCGACCGGTTGTGCTTCGGACGTGGAGGGGCCGTCAAGCTCGTTGATCTTCTTTGAGCCTTTGATCATCAACTCAAAGCTCACAAAATTACCTATAACTTCCTCGGGGGTCATTTGAGTATATCTAGGATTGCCACGAATTAATTGAACTTGAGTAGGGTTAAGGAAAACAAGTGATCTTAGAATAACCTTAACCACTTTGTGGTCATCCCATTTTTTGCTCCCGAGGTTGCGCACTTGGTTCACCAAGGTTTTGAGCCGGTTGTACATGTCTTGTGGCTCCTCCCCTTGGCGAAGACGGAAGCGATCGAGCTCCCCCTCGATCGTTTCCCGTTTGGTGATTTTGGTCACCTCATCTCCTTTGTGCGCGGTTTTTAGCACGTCCCAAATCTCCTTGGCACTCTTCAACCCTTGCATCTTGTTATACTCCTCTCGACTTAGAGAGGTGAGGAGTATAGTGGTGGCTTGGGAGTTGAAGTGCTCGATTTGGGCCACTTCGTCCTCATCATAATCTTCATCCCCTACGGATGGTACCTGTACACCAAACTCAACAACATCCCATATACTTTTGTGGAGTGAGGTTAGGTGATACCGCATCATATCACTCCACCTAGCATAATCTTCACCATCAAATGTTGGTGGTTTGCCTAATGGGATGGAAAGTAAAGGTGTATGTTTAGGAGTGCGAGGGTAGCGTAGGGGGATCTTACTATACTTCTTGCGCTCTTGGCGCTTAGAAGTGACGGACGGCGCGTCGGAGCCGGAGGTCGACGTTGATGAAGTGTCGGTCTCGTAGTAGACCACTTTCCTCATCCTCTTGTGCTTGTCGCCTCTCCGATGCGACTTGTGGGAAGAGGATTTCTTCTCCTTCCCCTTCCCTTTGTTGGAGGAGTTCTTCTTCTCCTTCCTCTTGTTGCGGGACTCTTCCGATGAAGTCGACCCGTGGCTTGTAGTGGGCTTGTCGCCGGTCTCCATCTCCTTCTTGGCGTGATCTCCCGACATCACTTCGAGCGGTTAGGCTCTAATGAAGCACCGGGCTCTGATACCAATTGAAAGTCGCCTAGAGGGGGGGTGAATAGGGCGAAACTGAAATTTACAAATATAAACACAACTACAAGCCGGGTTAGCGTTAGAAATAATAAAGAGTCCAAGAGAGAGGGCGCAAAACAAATCGCAAGCGAATGAAGAGTGTGACACGCGGATTTGTTTTACCGAGGTTCGGTTCTTGCAAACCTACTCCCCGTTGAGGTGGTCACAAAGACCGGGTCTCTTTCAACCCTTTCCCTATCTCAAACGGTCCCTCAGACTGAGTGAGCTTCTCTTCTCAAATCAAACCGGGAACAAAACTTCCCCGCAAGGACCACCACACAATTGGTGTCTCTTGCCTCGGTTACAATGGAGTTTTGATCTCAAGAACAAGTGAGAAAGAAAGAAGCAATCCAAGCGCAAGAGCTCAAAAGAACACGACAAATCTATCTCGCTAATCACTAAAGCCTTGGGTGGAATTGGAGAGGATTTGATCACTTGGGTGTGTCTTGTATTGAATGCCTAGCTCTTGTAAGTGGTTGAGAGGTGGAAAACTTGGATGACTTGAATGTGAGGTGGTTGGGGGTATTTATAGCCCCAACCACCAAACTAGTCGTTTGGGTGGAGGTTGTCTGTCGTATGGTGCACCGGACAGTCCGGTGCGCCAGCCACGTCACCCGAACGTTAGGGTTCCGACCGTTGGAGCTCTGACTGTTGGGCCCGTTTGGATGTCCGGTGGCGCACCGGACCTGCACTGTAGAGTGTCCGGTGCGCCTCTTCGCGCGTGTCTGACTTCTGCGCGCTCTGGCGCGCATTTAATGCGCCGGCAGGTGACCGTTGGCGCCGAAGTAGCTGTTGCTCTGCAGTTACACCGGACAGTCCGGTGTACACCGGACATGTCCGGTGAATTATAGCGGAGTAGCCGTTGCGAATTCCCGAAGCTGGCAAGTTCAGAATCATGTCCCCTTGGAGCACCGGACACTATCCGGTGTACACCGGACAGTCCGGTGAATTATAGCGCGGCGCCTCTGAAAATTCCCGAAGGTGAAGAGTTTAGCTTGGAGTCCCCTGGTGCACTGGACACTGTCTAGTGGTGCACCGGACACTGTCCGGTGGCACACCGGACAGTCCGGTGCGCCCGACCAGGGTGCCTTTGGTTGTCCCTTTGCTCCTTTGTTTGAACCCTTTCTCTTGATCTTTTTATTGGCTTATGGTGAACCTTTGGTACCTGTAGAACTTATAAACTTGGGCAAACTAGTTAGTCCAATTATTTGTGTTGGGCAATTCAACCACCAAAATCAATTAGAAATATAGGTGTAAGCCTAATTCCCTTTCAACGACGATGAATCCATGGTACATGTATAGTCCCTTTGTCTATCCAGGCTGGGGGGCACCTCCATTCTATTCATTTTGATGCATTGATCAAATGGTCGTGGCCGAGAAAGATACAATCCAAAACGGCCTTTATATATTGGTGCTTTATTGAATGATCTGTATTTTGAAAAGCCGGTGACTTACATCAGGTTTACTTCATATGCTTTTGGTTCGTCAACCTTCACCAAAAGGCAGGGGCATATGTTGGAAGCCAAAAAAAGGCCTCGCGGACAGTCCGGCCCTGAGGCCGAATAGTCCGCGGTCCGGACTGTCCGCGGTGGTGGCACAGACGGTCCGCGCGTGCGCAGAGACAGTTACGGTTTCTAGTTTCTCGCGGGATTTGTTACCTAAAATCGCGGGATTAACTCGGGAAACAGTTTGAAGCGGATCTAGACCTCCCCCTTTATATAGATGAAGGGCTACGACCGATTGAACCCCTAAACAATCGATCAAATCAAGTCTATTTCTCGTTTTTACCTTATGCATTAGGAGTAGTTCTAGTCTAGTTCTAGGTTAGCCTCTCAATCTCCAAATTCTCCGCTTCTCTTCGACTCTATGTCGATTAGAGGAGTCTAGGTCGGCCTGCCGAGCCTAGACAACTCCTAGGATCTCTCCTCCCCGACGGGATCCCTCCCGGGAGCAAGATCCAGGCGCCATCGGCGACCTTTCGCCGCCCCTGCGCACGCGCGGACTGTCCGGCCTGTAGGCACGGACCGTCCGGCCGTCAGGCAGGGAACACCAGCCCCTGTACCAGGTCGCGGACCGTCCGGCCCCTAGCCGCGGACCGTCCACGCCTGTGCAGAGAGCACCGCCGCCGGTTCTTGTTGAGTGTTTGGCGCTCGAAAAAGGTGTCAACAGGTAGCGTTGACAATTTACAATGCAGCCAACAAACCAACTAAATTTTAGCCTGATAATCCAAACATTCCATCCCTAATGGCTAAGAGCAACTCCAAAAGGATGTTAAAAATTTTACCCCCAAAACTGATTATTAAGAGTAGACTAAAAAGTTTTAAGTGTGAATTATGATAGGTACTCCAACAGTTCCTTTAAATATGACATGTGGTGCAATCTGTACAGTCGTCAGGAGACGGTGGATGATCTAATACGTTGAGGAATGGATTGGGGAGGGATAGAACACACCAAAATATGAGGGAGATGAGGCTGTGGATGCGGGACGCTAATTTTTTTTAGGGAAGAATGAGGGAGTTGTTGGAGTAAGAAAAATCACTATTCTTCACTAATATCTGGTTTGGGGTTAGTTTACACGTTCTTTTGGAGTTGCTCTAAGGCTAATATACTAAACTTTAGCTAGCTAAACTTTAGCCATGACTAAACTTTATGTATCCAAACATTGGCCTATATCTGTTATACCTTACATACAAGCATTTCCTTATTATTAAACCAGCAAGGAATCCGGCTCCCAGGATCGTCCACGTCGCCAAAAATTCCTTGACCGTTGGATCGTTATCCAGTGGTGGCATTCTCTCATGTGTCCGTCGTTTGCAGATTCTTCTAGGTCTCTCCGCCTCCCCAGTCTCGCGCTCTCTCTTCCCCAAAAAACCTCACCTTCCCCCCGCTCGTCTGGCCATCGGTGTTCTCCATCGGCGCTCCAAAGTTCCAGGCGGTCGGACGAGCGAGGCGCTTCGCGTAGTCGAGTCTCGTCGTCAGCTCCTCGCCCGTCGCCTCCGTTGCGCGTCGCCGGACGAGAGGATAGACAGACAGAGAGGGGAAAGGGATCCCTCCGACCAGACCCACCGCCGTCCCCCAGCCCCCGGATCTCCTCCGTCCCCACCGTCGTCGCCGACACACGACTCCAGGTCAGGTCAGGTGAGTCTCCACCATCCCCTCCTCTCCTCGCTCCCCCTCAATCTCGCCCGCCCGCTCGCTCGCTCGCTAGGGTTACTTCGCCGTCACCCGCGCGGATCATCGCTTCCCTCCGTGCTTTTGCTTCCTCCCGCTCGCTCCTTCCGTCCACCCTAGCGGTCCCCTAGCGGTCCGCGCCCCGGCCCAGAATCTCCCCCGAGCAAACCCCATTCCCGCGCCCTCCCTTCGCCTCAGCACGGGGCCGGAGCCCCGCCCAACGCTGTTCCAGCCGCGGCCCAGCATTTCGCGCGCTGTTGCTTAGTCTCTCCGCCTAAAGCAGGCACGGTCGGTGGTGGCCAATATTTCCAGGAACTGAATGCTTGAATGAACTCAAGCTTATAGTGAACGTCCTCGGCACCATGAGTGAGGCTGACCTAGAGTTCATCGACAATCCAAAGGCTCGGAGATACATCAAGTCCTTTCCCTATACCCCTGGTGTTCCCCTCGCAAGTATGTACCCACACGCACACCCTCTTGCCATTGATCTGTTGCAGAAGATGCTCATCTTCGACCCCACCAAAAGGATCAGTGTCACCGAGGCTCTCGAGCACCCTTACATGTCCCCTCTATATGATCCAAGCGCAAATCCCCTAGCCCAAGTGCCCATCGATCTGGACATAGACGAAAACATCAGCTCAGAGATGATCCGGGAAATGATGTGGTAGGAGATGCTTCACTACCACCCTGAAGTTGCCACAGCAATAAGCATGTCATGAGAGATTCCACAGCCCCCAGGACATCAGCGGGCCGAGGCTCACCTCTTCTTTTTTTGTCTTTGATAAAAGCCTACTGCGAGTAGCCGATTATTGCGGCACCTAGCTGTTATAGTACACTTAATGTCTGCTTGGAACCAATTATGGCGCCTAGCTGTTGTAGTACCCTTAATGTCTGCTTGGACACTTCCGCTTGTGTAAATACGCGCCCAATAAGAGCGGCGTATGGATAGATGCAGCGCGAGCCCGGTCTTGGGCTCCAGCTGCACCGCGACGGTGACCCCGGACGCGGCGGCGAAGGCAGACTCCACCCACGAGCTCCACACCTTGGCCACAGCCCCAATTTCCTCGTTCTGTGATGTCCTCTTTTGTTAACTGAGAAAAAAAGAATTATATTGTATTTGATGTATTATACGGCTGTATTTAGAGTCTTATAAGTCACAACAGACTCCACCCACGAGCTCCACACCTTGGCCACGACCCCAATTTCCTCGTTCTGTGATGTCCTCTTTTGTTAACTGAAAACAAAAAAGAATTATACTGTATTTGACGTATTATACGGCTGTATTTAGAGTCTTATAAGTCACTGATTAGAGCACTTGCACTTGAGTCTTTTGTCAGTGTTTGTTAGTGGACGAAGCTTACTCTCCTGGAAAACAGGTTTTTTTCTATTCTTTTTTCTGACGCCAGGGCACCATTTAAGGGAATTTATACTACAAATGAATAGATAAATACTGGGTCAGTAGTACCTATTTCTTTCTACAATTTCATCTACAACATCAGCCATAGATTTCTAATGTTATGTGCAAGCATCCCAAGTGAGAATGACTGTTTTGGAAGGCCTAGGCTCTTCTGAAAATTAGTTTGTCTGGACATACATTCATAACTTATGTTCAGTGAAGTATCTGCACAGTACGTATAAGCTATAACTAAATAGATTTGAACAGCGAGCTATCATAGTATGTAAACTCATATGTTTTTTTTGATTTGCCTAATATTTCTCTATAGTCTAGATCAAAAACACCATGGATATGATTACTATCATTTCACTTTTAGGTTGTCAGTTTTATTTAACCTTATTGATCAACACATTTTCGCTTCATGTTATGCCTAAGAGCTGCAAAATTAACTAAAAAATTGATGGCATAGCATAACTTCTCCATGAATTACAGTGGGTTATGAGATCGTTAACACATACATAAAAAAAGGGTGCTCTTTGTTGGCTTCCTACTCCTGCGTATAACATACTAATTTTGCTATTTATGTACCTTAATTGTGTCAGCTACTGAGTTTGATTTTTTCTTCATAACAGGCCAAGAGAAGCTGGAATTCCAAATCGTAGTCCGTGTGAACCAGTTGAATTTCATCCATCCTATCAGGTCATCTCAAGTTCAGTGACTCATCAACCAGGTATTTAATCTACCAATTCATGCACTTATGTACAATTGCGACTCTATTTTTTTTAAATTAAATTATGAAACATTGTATGTGTTCCTGTACAATTGTGAATCCATTTTTTTGTTAAAAATATTAAACACTACATGTGTTCCTTGTTTTGCTAATACAATAGTGTATATTTATATACCGAAGGATCACTATATACTTGATCTAGGTATATATACTTACGTATTCTTAGAAAAAAAACGCAGGTTGAAAACGTGAAACGTTCCAAGTTGCTACATTATTAATATATAAAAATTAATATCGCTGATCCAAAAATGGAACATGTTGTTCCAAACACTACAAAGAAGAGAAGTAAGTGCCTTCATACCCTGTCTATAGACATCACTTGAGTCTAGACGGAAAAAGGTATCATCCATGAATTGCTATGCTCATACAAAAAATTTATCATGCTAGAACAAATCAGTACATGTTGCGCCCCATCGTCTGTGCCTCCTGTGGAAGCTCGTCGCATACGTAGACAATTGTTGAATGAGCGAAGATTAAAATCCTCAGGTAGTGTGATCATCTACCTTTTTTTTAAAAAAAGGAGACTGCATAGGTACCTAGTGTTAAGAAGATAAATACACTATGTTAGGTGCATTCACATCCTCTCAACGGGCCTCAACATTACAATGTGGTCACTTCGACCCAGATTTTGTTGAAGCACTCAAAGGTACGTCGTATTCTGGATGTAATCCATTTTTAAATAAACTGCACTTACTATCTGCACCTAATAAAAATATACGGATTAAAAAAAAGAGGTGAACACTACACTTAAAAAGTTTATAAATTTGCACGTAGAGGTGGACGAGAACAAAGGGAGAAGATTTTTTAAAGTAATTTTTTTAGGAAAAGAAAAAAAATTTGCTAATACTACTTTGTCTAAATGAAATGCAGCTTCTTACCATGCTCCATCTTACTATGGACCGCCATGCTACCAGTGTACACACTGTTCTGCTCTTTTCTGGTATAATGAAAGAATAGGATCGTCAAGTGGAAATCGATCAATTGTTTACAATAATTGTTGCAAAAGTGGCAAAGTCCGTCTCCCTCCTTACAGCCCTAGACCTAAACCGCTGTTATCACTAGCACGGTTTGATGGCGATTCCATATCTAAATCCTTCATGCAAAATATCAGACAATATAATTGCTTGTTTGCATTCACATCTATGGGAGCCCATATTGATAGGTCAGTGAATGATGGTCATGGTCCTCCAATCTTTAAGATATGCGGCCAAGTCCACCATCGAATAGGATCATTACTGCCAGTAAACGACCAGCCTCCCAATTTAACTTACAAATTATCATTGAATCTGTCCTAAATATGTCATTACCACATGGAGTTGAGTCTGAAAAAGAAGCCTGTGTACACCAGGAAATCAGACAAGGGAAGCTCTCCAAATTTCAGCTGTACATACTCATTCTTTTCAACCATCTAAGCAAACTGACACTTTTTCTTTTAATCACAGAACGTTGACGAGTATACAGACCGGCTAACCAACAATGAATTGTCATCACCAACCAAAAGGTATGTAAGCAAGTAAATTGGTTATAAAATGAGAACAAAGCATGCCGTTTAAGCTTACAACTACAAATTTTATTCCATATTGCTATAATACACAACACATGCAGGATAAAGCACACCTAGGTTAGCAAAGCCATGCCAGATTCTACATGTTCCAAGAATGACAACATTTAGTCCATCCTGAAATACATCAAGGTATGGCACAAAACTTTATTTCCCTAGATGTTGTCCATGTCATCTCTCACTGTCAAGCTTGGACCATCATCAAAGCCACCTCCACGTACTGTCATGTTAAAATGACTATCATAAAAATCAGTAGTAAAAAGGTTTTTCAGTGTTAGGTGCCAATCAAAAACTGATTGACGGTGTCTATAGTGCCATCTTAATATATATAAGTAAATTGTTGCATAGGGCCACTGAGGAAGGTTGTTAGAACATAGAATAGTCCAGCGTTGACTGTGAAGGGAAATGCACCCAACTTGAAAATTGGAAGGATCTCGTTAGCAAGCTTTTTGGGTGTAGAGAGGCCATTTACAATCTCATAAAGGCTCAGTTAAAACAGAAAAGTACTAAGGATATGCCAAATTACCAACTGTCGGCGTTTCGAGACCGGGGGGTCCCCGAGCCGACGAGTGAGTGTGCCGCGTGCCCCAGCCCAGATGGGTCGAGCGCGTGGGCGAGCGCGAAGGGGGGAGAGCGAGGTGGCCGGAGCCGGGTCGTGAGGGAGGCGGAGATCCCGTGGCCTTCGTGTTCGTCCCGCGCCCAGGTCGGGTGCGCTTGCAGTAGGGGGTTACAAGCGTCCACGCGGGTGAGGGGAGCGAGCGGCCCCAAGAGAGCGCCTGCCCCTGCCCTCGTTCCCGCGGGGCCAACCTTCTCTAAGAAGGCCCTGGTCCTTCCTTTTATAGGCGCAAGGAGAGGATCCAGGTGTACAATGGGGGTGCGGCAGAGTGCTACATGTCTAGCGGGGGAGAGCTAGTGCCCTGGGTACATGCCAATGTGGCAGCCGGAGAGAACTTGGCACCCAGCCGGTGTGGTGTCGTGGCTGTCGGAGGAATAACGGAGCCTGGTGGAGGGACAGCTGTTGGAACAGTTGGGCTCTTGCTGACGTCTCCCTGCTTCCGTAAGGGAGCCGAGAGCCGCCGTCGTCATGGGTCTAGCGGGGCGCCATCATTGCCTATCTGGCGGAGCTAGCCAGATGGGACGTCGGTCTTGTTCTCTGCGACCCAAGTCAGCTCGGGGCAGGGTGATGATGGCGCTTCCTGTTGACGTGGCGGACTTGTGCCCTAGGTCGGGCGACGTGGAGGCTCCTCTGAGGCCGAGGTCGAGTCTGAGCTCCTGGGTCGGGCGAGGCGGAGGTCGTTCGGCAGAGGCCAGGGCGGAGTCCGAGCCCTGGGTCGGGCGAAGCGGAGTTCGTCGTCTTCCGGGGCCTTAGCCCGAGTCCGAGCCTTGGGTCGGGCGGAGCGGAGTTCGCCGTCTTCCGGGGCCTTAGCCCGAGTCCGAGCCCTGGGTCGGGCGGAGCGGAGTTCGCCGTCTTCCGGGGCCTTAGCCCGAGTCCGAGCCCTGGGTCGGGCGGAGCGGAGTTCGCCGTCTTCCGGGGCCTTAGCCCGAGTCCGAGCCCTGGGTCGGGCGGAGCGGAGTTCGCCTTTGGCAAAGCCTGGCCGCCCGTCAGTCTCACTCTTTGCGTTAAATGCCCCAGTGACCTGGTCGGTCGGCGCGGTGATTTAGTCAGGGCTGCTTCTTAACGAAGGCAAGGCCTCGGGCGAGCCGGAGATGCGTCTGCCGTAAAAAAGGGGGGCCTCGGGCGAGACAGAAACACCTCAGGGTCGGCTGCCCTTGCCCAAGGCTAGGCTCGGACGTGGCGTGATCGAGTCGCTCGTATGGACTGATCCCTGACTTAATCAAACCCATCAGGCCTCTGCAGCTTCATGCTGATGGGGGTTACCAGCTGAGAATTAGGCGTCTTGAGGGTACCCCTAATTATGGTCCCCGACAGTAGCCCCCGAGCCTCGAAGGGAGTGTTAGCAATCGCTTGGAGGCTTTCGTCGCACTTTTTTGCAAGGGGACCAGCCTTTCTCGGTTGCACTTTGTTCCGGTGGGTGCGCGCGAGCGCACCCGCCGGGTGTAGCCCCCGAGGCCTCGGAGGAGTGGTTTCACTCCTTCGAGGTCTTAATGCCTTGCGTAATGCTTCGGCTGGTCTGGCGGTTCCCTCATGCGAACAGGCCATAGCCCGGGTGCACTGTCGGGGCCCAAGTTCTCGGGCTGGTATGTTGACGCTGTCAACGGTTTGGCCGGAGCCGGGTTTGCGAGAGCAGCCCCCGAGCCTCCGCACAGGGTGAGAGGACGATCAGGGACAGACTCGGCTTTTTTACATACGCCCCTACGTCGCCTTTCCGCAAGGAGGAGGGGGGGAGAGCGCCATGTTACCCTCGATGGGCACCGAACATGGTGTCTCCGGTGAGCTGCAAGCGGGTAATCCGAGTGGACGTCCGTGCCCCGTTCGTTGGGGGTTGGCTAGGGGCTCGGAGGCACGCCCAAAAGTACCTGCGGGTGATCTGCCGGACCCGGTCCCCTGGTGACGGGGTCCGAGGGCTCGTTGCCTCCCTCCGATGGGATTCCGTTACAGGATCGTTCCCGCTGGTCTCGGAAATGTCCTAGGGTACCTCGGGAGCGCAGCCCGAGCCTTGGTTATGTATCGAACGTACCCCTGGTCATCCCTCGCTCGGTGTCTGAGGCGACTGTGAACCCTTCGGAGGGCCAGCCTTCGAACCCCTGATCAGTAATGGGCGCGGAGCCCGAGTAGCCTGAGGCGGTCGTGGAACCTTTCGAGAGGCCGACCTTCGAACCCCTGACCAGTAGTGGGTGCCGGGCCCACGCGATCTGAGGCGGCTGTTGAACCCTTCGGGGGGCCAGCCTTCGAACCCCTGATCAGTAAGGAGGCTCGGAGCCTAGTTCCTTCACGGGGAAGGATCCCTTTGGGGGTATCCCCTTTCCCGGTCCCTGTTGCAAGAGATAGAGAAAGAGGAAAAAGGGAAAAAGGATACGAAATTGAACGACGTGGCGTACCTTTTTTTTTGGTGGGGTCGTTTTTGCGAAGGCGAAGCGTCGCCAGCTGCTTCCGCCAGAAGCGTCGCCTGTCCAGCCGCGGAGTTAATGCGCCCGGGCGAGTAGTCGGCGAGGCTGCCATTGCACGTGCGCGAGCCGTTCGAGGAACGGCTGTTTTGCTTCACGTTTTTTGAACCCCGCGTCCGGTCCGGGCGGAAAGTTGGAACCGTCTTCGCTTTGGTCATTATATACCCCGGAGAGGGTCCGGTGACGGTTCTCGACTCCGCTTCTTGTCTCCCTCTTAGGTTTTTTGCAGCCTGAGAGATCTAACCAGGGAAAAGAAAACCGCCCTCCCTGTCCTTCGCGCCGCCACCCTTTCCGCTCGGCGATGGCTGACCGGGTGACCATCATCTCACCGCGCGACCCATGGCCCTTCTCCACGGTGACGGCGAGTGATCTGGAGGACCTCGTCGGCGAGGGTTTGCTCCGCCCTCTCACCGATGAGCAGCGGCCGGAATGGATTCCACCCACGGGCGGAGTCACTCCATCCCCACCGCCGGGGTACGTCGTGAGCTTCGTCTCCTTCCATGAGCGGGGATTTGGTGAGCCGGCGAGCCGCTTCATGCGGGCCATCCTGTTTCATTATGGGGTGGAGTTGCACAACCTCACCCCCAACTCCATCTCGCAGGCCGCTATCTTCGTAGCGGTGTGCGAAGGGTATTTGGGGATCGCCCCCCATTGGGATTTGTGGACCCATCTCTTCTTCGCCGAGCTTTTTGCCTTGCCGACGGGGGAGAGGAAGGTCCGCGCAGCGGTGCGGGCCGGCGGCTGCACCCTTTTGTTGAGGCAGTCGCGGTCATCGCAGTATATCCCTGCCGTCCTCGCATCCTCGAACAAGGGGTGGCAGCGCCGGTGGTTCTACCTCCGGAATGACGAAGAGTTGCTCCCGCCGTTTTCTCAGCGGGTCGTCACCGCCGCCACCGACGCCTGGCGCCACGGGACTCCACACGAGAGGCAGAAGAACCTCGAACCTCTTCTCCAGGCCCTAAAGGCGTTGCGGGAGGGAGGACTTACCGCCGCGGGAGTGGTTGCCGCCATCCACCGGCGGAGAGTGCTCCCCTTGGCGGAGCGGCGGCTGTCGCTTTGGGAGATGACCCTGGAGGCCGACTGGGAGGGGTCGCGAATGTCCCCTGATTCTCTTCCCCTCGACGCCCTCCAATGGCGGGTGTCGGCCGCGCTGGGGAAGCCGGACCCCCACGCCTTCTCCCAGCCTCGGATGCGCCCCGACCAGGGGTGCGTCACTCTGGTGAGTGTTTGCTCCTTCCTTCTTCACATATCGGGTTGCTCCTGGTTCTCACGATTGGGTTTCTTCCCCCCCCCCCTTTTAGGAGGTGGGGTGGCACAAACCCTCCCTGCCGCGGGTCCCGGAGGACGCGGCGGGTCGGGCAACGCGGCGAGTCGCTGCGGAGGAGGAGAAGAAGCGGAAGGATGCGGAGAAGGCCCAGGCCCGCAAGCGGAGGCGGGCTCGGGACGCCTTGGAGAAATGCCGTCGCCAGCAGGAGAGGGAAGGACTCCCAAGGGAGCTGTCGCCGGAGACATCCGACGACGATGACGACGATGGTGAAGAGGAAAAGGACGACATGGCCGCCCGGCTCGGCCTCAGCCCCAGCTTGGGGTGTGGCCAGGGGCCGTCGGGTCAGCCCCCGAGCGGGCCGATGCCGTTGGTTCCCTGAGCCAGGACGCCGGATCCCCGACCCGAGGGGCAGGGGCAACCCGAGAGGGTACTTGACCCCTCGGCTGGAGGAGCTGACGCGACTTCAGGGAGCCGGGCCGAGGTACCCGTCCTTCGAGAGCCGCCACCCGTGCCGGCAGCGCGGGGGAGCGGTCCTCAGGTTGCCATGGCGGCGCCCGGGCAGTCCGCCTCCTCGGCATCGGGGGTGCCCAAAGCGAGGGTGGTGCCGAGGCCGTCGGCGAAGCGGACCTCGGCGGCGGTTCCAGGGAGCGGGAGCCAAGAGACCTCCCCCCAAGCACAGTGGATCATGGCCCGGAGCGGGTGAGTATCTTGGAATGTCTTCGTCCCGGCGCTTCATTCATATGTCCCGGCCGTGACTTTCTCTTTCTTCTTTTTTTCAGCAAGCGAAGCCATGGCCATACCGACCTGGCGCCCCGGAAAGTCCTTAAGACGGCGTCGGCGCGGGCGGCTGGCGCTACCCCAGGCCCTGCCGCTTAGCCGACCCTTTCGCAGGGCGTTTCGCCGCATGGGGCTCGGGCGTCGCATGTCTCGGGGGAGCAGGTCCCCGAGGCGGGCTCTTCCGCGGAGGCGGCCATCGTGATCGGGGAGGCGGCCGGCGCCGACGCGGTCCCGAGCCCGTCTGCCGTGCCGGCCGTGCCGGCGCCTGCCGCCACCGCAGTTGCCACCGTCGCAGTCGGAGAGCATCTGGTCGCTGCCAGCGTCGAGATGGCCGCAGCGTCGGTGCCCAGGGCCTCGGAAGAGGTGGGCGTGGACGCGCAGTTCATCCAGGCGGGCGGCAGCCTCGTCGCCTTGCGGCGGAGCCCCGAGGCCCGAGGCCAGTTGCTCCGATTCCGGACCCGCGAGGCCTCGGACCCTATCTTCGTTCTTGACGACGAACAGGAGGACCAGTCCTGGGACGAGCTCCGCAAGCGTGCGGAAGCAACGGTGGGGTCGCTCCGATCGTCGCTGGAGGTTCTCTGCGGGGACGTCCCCAAAATCCTCCAGGTAACGGTTTCAGGCATACCTTCTCCCTTCTGTGAGCGAGGCGTTCGTCATGACACCTTGTTTTCCTTTCCAGGATCTGACGGACCGGAGCACCGCCAAGTCGTCGTTCATCCGCCGCGAGGCCGACGTCTGGGGCTCGCTGCGATCCCTGAGGACTTCGCTCGCCGGGGCTACCGCGCGCCTTTCTCAGCAGGACGCTAAGATAGCGGACCTTCAGTTGCTCTGCGCTGATCTGAGGGCCGAGGCGGCGGCGGCGCGCGCGGAGGTGCTACGGCAGCGGTCAGAGTTCGTCCAGGTTGCCAAGGAGCGGGACCAATCTCGGGGCCAGGCTGCCGAGGCCGAAAGCCGGGCTAAGACCCTCGCGGCCGATCTAGCCGCAGCCCAAGTCGCGGCCTCGGAGCAGCGCGTCCGAGCCGGAGGTATGCCTCGATCGTCCTCGGTTCTCGTTCTTGTCCGTTTCTTCTGCTTGTGCTTGAGATCTTTCTTCTGGTTGTTCGCAGTGCTCGAGTCTGCCCTTGACGAGTCTGCCAAAGCGCTTGCCGAGGCGCTTGCTGGTGCTGCCGAGCAGAGGGAGGCCGACCTCGCGGCCATGTCCGAGGCCGTCTCGGATGTTTATCGGATCCTTGGCCCTGGCGACGTCCCTTTAGGAAGCTCCCCTCAAAGCCGTCTTCAAGCCTTAGGTGATTACGCGCGCGGTAAAGTCCGCGGGGCGCTACACCATGGCGTCAGGCGGGCCTTCGCCGTGCTCGCTTCCCATTACGTGGTGGACCTGGAGCGGGTCAGTGAGGGGTATTGTCTTCCTGACGAAGACAAAGCCGCCCTGGCAGAAGTTCAGCGGCTCGACGCGGTCGCCGCGGGTCCGAGCGCGGCGCTGGCGACCACCTTTGAGGCGGAGATCCTTCCTCCTGCGCCGCCGCTGGAGGCGGAGGTAGACCTTACCGACGGCGAGGGCGGAACTGAGGGCGCGGCGCCTGATTTTTGTTGGGGCAGTTTTTGTTGGATGTGCGCTTTACCGCGGCCGCCGAGGCCTGGACACTTTACTTTTCTTGCACGAAGTCGTACTCTCTTTTCTTTTAATTTTCGCACCTGGCCTGACTTGTCAACAATAGGGTGATTTCCCGAGTTGGGTCCTTTTTCGCGGCAAGCGATGAGTGAGGCGTCCCTAGCCCGGAGGCGTAGGTGTTCCTCGGCTCAGTCGGTGTCGCCGCTTATCTGTACCCACGTTCGCTCCTCGAGACCCTGCTTCTGACACATCCGGGAGAACGCAAAAGCCCCTTCTTGATCGAAAAACTTTTTTGACGCGAAAAAGTGCATCCGATCTCGACGCGGAGGGGTTTCCCCTTTTTAGCCCCCGAGGGAGGGTCGGGCTCCGCCGGGGCGAGGCCGACCCTTCCTTGATGACTGATTCTCGTGTGTGAGTGGGGGAAGGGCGCAGCCCCCGGGCGTCGTCCGTGCAGAGGCCGTTTGACGAGTCGGGCTCCTGCCCGAATATCCGGCGAGTGCTCGGTGACATCCCTCGGTATGCCGGGCATGTCCGAGGGACCCCACGCAAAAATGTCGTCGTTTGTGCGGGGAAAGTCGGCGAGCACTGCTTCCTATTTGGGGTCGGGCCCGGAACTGATCCGGACCTGCTTGGAGGTGTCGTCACTGGGATCGAGAGGGACAGCCTTAACCGTCTCCGCTGGCTCGAAGTTGCCGGCGTGTCGCTTCACGTCCGGCACCTCTCGGGAGAGGCTTTCCAGGTCGGCGATGAGGGCCTCGGACTCGGCGAGGGCCTCGGCGTACTCCACGCACTCCACATCGCATTCGAACGCGTGTTTGTACGTGGGGCCGACGGTGATGACCCCGTTGGGGCCCGGCATCTTGAGCTTCAGGGAGGTGTAGTTGGGGATGGCCATGAACTTCGCGTAGCATGGCCTTCCCAATACTGCGTGGTAGGTTCCTCAGAACCCGACCACCTCGAACGTCAAAGTCTCCCTTCGGAAGTTGGAGGGCGTTCCGAAGCAGACAGGAAGGTCGAGCTGTCCGAGGGGCTGGACGCGCTTCCCAGGAATGATCCCGTGGAAGGGCGCAGCGCCTGCTCGGACGGATGACAGATCGACGCGCAGGAGCCTGAGGGTCTCGGCGTAGATGATATTGAGGCAGCTGCCCCCATCCATCAGGACCTTGGTGAGCCTGACGTCACCGATGACGGGGTCGACGACGAGCGGGTACTTCCCCGGGCTCGGCACGTGGTCGGGGTGGTCATCTTGGTCGAAGGTGATGGGCTTGTCGGACCAGTCTAGGTAGACTGGCGCCGCCACCTTCATTGAGCAGACCTCCCGACGCTCTTGCTTACGATGCCGAGCCGAGGCATTCGCCGCATGCCCTCCGTAGATCATGAAGCAGTCGCGGACCTCGGGGAACTCTCCTTCTTGGTGATCTTCCTTTTTGTCATCGTCGCGGGCCCTGCCACCCTCCGCGGGTGGCCCGGCCCGGTGGAAGTGGCGCCGAAGCATGACGCACTCCTCGAGGGTGTGCTTGACGGGCCCCTGATGGTAAGGGCACGTCTCCTTGAGTGCCTTGTCGAAGAGGTTGGCACCTCCGGGGGGCTTCCGAGGGTTCTTGTATTCGGCGGCGGCGACAAGGTCCGTGCTGGCGGCGTCGCGTTTCGCTTGCGACTTCCTCCTGCCTTTCTTCTTGGCGCCGAGCGGAGTAGACGCCTCGGGAGCATCTTCCGACGGGCGGCCCTGGGGCTGCTTGTCCTTTCGGAAGATGGCCTCGACCGCCTCCTGACCAGAGGCGAACTTGGTGGCGATGTCCATCAGCTCGCTCGCCCTGGTGGGGGTCTTGCGACCCAACTTGCTCACCAGGTCACGGCAGGTGGTGCCGGCAAGGAACGCGCCGATGACATCAGAGTCGGTGATGTTGGGCAGCTCGGTGCGCTGCTTCGAGAATCGCCGGATGTAGTCCCGAAGAGACTCTCCCGGCTGTTGCCGGCAGCTTCGGAGGTCCCAGGAATTCCCGGGGCGCACGTACGTGCCCTGGAAGTTGCCGGCGAAAGCTTGGACCAGATCCTCCCAGTTGGAAATCTGCCCCGGAGGCAGGTGCTCCAACCAAGCGCGAGCAGTGTCGGAGAGGAACAGGGGGAGGTTGCGGATGATGAGGTTGTCGTCGTCCGTTCCACCCAGTTGACAGGCCAGGCGGTAGTCCGCGAGCCACAATTTCGGTCTCGTTTCCCCCGAGTACTTTGTGATAGTAGTCGGGGGTCGGAATCGGGTCGGAAACGGTGCCCGCCGAATGGCCCGGCTGAAGACCTGCGGACCGGGTGGTTCGGGCGAGGGACTCCGATCCTCCCCACTGTCGTAGCGTCCCCCACGCCTGGGGTGATAACCTCGGCTTATGTCACACCCGGTTTTGGAAGGCAAACCGAATGCGGACTATGTACGTGCCAGGATCAGAACTCACGTACATAGTGATTACATAAATGAACATCATCGCACAATGCTCGAATAATAACATAATAGAGTAAAAACTTGTTACATCACAGAGTCATAGACATCCACATAGTCATCAACTTAACAGATTAATCAAAGTGCTAGCGAAACGCAGTAAAGATAAGGCCTTCACAGGCAGCTGACTGGGGGTTGCCGCCAACCCACACCTAGAATTCATCGTAGTCTTGAAACTCCTGGAAGTCTCCTTCCACGGCTTCACCTTCTCCTGAGCAGTGGTTACAATGCGGACAACCTGGTGTTTTGTGGTAAAGCAAGGATGAGTACACATCAACGTACTCAGCAAATGTCCCGTTTGGCTGAAGTGGACTAGCTTTATGTGGGGTTAGGCTCAAGCAGTTGCTTTTAGTTGGTCAGGTATTTATCATTAGTGGAAGCCAAGTTTTATCATATAACCAACCCGTGAATCATTTCCTCATCGAGGAACATCATTATCGTCATCGAACCAAAATAATAAATAGAACCATTGTATCTCAGATCATTTGTATCTCTAATCAAAGAGGATCCCAAGGTTGCTCTTAACCGTGAGCACGGTTGATATATCAGTTTCACTACCCTCTGCAGAGGTCGCACACTTTACCCATGAGCCATGATTCCCTTTCTGCCCGGGGAGAGCTAATCCCCATTGACCACTACCTAGGTGGTCCAGCAGGGTATCACTACGTAGCTGTTACAAAGATTCCCTAGAGATCATAGCTGCCCGTTAGGTTTCTCCAGTTTGATAAACACAGTACTCCTCCCCGCAGGAGAGTGACTAACAAAAGCAAAACGAAAGAACCCCGGCACTCAGCCTCGGCAGAGCAAGCACTGTGCCTGGACCCCATTGACGGCACGACGGCGAAGCAACTACACCTCTAGTTCCTCTAATTATTTAGCTAAGGGCGCCCCATTTCACCCTCATGGTTGCACTGTTATCCCGGGTGGTCTCTCAACGAACAGGTCCTTACGGAGAGGTACTCAGGAAACAGCCTGAGCCCCCTAGAGTATCACAAGATCATCAACATAACCAGGATAACAGTATCATAAATATTCACATCATGTTCATTGATTAAGTTAAGGCAGTAGCAGAATGCTAACCATAATAGCCCATAAGGTCATCAAGGATAAAGTAAAGTGTAAAGCTAGTCAATCCTTAGGTTTCAAGTAAGTAATGCGGGACAGTGTATTATAAAGTAAATGGGACATAATGGGACTGAGGACACTTGCCTTCACCAAACTGTTGCTCAGGGACTTCCTCTGCAACTTCCTCGGGAAACACAGACTGCTCGTTGTCTACGCAAAGCAATCATTCACACTATGCACTTGGGAAAATAACAGACACAAACAATATACCAAACATATGCAGCAGAGAGGGGTCACAAGTTCATAACAGAAAAGGGATAGGCACTCTAAAGTTCCCTAGGTCTGGGGGTAGAGGGTTACACAAAGTGATTAACTATCTACTAATCAGGTCTAAATTGGTGGTGGGATTAAATAATTATCTGGTTTGAGTTTCTAAACTTAAGTGTTTAAGTCCACAAACTTAAGTAATCCAACTTTTATTAAAGTCTACTTATTTCCAATTATCCTAAATGAGGTTTCAATAGTCTTAGTCCTATCCTAGTGATTAGCTATTAATTAATACATGGAAACAGCAGGGAAACATTGCATAGACAGATAGATAATAATATTATGAGCATTTTGCAATTTGAAGCACCTAATTTGGAGTTCATATGACAAAGTTATGAATTTTACAAGTTTAGGGGTTAAAAATATGCCCTAGGGACCTATTTTGAATTAAATAAAAGGGCTGAGGACTTAACTGCGAGAAACCAGGGACGGCGGGCGCAATTTCCAGAAAACCGGGGGGTTCTTTAAGAAAAAGCGCGGGCGAAGGGGTATCGGGCGCTTACAGCCGTTGGATCTCAGATCGACGGCTAGGATTAGATCCTGCGGGCGGGCGCGCGGGCGCGCGGCGGCGGGAGCGGCTGACAGGCGGGGCCGGACGGACAGCGCGGGCGCGGGCGACTGGCAAGCGGGACCGGGCGGGCAGAGCGCGCGGGCGGACTGACGGGCGGGGCCGGGCTGACAGCGCGGGCGAGCGGGCGAGCTGACAAGTGGGGCCTAGCGGGCAGAGAGACGGGGTGAGGGGGCAGTGGGCCTGGGCCGCTGGATCTCCGGCGGACGGCCAGGATTGGGTTTGGCCTGATTAAAACGAGGCCGCCCGATCTGGGATGGACGGTGGGGATCGGGTGGCCGGCCTGGGCTTCCCCTACGGCTAGCTGGGGCGGCGGCGCCCGTCCCCGCGGCGGAGGGCTCGCCGGAGACGAGGGGCGCGGGCGACTGGCGGGGCTTTGGGGCAATCCGAGCGGTCAGGGAGGTCGGGAAGGGCACGGGGACTCCATTGGTGGGGTCTGGGTCGGGGCAGAGGCACCGGAGGGGGGCGATTCACGGCGGGGCGGCTCGGCGGCGGGGTTTCTCTACTCCGGCGAGCAATCACATGCAGCAGAGAGCAAGACAAAGGGCAATAGGGGCGGGAGAGGTCCGTTACCTCAAGGCGGGCTCCGGGGACTCCTCGGCGGCGACGGGGACGCGACGGAGACTCGGGCCGACGGTGGCGGCTGCACGGCGGACGACGGGTGAGCGCGGGCAGAGAGAAATAGGGAGGGGGAGAGGGAATTGGGGCGCGTTCCGGGTTGCGGACGCCAGAGCGGAGCTCACCGGGGCTACGGGCGCGGCGGAGCTCCACCGGCGACGAGGAACCGAGCTCGGGACGGCGGGGGTTATGGCGGCGGTGCTCTGCGTGCGCGCAGCGAGGGGGAGAGAGGGTCTACTGGGCGCAAATGGGGGGAGGGGGTGAGGGCGAGTGGGGTTCGGGGCTCAAGTGGCCAGGGGCGAGGTGGGGCGAGTCCCACGCGCGACGTGGGCGCGGAGATCGCGGGCGCGAGCAGCTCGGGCGGCGGTTACGCGAGGAAGACGGGGCTGACACCCCGGGCCCGCGAGCAGAGGGAGAGCGAGGGAGCGAGCGCGCACGGGGAAAGCGGGCGCCGACAGGTGGGACCGGCTGCGCAGAGAGAGAAGGGGAGGGTGCGCGGAGGGCGGGAGCGCCGACAGGTGGGGCCCGCTGCGCAGAGAGAGGAGGGGAGGGAGGCGCGCGCGCGGGAGAGATGGGCCGGCTGGGCCGAAAGGCCGGGGGGCGGCTGGGTTGGGCTGCTTTCCTCTTTTCTTTTTATTTTGCAATTTCCTTTCTCTTTTCTTTTTATTTTCTCCATTTGATTCAAATTCAAATGTGCCACAAATTCAAATTAGACCTTTTGAGAGTTATGCACCAAACAAAAGTGAAATCTAGGGTTCAACATGATGCAACAATTCATACTCCCTTAGGGTTTAACATAATAAGCTATAATTACAAGTAAAATAAGCACTTAGCTCCTATAGAAATGAGAGAGAAAAGAATGAGGAAGGATGAGAAAAGGAAGTAACACCTGAATTTGTGAATATGAGCAAAGAAATTTTATACCCCCAAATTCAGGGTGTTACAAACCTATCCCCCTTAAAAGAATCTCGCCCCCGAGATTCAAGGTTGGTCAGCAAAGAGTTCAGGGTATTTGGCTTTCAGATCATCTTCTCGTTCCCAGGTTGCTTCTTCCTCCGAATGGTGACCCCATCTGACTTTGCACATTCTGATGGTATTCCTCCGGGTGACTCTGTCTGCAAACTCCAGAATCTGCGTTGGCTTCTCTATGTATGTCAGATCCTCCTGGACTTCCAAACCCTCCACTGGCAACTGTTCTTCTGGTACTCGCAGACACTTCTTCAATTGTGACACGTGGAACACGTTGTGCACTGCCGACAAACTTTCTGGTAGGTTGAGTTGATAAGCCACTTCTCCACGCTTTGCTTGAATCTGATATGGTCCAACGTACCGGGGTGCTAACTTGCCTTTAACTCCGAACCTTCTGACTCCCCTGATAGGTGACACCTTCAGATAGACGTAATCTCCCACTTCGAAACTCAGTTCTCTTCTCCTTCGGTCCGCATAGCTTCGCTGCCTTGATTGTGCTATCTTCAGATTCTCCCGAACCATTTTGATATTCTCTTCGGCTTCACGCAAAATGTCGGGGCCAAACACCTGTCTCTCACCAGGCTGGTCCCAATGCAGTGGAGTCCTACAACTCCGTCCATAGAGTGCCTGAAACGGCGACATTTTCAAGCTGGCTTGGTAACTATTGTTGTAGGAGAATTCTGCATAAGGTAACCTTTTGTCCCATCCTGACTTGTCTTGCAACGCACAGGCTCTCAGCATATCCTCTAGGATCTGATTAGTTCTTTCAGTCTGACCGTCTGTCTGTGGATGATAAGCCGAGCTGAAGTTCAAATGGGTGCCCAAGGCTTCTTGTAGCTGCTGCCAAAAATGAGAGGTGAACTGCGTTCCTCGATCTGACACTATCTTCTTCGGCACACCATGAAAGCAAACTATCCGTGACATGTATAACTCAGCTAACGTTGCTCCGGTATATGTGGTCTTCACAGGTATGAAATGGGCCACCTTTGTTAAGCGGTCCACAACCACCCAGATGGAATCATAACCGGCCCGGGTACGAGGTAGGCCAACTATAAAATCCATCCCGATCTCGTCCCACTTCCACTGAGGAATCCGCAATGGCTGCAACAATCCGGCGGGCCTTTGATGCTCTGCTTTGGTTCTTTGACAGCTATCACAGATGGCGACATACTCTGCGATCTCTCTTTTCATGCCATACCACCAGAACCTCCTTTTTAAATCCTGATACATCTTCTCACTTCCCGGGTGTATGGAGTAGGCTGTCTCATGAGCTTCCTTTAGGATCAGTTCCCGAATAGGTTTGAGGTCGGGGACACACAATCGGTCCTTGAACCATATTACTCCCTCTTCATCCTCTCGAAAGTCTTTGCCTCTTCCTTCCAAGATTAGCTGCCGGATTTTGTTGATGCTTTCATCATCCTTCTGCCCTTCTTTGATCTCCCGCTCTAGGGTGGGCTCTAATTCCACTGTTACTCCTTGCGTACTGTTCAAAAAACCAAGGCTCAATCTATCGAACTCCTTGGCTAACTCATATGGCATTGGGTACATGGCCAACATATTGACTTGACTCTTCCTGCTCAGAGCATCTGCAACCACATTGGCTTTGCCCGGATGGTAATGTATCTCCAACTCATAGTCTTTGATCAATTCCAACCATCTTCGCTGCCTCATGTTTAACTCTGACTGGGTAAATATGTACTTCAGACTTTTATGATCTGTGTAGATGTCGCACTTCTGCCCATACAGGTAATGCCTCCAGGTCTTCAAAGCATGAACTACCGCTGCCAACTCCAGGTCATGTGTGGGATAATTTTTCTCATGGATCTTCAGCTGTCGAGATGAGTATGCTACAACTCTTCCTTCTTGCATTAGCACACATCCCAATCCGGTGTAAGAAGCATCGCAATACACTGAGAATGGCTTGTGAACATCAGGCAGGACTAACACCGGAGCTGTAGTCAATCTATTTTTCAGTTCTTCAAATGCTTCCTGACACTTTTGGGTCCACTTGAACTCAACTTTCTTCGCTAGTAACGCTGTCATTGGTCTTGCAATCTTTGAGAAGCCTTCGATGAAACGCCGGTAATACCCAGCCATTCCAATGAAACTCTTGATCCCACGAACATCCTTTGGTGCTTTCCAGTTCAGGATATCTGCTACTTTCTTTGGATCCACTGCCAACCCTTCTTGATTTATGATGTGACCCAGAAACAAGACTTCATGAATCCAGAACTCGCATTTGCTCAGCTTGGCATACAGCTGTTGCTCTCGTAGCCTTTGCAATACCATCTTCAAATGCTCCACATGCTCATCCTCACTTTTGGAATATATGAGAATGTCATCGATAAACACTACCACGAACTTGTCCAGATAATCCATGAACACACTGTTCATCAGGTACATAAAGAAAGCTGGCGCATTTGTCAAACCAAAGGACATAACTGTGAATTCATATAACCCGTACTTGGTGATGAATGCTGTCTTCGGTATATCCGAGGGTCGGATTCTGAGTTGATGGTAGCCTGACCTCAGATCTATCTTCGAGAATACGCTGGCACCTCTGAGCTGGTCGAACAAATCTTCTATCCTTGGCAGGGGGTACTTGTTCTTGACAGTGACTTCATTCAAGGCTCTGTAGTCTATGCACATCCTTTTGGTACCATCTTTCTTCTCTACAAACAACACCGGAGCGGCCCAAGGCGAGGTACTTGGTCTGATGTAACCCTTCTCTAACATCTCATCTATCTGCTTCTTGAGTTCCACCAATTCTGGTCCAGACACTCGGTAGGCCCTTTTGGAAATGGGGGCGGTACCAGGGATAAGCTCTATGGCAAACTCAACCTTTCTCTCGGGTGGCATACCCGTTAGCTCCTCGGGAAATACGTCCGGAAAGTCCGACACTACCTTGATAGTCTCGAGCGGGTTGGGTTCCTTACTATCAACTGAAATCTGGTGACAGACACCCTCCGCTGATTCGGGCATCCTTAGCTCGGCCACTACCTCTTCTCCTGACGGGGACTTTAATGTTACGGTCCTCTTGTCACAGCTAATATTCGCTTCATACCTCATTAACCAATTCATCCCTAGAATGACATCTATCCCAGGGGTGTCTATTACTATTAAGTCACTGGGGAACCCTATCCCCCTTATTTCCACCCTTATATTTGAGCATATTTTATCTGTTTGCACCTTGCCACCAACTGAATTAATCCTCATGGGCGGCATCATTGCCTCTACTGAGATGTTATGCAATTCTACCCAGGTTGCAGTGACAAATGAATGAGTTGCACCAGTATCAAATAGCACTTTTGTGGGATGAGATTCGACTGAAAACATACCTACTGCCACATCTGGTGCATCCTGGATCGCTTCGGCCTCCAAGTGGTTCACCTTTCCACGGTTGTACGCTTGGTTACGATTGCCTGCTACCGGCTGCAGCACACCTTGCCTTGTTGGAGCATTGGGGTTGGTCTGCTGCTGCGCCGCCTTCTTCGGGCACTGCATCGCCCAGTGGCCTTGCTCTCCGCAGTGGAAACATCCTCTGCCTCCTCCTTGTGCTGGGGCTGCCTGGTTGCTCTGGTTTGCTGCTGAGGCAGGAAGGCGAGGTGCCTGGTTGTTCTGCTTCTGATACTGATTACCTCCCTGCTGGCTGTTCTGACGATACTGCTGCTGCTGCTGCTGATACTGCCTCTGAAACTGCTGCTGATGCGGACGCTGGTTCTGATTCTGATATCCTTGTGGGTGACCGGGCCTGCCTTGCTGAGATGAACTGCCTGAGAAACGTGGACGGCTGATGCCTCCGGTCTGGGGTCCACTCATCTTGCGCTTCCGATCTTCCATATCCTTACGCTTCTTCTCAGTCATAACTGCCCTATCGATCAGGTGCTGGAAGGTGGGGAAGGTGTGATTCATCAGCTGGTAATGCAGGGGATCCACCAAACCTCTCATGAACCTGTACTGCCTTTTAGCATCAGTGTTGACATCCTCAGGTGCATAACGAGATAGCTGCAGAAACTTGTCTCTGTATTCACTAACAGACAGGGGTCCCTGCTTCAGAGCCAGAAACTCCTCCTTCTTCACGATCATCAGTCCCTCCGGCACATGGTACCTGCGGAAACTCTCGCTGAATTCCTCCCAAGTGATGGCTTCGGGGTCAGCATGTGTGGCGAGGTAGGACTCCCACCAGGACTGGGCTGCTCCCCTTAGCTGACGGGGGCCATACAGAACCTTCTCCCTGTCGTCACATTGAGCGGTGCGCAGTTCTCTCTCCACTGCGCGCAGCCAGTCTTCTGCATCCATGGGGTCGGCAGAATGGGCGAAGGTAGGAGGGTGCCCTCTCATGAACTCACCACGCCTATCTCGTGGCATCTGGGGCATCTGCACTTGCAATTGGGGTTGAGGTTGCTGTTGAGCCTGCTGCATGGCTGCCAGAGTCTGCCCAATGGCCTGCACTGCCTGAGTCTGCATCAAGAACATCTGCTCCACTGTCATCGGGGGTGGTGGGGGAGGCTGCCTCTGTTGTTCCTCCTGCTGGTCATGCTGCTCTTGCTGAGCACGCCTGTTGCATCGGCGCCTGTTGTCAGACATCTGTGGGAGACATTCATACATCAGCATTGATCTTACAATCCTCCAGCATAAGAAAAGAGAACACAGAATTCTTCATGACACTGAGTGAACAAAAAGCTTCACTGATCCTCATAATGATTCAACACAGCTTCCCAGATAAGGAAGGAAAGTAAGAGTAAATGGCTTCCCAACTAAACAACTGACTTCATTAATATTACTAGCTAAGCCAAACTGCAGGGGAAACCCGCATGTTGGCTACAGTCATTACAAAGATCCAAATCCAGTACAAGTTCATCATAACAAGCATGCAAGCGACTGATAAGCAAACTAAACTAAATGGAAGCAACTGATAAGCAAACTAAACTGACTACCTAAGACTGAGATATCTGACTTAAGAATTATTACAAACTCCGACGCTAACGATCTAAGGATCCAGATCTATCCTGGTCTTACAGACAGGGGAACCATAAGTGTGGTGACCACGCGGCGGCGAGCGGTATGGGTGCTGAGTCCCAACAGGAGCGGGAGAACCACCCTCCTGGTGATGGCGCTCTGCCAGCTCAGCACGCAACTCCGCAATCTCCGTTCGAGCCCTGCTCAGCTCGTCCAGAGAGTGATCCAGCTCAGTGTTAAGCACTGCGACTAGGTTGACTGTGCTGCTCAACCTAGGGTTAGCCTCACCAACAGGTGAGACAACCACACTCTCTGTGCTGCCAGTAGGGCGGCGGGGGTAGTACCGAAGGTTAAGACCGTCGGCCACCCCACCGAACAAAGAACAGTACTGAGAGAGTGCACGCCGTGCTGCATCCTGCATAGCCGCCTCTGCAGTGTCCCTCTCGGAGATGGAATAGTGCTCCGAAACGGCCTCCGCACCCCGGAGGTCATCCTCCGGACGGCGAACTAGGCAGGTAGCCTCCCAGCGGTCCGGGTACCTCCCGCGACTGTGCTGGTAGACCACACAACGATACTCGATCGACCAGGTGTGCCGGTCAAAAGCCTGGCGCAGCAAGGTGTCGAGTGCGTCGTGGAAGTGACAACCGCGAGCGGCGTCACGGGTGATGGGTCGGGCGACCCATCCTTCCGCCTCCTGCGGCTCAGAGGACTCCGTGCTGTGGTCTGAGTCGTCGTCGTCGGGGTCTCCTCCAGGTCCTCCTCCAACAGCCGGGACGTCCCGCGGTGGTGCAAGGGGCGCCTCCAGCTGGGCAACAGAGGAACGGGGCCTCACGGACTCCACCTCACGCTGGGATGAGGAGGAAGATACCTGCTGCTCTCTGTGCTGGCGTCGGCGTTCCTGCTCCTCACGCAGGCGGTGGTGCAGCCTCTCCAGGTGACTCGACTGACCGGACACGGTGCGGTGCAGGGGACGCTCCGCAAGTCGAGACGGCAGGAAAGGAATCACCGACTTACGTGCAGTGTGTCTAAGACGAGCCATCTACAAAAGACACCGTAAGCATAAGAGTAAGAGCAGAACTAATATGACAAGTGAATAAACCATAGACAGAATAAGATAAAAATTTTACAAGGTATAATATAGTATATATATATATGTAGTGAAACATAGGGTTGGTCGAGATGACCGACTTTTGAAGTAACATCAGAGGTCAAGGTGAGAGAGAAGGTCAATAGTTCTTAGTACGACCAGTGCTACTCTAGGTCAGCGGTCCTACAGTCAGCAAGGCTTTGATACCACTTATGTCACACCCGGTTTTGGAAGGCAAACCGAATGCGGACTATGTACGTGCCAGGATCAGAACTCACGTACATAGTGATTACATAAATGAACATCATCGCACAATGCTCGAATAATAACATAATAGAGTAAAAACTTGTTACATCACAGAGTCATAGACATCCACATAGTCATCAACTTAACAGATTAATCAAAGTGCTAGCGAAACGCAGTAAAGATAAGGCCTTCACAGGCAGCTGACTGGGGGTTGCCGCCAACCCACACCTAGAATTCATCGTAGTCTTGAAACTCCTGGAAGTCTCCTTCCACGGCTTCACCTTCTCCTGAGCAGTGGTTACAATGCGGACAACCTGGTGTTTTGTGGTAAAGCAAGGATGAGTACACATCAACGTACTCAGCAAATGTCCCGTTTGGCTGAAGTGGACTAGCTTTATGTGGGGTTAGGCTCAAGCAGTTGCTTTTAGTTGGTCAGGTATTTATCATTAGTGGAAGCCAAGTTTTATCATATAACCAACCCGTGAATCATTTCCTCATCGAGGAACATCATTATCGTCATCGAACCAAAATAATAAATAGAACCATTGTATCTCAGATCATTTGTATCTCTAATCAAAGA
Organism: Zea luxurians; assembly: GCA_029449295.1. Lineage (NCBI taxonomy): Eukaryota > Viridiplantae > Streptophyta > Magnoliopsida > Poales > Poaceae > Zea > Zea luxurians. Next base: position 69,721,196 of record JAOPSE010000016.1, on the reverse strand, counting down.
GGATCCCAAGGTTGCTCTTAACCGTGAGCACGGCTGATATATCAGTTTCACTACCCTCTGCAGAGGTCGCACACTTTACCCATGAGCCATGATTCCCTTTCTGCCCGGGGAGAGCTAATCCCCATTGACCACTACCTAGGTGGTCCAGCAGGGTATCACTACGTAGCTGTTACAAAGATTCCCTAGAGATCATAGCTGCCCGTTAGGTTTCTCCAGTTTGATAAACACAGTACTCCTCCCCGCAGGAGAGTGACTAACAAAAGCAAAACGAAAGAACCCCGGCACTCAGCCTCGGCAGAGCAAGCACTGTGCCTGGACCCCATTGACGGCACGACGGCGAAGCAACTACACCTCTAGTTCCTCTAATTATTTAGCTAAGGGCGCCCCATTTCACCCTCATGGTTGCACTGTTATCCCGGGTGGTCTCTCAACGAACAGGTCCTTACGGAGAGGTACTCAGGAAACAGCCTGAGCCCCCTAGAGTATCACAAGATCATCAACATAACCAGGATAACAGTATCATAAATATTCACATCATGTTCATTGATTAAGTTAAGGCAGTAGCAGAATGCTAACCATAATAGCCCATAAGGTCATCAAGGATAAAGTAAAGTGTAAAGCTAGTCAATCCTTAGGTTTCAAGTAAGTAATGCGGGACAGTGTATTATAAAGTAAATGGGACATAATGGGACTGAGGACACTTGCCTTCACCAAACTGTTGCTCAGGGACTTCCTCTGCAACTTCCTCGGGAAACACAGACTGCTCGTTGTCTACGCAAAGCAATCATTCACACTATGCACTTGGGAAAATAACAGACACAAACAATATACCAAACATATGCAGCAGAGAGGGGTCACAAGTTCATAACAGAAAAGGGATAGGCACTCTAAAGTTCCCTAGGTCTGGGGGTAGAGGGTTACACAAAGTGATTAACTATCTACTAATCAGGTCTAAATTGGTGGTGGGATTAAATAATTATCTGGTTTGAGTTTCTAAACTTAAGTGTTTAAGTCCACAAACTTAAGTAATCCAACTTTTATTAAAGTCTACTTATTTCCAATTATCCTAAATGAGGTTTCAATAGTCTTAGTCCTATCCTAGTGATTAGCTATTAATTAATACATGGAAACAGCAGGGAAACATTGCATAGACAGATAGATAATAATATTATGAGCATTTTGCAATTTGAAGCACCTAATTTGGAGTTCATATGACAAAGTTATGAATTTTACAAGTTTAGGGGTTAAAAATATGCCCTAGGGACCTATTTTGAATTAAATAAAAGGGCTGAGGACTTAACTGCGAGAAACCAGGGACGGCGGGCGCAATTTCCAGAAAACCGGGGGGTTCTTTAAGAAAAAGCGCGGGCGAAGGGGTATCGGGCGCTTACAGCCGTTGGATCTCAGATCGACGGCTAGGATTAGATCCTGCGGGCGGGCGCGCGGGCGCGCGGCGGCGGGAGCGGCTGACAGGCGGGGCCGGACGGACAGCGCGGGCGCGGGCGACTGGCAAGCGGGACCGGGCGGGCAGAGCGCGCGGGCGGACTGACGGGCGGGGCCGGGCTGACAGCGCGGGCGAGCGGGCGAGCTGACAAGTGGGGCCTAGCGGGCAGAGAGACGGGGTGAGGGGGCAGTGGGCCTGGGCCGCTGGATCTCCGGCGGACGGCCAGGATTGGGTTTGGCCTGATTAAAACGAGGCCGCCCGATCTGGGATGGACGGTGGGGATCGGGTGGCCGGCCTGGGCTTCCCCTACGGCTAGCTGGGGCGGCGGCGCCCGTCCCCGCGGCGGAGGGCTCGCCGGAGACGAGGGGCGCGGGCGACTGGCGGGGCTTTGGGGCAATCCGAGCGGTCAGGGAGGTCGGGAAGGGCACGGGGACTCCATTGGTGGGGTCTGGGTCGGGGCAGAGGCACCGGAGGGGGGCGATTCACGGCGGGGCGGCTCGGCGGCGGGGTTTCTCTACTCCGGCGAGCAATCACATGCAGCAGAGAGCAAGACAAAGGGCAATAGGGGCGGGAGAGGTCCGTTACCTCAAGGCGGGCTCCGGGGACTCCTCGGCGGCGACGGGGACGCGACGGAGACTCGGGCCGACGGTGGCGGCTGCACGGCGGACGACGGGTGAGCGCGGGCAGAGAGAAATAGGGAGGGGGAGAGGGAATTGGGGCGCGTTCCGGGTTGCGGACGCCAGAGCGGAGCTCACCGGGGCTACGGGCGCGGCGGAGCTCCACCGGCGACGAGGAACCGAGCTCGGGACGGCGGGGGTTATGGCGGCGGTGCTCTGCGTGCGCGCAGCGAGGGGGAGAGAGGGTCTACTGGGCGCAAATGGGGGGAGGGGGTGAGGGCGAGTGGGGTTCGGGGCTCAAGTGGCCAGGGGCGAGGTGGGGCGAGTCCCACGCGCGACGTGGGCGCGGAGATCGCGGGCGCGAGCAGCTCGGGCGGCGGTTACGCGAGGAAGACGGGGCTGACACCCCGGGCCCGCGAGCAGAGGGAGAGCGAGGGAGCGAGCGCGCACGGGGAAAGCGGGCGCCGACAGGTGGGACCGGCTGCGCAGAGAGAGAAGGGGAGGGTGCGCGGAGGGCGGGAGCGCCGACAGGTGGGGCCCGCTGCGCAGAGAGAGGAGGGGAGGGAGGCGCGCGCGCGGGAGAGATGGGCCGGCTGGGCCGAAAGGCCGGGGGGCGGCTGGGTTGGGCTGCTTTCCTCTTTTCTTTTTATTTTGCAATTTCCTTTCTCTTTTCTTTTTATTTTCTCCATTTGATTCAAATTCAAATGTGCCACAAATTCAAATTAGACCTTTTGAGAGTTATGCACCAAACAAAAGTGAAATCTAGGGTTCAACATGATGCAACAATTCATACTCCCTTAGGGTTTAACATAATAAGCTATAATTACAAGTAAAATAAGCACTTAGCTCCTATAGAAATGAGAGAGAAAAGAATGAGGAAGGATGAGAAAAGGAAGTAACACCTGAATTTGTGAATATGAGCAAAGAAATTTTATACCCCCAAATTCAGGGTGTTACAGCGCACCCTTTCGTCGAGGCAGGCCCGACGGTCGCGATGAGGGTGCTCGTCGCCGAGGTGGCCCGGGGCCGCAGGCGCGGTGTTGCGCGTGCGCCCGGTGTAGACCGAGGCTTCCCGCATGAGTCGGGAAGTCGCGGCACGAGGTTCCAAGGGGTACCCCTGCCTTCGGGAGGCAGAGCTCTCGGCCCGCCGGGCCGCAGCGCCTTCCAGGAGATGCTTGAGCTCTCCCTGGATTCGCCGACCCTCGGTGGTTGATGACTCCGGCATCGCGCGGAGGAGCATCGCTGCGGCTGCCAGGTCCTGACCGGTTCCGCCGGATGCGGGTGGCGGTCTGTCCCTGGCATCGTTGGCGATGGGGTGCTGGAGACCCTAGGGCAGGTGACGTATTTCTCCGGCCGGGGGCTGGCCCGCCCATACCTGCCCGACGTCCCGGCGGATTGCCTCGAGCGCTCCTGCTCCCTCATCGAGCCCGGCCTACGCCCCGCGGACTTGCTCGAGCTGTGGGTCGTAACCCCCCGCCGGAACGGGGACCACAGCTAGCTCCCGCGGGATGTCGGCGCGAGGCGCTGGCCTAGGGAGATCACCATCCTCCGGCATGCCGAGACAGCTGCCTCCGGAGGGATCCCCTAGCTCGACGTGGAAACATTCGCGGCTCGGGCCGCAGTCCTTGTCGTCAAGGCTGCGGCTGCCGTCGGAACAGTCGGAGAGGCAGTAGTTGCATGCGGTCATGAAGTCCCGCATGGCACTGGGGTTGCCAGATCTAGAGAAATCCCAGCAGATGCTGGGGTCGTCATCTTCCTCGGACCCAGAGGGTCCGTAGGTCGAGACGCCCGTCAATCGGTCCCAAGGCGACCGCACACGAAACCCGAAAGGGGTTGCACTCGCCTCAACGTGAGCGCCCGCCAGAGCGAGGTCACTAGGCGGGTTGAGGTCGAGTTGAAATGACAAAGGATGGGAATCAGCCGGTACCTTTTGGTCGACGAGGAGCGACGAAGTCACATCGGGGGCTGATCGCGCCGTCGTCCTGGGTACGAGTGCGACGTCCTGCAGGCCCTCCGTGAGCGCGCTGGCGTCGTCCACTTGCTCGGGGTTGGCGTGTCGCGGGGGGGACGGCGCTCGCCTTCGCCTCAAACGCGAGGGTGACGCCCGACGCGTCCTCCGTTGGGGCGCTGGGGATGTCAATTTGCTCGACAGCCGACTGAGCGCAGCCTCCCGCTCAGCCCTGGTTGCCCCGCCTCCTCCTCCGATGGCGAGGGAGAGGATGGGGCGAGCTCGAAAGTTGTCCTTCCCCCACGCGGGAAAGACGTCGTCGATTCCGCCGCCGGCGGGCGGGCTGTCCGCCACCATTGTCGCTGTCGCGCGGCGGTGGAAGGAGTATCATGTCGAAGCTGCCGTCGAAAGACATGAACTCGAGGCTCCCGAAACGGAGCACCGTCCCGGGTTGAAGAGGTCGTTGGAGACTGCCCATCTGGAGCTTGACGGGAAACTGCTCGTCAACACGCAGCAGGCCCCTACCTGGCGCGCCAACTGTCGGCGTTTCGAGACCGGGGGGTCCTCGAGCCGACGAGTGAGTGTGCCGCGTGCCCCAGCCCAGATGGGTCGAGCGCGTGGGCGAGCGCGAAGGGGGGAGAGCGAGGTGGCCGGAGCCGGGTCGTGAGGGAGGCGGAGATCCCGCGGCCTTCGTGTTCGTCCCGCGCCCAGGTCGGGTGCGCTTGCAGTAGGGGGTTACAAGCGTCCGCGCGGGTGAGGGGAGCGAGCGGCCCCAAGAGAGCGCCTGCCCCTGCCCTCGTTCCCGCGGGGCCAACCTTCTCTAAGAAGGCCCTGGTCCTTCCTTTTATAGGCGCAAGGAGAGGATCCAGGTGTACAATGGGGGTGCAGCAGAGTGCTACGTGTCTAGCGGGGGAGAGCTAGCGCCCTGGGTACATGCCAATGTGGCAGCCGGAGAGAACTTGGCACCCAGCCGGTGTGGTGTCGTGGCTGTCGGAGGAGTAACGGAGCCTGGTGGAGGGACAGCTGTTGGAACAGTTGGGCTCTTGCTGACGTCTCCCTGCTTCCGTAAGGGAGCCGAGAGCCGCCGTCGTCATGGGTCTAGCGGGGCGCCATCATTGCCTATCTGGCCGAGCTAGCCAGATGGGACGTCGGTCTTGTTCTCTGCGACCCAAGTCAGCTCGGGGCAGGGTGATGATGGCGCTTCCTGTTGACGTGGCGGACTTGTGCCCTAGGTCGGGCGACATGGAGGCTCCTCCGAGGCCGAGGTCGAGTCTGAGCTCCTGGGTCGGGCGAGGTGGAGGTCGTTCGGCAGAGGCCAGGGCGGAGTCCGAGCCCTGGGTCGGGCGAAGCGGAGTTCGTCGTCTTCCGGGGCCTTAGCCCGAGTCCGAGCCCTGGGTCGGGCAGAGCGGAGTTCGCCGTTGAGAGCACCTAGAGGGGGGGTGAATAGGTGATCCTGTAAAAACTTCAAACTTAAGCCACAAAAACTTGTTAAGTGTTAGCACGATTATTGCCAAGTGGCTAATGTGAAGTCTCAACAAAACACAGTATCACAAAAGATCAAGCACAGAGGTGACACAGTAGTTTATCCCGTGGTTCGGCCAAGACCAACGCTTGCCTACTCCACGTTGTGGCGTCCCAACGGACGAGGGTTGCAATCAACCCCTCTCAAGCGGTCCAAAGACCCACTTGAATACCACGGTGTTTTGTTGTTCCTTTCACTATCCCGTTTGCAAGGAATCTCCACAAATTGGAGTCTCTTGCCCTTACAAGTATATGATCACAAATGAAACACAGAGTAAGGGAGGGAAGCAACACACACAAATCCACAGCGAAATGCGCACACACACGGCCAAGACTCGAGCTCACAAGAGTATCACAAAGTTCTCACTAGAACGGAGCTCGAATCACTTAGAATCACAAATGAAAGCGCAAAGACTAAGTGTGGATGATCAAGAATGCTCAAAGGTTGCTTGTATCTTCCCTCCATGCGCCTAGGGGCTCCTTTTATAGCCCCAAGGCAGCTAGGAGCCGTTGAGAGCAAATCCGGAAGGCCATCCTTGCCTTCTGTCGTCGGGGGCACCGGACAGTCCGGTGCACACCGGACAGTGTCCGGTGCCCGATTTGTTTCCATAACAGGCGCTTCCGACCGTTGCCGACCGTTGGAAGATCTGGAGCCGTTGGCACACCGGACATGTCCGGTGCACACCGGACAGTCCGGTGCCTTCTTCCGACCGTTGGCTCCGCCACGTGTCCCGCGCGGATTGCGCGGCCGACCGTTGGCCCGGCCGACCGTTGGCTCACCGGACAGTCCGGTGCACACCGGACAGTCCGGTGAATTTTAGCCGTACGCCGTCGGCCAATTTCCCGAGAGCGGCCAGTTTGCGCTGAGTCGGCCTGGCGCACCGGACACTGTCCGGTGCACACCGGACAGTCCGGTGCTCCAGACCGAGCTGGGTCTTGGCACCACACAGCCAAGTCTTTTCTCCTCTTCTCTTTTCTTCTTCTTTCTGTTTCTAACACTTAGACAATTATATTAGTACACAAAACCAATGTACTAAGGCTTAGAAACGTACCTTTACTTCATGATTTGCACCTTGTTCATCCATGTACATAAATTCACAATTAAGCACATGTGTTGGCACTCAATCACCAAAATACTTAGAAATGGCCCAAGGGCACATTTCCCTTTCAATCTCCCCCTTTTTGGTGATTTATGCCAACACAACATAAAGCAACTAGAACAAGTGCAAACTCACTTCAAATAAAACTTAAAGTTATTTTGAATCAATTTTGGCATATATGGATCATCCTTTGCCACCACTTGGTTTGTTTTTGCAAATCAAGCTCAAATCTCTATCTCTAAGTTAAACACACATGTTGAAGCATAAAGAGAGTCATTCCAAAAGAGATTGATCAAAGATTTCAAAAACTCCCCCTTTTTCCCATAATCAATACTTCTCCTCACAAGAAGCCAACTTTTGACAAGAGAGACAACATAAGAATTTTGACAAACCAAAAACTCTATTCTACTATTTTCAAAATCTCTCAAGTGGTAGCTGATCCATTTATTGCTTTGGCCTTTATTTTCTCCCCCTTTGGCATCAACCACCAAAACGGGATCAATTTTGGCCCTTTAACCCCATTGCCTCACCAAAAATCTTCAATTAAGAGCAAGTGGCGACAAGAGTTCATGAGATGGACTTGGAATTAGTTACCCTCTCATCGGAGTGCAGTGGAAGTCTTGCATGATCCAAGTCCACCTTTTCCCTTTCAATTCTACTTTGAGACTAAATCAACCAAACTCAAGCATATGGTTAGTCAAAAAAGATCAAGTTGTAACACATCTCCCCCTAAATATGTGCATCACTTTGCCACGGACTTGTGAGGTCCGGGGAGTGTTTGTACAACTTGAGCACCATAATAAGCAACAAAATGCAGAATGAACATGATCAAAGGCATAAATACATGTATGCTATATTTCAATCCAAGTTCCGCGAATCTAAGACATTTAGCTCACTACGCAGCCTGCAAAAGGTCTTCTCATCTAAAGGCTTGGTAAAGATATCGGCTAGCTGGTTTTCGGTGCTAACATAAAACACTTCGATATCTCCCTTTTGCTGGTGGTCTCTCAAAAAGTGATGCCGGATGTCAATGTGCTTTGTGCGGCTGTGCTCAACAGGATTTTCCGCTATTCGGATAGCACTCTCATTATCACATAGGAGTGGGACTTTGCTCAGATTGTAGCCAAAGTCCCGGAGGGTTTGCCTCATCCAAAGTAGTTGCGCGCAACACTGTCCTGCGGCAACATACTCGGCCTCAGCAGTGGATAGGGCAACGGAGGTTTGTTTCTTAGAGTTCCATGACACCAGGGACCTTCCTAAGAATTGGCACGTCCCTGATGTACTCTTCCTATCGACCTTACATCCAGCATGAACCCCCGGATGCATAAACCTGCAAGGCAAATTTAGGCTTGGGTCTTAGGTACCCAACTCATGTTGGGTCCTGCAAGGTTAGCACAAATGTCCTTAGGGACCCAAATGCAAGTCCTGTCTCCCTTGCATTTTGCCCCTAACTTCCTAGCAACTATTTTCCTATCCTTTCTACAAATAGCAAAGGAAGTGTTTTAAAGCACAATAAATTATAGAAGGTTCATTCACTACTTTCCTAGGAGCATGAATAACATTCTTTCTAGGCACATGAGCAATATTTCTCCTAGGCATATGTACAACATTTCTCCTACACATATCCCTATCATGCTTATAAGAAGAACTAGGAGCAAACATGGCATGAGAATCATAAACATGTGAATCAAAATCATTATAAGTCTTTCTAGCATTTCTCCTATCATTATACATAAAGGCATGGTTCTTTTTCGCACTACTAGCCATAGGGGCCTTCCCCTTCTCCTTGACGAAGATGGGAGCCTTATGGCTTGTTAAGTTCTTGGCTTCCCTCTTGAAGCCAAGCCCATCCTTAATTGAGGGATGTCTTCCAATTGTATAGGCATCCCTTGCAAATTTTAACTTGTCAAATTCACTTTTGCTAGTCTTAAGTTGTGCATTAAGACTAGCCAATTCATCACTTAGTTTGGAAATTGAAACTAAGTGTTCACTACAGGCATTAACATCAAAATCCTTACACCTAGTGCAAATTGTAACATTTTCAACACAGGAATTTGATTTCCTAGCTACTTCTAGTTTAGCACTTAAATCATTATTAACACTTCGTAAAGTAGCAATGGTTTCATGACAAGAAGATAATTCACTAGAAAGCACTTCATTTCTTTTCACTTCTAAAGCATATGATTTTTGTGCTTCTACAAATTTATCATGTTCATCATACAATAAATCCTCCTGTTTTTCTAAAAGCCTATCCTTTTCATTCAATGCATCAATCAATTCATTGATTTTATCTATCCTAGATCTATCTAAGCCCTTGAACAAGCATGAATAATCTATGTCATCATCATCACTAGATTCATTATCACTAGAAGAAGCATAAGTGGAGTCTTGAGTACTCACCTTCTTCTCCCTTGCCATAAGGCATGTGAGACGCTCGTTGGGGAAGAGGGAAGACTTGTTGAAGGCAGTAGCAGCGAGTCCTTCATTGTCGGAGTCGGAGGAGGAGCAATCCGAGTCCCACTCCTTTCCTAGATGTGCCTCGCCCTTTGCCTTCTTGTATTGCTTCTTCTTCTCTCTTTTGTTCCCCTTTTCCTGGTCACTTTCATTATCGGGACAGTTAGCGATAAAATGACCAAGCTTACCGCATTTGAAGCATGAGCGCTTCCCCTTTGTCTTGGTCTTGCTTGGCTGCCCCTTGCGACCATTTAGCGCCGTCTTGAATCTCTTGATGATGAGAGCCATCTCTTCATCGTTGAGTCCGGCTGCCTCAATCTGTGCCACCTTGCTAGGTAGCGCCTCCTTGCTTCGTGTTGCCTTGAGAGCGAGAGGTTGCGGCTCGTTGATCGGACCATTCAAGGCGTCGTCCACATACCTCGCCTCCTTGATCATCATTCGCCCGCTAACGAATTTCCCAAGAACTTCTTCGGGCGACATTTTGGTGTACCTGGGATTTTCACGTATATTGTTCACCAAATGAGGATCAAGAACGGTAAATGACCTGAGCATTAGGCGGACGACGTCGTGGTCCGTCCATCGTGTGCTTCCGTAGCTCCTTATCTTGTTGATAAGGGTCTTGAGCCGGTTGTATGTTTGCGTCGGCTCCTCGCCCCTTATCATTGCGAACCGTCCAAGCTCGCCCTCCACCAACTCCATCTTGGTGAGCAAGGTGACGTCGTTCCCCTCATGAGAAATCTTGAGGGTGTCCCAGATTTGCTTGGCGTTATCCAAGCCGCTCACTTTATGATATTCATCCCTGCACAGAGAAGCTAGAAGAACAGTAGTAGCTTGTGCATTCTTATGAATTTGTTCATTAATGAACATGGGACTATCCGAACTATCAAAGTGCATTCCACTTTCTACAATCTCCCATATACTAGGATGGAGAGAGAATAGGTGACTACGCATTTTGTGGCTCCAAAATCCGTAGTCCTCTCCATCAAAGTGTGGGGGCTTGCCGAGTGGAATGGAGAGCAAATGAGAATGTGAGCTTTGCGGAATACGAGAGTAATCGAAAGAAAAGTTTGAATTAACCAGTTTCCTTCTCTCGTAGTCGTTGTGGTCCTCGTCCTTTTGGGAAGAAGTAGACTCGTCGCTGTCGTAGTAGACGATCTCCTTGATGCGCCTTGTCTTCTTCTTCTTCCCTTCCTTCCGTCTTTGACCCGAGCCGGAGTCGGTAGGCTTATCGTCCTTCGGCTCGTTGACGAAGGATTCCTTCTCTTTGTCATTGATCACAATACCCTTCCCCTTAGGATCCATCTCTTCGGGCGGTTAGTCCCTTTGTGAAGAGAACGGCTCTGATACCAATTGAGAGCACCTAGAGGGGGGGTGAATAGGTGATCCTGTAAAAACTTCAAACTTAAGCCACAAAAACTTGTTAAGTGTTAGCACGATTATTGCCAAGTGGCTAATGTGAAGTCTCAACAAAACACAGTATCACAAAAGATCAAGCACAGAGGTGACACAGTAGTTTATCCCGTGGTTCGGCCAAGACCAACGCTTGCCTACTCCACGTTGTGGCGTCCCAACGGACGAGGGTTGCAATCAACCCCTCTCAAGCGGTCCAAAGACCCACTTGAATACCACGGTGTTTTGTTGTTCCTTTCACTATCCCGTTTGCAAGGAATCTCCACAAATTGGAGTCTCTTGCCCTTACAAGTATATGATCACAAATGAAACACAGAGTAAGGGAGGGAAGCAACACACACAAATCCACAGCGAAATGCGCACACACACGGCCAAGACTCGAGCTCACAAGAGTATCACAAAGTTCTCACTAGAACGGAGCTCGAATCACTTAGAATCACAAATGAAAGCGCAAAGACTAAGTGTGGATGATCAAGAATGCTCAAAGGTTGCTTGTATCTTCCCTCCATGCGCCTAGGGGCTCCTTTTATAGCCCCAAGGCAGCTAGGAGCCGTTGAGAGCAAATTCGGAAGGCCATCCTTGCCTTCTGTCGTCGGGGGCACCGGACAGTCCGGTGCACACCGGACAGTGTCCGGTGCCCGATTTGTTTCCATAACAGGCGCTTCCGACCGTTGCCGACCGTTGGAAGATCTGGAGCCGTTGGCACACCGGACATGTCCGGTGCACACCGGACAGTCCGGTGCCTTCTTCCGACCGTTGGCTCCGCCACGTGTCCCGCGCGGATTGCGCGGCCGACCGTTGGCCCGGCCGACCGTTGGCTCACCGGACAGTCCGGTGCACACCGGACAGTCCGGTGAATTTTAGCCGTACGCCGTCGGCCAATTTCCCGAGAGCGGCCAGTTCGCGCCGAGTCGGCCTGGCGCACCGGACACTGTCCGGTGCACACCGGACAGTCCGGTGCTCCAGACCGAGCTGGGTCTTGGCACCACACAGCCAAGTCTTTTCTCCTCTTCTCTTTTCTTCTTCTTTCTGTTTCTAACACTTAGACAATTATATTAGTACACAAAACCAATGTACTAAGGCTTAGAAACGTACCTTTACTTCATGATTTGCACCTTGTTCATCCATGTACATAAATTCACAATTAAGCACATGTGTTGGCACTCAATCACCAAAATACTTAGAAATGGCCCAAGGGCACATTTCCCTTTCAGCCGTCTTCCGGGGCCTTAGCCCGAGTCCGAGCCCTGGGTCGGGCGGAGCGGAGTTCGCCGTCTTCCGGGGCCTTAGCCCGAGTCCGAGCCCTGGGTCGGGCGGAGCGGAGTTCGCCGTCTTCCGGGGCCTTAGCCCGAGTTCGAGCCCTGGGTCGGACGGAGCGGAGTTCGCCGTCTTCCGGGGCCTTAGCCCGAGACCGAGCCCTGGGTCGGGCGGAGCGGAGTTCGCCTTTGGCAAAGCCTGGCCGCCCGTCAGTCTCACTCTTTGCGTTAAATGCCCCAGTGACCTGGTCGGTCGGCGCGGTGATTTAGTCAGGGCTGCTTTTTAACGAAGGCAAGGCCTCGGGCGAGCCGGAGATGCGTCTGCCGTAAAAAAGGGGGGCCTCGGGCGAGACGGAAACACCTCAGGGTCGGCTGCCCTTGCCCGAGGCTAGGCTCGGACGTGGCGTGATCGAGTCGCTCGTATGGACTGATCCCTGACTTAATCAAACCCATCAGGCCTCTGCAGCTTCATGCTGATGGGGGTTACCAGCTGAGAATTAGGCGTCTTGAGGGTACCCCTAATTATGGTCCCCGACACCAACGTTACTGTTTGGCTTCATTTCCATATAACAAAAAGGTCCAATCAGTCACAGCTGACACCGAGGATGACTACTCAGTGGCTTCAAACAAAAAAAACTTCATTTCACACCCCTTATATGTCTAGTAGTGTTCTTCCTACACTTTTATTTTCCCTTATAGGAGCATCCATCTTCTCTACAGACTGTTGCTGTGTCTGCTCCTTCTCCTCTTCTTCTGGTTCTATTTTTATTTTCTGCTGCAGTGTGGCCTTCCTCCATTTTATCATTCGCGTTATTGCCATTTTGTCCAACATGACTATCATCCTCCTCCTCCTCTTGCTCTTGACCCGATGTCAAGAGCTTCATATCATTCTCGGCATCTGAGCCAGCATCAGGATCTGATGCGTTAGGTTTCCTTACCTTTCGAGGCTCCGTATCTGAGTCCAAAAAATCATATTGGCGATAGTTAATACGAGGACAAAAAGAACGCTTGCTGCGTCTAAGACCTGTTTGGATTTCACCAAGTGATCTCAGTTTGGTACTTCGCCGGTCACGAGTTTCCAACTTCTTATGCCATTGCAGCTCCTCTAGATCTTCACTGGTACTCAATGAATATTCCTCTGCTTCATCATCATCTTCAGCATCTTCTTCCAACTGGAACTCTTCATCCTCTTCGAAAGCACTTTACAGCTTATTCTGTTTGCGACTTCTCAGGTATTCATCATCATACACTGCCTCTCCCATGATATCGTCGTCACTGTCAAAGTTAGAATCAACATCTGAGACAGCCTCAACAAAGTCTTGTGTGTATCTCTGAGATCTTTTCCTCCGCCGATTGCTGTGACACAACCACACAAAACACAAATTCACATCAGCCACCTGCTACCTTGAGTGCGGTAATGATAAAAACCACACAGTAAGAGTACCTGCGATCAAGTGCCTCATTTTCTTGTTCACCATCGCTGTCTCGGTAGTCATCTGATTTTCTGTACTTGCTTTGTTCATGAAGGCAAAGTTTTGTAAGCTTCTGTTTATGTACTTGCTTGAGCACCAAGCAGGTATGTAGTCATCTGAATTTAACTTAAAAGGCATTGGTACCTGCTTGCGTACATAAACAGAGTACTTGCTTTGTTAATGAGAACCTGCTTGCGTACATAAACTAAGAAGTACATACATGCGTACATACCTGCCTGCGTACATAAACAGAGTACTTGCTTTGTTAATGAGAACAAAGTCTATCATTTTCTTGAGCACCAAGCAGGTATGTAGTCATCTGAATTTTCACCAACGGCAACAATTCAACTTTTCGATTAATCTTTTGTAATTTGAGACCATAAACATAACATAGCTTGTTGTACTAATAGACTTAGTACCTGCTTGCCATGATCAGAGGGAAAGATAAAATAAACATGTTGTGATCCTGTCAAAATTAACTTAAGTTTTCTTTAGGATTACAGATGTATCTCAAAATCAAATTTCTTTGACCGTGATTTCTATTCTATTTCCATAACTTTACAGTTTGTTTTTTTTTCCAAACCACGTCCTGGTGGCTAGCTCTGCTTACCTGCTAATTTTCGGAGGGGAGGAGGTACCACTGTACCAGGACGTGCCCTCTGGTTTCTTCATTTATTTAGGAGTATAGGGCAGCACAGTGCACATGGTCACTCGAAATCACACAACTCATCACATGATTATCAATGTGAACCACGTATGAACAGGTAGCAGGAATTTCCGCGGTCAACTCAGCGTAATTTCCGTGGCGGAGTGCCCACGAGAACACCGTAGCAGGAATATAAAATGTTTTTATTTTTTCCATGATCCTGATATTACATTGAGCTCTTTAATGTTGTCTATTCTAACATACTACTCTCATTTATATACAGGTATGAGGCTCCATCACTTTTGGTCATGAGACTTATGTACATATTAACCTGATGTCGAAGCCTTCCTAAAACTGTGTCTATGCAAGAATGGCTAGGTCACTTTTGATCATTAGACTTTTATTTGCACGCATAGAAAAGGCCCCATCACTTTTGGTCATAAGACTTTTATGTACATATTAACCTGATGTTGAGGCCTTCCTAAAACTGTGTGGATGCAAGAAAAAACTGATCTTTTGGTCAGTAGACTTTTATGTATATACAACTCTACTGTTGGAACCTTTCTAGAACTATGCTTGCCTATGTAAACCCTGCAGATACACTATTACTGGATACTCAACTATACCAGTTTAATGCAACTTGCTATTTATTGTAATCTAAATTTGTATTACTACTGCTATTGTGCTACTGGTATATATATAAAAAAACACGCGCGCAGGCGCGCGCGTAACGCACTAGTACAATACGAGAGGTGCAAGGGCTTGTGGCCACGAAGGGCCCTCTCGCTATTAAGGGGCAATGGACCTAATTGTTCTCTTCATTGGTAGTTTTCTATTTATACAGTGTTTGGTTCAGGAGCGAGGTGGAACATAGCAGCTCTGTTCTATCCTTAACAATGTTTGTTTGTTTGTTTGAGGGAAGGCTAGAACAGAACGGCTCTAAAAAAATTCTCCTAATATGTTGAATCCCACCATCCCAAAAAAACTATTAAACCTTTTCGCTCGCAGAACAGAACAAAACCATTATATATTCCAAACACTGAACGGAACCATTCCAATCTCAAAAACCGAACAGTTCTGTCCAACTAGATTCTAGAACCAAACACTACCTTAGTTTTATATAATTAGAAAATAAGATTTTAGATTTGGATTTATTAGGAAGGGATAAATATTTCCAAACATTGATTGATAGAATTAAACAAAGGAACAAAATTATCACTTGCATTTTACCTATGCCTGCTAGCTCCCCTTTCTTCTTCGTACATCCTTACGTGCGTACGTCCTCACGTTGCTTAGGGTTATCCTAGGATCTTTGATCCTAAGAATCTAGTATTAGAGACATGTTATGTTTCAGTAATAGCTAGTAACAAGCATTCCAGGACGGCCCCTGCATTATCGTCTGTCATCACATCAAAGGCGTTGATGGATTTATTAATTGGTGAAGTAGATGGAGGCGTATATCGGCACACCTAGCGACCATGGCAGTATGAACCTGCTAGCATCAACCTCCTCAATGCCTCTGGACCACCCTTAGCACCCTCGATAGCACCGGGTAGGGCCTTCGTGCTGCTTTTACAATGCAAGATGGAGTTGCTAGGATTTATGGGCTTGACCCAGTTAAGAAATTCAAATAAATCCTAGAAAAATCTCAAAAGCTCATACAAGTGGATGACTAGGAAATTGGTGGAACCAATAACACCATATTGCTAGTTCTAGTGGAGTAGAGCTAGCTTAAATATGGAAGTCACACTCACTCACCAAGTCATGGATGAGAGGAGAGAGTGTGGAGAGCCACACGCGCGCTCGCTCGCCTGGGCTGGGCTGGGCGAAGGGCGCACGATATGCGCGTGAATGGTTCGCCAAAGTCCGGCCCCTCGCCTTACGGGGGCGCGGCTACCTTTTGCCGTTTGATTTTTTGGTTTCTTGGCTGTTACGTTTATCCTAACCGATCGCTATAAAATCTCAACTGATCGCGAGATTTTTGTGGGCGGATAAGATCGGGGGTCGCGGACTCGGTCCTATAAAAGGAGCCCGGCAGCCAGCATCCAAATCATTCCAGTTCGCTTTCGTCTCTCTTCACAGCTGAGCCGCTTTCCAGTTCTCTTCATCCCGACCGCAGAGGTGCATCTGCGATCAGGAGAGCAGGTCTCCGGAACCCTTCGCCTTCTAGATCCTGCATCAGGAGAGGTCGAATAAGGTTTTTGGGAAGCGTCTTCACGCGATTGCTCGTGATCTTCTGACCTCGTCGACCCTGCTGATTCCGGTGCGCGCCATCTATCAGTATGTCTAATCAGTTCGCATCATCTGATTTGACTTTTTACTTCAGTGTTTGTGGTTTTGTCATGATTTATATTCGGAATTTAATCTGGAATTTGTCTAATTATTCAACAGGAGTTCTCCCGGATATCTGAATAATTGTGTGCATTTTAATGATTTTCAGAAGAAATTTTCTTTAATAGTACCCAAATAGTCTCGGTAATTTATAAAATTTTACGTAGGCGCAACATATATTCATATATAATCCACAAAAAAAATTTAGACCATAAAATCTACAAAATGCCATTATTTTTTCTATTTCATTTTAACTTATTGTGTAAGTTACACATTAAATCACTTTATAGTACAAAACAGTGTTTATCTCATCGGGATAGATATCATGGATGATGATTATCTGGAGCTGTGCCTCCGCTTTCTTCTCCCTGATCCGTTCCAAATGTTTAATCTCTATTTAACAAACTCTATTTAGGGAGTGTTTGAATGCACTAAAACTAATAGTTAGTTAGCTAAAAATTATTAGTGGAATTAGCTAGCTAACAAATAACTATCTAACTATTAACTAATTTACTAAAAATAGCTAATAGTTGAACTATTAACTAGAGGTGTTTGGATGTCTCAACTAATTTTAGTGGCTAACTATTAGTTTTAGTGCACTCAAACACCCCCTTAGAGTTAATATAAATATTTGGTCGGACATGGCCGGTGCGCTTTTGCGAGCATCTCCAAAAGACTACCATAGAATCACCTCTAAAATATAGTTTTGAGAGCAACCTAAAACATATTGAAAGTGTATTTTTTTTGTTTCCTTCAACAATCCACCTAAAACATATTGCATGCATGTTGTGCGGCGTGGGTGGTGCAAAAGGAGGCGGGACAAAAGGTTGGATGAGCCAATAGGAGATGTTGGATGCGGATTGGAATTTTTTGGGAACCAAGAACCAAAACATTCCATGTTTGTAGCTAGAGAATATAGATTAGAAAAGTTTTGGGCTGTGAAAAAAATAGGAAAGATTTAGGAGAGCCGTTGGAGGCTTATTTTTTTTTCTTTTTCTCTTTTAATTTTAAGTTAGGAGAGATTTTAAGAGACCTCTTAAAGATGCTCTTGGTAACAGAGCCATTAATCTTGTGAATACCATAGCCATCTACGGATTCTTCTCTCACCTTCTCCCCCATCACTCCATTGCTGCCACGCCAAATTCCTAGCCCTCCACCCCCATGATCTCGCTGCATCATGGAGTAACCTTTCGTCTCACTAAATCCAATTATCTCCTCCATGCACAACTCCTCCCATATCTGAGAGGCACCAAATTAATCGGCTACATCGATGACACAACGCCGGCACCACCTCAAAAGTTGTTGCGTCTACCGGCGCCGATGCTGAGCAGATCGATAATCTTGACTACTCTCGGTGGTATGACCAAGATCAACAACATTTAAGTGGGTTGCTCTCCTGCATGTCGGAGGACATGTACGTGATGTGGTTTCGGCCAACACATCTAAGGAAATCTGAGATTATCTCCAAACACAGTTTGAGTCATCCAATCACTACACGACGGTTGATTTACAGCGACCTAAGATTGATCACTAAAAGCGCCTTCAGCAACTTACGGTTGATCGCTAAAGACTTTTAGCGACCCATAAAGATGATCGTTGTAAGTGTCATCGCTAAAGGCTTTAGCGACTAACCGTCGGTTGCTGATATTATACATTTAGCGACCAACTGTTGGTTGTTTTATTAACGATTTAGCAATCAACTGTTAGTCGTCATACTATACATTTAGCAACCAACAGTTAGTCGTCATACTACACATTTAGCAACTGACCATGGGTTGTTAAATTTCTATATATACTTTTAGCGACCGACCGACCGTCGCTACATGCACATTATTTAGCAACCAACCGTCTATCCCTAATAAGGGTTGCTAAAGATCAACCGTCGATAGTGACTCAGGCACGTATCTTGAAGATTCGAGTTGAACTCGCTACGACTAAGAAGACCTCATGGCCACAGACTATTTTCGCAAGATCAAGGGCCTTGCCACTGAGATAGTTAGATGGCCGTGCCGCCCCCCCTCTCTGTCGTGATGACGAGGTGATTGTCTATTTAGTTGCAGGATTACTGGTGGGCTATGACCCTTTTGTCACATCGCCGACAATTCGATCAAACTCCCTCACCGTTGGATGTTGTTTATGCGCACCTCATGGCATTTGAAGCACATTAGCTCCAACACCAAGCGTCCAAGCCGAGCATCAGCTATCTACTGCGTACTCGACTAATTACACTGAACGCGGGGCCATGGTGACTACGGTAGAGGTCGCACTACAGAAATCCATGTAATTCCCGTCGGCTCAGAACCGACGGGAATTAATAATTATCGTTGATATCTGGTTAATTCCCGTCGGTTCTAAGCTGACAGGAATTAGATGTCGGAGATAATTTAATTTCCGTCGGGAGCCGTCGGGAATTAGTAATTCCCGTCGGTTCTAACCTAACAGGAATTAGATATCGGAGATAAGTTAATTCCCGTCGGGAGCCGACGGGAATTAGTTTGAATGTTGACCACGACAGGAGACGTGGCCGCGGTGCACAGCCTCCATCACATCGTACGTCAAGGAACAAGTCGTGGTTGTGGCTCCTCTTCTCGCCCGGTCTGTCAGATCCGTGGCAAGGAGGGCCACACCGCTGTCCACTGCTGGCACAGGAAGGATGATTGCTACAATCAGGAACCTCCATCGGCGACTATGGCTACTGTTGGATCTTTTATGGGCTTGGCCCATTTATTGAATAAACTCTAAGGTGTGTAATGGTGGAGAATACCAATAGTACCACATTGGAAGTCCAAGGGTCTTTTGCCTTGACTTATATGGTGGGATTTATTCCACTTAACTTGAGAAGTCAAGAAATGGACAAGGGCGTGCCACACGCACGCGCGCGCCGCCGCCGCCGCCGCCGGCCGGGCGTGGCGTGGCGTGGCGTGTGTTAATTTTTAGCACTCACTAACCGCGTACTTCCGCCGAGTGACCCTGGCCGACTTATGGCGTGACTCGGCGAGTGCTGGCCGACCCATGGCATAACTCGGCGAGAGCTGGCCGACTCTTGGCGTAACTCGGCGAGAGCTGGCCGACTCTTGGCGTGACTCGGCGACCTTTCTCCTTCAACTTCCCTCTGCGAGAGGTTAAATAGAGGAGCACCCCTGTCACTCGGTACACGTGAACACACCACTTTCAGAATCACAGTCCAGCCGCCGAGTGAGGATATTTCCATCTCGTGACTCTGCGCGCACAGAGAAGCGAGAGGGCAGGTGCCTCCGAAGCCGGTGCCGTTCGAGACCTTGCACGGGGGATCGGCAATTAGGTTTTTGGGGAGCGTCTACGCGACTGCTCAAAACATCTACGACATGACAAAGGAAGTAGGACAAGGATCTGGATCAGAGCGCATCGGAGGGTATGATCAGTTTATTTCCTTACTGTTTTGCGTTCTATAGATTATATATGTTTTATATATGCATCTGTACTGTTTCATATATAGCAAAGAGTTTATCTCATCTGTTCTGTTACCTTATAATGTGTTATATCTGTTTGTTTTAATTTTACAATCATGCTGTTTATGTTTCTATTTGTTTATTTTCAATTGTTCAGTCAGTTTACATGTTTATCGTATTTATATGATCTATATAATTCATATGCTTTATGTTTTCATGATCCATATTGTTATGGATATATTTGAGAAAGTGATTTCTATGATTAATTATATTTTATATGTCATCATCATAATGTTAATTTATGGAATTAAAATGATACTGAAAATGCCTATAATTCTAACAATCCAAAAACCTAATGTTAGGCATTTTTCTGTCAGAGGTTTTGCTGCTGTGCTAAAGCCTGATCCTTTTGACGGTAAAAACTTCTTGATATGGAAAGCTAAGATGGAATTGTGGCTAACTGCAATGTCTTGTTTTCATGCCGCTGAGGGCAAGCCTGCCAACTTACCTCCTGAGGATGAGGCTAAGTTTAAGGCTGAAGACAACCTCTTTCGAGGAGCAGTAATTAGCGCACTGGACACAAAATTCCAGAAAAGCTATATCATCCTTCCCACGGGGAAAGAGCTGTGGGATGCTCTTGTTGGAAAGTTTGGAGTTACTGACGCTGGTAGCGAGCTGTATCTCATGGAGCAGCTGTATGACTACAAGATGGTTGAGAACCGATCTGTAGTGGAACAGGCTCATGAGTTTCAGGCACTAGCTAAGGAACTCGAACTTTTTCCTTGTCCTTTGCCTGACAAGTTTGTGGCTGGTGGCATAATCGCCAAGTTGCCACCTTCTTGGAAGGACTTTGCTACCTCTCTCAAACATAAGAGACAAGAGTTCAATGTGGAGGAGCTCATTGGTACTCTTGATGTTGAGGAAAGAGCTAGATCAAAGGACAATGGAAAAGGTGTGGAGACCTCTACTGCTAATATGGTGCAGAAGAGAAACTTCCGCAAGTTTAACAAGAAGAAAAACCAGAACAAACCAGAGAACGCAAATAAACCTGTTCATACAGCATAGTTTAAAAAGAAGAACAACAACAACAAGGGAAAGGGAGGTTGCTTTGTCTGTGGCAGTGATCAACATTGGGCTAGAGAGTGCCCTGATCGCAAGTTCACTCAGGACAAGAAATCAGCTAATGTTGTAACCACTGAAACTGGAGATGGAACATCTGGGTATGGTAATTCTTTACCATTTGTTCTCTCAGTTTGTAATTCACCTGAGTGGTGGATGGACAGTGGTGCAAATATTCATGTGTGTGCTGATGCCTCTATGTTCTCCTCCTACCAGGTCGGGAGGTCTGGCGCCTTGTTAATGGGAAATGGGTCGCGTGCTCATGTTCTTGGTGTTGGTACGGTCATTCTGAAGTTTACTTCGGGAAAGACGGTGCCATTGAAGAGCGTGCAGCATGTGCCCTCTATCAAGAAGAATCTCGTTAGTGCTTCTATGCTATGTCGAGATGGCTACAAAGTTGTTCTTGAGTCAAATAAATGTGTTGTGTCGAAACATGGTACTTTTGTTGGTAAAGGATATGACTGCGGAGGGTTGTTCCGCTTATCACTGCATGATGTGTGTAATAAACTGGTGAATTCTGTTCATTTTTCTGATGAGTCAGATTTATGGCATTCACGTTTTTGTCATGCAAGCTTTGGCTGTCTTATGCGGTTAGCAAATATAAATTTAATTCCTAAATTTAATTTGGTCAAAAAGTCTAAGTGCCATGTGTGTGTTGAATCAAAACAACCCCGCAAGCCTCACAAGGCTGCTGAGGCGAGGAGTTTGGCACCTCTAGAACTTGTTCATTCTGATCTGTGCGAGATGAATGGAATTTTGACCAAAGGTGGTAAAAGATACTTTCTCACTTTTATAGATGACTCCACTAGATTTTGTTATGTGTATCTCTTAAAAACAAAAGATGAAGCGTTCAATTATTTTAAGGCCTATAAAGCTGAAGTTGAGAACCAACTTGAGAGGAAAATAAAACGTTTAAGGTCCGACCGAGGTGGAGAATATTTCTCTAATGTGTTCGATGAGTTCTGCGTGGAACATGGTATTATTCATGAGAGGACACCGCCATTCTCACCACAATCCAATGGGATTGCTGAAAGGAAAAACCGCACTCTAACAGATTTGGTGAATGCCATGTTGAGTACAGCGGGATTATCCAAGGCATGGTGGGGTGAGGCGATTTTGACAGCATGTCATGTCCTGAATAGAGTTCCAACAAAGAACAAAGAGATCACTCCATTTGAGGAATGGGAAAAGAGAAGAGTAAATCTCTCGTATTTGCGCACTTGGGGTTGCTTGGCTAAAGTGAATGTGCCAATCAACAAAAAGCGTAAACTTGGGCCTAAAACTGTTGACTGTATATTCCTTGGGTACTCTTTTCACAGCACTGGGTATAGGTTCTTAATTATAAAATCTGATGTGCCAGATATGTATGTTGATACTATCATGGAATCAAGAGACGCAACATTTTTTGAGAATGAGTTTCCCATGAAGAATACACCTAGTGATACAAGTCATGAGACTATAATTCCCCATGAGCACGAACTGTCGATTCCTATAGATCATGCTGAGGATTCTCACGTGCACATCCCTGAGGAGGATGACACTATAGTCACTCGAAAGAGTAAGAGACAGAGGGTTGCAAAATCCTTTGGTAATGACTTTATAGTGTACCTTGTGGAAGACACACCAACTACCATTAGTGAGGCATATTCCTCTCCTGATGCTGACTTATGGAAGGAAGCAGTAAGGAGTGAGATGGAATCTATTATGTCTAATGGAACTTGGGAGGTCGTTGACCGTCCTTATGGTTGTCAACCTATAGGTTGCAAATGGATCTTCAAGAAAAAGCTTAGGCCTGATGGTACAATCGAGAGGTACAAGGCAAGGCTTGTGGCCAAAGGATATACCCAAAAGGAGGGTGAAGATTTCTTTGATACCTACTCACCAGTGGCTCGATTGACTACAATTCGCACATTAATAGCCGTGGCAGCCTCTTATGGTCTTATCATTCATCAGATGGATGTTAAGACAGCTTTCCTAAATGGAGAGTTGGATGAGGAGATCTATATGGATCAGCCAGAAGGGTTTATTGCGGATGGTCAAGAGAACAAGGTGTGCAGGTTGATAAAATCATTGTATGGCCTAAAACAAGCACCTAAGCAATGGCATGAAAAGTTTGATAATACTCTTACAGCAGCTGGCTTTGTTGTAAATGAATTTGACACGTGTGTATACTATCGGTATGGTGGGGGTGAGTCTGTTATGCTGTGTCTTTATGTTGATGACATTTTGATCTTTGGATCAAATCTCAATGTGATTGAGGAAGTTAAAAATCTTCTATCGAGCAATTTCGAGATGAAAGATTTGGGAGAAGCTGATGTCATTCTAAACATCAAGCTTGTTAGAGAAGCTGATGGTGGGGTAACTTTGTTACAATCCCATTATGTGGAAAAGGTATTGAGTCGCTTTGGTTTTAGTGACTGTGATCCTGCTCCAACACCTTATGACCCCAGTGTGCTATTAAGAAAGAATCGGAGAATAGCAAGGGATCAATTGACATACTCCCAGATCATTGGCTCGCTCATGTACCTTGCAAGTGCAACAAGGCTAGACATCTCTTATGCTGTGAGTAAGCTAAGTCGGTTTGTGTCGAAACCAGGAGATGATCACTGGCGTGCTCTTGAGAGAGTGTTGCGGTATTTGAAAGGTACTATGACATACGGTATTCATTATACCGGAAACCCAAAAGTGCTGGAAGGCTATTGTGATGCCAACTGGATTTCTGATGCTGATGAGCTTTATGCCACAAGCGGATATGTGTTTCTGTTTGGAGGTGGCGCTGTTTCCTGGAAGTCTTGCAAGCAGACTATCTTAACGAAGTCTACAATGGAAGCAGAACTCGCAGCATTAGACACTGCTGGGGCTGAGGCCGAGTGGCTTCGTGATTTCCTATTGGACTTACCGGTAGTTGAAAAACCGATACCGGCTATTTCCATGAACTGTGACAACCAAACGGTGATTACTAAGGTTAACAGTTCTAGGAATAACATGAAGTCTACAAGGCATGTTAAGAGGAGATTGAAATCTGTCAGAAAGTTGAAAAACTCCGGAGTTATAACTGTGGATTATGTCCACACCTCGAATAATCTGGCAGATCAATTCACTAAGGGTCTATCACGCAATGTGATAGAAAGTGCATCGAGGGAAATGGGTATGAGACCCATGTGAGATCTACTCTAGTGGTAACCTGCTCTATGTGATCGGAGATCCCGTGAAGTAGGGTGGAGAAACAAGCTAGGAGTAGGTTGTGAGGAAAGATCCCTTTCTTAACTCATTTCTGATGCACATCTTTCCTATCTGTAAGGCAGGATGGTATTTACCTTAATGTATTCCAAGAGTCTTATAAAGGTGAGATGTTGTCCTACAGAACATCTTTTGAGGAATACACCTATATGAGTCAGACTGCTAGTCACAGTCTATGGGACTTGGGTAATCCCTAAATACTCATGAAAGGCACTGAAGTGTGACTTATATGCTTCTAAACAGCGGGAATACCCTTTTGCAGCCAAGTATCAGCAAAGGATTTGAGTGAATCTTATTTCGCACAAAACTGTCAATTCAAGGCATAGTCCATTGTTCAGTTGTGAATGAGTGAAACTCTTATTCTAGATGGATGTTCAACTTAACAGTCTCCATCGAAACACTGGTATATCAAAGGATTGTGATTCTGATACTTCATCATTACAAACCCTAGAGTTTGGTGGGGATTGTTGGATCTTTTATGGGCTTGGCCCATTTATTGAATAAACTCTAAGGTGTGTAATGGTGGAGAATACCAATAGTACCACATTGGAAGTCCAAGGGTCTTTTGCCTTGACTTATATGGTGGGATTTATTCCACTTAACTTGAGAAGTCAAGAAATGGACAAGGGCGTGCCACACGCGCGCGCGCGCCGCCGCCGCCGCCGGCCGGGCCGGGCCGGGCGTGGCGTGGCGTGGCGAGGCGTGGCGTGGCGTGGCGTGGCGTGGCGTGGCGTGGCGAGGCGAGGCAGGCAGGCAGGCAGGCGAGCGGGCGTGGTGTGGTTGTGTTAATTTTTAGCACTCACTAACCGCGTACTTCCGCCGAGTGACCCTGTCTCTTCGTCAGCCGAGTGACTCTGTCTCTTCGTCAGCCAGCCGAGTGACCCTTATCCTTCAGCTGGCCGACTTATGGCGTGACTCGGCGAGTGCTGGCCGACCCATGGCATAACTCGGCGAGAGCTGGCCGACTCTTGGCGTAACTCGGCGAGAGCTGGCCGACTCTTGGCGTGACTCGGCGACCTTTCTCCTTCAACTTCCCTCTGCGAGAGGTTAAATAGAGGAGCACCCCTGTCACTCGGTACACGTGAACACACCACTTTCAGAATCACAGTCCAGCCGCCGAGTGAGGATATTTCCATCTCGTGACTCTGCGCGCACAGAGAAGCGAGAGGGCAGGTGCCTCCGAAGCCGGTGCCGTTCGAGACCTTGCACGGGGGATCGGCAATTAGGTTTTTGGGGAGCGTCTACGCGACTGCTCAAAACATCTACGACATGACAAAGGAAGTAGGACAAGGATCTGGATCAGAGCGCATCGGAGGGTATGATCAGTTTATTTCCTTACTGTTTTGCGTTCTACAGATTATATATGTTTTATATATGCATCTGTACTGTTTCATATATAGCAAAGAGTTTATCTCATCTGTTCTGTTACCTTATAATGTGTTATATCTGTTTGTTTTAATTTTACAATCATGCTGTTTATGTTTCTATTTGTTTATTTTCAATTGTTCAGTCAGTTTACATGTTTATCGTATTTATATGATCTATATAATTCATATGCTTTATGTTTTCATGATCCATATTGTTATGGATATATTTGAGAAAGTGATTTCTATGATTAATTATATTTTATATGTCATCATCATAATGTTAATTTATGGAATTAAAATGATACTGAAAATGCCTATAATTCTAACACTATGGCTACCAGTGCCTCGTACAAAGTCGACCAGATCTGGTATAATGACACCACGGACATATCACAAGTGATCTCGACCCTCTGACGATGCATGAACGTTACTAGGGTGGTGATAAAGTTCAAGTCGGCAATGGTTTAGGTTTGTAGATTTTACATATCGGTCCTCCATTAATTTTGTTGATCGCTCACTTGCTTTGCATCATGTTCTTCATGTTCCTGATATGACAAAACATCTGATCTTAGTTCATAAATTTTCACGCGATAATGATGTATTCTTTGAGTTTCACCCTTGGCACTTTTCATTAAGGATCGGTAAACAAAGACAACGCTTCTGGAGGGCAAGTGTAACGGGGCCCTCTATCCACTCAAACTAGATGATGTTGCTTCCTTATCCCATGCTCTTCTTAGTCAATCTGTTAGCTGTGACCATTGGCATGCTAGCCTTGGTCACCCGTCAAGTCCAGTAGTTAGATCTATCTTGCACTTCAATAATATTCCATGTTCCCGGGATTTTGATTCATCAGTTTGCAATGCTTGTCAGCTTGCTAAGAGCCACCAACTACCATATACATCTGCTCTTCATAATTCCACTAGTCCATTAGAACTTAGTTTTCTGATGTATGGGGCTCTGCTCCTATATATTTTTGTTGGAGGATATAAATATTACATCAGCTTTATCAATGACTTTAGTAAATTCACTTGGATTTACCTTATGCATGATCGTTATGCAGCTTCCCGAATCTAATACATTTACTAAATTCTTAATGTGCAGCCGAGCCGACCCTAAAAAGTATGCTGGCCTCAATCAGCTTGCTCAGTAATTCCTTGAGGGCTTGTTCGGTTCTACCCCAATCCATATGGATTGAGGGGGTTTTAATCCCTGACAAGTTAAAATCTCTCTCAATCCGTATTAATCTCCTTCAATCCATATATATTGAAAATAACCGAACAAGCCCTGGAAGACACACCTTCACTAGTAGCTTATGTAGAAGAGGTTGTTGAGGAAATTCGCCAGGGTGCTACTATGGAGTGCCCTATCTGTCTTGAGTTAGCTTCGGATGATCCAGTACTCACGCCTTCTGCACACCGGATGTGTGGTCAATGCCTTGTTTCTAGCTGGAGGACTCCAGTTGGAGGGCCATGCCCACTCTGTAGAAGTCACATCAGCAAATCTGACCTGATCATATTGCCTGCTCAGAGTCGTTTCCAGTGGATGCCAAGAATAACCGGAAGGACTCATGCAAAGTGAAAAAAAAAACTTATAATGATGCTGGAGAGCCTTCAGAAGAAAAGGGAGAAGAGCATTGTATTCAGCCAGTTTACTTCCTTCTTCGATCTTCTGAAGATCCCCTTCATGGCTTGTTCGATTCTACCTCAATCCATATAGATTGAGGGGTTTTTAATCCCTAGTAAATCAAAATCCTCTCCAATCCGTATCAATCCCCTCCGATCCATATGGATTGAAAATAACCGAACAAGCCTTCACTCATAACTTCAGAAGGGTATCAAGTTCTTAGGTATCACCTAGTTTTTATGATGATAATTATACTGCATCCTGTCAATCCAGTACATCTTAGGTATCACCTAGCTTGTCATGTTGAGGATTTGGCACTCCGATATACAGGATCCATGGTGGAATCCAGCTGTGGAAGAGCAGGCTATCATACCGTATTGGGCTGAAAAGAGAGGTCCGAGTCAAACGCTTCATCGTCAAGGTAAGACAAGTGATGGCATCTCTATCCCTCTTGACGGGCATCATGGGCCGAGCCTGTTTGCTGTCCCAGGATCTCAAATGCTTGGCCTCTGCTGTCTTCATTTCAGGATACTGTCGAGGAGCTAGCGGATGCAACAGGTCCAAATGCGCAAGCAGAGGATGGTTTCTGGGGCGCTCACTGATGAGGAGATTCGTGGCGCTCGCATCGAGCATCTCAAGATGTTGTTTAAATGATTGCTGCCATGAACTCCCGATGCGTATAGCTGACGCTATGTCGTTGATACTTTTGTAGGAGTATTATCTGGGTTCAGATCATTGTAGATGGGGATGGAGTGGGTGGAACCTTGCGCTTTGGATTTTGTGTATATCTCCCCCATGCTAGTATGCATTTCATGTAGAGTTGTTTCTTTATGGTGTTGAAACATCCTATGAAAGTCGTAGTCTACTATTGCTGGTCCTTGGCATGTGGCCGCTGATTTTGGATTAGCTTCAGTACGACTGAAGCCTCTTTTCTTTCAATGCTCTGAATTTGTCCATTTGATACTCTGTCCATGATAAACTTGGCTCTATATTTTTCTCGGCCCGGGACCCTGGAGGGAGCAAGACACTATAGAACCCTTAGATTTGATTTTACTTTTTCAATGGTATGAAAAAAATAAATGATTCTATATTATATTAATATAGGATCACTCCAACAGTCATGCAACTAAGCTCGTTAGAATAAATTTTTGATATATATTAATACTAATTATACTACATAGTATCGTTATATATGCAATTCAGTACACTACGTAAAAATCTGTTTTCAGCTGTATGCGCAAAAAATTAGAATGACAGGAATGTACGATAAAAGAAAATAAATTAGAAATAAAAATCTTATTTAATTGCTTTATTTTCTTCATAAATATAGAATCACCTCAACAGCTATACAGTTAAGCTCGTTAGAACCAGCTTGAAAACATAACCTAAACTTTATGATTGAAATATTCCATGTGACTGAAACTAAACTTTAGAACTAGTTTAGGAACTATGTTTTTTCAAGAGATTCCTATTTTTCAAAGGAAAAATAAACTAATTTTCTTTAGAAAAATAAAAATTCTATGTGAAAATATGATTCTCAAACTAGCTCTTGGCAGGATAAATGCAAACACCCCAATCTAACAAAATACACCACCATCATTCTACGGCACTCGGATTGGTCTCGGCCTGGAAAACACTCCATACCACACGCCACATCGTTTCCGGCCGCACACACGGCCACACAATCACGTAACATAACATATGCTCCCAGTCCCAGGCCAGATATTTTCGCGATGGTTCAAGTCAAAATGTTACATGTATGATCGGTCAAGTTGGTTGGAACTAAACACCGCACATATTTTGCAAATGTTTTTAGATACTGTTCGCATCAAACATATTAGTACACGACAAGCTCATATCTCATTCACTGACACCTTTTGTCATAGAAAAATCTTCGACGCTCTTCTGACGAGAAATAAGCAACAGTTTCAATGGTCATCCTTTTATAAAAAAGTCCCTACATTTTTTTCCAAATCAACTCAGTGTAACGAACAGGTATTCGTTGTGTACATTATCTATGTCGCCTCTAGATACTCAGGTCTTCATCGTGTACTTCTCCAGCAACGAACAGGTATATCCGCCTCTTCCTATCCCCTCCTGCTCTACGAAACATTAGAAGTAAGGAAGGCGATGGATGAGGTCTCTGATTTGCTACCTATGGTATCCGTGCGTTTTCATAAAAAATATTATACGAATAGCGGAGACAATCAATAAAAAATCTTGAGATTTTTTTGGTGGATAATTTACATGGTATTATTGTGAGCCGTCGTAACGTATCGGTAAACGATTAGTATATTTTATGGGTTACCATACTGATGTTGGCTTCTTTTTTTCCTGTGGCCATCCCTATTGTCCGTGCTCAGATTTTGTTTCCTCCCTTTCTTCTTTTGAGAAAACGTGCTCGGATCTCTGCGTTCGCTGCTGCACATAGTTTCTGACATCTGTTTGTCTCGAATGGATCAAAACATTATATATATATATATATATATATTTTATCCGAGTTTAAATTTTTAATATTGGATCGTTTCTAAATCCATATACTGGAAATTGGATTTCTAATGCATACATGAGATAGATACTAGTATCAGAATGATTGATGTCCGATTGTAAGATTAGAAGAAGAAAAATGGACCAGTGGGTGGACGGCGGCAGTAGCCACAACAGCAGGCGTAGCTGTGTCGACAGACACCCAGCGTTTGCATTCCATCGACCACCTGTTTGGTGGCTCGGCTGGTGTTTATCTGAAATCCTATCACCCCTGTACACCCCTGCACGTGGCACTACCGTACAAGCAAAACCAAACTTGTCTCTCACTTCAGTCCAGAAAAGCACATCTCCATGGCAGTATAGGTTGGCACGAATCGGGGTTTACCTTCAATTAATTAAATAATACAGATGCAGCATTAGACTCTAATCATTCTCAAACCACCCCGCTAGCCCGTGTCAGATTCCGACGAATACGGCAGCACTAATTAGCGTCATTATGTAGTTTTTAATCCATATTATCCGTGATGGTGGGTGACGTGGAGTGTGGACCAAAGAGGCGAGACACGAGAGAGAGGAAGGGCAAAACGAAAAAGCGAGGAAGGATTCTACAATACAAGTGGTAGGCCGTGGAGTGCCAGTGGCATCTGTGGAAACTGGCAGCTCTGACCACATCCAATCCAACTGCCCTTGCTGCACAACCGAATCCCACGCCTTCTCTTTCTTTTCCCTTGCTCTCTCCAGCCCCTGCTGCTCCTGCCGGGCGCTGCCTGCCGCCGCTGACCGCCTCTCTCTCTCTCTCTCTCTCTCTCTCGTCCCCAAGCACCCCAATTGCCGGGTGCTCCTCTTCCTGTCACCCCCATCGTTGACTGCTGCCCGCCAGAGAGGGAGGATTAGGAAAGGGGGGAAAGAGAGACAGACGGCTTCTCGGGAGTGGGTAAGACTCACATGATGCAATTACCTCCATTTTTCCCTCTTCTCCTTTTGCGGGCATATTCTTCTCCTCCGCCTGGCTAGATCCTTCTTTCCTCGTCCCGGATTAGCTCCCAATCTCGCCAACGGTCCAGGTTGCTGGCCGTGGAGCATTTCTTCAGTTGGGCCACTCTCTGGTAAGGCAAGGCAACCAGCCCACAGCACACTACTTCTAATTAGGTATATGCTGTTCTCTCTCGCCGCTGATTCATCGTTTTCTGGATCGTCTCTTTCGTCTACCTGGTTTCAGTGCCGGTTCCATCGGGTTTTGACGCAAGAGTAGAGGACCTGGTAGGTCGTTGTGTTGTGACTCATCGTTGGAGAGCAGGACCGATTTCTCTTAGCCAGATTGAGGATAATTTCAGCCAATTTTGTATACTTTTTTTTCCCTGCGCGTCCCATGATTAGGAGCTGTGGCTGGACAGTGCCCTACGCTCTGGAGTTTTGGTGCGAATCGTTACCAGTTTCAGTCAACTTTTGATCGAGCCCAGGTGTTGAGCACCAATTTGGGAGTTCCAACTGATGCTGCAGTCTGCATTCTTCTAAGGCCATCAGTGGGGAATTTTCGTTCCTCGGTGGCGGATGGGTTCCTCCAGCTCTAAAGTGGACAATGAGGAGCCCGTGAGGCGCTCCAAGGACAGGAGGCGGCTCATGAAGCAGCTGGTGCGCCGCCGCCCAGAGCTTGCAGCTGCGCACATTGCATACCTGCACGCCCTCCGCAACACAGGAGCCACTCTCCGGCAATTTGTGGAGCTGGAGTGTGCTTTGTCACAGCAGCCTCCGGTAGGCCTTGCGGCGCCGCCCTCGCCTACTCCACAGTCGCTGCCGCAGCCGCCGCCACCTCCTGAACCCTCACTGCCACCTTCGCCACACCCCCCGCCGCCTCTGCCTTTTAGTCCAGTAACCACCATAAGAAAGATGGAGAAGAGGGATGGTGAATTCCCACCACCACCACCACCTCTGGTTTTGAGTCCAATAAGATTAAGAAAAAGGGATGATGAGATCCATGTGGGTGATTTTACCGATGATGACGATGACACTGACAGCTGCTCAACTCCTCTACCACCACCCCTGCCACCCGGTATAGATTGGGAGGACTTGGATCCTTACAACGTTCGCCCCTTGAGTTTCCCATCTCCATTTGCTGACAGGAACGATGAAGAGGTGGCCTCGCAGGTTGCCATGGACAATGGTCCTGAGGCACACACAGAATTTGATGGAGAGGAGGATGAAAGTGTGCTTGGCAATGATGATGGCATTGTGGATAGGGTCCATGTGAATCCAGCCAAGAGTAGGGCTCTGGGTGATGGCAACTCTTCAACTGTGAGCCGGGTAACAAAGGATTCAGACTCTGTGGCAGTGCCTTGGAGGAGTACGAAGTCACTTGTAGAGATTGTTAAGGAGATTGACGAGTACTTCTTGAAAGCAGCAGCAAGTGGGAATGACGTTGTGATTCTTTTGGACTCTGCTGGTGGGCGGCCTGATGCCTTAGAGATAGAGGCAAACAAAGGTAATATGTGCCCATGTACTATCATTGTGTCCATTTTTTTTATATGTCAGTCAATAACCTCTGCCCACGTACTATCATTATCTACTAGTTTAGAAATTGAATTGATTAATGTGTCTCCATTTAATGGTTTGCTCTTTTTGACAAAATGATTCATATCACTATTTTGCTGTTCACTAAGAATCCATACTCAGAAGCGTGAAAAGTCCTGTTTGAAATCAGTGAGGGACTCTCATAAAAACGGCAAAGAAGATTGTTTATACAGAATCTGTATTAATTTGTCCTGTTTAGGAGAAATTACTTCTGGATTATGAATGTGTAATCTTTTATTTGATTTAGTTGTTGTATATGAACCTTCTGGTCTATGCACTGTTTGGTTCTCCGCTCTTTTTTGTGTGCAAATGTATTGGGACATCCATGGAAAGTGATCGATATTAGAAACCATTTCATGATCAAGTGCATTACTACGTTACAGTGGAGTAAAAATGAAAGTACAGAAGCATTGTCTTTATTGGTGTTCAGACATTCCTGAATGCTGTTGTTTGTTTCCAGGTGCAGGAAAAAAATCCAAATCAGCGAAGGTTTTCTCCACGCTTTCTTGGAGCTGGTCTTTTAAATCTCAGCAGGCTAACAGTGAATCCACAGTTCTGAATTCTAGTGCTTCTGGATATGGTTACCATGGCAAGACACTAGAGAAGCTTTATGACGAGGAGCAAAAACTCTACAAGTTAATCAAGGTGAACTCTTGGACTAGTAGAGTAATTGGCTGTTAGCTACACAATGACTTGCCACAAATTTATCTGTAAATTATTTCTTGAACAGTGTTTTTTTGTTAAATTAACAACAGTGCATGACAGCATGATGGCAAAATGTTCAAATATTTCCATTTTATTGCTTTACCAAAAGTCAACACATTGCTGATTATTACTATTTTTATCTTGCAAGGATGAAGAATTTGCAAGGCTCCAGTATAAGAAACATGTCTCAGTGCTACAAAAGCTAGAATCAGGGGAGCATGATAGACTGCATGCAGAAAGAGTTCGGGATGCTATTGAAGAACTGCAAACTCGGATAATCTCATTGGAGGAAGCTGTGAGTTTAGCATGTGTTTCCATATCAAATCTCAGAGACGAGGAATTATATCCTCAGATTATTGAATTATCTGCAGGGTAAGCTCCAAAAGTTAGCTAATTATAATACTAAAATACTGCTCTTTTAAAAGAAACATCCACTAGTACTTGTCCTTGTATTAACATTAGCAGATAATTTCATTCGGAACTCCCAAATATCGCTTATTCGGCACTCCCAAATATCGGTTATTAACTTGTAAGTTGCATGTTGACTTGTTGAGTGTTGTCACACAGGAGCTTTTTTTAATTATATTAGAATATTAGGTAGTAGTTACCTTATGCATAATGCAATTTTTGTCTTGGAATGTGGCCCTTGGATTAATAATAAATGAATGCATGTACCATGTAGTAAGTTATCATTGCAGTTCAGTGTCAATACCTCAAAGCCAAAGGTTAAATTTTTTATACAGTTTTACTCCTTATCACAGTGCTATCTCATTCATGTTACCTTGTCTAAACTTTCTTCTCTTGGTCTAGGCTTGTGCATATGTGGAAAAACATGCACGAGTGCCATCAGGTCCAGAACCACATTGCCCAGCAACTTAGTCTCATTGGCAACAGACCTGGGAGTGAACCAACAAGTGACATTCATTACCAGGCAACATCTCAGCTGGAAATTGAGGCGTCTGGATGGCACACTGCCTTCTGCAATCTCATCACGTTACAGCGTGAATACATTAGCATCCTTAACCAATGGATTAGTCTCACAGACTGCCTGCCAGATGATGGTGGCTTAATGAGGAGTTCATCTGGAATCCGTAGCCTCTCCAAGGAACTCCAGCATGCTCTTGACAGGCTACCGGAGAAGGTATGATAGATCCAAATTGCCCTTTTCTTTCTGTTGAAGCCCAGCTTTCAGCAACTTTTGTTTAAGGATATATGATTTTTCTTTGAATAAGAAATCCATACCTTATTCATTATGAGCTGAAGGGCTAGTGTATTCATCTTCCACAAACTTCGTTGTGCTTCCATTTAACTATTTTCTCCTCTCTTTAAAAATATGGCCCTTATTTATGCAAACAGGTAGCAGCTGAAGCAATAAAGACCTTTATGTCAATCATACACTCTATAGTTGTACAGCAGAGTGAAGAGCGCCAACTAAAGAAGAAGTCAGATAATATGGATAGCAAGTTCCAGACCCAGTTAGAGAAACACAGTGATAATTCAATTCAAAACTCGGCACAGCCTCCAAATAAGAATCACTATTCAGTATCAAAGAATGAAACGAAACTGGATGCATTTAGAAAGAAGATCGAGGAGGAGAAGGCCAGATACCTAACCTCTGTTAGGGAAAGCCGAGCCATGACACTGAACAATCTGCAGACAGCCCTTCCAAATGTGTTCCATGCTCTGGAGGGATTATCAGGAGTGTGCGTGCAGGCATTTGAAGGTATCAGCTGATGCAGTGAAGTTGCTGTTATTCACTCGGGAGCGGCTTCATCTGCTATTTGCTCGTGACATTGCTTCGATGGCTGTGATTATTCATTGTAAGTAGGCGAAGTATAAACTGGTTCCACGTGAATACCCTTTTCTTCTAATTTTCAGAACTTTGAATAGTTTTCGGAGGATTTTATGAAGTCAATATAGGCATAATAGTCTTGAATAGATCACAATGTCTCAATTTGAGAAGAGATGTGAAGTATCATAAAACATATGTGGCTTTAAATTATGGAAAGGATTCATGCAGACTTCAACTGCACGTTCTCATGGTATGATGATGCTACTCATCTCAAAAATATTTGCTCAAAAAAATGTCAAGCAACTGTAAAGATGGGTAATATGACTTGTGGGTAAAGATGCGCAACCTCTGCACAGTGTAAAACTGGTATATCAGTCGTGCTCACGGTTATGAGCAGCTCGGACTCTCACATAATTAATTTATGGAACTAAATTCAATTTGTCATATGCATCGCATTGCGGGTGTTGTTATTACGTTTGGTTCTACTACTTAATTGGGTTGGTATTTACTTATACTTAGTAATTGCTAATAAAATTTTGACCAACTATAAAAAGCAATGCTCAGCTCTAACTGTTGGGGCGAAGGCAAAGACGCCACCCTTCGCTCGGGGCCTTCGCCGTAAACGCCGGCCCAACGGAGACAAAACGGGCAGGGACACCCTTCGCCCGGGGCCTTCGCCGTAAACGCCGGCCCAACGGAGACAAGACAACAGGCAGGGACACCCTTCGCCCCATACGACATCGGACGAAGACCCGTGGCGAGGTCATCCCACCGGGCGGCCTCGTCCGGCGCGGAGGCCCATGTGGGATCCGGCCCATTGTGATAGGCCCTGCGTGGCCGCTACGTGTTACGGGCCTAATTTATAAAGGCGTCCCTGTAATTACGGTCTGTAACCCCCCTTTATGGGAATATTCCGGGGATAACCTAGGTGTCTGAGGGCAAATGCGTCCTTAACATGGGACGCTGGGCACCCGGACACCTATAAATACCCCGCACAGTGCCCTTGAGAGGCTGGATGAACAGTGCTTTTGCCATCACGTGCTAAAACCCTGTTTGTGCTATCACTCCCCCCTGTTGGATCTACTTGCGCCCGTGTGCAAGTTCCAACATTTGGCGCCCACCGTTCGTGCTACGAAAAACCACCCGCGATGGCACCCAAGAAAGCTAGCTCGAAGGCTGACGAGGCTGCGAAGGCAGCACTGCTGGCCGCAAGGAAGGGCAAGGCCCTCGCACTCACCCACTCCACTCACCAAGAGGCTGCTGAAGACGACGCCCTCCGCACCTGCGGCCCTGAAGGACAACCGCAGCCTCCCCCAGGCTTCGCTCCACCAAAAGGCGCGGACCTCACCGAGAACGGTGAAGTCCTCGGCTTCGCTCCACTGGAGGGCGCGGACCTCACTGAGGACGGTGAAGTCCTTGGCGTTTCAGCGGAAGAACAGCTACAGCTGCGCGCACTGCGCCTCAAGAACCGCAATCTTCAGAGACAAAAAGAGATACTGGAGGCCAAGCGCTAGCGCGTGTCTGCACTAGCCAGGGTGCGGCAAATGATACGCGACGAAGAGCAGAAGGCCCAGGACCTCGAGCGGGAGATCGCGCTGATGCAGCGCGAAGGCCACCTCGGCCTGCAACATGGGCCACCCCTGCAACACCGCGCACAAGTGGAAGACACACGCGAAGGCCACCGCGGCCTGCAGCATGGGGCACCCCTGCAGCAGCGCGCGCAGGCGGAAGACCCGCACTTCCCCCAGCGCGACTACGCCTTCCCAGCTGCCGCGCCATTTCAAGGGGTCAACTACCTCGACGAGCGAAGTCCCCTGGCACCACATCTGCAAGTGACACCCTGGCCTGCCAACTTCCGGGCAGGGACCTATCCCAAGTACAACGGCAGCACGGACCCTACACAGTACATCATGAGTTATCAGGTCGCTGTTGCATCTTCTGGAGGGGACGATGCCACAATGGCCAAGTCTTTCATCATCGCCCTCGAATGCCCAGCTCTCACTTGGTTCACCAGGTTGCCCCCGTTGTCCATTGACTCCTGGAGAAGCCTAAGGGACAAATTCCTGCTCAACTTCCAAGGGTACCGCCCAGACACCGACGCCTTGGCCGAACTCTCACTCTGCAAGCAGCTGGAAAAAGAGACTCTGCGGGAATATTACCGCAAGTTTCTAACACTCAAGTCACAGCTGCCCTCAGTTGATGACCAGATCGCCATTCACTACGCCATCAGTGGCCTTCGCGCCGGCGTCCTTTACAGTCATTGCATCAGGGACCCGCCCAAGAACCTTCAGGAGTTATATCAACTATTTGAAAAATACGCCAAATCCGAAGAGCTCCACCAGCGCAAGGTTGAGTCCCAGAGAAAGCCCAAAGATGCTCCACAGTCCAGCCGCACATGGACGAGGACTCCGCAGCCAGACTCCGGCCGAGACGGCCGTAACCAGCAGCAGGTGCACAACATCGCCAACCAGCACCCCGCTGGTGATGCCCCTCGCCGCCAGGAGTATCCCCCCAGGGCCGCGGAGGTGGAACTCGCGGTAGGGGCCGGGGACGCGCGCAGCCACTGCGCCGATTCTACTGTCTCTTCCACGGCGAAGACTGCGCCCACCAAACAAAAGACTGCCCAGAAACGAAGGCCACCAGAGACAGGATGGCACGGGCGCAACCAGCCGACAACCCAAGGGTCGTCGCACACACTTATCAGCAACACCCTCCACCATATATCCACGCCCCCGCTCCGCTTCCACCGCACCACGCTTACCAACACCATCAGGAAGTACAAATCGTACCTCCCCCACCCCCGCCTCCACACCAGCAACAACAAAACATCCCCCACCCTCACGCCCCCAAGCAAGAAGACTTCGCCGATCAGCCGTATCGCGGAGTCATTCATATGATCACTGGTGGGTCCAGTGTCGACTTCGACACCAAGCGACAAAAGCGGGACCACTACCGCAGCATCAACCACGTCGCCATCACCGGTCCAGTCGTGCAGACGAAGTGGTCCCATGTACCGCTAACTTTCGACGCCCGAGACGTCGACCTGCGCAGCGCCCCCCACATCGACGCCATGGTCATCAACTGCAGCGTGGCAGGCTGGGACCTGCACAAAGTCCTCGTTGATAATGGCAGCCAGGCAGACATCATATTCCTCCATGCCTTCGACTGCATGGGCATAAGCCACAGCCTGCTCAATCCTTCAGACAATCCATTATACGGCTTCGGCGGCAAGGGCACTTTTCCTATCGGCAAAATAGAGTTGCCTCTCTCCTTCGGTGTAGCGCCCAATGCCCGAAGTGAGCAAATAACCTTCGACATCGTCGATATGGTGTATCCGTACAACGCTATCATGGGCCGGGGCTCCATCAACAAGTTTGAGGCAGCCATTCACGGATTGTACCTGTGCATGAAGATACCAGGTCCGTTGGGCGCCATCTCGGTCTACGGCAATCAGCAGACTGCGCGCAACATAGAGCGGGACTTCGTCCCTGGGCAAAGAAACGTCCACTGCCTCACTGCCTAGCGCGAAGTCCCAGCACCCGCCAGCTCAACTGAAAAACAACACAAGGCGCAGCTGCAAAGCAACGACGGGACCAAGACTGTCCCCCTCGACCTGGCCACACCCAAGCAAACAGTCACGATCAGCGAAGACCTCACCTCACATGATGAGGAAAAGCTCCTGTGCTGCTTGTCCAAGAACAAGGACGTCTTCGCTTGGTCAGCCCTCGACCTGGTCGGGGTCAGCCGATCCATAATTGAGCACAGCCTGGGAATCGACCCCTCGGTAAGACCGAAAAAAACAACGTCTTCGCAAAATGTCCGACGAGAAGACAGAGGCCGCCAAGGCAGAGGTTACCGCCTCCTGGAAGCCAAATTTATCGAGCCAGTGGCTTACCCCACGTGGCTCTCCAATGTGGTAATGGTGTAGAAAAAGAGCGGCAAGTGGCGAATGTGCATAGACTTCACCAGCCTCAATAAGGCCTACCCAAAGGACAACTTCCCTTTGCCCCGGATCAACAAAATAGTCGATAGCGCGGCCGAGTGCGAGGTCATGTCACTCCTCGACTGCTTCTCCGGTTATCATCAAATATACATGAAGGAGGAGGACAAGGCCAACACCAGCTTCATCACACCCTTCGGCACATATTGCTTTATCAGAATGCCGGAGGGACTCAAGAACGCCGGGTCCACCTTCTCCCGACTCACCAAAACAATGCTCGAAGGGCAAGTCGGCAGAAACGTATTCACATACGTGGACGACATCATCGTCGCCAGCAGGAATAAAGAGGACCATCTCGCAGACCTCGCTGAGACATTCGCGAACATGCGGGATGCACGGCTTCGCCTCAACCCCGATAAATGCGTCTTCGGGATCCGCCAGGGGAAAATATTGGGTTATCTGGTATCGCACCGCGGCATCGAGGCCAACCCAACCAAAATTCAGGCCATCATCAACATGGCGCCCCCGCAGTCAGCAGAGAGGTCTAGCGTCTGACGGGTAGATTGGCCGCCCTCAACAGATTCATTTCCAAGTCTGCTGAGCGAAGTCTTCCCTTCCTCAAAACACTCCGCGGCGCAAAAGACTTCGCTTGGGGACCAGAGCAGGCGGCGGCCTTCGCCTCACTGAAGCAGTACATGATGGAATTGGCCGTCCTTACGAGCCCCGACTCTTCGCTACCACTGTTGCTCTACATCGCGGCTTCGCCGCACGCGGTCAGTGCGGCACTGGTTCAGGAGCAGACAGTAGAGGGCGTAATCAGGCAGTGCCCAGTATATTATGTCTCCGAGGTGCTCACACCATCAAAGTGTAACATGATGGAGCTCGAAAAGGTTGCATATGCAGTCGTTATGTCTTCGCGCAAATTGCGCCACTACTTTGAAGCATTCAAGGTCCGCGTCACCTCAGATAGAGGACTCGACGAATTATTCAGAAACCCGGAGGCATCAGTATGGATTGCCAAATGGGCGGCCGAACTCTCCGGCTACCACATCACTTTCGAGCCCAGGACTGCAATCAAGTCACAAGTTTTAGCAGACTTCGTTGTCGACTGGACCGGGCCAATAACACAGCCGGAGCCGTCCGCAGAGAAGGTTTGGACAATACACTGCGACGGCGCTTGGTGCCATGCGGGGGCAGGCGCTGCTGCAGTCATCACCTCACCCGCCGGGGTCAAGCACAGATACGCGGCACGCTTAAGCTTCACCCTGGAGTTTGACAGATGCACAAACAACATCGCAGAATACGAAGCTGTCATCCTCGGCCTCCGCAAGTTAAGAGCCCTCGGCGTCACCACCTGCATAGTCCGAACAGACTCCAGGGTAGTCGCCGGCCAAGTCGAAAAGGACTATGCAGCAAAGGACCCCGCACTTATGCAGTACCTCGCGACCATCCGAAGCCTCGAGAAACAATTCAAGGGATTCACTGTGCAGCATGTGGACCGGGCCAAGAATGAAGAAGCTGACGCACTGGCCAAGGCGGCCGCCAGGGGTGAAGCCCTCCCCTCCGACGTGTTCTATCACGTCATCGGCACACAAGCCGTCCGCAGCCCCGAAGGGCTCCAAATAACCAACGACAGCGAGGGCCAGCGCATGATCAACCTTATCATGACCGAAGACTGGCGGGCGCCAATAACCCTGTACCTGCAAGGGTTCTATCACCCAGTCGACAGCAACGAGGCCAAGCGCCTCCACCACAAAAGCCGGGACTTCGCATTGATCGAGGGCCAACTGTACAAAAAGGGGGTCAGCCAGCCGATGCTTAAGTGCGTCACCGAGACCGAGGGCATTCAAATCCTGCGCGAAGTCCACAGGGGGACCTGCGGCTCCCACGCAGGCCCCAGGGCCCTGGCGGCAAAGGTGATACGACAAGGCTTCTACTGGCCCGCCATTATCTGCGCCGCGAATCGGGTTGTCAGATCCTGCGAAGCCTGTCAGAAATTTTCCCCACGCTCGGGGCGCCCCTCGCAGTTCACGAAGCTGATCGCCCACACGTGGCCC
The DNA here is from genome assembly GCA_029449295.1 of Zea luxurians. Taxonomy (NCBI): domain Eukaryota; kingdom Viridiplantae; phylum Streptophyta; class Magnoliopsida; order Poales; family Poaceae; genus Zea; species Zea luxurians. The sequence goes on along the minus strand of JAOPSE010000016.1, from coordinate 69,680,671 downwards.
CTTCAGCGCTGGGGCCTAGACATCGTCGGGCCCCTGCCCACGGCTCAGGGGAACCATAAGTTCACCTTCGTAGCCGTTGAATACTTCACTAAGTGGATTGAAGCGAGGGCAGTATCCACCATCACATCGAAGACGACCCAGAAATTTTTCTGGCAAAATATTGTTTGCCGCTTCGGAGTACCATCCAAACTCACGGTCGACAACGGCAAGCAGTTCGACAATCAAGATTTCAAAGACTTCTGCTTCTCCATCGGCACCAAGCTTGCCTTCGCCTCCGTGTACCACCCCCAGTCCAACGGAGTCGTGGAGCGCGCCAACGGCAAAATTTTCACAACTGTCAAGAAAATGCTCCTTGACGACAAAAAAGGCAAGTGGCCCGACCTGTTACCCGAAGTGGTCTGGGCACTGAATACAACCGAGTGCAGGGCGACTGGGTTTACCCCCTTTCGCCTATTATACGGGTCGGAGGCCATGACCCCGCAAGAAATAAAGCATGGGTCGCCTCGGACAGCCGCGTCGGCCGTCCCAGACGTAGATGAGCCAACTTCGAAGGATCTCATCGACAGAGACCGCGTCTTCGCCTTGCAGGCCCTGGACAAATACCAAGCCCAGACAAAAGCATGGCGCGACCAGGCAGTCATCCCAAGGGAATTCAGCGAAGGGGACCTCGTCCTCATCCGGACAGCTCGAACGGAGTCCAGAGGCAAGCTGGAGCCCATGTGGGAGGGCCCTTACATTGTCAAGTCAAAGGCCTCCCCCAGCGCATACAGGCTTGCAACGCCAAACAGCGAAGACTTAGAGCATTCCTGGAACATTGATAATCTGCGCAAATTTTTGTTTGACTCATCAGGGCCAGCCCGCCCTTGTAATTTGTAAAAACAATTTTGTTCTGGCCCGCACTCTTTTCCTCCCGGGGGTGAGGTTTTTAACGAGGCGGAGTCATGTAATATACAAGAGAAAAATCCCCCGCAAAATCCACGTCAAAAAAAGACCGCATCAACGGTCTTCGGCATTCGACTAATACAAAGTCACCGCGAGGCCCGGCAGCAGCCGCCCTCGCGTGCGACAAATCCGCGCAGAAATTGCCTAAGGGTGCAGCCGGACTAGCACAACAAGTGCGAAAAATTGAAGTCTTCCGCGAAGACTATCCGCGCAGAAGTCGCCTAAGGGTGCAGCCGGATTAGCACAACAAGGGCGAAAAATCGAAGTCTTCCGCGAAGACTATCCGCGCAGAAGTCGCCTAAGGGTGCAGCCGGATTAGCACAACAAGTGCGAAAAATCGAAGTCTTCCGCGAAGACTATCCGCGCAGAAGTCGCCTAAGGGTGCAGCCGGATCAGCACAACAAGTGCGACAAAACAAAGTCTTCGACGAAGACTATCCGCGCAGAAGTCGCCTAAAGGGTGCAGCCGGATCAGCACAACAAGTGCGAAAAATCGAAGTCTTCCACGAAGACTATCCGCGCAGAAGTCGCCTAAGGGTGCAGCCGGACTAGCGCAATAAGTGTGAAAAATTCTAATTTGCCGCGAACACTATCCCTGCAGAAGTCGCCTCAGGGTGCAGCAGGGACAGCGCGTCAAGACCAACGAACCAATTACAATGGTACAGCCGCACGAAGCCTAACAAGTGCAAAAACGGCTACACCAAACTATCCGCTCAAAGGCCGACTACATGCGCACCAGACCAACATAACAAACACGCCAGACCAAGCACTTAACGCCTTCGCAAACATAGCCGGGTGTGCGAAGGCACACAACCTCATCATACAAGCCATTACTCATGTACAAGCGAGGGCATCACATTCTACATCGGTTCGACCTTCGGAATAATTCCCATCTCCCTATAGTTAAATAACATTATCCTAAGCTCCTCACCCGCAAAAAGGCTTCGCAACTCCCCCTCACCTGCACTCACAGCAGCCGACAAGGACAACAGTTCCTGCCTGCCGGCCCCACTCACGCGAAGCCGACCGGCGTCCGCTCCGCTCACTCTACGCTTCGCAACCGCCCTTCGCCGCCTACGCCTAGTGCTCGAACCAGACACAACATCAGCATCCGCAGCTTGCGACGAAGCCTCCACCACTGCTACATCCAAGGCCGCAAAGTAGTCCAAGTCCTCATCCGACGACTCTTCGGTCCATTCAACAGAGCTCCCAGAGTCATTGAACTCGAAAAATTTAGACGCAGACTCATCCGATTTATTCCCATCATCCACGGTCGAAGCCGCCCAACAATTAGCAGTAGCGGTTGCGTGCGCAGGCCCAAAATCTTGAACCTGCGCAGCAACCAAGGTTCAGCAACAATATCCAAAATTTCCTAACTACCCACACCCACTAGGCCACCTGCGAAGACCCAGCCGTCGCGGGATCCTCCGCTGTCGCCTCCGCAGCCTACGCCACAGGATCCTCAGCCTTCGGCGCAGCAGTTGACGACGGGTCTCCGCCGGCCGCAGTGGCTGCAGGGGCATCGGGAACGCCTTCGGCGGTTTCCAGGGGCGGCTCCGGAGCGGCCTCGGGCACAGCCACCGCCGGGTTCGGCTCTGGGTCAGGCAGCGCGCTGTTCAAAGCCCCGAAGTCATCCACCCTCTCGCCACGTGCCGCCTGAGACACAGCACACAGACTTAGCAAACCCACATTTAACCCAAATTAAACAAACACCAAACAAAAGCCAAGCATTACCTGACTCCTCGCCGTCTCAGCCCGCTCCCTGACCACCTCTCGACCGTGGGGGCCCCACATCCGGTCGTAGAGGGCTCCGGTGGATTCCTTCACTATGGGGTCCTCAACCTTGTAGATATCACGCTCCAAATCCTCATCAGCTTGGTCGAAGACCTCGTAGTGCCGGCACCCTTTGCGAGAGAGCGCGTTCATCGCCCCCTCGCAGGTGACCAGAGAAGCATAAGACATAAACCCCTCCACGATGGTGGGGAGCGCCTGCAGCTCCTCCTACACCCACTCAAGGCAGCGAAGTCCGGGCTCTCGGTCCGGCACTTCAAACTCACCGGTCCGCACGCCCAGTTCACGGTATGAATCCATGAGCTGTTTGCACGTCCGCTCAGCCTCCGTGCGCGCCGAGGCCTCGGCCCTTTCCACACGGCTCTGCAGCGCGTTGAGCCGCTCCTCCAGCTGCTCGGCGCGCTGTCTGGCGAGGCTGCCCTCCGCCCGCGCCAAGTTGGCCTCCGCCTGCGCAGCCTGCGCCTTGGCGAGGGCCTCAGTAGCCTCCTCCCTCTCCACCGCCAGTTGGCGCCGGAGGTCAGCCTTCTCCCCCTGCAGCATAGCCACCTTGTCCGCCAGCTTGCGGCACTTACTGTCGGTGGCCGATTTTTCCCGGACGGCGTCAGCATGTTGCGTCCGAAGTCTCTCGACTTTGGCAGACACAACTGCCGTTAGGGCCCCCGACGCCGCGCAGTTTGCGAAGTCAGCCGCCTACAAGACACACATAAGACCACAGCCCGAGCGAAGCCGTTTAAAAAAAAACCCGAACCGAGGTCTAGCTCAACGGACCTGACTTAGCGCCTCCTTCATCTCCTCCAGCCGGCGGGACACGGTACCCGCCTCGTCCCTGACGGCAGTGAGCGCCGGTATCTCGCCACCGGCACAAAGTGCACTGCCCTTCGCCCTTGGCACCATGGCAGCCGCCGTGGCCGCCGCGGCAGGCGGAACAACAAGAAGCTGGTCTTCGTCCGACCCTGCGACTCATCAACAAATTAAAAAAAACCCCTCGAGCCAACGACTTACCAACAAGATAATCCTCCACACTAATGTCGGTGGCGAAGTCAGCAACGCGCTTGCCAGGGGGCGGCAACCCTCGAGCCGCCTTCACAGCCTCCGGCAACCCGCCGGACGAAGGGGCAGCCTTCGCTGACTTGGGACCACCGGTCGCAGCCGCCTTCGCAGCGTCCGGCGCCCTACTGGACGCAGGGACGGCCGACTTAGCCGCCAGCGGCTGGCCTCCGCCGGGGGCAGTAGCCTTCGCAGCCCCCCGCTGCCTCTTCGGCCTGGCTTCATGCAGCCTGACGACCGCCTGGCGCTTTTGTGCAGCTCCCTGGCGATCCTTGTCCATCACTTCCGACACAACAGCAGCAATATTTCGCCCGTAAGGAAACACTTTCCAAGCACGAACCATGCGAGATGTAAAAAAGTCTTCGCCGGCCGCGCGGGGGACAGGAATATTCTTAGGCCACCAACCCCCAGTAACCCTCAGCATCCGCGCCGAAGACTCCCGGAGCTCGGGCGAAGACATCCTTCCCCCCGGGGCCGCGCATGTCCTCATCAATTCTCTAGCAAAACCATCAGAAACCCCAAGTCCTCCCACAGCAGTACCTAGTTTCCTCTTCTTAGAGGACGGGGCGGCCGCCGGCGCGGGGTCGTCTCCAGACTCCACCACCAGTTTCTTCCCGCGACGATCCACATCGTCTTGGCTGGGATAACCGCCATACGGCAGTCAATTCAACTCAAATACCCTGTTCAAACGGTCATTTGACCCGCGAATGTCCCAGCTGCGCTGGCCCTCTATCCTAGGCACATACCGACCCACGATCTGCACCGCCCCATCCTCCGCCTCGCGCACAAAGGCGGCCGGATCGCGACTCTGCAGATCTAGCGCGAAGGCAGGACTTCGCACCAGCTTCCCACCGTGGGAAGGCATCTGGCGAGGGCACACTTCGCCCAGCGCCCAGCCATGCGCCAAAGGCCATACCCCGAACGCCACAAACTCCTCAACCAAATCGCGCCCGCTGCTCAGGCCGGCGGCGCACCGAAGGGCCCCTTCGTCCGCATCCTCATCCGCCACTTCAAAAGGTGGGTATGCTGAGTAAAAATGTGAGCACATCTCGGACACGGGGAGCCCCGGATGGTCTTCGGCTGTACTCTCCGCGACGTAGAACCAAAAATCCTGCCAATTGCCCCACTTGTTGCGGGCGCAGGGAACCAACTCAACTACCTGCATCGTGGTCTTGCCGGTCTTCGGCGTAAATGTACAGGACCCAAACTGGGCAACCTCACTTCCAATCATCCTCTTCTGCCAGTGCAGGCAATAATACTTTGTGAAGACTTCGACTGATGGCTGTCCGCCGTACGAAGTCGTCGCCCAGACATACTTCGACAGAGCCACCACGGCGTTCGGAGGCAGCTGATGGATCTAAACATTGAATCTGCGCAGGACTTCTCCAACAAATCGGTGCGCAGGCAGGCGGAGACCAGCGGCAAAGAATGCCTCGAACACAACCAACTCGCCTTCCGGCTCGGGGACTTCCTCCGTCCCCGGGACACGGGCGACCCCGCCGCCAAAGTAACCAAGCCGCTGCATATCCTGCACGCGGGCCGACGACATCCGCGACACACCAAAATCCACAGTATCGCCGGCGCGCAACTCCTCCGCCGCCACAGAACTCAGCGTTTCCTCAGACGACACGTCGGCCGGCGGCGAGGCGGCAGCAGAAGAAGAAGTCGGCATCGCTACGTACCGTCGGCGGCGGCGGGCGGTCTGCTTCACTCGAGCCAGATCTCCGGCGAACAAAGAGCAAGGAGGGCAGACGAGCAGCAGAGACGGTGGAGAAAGCGGCTAGGGTTTTCACGGAGCACGGAAGAATAAATTTCAAAACGCGCCGCCCCCCGCCCCCTTTTATACACAGGGCGCGGCGCTTCGCGAAACCCGCAATCCCACAGTATGGCGTCAATCAACGGTCATGTCAAAAACCCCCGCGGAACCACTTCGAGCGAGGGCAGCGTCTCCGCCATCTAGCGACGTCTTCGACACCAGATGACTTAGTCGAACTGGTCCCTCGGAGGGCAAATGTTGGGGCGAAGGCAAAGACGCCACCCTTTGCTCGGGGCCTTCGCCGTAAACGCTGGCCCAACGGAGACAAAACGGGCAGGGACACCCTTCGCCCGGGGCCTTCGCCGTAAACGCCGGCCCAACGGAGACAAGACAACAGGCAGGGACACCCTTCGCCCCATACGACATCGGACAAAGACCCGTGGCGAGGTCATCCCACCGGGCGGCCTCGTCCGGCGCGGAGGCCCATGTGGGATCCGACCCATTGTGATAGGCCCTGCGTGGCCGCTACGTGTTACGGGCCTAATTTATAAAGGCGTCCCTGTAATTACGGTCTGTAACCCCCCTTTATGGGAATATTCCGGAGATAACCTAGGTGTCTGAGGGCACATGCGTCCTTAACACGGGACGCTGGGCACCCGGACACCTATAAATACCCCCGCACAGTGCCCTTGAGAGGCTGGATGAACAGTGCTTTTGCCATCACGTGCTAAAACCCTGTTTGTGCTATCACTCCCCCCCTGTTGGATCTACTTGCGCCCATGTGCAAGTTCCAACACTAACCATCCTCTTTGGTAAGCCTTACACTTCACGCGAGCTCCCACCTTTGACGAGTTTATGCACGTTATTCCCCACAACTTGTTGAGCGATGAACGTATGTGAGCTCACTTTTGCTATCTCACACTCTCCACAGGTCAACAACAGATACCGCAGGATGAGGCGCATGGAGGATGCTGTGACGAGTTCGTGAGAGGTCTAGGTCATCATCTCCCAATCAACTTTGGGTTGCTGGATCGTTGTCTCCATATGATGTAATTATTTATTATTTTTGTACAGAACCCCTATTGTATAGTAAAGATGTGACATTCGTTTATGTACCACTATTCATCATATGTGTGATTCTTAGGTTCCAGCACACCTGGTGTTTATTTTCGTGCCCGGGTTTTGGACCCCTAAAACCCGGGTGTGACAATTCGTAATAAGGAGAGTAATACAAAGTAGAAGCCAACTCATTATGAGTCGACCTCTTCTACCCCTATCATTACATTACATTAATCTACTATTTACACTACACTATGCTACTAACTAACACTACTTTATTCTATTACTACTTACTACTTACTACTACTATTATCTATACTAATATTTAACCAGTGGCATTGCGCCACTGATCTTGCTGCTGCCGTCACCGTCTCCGCTGTCGCCCTTACCGTCGTCGCCGCTGCCATCGCCGTCGCCGCCCTTGTTGTCGTCGCCCTTGCCACCGTCGCCTTTGCCGTCGTCGTCGCTGCTGCCGCCGTCGCCTCCGCCGTCGTCGCTGCTGCTGCCGTCGCCCCCTGTCGTCACTATCGTCGCCGCTCCACTCCTCGGAGGAGTCGGATTAGTCCGCCTCATCCGAGGAGACCCCCGACTCATCCGACCCACCGAGCCTGGCGCGCTCGATGGCACGCTAGTATGCCCGGACCGTGGTGGACAGCCTCCTGGAGTCATTCGAGTCGTCGGATGACGCTGGAGGAGAAGCAGGAGCCGACGATCGCTTAGACTCGGAGGAAGCCTCCTTCGAGTACTCCGAATCGCCGAAGTCCTCCGAGGGAGGACTTGGAGCGCGCTTACGCTTGCTGCCAGCACAACGAGGCAAACCTCTGCCCCTCCTACCCCTGCCCATCGTCGGTTAGAGGAGAGAACGAGGAGGAAGAAGAAATCAGATGATCAAAGGCTGAGTGAAGAGAACAACGGGACAAGCAGGCTATTTATAGAGACCGGGGGTGACTGTCCACTTCCTACCACGCTCGCCGGACAGTCGCAAGAATTCAATAAGCAATTCAAGCCGTCTGAAAATGAGTCAGGCAACAGGCGCCGCTTCGCGTAATGCGACAGTGCGACACTGGTTGGACCTAAGTCAACTGCCCAGGCAATATGATTACACCTCGTGGTCACATCAAGTCACTACTCCAGGACAGTGTGGTAAACACTCTGCGTACCAAGACACCCCTTGGGCACACCCATTGGGTGTGTCACTCAGAATTTTCAAGAGATTTTCTAAAGAAGTCATATCCACAAAATATACGCAATGAATGTACCACGACAAAAGGAAGAGATCGGCTACGATGGAAGGAAGGCCAAATGTGGCTACTGGAGCGCAAGTCTAATCAACAAAAGCATTGAAGCACAGAGCGGAGTGATGTCCAACTGAGAACCATCTGCCTCGGCTGGACAAACGTCCAATCTGTCATTGATCAAATTAATTTCAGACCTAACAAGGCGTGGACAGATAGCATCGTTTGAATTCCTAGAGCATAAAATGAAGACCTTTGAATGGATTATTTCTAAAATTCACTCAAAGCTCGGGGGCTACACCCATTGGATGCACCAATGGATTCTTAGTCCCATGAAGACAAAATGCTGATTTCTAAAGCATAAGATGAAGACAAAATGTTGATTTCTAAAGCATAAGATAAAAACAAAATGCTGATTTCTAAAGCATAAGATGAAGACCTTTGAATGGATGATTTCCAAAATCCACTCAAAGCTCGGGGGCTACACCCATTGGGTGCACACCCAATAGATTTTTAGTCCCATGAAGACCAAAAGTTGATTTCTAAAGTATAAGATAAAGATCTTTGAATGGATTATTTTCAAAATCCACTCAAAGCTTGGGGGCTACACCCAATGGGTGCACCTTCGGTGCACCCATCGGTAAAACAAAAATCGTGTCATATAACAAACCCATGAGCCAGACCTAGAATCTTTGGGCTGATTATTTCAAAATCAACTCAAAGATTAGGGGCTTGTGGGGAACAGATATCCCCTGGGTCCACTAGAAGGCAAGAAGGCCTCAGCGGGTGGCCTCGGGCCAGTTACCCGCAAGGCCATCCCTTCGTGGGTCGGGCTAGAGCTACTAGCAGAATGGGCCGACCTGAGAAGTTAACAGACTCAAGCCCAGGGAATCCGTCAACTCGTGCGCTATCCACAGCAACCACCCGACTCTCCCGCGCGTGGTGCACTTAAATGTCGGGGCAGATTAGGGATAAGTCGGCAAGATTGTAGAAAGATCAGTTCAGTCGGTTCACTATTATTTAGGAGACATGAGATCCTCATGTACGCATAGAGTGCCCCACAGTCAAATATATAAGGCCCAGGGGGTACCCCAGCATTTCCATCGACCACCTACCTATCTCATTAGCTTTTCTCCATTCAGGAGACTTCACCTATAGCCCACCACATAAAGATCCACCCCAGGAAGTAGGGTATTACGCCTCTCTAAGCGGCTCGAACCTGTAGAAAATCGTCTGTCCCTTCCTCGTGTATCCAGCACGAACCATTGAGTTACAGTCAACAGCACCGTCCTACCCAAAAGCACCGCAAGGGGTAACCCTGGGTGTGCGATCGGACTCTAAACATCGACAGTCGACGCGAAGACCGTTGATTGCATAGTGGATGGCTATGTGGTCATCGACAGATGGCAGTTGTGACTTCAATAGGATGAACTTTTTGTAGTACTCCCGGAGGGTTTCTTTCTCGTGTTGTCTGCAAAGTGACAATTCAGCTAGGGCATCTGTGTCGAGCCTGTATTGTAACACCTCAAAATCTCATTTTGAGAATATAGTAAAATTTTCCAAAGATTTTGAATTAGAATATTTTCCTAAGGTCTTTGAAGTCACATCTCCTAAAATAAATGTTTTATAATAAATATTTAATAAAAGGATTCTTATATAAATTATCCTTTGTTGAAGTTGATAAGTATTATATAAGGATAAATGTTAGAGCATCGTTTAATCGAGATTATACAATCGAAAATATTTTTCTCAAAATAATTATGTGGGGCTACAGATCCAAAATTATTTACTTATGTAGGATAATAAATAAAAAAATAAAATAATATGAATACTGCATCACATGTTGGATTTTGATTGTGCTTTTTATTTTGAAGATTAGATGTGAACCCAGAGTCAAATTTGAATTTAAAATTTTTAAAATAAATAGAAATAGAAATAAAACAAAAAATAAGAAATAGAAAAGAGATAGGGCTTCTTCTTGGCTACTTGGGACGAATTGCCCCGGCCCAACTTATCCCGCGCAGCCCAGGAACCAGATCACGACGCTAACCTTGGGGACCCACTGGTCGGTCATGTTCCTAGGAACACAGGTGCCTGTTACCACCGCCACCAGGTGGGGCCGCCCAGTCAGCATCTCCTTCAACCACCAGGGTTGATTGTGTCACAACAACTCCTCCGATTTCGTCGAGCTCCTCTGGCCGGGGTCCCTGGCTTTGGCCCTATATGTAGCGGTGCCATGCGCCGCCTTCTCCCATCCATATGAGCGAGCTCCGAACCACCGCTCTCCACCAGAGAACCATGATCAACTCGCCATTTCGCCAACAGAGAAAAGGAATAGCGTCGCCGCGTGAATGCCTCGTGACCACCGCCGTGCTGTGGCCATAGAGGGGACTCTAAGATTCGCTCAAGCTTGGAGTTCACTTTCGTTGTGTGGCCAAGCCTCGGGTGTGCGTGGTGATGGTGTAATTCCTCGCCGTTGCGGATGCACCGTTGTTGGGCCGCCATCTGCCATGGACAAGGCTTGGCGCAACACAATTCAAGGTGGGAAGCCCTCTATATTGTTCACCCTCCTCTCTTCATGTAGCACGCGTTGATGGGTGGTTTCGAACACCAGTGCATAGGATTGGGGGTTCGCCGACGATGGCGCCGCCGTGGGGCGCGAGCCGCCATTCTTGGGGGAAGCCGTGGGAGGGTGAAACCCTTTGTATCGTTCATCTGCTGATGGACGGTCAGGATTAGAAGGAATGTAGCATTTGGCTTTGGGCCATTGGATCGTAGGCGCGTGGCTAGGATTGGATCCCAGACCTTGGTTTGGCCATGTAATGGGAGCCGTTGGATCAAGATCACACGCGTTAGAATTGATAGCGGTGCTTTAAACTCGAAGCCATCAGATCTAGATCGGGTGGTGGGAAATCAGTGTACCCCTTCAGCCGAACAGATTTACAAAAGAGACCTTCTGTTTTCCCTATTTCAACTCGCGATCCGGTGCAACGGAAAGAACATTACAAATCAGTCCTAACATTTGCACACAAGACCCCAAACTCATTGGTATTAGAAGCCACCACCCAAATTTTCGAGAAAAAAATAAAATAAATGATTTTTAAGTATAAAAACAATTCTAAAACATAGATAATTCATAACTTCGTCGTTTTAACTCCGATTTTATCCATTCCAGTTGCGCTAGCTTCGAAATAAAATTATCTACACAGTACCAACATTATCTTTATAATATCATACATCTTTAGAATTAGATATTTATTTAACCTATGTTTAGTGGTTTAGCCTATGTTTAATAGATTAACCCTTCTAATCAAAGTTAATCCATCAATAATTATAATCCGACTAAAATATGATCCCTACTCAAGTATAACATAGATTGAAGTGAAATATTTATTTCTTTACATTTCCCACTTAATTTACATAGAATATAGTTTTATTGTTTAAACACCTAAGAACTTCAGAAAACTATATCTTTGTAACAGTAACTCCGGAAAATCATAACTCTTTGACCGTAACTCCAAATTTAGTGATTCTTGAACACACGAACTCATAGCAACGCGTAGATTATTATCATGCAGTTTGTTCCGATGTTTGGTGTGATGTTAATTTTGCCTATACCCTGTTTGTTGTATTGCTACGAATAGCAGTGAGGTCGCGAGAATCTGAAGATCATCCTGGTGCCTGGAATCTTGAGTCTCAGGCAAGTTGTGCCCTTGATCACTCCTTTTTACCTAATAATATTCCTATTAATCACTATGACATGCTGAGGTTAATTTGATGGGACCTAATAGGTTTCCCTAGCATTGTTTATCCCCCACCTTGCAAACAGATGAATTATTGGGTAGTTTTGCTATTTCTCTACCTAGTTTTGGGAAACTAATGTTTTATTATGCTCATGTTCCAATTATGTTGTTGTTTAATTATTGTTCATAGTAAGATCATATTGTTAATTGGAACATGGAGCGACCACCCGGAAAAACAGTGCTACCACAAGGGTGGTATGGGACGCACTTGGCTGACTAATTAGGAAAGATAGTGGAGGACTACCCTACCTGAAAGGGGCAACGACAGTAGGGGAGTGGTCGGTATAGAGAGGTTCTCGAGCTGATTTTGCTGCGATGGCTTTTCAGACGGGGGATTCCTATACTGCGCTTCCTAGAAACAGTTGCGAGTTTTCTGAAGCTAGTGGAACTTTGTAAAGGCCTCGTAGTGGTACCCTGCCTCGCTTCCTTGGTAGAGGTGTATGGAGTCTGATCAACTCTATGGCAAATGGGTAACACGACTTGTGGGTAAAGATATGCAACCTCTGCAGAGTGTAAAACTGGTATATCAGTCGTGCTCACGGTCATGAGCGGCTCGCACACTCACATGATTAACTTATGGAATTAAACTCAAATTTGTCATTTGCATTGCATTGTGGGTGTTGTTATTAATCTTGACCTCTTATTTAATTCGGTTGGTATCTACTTATACCTAGTAACTGCTAATAAAATTTTGACCAACTTTAAAAGCAATGCTCAGCTTTAACCATCCCCTTTGGTAAGCCTTACACTTCACATGGGCTCCCACCTTTGGTGAGTTCATGCACATTATTCCCCACAACTTGTTGAGCGATGAATGTATGTGAGCTCACCCTTACTGTACTCACACCCCCAGGTCAAGAACAGGCACCCCAGGATGAGGCGCACGAAGGATGTTGTGATAAGTTCGTGAGAGGTCTAGGCCGTCGTCTCCCAGTCAACTATGGGTTGCTAAATCATTGTCTTCATAAGATGTAATTATTTAACTATTTTGTACAGAACTCCGTTATATATTAATGTTGAGACATTCGTTTTTGTACCATGAGTCATCTTATGTGTAAGACTTGGTTCTAGCACACTTGGTGATTATTTCACGTCCAGGTTTTGGTGCCCCTAGAACCCGGGTGTGACATATATACTTGAAAGTTAACCAAGAACTTGTTGCGAAGTGCTTTCCATAACTTGAGTGATAGTGGCAGCAGTCTAGTGTACCATGTCAGGGCTAGGCCTTCGAGTGCTATGGTGAAGGATTTGACCATGATGGCGTCGTCCCCTCCGGACGATGCAATCGCAACCTAGTAGCTCATGATGTATTGTGCTGGGTTTGTGCTACCATTGTACTTGGGGTAAGCACCTGCTCTGAAGTTGCTAGGTTAGGGTGATGCCTGGAGTTGTGGTGCAAGTGGGCTTCGCTCGTCAAGGTAATTAATCCCCTAGAAAGTGGTTGGAGTGATGAGAGGGCTTTGTTGCATGTGGTGTGAGCCTTCGCCTTGCATATCTGCAATTTGTTGCTCTAGCTCTCTGGCCTTTTGCTCCTCATCTAATATCATCTACCTAACCTTGGCTACCATGGTGATGCGCTGGTGCTTGGCTACGAGTATTTCTTTTTGTTTTTGTAAATGATTGTTCTTGATGCGCAGGGCTCGCAGTTTTAGTTGGTCTTCGGCTGAAATGCCTAAGATTTCGTTGTCTTCAACGATGTCTTCTGCCTCTAGGTGGATGAAGCCAGGCGGGGGTGCTTGAGGTACTCCCTTAGAGCTGCAGGTGCACGCGGTGCCCTCCGGCGTAGGCAGACTGTCTTAGCGTTGCCTTTTGCTGTTGACTGCCTCATCGTTGAAGGCCTCCTAAGGGATGTCGTCTGCAATGGAAGCCTTGCCTTTCTTTTTAGCGAGAAGGGCCGCGTTTGCCGCATCATTGATGGAGGTGGCAGCCTTCGAATTCGCTCTCTTGGGGCCATCGCAGGAATGGTTTTTCGTAGCATGAACGATGGGCGCCAAATGTTGGAACTCGCTAACTCGTGGTCAGACAAGCTTGAACAGTGGGAGAACAGGAAAAGGTTTGATACCCAGTAACATAGAGTATTATGATTTCTGTCCCCCGCAATGGTGTTGTATGGGGGTATTTATAGGTAACCAAGGGTCGGCCCTGCCCTGTCAAAGACGATTGTGCCCTCGGTTACCTACGTTATCCCCAGAATATTCTTCCTTGGGGGGGTTATGGCGGGTCATTATAGTGTAATTAGTTGCAAGCATGGACAGACACACTAACAACTCTGCCCTCATAGCGGCTTACAGGTGGGACCCTATAACATGGGTCGGCTATGCATGGGCCCCTTATTGCAATAAGGAGCAGGTTGCAACGCATGGTCTTCGTGTTCCACGCGCTCAGCCTTCGGAATTCTCGACAGTCTTTGTTCTGCCCCGTCCAGACGGAGGGAGCACCCAAGCCTTCGTCCGCTTTGTGCACTCCCTCCGTAGTGGAGCTCACTCTTCAGTCTTCGCTTGAATCCTTTTCGACATGTTCTACTTTTCACCATGTAGTTGATCGAGCGAGGGGGTGTCGCGCCTTCGCCCCAATAGGGAAATTGTAAGTGCAATCAAGCTCTAATTGTGGGTTTTGATGATAATGACAACACAACTAGAGGTCTAATCTGTTTACTAAGCAATGTGACAGAAAAAGCAACAAAAGGGAGAAAACTTATGGCAAAGGAGGAACATCAAGAGTTTATAAAATTTGTTGTACTTTTCGTTTAATTCTATAGAGTAGAGATGTCGTACTATCAAGGTTCTATGAGTTTGACTGCTATTCTTGGTTCCCCAATGCTCAAACTCCACAAAGCAATTCGACCTAAGCCTAGTTAGCGAGTACCAAAATCTCATTTCAATCTAATCATTTTGGGCTGCGCGGCACTGTCAGGCATATGAGCGGCACTGTTGGACATTAATTGACTGTTGGAGTGTGAAAACTCAGGATTTTTCTATTCTACAACTCTACAATAGTCACCTGCTACGAATTCTGACAGCAGATATAACAGAATGGGTTACAAGTACCCCTTGATCACTTTTGAATCCCTCTCTCCCTCAATTGCTCCATTGTGACTCCAACTTCAGTTACATTCTTCACAAAGAGGCTAAGAGAAACCACATGAACAACAAGAACCCTAGAGTTTCCTTAGCCCTTATTTGAGCATTAATACATCTCAAGGCCGGGAACCTTTCTCATTGAATCTTGGAGCTTGCACCTAGCCGGCATGCGAATCTCTCCTCGAGCTGCAAGTTTGTTGTAGCCTTGGTACTTTGTAAGTTCACCCAAATTCATAGTGAAAACCTCTCATACTAAGAGCGAGAGCTCTTGGCTTGAGATCGAGGAAGAGTTTGTGGAACTCTTTGCCTTAGTGGTTTTCCTCAACAACGTGGAGGCAGGCAAGCCTTTGTGGCAAGCTAAACCATGGGATAAATACCTTGTCTTTGTGTGATGTCTTGTGTTGCTCATTTGAATAGTTAGGGTTTGAGTAAAGTTCATTTGAATCTCTCCTCTCTCTATTCAGTTCGCTTCCTGCGCTTTAATAGTTTGAACCTCATATTCTAAGTAGAAGTAATGAATCATATCAATTTCATTATGTGAAAGTTTGGCAGCGTTTAGACCATTTTAGGTTATCTGGCAGTGCCGAGCCTAAGAGCGGCACTGTCGCTCAAGGTTTTAATGGTTGCTTGAGCTAAAATTTTGCATGTACTCTATTCACCCCCTCTAGGCATACTAGGTCCTTACAGCGTTGCCTAAGGTTGAGATCTTTCTGGGTAAAAATATACTTCGAGCTCTTATGGTTCGTATAGATTTGACACTTGGTCCCCATTACATAATGTCGTCAAATCTTGAGAGCATGCACTAGAGCGGCCAGTTCTAAATCATGACAGGGGTAGTTTAGCTCATGCTTCCTCAACTGGTGAGACGCGTAGGTGAAAGTCACCTAGAGGGGGTGGATAGGCGAAACCTGAAATTTATAAACTTAAGCACACACTACTAGCGGGGGTTAGCGTTAGAATCAAGTCCAGGAGAGAGGGGAAAACAAATCAAATGAGAATCAAACGAATGAACACGGCGATTTGTTTTACCAAGGTTCGGTTCCAAAGAACCTAGTCCCCGTTGAGGAGGTCACAAAGACCGGGTCTATTTCAACACTTTCTCTCTCTCAAACAGTCACTTAGACCGAGTGAGCCTTGTCCTCAATCAAACGGGTCACTTAGACCCTGCAAGGACCACCACACACTTAGGTGTCTCTTGCTTTGATTACAAGTCACTTGGAAACAAGAATGAGGAAGGAAGAAAGCGATCCAAGCAACAAGAACTCAAATGAACACAAAAATCTCTCTCTCATAAGCCACTAAGTGTTTCGAGTGAATTTGGGACTCAGAGAGGATTTGATCTTTTGTATTGTGTCTTGGAGTGAATGCTAGAGCTCTTATATTGAATGAGATGTGCAGAAAACTTGGATGCTTGAAGTTGTGGTGGTTGGGGGGTATTTATAGCCTCCAACCACCAAGGTAGCCGTTGGGGAGGCTGCTGACGATGGGCGCACTGGACAGTCCGGTGCGCCGCCACGTCACCCAACCGTTAGGTTTCTGGAGCAGTTGACCATTGGCGCCTTTGTCTTCTTGTGGAACCGGACAGTATGGTGGTGCACCGGACAGTCCAGTGCCCCTCTGACTCGCTGCTCTGACTTCTGCTGTTCACTTTAGCTGCAGTGTACACTTTGTAGAGTCGACCGTTGTGCGCTGGATAGCCGTTGCCCGCTGACTCACCGGACAGTCTAGTGGCACACCGGACGGTCCGATGAATTATAGCGAAGCATGCTTGCGTTTTCCCGAGAGTGGCTGGTTGGAACTGGTACGACCCTGGTGCACGGAACACTGTCCGGTGGCACACCGGACAGTCTGGTGCGCCAGACCACAACACTCAAGTCCTTTTTGCTCCTTTTAAATTGGGTCCCTAACTTGAATATTTATTGGTTTGTGTTGACCCTTATACACCTGTAATACATGAATTCTAGAGTAAACTAGTTAGTCCATATGTTTGTGTTGGATATTCAACAACCAAAATCAATTGTAGGAAAAGGTTAATCCTATTTCCCTTTCAATCTCCCACTTTTTGGTGATTGATGCCAACACAAACCAAAGCAAATATAAAGTGCAGAAATAAACTAGTTTGCATATAGTAAGTGCATAGGTTACTTGGAATTAAACCAATATGAAAGTCTTACTAAGTATGAATAAGAGTGAATGGATTGCTTTCTTTTATTTAACATTTTGGACCACTTTTCCACCACATGTTTTGTTTTTTGCAAATCCTTTTTGAAAATCTTTTCAACATCTTTTTGCAAATAGTCAAAGGTATATGAATAAGTTTGCAAGAAGCATTTTCAAGATTTGAAATTTCTCCCCCTGTTTCAAATGCTTTTCCTTTGACTAAATAGAAAGTCCCCCTGAATGAAATTCTCCTCTTAGCTTTCAAGAGGGTTTTTAAATGGATACCAATTTTGAAATCTTATTTTCATAAACCAATTGATGTCAATTGAAAAATTCATTTCGATTTTTTTTTGAAATGGTGGTGGTGCAGTCCTTTTGCTTTGGGCTTAATAGTTTCTCCCCCTTTGACATTAATCGCCAAAAACGGAGAACGTTGGAGCCCTTTAGCATTTTCTCCCCCTTTGGGGCCTAACATTACCTCTCAAATGGTAAAATAAATGCGAGTGAAAGGTCATACCATTGAGAGTTTGCGGAATACCGGCAAAGGGTAGATAATATCGTTAGAGTTGAGTGGAAGCGTTGTCTTTGCCGAATACTCTATTTCCCTTTCAATCTAAGACGAATACAAGATATACTCATGGAAACATATTAGTATTAGCCTTGGCATAAGAAGAATAAGAAATATGTATATGTACCAAATGAAAGAGATATTATCAAAGGTATATAAATGAGCTACGTGTGCAACTTTTCAATCAAAATTCCGAGAATCAAGAATATTTAGCTCATTCCTAAGTTTGCTAAAGGTTTTCTCATCTAGTGGCTTGGTAAAGATATCGGCTAATTGATTTTGGATATTACAATAAGCAATTTCGATATCTCCCTTTTGTTGGTGATCCCTCAGAAAGTGATACCGAATGTCTATCTGCTTAGTGCGGCTATGTTCAATGGGATTATCCGCCATACAAATTGCACACTCATTATCACATAGGAGAGGGACTTTGCTCAATTTGTAGCCATAGACCCTGAGGGTTTGCCTCATCCGAAGTAATTGCGCACAACAATGGCCTGCGACAATGTACTTGGCTTCAATGGTAGAAAGAGCTACGGAGTTTTGTTTCTTTGAAGCCCAAGACACCAGGGATC
The DNA here is from genome assembly GCA_029449295.1 of Zea luxurians. Classification (NCBI taxonomy): domain Eukaryota; kingdom Viridiplantae; phylum Streptophyta; class Magnoliopsida; order Poales; family Poaceae; genus Zea; species Zea luxurians. Next base: position 69,662,656 of record JAOPSE010000016.1, on the reverse strand, counting down.
TCCCCAGAAACTGACAAGTCCCTGATGTGCTCTTTCTATCAATCTTATACCCTGCCCAATCGGCATCGGAATATCCTATTAAATCAAAGGTGGATCCCCTGGGATACCAAAGCCCAAACTTAGGAGTGTAAACTAAGTATATCATGATTCTCTTCAAGGCCCTAAGGTGAACTTCCTTAGGATTTGCCTGAAATCTTGCACACATGCATACGGAAAGCATAATATCCAGTCGAGATGCACATAGATAGAGTAAAGATCCTATCATCGACCGATATACCTTTTAATCTATAGATTTACCTCCTGTGTCGAGGTCAAGATGCCCATTAGTTCCCATGGGTGTTTTGATGGGTTTGCCATCCTTCATTCTAAACTTCTTAAGTATGTCTTGAATGTACTTTGTTTGGCTGATGAAGGTGCCATCTTGGAGTTGCTTGATTTGAAATCCTAGGAAATACTTCAACTCCCCCATCATAGACATCTCGAATTTCTGTACCATGATCCTACTAAACTCTTTACAGGTTGATTTGTTAGTAGACCCAAATATGATATCATCAACATAAATTTGGCATACAAACAAATCTTTTGCAACAGTTTTAGTAAAGAGAGTAGGATCGGCCTTGCCGACTTTGAAGCCACTAGTGATAAGAAAATCTCGCATGCATTCATACCATGCTCTTGGGGCTTGCTTGATCCCATAAAGCGCCTTTGGGAGTTTATAAACATGGTTAGGATACTCACTATCTTCAAAGCCGGGAGGTTGCTCAACATAGACCTCTTCCTTGATGGGTCCATTGAGGAAGGTACTGTTCACGTCCATTTGATAAAGCTTAAAGCCATGGTAAGTAGCATAGGCAAGTAATATGCGAATTGATTCAAGCCTAGCTACGGGTGCATAGGTTTCATCGAAATCCAAACCTTCAACTTGTGAATAACCCTTGGCCACAAGTCAGGCTTTGTTCCTTGTCACCACACCATGCTCATCTTGCTTGTTGCGGAATACCCATTTGGTACCTACAACATTTTGATTAGGACGTGGAACTAAATGTCATACCTCATTTCTTGTGAAGTTGTTGAGCTCCTCTTGCATTGCCATCACCCAATCCGGATCTCTTAATGCATCCTCCACCCTGTATGGCTCAATAGAGGAGACAAAAGAGTACTGTTGACAAAAAAGTGCAACCCGAGATCTAGTGGTTACCCCCTTATGAATGTCACCAAGGATGGAGTTGACGGGGTGATCTCATTGAATTGCTTGGTGGACGCTTGGGTGTGGCGGTCGTTGACCCTACATTTCTTGCTCATCTTCCTTGTCTTCATTATCTTCATCTCCCCCTTAATCATTGTCCTCCTCTTGAGGTAGCTCATCCTCTTGATCTCTATCTTCATCATTTTGAGCTTGATCCTCATCTTGGGTTGGTGGAGATGCTTGATTGGAAGATGATGGTTGATCTTGTGCTTGTGTAGGCTCTTCGAATTCCTTAGGACACACATCCCCAATGGACATGTTCCTTAGCGCGACGCACAAAGCCTCTTCATCATCTAATTCATCAAGATCAACTTGCTCCACTTGGGAGCCATTAGTCTCATCAAACACAATGTCACAAGAAACTTCAACTAGTCCAGTGGACTTGTTAAAGACTCTATATACCCTTGTGTTTGAGTCATAACCTAGTAAAAAGCCTTCTACAGCCTTAGGAGCAAATTTAGATTTTCTACCTCTCTTAACAAGAATAAAGCATTTACTCCCAAAGACTCTAAAATATGAAACATTGGGCTTTTTACCGGTGAGGAGTTCATACGATGTTTTCTTGAGGATTCGGTGAAGGTAGAGCCGGTTGATGCAGTAGCAATAAGTGTTGATTGCTTCCGCCCAAAACCGGTCCGGTGTCTTGTATTCATCAAGCATGGTCCTCACCATGTCCAGTAGAGTTCTATTCTTCCTCTCCACTACACCATTTTGTTGAGGTGTGTAGGGAGAAGAGAACTCATGCTTGATGCCCTCATCCTCAAGAAATCCTTCTATTTGTGAATTCTTGAACTCTGTCCCATTATCGCTTCTTATCTTTTTGATCCTTAATCCGAACTCATTTTGAGCCTGTCTTAAGAATCTCTTTAAAGTATCTTGGGTTTGTGATTTTTCCTGCAAAAAGAATACCCAAGTGAAGCGAGAATAATCATCCACAATTACTAGATAGTACTTACTCCCGTCGATGCTTATGTAAGCGATCGGGCCGAATAGATCCATGTGGAGTAGCTCAAGCGGCCTATCCGTTGTCATGATGTTTTTGTGTGGATGATGGGCGCCAACTTGCTTTCCTGCTTGGCATGCGCTACAAACCCTGTCTTTCTCAAAATGAACATTGGTTAGTCCTAAAATGTGCTCTCCCTTTAGAAGTTTGTGAAGATTCTTCATCCCAACATGGGCAAGTCGGCGATGCCAGAGCCTGAAAGCATCTAGGCCCCTGGTTGGTTTTGGTGATTAATGACAACAAAATATTATATGTGACTAACGTGTGTTTTGCAGAGACAAATGGTAAATTAGGTCACATTACAGGTAGATGTACTACAACGGTGAAAACAATCCCGGAGATAAGAACTTGAAGCGACGGCTAAAGCGACGAAACAAATAGTGAAGGTCTTCGTATTCCGAGTGTCAAGGAGTTGTGGACACTCGTTATATAGTTAGGTCTTTTATTTTGTTTTAGCCATACTATAAAGAGGGGTTGTCGATGAGTAGTTTGACCAAGAGAGTTCTAATGTAGTGTTGGTGCATATTCACACTCACATATAGTGCTAGGTGTCACTCTAGAACGTACTCACGAGTTAGAACGAAAACCGATTTGAAAAACAGAAGAAAACTGAAACTAGGGTTTCTGGCTTTGGGGCACCGGACTGTCTGGTGTGCACCGGACTGTCCGGTGCGCCCTCTGTCAAGTGGGGCCAGGTTGGCTCGGGGAATGCCCTTCCCTTGCGCAGAAACCCGAGAGCGCAGAGTTCGGAAGATGAATTATAGTGGCGCACCGGACTGTCCGGTGTGCCATCTGCCCAACGGCTAGCTGTCAGAACTAGCCGTTGGAGTCGACCGTTGGCGCACCGGTGGCACACCGGACAGTCCGGTGCGCCCATGCGCAGCAGAATTCCTATAATGGCTAATTGGTGGGTGAGGGCTATTTATACCCCCTCCACCCACCATATTGATTGTCTTACTGCCCACATTTACTCCTACACTTTGGTAGAGCATTGCAAGCACCACAAAGCCTAGTGAGGTGATTTGAGAATCTTAATCCCGCACTTGGACATCATTAGCGCTAGCGAGAGCCACCTAGAGCACACACCGCATGCATTAGTCTTCTCTTGGTCAAGTGAAGGTCTACAACTTGTTACTCTTGGTGATCGACATCACCTAGACGGCTTGGTAGCGTTGGGAGCTCGGTGATAACCTTGGAGATTCTGTTGGTGGCCCGGCTCAAGATTGTAAGCGGTCGTGAGGGATCCACTATGCCGGAGTGGCAAACGATCATCTCATAGTGAGCACTTGGTTCTTGCGAGGACCAAGGGGGAGCGATACCCTTGCGCGGGTGCTCCAACGAGGACTAGGGGAGAGTGCCGACTCTTCGATACCTTGGAAAAAATTGGAGGAGTCTTCTAAAGCTTGCTTTACATTTCGCACTTAATTCAAGCATTTTACATTGTGTATTTGTTTAGAAAGTATTTGAAGTATTGTCTTAGCATTGTTGTATTTATAGTAGTATTCTCTTATTACTAGTTTTTGGGGTGAAGTTGGGCTCTTGCTTCGGGTTTAATTGTTGTTGAATTTTAGAAAAGCCCAATTCACCCCCTCTTGGGCATCGTGATCCTTTCAATTGGTATCAGAGCCTTGTTGCTCTTAGATTAGCTTAACCGCTAGAGTAACGATGTCCGGTGGGGATGGACCTCCTTCCATTTTTGATGGTGACGATTTTCCATATTGGAAAATTCGTATGGAAGCTTATTTAGAGGCTATAGACATTGGTGTCTACAAAGCCGCCACACAAGGTTTCTGAGAGCACCTAGAGGGGGGTGAATAGGTGATCCTGTAAAAACTTGAAACTTAAAGCCACAAACTTGATTAGGTGTTAGAGCAATAAAGCCAAGTGGCTAGAGAGGAGTTCTTGCTAAACACGATAACCACAAAGAAATCAACACAGAGAGGCACAGTGGTTTATCCCGTGGTTCGGCCAAGTCCAACACTTGCCTACTCCACGTTGTGGCGTCCCAACGGATGACGGTTGCACTCAACCCCTCTCAAGTGATCCAATGATCAACTTGAATACCATGGTGTTTTTGCTTTCGTTTACTATCTCCCGTTCGCGAGGAATCTCCACAACTTGGAGCCTCTCGCCCTTATAAATGATGATCACAAGGAAACACAGAAGTAAGGGAGGGAGAGCAACGCACACAAGACACAAAATCAGAGCACAAACACGCACACAAGTCAACAACTTGAGCTCGCAACACAACTCGAAGAGTTCTCTACTCAAATGGAGCTCTAGTTGCTATCACAAAGAATCAAATGCGCGGAAATGGAATCTTGGTGCTTAGAGTTCATCAAAGAATGCTTGGTGTGCTCCTCCATGCGCCTAGGGGTCCCTTTTATAGCCCCAAGGCAGCTAAGAGCCGTTGGAAGCAATCCAAGAAGGCAATTCTTGCCTTCTGTCGGGTGGCGCACCGGACAGTCCGGTGCACCACCGGACATCCCCTGTTCACTGTCCGGTGCAGATTGTTTTCCTAAATTGGCGCAGCCGACCGTTGAAGATTTGGAGCCGTTGGCGCACCGAACACTGTCCGGTGCACACCAGACAGTCCGGTGCCCCCATCCGACCGTTGGCTCGGCCATGCGTCACGCGCGGATTGCGCGGCCGACTGTTGGCCTGGCCGACCGTTGGCTCACCGGATAGTCCGGTGCACCACCAGACAGTCCGGTGATTTTTAGCCGTACGCTGTTGACTGCTTCCCGAGAGTCCGGTGCACCACCGGACAGTCTGGTGCACCACCGGACAGTCTGGTGATTTATAGCCGTACGTCGTCGTCGAGACCCGAGAGCAGGCTGGTCACCTGAACTGGTCCTGGCACACCGGACACTGTCCGGTGCACCCAGACCGAGCAGCCTTTGGCTGAACACAGCCAACTTATCTCTAAAGCGATTTCTCCTGTTTCTAGCACTTAGACACAATACGTTAGTCTTCAAAACAATGGACTAAGTCTAGAAACATACCTTTAATCTTGATTTGCACTCCTTGAGTCTTTGGCACAAATATTACTCAAAGCATTTTTGTGTGGAGCACTTTAATCACCAAAATCTTATAGAAATGGCCCAAGGGCACATTTCCCTTTCAATCTCCCCCTTTTTGGTGATTTATGCTAACACAACAAAAAGCAACTAAAAGAAGTGCAACATCAATGCAAATGAGAACAAAAAATTGTTTTTGATTCAAATTTGGCATATTTGGATCATTTTTTGCCACCACTTGGTTTGTTTTTGCAAATCAAACTCAAATTCCTATCTCTAAGTTAAATTCACTTGTTGAGGCATAGAGAGAGGTATTCCAAGAGAAATTGATCAAAGATTCAAAAACTCCCCCTTTTTCCCATAATCAAACATTCTCCCCACAAGAGACTAACTTTTGACAATAAGAGACAATAAGAGTATTTTGACAAAACAAAAGCTCTAACTCTACTATTTTCAAAATCCTCAAGTGGTAGCTGATCCATTTCTTGCTTTGGCCTTAATTTCTCCCCCTTTGGCATTAAGCACCAAAACAGGATCATTATTGGCCCTTAAACCCCATTGCCTCACCAAAATCTTCAATTAAGAATAAAAAGGCAATAAGATCACAGAGATGAACTTGGAGTAAATTACCCTCTCATTGGAGTGCAGTGGAAGTCTTGCATGGTCCAAGTTCACCTTTTCCCTTTCAATCCTCCTTTGAGACTAATTTAAGAAAACTCAAGCACACGGTTAGTCTCAAAGGGTCAAGTTGTAGCATTTCTCCCCCTAAGTATGTGCATCATTCACACATGGACTTGTGAGGTCCGGGGATCCTTTGCACAACTTGAGCACCATAAATAAGCAATAAAATGCATAATGGAACATGATCAAAGGCATAAAACACATGTATGCTCTATATCAATCCAAGTTACGCGAATCTAAGACATTTAGCTCACTACGCAGCCTGCAAAAGGTCTTCTCATCTAAAGGCTTGGTAAAGATATCGGCTAGCTGGTTCTCGGTGCTAACATAAAACACTTTGATATCTCCCTTTTGCTGGTGGTCTCTCAAAAAGTGATGCTGGATGTCTATGTGCTTTGTGCGGCTGTGTTCAACAGGATTGTCCGCCATGCGGATTGCACTCTCATTGTCACATAGGAGTGGGACTTTGCTCAGATTGTAGCCAAAGTCCCGGAGGGTTTGCCTCATCCAAAGTAGTTGCGCGCAACACTGTCGTGCGGCAACGTACTCAGCCTCAGCGGTGGATAGGGCAACGGAAGTTTGTTTCTTAGAACTCCACAACACCAGGGACCTTCCTAGGAATTGGCACGTCCCTGATGTACTCTTCCTATCGACCTTACATCCAGCATAATCGGAGTCTGAATATCCAATTAAGCCAAAGGTAGACCCCTTTGGATACCAGATCCCAAAGCAAGGCGTAGCAACTAAATATCTAAGAATTCGCTTAACGGCCACAAGGTGACACTCCCTTGGATCGGATTGAAATCTAGCACACATGCATACGCTAAGCATAATATCCGGTCTACTAGCACATAAATGAAGTAAAGACCCTATCATAGACCAGTATGCCTTTTGATCAATGGACTTACCTCCTTTGTTGAGGTCGACATGTCCGTCAGTTCCCATCAGAGTCTTTGCGGGCTTGGCGTCCTTCATCCCAAACCGCTTGAGCAAGTCTTGCGTGTACTTCGTTTGAGAGATGAAGGTCCCGTCCTTGAGTTGCTTCACTTGGAACCCAAGGAAGTAGTTCAACTCGCCCATCATCGACATCTCGAATTTTTGTGCCATCACCCTGCTAAACTCTTCACAAGACTTTTGGTTAGTAGAACCAAATATTATGTCATCGACATAAATTTGGCACACAAATAGATCGCCATCACAAGTCTTAGTGAAAAGAGTTGGATCGACTTTCCTAACCTTGAAAGCATTAGCAATTAAAAAGTCTCTAAGACATTCATACCATGCTCTTGGGGCTTGCTTAAGTCCATAGAGCGCCTTAGAGAGCTTACACACGTGGTCGGGGTACCGTTCATCCTCAAAGCCAGGGGGTTGCTCCACGTACACCTCCTCCTTGATTGGCCCGTTGAGGAAAGCGCTCTTCACGTCCATTTGGAACAACCTAAAAGAATGGTGAGCGGCATAGGCTAACAAAATGCGAATCGACTCTAGCCTAGCCACAGGAGCAAAAGTCTCCTCAAAGTCCAAACCAACGACTTGGGCATAACCTTTTGCCACAAGTCGAGCCTTGTTCCTTGTCACCACCCCGTGCTCGTCCTGTTTGTTGCAGAACACCCACTTGGTTCCCACAACGTTTTGCTTGGGACGCGGCACCAGTGTCCAAACTTCATTTCGCTTGAAGTTGTTGAGCTCTTCCTGCATGGCCAACACACAGTCCGGATCTAGCAAGGCCTCTTCTACCCTGAAAGGCTCAATAGAAGAGACAAAAGAGTAATGCTCACAAAAATTAGCTAATCTAGAGCGAGTGGTTACTCCCTTGCTAATGTCACCCAAAATCTGGTCGACGGGATGATTCCTTTGAATCATCGCTCGAACTTGAGTTGGAGGGGCCTGTGGTGCTTCTTCCTCCTCATCTTCGACATCCTGTGCTCCCCCTTGATCACACGCCTCTTCTTGAGGGACCTGTTCGTCATCTTGAGTTGGGGGATGCACCGTCGTTGAGGAAGAAGGTTGATCTTGCTCCTTGTGTTCTTGTGGTCGCACATCTCCAATCGCCATGGTGCGAATTGCGTCCGTGTGAACATCATCCTCATCTACATCATCAAGATCAACTTGCTCTCTTGGAGAGCCATTAGTCTCATCAAATACAACGTCGCTAGAGACTTCAACCAAACCCGATGATTTGTTGAAGACTCTATACGCCTTTGTATTTGAGTCATAACCTAACAAAAACCCTTCTACAGCTTTGGGAGCAAATTTTGAATTTCTACCTTTCTTCACTAGAATGTAGCATTTACTCCCAAAAACTTGAAAATATGAAACGTTGGGTTTGTTACCGGTTAGAAGCTCGTATGACGTCTTCTTGAGGAGGCGATGAAGGTAGACCCGGTTTATGGCGTGGCAAGCTGTGTTCACAGCTTCCGACCAAAACCGCTCGGGCGTCTTGAATTCTCCAAGCATCATCCTCGGCATGTCTATCAGCATCCTGTTCTTCCTCTCTACCACACCGTTTTGCTGTGGTGTGTAGGGAGCAGAGAACTCGTGCTTGATTCCTTCATCCTCAAGAAACTCCTCCACTTGCAGGTTCTTGAACTCGGACCCATTGTCGCTTCTAATCTTTTTCACCTTGAGCTCAAATTCGTTTTGAGCTCGCCTTAGAAAGCGCTTGAGGGTCCCTTGGGTTTCTGATTTGTCCTGCAAAAAGAATACCCAAGTGAAGCAAGAAAAATCATCAACAATAACAAGACCATACTTACTTCCCCCGATGCTAAGATAGGCGACGGGTCCGAAGAGGTCCATATGCAATAGCTCCAGAGGTCTTGATGTAGTCATCACATTCTTGTTATGATGAGCACTTCCCACTTGTTTACCTGCTTGACAAGCTGCACAAGGTCTATCTTTTTCGAAAGTTACATTCGTTAGACCTAACACATGTTCTCCCTTTAGAAGTTTGTGAAGGTTCTTCATCCCTACATGTGCTAGACGACGATGCCACGGCCAGCCCATGCTAGTCTTAGCGATTAAGCATGCATCTAGATCGGCCTCCTCCTTCGAAAAATCAACTAAATAGAGTTTGCCGTCTAGTACACCCTTAAAAGCTAATGAACCATCACTTCTTCTAAAGACAGACACATCTACGTTTGTAAATAAGCAGTTGTAACCCATATTACATAATTGACTAACGGACAACAGGTTATATTCGAGCGATTCTACTAAAAACACATTAGAAATGGAATGCTCGGAAGAAATAGCTATCTTTCCTAGTCCTTTAACCTTGCCTTGATTCCCATCACCGAATATGATTGAGTCTTGGGAATCTTTGTTCTTGACGTAGGAGGTGAACATCTTCTTCTCCCCCGTCATGTGGTTTGTGCATCCGCTGTCAATAATCCAGCTTGAGCCCCCGTATGCATAAACCTGCAAGGCAAATTAGGCTTGGGTTTTAGGTACCCAACTCTTGTTGGGTCCTACAAGGTTAGTTACAATAGCCTTAGGGACCCAAATGCAAGTTTTATCTCCCTTGCATTTTGCCCCCAATTTCCTAGCAACCACTTTCTTATTTCTACATGAAAGTACAAAATCAGTGTTGCAGGCATGAAAAATAGTAGCAGATTTTTGCATTTTCTTAGGTGCATGATGAACAACATTGTTTCTAGGCATATTTCTCCTATGCACAAAGGAAGAACTTGAACCAATCATGGCATGTGAATCATAAGCATTAAAACCCCTATTATGATGAGCATTCCTAGAAAATTTTCTATCATAAATAAATGCATGATTCTTTTGATTACTACTGGTCGTAGGGGCCTTCCCTTTCTCCTTGTTGGGAATGGGAGCCTTTTGACTTGTTAAGTTCTTGGCTTCCCTTCGAAAGCCAAGCCCATCCTTAATTGAGGGATGTCTACCAATAGTGTAGGCATCCCTTGCAAATTTTAGTTTATCAAACTCATTTTTGCTAGTCTTAAGTTGGGCATTAAGACTAGCTACTTCATCATTTAATTTAGAAATGGAAATTAAATGTTCATTGCAAGCATCAACATTAAAATCCTTACACCTATTGCAAATTACTACATGTTCCACATGAGGACTAGTATTATTTGCTTCTACTAATTTAGCATTTAAATCATGAATGCTCTTTAAACTAGAAATAGTCTCATGACAAGCAGAAATTTCACATGAAAGCATTTCATTCCTTTTAACTTCTAAAGCAAGAGACTTTTGCACACTTACAAATTTATCATGCTCTTCATATAAAAGATCCTCTTGCTTTTCTAACAATCTATTCTTCTCATTCAAAGCATCGATTAGCTCATTAATCTTTTCTATCTTAGCTCTATCTAATCCTTTGAACAAGCTAGTGTAATCAATTTCATCATCACTAGAGTCCTCATCACTAGAAGTAGAGTACTTAGGAGTTTCTCTAGTGATTACCTTCTTTTCCTTTGCCATTAGGCAAGTGTGGCACTCGTTGGGGGAAGAGCGACGATTTGTTGAAGGCCGAGGCGGCGAGTCCCTCGTCGTCGGAGTCGGACGACGAACAATCCGAGTCCACTCTTTGCCGAGGTGTGCCTCGCCCTTTGCTTTCTTGTAGGCCTTCTTCTTTTCCCTCTTCCCGCCTTTCTCTTGTTCCTGGTCATTAGTGTTGTCGGGACAATTTGCTATAAAATGACCATACTTACCACACTTGAAGCAGGAGCGCTTCCCCTTTGTCTTGTTCTTGTTGGGATGCTCCTTGCGACCCTTTAGCGCCGTCTTGAAGCGCTTGATGATGAGGGCCATTTCTTCCTCGTTAAGCCCGGCCGCCTCAACTTGCGCCACCTTGCTAGGTAGTGCCTCCCTGCTACTTGTTGCTTTGAGAGCAACAGTTTGAGGCTCGTGGATCGGCATTGGGCTATTTAGCGCCTCATCAACATATCTCGCCTCCTTGATCATCATTCGCCCGCTTACAAACTTCCCAAGTATTTCCTCGGGCGTCATCTTGGTATACCTAGGATTTTCACGAATAGAGTTTACAAGATGAGGATCAAGGACAGTGAAGGACCTTAGCATAAGCTGGATGACGTCGTGGTCCGTCCATCTCGTGCTTCCATAGCTCCTTATTTTGTTGACCAGGGTCTTGAGCCTGTTGTATGTTTGGGTTGGCTCCTCCCCCCTGATCATTGCGAACCTTCCCAGTTCACCCTCCACCAACTCCATCTTGGTGAGCATGGTGACATCATTTCCCTCATGCGAGATCCTGAGGGTGTCCAAAATCTGCTTGGCGTTATCTAAGCCGCTCACCTTATGGTACTCTTCCCTGCACAAGGATGCTAATAGAACAGTGGTAGCTTGTGCATTTTTGTGAATTTGTTCGTTGATAAACATGGGATTATCTGAACTATCAAAATGCATTCCGTTCTCTACTATCTCCCATATACTTGGATGAAGAGAGAACAAGTGACTACGCATTTTGTGACTCTAAAATCCGTAGTCCTCTCCATCAAAGTGTGGAGGTTTACCAAGAGGAATGGAAAGCAAATGAGCATTCAAATTATGTGGAATACGAGAATAATCAAAAGAAAAGTTTGAGTTGACCGTTTTCTTTTTTCGTCGTAGTCGTCGTCTCTTTGGGAAGAAGAAGGCTCATCGCTGTCGTAGTAGACTATCTTCTTGATGCACCTCTTCTTCTTCCCGTCTTTCTTTTTGTGACTCGAGCTAGAGTCGGTGGGCTTATCGTCTCTTGGCTCGTTGAAGGTGGACTCCTTCTCCTTATCGTTGACCACCATCCCCTTTCCCTTAGGATCCATCTCTTTGGGTGATTAGTCCCTTTGTGAAGAGAACGGCTCCGATACCAATTGAGAGCACCTAGAGGGGGGGTGAATAGGTGATCCTGTAAAAACTTGAAACTTAAAGCCACAAACTTGATTAGGTGTTAGAGCAATAAAGCCAAGTGGCTAGAGAGGAGTTCTTGCTAAACACGATAACCACAAAGAAATCAACATAGAGAGGCACATTGGTTTATCCCATGGTTCGGCCAAGTCCAACACTTGCCTACTCCACGTTGTGGTGTCCCAACGGACGAGGGTTGCACTCAACCCCTCTCAAGTGATCCAATGATCAACTTGAATACCATGGTGTTTTTTCTTTCATTTACTATCTCCCGTTTGCGAGGAATCTCCACAACTTCGAGCCTCTCGCCCTTACAAATGATGATCACAAGGAAACACGGAAGTAAGGGAGGGAGAGCAATGCACACAAGACACAAAATCAGAGCACAAACACGCACACAAGTCAACAACTTGAGCTCGCAACACAACTCTAAGAGTTCTCTACTCAAATGGAGCTCTAGTTGCTATCACAAAGAATCAAATGCGCGGAAATGGAGTCTTGGTGCTTAGAGTTGATAAAAGAATGCTTGGTGTGCTCCTCCATGCGCCTAGGGGTCCCTTTTATAGCCCCAAGGCAGCTAGGAGCCGTTGGAAGCAATCCAAGAAGGCAATTCTTGCCTTCTGTCGGGTGGCGCACCGGACAGTCCGGTGCACCACCGGACATCCCCTGTTCACTGTCCGGTGTAGATTGCTTTCCTAAATTGACGCAGCCGACCATTGAAGATTTGGAGCCGTTGGCGCACCGGACACTGTCCGGTGCCCCCATCCGACCGTTGGCTCGGCCACGCATCACGCGCGGATTGCGCGGCCGACCGTTGGCCTAGCTGACCGTTGGCTCACCGGACAGTCCGGTGCATCACTGGACAGTCCGGTGATTTTTAGCCGTACACTGTTGACTGCTTCCTGAGAGAGGCGACTTCGCCGCAGACGACTCACCGGACAGTCTGGTGCACCACCGGACAGTTCGGTGATTTATAGCCATACGTCGCCGTCGAGACCCGAGAGCAGGCTGGTCACCTGAACTGGTCCTGGCACACCGGACACTGTCCGGTGCACCCAGACCGTGCAGCCTTTGGCTGAACACAGCCAACTTATCTCTAAAGCGATTTCTCCTGTTTCTAGCACTTAGACACAATACATTAGTCTTCAAAACAATGGACTAAGTCTAGAAACATACCTTTAATCTTGATTTGCACTCCTTGAGTCTTTGGCACAAATATTACTCAAAGCATTTTTGTGTGGAGCACTTTAATCACCAAAATCTTATAGAAATGGCTCAAGGGCACATTTCCCTTTCAGTTTCCCCGAACCTAGAGATCCCACAAATCTTGTAGGAGTAGAGTTTAACTATGAGAAATGGAATGCTAAGGCCAAAAACACTCTTTTTAGAGGCCTTTGCAAAGATGTGTTTAATAGAGTTAGAAACCATAGAAATGCTCATGATTTGTGGATGGAAATATGTGCTCTACATGAAGGGACTAAAGTGAGCGTGAGGAGAGATATCACATTGCTATGTGAAAATTAAATTCTTTTGAGATGCTTGCTAATGAAAGCCAATGCTATGTACTCATGTCTCAATATTCTTGTAGAGGAAGTAAATGGCTTGGGGCTTACATAAATTTCACAACCGGATGTTGTGAGAAAGATTCTTAGTGTCCTCCCAATTGACAAATATGGACACATTGTCACAGTGTTGCATCAGATGGATCTTTCAGTTGCCACTCCTACACAGATATTGGGAAGATCAATGCTCATGAGATGTTACATGCACATCAATGACAAGGATGAGTCATCTTCTAAGAGAAAGGATTTGGCTCTCAAAGCAAATCAAGAAAGAAAAGAAAAAGCTAAAGTACAAATTGAGGATGAATCCTCAAGTGATGATGATCTTGATGCTAACATTGCCTTGATGGTGAGGAAGACCACCAAGATGTTAAAGAAGCTCAACAGAGAAGGCATCAAGTTTGACTCAAGAAAGAAGAAATTCTTTTCTAGTAAAAGAAAGCCCATTTCTAAAATGGACTACAACTGTGGAGAGCTTGGTCATCTTGATCATCAATGAAACAAGCCCAAGAAGGACAAGTTCAAGGGCAAGAAAGAAGATGACAGTGATGACGAGAAAAAGAAAAGAGATTCTTCAAGAGGAAGGATGGGAAGCACAAGAGGTTCCACAAAAAGAAAAATGGAAAGGCATACATTGTTGGTGACTGGCTCACTGACATTGAGTCATCAAGTGGGTCTTCTTCAAGTGAAGAAGAAAATGATGAAAAAATTGCCGCCATCGCTGGGGACTTCTCTTCACCGCCACCATCACCATCATCGACTTCTCACCTATGCCTCATGGCTAGAGGTGAACGAAAGGTACAAAATGATAATGATATTATTGATGATAGTGATAGTGATGATGAATTTGCTTCACCTTCCTATGATGAACTAGCTGACTTGCTTAAGGAATACACTCAAATCATTAGGAAGTCAAAAGCTAAATGTGATAAGTTGAAAGATGAAAATGAATTTTTAAATGCCAAATATGACATAGTTATGAAAGCTAGTGATGAAATGAAAGAAGAAAACAAAACTATGTCATCCACTGTAAATGAGCTTACATCCTCCCTAAAAGATGCTAAGGATAAGTGTGACAAGTTAAATGAAGCAAATAGGGAGTTGAAAGATAGACTAGTAAAAATTAAGGAAGACTATACTAAGATTAAATTTGATCATGATAATCTTCTTGTTGAAAATGAACTTTTATCTTGCAATACACATGAGGCTATTAACCCTGTTGTTAAGATTGATGTAGCAACCTCATGTGATGATTTGATCCAAGATGATCAAACTAGTCTTCATGATGAACTGACCGAAAAAGTTGAAGTCTTGACATTAGACAACCAAAAATTGAAGAGATATTTGACTGATGCAACTACTAGAGGAAAGGTTGCCATTGAGAACAATGACTTCAACAATGAGTTGGTAGTGGATAATGAAAGGCTTAAAATGAGGTCAAGAAACTTAAGAGTGAAAATGAACATCTTGCAATAAGTGTGCAAAAGTTCAACAAGGGCCAATACCTCCAAAATGAATTGCTCATGAACATTGTCATGAAAAACAACAAGAGTGGTATTGGATATAATTCCTTTATGCAAAAGAAAGCTACAATTCAATACAAGCCAAAGTAGACTCATAAGCCTATCAAATGCTTTGAGTGTGGAAAAGAAGGTCATTTTGCCCACAACTGCAAAGCCAAATCACCAGCTCCCTTGCCAAAGCACTCGAGACTATTTGTCTTCAATGCTCATTATGTTCTAAGAAAAGTAGCAAATGGAAAAGTCAAAGTTACATTCCTAGGTCCACCAAGCAAGAGTAGACCTAGACAAATTTGGGTTGCAAAGTCCTTGATTGAGAAAGTCACTGGCCCTATGCAATATAGGGCCCTCAAAACTCAAGCTTGATTTGTCTGTGGATGTAGGTGAACTACAAGACCGGTGGGAGCCATTGGGTTATTGACAGTGGATGCACTCAACATATGATAGGCAACCCACGGATGTTCACCTCACTTGATGAGAATGTTGATGGACAAGACAAAATCACATTTGGGGACAATTCAAAGGGAAAAGTTCAAGGACTTAGCAAGGTGGCAATTTCAAATGATGTATCAATTTCAAATGTTCTCTTGGTTGCACCTTTGAGCTTCAACTTATTATCAGTGGGTCAACTTTGTGATCTTAGCCTTCAATGCTTATTCACTCCAATAGAGGTTATTGTATCAAAATTGGATGATGAATCAATGGTGTTCAAAGGATTTAGATACAACAATCTCTACTTAGTGGATTTCACCTCTGAAGATGCAGACTTAAGAACTTGCCTCTTTACCAAAGCATCACTTGGATGGCTATGGCATAGAAGGCTTGCACATGTTAGAATGAGCACACTTAAGAAAGTATTAAAGAAGGTCATGGTTAGAGGACTAAAGGATGTTGTATTTGAAAAGGACAAGCCTTGTAGTGCATGTCAAGCTAGAAAGCAAGTTGCTAACACACATCCTACAAAAGCTTTCATGTCAACATCAAGGCCACTGGAACTACTTCACATGGATCTATTTGGACCAACAACTTATGCAAGTGCTGGTGGCAACCTCTACTGTCTAGTTATAGTTGATGATTTCTCAAGATACACTTGGGTGTTCTTTCTCCATGATAAATCTAAAGTTGCATCTATATCCAAGAAGTTTGCCAAGAAAGACTGCAAGATCAAGAAGATTAGAAGTGATAATGGAAAAGAATTTGATAACACCAACATTCATGAATACTGTGATGAGATTGGGATCAAGCAAGAAGTTTCGGCAACATATACACCTCAACAAAATGGAGTTGTTGAAAGGAAGAACAGGACCTTGATCACACTTGCAAGGACAATGATTGATGAGTCTAACACACCGGAGAGGTTTTGGGCCAAAGCTGTCAACACTGCATGTTATGCATCAAACAGGCTATTTCCTCACCGGCTACTTGAGAAGACTCCCTATGAACTACTAAATGGGAAAAAGCCAGGCGTCTCCTTCTTTCGGGTGTTTGGATGCAAATGCTACATCTACAAGAAACGCCATCACCTAGAGAAGTTTCAAAGACGTTGTGACATTGGTTTTCTACTTGGCTATTTATCAAAGTCCAAAGCATATCGAGTATTCAATCATGCCACTGGCGTGGTAGAAGAAACATATGATGTGGAGTTTGATGAGACTAATGGCTCCCAAAGAGCACTTGAAAATCTTGATGATGTAGGTGATGAGCCATGTTGGTGACTTGTTCTCAAATGCTAAGAATTAAGAACAAGGCAACATGAAAAGTGTTAAATGTTAAATTCCTTCGTCCTTATAAACATTATGTCCCTTCGGATATAATGAATCTTGGACGAAGGTTACAAAGGAAAAGATCTTCGTAAGATTAATAGATGATAAAAAGGAGCACACATATATAAAACATGAGTAATGATATGAGTATTATCATCAACTTATTTTTATCACCAAATTCATAAAAACAAATCACAAGTGTACCTTCAGATCGATGGAAAGTAAAGGTACAGAGATGATGCAAAAAAGTGTATGCCAAGTCAGCGTGAACAATACGGGAGTACTGTTCGTTTATTTATAGGCACGGGACGCAGCCCGTGCAAAATTACATTGATGCCCTTTACATTTGACAATAACTTTATAGCAATCCTTCGAGGTTTAATTTGACTTTTCATCCTTAAGTCGGTTCCTCCTTTCTGCCGTGATGCCGAAGCTTTACTGCACGTAGCTTCGTGATCGTCTTATCCTTCGTCGTGGTTGCTTTCCACCCGTCAAGCTTCGTCTTAACCATACTCTTGTTCACCCGCAACCTGACTCCGAAGATACCTGTTCACATGTTTCACTCGGAAAATACTGTCAAATCATGTTTTTGAGGACCTTCGGAAGCCGAAGGCCCCCAACAAGCCACTTAAGGAAGCCATGAAGAACATGCCAATTGGAGCTATCAGACCAAAAGAAGATGAAGAAGAGGTGCAAAACATTGACAGGCCTTCTTCATCAAGTGTACCACAAGATGATGAAAAAGATGAGAGGCATGCAAATGAAGATACATTTGTCTCTCATGAACAAGCAAGGGTACAAGCCGAAGATGTTGATGCTCCAGGACCTTCTTCCCAAGTGGTTGACAGGAGAAACTCATCACTACTTCAAGCACACCACAAGATCAAATCATTGGGAGTCCTTCACAAGGGGTTATTACTCGATCACATAAACATGCTTCATTTATTGATCATCACTCCTTTGTTTCTTGTGTTGAGCCTACATGTATAGATGAGGCGCTACAGGATCCGGACTGGGTGAACGCCATGCATGAAGAACTAAACAACTTCACCCGTAACCAAGTTTGGACCCTGGAGAAGCCTCCACAAGATGCAAGGATCATTGGAACAAAGTAGGTGTTCAGAAACAAACAAGATGATCAAGGCGTGATTGTATGGAACAAGGCAAGACTTGTTGCAAAGGGCTTCTCTCAAGTTGAAGGCTTAGATTTTGGAGAGACCTTTGCACCGGGTTGCTCGACTTGAAGCCATCCGTATCCTACTCGCATATGCATCATGCTATGATATAAAGCTTTATCAAATGGATGTAAAAAGTGCATTTTTAAATGGCTTCATAAATGAACTTGTATATGTTGAGCAACCACTCGGGTTTGAAGACCCTAAATATCCTAACCATGCTTATAGGTTGTCCAAGGCGCTATATGGGTTAAAGCAAGCTCCAAGGGCTTGGTATGAGCATCTTCGCGACTTCTTCATCGAAAAGGGCTTCAAGATCGGGACCGTCGACACAACCTTATTCACAAAAAATATAACGATGATATTTTCATTTGTCAAGTATATGTTGATGACATAATCTTTGGCTCGACAAATGATTATCATTGCAAGGAATTTGGTAAGTTGATGTCGAAGGAGTTTGAGATGTCTATGATAGGTGAGCTGACGTACTTCCTCGGCTTTCAAGTCAAGCAAATGAAAGATGGTAACCTCCTCTCACAAGAGAAGTATACCAAAGACTTATTGAAAAGATTCAACATGGAGAAGTGCAAACCAATCAAGACACCTATGCTAACAAATGGACATCTCGACCTAGATGAGGGAGGTAACCCGGTTGATCAAACTCTCTACCGTTCTATGATTGGTAGTTTATTGTATCTTACCGCATCTAGGCCCGATATCATGTTTAGTGTCTGCATGTGTGCTAGATTTCAATCAAATCCTAAGAAAGCTCATATTCGCGCTATTAAAAGAAATCTTAGGTATCTCAAGCACACCCCAAGCGTTGGCCTTTGGTATCCCAAAGGAGCTACTTTTGACTTAATTGGCTATTCCGATTCGGATTATGCCGATTGCAAAATTGATAGAAAAAGTACTTCCGGGGGTGCCATTTGCTTGGGAGATCACTAGTATCATGGACATCCAAAAAGCAAAATAGTTTTGCCTTGTCAACCGCCAAAGCAGAATACATTGCCGCGGGTGCTTGTTGCACACAGATTTTATATATGAAACAAACTCTTCTAGACTATGGTGTAGTTTTAGAAAAGGTACCTTTGTTGTGTGACAATGAGAGTGCTATTAAAATTGCTAATAATCATGTACAACACTCTCGCACCAAGCACATTGATATCTGTCGTCACTTCCTTAGAGATCATGTTGCTAAAGGAGACATTATTTTAGAAGGAGTGAGGTCGGAAGATCAATTAGCGGATATTTTCACTAAGCCACTCGATAAAACCCGCTTTTGCATGTTGAGGAATGAATTAAACATACTTGATCTTAGAAATTTTATTTAAGATCTCAAAATGGTGTTGTCAAGCTTGCATTGCATATTTAAATTTCTTATATTGCATTAGGGCTTGTCTAACCTAGTTAAGATAACCGCCAACAAAGCGAGTGAAAAAGCTTAACTCGGGCTCAAACTTGACAAGTCTTAGTTTTTAAGCTTTCAGTACTTAAATTCTTATTTACTATGCAATTGTTAGTTCTTGAGATATGCATGAGGCACTGTACTTAGGGGGAGTATTCAAAACTCAAATTGTTCATGAAAACCCCTAGTGCAAAGCCAAAATGCAAATCTCACCATTTGGCTATTTTCTCTAAAAACTATCTAGCCTATGGCAAAATATTTTGAAAATTATGGGAAAATATATGAGGGTACCAATACCTGTCCCAACAGGTGTTCTTTTGTGTGATTATAAGTTGGGATTTGGTTTGGTTAAAATTTAGATAGAAAATTTGAAAATTTTCAAAAACCCCTCTGTCGGGTACCATAATTAGGGGTACCCCCAACGCTCCTAATCATGGCTGGTAAACACCCTCAGACCAACTGACAGGTGCGGTTCAAGCCAAGACTTCGTCTATCCAAGGGACGTGATCTCACCCGAGCCCAGCCTCGGGTTGAAACAGTAGTCCCCGACGAGTTCACGCCTCGCCCAAGGGCCTCCTCAGGCAGCGGGCGCCCCCTCGGCTCTCCCAAGGCCCGGCTCGGGCAGGCTTTGTTGTGAAGCAACCTTGGCCAGACCGCCTCACCAACCGACCGCCTCGCTGGCGCATTAAATGCAGGGGATGCCTGACACCATATCCTGACACACGCGCCTCAGACGGGCAGGCTGAAGTGACCGCAGTCACTTCGCCCCTCTTCTTTACTGTCCGATATGACAGGAAAACAGCGCCGCTCGCTCCGCTTCGACTGCCGTGTCAGCCACCCCGGCAACGACTAACAACAAGTCACGATCAACCACCGAGTTCAGCCTCGGGCGCAACAGGAAGCTCCGCCTCGCCCGACCTCATGCTCCGGCTTCGGGAGGAGGTTTCCGCCTCGCCCGACCTCGGGCTCCGGCCTCGGGAGGAGGTCTCCGCCTCGCTCGACCCCCAGACTCGGCCTCGACCCCGGTCTCGGGAGGAATCGCGTCCTCGCCCGGCCTCAGCCTCAAGAGAAGTCTCCGCCTCGACAGACCCTGGGCTCGGACTGACCGCGCTAATAGGGGATGCATCATTTCCCTATTCCTAGCCTACTTAGGCTACAAGGAACAAGACCGGCGTCCCATCTGGCTTACCCCGGCGACGGGTAATGATGGTGCCCCGCGTGCACCATGACGCCGGTGGCTCTCAGCCCCTTACGACAGCAAGGAGACGTCAGCAGAATCCTCGCCGCGCTGCCAGCTGTGCTCCTATATGACTCAGGCGCTCCTCCGACGGCCATGCCATCACATGTACAGGGCCCAAGCTCTCCCCCAACGGCCATGTTGGCATGTACACAGGGCTTAGGCACTCCACTGCCGGACACATTAGCGCATAGCTACGCCCTCATTGTACGTCTGGATCCTCTCCTTGCCTCTATAAAAGGGAGGTCCAGGGCCAACCTGAGGGGGGTTCGCGCGAGGAGAGCGACGGACGAGCTCTGTGTCCCTCTCTCTCTCACGCGACGCGCTTGTAACCCCTACTGCGAGCGGCACCCCTGGTGCAGGATAAGACAAGGCTTGTCCCACCTCTTGTGTTCCATCCTGCGCCAACCCATCTGGGCAGGGACACGCAGCGATTTCATTGGTCGGTCCAAGGGACCCCCCGGGTCCGAGACGCCGACAGTTGGCGCGCCAGGTAGGGGCCTGCTGTGTGTTAACAAACATCTTCCCGTTGAGATCTAGATGGGGAGTCTTCAGCAACCTCTCCAGCCCGGGACGATGCTCCGCTTCGGGAGTCTCGAGTTCATGTCCCTCGACGGCAGCTACAACATGGTACTCCTCCCCCCGCGGCGTGATGACAACGACGGTCTCCGACTCGCCCAGCGGCGGCGAGCTCTACGACAGCATCTCCCCGCGGCAGAAGAGGAGCACTCCGGTCGTCCCCGCCACCCTCCTCGTTGGAGGAGGCGAAGACGAGGCAACCATGGCCACGCAGGAGGCGACACCTTGTCGGCTGTCGCACCAGAGCGAGTCGACGACACCGGCACTCCCCCAGGGGACATGTCGGACATTGTCCTCGCACCTGAGACGACAGCGGGTGTCCCTTCCCCGCGACGTGTCAGCCCCAAGCGGACTGATGACGCCAACACCCTCGCAAAGGGCCTGCTGAGATGACGGTGTGCTCCACCCCCAACGCGACTTCACCACCGTCCAACGACCAAGAGGTACCGTCCGTTTTCCATCCTGTACCTTTTCGGTTCAGCTTCGATCCACCTAGCGACCTCGCTATGGTGAGCGCCTTCGTAAAGGCGTATCCAAACCTTCCGGGGTACCACATGTGGTCGACCTGGGACCAACTGACAGCCGTCTCAACCTTCGGACCGGCGGATTCTGAGGAAGAGGACAACCCCGACTCCGGTTGGGATTTCTCTGCCCTCAATGACCCCGGTGCCATGCGGGGCTTCATGTCCGCATGTGACCACTACCTCTCCGGTTGTTCTGACGATGGCCGTGACCTTGACAACGAGGGTTACAGCCCAAGTCGTGAATGTTTCCACGTCGATCTGGGAGATCACAACGAAGGCAACCACCTCGGTATGCCAGAGGTTGACGATCCCCCTGGGCCCGCATCTCGCATTGACATCCCGCGGGAGCTAGCTGTGGTCCCAGTCCCTGTAGGGGGTCAAGACATATAGCTCGAGCAAATCCGTGAGATGCAGGCCCGGGTCGACGGGGAAGCAGGCCGGCTTGTACAACTCCGACAGAACATCGAACAGGAGTGGGCAGGCCGAACACTCGCCGGAGAAGCCTGTCACTGGCCCCAAGACATCCGGCGCCGCATCATCGACAATGCCAGGGCAACGCTGCCCCGGCCGTCAGCGGGTCCGGCCAGGACCTAGCTACAGCGGCGATGCTACTTCGAGCCATGCCGGAGCCATCCACCACCGAGGGACGGCGTATCCAGGGCGAACTCAAGAATCTCCTAGAAGGCGCCGCGGTTCGACGAGCCGAGAGCTCCGCCTCCCGCAGGCGAACGGACCCCTCGGAGCATCACGCGGAGTCCTCCCGGCGCATTCAGGAAGCCTCAGTCCACCCCGAGCGTACGCGGGACAAGGCGCCCGCCGCCCGGGAACGCCTCGGCAACGAGCACCACCATCTCGACCATCAAGCCCGCGTCGATGAGAAGGTGCGCCGAGGCTACCATCCCAGGCGTGGGGGACGCTGCAACAGTGAGGAGGATCGCAGTCCTTTGCCCGAACCACCCGGTCCGCGAGTCTTCAGCCGGGCCATATGACGAGCGCCGTTCCCTGCTCGTTTCCGAGCCCTGACTACTATCACCAAGTACGCAGGGGAGACGAGGTCGGAGCTGTGGCTCACAGACTACCGACTGGCATGCCAGTTGGGAGGGGCGGATGATGACAACCTCATCATCCGTAATCTACCCCTCGGACGGATCGACTTACCCGTCTGCTTCGGAACTCCCTCTAACTTCCGGAAGGAAGCTCTCACCTTTGAGGTCGTCGGGTTCCGAGGAACCTACCATGCGGTGTTGGGAAGACCGTGCTACGTCAAGTTCATGGTCGTCCCCAACTACACCTACCTCAAGCTCAAGATGCTTGGCCCGAATGGGATCATCACCATCGGATCCACGTACCGCCACGCATACGAATGCGACGTGGAGTGCGTGGAGTACGCCGAGGCTCTCACCGAGTCCGAGGCCCTTATCGCCGACCTGGAACGCCTCTCCAAGGATGCGCCCGACGCGAAGCGGCACGCCGGCAACTTCGAACCAGTCGAGGCGGTCAAGACCGTCTCTCTCGACCCCAGCAACGACGCTAGCAAGAAAGTTCGGATCGGCTCCGAGCTCGACCCCAAATAAAAAGCAGTGCTCGTCGACTTTCTCCGCGCAAACGCCGGAGTCTTTGCGTGGAGTCCCTCGGACATGCCCGCCATACCGAGGGATGTCGCCGAGCACTCACTGGACATCAGAGCTGGAGCTCGACCCGTGAAGCAAACCCTGCGCCGTTTTGACGAAGAAAAGCGCAGGGCCATAGGCGAGGAGATCCACAAGCTACTCGCGGCAGGGTTTATCAAAGAGGTATTCCATCCCGAATGGTTAGCTAACCCTGTTCTTGTAAGGAAGAGGATGGGAAATGGAGGATGTGTGTAGACTACACTGGTCTAGACAAAGCATGTCTGAAAGTTCCCTACCCTCTACCTCGCATCGATCAAATCATGGACTCCACTGTTGGGTGCGAAACCCTGTCATTCCTCGATGCCTACTCAGGCTATCACCAAATCAAGATGAAAGAGTCCGACCAGCTCGCGACTTCTTTCATCACACCTTTTGGCATGTACTGTTACACTACAATGCCATTTGGGTTGAGGAATGCAGGCGCCACTTACCAGAGGTGCATGAACCACGTGTTTGGAGAACACATCGGCAGAACGGTCGAGGCTTACATCAACGACATCGTTGTCAAGACGAAGAGAGCCTCCGACCTCCTCTCTGACCTTGAAACGACATTCAAGTGTCTGAGAGCGAAAGGCGTGAAACTCAATCCCGAGAAGTGTGTCTTCAAAGTCCCCCGAGGCATGCTCCTTGGATTCATTGTCTCCCAGCGGGGCATCGAGGCCAACCCGGAGAAAATTGCGGCCATCACCAACATGGGACCGATCAAAGATTTGAAAGGAGTACAGAGGGTCATGGGATGCCTTGCGGCTCTGATCCGCTTCATCTCACGCCTTAGCGAGAAAGGCTTGCCTCTGTATCGCCTCTTAAAGAAGGCCGAGTGCTTCACTTGGACCCCCGAGGCCGAGGAAGCCCTCGGAAACCTTAAGGCGCTCCTTACAAACACACCCATCCTGGTGCCCCCCGCTGCAGGAGAAGCCCTCTTGATTTACGTAGCCGCGACTACCCAGGTGGTCAGCGCCGCGATCGTAGTCGAGAGACGAGAAGAAGGGCATGCATTGTCCGTCCAGAGGCCAGTCTACTTCATCAGCGAAGTGCTTTCCGAGACCAAAGCCCGCTACCCACAGATCCAGAAGCTGCTCTACGCAGTGATTCTGACACGGCGAAAGTTGCGACACTACTTCGAGTCTCATCTGGTGACTGTGGTGTCATCCTTCCCCCCTGGGGGAGATCATGCAGTGCCGCGAGGCCTCGGGTAGGATAGCAAAGTGGGCGGTGGAGCTTATGGGTGAAACGCTATCATTCGCTCCTCGGAAGGCCATAAAATCCTAGGTCTTGGCAGACTTCCTGGCTGAGTGGACTGACACCCAGTTACCAACAACTCCAATCCAGCCCGAGCTCTGGACCATGTACTTCGATGGGTCACTCATGAAAACAGGAGCAGGCGTTGGCCTTCTCTTCGTTTCACCCCTCGAAAAGCATCTCTGCTACATCATTCGCCTCCATTTTCCAGCATCAAACAACGTGGCCGAGTACGAGGCACCGGTTAACGGGCTACGCATCGCCATCGAGCTAGGGGTCCGACGCCTCGACGCTCGAGGCGACTCACAGCTTGTCATCGACCAAGTCATGAAGAACTCCCACTGCCGTGACCGGGGGATGGAAGCCTACTGCGACGAAGTCCGGCGCCTAGAAAACAAGTTTTACGGGCTGGAGCTCAACCACATCGCCCGACGGTACAATGAGACTGTGGACGAGCTGGCGAAAATAGCCTCGGGGCGAACGACGGTTCCCCCGGACGTCTTCTCCAGAGACCTACATCAACCATCCATCAAGAACGATGACGCGCCTGAGCCTGGGGAAGCCTCGGCCCAGCCCGAGGTACCCTCGGCCCAGCCTGAGGTACCCTCGGCCGAACCCAAGGCACCCTCGGCCATCAAGGAAGAGGCCTTGCCCATCTAGGAGGAACAGAATGGGGTCACGCCAGATCCGAACTGGCAGACCCTGTACCTGGAATATCTCCTCCGAGGAGAGCTTCCCATCGACAAGACCAAAGCTCGACGGCTGGCTCGGCGCGCCAAGTCATTCGTCTTGCTGGGTGATGAAAAAGAGCTCTATCACCGCAGCCCCTCGGGCATCCTCCAACGATGCATATCTATCGCCCAAGGACAAGAGCTATTGCAAGAAATACACTCGGGGGCTTGCAGCCACCATGCAGCGCCTCGAGCCCTCGTGGGGAATGCCTTATGACAAGGTTTCTACTGGCCAACCGCGGTGGCCGACGCCACTAGGATTGTGCGCTCCTGCCGGGGGCGTCAATTCTATGCAAAGCAGACGCATCTGCCTGCTCAGGCCTTGCAGACGATACCCATCACCTGGCCATTTGCTATGTGGGGTCTAGACCTCGTCGGTCCCTTACAGAAGGCACCCGGGGGCTTCACACACCTGCTGGTCGCTATCGACAAATTCTCCAAGTGGATCGAGGTCCGACCCCTAAACAGCATCAGGTCCGAGCAGGCGGTGGCGTTCTTCACCAACATCATCCATCGCTTCGGGGTCCCAAACTCAATCGTCACCGACAATGGCACGCAGTTCACCGGAAAAAAGTTCCTGGACTTCTGCGACGACCACCACATCCGTGTGGACTGGGCCGCCGTAGTTCATCCCATGACGAATGGGCAGGTGGAGCGTGCCAACGGTATGGTTTTGCAGGGGCTCAAACCAAGGATCTACAACGACCTTAACAAGTTCGGCAAGCGGTGGATGAAAGAGCTACCCTCGGTAGTCTGGAGTCTGAGGACGACGCCGAGCCGCGCCATGGGTTTTACGCCGTTCTTTCTAGTCTATGGGGCCGAGGCCGTCCTCCCCACGGACTTAGAATATGGGTCCTCGAGGAGCAAGGCGTACAACGACCGAAGCAACCAGGCCAGCTGAGAAGACTCGCTGGACCAACTCGAGGAGGCTCGGGACGTTGCCTTACTACATTCGGCACAGTACCAGCAGTCGCTGCGGCGCTACCACGCCCGAAGCGTTCGGTCCCGAGGCTTCCAAGTGGGAGACTTGGTGCTTCGCCTGCGACAGGACGCCCGAGGGCGCCACAAGCTCACTCCTCCCTAGGAAGGGCCCTTCATCATCACCAAGATCTTGAAGCTCGGAACATACAAGCTGGCCAACGACCAAGGCGAGGTCTACAGCAACGCTTGGAACATCCAACAGCTACGTTGCTTCTACCCTTAAGATATTTTAAGTCGTTCATGTACCTCGTTTACATACACAAAGTCTAACCGTCAAGGAAGAGTCGGCCTTGCCTCAGCAAAGCCCGACCCTCCCTCGGGGGCTAGAAGGGGGGAACCCCCTCTGCGTCAAAATTTTCCTCGGAAAAATTTTCTACCAAAACAACCTTTGTGCTTTCGACTTCCGTATCGATAGCGGGATCCTGAGAACGACGAGAGTACACGTAAGCGGCAAGGCCGACTGAGCCGAGGAACTCCTACGCCTCCGGGATACGGATACCTCACTCATCACCTTTCGCGAGAAGTAACTCACGCTCGGATAAGCGATCCTGCTACCAAACAAGTCCTAACACTCAGGTAGAAAACGACTTTCGCGCCTTCCCGACAGTACCAATAATGGAATCCTTCGACCAAATGAGAGCGCACGTAAGCGGCAAGGCCGACCGAGACGAGGGACTCCTACGCCTCCGGAATACGGATACCTCACTCATCACCTTCTGCGAAAAGTAACTCTCGTTCGGATAAACGATTCTGTTATTGACAGACAAGTCGTGATGCTCGAAACAAGAGGAGAGAAGACGTAGCTTTTTAAACACGACGATAAAGTGTTTAGGCCTCGGCAGCCGCGAGAAAGCATGCGCATGCTACAGACAAACTGTTCCTGCAGATTCGGGCATCGGCAGGGGGAGCAGCAGCTCCCTCGACGTTGTTTCCACCCTCGGCGGAACCTGGCCCAGCCTCGGACGGCGACCCGGGCAAAAGGACCTCCACCTAAGGGAGGACGCCAGCATCACGCCAGCAGATGTCTTGGCCAAGCTCCAGCGGCTGCTACCACATCTTCCTCGGCCTGGGAAGCCGCCATCTCCCTGGCCGATGAAGTCTCTTTCCGAGCCAACTCCGCGTCTGTCCGCGCTAACACCGCTACCTCCGGCTCCGGCTCATCGCAGAGCAGCCGAGGGTTCCAAAAACTGAGCAAGGGAAGCCTAGAGCGGCAAGGCCGACAGAGCCGAGGGACTCCTATGCCTCCAGGATACGGACACCTCACTCGTCACCTTCCGCGAAAGGCAACCGACGCTCGGTTAAGTGGTTCGGCTAGCCAACAGACAAGTCCCAGCGCTTTGAATGAGGAAGACACACAGCTTCATTCTCGAATACCCAAATGTTTAGGCCTCGGCAGCCACAAAGAACAAACACATATAGCTGGGGTAACTATGCTACACAGACTTAGACGTCGGCAGAACCCTCGGCGGTTCTCCCGACCTACGACAAATGTCTAAGTACTTGAAGCGGTTACATTTTGCTCTGGCAAAAACCCGGTATATCTCCTTACAAACGAGACTCTGGTTCCATTCCCACAGGCACGAACAACTTCCACACCGGAAGGCTTGTGGGATACCAAACTCCGGGTGGCCCACTGGCAGCCGCTCCAGCAGCAGCGACAACAACCTCCATCTCGGGCGGCTAGACAGCTGTAGCAGCGGCTTCAGGGCAAACGTTGCAGCCAAGAGGCCCTCGCCCTCGAGAGACAAAAACCAGCCAAAGAGACGGAGCCACACCGGCGTACGTCGTCCGCCCCAAAGCGCACCCACAGGTCCTCACTCCCGTCCTCGCCACCAGAACGAGAATAGGGCAGTCCCAGAACACGAACGCCGCCTTCGCAACATGCGATGTGTTATGCGACCCCCAACAGCCAGCGGCGCAGCAAGGACCAGCGGTGGGGGCGGCACCGGAGGTAGCTCCAGAGCCGCTCGTGCCGGGAAGCCAGTCACGCGGCGGCTACCAGCGCCACAGGCAGCAAACGCCCTTCCCCTAGATCACTGAAGGAAGGAGCGGGCCGCTGCCTACGCAGAGGTGAACCCCAGCTCAGCTCTCCCTCCGCCTCAGCAAGGATGACGAAGATCCTTGAAGCTGAGGGTGGGGCGGAGGCCGCAGCCCGGCTTGCTTCTCCCCACCAAACTGCCCATTAGTGAGGGAATGCAGTCGGGCTGCACGACGAAAATCCTTGAAGCCGAGCAATGGCTGAAAGGTGCCGATCTCCACGAGGCCACGCTCCTCCAACGACAGCAAGAGCAAGGCGATGCTGGGGCACCCCATCCGGGGGCTCAAAAGGTGGAAGGGCACAATGCATGAGGGGAGAACGAAGGCATGGCCACTGCCCAGGGGATCGATCCCCCTTTTATAGACAGACCTCCTCGCTTGCACCCCTTAGTGTCACGGGCGAAATCCCCACTGACATCCTCCAGGGTTCTCCCCCTACGACACGGGGGCTGGGACCCACACGTCATACGAGCTGATCCGAAGCACGAAGAAGGCGAACCGCCGCACGCGAGGCATGTAACCATCCCACGGTTACAAGCGCTCTCCCATCTTTGTAGAAACCAGTGGTCGAAAGGGTGGATCGCCACGCGACAGGCATCCAACTGCACCGCAACTGTGCGCCCCTTCGGCTTCGACCACATCCGGCAGACCGGCGCAAAGGAAGCGGGCCCGCATGTCATGTAACCGGCGCGCCGGTT
The DNA here is from genome assembly GCA_029449295.1 of Zea luxurians. Taxonomy (NCBI): domain Eukaryota; kingdom Viridiplantae; phylum Streptophyta; class Magnoliopsida; order Poales; family Poaceae; genus Zea; species Zea luxurians. The sequence continues at coordinate 69,633,717 of JAOPSE010000016.1, read as the reverse complement.
ACGACGTGCGAGAAGTTACACCGCCACTCGCGCCAATGTTGCGCCTCCTCAACTGCGGAACCAGTACCGCGACTCGAGGTAGCCCTGCGCAGGACCCAACAGTGCCAGTTAAAGGTGACGGCCACGGGCCGGTCAGCCGCGGGGTAGGCACGACGGTTGGCATGGTCAAAAGCGGGCCAGCAATAACTGCAGTGGTAGACGAGCGAAGGCAGCAGTCAAGTCGCCTACAGGCTCGCGTCCCCTCCTGAAGCGACGGGAGAGCCCTCTCCCACGGCGTAGAGACGATGCGCCCGTGCCCCGTTCCTCGAACGGCTCACGCGCGCAGCGAGCGCCACGCGAATCGCCCATCCCGTCGCATTAACTCCCCGACGGAGCAGGCGACACCTCTGGCAGGCGAGGCGGGCGTCGCTTCGCCTTCGCCATAATGACCGCGTCAAAAAAGGTGCGCCACCTTATTTAAATTCATATCCTTCCCCTCCTCTCTCTCTCTCTCTCTCTTGCCGCAGGGACCGGGAAAGGGGACATGGTGGAAAGGATCCTTCTCGGCGGAGGAAGCGGGCCCCGAGCCCTGCTACTGATCAGGGGTTCGAAGGCTGGCCCCTCGGAAGGGTTTCGACAGCCGCCCCAGAGCGCCTGGGCTCCGTGCCCACTACTGATCAGGGGTTCGTAGGCTAGCCCCTCGGAAGGGTTCGACAGTCGCCCCAGAGCACGCAGAGTGAGGGATGACTCTGGGTACGTTCGATACATAGCCGAGGCTCAGGCTATGCTCCCGAGGTACCCTAGGACATTTTCGAGACCGGTGGGAACAATTTGTAACGGAATCCCACCTGAGGGAGGCATCGAGCCCTCGAACCCTGTCGAAGGGGTCTGGGTCCGGCGAATCACCCGTAGGTACTTTTGGAGCGCGCCTCTGGACCACCAGCCGACCCCTAACGAATGGGGCACGGGCGTCCACTCGGATCACCCGTTAGCAGCTCACTGGAAACACCATGTTCGGCGCCCTCCGAGGGCAACATTGCGCTTCCCCCCCCTCCTCCTTGTGGAAAGGCGATGCAGGGGCGTATAATAAAAGTCGGGAAAGTCCTTGATCGTCCTCTCGCTCCGTGCAGAGGCTCAGGGGCTGCTCTCGCACCTGGCTACGGCCAAAACTGTTGACAGCGTCAACAAACCAGCTTGATAACTTGGAACTCGACCACGCACCCGGGCTACTGCTGGGCCGCATGAGGGAACGGTCAGACCGGCTGAAGCACCACGAAAAGCATTCAGACCTCAGAGGAGTCAAACCACTCCTCCGAGGCCTCGGGGGCTACACCCGGCGGGTGCGCTCGCGCGCACCCACCAGAACAAGGCAAAAACCGAGAAAGGCCGGTCCCCTCACCGAAAACGCGGTAAAATCCTCCAAGCAAGTACCATCACTCCCTTCGAGGCTCGGGGGCTACTGTCGAGTACCATAATTAGGGGTACCCCCAACACTCCTAATCATGGCTAGTAAACACCCTCAGACCAACTGACGGGTGCGGTTCAAGCCAAGACTTCGTCTATCCAAGGGACGCGATCTCACCCGAGCCCGGCCTCGGGTTGAAACAGTAGTCCCCGACGAGTTCACGCCTCGCCTGAGGGCCTCCTCAGGCAGCGGGCGCCCCTCGGCTCTCCCGAGGCCCGGCTCGGGCAGGCTTCGTTGTGAAGCAACCTTGGCCAGACCGCCTCACCAACCGACCGCCTCGCAGGCGCATTAAATGTAGGGGATGCCTGATGCCATATCCTGACACACGCGCCTCAGACGGGCAGGCCAAAGTGACCGCGGTCACTTCGCCCCTCTTCTTTACTGTCCGACATGACAGGAAAACAGCGCCGCTCGCTCCGCTCCGACTGCCGTGTCAGCCACCCCAGCAACGACTAACAACAAGTCACGATCAACCACCGAGTTCAGCCTCGGGCGCAACAGGAAGCTCTGCCTCGCCCGACCTCATGCTCCGGCCTCGGGAGGAGGTTTTCGCCTCGCCCGACCTCAGGCTCCGGCCTCGGGAGGAGGTCTCCGCCCCGCCCGAGCCCCGGACTCGGCCTCGACCCCGGTCTCAGGAGGAATCGCGTCCTCGCCCGACCCCGGCCTCGGCCTCAAGAGAAGTCTCCGCCTCGACCGACCCTGGGCTCGGACTGACTGCGCTAATAGGGGATGCATCATTTCCCTATTCCTAGCCTGCTCAGGCTACAAGGAACAAGATCGGTGTCCCATCTGGCTTACCCTGGCGACGGGTAATGATGGTGCCCCGCGTGCACCATGACGCCGGTGGCTCTCAGCCCCTTACGACAGCAAGGAGACGTCAGCAGAATCCTCGCCGCGCTACCAGCTGTGCTCGTACAGGACTCAGGCGCTCCTCCGACGGCCACGCCATCACATGTACAGGGCCCAAGCTCTCCCCCAACGGCCACGTTGGCATGTACATAGGGCTTAGGCACTCCACTGCCGGACACGTTAGCGCATAGCTTGTACGTCTGGATCCTCTCCTTGCCTCTATAAAAGGGAGGTCCAGGGCCACCCTGAGGGGGGTTCACGCGAGGAAAGCGGCGGATGAGCTCTGTGTCCCTCTTTCTCTCACGCGACGCGCTTGTAACCCCTACTGCGAGCGGCACCCCTGGTGCAGGATAATACAAGGCTTGTCCCACCTCTTGTGTTCCATCCCGCGCCAACCCATCTGGGCAGGGACACGCAGCGATTTCACTGGTCGGTCCAAGGCCCCCCTGGGTCCAAGACGCCGACACCCTCTGTCTGGGCTCACTAGATAGTTCGGTGTGCACCGAACACTGCACTGTGCACTATCCGGTGCACCGGCCGCGCGTGCACAGATCCCTTTCTGCTGTGCGCTATCCGGTGTGCACCAGACATGCACTGTAGACTGTCCGGTGCGCCCATAACTCATTTTAAAAAATGGCCTCTAGCCCGAGACCGAGCCAGAGGCCAACTCCTCTTCGCTCTCTGGCTTTCTTCTCTCTCTGGCGTCTCCTCCTCACCGGCGACGATCCCCCTCGCCGGCGGTCGTGCTCCGGTGACCCCCCTCGACCTCAGGCCCTCTGGTGAGCTGCTTCCTCCCCCTCTTTTCCCTCTCTGCTTCAAGTGTCCAGTGAAGAGCACTCTCAACCTCTCTCCACCTTTTGACCCAATTCACATTCCTGTCAACAATTTGTGAATCCAAGTGCATGAATAGGTTCCTGATGACAATTCACCAAGGAATTTCTGCTTCTAATTATTTTGTGCAGCACCATAAACATTGATGAAATTCTAAATGAAACCATTTTCCTTATGAACCACAAGAACTTTAATCATGAATTCCCCCATTTCTTTCTCTCTAACATCAAAAACTTCTGCATTAAATCCCACAAGGAGGCCACCAGATCTCCCATTTGCAGGAGTCCAAACCAGGCAAAGTTTCTATTACCACTAATAGAGTTCAGCCAAGAATCCTCAAAGGATTTTTTTATTGGTTTCTTATATGCTTCTTGAATACCCCTGCAGGTTCCTAGCTCCTTAGGGAGGGTTTCCCCAACTCAAATAGGCATTTCACTCTAAACCTAGAACCTCGCACGCCAAGTGCTCGGTGGAATGCCCAAACCTACCAAATTTGCTCCAATCGATCCCAAATTTTTCAGGCACCTTCATGATACCTCCACTAACATATTTGCTAAATCTCACACCAATCCGATATCCCAGACTCCATATTTCCACAAATCCCCATTTCTAGTGATCGATTCCGAGCCGAGTGCCATTATTCCACTTTCTTCGCCTAAAATCAAACCAAGTGCACACTTCACTCATATTTACCCATATAAACCTATTCGTGTATTATCGGCTCCATTCCAAATCATTTCTTGCCTCAATTCCAATTTCAAACCTCCTATGGCAATATTCCTCGTTCAAACGCCGTTTTCGCGTCATTTGACCTCTCTATCGCCAAATCACTCGTTTTCTATGTCATAATTCTCTATGTATGTATTTATTCACATTTCATATACTTACGACTATGTGACTAATACGTACTCACCTCTTCTATCATTTCAGTGACCTTGCCTGCTCATGAGCCCATCTCCTATCCTGCCTAGATTCTTCCTCTCTCGTGAGGTTTCTACGTATTTATCACCTCAGTCATAATCTTTTCCTCTGCTATCTTCTCGTGCTCAGTTTTTCTCTCTCCTATGCAGTCTTCAGGTCAGGATGGTGCACACGAAGAATGTGTCAGCGCCAGGGGGAGGAGACAACGAGGACCCTCCTCGCCCCTTCAGGCAGGTCAAGGGAAAGACCGTCTACCTAGAGCAGCAGGAAGGATACAAGAAGCGGCGTTTGGATAGAGCAGCCCGAGTAGCTCTAGCAGCAGCTGAGCAGGCAGAGAGAGGTGGTTAGCTGCAGATTTCATCCGATCAGATTGCATACAGAGTTTGTCAACTTGCCTCTCAGCCTCGCTCCTCCGCTCCGTCTACACCCGCCACTGCTACCATTCCACCTCTCACTTTGCCCGCTCCCGTCACTCCTGAGCCATCCACCGCCTCAGCCATACCTACCACCTCCACCACTCTTGCTTCCACTGCTCCTCCTCCCGCTCCCTTTTTCGCTCCACCCATTCCACCTGCCCGCTTCCGGGAGCGAGATGAGACCGAGGTGCGACCACTGGCTATCGATCCTTGTTTAATCGATCTTCAGCATGCTATAGTGGCCCGGGTACGTCGGTTCAGACACGTACCCGTGGAGTCATGGCTACCTACTCATAGAGACCCTGCAGCGGCTGATCTATTCAGCACCAGGATACAGGAGTCATTCTTTCGTGCTCAGATGTCAGCCTAGATAGCTCTGTGAGCGCACCGGCTATTGGATCTCCCTGCTTTCCTGCTAGCAGCAGTGCGGCCCGGGTACGTCGGTTCAGACACGTACCCGTGGAGTCATGGCTACCTACTCATAGAGACCCTGCAGCGGCTGATCTATTCAGCACCAGGATACAGGAGTCATTCTTTCGTGCTCAGATGTCAGCCTAGATAGCTCTGCGAGCGCACCGGCTATTTTGGCTCCTATCGTCCAGCCTCTAAGGACCCAGTGCCAGTACCAGATCCAGTGATAGACACTCAGGCAGAGGATGCGACATTCCATCAGTTCGAGACTCGGGGCACAGCCGTTCCTGATGATGATGACGATGATGATTTTGGGATTCCACCTCCGCCTCCTATGCCTCCACGCTCTCATGATCATGAGGCTAGGAGTTCCAGTGCTGCTCCTGCTAGCCCTCCTGCCATTGATCCTGCTTTGGCTGCGATACTCCAGTCCCTTACTCAGCAGCAGGCTCATCTGGCAAGCGAGCAGGCACGACAGGCAGCGGTCCAGCAGCAGATGTCCGAGAGAATGCTTTCCATGTTTCAGACTATTCAGGACAGACAGGACATTCTGCAGCAGCAGCTTTTGGCAGACAGGGCTGAGCACCGGGCCTTCATGACTCACATACTGGTGTTCGGCTTCCTCCTGTTAAGTCTACAACCCCTCCAGCTCTTCAGGCCGCTGTTGTACCAGCGATTCAAGTAGGACCCCCACTACCTTCATTCGTCCTTCTTTCTCTACGCTCCGGCCGATCACCCTGGTCTTCTTGTCGCTAGTTATCAGCTCCGTCAGTGCTCAGCCACCAGTTCCTCCAGCTCCTGCTGTTACCACTGCTGCTGTGGTGATGTCTGTGACCACTTCAGCTCCGGCAGCTCCTGCAGCGCAGCCTCAGTCCGAGTCAGTACCAGCTCCAGCTTCTACGGCAGACCCTGGATCCGAGACTGACTCTGACCCCCAACTGGCGTTCGCTCTTCTACCACGACCGCGATCGGATGTGCCCCCGCCTCCTCCTTCCTCTTCTGGTCTGTAGGTTCGGGTTACCTTTTGGTGTTTGACGCCAAAGGGGGAGAGATATGAGAGTTGTGAGAGTTAGGGGGAGTTGGGGAGTTAGATGAGAGAGTCTTGTGTATTTTGATGTAATATATGTGCTTAATACTCTTTGTACTAGCTCCACTTTTGTATGACGTTTTTGACTCACAAACTCTGTTATATGCTCTTGATGCTTATGTTGACTGTGTGAGTATTGTGTTTTCACCTAATATGTTATCACCAGTCTTCTAGTTCTTGTTCATCGATTTCATTTTATTTTTATATGAACAAGAAACCTACGTTGTGTATGCGCTCATTCTTATTATTATGTTACACACTCCTTCTGTCAAAAATTATTGAGTTTTGAGAGCACCTAGAGGGGGTGAATAGGTGATCCTGGGAAATTCAACACTAAATAGCCAATACTTGGTTATGAAATGTTAGTGCGATTAAAACCAAGATGCTAGAGTGTGAATATTAGAAGAAAAGCCAATCACAAAATAAGATGGACACGAGACACAGTGATTTATCCCATGGTTTGGCCAATGCCTACTTCCACGTTGTGGTGACCTCCTTTGGTCAAGGATTGCACTCAATCCCTCTCAAGTGATCCAATGATCAACTTTTGAGTACCACGGCTATCTTCCTTATAGTCTTTCTCCCGTTTGCGAGGAATCTCCACAGATTGGAGCCTCTCGCCCTTACAAGTTTAACACAATAGAAGCACAGTAGTAAGAGAGAGAGTAACACACGCAAGACTCAAATCCACAGCACACACACGCACACAAGCCAAGACTTGAGCTCGAAACACAGCATAGAGAGTTCACAACTCGAACGGAGCTCAAATCACTAACACAATCGATCAAATGCACGGAGGTGGAGTCAGGGAGTCTTAGGGTGCTTAGTGAATGCTTGGTGTAGTGCTCCATGCACCAGGGGTCCCTTTTATAGCCCCAAGGCAGCTAGGAGCCGTTGGAGATCAACTTGGAAGGCAATTCCTGCCTTCTGTCGAGTGGCACGCCGGACAGTCCGGTGCGCCACCGGACAGGTCCTGTAGCTGTCTGGTGCGCGATCTCTTTCCTTTTCTGGCGAAGCCGATCGTTGGATCTTTAGATCTGTTGGCGCACCGGACACTGTCCGGTGCACACTGGACAGTCCGGTGCAACCATCCGATCGTTGGCTTCGCCATGTGTTGCCTGTTGATCGCGTAGATGACCGTTGGCCGCGAGCGTCGTTGGCTCACCGGACAGTCCGGTGCACCACCAGACAGTCCGGTGATTTTTAGTGAAGTCGCCTAGCCGATTCTCAAGAGCAGCCAGTTCACCGTCGGGCCAGCCTAGGGCACTGGACACTGTCCGGTGCACCACCGGATAGTCCGGTGTGCCAGGCTGGTGCTAGTTTTTGGCTGTACTTAGCCAACTCTTCTCTGATTCAAATCTTCTTTTCTTGGCACTATTTCTAGCACTTAGATAAACATGTTACTATTCAAAACAATTTACTAAGTCTAGAAACATACATTGTTCTTTGATTTGCACTTCTCACTCATTTAGCACATAAGAACTCAATCAATATGTGTTGGGCATCTAATCACCGAAACACTTATAGAAATGGCCCAATAGCACATTTCCCTTTCAATCTCCTCCTTTTTGGTGATTTATGCCAACACATTTAAAAGCAACAAGAGAAGTGCAACATCAATGTAAATTGAAGACCAAATTCTCTTTACTTAGTATTTGGCATATTTGGATCACTCTTTGCCACCACTTTGTTTGTTTTTGCAAATCAAATTCTTTTTCCTATCTCTAAGTCAAACACATTTGTTTGGGCAAATCGAGAGATATTCCAAGAATAAAATTGATCAAGTGCCAAAAACTCCCCCTTTTCCCATAATCAAGATTCTCTCCCCATAAGTGACCAAATTTTGCAATAAGAGTCATTTGGGCAAAATACAAATTTCAACTCTACTATTTTCAAAATTCACAAGTGGTTGGCTGATCCATTTTGCTTTGGTCTTAATTTCTCCCCCTTTGGCATTAAGCACCAAAACAGGATAATTTTTGGCCCTTTAACCCCATTGCCTCACCAAGAAGTCAAATAAGAGCAAAAAGGCAACGAGAGCATAAGTATGAACTTGGTATTAAGTACACTAATACCGAGGTGCAGTGGAAGTCTTTTCGTCATCCAAGTTCATTTTCCCTTCCAATGGTCCTTCGAGACTACTTCACGTGTACTCAAACAAACAAGTTAGTATTAAAGGAGTCAAGTTGTAGCTCATCTCCCCCTAAACATGTGCATCATTTTCATACGGACTTGTGAGGTCCGGGGATGACTTGTACAACTTGAGCACCATAAATAAACAATAACTGATGTAAATACTCAAAGTAACATGATCAAAGGCATAGAATACATGTATGCTATAGATCAATCCAAGTTACGCAAATCTAAGACATTTAGCTCACTATGCAACCTACAAAACCTTTTCTCATCTAAAGGCTTGGTGAAGATATCGGCTAGCTGGTTCTCGGTGCTAATGTGGTACACATCGGTATCTCCCTTTTGCTGGTGGTCTCTCAGGAAGTGATGCCGGATGTCTATGTGCTTAGTGCGGCTGTGTTCAACAGGATTATCCGCTAACGGATTGCACTCTCATTGTCACATAGGAGTGGGACTTTGCTCAGATTGTACCCAAAGTCCCGGAGAGTTTGCCTCATCCAAAGCAGTTGCGCGCAACACTGTCCTATGGTAACGTACTCGGCCTCAGCAGTGGATAGGGCAACAGATGTTTGTTTCTTGGAACTCCAGGACACCAGAGACCTTCCTAGAGATTGGCATGTCCCTGATGTGCTCTTCCTATCAACCTTACATCCGGCATAGTTGGAGTCTGAGTATCCAATCAAGTCAAAGGTAGACCCCTTTGGATACCAGATTCCGAAGCAAGGCGTAGAAACTAAATACCTAAGAATTCGCTTAACGGCCACAAGGTGACACTCCTTGGGGTCGGATTGAAATCTAGCACACATGCATACACTAATCATAATGTCCGGTCTACTAGCACAAAGATAAAGTAATGAACCTATCATTGACCGGTATGCCTTTTGATCAACGGACTTACCTCCTTTGTTGAGGTCAAGATGTCCGTCAGTTCCCATCGGTGTCTTCGCGGGCTTAGCGTCCTTCATCCCAAACCTCTTGAGAAGATCTTGAGTGTACTTTGTTTGGGAGATGAAGGTGTCGTCCTTGAGTTGCTTCACTTGGAATCCAAGGAAGTAGGTCAACTCGCCCATCATAGACATCTCAAACTTTTGCATCATCACCCTAGTAAACTCCTCACAAGAATTTTGGTTAGTAGAACCAAATATTATGTCATCAACATAAATTTGGCAAACAAAAAGATCACCATTGCATGTCTTTGTGAAAAGAGTGGGATTGGCTTTCCCAACCTTGAAAGCATTAGAAATAAGGAAATCTCTAAGGCATTCATACCATGCTCTTGGGGCTTGCTTAAGTCCATATAGCGCCTTAGAGAGTTTATATACATGGTCGGGATACCTGTCATCCTCAAAGCCAGGGGGTTGTTCTACGAATACCTCCTCCTTAATTGGCCCATTGAGGAAAGCGCTCTTCACGTCCATTTGGAACAGCCTCAAAGAATGGTGAGTAGTATAGGCTAATAATATCTGAATTGACTCTAGCCTAGCAACATGAGCAAAAGTCTCCTCAAAATCCAAACCTGCGACTTGGGCATAACCTTTTGCCATAAGTCGAGCCATGTTTCTTGTCACCACTCTGTGCTCATCTTGCTTGTTGCAGAACACCCACTTGGTTCCCGCAACATTTTGCTTTGGACATGGCACCAGGCTCCAGACTTCATTCCGTTTAAAGTTGTTGAGCTCTTCCTGCATGGCCAACACCCAGTCCGGATCCTGCAATGCCTCTTCTACCCTGAAAGGCTCAATAGTAGAGACAAACGAGTAATGCTCACAAAAATTAGCTAATCGTGAGCGAGTAGTTACTCCCTTGCTGATGTCACCAGAATCTGATCGACGGGGTGATGTCTTTGGATCGTTGCTCGGACTTGGGTTGGAGGGGCCTGTGGTGCTTCTTCCTCCATAATCTGTTCTTCCTGTGCTCTCCCTTGATCCTGCCCCTCTTCTTGAGGTACCTGTACATCATCTTGAGTTGCGGGATGCACCATTGTTGAGGAAGAAGGTTGATCTTGTTCCTGCAGTTCCTGTGGTCGCACATCTCCTATCGCCATAGTTCGCATCACGGCCGTCGGAACCTCATCTTCATCTATATCATCAAGATCAACTTGCTCTCTTGGAGAGCGATTAGTCTCATCAAATACAACGTCGCTAGAGACTTCAACCAATCCCGATGATTTGTCGAAGACCCTATACGCCTTTGTATTTGAGTCATATCCTAGTAAGAAACCTTCTACTGCCTTGGGAGCAAATTTCGAATGTCTACCTTTCTTGACCAGAATGTAGCATTTGCTCCCAAATACACGAAAATAAGAAACATTCAGTTTGTTACCAGTAAGGAGTTTGTAGGAGGTCTTCTTGAGGGAACGGTGTAGGTAGAGCCGATTTATGGCATGGCAAGCTGTGTTCACAGCTTCCGACCAAAACCGCTCAGGCGTCTTGTACTCTCCAAGCATCATTCTTGCCATGTCGATTAACGTCCTGTTCTTCCTCTCTACCACACCATTTTGTTATGGTGTGTAGGGAGCAGAGAACTCGTGCTTGATGCCTTCCTCCTCAAGAAACTCTTCAACTTGTAGATTCTTGAACTTGGACCCATTGTCGCTTCTTATCTTCTTCACCTTGAGTTCAAACTCATTTTGAGCTCTCCTTAAGAAGCGCTTTAGGGTCCCTTGGGTTTCTGATTTGTCCTACAAAAAGAACACCTAAATGAAGCAGGAAAAATCATCGACAATTATAAGACCATACTTACTTCCCCCAATGCTGAGGTATGCAATGGGTCCGAAGAGATCCATGTGAAGAAGCTCCAGTGGTCTTGATGTTGTCATCACATTCTTGCTGTGATGAGTGCTTCCCACCTATTTCCCTGCTTGGCACGCTGCACAAGGTCTGTCTTTCTCAAAACAGACGTCGGTTAGTCCTAACACATGATCTCCCTTTAGAAGCTTATGAAGGTTCTTCATCCCAACATGTGCTAGATGGTGATGCCAAATCCAGCCCATATTAGTCTTAGCTATTAAGCATGCATCTAGATCGGCATTATCTTTTGAAAAATCAACTAAGTAGAGCTTGCCGTCTAATACACCCTTAAAAGCTAATGAACCATCACTTCTTCTAAAGACAGATACATCAATATTTGTGAATAAACAATTATAACCCATGTTACATAATTGACTCACAGATAACAAATTATATCCGAGTGATTCAACTAAAAACACATTAGAGATAGAATGCTCGGATGTGATGGCTATTTTTCCCAACCCTTTGACCTTGCCTTGGTTCCCATCTCCAAAGATGATCGTATCCTGGGAATCCTTGTTCTTGACGTACGAGGTGAACATCTTCTCCCCCATCATGTGGTTTGTGCATCCGCTGTCGATAATCCAGCTTGAGCCCCCGGATGCATAAACCTGCAAGGAATTTAAGCTTGGGTTTTAGGTACCCAACTCTTGTTGGGTCCTACAAGGTTAGTTACAACAGTTTTTGGAACCCATATGCAAGTTTTGTCTCCCTTACATTTGGATCCCAACTTCCTAGCAACTACTTTTGCATTCTTGCATAAAAGTACAAAGGAAGCATTGCAAGCATGATAAACAGTAGTAGGTCTATTGCAAACTTTTCTAGAAGCATGAGAAGTAGCATAATTTCTCCTAGGCCTACTTCTACAATGAACAAAAGCAGAACTAGATGCAAACATAGCATGTGAATCATTATAAGCAGCATGATCATAACTCCTATTATAATGAGAAACTTTCTTAACATGAGCATAAAGATAGGCATGTTTCTTTTGATCATGAGAGCTACTAGCCATAGGAGCCTTTCCTTTCCCTTTGAGATCGGAAGTCCTTTGGTTTGTTAAGTTCCTGGTTTCCTTTCGAAAACCAAGTCCATCCTTAATTGAGGGGTGTCTACCAACGGTGTAGGCATCCCTAGCAAATTTTAATTTCTCATAATCATCTTTGCAAGTCTTAAGTTGAGCATTAAGACTTGCAACCTCATTGTTCAATTTAGCAATAGAAGTAACATGTTCATCACACGCGTTAACATCAAAGTCTTTACATCTATTGCAAATTACTACATGCTCTACACATGGACTAGTTACATTTGCTTTTTCTAGCTTGGCACTCAAATCATTATTTAACTTTTTCAAGCTGTAAATAGATTCATGACAGGAAGACATCTCAGATGACAGTATTTTATTTTTCTTAGTTTCCAAAGCAAAAGATTTTTGAACACTAACAAACTTGTCATGTTCCTCATATAAAATATCCTCTTGTTTTTCTAGCAGTCTATCCTTTTCATTAAGAGCATCAATTAATTCATTAATTTTGTCTACTTTAGCTCTATCTAACCCCTTAAACAAATCAGTATAGTCTACTTCATCATCAGATGACTCTTCACCACTAGAAGAAGTATACTTGGGAGTGTCCCGAATACGTACCGTCTTCTCCTTAGCCATAAGGCAAGTATGGCGTTCGTTGGGGAAGAGTGAAGATTTGTCGAAGGCCGAGGCAGCCAGTCCTTCATCGTCGGAGTCGTATGAAGAGCAGTTAGAATCCCATTCCTTTCCAAGATGCGCCTCGCCCTTCGCCTTCCTGTAATTCTTCTTCTTCTCTTTCTTCCCATGCTTTTCTTGTCCTTGATCATTATTATTATCAGGGTATTGAGCTATGAAATGACCAGTCTTACCGCATTTGAAGTAGGAGCGCTTTCCCTTTGTTTTGTTTTTGTTGGGGTACTCCTTGCGTCCTTTAGCGCAGTCTTGAAGCGCTTGATGATAAGCGCCATCTCATCCTCGTTGAGCCCGGCAGCCTCCACTTGTGCTACCTTGCTCGGTAGTGCCTCCCTGCTGCTTGTTGCTTTGAGAGTAACAGGATGTGTCTCGCAGACGGGCAGTGGACCGTTTAGAGCATCATCCACGTATCGTGCCTCCTTCACCATCATGCGCCCGCTCATGAATTTTCTGAGGATTTCCTCGGACGTCATCTTGGTGTACCTAGGGTTTTCACGAGTAAGGTTGACAAGATGGGGTCAATAACTGTAAATGACCTGAGCATGAGTCGGACGACATCATGATCCGTCCATCTTGTGCTTTCGTAGCTTCGGATTTTATTGACCAGGGTCTTGAGCCTATTGTAGGTTTGTGTTGGCTCCTCTCCCCTGATCATCGTGAACCTCCCTAGCTCGCCCTCCACCAGTTCCATCTTGGTGATCATGGTGGCATCATTTCCCTCATGTGATATCTTGAGGGTGTTCCAGATTTGTTTGGCGTTGTCCAAGCCGCTAACCTTGTTATATTCATCCCTGCACAGAGATGCTAGCAAAACAGTAGTGGCTTGGGCATTTTTATGAATTTGTTCATTTATAAAAACAGGATTATCTGTACTATCAAAATGCATCCCATTTTCCACAATTTCCCAAATGCTAGGATGGAGAGAAAATAGGTGACTACGCATTTTATGACTCCAAAATGAGTAATCTTCTCCATCAAAGTGTGGGGGTTTTCCAAGAGGAATAGAAAGTAAATGGGCATTTGAATTATACGGAATATGGGAATAATCAAAGGAGTAGTTTTGATTAACCATCTTTTTCTTGGACAAGGAGTCATCGTCGTCGTCATCCCTTGGTGAAGAAGAGGAGGCGTCGCTGTCGTAGTACATGATCTTCTTGATGCGCCTCTTCTTCTTCCTGTCCCTCTTCTTGTGACTCGAGCCTGAGTCAGTGGACTTGTCGTCACTTGGCTCGTTGAAGAGAGACTCCTTCTCCTTGTCGTTGACCACCATCCCCTTACCCTTAGGATCCATCTCTTCGGGCGATTAGTCCCTTAAATGAAGAGTACGGCTTTGATACCAATTGAGAGCACCTAGAGGGGGTGAATAGGTGATCCTGGGAAATTCAACACTAAATAGCCAATACATGGTTATGAAATGTTGGTGCGATTAAAACCAAGATGCTAGAGTGTGAATATTAGAAGAAAATCCAATCACAAAATAAGATGGACACGAGACACAATGATTTATCCCATGGTTCGGCCAATGCCTACTTCCACGTTGTGGTGACCTCCTTCGGTCAAGGATTGCACTCATTCCCTCTCAAGTGATCCAATGATCAACTTTTGAGTACCATGGCTATCTTCCTTATAGTCTTTCTCCCGTTTGCGAGGAATCTTCACAGATTGGAGCCTCGTGCCCTTACAAGTTTAACACAATAGAAGCACAGTAATAAGAGAGAGAGAGTAACACACGCAAGACTTAAATCCGCAGCACACACACGCACACAAGCCAAGGCTTGAGCTCAAAACACAGCATAGAGAGTTCACAACTCAAACGGAGCTCAAATCACTACCACAATCGAACAAATGCGCGGAGGCGGAGTCTGGGAGTCTTAGGATGTTTAGTGAATGCTTGGTGTAGTGCTCCATGTGCCTAGGGGTCCTTTTTATAACCCCAAGGTAGCTAGGAGCCATTGGAGATCAACTTAGAAGGCAATTCTTGCCTTCTGTCAAGTGGCGCACCGGACAGTCCGGTGCGCCACTAGACAGGTCCTGTAGCTGTCCGGTGTGCGATCTCTTCCTTTTCTAGCGAAGCCAACCGTTCGATCTTCAGATCTATTGGCGCACCGGACAGTCCAGTGCAACCATCCGACCGTTGGCTTCGCCACGTGTTGCCCGTTGATCGCGCAGGCGACCGTTGGCCGCGAGCGCCGTTGGCTCACCGGACAGTCCGGTGCACCACCGGACAGTTCGATGAATTTTAGCCGCGGCGCTTTATTCTTTTCCTGAGAGTGACGAGTTCATCACCGAGGAGTTGGGTGCGGGCGCTGAGGACTCACCGGACAGTCCGGTGCACCACCGGATAGTCCGATGATTTTTAGCGAAGTCGTCCGGCCGATTCCCGAGAGCAGCCAGTTCACCGTCGGGCCAACCTGGGGCACCGGACACTGTCCGGTGTGCCAGACTGGTGCTAGTTTTTGGTTGTACTTAGCCAACTCTTCTCTGATTTAAATCTTCTTTTCTTGGCACTGTTTCTAGCACTTAGATAAACATGTTAGTATTCAAAACAATTTACTAAGTCTAGAAACATACCTTGTTCTTTGATTTGCACTTCTCACTCATTTAGCACATAAGAACTCAATCAATATGTGTTGGGCATCTAATCGCCAAAACACTTATAGAAATGGCCCAATAGCACATTTCCCTTTCAAGTTTAACTAACCATCTTCTCTATTTGATAGAAATTTCAAACAAACTACTCTCACACTCTTGTATGGTTGTCATCAATCACCAAAAAGGGGGGAGATTGAAAGCATCTAGGCCCTGTTTGGTCTTAGTGATTAATGACAACGAAATATTATATGTGACTAACGTGTGTTTTGCAGAGACAAATGGTAAGTTAGGTCGCATTACAGGTAGATGTACTACAACGGTGAAAACAATCATGGAGATAAGAACTTGAAGCGACGGCTAAAGTGACGAAACAAAAAGTGAAGGTCTTCGTATTCCAAGTGTTAAGGAGTTGCGGACACTCGTTATATAGTTAGGTCTTTTATTTTGTTTTAGCCGTACTATAAAGAGGGGTTGTCAATGAGTAGTTTGACCAAGAGAGTTCTAATGTAGTGTTGGTACATATTCACACTCACATATAGTGCTAGGTGTCACTCTAGAACATACTCACGAGTTAGAACGAAAACCGATTTGAAAAACAGAAGAAAACTAAAACTAGGGTTTCTGGCTTTGGGGCACCGGACTGTCCGGTGTGCACCAGACTGTCCGGTGCGCCCTCTGTCAAGTGGGGCCAGGTTGGCCCGGGGAAGGCCCTTCCCCTATGCAGAAACCCAAGAGCGCAGAGTTCGGAAGATGGATTATAGTGGCACACTGGACAGCGCACCGGACTGTCCGGTGCGCACCGGACAGTGACTGTTCACTGTCCGGTGTACCATCTGCCCAACGGCTAGCTGTCAGAACTAGCCGTTGGATTCGACCGTTGGCGCACCGGTGGCGCACCGGACTGTCCGGTGCGCCCATGCGCAGCAGAATTCCTGTAACGGCTAGTTGGTGGGTGAGGGCTATTTATACCCCCTCCACCCACCATATTTATTGTCTTGTTGCCCACATTTACTCCTACACTTTGGTAGAGCATTGCAAGCACCACAAAGCCTAGTGAGGTGCTTTGAGAATCTTAATCCCGCACTTGGACATCATTAGCGCTAGCGAGAGCCACCTAGAGCACACACCAAATGCATTAGTCTTCTCTTGGTCAAGTGAAAGTCTACGGCTTGTTACTCTTGGTGATCGGTATCACCTAGACGACTTGATAGCGTTGGGAGCTCGGTGATCACCTTGGAGATTTTGTTGGTGACCCGGCTCAAGATTGTAAGCGGTTGAGGATCCACCGCGCCAGAGTGGCAAAGGATCATCTCATAGTGAGCACTTGGTTCTTGCGAGGACCAAGGGGGAGCGATACCCTTGCGCGGGTGCTCCAACGAGGACTAGGGGAGAGTGCCGACTCTTCGATACCTCGGGAAAAATTAGAGGAGTCTTCTAAACCTTGCTTTACATTTCGCACTTAATTCAAGCATTTTACATTGTGTATTTGTTTAGCAAGTATTTGAAGTATTGTCTTAGCATTGTTGTATTTCTAGTAGTATTCCCTTATTACTAGTTGTTGGGGTGAAGTTGGGCTCTTGCTTAGGGTTTAATTGTTGTTGAATTTTAGAAAAGCCCAATTCACCCCCCTCTTGGGCATCGTGATCCTTTTAGAGCCAACCCATATTAGTTTTAGCAATTAAGCAAGTGTCAAGTTCAGCTTTGTTATCATTTAAATCAACTAAATATAGCTAACCCTCTAACACTCCATTAAATGCTATTGAATCATCACTTCTTTTAAAGACAGTTGTAACCCATTTTACATAATTGAGAAACAGAAAGCAAGTTGTAATCTAATGAATCTACAAGAAAAACATTAAAAATAGAATGGTCATGTGATATAGCAATTTTACCCAAACCTTTGACCAAACATTGATTTCCATCCCCGAATGTGATAGCTCGTTGGGGATCTTCATTTTTCTCGTAGGAGGAGAACATTCTTTTCTCCCCTGTCATGTGGTTTGTGCATCCGCTATCAATTATCCAACTTGAACCCTTGGATGCATAAACCTGCAAAACAATTTAGGCCTTGTTCTTAGGTACCCAAACAGTCTTGGGTCCTTTTGTAACACCCTAAATTTGGGGGTATAAAATTTCTTTCTTATGATCACCCAAATTCAGGTGTTACTCTTCTCTATTTCACTTTAGTTTCCCTCTCTCTCTAGTTTTCTCTCTCTCTCTTTTAATTAGAGTTAGTCGTATTAGTGAGGGATTATTTAGTTTATTTTGCCCAAAACATATGAGTCATGGAATGTTGCATCATATTGAGCTTAAATATTCTTTGAATTGTTGCACATATTTGATTTGGTTTGAATTTGAAACTTGATTTGAATTTGAATTGAAAACCCTAGAGAAAATAAATAGAAAAGGCAATAGAAATTCTAGGAAAAAGCTAATTCGGCCCAAGGCAACCCATTAAGCCTAGCCCGCGCGTGCCCCCTCTGCCTGACAGGCGGGTCCCGCCTGTCGGCGCAACCCTGAGCGCCCCCTCTCTCCCTCTCTCTGTCCCATGGGCCAACCCTATCGACACCGTTGCTCTCGGCAGTGCCCGCTCTCTCCCTCTCTCTGTCCCGTTGTCCCCACCTATCAGCCGTCCTCAACCTTCCGCCCACGATCTCCCCACCGTGGACGCGCCCACGACCGCGCGTTCTCTGGCCACGACCGAGCCCCCACGCCCCTTTTGAGCCCCGCGCCCTGTTCGCCCACCTCCCCTCTTCCATTTGCACCCTCTGCCCAGCTCTCTCGCCCACTCTCTTGCTCTGCCCACGCGAAACGAGAACCTCTGCCACCGCCCGCCGACGTCCACCGCCTGTTCCATGGCCGCCATTGCACCTGTGCCCCGTCCAGTGCCACGGTAAGCTTCACCTTGCCGTCAACTACTCGGGACACCCTTCGGTGTGCCCTCTCCCCCTCTGCTACGTCTAGTCCGCGCTCACCGGAGTGGTTCTTGCGCAGCCGGAGCTCCGCCACCGTCGCCCCGTCGCGTCCCTGTGCCTCCGCCGTTGTCCCGTGCCTCCAGCGCTTCCCCTCAAGGTGAGCAACCTCCCTGCGCCCCTATTTCCCTATGTACTGCACTGGTTAGCATGCAATTGCTCGCCGGAGTTGCCACGCACTGCCGTTAGCTCGCCTCGCTGTGTGCAGTGCCCTCTGGTGTTCCCACGCCGGCGTGGTGCCCTCGGCTGAGTCCGCCAGACCCCCCTGTGCGCGCCTAGGCCAACCCCCAAGCCTCTGGTGCCTTGCCATGGCCGGTCTACTCGTCTCCGGCGAGTTCCCGCCGTGGGACCGAGCGGTGCCACCGTGCTCATGACCGCCCCCTGTCGTTGGATCTCGGTCGTTCACCCGAGATCGGATAGTTTAGAGCTAACCCGAGCGGATCTAATCGTAGCCGTTCGATCCAGATCCAACCGTCTCTCCCCTCTCCCCCTCACTCGCGTCTCTGCCCCTGGGCCCGGCTGGTCAGCCCGCCCTGGCTCACTGGCGCCCTAGCCCCGCTTGTCAGTCGCGTCCGCGTGCTCGAGCCCACGCACGCGCCCGCGCGATCTAATCTGGGTCGTTGGTTTCTGATCCGATGGCTGAGATTACCCCGTACCCCTTTGCGTGGTCGTTTTGCTTAAGAACTTCCCTGGTTTTAGGAAATCAACCCGTCGTCCTCTATTTTAGCGCATAGGTCCCTGGTTTCTTTAGAATAGCCCCTGGACTTTTATTTAATTACAGATTTAGCGCTAATTTCATATTTCAAACTTCAAAACTTGTTTATTTCATATCTTTTTCATATGAACTCCAAATTTAGTGGTTCAAATTGCAAAATGTTCACAAGATTATTCTCTGTTCAAATAAAATATGACCAACCGTAATATGTATACTTTAATTTTTACACTTAGAATATGGAGTTAAAGTATATGTTGATTTATTTATTTAATGAAATAAATAAAAGGAGAACCCTAGGAGTTAAAGGATATTTAATCTGATGAGATTAGTGATATGCATTACATGAAATCATTTTTGGTTTAACCTTTAGGTCTTAATGAGATAAGTAGAATTAGGTTTGTGATTATGGATAACACTTAAGGAATAATCATATTCCTAAATGAGAATTAGTTCACCTTATAATTTAATCTTTTCTTTGTTTAATTATTACTTTACCTTTGTTTGAGGTATGTTCCAAACACTTAGAGAGTAATCAACCCTTAATTAGGATTTGTTCATTTTATAACTTGATCTAACTCTCCTTTATTTAATACCACATCCTTTGAGTTGTGTTCCAATGTTTGTACATGTTTGATGTGATGTTCAGTTTTACTTTCCAAATGTATTGAATGTATGCTCGCTTTACTTAGACAACGAGCAGTCTGAGGTTCCTGAGTGTTTTGCCGAAGATCTCCCTGAGCAACAACCTGGTGAAGGCAAGTGTCCTCAGACCTATCATGTCCTACTTTACTTTATAATTCAGTGTCCCGCATTACTTTATTGAAACCTAAGGATTGACTAGTCTGTATTTCCCTTACCCTTGTTTACCTTTTTGGGTTAATCATGGTTAGCTTATGCTATTGCTTTAACTTAACCAATGAACATGATGTGATCTTTTATGATATGATGATGTTATCCCGATGGGGTCCTTATGATTACTTTAGGGGGCTCAGGCTGTTTCCTGAGTGCCTCTCCGTAAGGACCTGTTTTGGGAGTGACAACCCGGGATCGCAGTGCAACCATGAGGGTGGAATGGGACGCCCCTAGCTGATTAATTAGAAGAACCAGAGGAGTAGTTGGCTTCGCCGTAGGGCCGTCAATGGGGTCCGGGCACAGTACTTGCTCTGCCGAGGCTGGTTGCAGAGGTTCTTTGATTTTGTTTTGTTAGTCACCCTTCCTTTGGGGAGATGTACTGTGTTTATCAAACTAGAGAAACCTAACGGGCGGCTATGACCTCTAGGAAATCTTTGTAAAGGCTACGTAGTGAGACCCTGCTAGGTCACCTTGGTAGTGATCAATTGGGAGGCTAGAACCCTGGGCAGAATGGGAATCATGACTTGTGGGTAAAGTGTGCGACCTCTGCAGAGTGTTAGAAACTGATATATCAGTCGTGCTCATGGTTATGAGCGGCCTTGGGATCCTCTTCGATTAGAAGAACTTTGGTTACTTTGATGATGATGATTAGCAATGATGATTATAATTCTGATCTCTGGTATTTCCTCGTGGAGGGAGTGCCTCTGGGTAATAACTGGGTTATTACTAAAATTTGTCTATACTTATAGTAATAAAACTTGACCAACTAAAAGCAACTGCTTAACCTTAACTCCACATATAGCTAGTCCACTTTAGCCAAACGGGACATTTGCTGAGTACGTTGATGTGTACTCACCCTTGCTTTACAAACCACCCCACCCCTAGGTTGTCCCCACTGTTCTCACTGCTTAGGAGGTGAAGCTGGCAACATGGATGACTTCGAGGAGTTCCAGGAATACGATGAGTTCTAGTTTATCTTAGTGGCAAACCCCCAATTAGCTGCCTGTGTAGGCTTACATTCTACGTTTCGTTACTCTGCACTTTGATTTAATGTTAAACACTATGGTTATGTATTAGACTATGTGGATGTCTCAGACATCTTGATGTAACTAAGTACCTTTCCGCTATTTAATTCAAGCATTATGTGATGATGTCCAATTATGTAATCGTTGTGTATGTGAGTTCTGATCCTGGCACGTACAAGGTTCGCATTCGGTTTACCTTACAAAATCGGGTGTGACACCTTTCATGTTAGAAACAAGCACCTTGGGTACCCAAACACAAGTCTTAGGCCTCTTGTGTTTGCCCCCAACATATTTGGCAACTATTTACCTGATTTGTTAGTTAAAACATATGATGCATCAAAAGTCTTGAAAGAAATGTTATGCTCATTTGATGCAGTAGGAGTTTTCTTTTTAGGTATTTTAACATGAGTGGAATGCCTAGAGCTAGAAGCCTCATTTTTATACATAAAAGCATGATGAGAAATAGTGTGAGGTCTTTTAGCATGAATTCTCTTAATTTTGTGCTCAGGATAGTTAGCAGGATATAAAATGTAGCCTTCCCTATCCTGAACCATGGGAGCTTTGCCTTTAACAAAATTAGACAGTTTCTTAGGGGCATTAAGCTTGACATTGCTTCCCTGTTGGAAACCAATGCCATCCTTAATGTCAGGGCATCTCCCATTATAGAGCATGCTTCTAGCAAATTTAAACTTTTCATTTTCAAGTTTATGCTCATTAATTTTAGCATTTAATTGAGCTATGTGGTCATTTTGTTTATTAATCATGGTGAGGTGATCATCTATAGCATCAATATCAACATCTCTACATCTAGTGCAAATAGAAACATGTTCAACAGTGGATGTAGAGGGTTTACAAGCATTTAATTCCTCAATC
Organism: Zea luxurians; assembly: GCA_029449295.1. Lineage (NCBI taxonomy): Eukaryota > Viridiplantae > Streptophyta > Magnoliopsida > Poales > Poaceae > Zea > Zea luxurians. Next base: position 69,612,090 of record JAOPSE010000016.1, on the reverse strand, counting down.
TTAGCATTTAAAATGACATTCTCATCTCTAAGACAGGAAATAGAATCATTGCAAACATTCAATTCTTCAATCTTAGAAACTAAACTAGCATTTTCATTTTTAAGACTAGAAATTGAATTATGACAAATGCTAAGCTCCTTAGTTAAGTTTTCACATTTTTCTACTTCCTGAGCATAAGCATTTTTCAATTTAACATGTTTTTTGTTTTCTTTAATAAGGAAGTCCTCTTGGCTTTCCAAGAGATCATCCTTCTCATTAATGGTTTCAATTAGTTCATTTAATTTTTTCTTTTGTTCCATGTTAAGGTTGGCAAAAAGAGACATTAAATTATCTTCACTATCACTAGAACTACCCTCATCACTAGATGTAGTATACTTGGGGGTGGCTCTAGATTGTACCTTCTTTTTGCTGTCCTTAGCCATGAGACATTTGTGGCCGACGTTGGGGAAGAGGAGGCCCTTGTTGATGGCGATGTTGGTGGCGTCCTCGTCGGAGGAAGAGTCGGTGGTGCTCTCGTCGGAGTCCCATTCCCGACACACGTGGGCATCACCACCCTTCTTCTTGTAATACCTCTTCTTCTCCTTCTTCTTCCCCTTCTTGTCGTCGCCCCTGTCACTATCACTTGAAATTGGACATTTAGCAATGAAATGACCTGGCTTACCACATTTGTAGCACACCCTTTTGGAGTGGGGTTTGTAGTCCTTCCCCCTCCTTTGCTTGAGGATTTGATAGAAGCTCTTGATGATGAGCGCCATCTCCTCGTTGTCGAGCTTGGAGGCGTCGATTGGAAGCCTACTTGGTGTAGACTCCCTCTTCTCTTCTTCTGTCGCCTTGAATGCGACGGGTTGCACCTCGGGTGTTGAGGTGGTGCCTTGCTCCAAGTTGATAATATGTTTAGAGTCTTTGATCATAAGTTCAAAGCTCATAAACTTGCCAATCACTTCCTCGGGAGACATTAGCTTGTATCTAAGATCTCCACGGATTAGTTGCACTTGAGTGGGATTACGAAAAACAAGAGATCTAAGAATAACCTTGACCATTTCATGGTCATCCCACTTGGTGCTCTCGAGGTTGCGCACTTGATCGACCATGGTCTTTAGTCGGTTGTACATTACTTGCGGCTCTTCTCCTTTGTTGAGGATGAACCGACCAAGTTTGCCCTCGATTATTTCGTGCTTGGTGATCTTGGTCACCTCATCTCCTTCGTGCGCGGTCTTGAGGATGTCCCAAATTTATTTGGCGTTCTTCAACCCTTGCACCTTGTTATACTCCTCTCAACACACGGAGGCAAGGAGTATAGACGTGGCTTGAGAGTTGAAGTGCCTAATTTGGGCGACCCTGTCCGAGTCGTAGTCGTTGTCCCCTACCTTTGGTACCTGCGCTCCAAGCTCAACTATATCCCAAATGCTTTCGTGGAGTGAGTTTAGATGGTGCCTCATTTTATCACTCCACATAGAATAATCTTCACCATCAAAATATGGTGGTTTGCCTAGGGGTACGGAAAGTAATGGAGCGCGCTTTGAAATATGGGGATAGCGTAGGGACATCTTACTATACTTCTTCCGCTCATGGCGCTTAGAAGCGACGGATGAGTCGGAGCTCGATGTGGAGGGCGACGATGAGTCGATCTCGTAGTAGACCACTTTCTTCATCTTCTTCTTCTTGTCGCCTCTCCGATGGGACTTGATGGAGGAAGAGGATTCCTTCTTGTGCTTGTTGCTGGACTCTCTTGAAAGAGTCCTCCCCGAGCTTGCGGGCTTGTCGTCGGTCACGATCTCCCTCTTAGCGTGTTCTCCAGACATCACTTCGAGTTGGTTAGACTCTTAATGAAGCACTGGCTCTGATACCAATTGAAAGTCGCCTAGAGGGGGGGTGGATAGGCGAAACCTGAAATTTATAAACTTAAGCACACACTACAAGCGGGGGTTAGCGTTAGAATTAAAGTCAAGTCCGGGAGAGAGGGGAAAACAAATCAAATGAAAATCAAGCGAATGAACATGGTGATTTGTTTTACCAAGGTTCGGATCCAAAGAACCTAGTCCCCGTTGAGGAGGTCACAAAGACCAGGTCTATTTCAACCCTTTCCCTCTCTCAAACGGTCACTTAGACCGAGTGAGCCTTCTCCTCAATCAAATGGGTCACTTAGATCCCGTTAGGACCACCACACACTTAGGTGCAATCAAGCTCTAACTGTGGGTTTTGATGATAATGACAACACAACTAGAGGTCTAATCTGTTTACTAAGCAATGTGACAGGAAAAGCAACAAAAGGGAGAAAACTTATGGCAAAGGAGGAATATCAACAGTTTATAAAATTTGTTGTACTTTTCGTTTAATTCTATAGAGTAGAGATGTCGTACTATCAAGGTTCTATGAGTTTGACTGCTATTCTTGGTTCCCCAATGCTCAAACTCCACAAAGCAATTCTACCTAAGCCCAGTTAGCGAGTACCAAAATCTCATTTCAATCTAATCATTTTGGCTGTGCGGCACTACCGGGCATATGAGCGGCACTGCTGGACATTAAATGACTGTTGGAGTGTGAAAACTCGGGATTTTTCTATTCTACAACTCTATAATAGTCACCTACTATGAATTCTGACAGCAGATATAACAGAATGGGTTACAAGTACCCCTTGATCACTTTTGAATCCCTCTCTCCCTCACTTGCTCCATTGTGACTCCAACTTCATTTACATTCTTCACAAAGAGGCTAAGAGAAACCACATGAACAACAAGAACCCTAGAGTTTCCTTAGCCCCTATTTGAGCATTAATACATCTCAAGGCCGGGAACCTTTCTCATTGAATCTTGGAGCTTGCACCTAGCCGGCGTGCGAATCTCTCCTCGAGTTGCAAGTTTGTTGTAGCCTTGGTACTTTGTAAGTTCACCCAAATTCATAGTGAAAACCTCTCATACTAAGAGCGAGAGCTCTTGGCTTGAGATCGAGGAAGAGTTTGTGGAACTCTTTGCCTTAGTGGCTTTCCTCAACAACATGGAGGTAGGCAAGCCTTTGTGGTGAGCTGAACCATGGGATAAATACCTTGTCTTTGTGTGATGTCTTGTGTTGCTCATTTGAATAGTTAGGGTTTGAGTAAAGTTCATTTGAATCTCTCCTCTCTCTATTCAGTCCTGCGCTTTAACAGTTTGAACCTCATATTCTAAGTAGAAGTAATGAATCATATCAATTTCATTATGTGAAAGTTTGGCAGCGTTTAGACCATTTTAGGTTATATAGCAGTGCCGGGCCTAAGAGCGGCACTGCCGCTCAAGGTTTTAACGTTTGCTTGAGCTAAAATTTTGCATGTACCCTATTCACCCCCTCTAGGCATACTAGGTCCTTATAGTGTTGCCTAAGGTTGAGATCTTTCTAGGTAAAAATATACTTCGAGCTCTTATGGTTCGTATAGATTTGACACTTGGTCCCCATTACATAATGTCACCAAATCTTGAGAGCATGCACTAGAGCGGCCAGTTCTAAATCATGACAGGGGTAGTTCAGCTCATGCTTCCTCAACTAGCGAGACGCGTAGGTGAAAGTCGCCTATAGGGGGGTGGATAGGCGAAACCTGAAATTTATAAACTTAAGCACACACTACTAGCAGGAGTTAGCGTTAGAATTAAAGTCAAGTCCGGGAGAGAGGGGAAAACAAATCAAATGAGAATCAAGCGAATGAACATGGTGATTTGTTTTACTAAGGTTTGGTTCCAAAGAACCTAGTCCCCGTTGAGGAGGTCACAAAGACCGGGTCTATTTCAACCATTTCCCTCTCTCAAACGGTCACTTAGACCGAGTGAGCCTTCTCCTCAATCAAACAGGTCACTTAGACCCCGCAAGGACCACCACACACTTAGGTGTCTCTTGCTTTGATTACAAGTCATATGGAAACAAGAATGAGGAAGGAAGAAAGCGATCCAAGCAACAAGAACTCAAATGAACACAAAAATCTCTCTCTCACAAGCCACTAAGTGTTTCGAGTGAATTTGGGACTCGGAGAGGATTTGATCTTTTGTATTGTGTCTTGGAGTGAGTGCTAGAGCTCTTGTATTGAATGAGATGTGCAGAAAACTTGGATGCTTGAAGTTGTGGTAGTTGGGGGTATTTATAGCCTCCAACCACCAAGGTAGCCGTTGGGGAGGCCGCTGTCGATGGGCGCACAGGACAGTCCGGTGCGCCACCAGACACTCATTGTTCAGTGTCCGGTGCCCCACCATGTCACCCAACCATTAGGGTTCTGGAGCAGTTGACCGTTGGCGCCTTTGTCTTCTTGTGGCACCGGACAGTCTGGTGGTGCACCGGACAGTCCGGTGCCCCTCTGACTCGCTGCTCTGACTTCTGCTGTTCACTGTAGCTGCACTGTACACTTTGCAGAGTCGACCGTTGCGCGCTAGATAGCCATTGCCCGCTGACTCACCGGGCAGTTCGGTGGCACACCGGACAGTCCGGTGAATTATAGCAGAGCGCGCTTGCGTTTTCTGGAGAGTGGCTGGTTGGAACTGGTACGGCCCTGGTGCACCAGACACTGTCCAGTGGCACACAGGACAGTCCGGTGCGCCAGACCACAGCACACTCAAGTCCTTTTTGCTCCTTTTAAATTGGATCCCTAACTTGAATATTTATTGGTTTGTGTTGAACCTTATGCACCTGTAATACATGAATTCTAGAGCAAACTAGTTAGTCCATATGTTTGTGTTGGATATTCAACCACCAAAATCAATTGCAGGAAAAGGTTAATCCTATTTCCCTTTCAGTAGGCAATGAAATGTCCTTCTTGCATAAGAACACATCCCAAGCCCAGGTGAGATGCATCACAATATATATCAAATCACTTCTGTAGATCTAGCATTACCAACACTAGAGGTGAAATCAACTTAAATTGCAGCTGATTGAAACTATCCTGGCAGGCCTAAGTCCACTTGAATTCTTTTCCCTTCTCCAACGCGAGGTCATTGGCTTTGATATCTTGGAGAATCACTCGATGAAACGCCAGTAATAACCCGCGAGTCCCAGGAAACTCCGTATTTTTAGTGACCGATCCCGGTATCTTCCATCCCACTATCTCTCTTACTTTGGCCGGATCTACCGTGATTCCTCCCTTGGAGATTATATGGCCCAGAAAAGTTATCCCATCCAATCAGAACTCACATTTATTGTATTTGGCAGAAAGTTTGTTATCACTCAACTTCTGCAATACCAATCGCAGATGCTCCTCATGTTCCCCATCATTCTTGGAATAAACAAGAATGTCGTCGATGGATACTACGACGAACTTACCAAGATATTCCATAAACACTTTATTCATCAGATTTATGAAGTAGGCTGGTGCATTGGTCAAGCCAAACAACATGACTGTGAACTCATATAGACCATATCTAGCAGAGAAAGTCATCTTGGGAATATCAAATGGCTTAACCTTCATCTAATGATAACCCGACCTGAGATCAATTTTGGAGAATACCCTGGCACCTCTCATTTGATCAAACAAATCTTCAATACATGGTAAGGGGTATTTATTTTTAATGGTGACATCATTAAGAGATCGGTAGTCAACACACATCCTCTAGGAACCATCTTTCTTCTAAACAAACAAGACAGGCGCTCCCCAAGGTGAGGAACTAGGGCGAATATACCTCAAATCGTGTAACTCCTTCAACTGTTTCTTAAGTTCTTTTAGTTCTTCTACTGACATTATATAGGGTATTTTAGAAATAGGAGTAGTTCTAGGTAACAGATCAATAACAAACTCCACATCCCTATCTGGCGGCATCTCGGGCAACTCCTCCGAAAAGAAATCTAGGAAATCCCTAACAACTCGGATATGGTCGCCAACAAATTTCTCATCTAGTAGGTATATAGCAAGCTGATGGATGGTGACAAGGTGACTGTGACCTCAAATCTATCTCCGTCCCGACTAATGAGTTCAATTGTTCCCTTAGCACAGTGTATAACTGCATTGCATTCTTTTAACCATTTCATACCAAGGATTAGATCTATGTCACTTTCCTCTAGTACTACAGGTGTCGACCAAAATTTTCTTCCCAAAATAGATATGTCAATTTTGCACCATGTGAAGTTTGCTTCAATAGGTCCCTTAGGTGTGATAACTAACATGGGTTTATGCATTATTATATAAGGTAAATCATGCATATTAGCATAATGAGCAGAGATAAACGAATGCGAAGCTCCGGAATCAAACAGAATAGATGCGGGAATTGAATCAATAAGGAACGTACCAATAGCGATGTCAGAACCATCAACGGTAGCCTTAGCACTGATCTGATTAACCCTGGCAATACTGAATCCACGGTTATTAGTTGGAGTCTAATTTTGCTTGCTTGGATCACTGTCTCGAGCTAGAGTGTTGGTGTTCCTCTTAGGACAAACATTAGCATAGTGCCCAACCTCGCCGCACTTGAAGCATGCATTGCCAGTAGCGGTGTTCTAGCCAGCAGGTCCCGCCGGGGTGCCAGCTAGGGCAGTCGGGTGAGGCCGTGGTGTCTGAGGTGTGGCCTAGTGTGTCTGCTGAATAGGCACTGATATGACTGTTGTCCTCCTCCTAAACGAGTTGTTGTACCCTGAGGCTGAGTACAGCAAGGATGGCAGCTGCTGCCTCCCTGTCCTTGAGTAATAGCCTTCCTCTTCATCTCGCCAAGCTGAACATGCTTGTGTTCAAGAGTGTCACACTCGGGTTTGGGGGCAAAACCGAATGCATAGCATATGTGGGCCAAGATCCATTTTCACACATATGTTGACATCACAAGTGTAATAAATCAAAATACAATGCAATAAATGCGTAAAAAGGAGTAGAGTAACTTATTACATCATCTGGATCATAGTATCTTAAACAAGTATCATTATCAAAGTACGGCAGAATTAAACATGGACACTCTCCACAGGAAGGTGACTAGCGCATTGTTAGACTCAAAATTCATCAACGTCATCTGCGAAGTCTTCGTCATCACCCTATGTTCTAAATATTAGCAAGGGTGAGCTCACTTATGGTCGGGGCTCAGCAAGTGGGGGAAATAATGCAAAGTTAACAAGGTAGGCTATGGATAAGCGGTAAGCATTTTAGTTGGTCAATATTTTATTAGCAACACCTGACTTACTAATTGTAAGTGTATCCCAAAGTTTCCCAGTTAAACATAAGTACATGAGTATATTTCAAAACATTTAAGTGAAATCACTTAAGCAAACCACTGGTGGATCATCGGATCACGATTTATTTTCCTTCTTTAAGTTCAATTATCATGTGAGGGTCCAGGTTGCTCTTAACCGTGAGCACGGCTGACATATCAGTTTTACACTCTGTAGAGGTGGTACAACTTTACCCACAAACCCTGTATCCCATCTAGCCTGGGTTGATCGGACCCATAAACACTGCCTAGGTGAATGACTAGGGATCCACTATGAGGCTTTCACAAAATATCCTTAGTACAAAGCCACCCGCTAAGGTTTCCACGTCAGTATTGATGGCCCTCTAGGTGTGGTAACTTAGCCAAGACTACCACCCCATGTTAACATGAGTTGCCACCAAACCACTGTCGCCCCTCTTGCCCATCTTTCAGATAGGGTTGCTAAGCACTAAGTCTATAGAGCTAATTACCAAAGCCAGAGCCATTATAGCACTCGTGGTTGCACTATTATCCTCGGTGATCACTCCATGTTACATTTAATACAAAATGTTCTTGTTTAACCATCGGGCTAACATCATAAATAAAACTTCATTTCTGGAACATAGTATCATTAAAAGAGTGACATCAAGTTTATCAAGTTGAGCAATAGCAAAAATTGCTAAGCATGGCATTTATCCCAGGGTAAATCAAGGAATAGGGTTAGTAATTCTAGAAAATCCTATTTAGGCAAATCCCATCAAATTATGCAATATCCGAAAAGTAAACATTATTATATACATTATTGGGGTACAAATAGAAATGCAAAGGGAGAATCCACTTGTCTTGCTCGAATATGTCCTGCGGGTCGTCTCCGAACGAGTTTGGTTCGTCTACCTCACAGTCAACTTCTAATCATCGATTCGCGTATCGTACATACAAAAGAATACGTACGCCAAATAAATAAACATACACCATTACATGGGTAACATTCACCATTACATAAACAATCACATATCACACAACTATACTCATAAATATGTCTAAATCATAACTATTTTATTAATCCACTAAGTTTTCCACTTTGAGTTATCATTGGTGAAAATTATATGAGCAGGTGACTACGAAGCTATTTTATCTAATATAGAGTAGATAACATGACTTAACAAACTTTATGGAAAATTAATTAAATATTTTCTTTATGATTAATAATAATCCTTTGGATTTTATCATTTCCTTTCTAAATAAAAATTATACGCATCGTTAAAATGTTTATTTATAAATCACATAACATTAAGACTCTAAGAATTAATGTCAATTAATAATTTTAGGACTTTAGTAACGAAATCATGGTTATTTCGACATAAATAGATATTTTACAAATTCTAACTAATTAAGTGCTATACGTGTGAACACATTTATTATGACTAGTAAAATCCAAATTTTAACATGGCCAAGAAGATGGGACCTAGTACTTATTTTAATTTCTTATATCATTAAAACTATACTTAAACAATCACTAACATAATATTATTTTATATGCTAAAATGAGAAGTTAATCAAAAACGATTCTAGTACTTAATCACAAAATTAAAGAATCGTGACATAACTTATTTGTTTCTGAAATACAAAAATGTCCATGTACAAAATATTGTCGCAGGGCTGATCTATAATTAAACATATACATCAGGGGTCTCTTTTTAATGGTTTATGAACTGGATTTTTCGAAATTAGTGTAGTTTTACACAAAATCAGGGAGCTAAAATTCAAAACCATCTTCTTCTACCTTGGAGCTGACCGCGCGCAGGGGAGGATTCGGCGAGGGGAGGGGCGAGGCAGTCGCGACCAGGGCTCGGCTGGGAATGCAGATGGTCCGGCTACCTCGAGCGTGGTCGTGGACGAGGTCGGGCGAGCTCAGACAGGGAACGGCGAGGTGCGCAGGAACTCCGACGAATGGCAGCGTGGTCCGAAGAGCAAAGCGTGGGCGCGGAGAGAGGAGAGGCTTGGGCGAGCTCGGTAGGTAGGAGCAGGGGCTTGGCCGGTCTACTTATACAGAGGGAGGGGAGGGGAAGGGGCTCCGAGGGAGGAGAAGGGGCGGCGGCGGCCATCAATCGACCATTAATGGTGACTGTTTCTCCACTAATGGAGAGAGAAAATGGGGGAGGAAGAGCTCGGTAGTTATGGGCACGACCAGGTGAAGGGGCACGGGGCGGCTTGGCCGGCTGGTGTGGCCAGGGTGGTTCGGTCGGTCGGGCGCGGCCAGGCGCGGGCGCGCGTGTAGGGCACGACGGCGGCTGAAGGTGGAAAACGACCTGACGGGTGGGGCTTGCACGTAAGTGAGAGGGAGAGGGGAAGGTCGGTTGGGCCGGTTCAGCCGGCTGGGCTAGGGTTTGGCTGTTTTGTTTCTCTCTCTCTTTTATGTCAATTTCCAAAAAATATAAATAAATATATTTTAAAATATTTCTTAAAAAATCATAATAGTTATACTAAAACTTATTTATAACTAAAATATTTATTTTTTATACCAATGTTTCTATATTAATTACTTGGGCTTTCAATAAAAAAGAAATTCTACAAAACAACCATAAATCGAATATGAGCAAACAAAAATTATTTAAAGGCAAATAAAATCAAACACTTGAAAGAAAATTTATTACCATATTTACCACTAATAATCTAAATGCATTATTTTTAGTTGATGATTTTGTGGTGTTACAAAGAGATATGGCCTTGTTCATAAACTTTTGGAAAGATGTAAAGGAATGTGACACCAGCTGGTACTAGAGTGGCCCGATGAGTCCCTCCAAGAACAACTCTTGCTTCTTCTCATCTTCAGCAACCTCTTTAGGGGCATATCTGGACAGCTAGATTAATTTATCTCTCTACTCACTCACTGACATGTTTCCCTACCTGAGGGAAATGAACTCCTTCTTAATCTTCATCAACCCAACAAGAATATGATAGTTCCTAAAATTAGCTGATAACTTGTAACACTCAAAATCACATTTTGATGATTTAAAAAATTCACTAAAAGATTTTAGATAAAATGTCTTCTAATAGTGATTTTATTTCTTTATAAAGTATATTCCCCTAAATGAGTGAAATAATAGATATTCATTTTTATTAACTTAAAATTTGATCACATACTCAAAAGTAATATTTCTCCTCAAATGAAATGAATGTGTGCATGACACATTTTGAGCCTTTAACTAAACAAGGTAATAAAATAATTAATATAAATATATAAGTTTATAAAAAATATATATTTTGCATTCATGCCGATATTTTGGATGTTGCATTTAGATTAGAATTTGAAAATCATATTTGAATTTGGAATGTGGAAATTAAAATAGAAAAGAAAACCTAAATAAAAATAAGAAAAAGATAACAAAAAGGGGAAAAGGCTTACCAGCGCCTAGGCCGAATTCAGCTCCGTGACGGCCCAACTTTCCCTAGCCAAACGACGTATGCCACCTAGGGCCCACCGCACAGGTCTTATTCCTCCCCCTGACCGCATGCTCCAACAAACTCGGGGTAGGGGGAGAAATCTCACATGTCTTGATGAGGACATCACTTCTATACATACAATAAATAGACCGATAACATGATCGCGTGCACGACAGTTAAATCTTCAGATACGTTCTACCCTAGTCAATTGTGTTTCAGAGCTTACGCTTGGGTCATGGATGTTTTGATGATTAGGAACCTTGGAGAGGACCAACAAGGACTTGGGAAAGGCCTAGGTGTTGAGGAGGAACAGCAAGGGCGCTCACAACAGGAAGGAGATCAAGTCCGACTCGGCTGCGACTCCATCTCGGGTTCCAGGACCAGTCTGCACTAAAATAGACGCCCAAGATGCATCCGGACTCCGATTGCGACGGACTTGATATGGTTGGAAAGATAAGGAGATTATCTAACCAACCCAACTGGTTCCACCCTAAAATTCGTCCGGAGTCAACAGGAATCGTCGAAACAAGTCAGCGTTCAGATTCTATTTTGGTGCTGCGACACCATCTGTTAGGCTGTTGGGTCGTGTATCGCGTCGGAGCTCATTAGGAGCGAGTCCAGGGGTCACGCATGCCCTAATACTTTATTTATTCAGCAGCCGCCGCCACATTAGGTTTAGGTTTTGCTTAGATCAATTATGTCATCGATCGGTATCGCCGACATCGATTTGTGAGACCCCATCCCGTGATCAATACAATTTTGGTTGCATTTATTTCCTGTTCTTGCTTGTGCTCTTGATTGTGCTTGCAGGGATAAGCCTTCGTGGCGAGGTCATTCGTGTGTTACGGGTGATAACCAACGGAGCCGTGGTGTAGTGATTGCGAGGAACCGTTCGCTCGGAGCCTTGGATCATCAACGTCGAGATCTCCATTCAATCAAATTATTGCATCTCACGGAAGATCGGGCCGCGTCTACTATCAATTGGTATCAGATTTCTAGGTTGCCCGTGAGGTATAATCCTACCTTTAGATTAGTTTTGTTTCATCCCATAGTCCACAAAAAGCCAAAAAAAATTACGATCAGTTTATTCCAACCTAAAACCATCGCCTTAGCCTTTGCACAATTCAATTTTAGAGTCCTCAGTTCTGAGTTCATGTTCTAGTTGACTTTGGTTGCTGGATTAGATTTGTTTTGGTTCAGTTTGATTCTGTCCATCCGCTTCCATCCTACAAAACCGACCCTATCTACAAAACAGATCCTATCTCTAAAATCGACCCTATCCACAAAACAGATCCTATCTCTCAAACCGACCCTATCCACAAAACAGATCCTATCTCTAAAACTGATCCTATCCATAAAACAGATCCTGTATCTAAACCAACCATATCCACAAAACAAATCCTATCTCTAAAACCGGCCCTGTGCTTCATAGCCGCCGCTACAGTTCCTGCCGATTTGTGCATTTGAAAACCATAACTTGATGTACCTTCCATATAACGGACATAACTTTTCGCTCGGTGCTCCGTTTGATCTTAATTTTTTACAGCAGATTCCTGACTCCATTCTGGGGTGACCCAAACTCGCCTTCGGCCTGTTTGGTTCGGTCAAAAATTCAAAAAAATCGGGAAGATAATTAAAAAATTTGTTTAAGTATTTTCAGGAATTTCAAAGATCCTTTGTGAATTTCTCTAGGTCACAATACAACTCTGTTTCAAGTGAAATTTTGTGTGCTTCCATCCTTTGTGTTTTTGGATAAGTGGTAAAAAATTCAGAATATTTTGAGCTCTTTTGCTGGTACTCCTTTGCAAACGCGCCTTTGATTTCTACTAGTGCTGAAAAATCTGCTCTATTTACAGAACTGTCATTTCTACTAGATACTTGTACCTCCTTTCCTGTGCTTTGGTCCAACTGTTTTATTACATTTTCTAGGCCAGCAACTAGGACGAGTACTTGGAACACTTATTCAGTATTGCTATCTGTTACTGACTTATGTGCCGCATATATATATATTTAGTTAGCCTTCCCAGAACTCCAGCTTTCTCTCGAGCAGAACAGGTACTCCTTTGCAATCACACCCACGCTCGTTGGACAGTCACACCGGTCACCGTTTGCCACCTGCAGTGCTGGTATGAACGTTGTAAGAGCGGGGTAAGATGCTTCATAATTTGTATTCCACCACCACCCTGAGAGAGTTGTAGGGTTCATATTGTTTGCTGCCTTTTTGTCTCTGTTTTGTGCTAACAATGACAGGACCAAAGAATCAAATGGACAAGGACAAGGGGCCTAAGCTTAACGATGATGAGTGTGTATCTCAGATGGAATTGAAGGAGATGATGTGCGCGATGACTGAAGCTTTTAAAAAATACCAGGACTCTGCGGCAACATCCTATGAGCAGCTTGATCGACGAGTTGCTGAACTTGTTACATGCATAGACGTACTGGAGGCTTGTCGCCCACCACCAACTCCAGCCCCAGCTCACTCTCCTGTGGACGACGACGACGACGACGATGACGATGATGTTTATGCACCGCTGCGACAACGCCTCGCACGTAATCGACAAGGTATGGGAGGTAATGGTAGACGTCGTCATGATCCTAAACCAGACTATGATCCATTTGCTAAGATTAAGTTCTCTATTCCACCGTTCATGGGTTCTTATGATGCTGAAGCTTACTTAGACTGGGAGCTGACGGTAGAACAAAAATTTAATTCCCATCTTGTTCCTGAGCAGCATAGGGTTAGACAAGCCACTAGTGAATTTAGAGATTTTGTTATCATTTGGTGGAATGGACTTGTTAACACACGTGCTGCACCACAAACATGGAATGCGTTAAAAGAGGAGATGCGAGGTCGCTTTGTTCCCCCTTCTTATAGACGTGATCTTCGAAAAAATTGCAACGCTTAGATCAGGGAGACATGTCGGTACAGGAATACTACCAAGAGCTTCAGAAAGGTATGCTACGATGTGGGGTAGTTGAGGATCCGGAGGATCAAATGTTTAGGTTTTATGGGGGATTGAGGCGGGAGATTCAGGATATTGTTGATTATAAAGAATATCATTCTATACAACGCTTGTTCCATCTTTCTATGTTGGCAGAAAAAGACTTACAGGGTCGTCAACAACGGAGGAGTAGCACTTCCGCTCCATGCCAGCCACTGGCGCCAGCCAAGGCGTCATCATCTTCGGGCGTACGGACGTACACATCTTCCACTGTGCCTTCAGGGGTTGCAGCAAAACCTGCTACGACCACCTCTTCCACAGGTCGCTCCTCCGACATCAAGTGCCACCGCTGCCAGGGACTTGGCCATATTCAGCGAGATTGCCCCAGCAAACGGGCATACATTGCTACTAGTGATGGTGGGTATGTTAGTGCTTCTGATGTTGAAGATGAAGATACTGTTGGAGCTAACATTGCAGAGACTTATGATGGTGATGAAGAGGTTCTTGGTACAACAGCGACCGAGACCTATAAGGCCTTGATTGTGCAACGAGCTTTGAGTACCACGGCTAGTGACGACGACAACAGACAGCGCCACAATGTCTTCAACATGTTCCTCATCGTCAAGGACTATCGTGTACGTACCATCATTGACGGTGGTAGCTGTAACAACTTGGTGAACGTTGAGGTGGTCAAGAAGCTTGGCTTTACCACACGAGAGCATCCCCACCCTTATCACATTCAATGGTTTAACAACAGCGGTAAGTTCAAGGTAACAAAAATAGCAAGGGTGCATTTTTCTATTGGCTCTTACCATGACTTTGCTGATTTCGATGTGGTGACTATGGATGCTTGCTCTCTTTTACTGGGATGTCCTTGGGAGTTTGATACTGATGCTATTAACCATGGTAGATCTAATAAATATACTTTCATGCATAAGGGAAAGAAAATTGTGTTGCTTCCGATGACTCCCACTGAAATTGTCCACTTTAAACATGAGAAAAAGACTAATGCTAAGCAAAAAGGTGTTTTGAACTCTAAAAATCAGCAACCTATTAAGTTAAAAACTCCTACTTTGCTAGCCACTAAATCTGATCTTGATGAGTTACATGCCTCTATTGGACTTTGCTATGCCTTAGTGTGCAAAAATGCTTTCTATTCCATTGATGATACGTCTATTGCTTTGCCACCTGCTATTGCTAACCTTTTGCAAGAGTATATGGATGTGTCTCCCTCTAAGATACCCCCTGGATTGCCACCTGTGCGAGGCATTGAGCACAAGATTGATTTAATTCCAGGGGTGAGCTTGCCCAACCGTGCTGCCTACAGGACCAACTCCAAGGAGACTAAGGAGATTCAGCAACAGGTCCAGGATCTTCTGGATCGTAGGTACATTCGTGAGAGCCTTAGTCCTTATTCTGTTCCTGTTCATTTGGTTCCTAAGAAAGATGGCACTTGGCGCATGTGTGTTGATTGTAGAGCCATTAATAACATCACAATTCGGTACAGATATCCTATTCCTAGATTGGATGACATGCTTGATGAATTAAGTGGTTCTATTATTTTCTCTAAAATTGACTTGCGTAGTGGATACCACCAGATTCGTATGTCTTTAGGTGATGAATGGAAAACTGCATTTAAAACTAAGTTCGGTCTTTATGAGTGGTTAGTCATGCCTTTTGGGTTAACTAATGCGCCTAGCACTTTCATGAGACTGATGAACGAGGTTTTACGTGCTTTCATTGGTAAATTTGTGGTGGTATATTTTGATGATATTCTTATCTATAGTAAGTCTCATGATGATCATATTGAACATTTACGTGCTATTTTTGATGTTTTGCGTGATGCACGTTTATTTGGTAACCTTGAGAAGTGCACCTTCAGCACCGATCGTGTGTCTTTTCTTGGATATGTTGTGACATCGCAGGGCATTGAGATGGATGAGGCAAAAATTGTTGCCATCACGAGCTGGCCACTTCCAACCATGGTCACATAGGTTCGAAGTTTTCTTGGTCTTGCAGGATTCTACAGGCAATTTGTGCGGGATTTCAGCACCATTGCAGCACCTCTCCACGAGTTGACAAAGAATGGAGTGCCGTTTTGTTGGGGACCATCACAACAACAAGCTTTTGATGCCCTCAAGTCGAAGCTCACACAAGCACCATTGCTGCAATTTCCTAATTTTGACAAGACATTCGAGCTCGAGTGTGATGCGAGCGGCATTGGGATTGGTGGAGTGCTCATTCAAGGAGGTAAACTTGTTGCTTTCTTTAGTGAAAAATTGCATGGTCCAACTCTGAATTATTCTACATATGACAAAGAATTATATGCTTTAGTACGAGTTTTACAAACTTAGCAACATTATCTATGGTCTAAAGAATTTGTCATACATTCGGATCATGAATCTTTGAAGTATCTTAAGGGACAATCTAATCTAAACAAACGACATGCTAAATGGATTGAATTCATAGAATCATTTCCTTACATTATTAAGCATAAAAAAGGAAAGGATAATGTGATTGCTGATGCTTTATCTAGACGTTATACTATGATGTCCCAACTTAATCATAAAATATTTGGTTTGGAGACAATAAAGGAATTATATGCTGCTAATTTGGACTTCAAAGATGCTTTTGAAAATTGCAGAGAGGGAAGAACGTGGAAAAATTTATGCTGCGTGAAGGCCTTCTCTACCGTGCTAACAAGTTGTGTGTTCCAGCTAGCTCCGTTCGTCTTCTACTCTTGCAGGAAGCACATGGAGGTGGCTTGATGGGACATTTTGGTGTTAAGAAGACCAAGGATGTGTTGTTTATTCATTTCTATTGGCCTCGGATGTGGCGTGATGTTGAGCTCTACGTCTCTCGTTGCACCACGTGCAACAAAGCTAAGTCCTGACTTAACCCCCATGGTCTTTATTTGCCTCTTCCTGTTCCTCGTGCACCTTGGGAGGATATTTATATGGATTTTGTTTTGGGATTTCCTAGAACAAAGAGGGGGAGTGATAGTGTTTTTGTCGTTGTCGATCGTTTTTCAAAGATGGCACATTTTATACCCTGTCACAAAACTGATAATGCTTCACATGTTGCTGATTTGTTCTTCACTGAGATTGTGCATTTGCATGGTGTGCCAAATACAATTGTTTCTGATAGGGATGCTAAGTTTTTAAGTCATTTTTGGAGAACCTTGTGGTTTAAATTGGGAACAAAGTTGTTGTTTTCTACTACTTGTCATCCCCAAACTGACGGGCAAACAGAGGTTGTTAATCGCACTTTATCTACCATGTTGCAGGCTATTTTGAAAGATAATTTGAGGTTGTGGGAGGAATGTTTGCCACATATTGAGTTTGCTTATAACAGATCAATTCATTCCACAACCAAGCTTAGTCCATTTATGGTAGTATATGATTTTAATCCTCGTGCTCCAATTGATTTGCTACCTTTACCACCTTCTGAAATAGTGAACTTGGATGCTACACGACGTTCTAAATTCATTCTTAAGTTACATGAAACAACTAAGTTGCAAATTAAAAAGATGAATGAAAAGTATCGTATTGCTGCTAATAAAGGCAGGAAGGAAATGAAATTGGAACCTGGTGACTTGGTGTGGGTTCATTTGAGAAAGGATAGGTTTCTGAAAGGGAAATGTGCTCTTGGGCCATTTCCAAAGTGTTTTGGTGATTAAGTGTCCAACACATTTTCTCTAAGTGCTAATTTGTGCCAAAAAGTGAAGAAGTGCAAATCATATTACAAGGTACGTTTCTAGACTTAGTACATTAATTTGAGTACTAATGTATTGTGTCTAAGTGTTAGAAATAGGAGAAATTGGTTTGGAATGGAGTTGGTTGTGTACAGCCAAATGCAGCTCGGTCTAGGTGCACCGGACTGTCCGGTGGTTCACCGGACAGTGCCCGGTGTGCCAGGCCAGCCTCCGGTGAACAGGCCACTCTCGGAAATTGACGGCGGTGTATGACTATAATTCACCGGACTGTCCGGTGAGTCGTCCGCGGCGAAGTCATCGCTCTCGGGAAAACGTCGTACGGCTAAAATTCACCGGACTGTCCGGTGAGGCACCGGACTGTCCGGTGGGCCAACGGTCGACTGCGCCAACGGTCGGCCCACGCAATCCGCGCGCAACGCGTGGGCGCGCCAACGGTCGGCAAGGGGCACCGGACTATCCGGTGTGCACCGGACAGTGTCCGGTGTGCCAACTGCCGCAAATCTGCAATGGTCGGATGCGCCATATAAGGAAGGAGATCGCGCACCGGACAGCTACAGGGACTGTCCGGTGGCGCACCGGACTGTCCGGTGCGCCACCCGACAGAAGGCAAGATTTGCCTTCCAAAGTTGCCTCTAACGGCTCCTAGCTGCCTTGGGGCTATAAAAGAGACCCCTAGGCGCATGGAGGAGTGACCCAAGCATTCTTTGATCATTCCTAAGCATCCAGACTGCACTTCCACGCATTTGATTCTTTGTGGTAGCAATTTGAGCTCCTCTTGAGTTAAGAACTCCGTGTGTTAAACTTAGAGCTCAAGTTGTGACTTGTGTGCATGATTGTACTCTCGTTTTGAGTCTTGTGTGCGTTGCTCTCCCCTCCCTTACTTCCGTGCTTCTTTGTGATCATCAATTATAAGGGCGAGAGGCTCCAAGTTATGGAGATTCCTCATAAACGGGAGAAAGTATAAGAAAGAAGAACACCGTGGTATTCAAGTTGATCATTGGATCACTTGAAAGGGGTTGAGTGCAACCCTCATCCATTGGGACGCCACAACGTGGAAGTAGGCAAGTATTACTTGGCCGAACCACGGGATAACCCGCGTGTCTCTTGTGATTGCTTTTCTCTGTGATACTTGTGTGTTCGCAAAAGCTCGCTACTTAGCCATACTAACACTTAACCAAGTTTTGTGGCTATTAGTTGTTAAGTTTTACAGGATCACCTATTCACCCCCCTCTAGGTGCTCTCAATTGGTATCGGAGTCGTTCTCTTCACGAAAGGGACTAATCGCCCGAAGAGATGGATCCTAAGGGAAAGGGGATGGTGGTCAATGATAAGGAGAAGGAGTCCATCTTCAACGAGCCGAGGGACGACAAGCCCACTAACTTTGGCTCGAGTCATAAGAAGGACGGGAAGAAGAAGAGGCGCATTAAGAAGATCGTTTACTACGACAGCGACGAGTCTTCTTCTTCCCCAAGAGACGACGACTACGACGAGAAAAAGAAACCGGTTAACTCAAACTTTTCTTTTGATTATTCTCATATTCCATATAATTCCAATGCCCATTTGCTTTCCATTCCTCTTGTTAAACCTCCACACTTTGATGGAGAGGACTATGCTTTTTGGAGTCACAAAATGCGTCACCTTTTCTCTCTCCATCCTAGTATTTTGGAGATAGTTGAGAATGGAATGCAATTTGATAGTACGGATAACCCTGTATTCATTAACGAATAAATCCATAAAAATGCACAAGCTACCACTGTTTTGTTAGCATCATTACGCAGGGATGAATACAACAAGGTGAGCGGCTTGGACAACGCCAAGCAAATATGGGACACCCTCAAGATTTCACATGAGGGGAATGATGCCACCATAATCACCAAAATGGAGTTGGTGGAAGGCGAGCTGGGAAGGTTCACGATGATCAGGGGGGAGGAGCCGACGCAAACTTACAACAGGCTCAAGACCCTGGTCAACAAGATCAGGAGCTATGGAAGCATGAGATGGACGGACCACGACGTCGTCCGACTTATGCTCAGGTCTTTTACTGTCATTGACCCTCATCTTGTGAACTCAATCCGTGAGAATCCTAGGTACACAAAGATGACGCCCGAGGAAATACTCGGAAAGTTTGTGAGCGGGCGTATGATGATCAAGGAAGCAAGATACGTTGATGATGCATTGAATGGCCCAATGCCCATCTATGAGCCTCAACCCATTGCACTCAAGGCAACAAGCAGCAGCAGGGAGGCGCTACCTAGCAAGGTGGCACAAGTTGAAGCTGCCGGGCTAAATGAAGATGAAATGGCCCTCATCATCAAGCGCTTTAAGACAGCGCTAAAAGGACGAAAGGAGCATCCCAACAAGAGCAAAGCAAAGGGAAAGCGCTCCTGCTTTAAATGTGGTAAGACTGGTCATTTCATAGCAAATTGTCCCGATAATGCTAATGACCAGGAACAAGAAAAGAGCGGGAAGAGGGAGAAGAAGAAGGCCTACAAGAAGGCAAAGGGCGAGGCGCACCTAGGCAAAGAGTGAGATTCGGATTGCTCTTCGTCCGACTCCAACGACGAAGGACTCACCGCCTCGGCCTTCAACAAGCCATCTCTCTTCCCCAACGAGCGCCACACCTGTCTCATGGCAAAGGAGAAAAAGGTAAGCGCTCGAGATACCCCTAAGTATACTACTTCAAGTGATGATGACTCTAGTGATGATGAAGTAGATTACACAAGTTTATTCAAAGGTTTAGATAGAACTAAAGTTGATAAGATCAATGAATTGATTGATGCCTTAAATGAAAAGAATATATTATTAGAAAAGCAAGAAGATATTTTATATGAAGAGCATGACAAGTTTATTAGTGTGCAAAAATATCTTGCTTTAGAGGTTAAAAGGAATGAAATGCTTTCTTCTGAATTATCAGCTTGTCATGAAACTGTGTCTAGCTTGAAGAGTATTAATGATGATTTAAATGCTAAGCAAGAAGTAGTTAATAAATCTAGTTCATGTGTAGAGCACGTTGTGATTTGAAATAGGTGTAAGGATTTCGATGTTGATGCATGTGTTGAGCACCTTACATCTATTACAAAACTTAATGGTGAAGTGGCAAGTCTTAATGCCCAACTTAAGACTTGCAAAAATGACTTTGATAAATTAAAATTTGCTAGGGATGCCTACACCATTGGTAGACATCCCTCAATTAAGGATGGACTTGGCTTTCGAATGGAAGCCAAGAACTTAACAAGTCAAAGGGCTCCCATTTCCAACAAGGAGAAAGGGAAGGCCCTATGGCTAGTAGTAGTCAAAAGAATCATGCTTTCATGTACAATGATAGAAAGTTTTCTAGAAATTGTCATTATAATAGGAGTTATAATGCTTTTAACTCACATGCCATGATTGCTTCAAGTTCCAATGTTAATGGTAGGCCTAGGAGAAATTTTGTGTCTCATGCTCCTAGGAAAGTGTGTAATAAACCTACCACTGTTTTTCATGCTTGCAACACTACATTTGTTCTTTCATGTAAAAATGAAAAAGTAGTTGCTAGAAAGTTGGGGGTCAAATGCAAGGGAGACAAGACTTGCATTTGGGTCCCAAAGGCCATTGTAACTAACCTTGTAGGACCCAACAAGAGTTGGGTACCTAAAACTCAAGCCTAATTTGCCTTGCGGGTTTATGCATCCGGGGGCTCAAGCTGGATTATCGACAGCGGATGCACAAACCACATGATGGGGGAGAAGAAGATGTTCACCTCCTACGTCAAGAACAAAGATTCCCAAGATTCGATCATCTTTGGAGATGGGAATCAAGGCAAGGTTAAAGGGCTAGGAAAGATAGCTATTTCATCCGAGCATTCCATATCTAATGTGTTCTTAGTTGAATCGCTCGGGTACAACTTGTTGTTCATTAGTCAACTATGTAATATGGGCTACAATTGTTTATTTACCGATGTAGATGTGTCTGTCTTTAGAAGGAGTGATGGTTCACTAGCTTTTAAGGGTGTACTAGACGGCAAACTCTACTTAGTTGATTTTTCGAAAGAGGAGGCCGATCTAGATGCATACTTAATTGCTAAGACTAGCATGGGCTGGCTGTGGCATCACCGTCTAGCACATGTTGGGATGAAGAACCTTCATAAACTTCTAAAGGGAGAACATGTGTTAGGTCTAACCAATGTGTTTTTCAAAAAAGATAGACCTTGTGCAGCTTGTCAAGCAGGTAAATAGGTGGGAAGCGCTCATTACAGCAAAAATGTGATGACCACATCAAGACCTCTGGAGCTACTTCATATGGACCTCTTCGGACCTGTCGCCTACCTCAGCATTGGGGGAAGTAAGTATGGTCTTGTTATCGTTGATGATTTTTCCCGCTTCACTTGGGTATTCTTTTTGCAGGATAAATCAGAAACCCAAGGGACCCTAAAGCGCTTTCTAAGGAGAGCTCAAAACGAATTTGAGCTCAAGGTGAAGAAGATAAGAAGCGACAACGGGTCTGAGTTCAAGAACTTATAAGTGGAGGAGTACCTTGAGGAGGAAGGAATCAAGCACGAGTTCTTCGCTCCCTACTGTTGGGGCCTTCG
Organism: Zea luxurians; assembly: GCA_029449295.1. Lineage (NCBI taxonomy): Eukaryota > Viridiplantae > Streptophyta > Magnoliopsida > Poales > Poaceae > Zea > Zea luxurians. The sequence continues at coordinate 69,590,307 of JAOPSE010000016.1, read as the reverse complement.
TCTTCCGAAGGTCCTCAAAAACATGATTTAACAATGTTTCCGGAGTTGTAATACATGAACAGGTACCTTCGGATTCGAAACAGAACCACAGTGGGAGAAGCATGAACAATACAAAGAATGATGCAGTGCCGAAGCTACGTGCAAGAGAGCTTCGGCATAACAGCAGGAAAGGGAACCGACTTAAAGGGGAAAAGGCTATTTAGACCCCGATGAGTTACCTTATAGTCATTAGCAAATGTAAAGGGCATGAATGTAATTTCACGTGGGCTACGTCCCATGCCTATAAATAGATGAACAGTACCCCCGTACTGTTCACGCTGACTTGGCATTCGCTCTTGCATCACGCTCGTACCTTTATTGTCTATCAAGTCGAAGGTATCGAATGTAATTCAATATTGTTTTTATTTTCTCATGGTAACATAATGGAGATGAATTTATAATGCTATATGATTGTTCATGTTATCTTTTGTATTTTACACGCTTCTTCTATTTACCATCTTACCTTCGATATTCGAAGGTATGTCCTTCATGACCTTCGTCTGAAGATCATTATATCCTAAGGGAAATAATGTTTCGAAGGACGAAGGGCATTAATATTTAACATTTTATGTTGCCTTGTTCTTGATTTATAGCATTTGAGAACAAGTCACCAACATTGGCGCCCACCTCCGGTGAACCCTTTTTCGACCACCTTCGGCAAGCATTGACCCTCGTCATGCCGCCGAAGAAAGCTTCAGTGACAGGGGCTGCTGCATTACAGCCACTGGACCCAAATCAGGAGAACCTTTCTCTCCGAGAGGCTTGAAGCCAGAAGAGGAAGGCCACCAGCCCAACACTTCAGGAGGAAGAGTTGGACCAAGAAATCAGAAACATGGAGATACTTCATCAGCAAGTACAAAGGAAGAAGGAGAAGATGGCCCGACTAGCTGATCTTCAAAGGCAGATTGACGAAGCCACTAAAGAAGTACGCCATCTTGCTCAAGACGAACAAGAACGAAGGCCCCAACATAGGGAGCTTCATCAAGAAGGCTTCTTCAACGAGGATGGATGGTATGATGATTTCCATCATGGAAATTTTGCTTTTGATAATGCTTCTCCTCTGTCAGCAGAACTGCAGGCTACCCCATGGCCCCCATCATACAAACCACCCCAGCTCCCCATGTATGATGGGCACTTAGATCCAAAGCAGTTTTTGATGAGCTACGAAGCAACCATATCTTCATATGGGGGCAATACCGCAGTCATGGCGAAATCTTTCGTCATGGCAGTCAAGAATGTTGCGCAAACCTGGTACTCCTCTCTTCGGCCAAGAACAATCACATCATGGCAGAAGCTGAAGGACATGTTGATCACCAGTTTCCAAGGGTTTTAGATGAAGCCGGTTACTGCTCAAGCTTTGTTCCAGTGCACATAAGATCACGAAGAATACCTCCAGGCGTATGTCCGAAGGTTCTTGCGCTTAATGGCACAAGCGCCAACTGTGCCCAATGAAATCGTCATTGAGGCCATGATCAAAGGGCTTCAGCCAGGACCTATGGCCCAATACTTCGCCAGGAAGCCCCCTCAGACCCTGGAGAAGTTGCTCCAAAAGATGGATGAATACATCCGGGCTGACAATGACTTTCGCCAAAGAAGGGAGGAAGCCTACAGGTTCTCTGAGATGACCAGGGGCTTCGGAGGAAGAATCCACCCAAGGCATGTCAGGTCAATTCACTCCACTTAGAATGATGACAGAGGAAGTCAGCTGCAGAAGTCACAATATACTTCACAATCTTCGGGGCAACAACAAAGCTCTTTCCGACCGACAGCTCCAAGAGGCAGAGGCGCCAGGGGCTTCGGAGGAAGGTTTGGGGATCAGCCCAGAAAAATGTATTGCTTATTCTGTGGTGAGGACAAGGGCCATACTACAAGGATGTGCCATGTCACCATTCAGAAACAAAAGGAAATAGCAGAAGCTGCAGCTCAGCAGAACCAGCCGAAGCAGGTCATGCACACCGCTTCGTATCACTCACCCTACATACCAGAGTATGTGGGTAACCATCCTGCAGCTTCTGTTGCTTCGGCTAGCCAGCCACAGGCGTCTTGGCCACATCTTCCAGCTCTGCCACCACTACAGCCTGTGTATTCACGAGGTCAGCAGCCAGAAGGGAGCCAACAGACCCATCAGCAGCGAGATTTCAGGGAGGAGTCCGAAGCTCGCACAGTCAACAATATTGTGCCAGAATCGAAGCATATCTATTAAGAGATATCCTGCCCCTGAAACAGTTTTTACATTCATTGTCATTTTCTTTTTTAATAAGGAACAATTATTGAAAACCTAGTTCTCTTGTTATTTTCAATTTCCTGTAATAGCTTCGTTCTTGTCATAGCGAAATGTATCTTCTCCACAGACTCACGAAGTCCAAAAAGTCGCGGAAGCACAAAAGTCGTTCCTAAGGGAACGCAGGCCTAAAAATCACATTACAAGTATCCCCGAAGTTACAAAAGGTTGTTCTAAGGAACGCAGCGTAAGTTTGCCAAAGATATAAAAAGTCGTTCCTAAGGGAGCGCAGTGTAAGTTTTTTGCTCAAAAGTCGTTCCAAAGGGAATGCAGAGCCAAATACCGCCGAAATATAAGGCAAAGCGCGAAAAGTCAACACGAATACCGCCGAAATAGAAGGCGAAGAAGTTCAAAAGACGTTCCTAAGGGAATGCAGAACTTACAGCGAAAAGTCAGCGCTGATACACCAAAAAATAAGCGGTGAAACCAAAAAATAAACGGCAAAGAGATTGTGTATTCCACTATGGGGGTGCGAGTGTGTGTCTTCGGCATAAATATCATTCTGCATAACATAACATCATCACATCATTTCGTATAACATAACATCATACATCATATTGCATCAATGGCACAAGAAGGGGATACAATGTCGACTTTCGGAGAATGTTTCGAAAAAATGAAATTGTGCTAAGGCACAAAATAAGTTTGAAGAAATACAGCTTCATCAGCTTTGAGGTGGACGAACAAATCTATTGTTGACGAAACATTAATGTTTTTGCGACGCTTGGAGGATTTTTTACGAAGCATAGAAGCTCTTCTTTACGAAGCATGAAAAGAAGGGAAGGTGTTTTTTCGCCAAAGGCTCAAAAACGGTATGTACATAAAAGTTTCATGCATCGCAAAGAAATGAATTGCAAAACCATTCATATATTACATTCAAAACCTACGAGCACCAAATATTACAAGCATGTTCCAGCAAATGTTACATTAATATTTTAGCAATGTTTTTACAAATAGCTATTCTTCTTCCTTCAGCACTTCTTCTGCAGCTTCGTTTAATAATTTTGTGACAACTTCGTCCACAATAGCTTCGGCCATATTAATAATTTCTACTGACTTCTTTGTTTCTGGGTCGGCCAATGGGTCGAAGGGCTCTGGGGAGGAGATAGTTCAGCTGCAATAGAAGACATAAATTAGTTCGAAATCACAAAAATAAGCAATAAAGTTAAAAGCCATTAAGTAATACCTATCCGTTTTTCAAGTTCTGCGGCTTTTTCAGTTGCTTTTGTTGCTTCTCGAGCGTCATGAATGTCTTTTTCACTCTTTTTCATTATTTCATGCGCCATCCCTCGGCCGCCATTTTCCCAAATAACAGTGAAAAATTTTCCACCTATTAAGCTTGCTTCGGCCAAGGGGTCCTTCGTATCATCAATAGACAAAGCAGCTTCGGCCTGGGCCAAAATTTTAACATGATCGCACCCTGCTTTCTCCAAAATAGCTGCAACTCCTCTCGCACCAGAGAACACGCAGACGTCCCCGCGGTCGCTTAGAATTTCTTCAAAAGCTTCAGCTTTGCTACTGATCCACTCAATACGCCCTCAGGGTCGCCTCTTATGAAGTTGTCTTCGCTTGAGTATGCACCCACGTTGGCGAAGCTAGTTTTATCTTTTTGACACACTCTACAGACTTTTAAAAACATCTTTCTTTCGATGAGCGAAGCTCTACAACTGTTTTTTCAAAATAATTTTTCCATTACTCACTGGCATCTCGGTCAGCTTCGGCAATAGCACATTTCAATTTGGCTTCGGCCAGTTGTTTTTGAAGGTTTTCAATCTCATTCCTTTGGATTTCAGATTGAGCCTTGAAGTTAGCTTCATCCCCCTTTACTTTGTCCACCAATGTAAGTAGAATTTTGTCTTTTTCCAAAGCTTCGTTCCTCAGCTTGATAACCTCTGATCGAAGGTTGTTGAGAGCAATAGTGCACTTTCGTCTTCGGCATTCTTTTGCGCCCTTAAGGCGTTGCTAAGCATTAAACCCTATATGAAAAAATGAATGGGTTGATATAAGAACAAAAGAATAATTCAAAATTCATAAACCTCCAAAAATACAATTTTTGTACCTTCAGACTGTTATATGCAAGGCTATCCGCAAGATCGTCCTTCGTCATGGCGCAGAGGCCAACTTCAAGCTTCGGGAACCCCATACTTCTGGCCATCTCCCGGCAGACAGATAATTCCTTGTTCTCTGGGAGGCAATACAAGAAGTCATCTTCATCTGTGTCATTAAACACTAAGGCTCCTTTCGGGTACTTCAGTTCTCGGGCATAGTGTTTAGCTTCAAAAATTTCTTCTTCAGATAATCTTTTTCCTGAAGCGTGTCGAATAATATAATCAAGGACTTCGGAAGACGCTTCGGGAGTAGATGCGACAGCTTTTTCAAGAAAAATCTGTTTTATAGCTTCTTTTCCCGCTGCCTTTTCTCCAGTTTCCGAGGATTTCTCTTTGACAGGCTCTGAAGGCCCAGCTTCGGCATCGGCCTGGCTCATTGTAGCTTCGGCTTCGGTTACCTTTGCCTCGGTTTCAATCTGCGCCTTCGAAGCCTTGGCAATTTTCCCTGGAGTAGAGCTTGAAGCTTTTATTGTCTCCAGTACATCTAGTACACTAGCCATCCTTTTTCTCTTGGGGGTCGCCGCTAGACCTTTTTGTGTCTTCGTCACCTCTACTCCTGCTGAAGGACTTAGAACTTCTAATGTCTTCGTCTCTTCAATTTTTGGTTCTTCAATTTTGTCAGTCTTCGGCATTGCAGCCGGCTCTTCAATCTTCTGCGTAAGAGCAGGTCCTTTGGCTTCAGTAGCTGAAGAAGTCTCACCGCTGAATTTAGGCACTATGGCTGGTTCAATGTAGCGCGGTCGGTGAGTAAGGACCTTCAACTTTTTCCTCTTTGGTGTGGGCTCGCTTGAGGTAGCCGAAGCGGCAGCCTTCCCAGGAGTTGTACCCTTTCTTTTCTGCCCCCGCGGCGGGTAGCAATAGTCAGGGTACACAAATCCGATAGCATCAAAAACTCTATTTAGCCTTTTCTTTTTTCGGCTCCCAAAGGCCGCAGATAGTGCATTATCTTCAGACTTAGAGTATGTTCCAAGTAGTTCATCACTAGTATTTTCAACGCACTTCAGCCAGTCATCGTCTGGTTCGATAAATTGGTCTCCAAATCTGAAAGTATATTTCAATCGAACCAAACCACCTTCGCTAGGGTTAGTGATGGTTTCCTTTGGCATTTCCCAGCTGTCTATTAGTGGCCATATCCTGTAGGCTATATGTTCTTGAACCAAATCTCTTGTCCCAATAAAAGAACAAACTATACTGAAGGCCCTTCGGCATGCTTCGGCTGCCTCATCAATCTCTACCTTTGGTTTCTGAAGGCCGAAGCGTGACCAGATGGGTCGCATAATGATTCCTTTAATATCTTCTCTTGCTTTCAAATTATTTTTCACGTAAAACCATTCTTCCATCTAGGCCCCAGGCCACCTCTTCCAGAACGTTGGCACTGGGTAGCTTGCACCAGAGCGAGCAACAAAGCTATAGCACCCAAAGTTGTTATGATATTGTTCCTTACCCCAAGGCTTCGTCTCATACGAAAGCTCATGCATACTGCAAAAACATCTTGCGCTTGGCTTTAGACCTTGACTCCTCACAGCCCAGACGAAGATTCCCATTTTGATAATAACTTCGGGAGTGATCTGGTGAAGGAAAATCTGATATATCTTTAAAACTTCAACCACAAATCTGCTTAATGGGAACCGAAGTCCAGCTTTGAAGAAACTTCGGTAGATTACAACTTCGTCTTTTTCAGGAGCAGGAGTGGCTCTGTCTACGTCAGCCCTCACAATAGAAATATCTCGAAAGTACCTTCCTCTCATATTATCAAGATGACTCTGTTTGATAGTTGATTTCCCAAAGACTGTGTGACTTGGTCGCCAAGGATGATCTTTCGAGTCTTCGCCTCCACTCTCCACATCATAGCTGTCGCTATCATCAGTATCTTCAGACAAGCCTTCTAATATTTCTCTGGTTATCTTCTCTGTGTTTGTTTTTGCAATTGACTCAATAAATCCAGCGGTCATCTCCTCAAGGAGCTTCTCCTCCTCGCTCAACTTCGTCTCAGCAGCAACTTTTTTGTCTTGAGACATCTCTTCTTCGGAAATGGCGAAAATGTGTCCTTAGAACTGAAGCTTAGAAAATCTAAGAAACTAAACAACTGTTGGTAAGTAAGAGCTAAGAAATTGAGCAAAGCAAAGCAGGCGGCAAGTAACGTACCAAATGTGCTCGGGGTGAGTTCTTATTTATACGCCCAGCACGCTCCAAGTTGGAGGGCCCCGTCTGTCATTGACTGTTGCTATTCTAGCAAAGGGAAGGTGTTTTTTTGGACCTTCAGCTTAGGGCCTTCATCCATATCACAAACTGAATTCGTTATTCTAACAAATTAACCTTGCGAGGGGCTACTGTTGGGGGCCTTCGTCTTCCGAAGGTCCTCAAAAACATGATTTAACAATGTTTTCGGAGTTGTAATACATGAACAGGTACCTTCGGATTCGAAACAGAACCACAGTGGGAGAAGCATGAACAATACGAAGAATGATGTAGTGCCAAAGCTATGTGCAAGAGAGCTTCGGCATAACAGCAGGAAAGGGAATCGACTTAAAGGGGAAAAGGCTATTTAGACCCTGATGAGTTACCTTATAGTCATTAGCAAATGTAAAGGGCATGAATGTAATTTCATGTGGGCTGCGTCCCATGCCTATAAATAGATGAACAGTACCCCCATATTGTTCACGCTGACTTGGCATTCGCTCTTGCATCATGCTCGTACCTTTGCTATCTATCAAGTCGAAGGTATCAAATGTAATTCAATATTATTTTTATTTTCTCATGATAACATAATGGAGATGAATTTATAATGCTATATGATTGTTCATGTTATCTTTTGTATTTTACACGCTTCTTCTATTTACCGACTTACCTTCGATATTCGAAGGTATGTCCTTCATGACCTTCGTCTGAAGATCATTATATCCTAAGGGAAATAATGTTTCGAAGGACGAAGGGCATTAATATTTAACATTTTATGTTGCCTTGTTCTTGATTTATAGCATTTGAGAACAAGTCACCAACACCTACACACCACAGCAAAACGGTGTGGTAGAGAGGAAGAACAGGACACTCATAGACATGGCGAGTATGATGTTTGGTGAATTCAAGACGCCCGAGCGGTTTTGGTCGGAAGCTGTGAACACAGCTTGCCACGCCATAAACTGGGTCTACCTTCATCGCCTCCTTAAGAAGACCTCGTATGAACTTCTAACCGGTAACAAACCCAACATTTCGTACTTTCGTGTATTTGGGAGTAAATGTTATATCCTAGTGAAGAAAGGTAGAAATTCCAAATTTGCTCCCAAAGCTGTAGAAGGGTTTTTGTTAGGTTATGACTCAAATACAAAGGCGTATAGAGTCTTCAACAAATCATCGGGTTTGATTGAAGTCTCTAGCGACGTTGTATTTGATAAAACTAATGGCTCTCCAAGAGAGCAAGTTGATCTTGATGATGTAGATGAAGATGATGTTCCAATGGACGCAATTCGCACCATGGCGATTGGAGATGTGCGACCACAGGAACACCAAGAACTAGATCAACCTTCTTCCTCAACGATGGTGCATCCCTCGACTCAAGATGATGAACAGGTTCCTCAAAAGGAGGCGTGTGTCAAGGGGGAGCACAAGAAGACCATGATGTGGAGGAAGAAGAACCACGGGCCCCTCCAACCCAAGTCCGAGCGACGATTCAAAGGAATCATCCCGTCGACCAGATTTTGGATATAAGCAAGGGAGTAACAACTCGCTCCCGTCTAGCTAATTTTGTGAGCATTACTCGTTTGTCTCTTCTATTGAGCCTTTCAGGGTAGAAGAGGCATTGCAAGATCCGGACTGGGTGTTGGCCATGCAGGAAGAGCTCAACAACTTCAAGCGAAATGAAGTTTGGACCCTGGTGCCACATCCCAAGCAAAACATTGTGGGAACCAAGTGGGTGTTCCGCAACAAACAAGACGAGCATGAGGTGGTGACAAGGAACAAGGCTTTACTTGTGGCAAAAGGTTATGCCCAAGTCACAGGTTTGGACTTTGAGGAGACTTTTGCTCCTGTGGCTAGGCTAGAGTCTATTCGCATTTTGTTAGCCTATGCCGCTCACCATTCTTTCAGGTTGTTCCAAATGGATGTGAAGAGCGCTTTTCTTAACGGGCCAATCAAGGAGGAGGTGTACGTTGAGCAACCACCTGGCTTTGAGGATGAACAGTACCCCGACCACGTGTGTAAGCTCTCTAAGGCGCTCTATGGACTTAAGCAAGCCCCAAGAGCATGGTATGAATGCCTTAGAGATTTCCTAATTGCTAATGCTTTTAAGGTTGGGAAAGCTGATCCAACTCTTTTCACTAAGACTTGTGGTGGTGATTTATTTGTGTGCCAAATTTATGTCGATGACATAATATTTGGTTCTACTAACCAAAAGTCTTGTGAGGAGTTTAGCAGGGTGATGACTTAGAAATTTGAGATGTCAATGATGGACGAGTTGAACTACTTCCTTGGGTTCCAAGTGAAGCAACTCAAGGATGGCACCTTCATCTCCCAAACGAAGTACACGCAAGACTTGCTCAAGCGGTTTGGGATGAAGGACACTAAGCCCGCAAAGACACCAATGGGAACTGATGGACATGTCGACCTCAACAAAGGAGGTAAGTCCGTTGATCAAAAGGCATACCGGTCTATGATAGGTTCTTTGCTTTATTTATGTGCTAGTAGACCGGATATTATGCTTAGCGTATGCATGTGTGCTAGATATCAATCCGACTCGAGGGAATGTCACCTTGTGGCCGTTAAGCGGATTCTTAGATATTTAGTTGCTACGCCTTGCTTCGGGATCTGGTATCCAAAGGGGTCTACTTTTGACTTGATTCCGATTATGCCAGGTGCAAGGTTGATAGGAAGAGTACATCAGGGACGTGCCAATTCATAGGAAGGTCCCTGGTGTCCTGGAGTTCAAAGAAACAAACTTTCGTTGCCCTATCCACCGTTGAGGCCGAGTATGTTGTCGTAGGACAGTGTTGCGCGCAACTACTTTGGATGAGGCAAACCCTCAGGGACTTTGGCTACAATCTGAGCAAAGTCTCACTCCTATGTGACAATGAGAGTGCAATCCGCATGGCGGATAATCCTGTTGAACACAGCCGCACTAAGCACATAGACATCCGGCATCACTTTTTGAGAGACCAGCAACAAAAGGGAGATATCAAAGTGTTCTATATTTGCACCGAGAACCAGCTAGTCGATATCTTTACCAAGCCTTTAGATGAAAAAATCTTTTGCAGGCTGCGTAGTGAGCTAAATGTCTTAGATTCGCGTAACTTGGATTGATCTATAGCATACATGTGTTTTATGCCTTTGATCATGTAATTTATACATTTCAATCTTATGTTGTTCATTTGTGGTGCTCAAGTTGTAAACATGATCCTCGGACCTCACAAGTCCATTTGCAACTGATGCACTTATTTAGGGGGAGGCATGCTACAACTTGACACTTTGAGACTAACCTTTATGTTTGAGTTCTTGATTTAGTCTCAAAAGTGGATTGAAAGGGAAAGGTGAACTTGGACCATGCAAAGACTTCCACTGCACTCCGGTAATAACTCCAAGTTCATATCTATGCTCTTATTGCCTTTTTGCTCGTAATTGACAATTTTGGTGAAGCAATGGGGTTAAAGGGCCAAGAATGATCCCGTTTTGTTGCTTAATGCCAAAGGGGGAGAAATTAAAGGCCAAAGCAAATGGATCAGCTACCACTTGAGAAATTTGAAAATAGTAGAGTTAGCACTTTTGATTTGTCAAAATTCTCTTATGTGCAAAATTTGGCCTCTTGTGGGAAGAATGTAGGATTATGGGAAAAGGGGGAGTTTTTGGCTCTTGATCAATTTTTCTCTTGGAATACCTCTCTTCATGCCTAAACAAGTGTGTTTGACTTAGAGATAGGAAAATGAGTTTGATTTCAAAAATAAACCAAGTGGTGGCAAAGAATGATCCAAATATGAGAATTTGAATCAAAAACAATTCTTGTTCTCAACTGCATTGATATTGCACTTCTTTTAGTTGCTTTTTGATGTATTGGCATAAATCACCAAAAAGGGGCAGATTGAAAGGGAAATGTGCCCTTGGGCCATTTCCAAAGTGTTTTGGTGATTAAGTGTCCAACACATTTTCTCTAAGTGCTAATTTGTGCCAAAAAGTGAAGAAGTGCAAATCATATTACAAGGTACGTTTCTAGACTTAGTACATTGATTTGAGTACTAATGTATTGTGTCTAAGTGTTAGAAACAGGAGAAATTAGTTTGGAATGGAGTTGGCTATGTACAGCCAAATGCAGCTCGGTCTGGGTGCACCGAACTGTCCGGTAATTCACCGGACAGGGTCCGGTGGTGCACCGGACAATGTCCGGTGCGCTAGGCCAGCCTCCGGTGAACAGACCACTCTCGGAAATTGACGATGGTGTACGGCTATAATTCACCGGACTGTCCGGTGGTGCACCGGACTGTCCGGTGAGTCGTCCGCGGCGAAGTCATCGCTCTTGGGAAACGTTCAACGGCGTACGGCTAAAATTCACCGGACTGTCTGGTGAGCCAACGGTCGACTGCGCCAACGGTCGGCTGTGCAATCCGCGCGCGACGTGTGGGCGCGCCAACGGTCGGCAGGGGGCACCGGACTGTCCGGTGTGCATCGGAGGAAGGAGATCGCGCACCGGACAGCTATAGGGACTGTCCAGTGGCGCACCGGACTGTCCGGTGCGCCACCCAATAGAAGGCAAGATTTGCCTTCCAAAGTTGCCTCCAACGGCTCCTAGCTACCTTGGGGCTATAAAAGGGACCCCTAGGCGCATGGAGGAGTGACCCAAGCATTCTTTGATCATTCCTAAGCATCCAGACTCCACTTCCACGCATTTGATTCTTTGTGCTAGCAATTTGAGATTCTCTTGAGTTGAGAACTCCGTGTGTTGAACTTAGAGCTCAAGTTGTGACTTGTGTGCGTGATTGTACTCTCGTTTTGAGTCTTGTGTGCGTTGCTCTCCCCTCCCTTACTTCCATGCTTCTTTGTGATCATCAATTGTAAGGGCGAGAGGCTCCAAGTTGTGGAGATTCCTCGTAAACGGGAGAAAGTATAAGAAAGAAGAACACCGTGGTATTCAAGTTGATTATTGGATCACTTGAAAGGGGTTGAGTGCAACCCTCGTCCATTGGGATGCCACAACGTGGAAGTAGGCAAGTATTACTTGGTCGAACCACGGGATAACTCGCGTGTCTCTTGTGATTGCTTTTCTCTGTGATACTTGTGTGTTCGCAAAAGCTCGCTACTTAGCCATACTAACACTTAACCAAGTTTTGTGGCTATTAGTTGTTAAGTTTTACAGGATCACCTATTCACCCCCCCTCTAGGTGCTCTCAGTTTCCTAATTTGAGAAAGTCTAAACTTATGCCACGAGTTGCAGGTCCTTATAAAGTTCTTGCAAAAATTAATGATAATGCATATACACTTGAGTTGCCGCCAGATTTTGGGGTTAGTCCCACCTTTAACATTTCAGATTTGAAGCCATATATGGGTGACGAAGATGAGATCAAGTCGAGAACGACTCCAATTCAAGAGGAGGAGGAGGAGGATATCACTTCTATACATACAATGAATGGACCGATAACACGATCGCGTGCACGACAGCTAAATCTCCAGGTACGTTCTACCCTAGTCAATTGTGTTTCAGAGCTTATGCTTGGGGCCATGGATGTTTTGATGATTATATACCTTGGAGAGGACCAGCAAGGACTTGGGAAAGGCCTAGGTGTTGAGGAGGAGCAGCAAGGGCGCCCACAACAGGAAGGAGATCAAGTCCGACTCGGCTGCGACTCCATCTCAGGTTCTAGGACCAGTCTACACTAAAATGGACGCCCAAGATGCATCCGGACTCCGATTGTGACGGACTTGATATGGTTGGAAATATAAGGAGATTATCTAACCAACCCAACTGGTTCCACCCTAAAATTCATCCGGATTCAATGGGAATCGTCGAAACAAGTCAGCGTTCAGATTCTGTTTTAGTGCTACGACACCGTCTGTTGGGTCGTTGGGCCGTGTATCGCGTCGGAGCCCATTAGGGGCGAGTCCAGGGGTCACACACGCCCTAATACTTTATTTATTCAGCAACCGCCACCACATTAGGTTTGGGCTTTGCTTAGATCAATTCTGTCATCGATCGGTGTCGCCGACATCGGTTTGTGAGACCCCATCCCGTGATCAATACAATTTTGGTTGTGTTTCTTTCTTGTTCTTGCTTGTGTTCTTGATTGTGCTTGCAGGGATAAGCCTTCGTGGTGAGGTCATTCGTGTGTCATAGGTGATAACCAATGGAGCCGTGGTGTAGTGATTGCGAGGTACCGTTCGCTCGGAGCCTTGGATCATCAACGTCGAGATCTCCATTCAATCAAATTATCGCATCTCACAGAAGATCGGGCCACGTCTACTATCACGTCTACCCAAGGATCTCGCCAGATGGGCAACTTAGGGTGGGTTGTTGGAGACCGATGCCTGGTATAAAGCACTAGCCCCTCCTCTCATGCCATCAAGCAACAGAACCCCCATTGGCACTGTAACACCCTAAAGTTCAAATTTGTGAAGACAAGGAAAAATTCTCAAAAATTTTAAATCAAAACACCTTTCCTTAAAGATAATCATAATTTAGAAGTTTCCACTCATGAATATGTTAAAAATACATAATTAGAGATACTTAGATAATCTAAATTGCCTTTGGGTTAGGTTATACAGGAGAATTATGATTAAACTATTTCTTAATATATATAAGTCTACAATATAAATTTGATTTCCCTAGAACTAATAAGGTATGGATTATTCTCTACCATATGATTGAAAGCTTGTCTAAAAGAACTAAAATAAATAAAGAAATATATAAAATATGTTTTTGCACAGATATGGTTTGCAAATGAACTAGTCACAAGCTTGAATTTAAATTTGAATTCAAAATTTAAAAGAAAAGGGAAATAAGAGAAAGAGAAGGGATATAAAACAAAAATATAAATAATATAGATATAAATAAGTATATTCAGAATTAATATCCCTAACTTCACAAAAATAAGTTGAAATGATGAGCCATAGAGATTTGAATTTAAGTTTGAATTCAAATTGGATTTAAAAATGGAGAAAAGAAAATAGAAAATAAAAAGAAAAAAAAAAGAAAAGCCAACTGGGCCGCCATACCTCCATTTCGGCCCAATATGCAAACCCACCCGCGCTGGCCCAGCTGGGTTTCGGCGCCGACATGCGGGCCACCCATGTCAGCCGGGGCTTCCCTTCGTCAGTCACTTGCGCGCGCGCCTGGATGTTTTAGTCGCCGACTGGTGGGCCCGTGACGGCGGTCTCCCAGCGCTCATGCTTGAAAACCCTGGCAGTTGGGCCCAGACCGTCAGCGCCATCCCTTACCTACCGACCGAAATCTTCTCCTCGCCTGCATCACCGACCTCCGCGAAGGCCGTAGGCCGTTGAAGATTTTCTCCTCCCTTGGTCGGACTCTACCGCAGGATATAAGTGCCAGGCGTGTGCGCTGCTGCGGCAAGTTTGGTCGGGACCTGTGCACTGGGAACTTCTCCCGGGATCCACTGCGCCACCACCGCGCAAATCGGGTCGCCACCGTCAAAGCTATCCACGCCATCGGTGCTCGTCGTAGGGAGGTCGGGGGTCTACACCGAGGGGTCGCGTAACCATCCGTGGTGCCTACGTGCCGAATCGTCGACCGCGCGCCCCGTAATTGTTCGCCGGAGTGGGCGGAACGCGGTGAAGCCGCCTCGTGTCGTGGTCAGCCCGCCTGGGTGCCTAATCCTCGGTAAAATCATCTCCCTACTCTTTACGCTGTTCTCCTATGCGTGTAGCTCTGTTTACCTTGAATCGTGGGCCGGGGATTCGAGCTTTCGCGCTCACCGGCTATGGCGCCACCGCGGTTTAAGAGTGCGCCGCCGTAGGGTGGCCGTCGACGGAGGGGTTGAGCTCGTGGCCGTCGATCTTCTGCGCAACGGTCGAGATCAGACAGTCGCGCACCCGTTCGTGCAATTGAATCGTGACCATAGATCTACGATCCCTCGGCTAGGATGAGGTTTGGCTTCATTAAACAAGAACCGTAGATCTCGGATCGTAGGGACAGCAGAGCGTACCGGTTCGAGTGGGAAATGATCTAATCTGAGCCGCCCACTTGAGATCGGACGGTCCACATTAAATCGTGCCCTTTCGGCTTGCATGTTTTGCGTATAAGCCCCTCGGGTTCCGTTGAATCAACCCGCAGTCCTGGGAATAGTTTTCTGAGTCTTAGGTTTATTTGCTCCGTGCCCCCTGCGCTTCACAGAAATTGAGGCCCAGTCCAGGGTATTATAAAACAGAGGAAATAAATTATAAATGGATTTTTAATAGATAAATAAATGCTAGAACTTGTTTAAATCATAGAAAATCCATTTTTAGTCCAAATTAATCCATTCCACTTTCTAAAATTTTGTAATTTTATTCTCTATCACTTAGAGCCTCTGTTTTGTCATGAAAACAATTAGAAATTTAATCTCTCACTTAATCCATTTTAAAACACATAAAACCTTTGAAAATTCATAACTTAAAATCTACAACTCCAAAATTAATGATTCCTGTTCCTATGATCTTATTTTAATATGTATATTATTAATGTGTATTTTGTTCTTATGTTTGGTGTAATGTTAATTTTGCCTATACTATGTTTGTTTGTATTGCTACGATTAGCAGTGAGGATACGTATCACCTGAAGAATCATCCTGGTACCTGGAATCTCAAGGCCCAGGCAAGTTGTGCCCTTGATCACTTCTTTTTACCCAGCCATGTTCTGATTAATCATAATGATCTGCATAGGTTAATTTTGATGGGACCCAATAGGTTACCCTAGTTTGTCTATCTTTATACCTTGTTTACCACTGATCTTTCTGGGTAGTACTTGCTAGTGCTATATGTGGTTTTGGGTATGAAGATTACACTATTCATGATTATACTTTTGTTATCAGTTGTTATTTATGGTTCATGTTAAGATCATTATGTTAATTGGAACATGGAGCGACCACCCGGGAAAACAGTGCTACCACAAGGGTGGAATGGGACGCCCTTGGCTGATTAATTAGGAAAGCTAGTGGAAGACTACCTTACCCGAAAGGGGCAAGGGCAGTAGGGGAGAGGTCAGTGTAGGGAGGCCCTCGGGAGGATTTTGCTGCGATGGCGGTCCTGCAAGGGATTCCTGCACTGGATCTTCCTATAAACTGTAGCGGGTTTTCGGAAGCTAGTGGAACTTTGTAAAGGCCTCGTAGTGTTACCCTGCCTCGCTTCCTTAGTAGAGGTGTATGGGATTCATGACCCCTTGGCAGATGGGTAACACGGCTTGTGGGTAAAGATGCGCAACCTCTGCAGAGTGTAAAACTGGTATACTAGCCGTGCTCACGGTCATGAGCAGCTCGGACCCTCACATGATTAAATTATGGAACTTAAACTCAATTTGTCATATGCATTGCATCGCAGGTGAAGTTGTTACTTTTGTTCTACTATTTAATTGGGTTGGTATTTACTTATACTTAGTAACTGCTAATAAAATTTTGACCAACTTTAAAAGCAATGCTCAGCTCTAACCATCTTCTTTGGTAAGCCTTACACTTCACGTGGGCTCCCACCTTTGGCGAGTTCATGCACATTATTCCCCACAACTTGTTGAGCGATGAACGTATGTGAGCTCACTCTTGCTGTCTCACATACACCACAGGTCAAGAGCAGGTACTGCAGGATGATGCTCATGGAGGATGCTGTGATGAGTTCGTGAGAGGTCTAGGTCGTCGTCTCCCAGTCAACTTTGGGGTTGCTGGACCGTTGTCTCCTTATAATGTAATCATTTATTTTGTATAGAACTCCTTATATATATAAAGTTGTGACATTCGATCCTGTGCCACTATACATCATATGTATGAGACTTGGTCCCAGCATACCTGGTGTTTATGTTAACCCCGGGTTTTGGACCCCTAAAATTCGGGTGTTACAGAAGTGGTATCAGAGGAATGTTGACTGTAAGACGAAACCTAGATAGAACTGGACAACCATTATCTACTTACCTCTGCTACTCTGATTCTTTCTGAACTTACCTTAATCTATTCTTATCTATTTCCGCTTTACTCTGATTACTCTTACCTTTTCTTTCTAAAGACAAACTTGGATTTCACACTTTGGAATCCTGTGGTTAAAGTGACCTTTAGGAATAGGAGACCTACTCTCAGGAACAAAAACAAAACTATTTTTATGGTTATCTATGCACTTGAATGTTTGTTCTTATGATACTTGTCTGATTTGGATCTTTGATTGAGTGTGATGGGTTGTGGAATAATGTCCACAACTGCATCTGCATATACACATAGGTATAAGAATATATATATAAAATAACTAGACAAACTAAATTATCCTTCAATAAAGTAACTAGCCTAACAATACCCATCTTATCTTAAAAATTCTCCCTTATCTTAATAGATTCATCTCATCTCAAGAGATTCTATCCTACACTCATAGATCTATCTTATCTCAAAAGGTCTTAACTTATCCTAATGTATATAGATCCATCTTATCTTAAAAGATACTCTATTACTATTAATAGATTCATCTTATCCTAATAGATCTAACTGACCTCATATCTTAACCGATCTAATCTAGATCTCATCTAATCTAATAGGATCCAATCTAAAGTGAGTCATTTAATAGATTAGTTAGTACTAGTGAAATGGATTAGACCTCACTCCTATAAAAATGATTTAATCTAAATTGATGCCCTAGATTAACTTGACCATATACATATGCAACAACCTTACCCATCCGATAGTTGCATAATCCCTCTGTGTTAACCTAATAGAGCTTCTGACCTACCTACACCGTCCACCCTATCCTATCTCAAAAGATTCTAACATATCCTAACAAGATATATCTTACCCTGATAAATCTATCTAACTTAAACTAGTCTAATCTAGATCATATCTAATTTAATATGGTCTAATCTAGTGTGAGTTACTTAATGCTGGTGGAAAGGATAAGGCCATACTCCTAAATCACTTAAGCCTAAATTGGAGACTTATATCAACTTGGCCATACACAACAACTTGACCTATATAACAAGTTACATAACAACCCAACCAATAGAGTAATGATGGATTGCATAGTCTATCAACCCCTACCTAAAACAAACTTGTAACCTACATCTTGTAGTCTATCTCATCCATACCTATATTAACCATATTCCCCAGTCCAATAATATACACTAACTCCTAATCAATAAGACAAGACAAGGAAGGATGAGCACCAACTCAAGTCTTCAAGGATCAAGTGAGGTCACCAAGATGAGTCAAGAACCACAATCTTGGAATGAAGTCTTTTCTCATCCTACTCTTTCTTATCCCAAACCTATATATGCCCTAAAGACATCTTCTATCCTATAATAAAGTGGACATACATATATACACCCATGCTTTCCTAACCACCAGTTCCACCAAAATACATAAACATATTTATATATTACTACTATTTGTAAGATCTAAGTGTTACCTTAGTTAGTAGCTAGTATTTTACTATATTGAGAATAATAATAAGGTCTATCTGACCCCATGTGTTGCTAATAAGATATGCATCATGCCGAGATTTTGTTTATGCATATGTGTTGAATCAATATGAACATGCACCCTTTTTCCTTACAAATCTCGAGGACGAGATTATTTTTAAGGGGGGTAGGATTTGTAACACCCTAAAGTTCAAATTTGTGAAGACAAGGAAAAATTCTCAAAAATTTTAAATCAAAACACCTTTCCTTAAAGATAATCATAATTTAGAAGTTTCCACTCATGAATATGTTAAAAATACATAATTAGAGATACTTAGATAATCTAAATTGCCTTTGGGTTAGGTTATACAGGAGAATTATGATTAAACTATTTCTTAATATATATAAGTCTACAATATAAATTTGATTTCCCTAGAACTAATAAGGTATGGATTATTCTCTACCATATGATTGAAAGCTTGTCTAAAAGAACTAAAATAAATAAAGAAATATATAAAATATGTTTTTGCACAGATATGGTTTGCAAATGAACTAGTCACAAGCTTGAATTTAAATTTGAATTCAAAATTTAAAAGAAAAGGGAAATAAGAGAAAGAGAAGGGATATAAAACAAAAATATAAATAATATAGATATAAATAAGTATATTCAGAATTAATATCCCTAACTTCACAAAAATAAGTTGAAATGATGAGCCATAGAGATTTGAATTTAAGTTTGAATTCAAATTGGATTTAAAAATGGAGAAAAGAAAATAGAAAATAAAAAGAAAAAAAAAGAAAAGCCAACTGGGCCGCCATACCTCCATTTTGGCCCAATATGCAAACCCACCCGCGCTGGCCCAGCTGGGTTTCGGCGCCGACATGCGGGCCACCCATGTCAGCCGGGGCTTCCCTTCGTCAGTCACTTGCGCGCGCGCCTGGATGTTTTAGTCGCCGACTGGTGGGCCCGTGACGGCGGTCTCCCAGCGCTCACGCTTGAAAACCCTGGCAGTTGGGCCCAGACCGTCAGCGCCATCCCTTACCTACCGACCGAAATCTTCTCCTCGCCTGCATCACCGACCTCCGCGAAGGCCGTAGGCCGTTGAAGATTTTCTCCTCCCTTGGTCGGACTCTACCGCAGGATATAAGTGCCAGGCGTGTGCGCTGCTGCGGCAAGTTTGGTCGGGACCTGTGCACTGGGAACTTCTCCCGGGATCCACTGCGCCACCACCGCGCAAATCGGGTCGCCACCGTCAAAGCTATCCACGCCATCGGTGCTCGTCGTAGGGAGGTCGGGGGTCTACACCGAGGGGTCGCGTAACCATCCGTGGTGCCTACGTGCCGAATCGTCGACCGCGCGCCCCGTAATTGTTCGCCGGAGTGGGCGGAACGCGGTGAAGCCGCCTCGTGTCGTGGTCAGCCCGCCTGGGTGCCTAATCCTCGGTAAAATCATCTCCCTACTCTTTACGCTGTTCTCCTATGCGTGTAGCTCTGTTTACCTTGAATCGTGGGCCGGGGATTCGAGCTTTCGCGCTCACCGGCTATGGCGCCACCGCGGTTTAAGAGTGCGCCGCCGTAGGGTGGCCGTCGACGGAGGGGTTGAGCTCGTGGCCGTCGATCTTCTGCGCAACGGTCGAGATCAGACAGTCGCGCACCCGTTCGTGCAATTGAATCGTGACCATAGATCTACGATCCCTCGGCTAGGATGAGGTTTGGCTTCATTAAACAAGAACCGTAGATCTCGGATCGTAGGGACAGCAGAGCGTACCGGTTCGAGTGGGAAATGATCTAATCTGAGCCGCCCACTTGAGATCGGACGGTCCACATTAAATCGTGCCCTTTCGGCTTGCATGTTTTGCGTATAAGCCCCTCGGGTTCCGTTGAATCAACCCGCAGTCCTGGGAATAGTTTTCTGAGTCTTAGGTTTATTTGCTCCGTGCCCCCTGCGCTTCACAGAAATTGAGGCCCAGTCCAGGGTATTATAAAACAGAGGAAATAAATTATAAATGGATTTTTAATAGATAAATAAATGCTAGAACTTGTTTAAATCATAGAAAATCCATTTTTAGTCCAAATTAATCCATTCCACTTTCTAAAATTTTGTAATTTTATTCTCTATCACTTAGAGCCTCTGTTTTGTCATGAAAACAATTAGAAATTTAATCTCTCACTTAATCCATTTTAAAACACATAAAACCTTTGAAAATTCATAACTTAAAATCTACAACTCCAAAATTAATGATTCCTGTTCCTATGATCTTATTTTAATATGTATATTATTAATGTGTATTTTGTTCTTGTGTTTGGTGTAATGTTAATTTTGCCTATACTATGTTTGTTTGTATTGCTACGATTAGCAGTGAGGATACGTATCACCTGAAGAATCATCCTGGTACCTGGAATCTCAAGGCCCAGGCAAGTTGTGCCCTTGATCACTTCTTTTTACCCAGCCATGTTCTGATTAATCATAATGATCTGCATAGGTTAATTTTGATGGGACCCAATAGGTTACCCTAGTTTGTCTATCTTTATACCTTGTTTACCACTGATCTTTCTGGGTAGTACTTGCTAGTGCTATATGTGGTTTTGGGTATGAAGATTACACTATTCATGATTATACTTTTGTTATCAGTTGTTATTTATGGTTCATGTTAAGATCATTATGTTAATTGGAACATGGAGCGACCACCCGGGAAAACAGTGCTACCACAAGGGTGGAATGGGACGCCCTTGGCTGATTAATTAGGAAAGCTAGTGGAAGACTACCTTACCCGAAAGGGGCAAGGGCAGTAGGGGAGAGGTCAGTGTAGGGAGGCCCTCGGGAGGATTTTGCTGCGATGGCGGTCCTGCAAGGGATTCCTGCACTGGATCTTCCTATAAACTGTAGCGGGTTTTCGGAAGCTAGTGGAACTTTGTAAAGGCCTCGTAGTGTTACCCTGCCTCGCTTCCTTGGTAGAGGTGTATGGGATTCATGACCCCTTGGCAGATGGGTAACACGGCTTGTGGGTAAAGATACGCAACCTCTGCAGAGTGTAAAACTGGTATACTAGCCGTGCTCACGGTCATGAGCAGCTCGGACCCTCACATGATTAAATTATGGAACTTAAACTCAATTTGTCATATGCATTGCATCGCAGGTGAAGTTGTTACTTTTGTTCTACTATTTAATTGGGTTGGTATTTACTTATACTTAGTAACTGCTAATAAAATTTTGACCAACTTTAAAAGCAATGCTCAGCTCTAACCATCTTCTTTGGTAAGCCTTACACTTCACGTGGGCTCCCACCTTTGGCGAGTTCATGCACATTATTCCCCACAACTTGTTGAGCGATGAACGTATGTGAGCTCACTCTTGCTGTCTCACATACACCACAGGTCAAGAGCAGGTACTGCAGGATGATGCTCATGGAGGATGCTGTGATGAGTTCGTGAGAGGTCTAGGTCGTCGTCTCCCAGTCAACTTTGGGGTTGCTGGACCGTTGTCTCCTTATAATGTAATCATTTATTTTGTATAGAACTCCTTATATATATAAAGTTGTGACATTCGATCCTGTGCCACTATACATCATATGTATGAGACTTGGTCCCAGCATACCTGGTGTTTATGTTAACCCCGGGTTTTGGACCCCTAAAATCCGGGTGTTACAGGCACGCACGGTGTGCATAGGGGATTTCCACCACCGTCGGACTCGGTCCATATCGTTGTTCAACATCTTACCAGAGTCCATGGAGCTTAACCGGGTCGCCCGGGAGGTACTCATGTCCTCATCATGGGTGATTGGTTGCTGAATGACGAGGAATTTATCACCGTGGTCGAGGGTATCTGTAATACCCAATTTGTAAATAATAAGAAAACAGTTGATGTCATTATATGTTTTGCCCTCGACTTTATAGAACATGGGAATAACCATATTTAAAGTGAATAATTAACTAATAAAATACGATATACATCATGTTGGAGTTTATGTGTTTGTGCATCTATAAATAATGATAATAATATTAATAAAATTATATTAGTGCCCAAATTGGGATTTAAGACCAAACTTACCACTTAGAAATTGAAAATGATATAAAGAATAAGGGAAATACTATATAAATATAAAGAAAATATATATAAATAAATGCACCTGTTCAGACTCGTAGGTGAATTTGTCTATTTGATCCAAATATAATATCCACAACAATATTTGAATTCAAGTTGAAATTCAAAAATAAGAACAAAAGAAAACATAAAAAGAAAAATAAGAAAAAACCTACCTCGGTCGTTACCCTGAACTTGGCCCATCTCTGTTATTAGCACGTTCGGCCCAACTGGGCGCCACGCCGCGCCGACGGGCGGGCCCACCTGTCTGCCTAACCCACGCACGCCTGCCTTCTGTGTCTCACTGCATGGTCGGCCCCTCAATTCGGTGTCCGACACTACTGCGTGGGCCATTTACTGTACTTCTTCCCCGGCACGACACACACCCAATAGTACTCTCCTCTCCCCTCCGCAAACTCCGAGCGCGTAACAAACCTCTCCCAAAGCTTCGTGTCACCCTCACAGGGGTATATAGGAAGCCTCTCGATCATCCGCTCCGCTACTCGCTTTGATTATCACCGAAGAGAGCCAGGGGTCGGTGAGCTGAGAGATCGGGCGAACCTGCCACCGTGCGCCCTTTGATTCGGTGCCATTATTGGAGAATTGTGGGGTGGGTCGTGATCTAGTGGTGCACCGTGGCATAATCGTGGGAACTTTGGGTGTTGCGGTGACTTGTACCAGCGGGAATCTGTCACCGGACTGCGGCCAAGCTCCTGATCCGCCCTGTGCCATGAACTGAATTCCATCGCCCACTTCCTTCCCTGTAAGTTCGTCTATTGCAATCAACTTGTCCTTTGTCGCGCGTAGAGTGTCTCGGATTTGAGGTGGGTGCGCTGATGTGTGTGTCACAAATCGCCGGTGATGTCCTCTGCCATGGTCGTGGCACGGCGTCGCCCTCAGGGTGTTGGGTGATGAGCGCGGCGGGGAAGGAAGGTCTCGGGTGGTAGATGTGCGGATCAATGGCCCTGGGCGTACCAAGTCTGGGGGGAAATCTAAGCCGTTGGATTAGCTGCAACCTGTTCGGATCTGATTTGGGGTTTTTTGAATCTGGATCGTCGACCTAGGAACGGACGAGTTAGATCGGGTCGTGTGCCTCCATTAGTGGATCGGCTTCGGACCATTGGATCTAAATGCAAGGATCTGTGTGTTATGCCGATTCAATAGATCGTGGATCTAATCTGTGTCGTACGCTCTAGATTGAACGGCGGAGAACCGATAATACCCTTTCGTGGGGTACATTTTGCATAAGGGACCCCATGTTTCCGTTAAATGAACCTGTCGTCCACTGCCTATACAAAATATTTACACTCGTGCCCTGCAAATTTGTAAGCGGGCCCCTGAACTCTCTGTTAATCATGCGCGTAGTCCAATCACTTAATAAATCAACTAAATTAATATAGAAAAGGATTTTGTGTTAAAATAATTCTAGAAACTTATTTAATTCATAGAAAATTCATTTTAACTACTTTTAACCTATTCCAGTTGCATTAATTTGGTATTAATATTGTTTATCACTTGGTAACTCTGTTTTAGCATGAAACCTAGATTAAAATTACTCAATCAGTTATTTTTACAACCTTTGCAGAGTGTAAAACTGGTATAGTAGTCGTGCTTGCTGTCATGAGCAGCTCAGTACTCTCGTATGATTAATTTATAGAATTAAATTAAATTTGTCATTTGCATCACATTGTGGTTTTATTGTTAATTTTGATATATTATTACTCTGGTTTGGTATCTACTTACATTTAGTAATTGTTAATAAAATTTAACCAACTTATTAAAAGCAATGCTCAGCTGTAACCTTATTTATGATCAGTCTCACACTTCACATGAGCTCCCACCTTTGGTGAGTTCATGCATATTATTCCCCACAACTTGTTAAGCTATGATCTTTTGTGAGCTCACCCTTACTATATATAAACCTCTCCACAGGTGTAGCATCCCAAAAATTCAAATCTTGAAAATTTCTCAAACTACCTCTAAATTCAAAATGAATTTTAAATTTCATTTCAAAATGTTTGTTTGCGAGTTGATATCAACAAATAAAATATAGTGGTCTATATTTTCTCCAAAATCCTCCTCAAAATATTCTACAAATATTTCCCCAGTGATCACCCCTCAAATTCTTTCTAGAAATATTGCCTAGATATTTCCCCAGTAATCCCCCTCAAGTTCTTTCCAGAAATACTGCCTAAATATTCCACCAATATATCTCCAAATATTTTCCTCCTCAGAAATACCTTTAGAATCATTTTTGAAGTCCCTACAAATATTTTCTTCATAACTTTCCTCATGCTCATACGTATATGTATGCCTCCGGTGTCATACGGTGAGCTCTACAAGCTAATTACACTCATATAAGACAAATCCATGCTAATCTCCCACTAATCCTCTCATCCTTCCACTAATCCTCTCATCCCTCCCCCTAATCCCCCCACCATGGCTATAAATAGAGGGGCAAGGGCCTCCTCTCATCCCACCCCAAGCCATTTCATGGCAACTCTCTTCCCCCCCCCCACACACACACACACGCCCACTCCATGCTCCACACAAGCACACACTAGCACAAGGATCATTCGGTCGTTCTTTGATCGTTCGTCCGATCGTTCATGGTTCGTTCGTCCGTTCGTTCGTCCAAATAATCTTTGTCCTGCTGTTATGCTGCCGAAATTCCGATCGTTCGTTCGTTCGATCATTCGATCGTTCATCGTTCGTTCATAGTTCCTATTCATCGTTCATCGTTCGTTCATAGTTCATATTCATCGTTCATCGTTCGTTCATAGTTCCTATTCATCGTTCATCGTTCGTTCATAGTCCCTATTCATCGTTCTTCCAGATAATCTTTGTCCTGCCGTTATGCTGCCGAAATTCCGGTCGTTCGTTCGTCCGATCATTCGATCGTTCGTCCGTTCGTTCATAGTTCCTATTCATCGTTCATCGTTCGTTCATACGAACTATTCACCATCACTATTCATCGTTACTATTCATCATTACTATTCACCGTTACGATTCATCATAGTTACTATTCATCGATGATACCTATAATCACTTTTCCGTCATCACTATTCATCGTTACTATTCATCGATCATCTGATCACCCCAAATTTCAACTACTCATCCGTCATGCTGTCCAGTCCACCTAAGACCAGCCAGACCCATATTCCAGTCATACGAACTCCGGTGACTGTGATTTTCCTTCTAGTAGGGAACTTCCCATCTGGTCATCCATCCCAGATTTCTCCAAGTTGAGCACGCTTAACTTTGGGATTCTTTCAAGCTAGACTTCCAAAAAGAAAGGCGAACCATGTTTGTATGGATATGTCTTCAATCCTATAAAACCTGGCCTAAGATACCACATCCCCCTTGAACCAGAATACCACAGCATTCCAGCTATTTGGGTCCTGCCTTACTATTGTCTGATGTGCACAGTAGGTAGGAACAGTTTCCACCAACATAAACCTCTACCCAAGAACAGCCCAAAAATAATTCCTCGCACCCCGCTCAAAAATATATTTGTATTTTTGATTTTCCAAATATCTCTAAATATTCAAATTCTAGAATATTTCTTTCCTTTTCTTTTTCTCCCTATGATTATAAAATCCAAAACTCCTCCATCCAAACTCAGATTTCAGTCATTCTTGTTTCTAAAATTCTTGTCAAACTATTCCCTATCCAACCATGTCATCCCTTAAGCATGGTTCATATTCCAGAAAACTCCCAAAATACTCTTGTCCCATATTCTGCCTATAACTCTCCTGTCCATGCTAAGTCGGACGATTCTTTCGTCACTATTCTCACCAATAGTGAACTTCACTGAGC
The DNA here is from genome assembly GCA_029449295.1 of Zea luxurians. Classification (NCBI taxonomy): domain Eukaryota; kingdom Viridiplantae; phylum Streptophyta; class Magnoliopsida; order Poales; family Poaceae; genus Zea; species Zea luxurians. Next base: position 69,564,433 of record JAOPSE010000016.1, on the reverse strand, counting down.
TACACCACATACACCCAGCTATAAATACACCCAGCTACCCTCTCCCACTCCACACACTCAACACCCTCAGCCAAGGCAAACACCCCACCCACTTAGTTACTCCGCTCTGCCGGCTACACGCACAGTGTCGCTTCGCCTCCAGTCCACCCTCCTGGTAAGCACCTCTGCTCCACCACTAGTAGTACCTCAACACCACATGACACAGATTCTACTCAAGACTCTGCCCATCCATATATCGCTATTCTGACCACTATACTAAATATTTGTTGGTATACTTGCTGGTTTGTTGTTTGCTTGTTCATGTTGCATAGTTATCGGAGCGTTCGTGCCGTCTCATGGAGGCCAGATCTGCAAGTCTACGCCAGGCAGTGGAGCTAGAAGCCAGTTCCGCGAGCTCCCCTTCCCCCTTCGCCGGATAAGCACGGCAAGCTCACTGGATCCCTTTGATGCATAAATTACCTATGATTTTTCAACCACAACCCTCAGCCTGTTATTTTATGCATAATATGATTTTGAGACAAGTTATTATGGCCACCCAGCCGCTTGCCGCAATCAATCCCTGATATAATTGTTACAAATGATTTGAGGAAAGGTGTGAGTTTTCAAAAGAAAATGCTTTTCAAAATGTGTTTGATGAAGGGTTTTCACCCTTATCACCTTTGAGTAGGGATGATCAGGGACTCCCTGGTTTAGGGGGGGCCTAAGGTGATGGCTCAGCTGGTTTAGGCGTGAGCAGAAGGATTGTCCCCTCATATAAGGACCGGTTTGTCATCCTTCACTACCTGTACTCATGATAAATACAACCACTCGAGACTGTGTGGGCAGTCACTCAATCTGAACTCGTACGGTCCAACCCCGAGGTTATGAAGGCTGGGGAGCACCGGGAGAGGGTAATGTTTTGTCCTGTTTGGGCATGGCGGTGGCCTGACTCCTTCCAGTATAACCATTAAGGTTAGGACGTGCGAGGAAAGAAAGAGATTCGGCATTCGGGTCTCACGACGGTGAGATCGCAGAAACCGGACTAGTGGGTAAAGTGTACCCCTCTTCGCAGAGTTTGAAAACCTATTCGAATAGTCTGTGTCCACTGGTATGGACGAGTCTGGTGTGGTATGGCAATTAGTGTTTTGTTTTCAAAAAAAGGGGTAAGTTTGAGAAAAGATGTTTTTAAAAGGTCCGGCGGTTTAGCCGTGAGCTATGGTGGACGGGAAGTCCAGTAGCTGTTTTTATAAATAAAAACTAGTGGGAAACTGCTAAGATACCTGGATGGTTTAGTCCAGGGGATTTTGTTCTATACTGAAAAACTTCCTGCTCCTTTGGAAGAGGATGCGCTTTGAAAAATGCAAAATGTTTTACAAAACAACCCTGCATCAAATATTGTTGTTTCTACAAAATATCCTGAGCTCCACATATTCCATGCATTATATCTGATTTTCCCATTCCGCGGGTGAAGGTGGGCTACTGAGTACGTTTGTACTCACCCTTGCTTATTTGTTGTTTTTCAGAGAAGGTGATCGTTGATCGGGTAAGAGTTGCGGCTGTTCCCAGCCTTGCCTGTGGCTGTTGGACCGCCGATTTGCTTCGCTGCGTATATCGGGCTGCTTCAGCCCCACTCTGATGTTATATCCCGAGTTGTGGTCCAACTCTTAAAGTTGTTCGCCACCTTTATAGGTTTGTCTCATTTAAGCAGATCTGGAATCATCTGTTGTATAAATGTGTTTACTAGCCTCCTAGGACTAGTAATTGTATCACATTTGAGTCCCAAAGGATTGGGGCGCTTCAATAGGTGAAGAGCAGGTAGTCCAGGAGGAGACCTACAATGAAGAGTACGAGCTTATCTAGGTGGCATCTCTCAGTCAGCTTGATGGCGCCAAGGAGTAACAATTAGTTCGCTTTATTGTTCTCATTTATTTTTGTAAGACTTCCGCTATGTAATAATGATATTTGTGACATTTATCTCTATACACTTTGTCATTATATGTGATGTTCTTCTTTGGCGCACATATAAGATGCACCTGGCTTTATCCCTTAAATCTAGGTGTGACAGTATCCGCAAGGTCATCATGGTATCAGAGGTAATGTTGACTGTAGGATGAAACCTAGATAGAACTAGACAAAACCCTTGCCTAGTTACCTTACTCTGATTCTTTCTATACCTATCTTGATCCTGTCTCACCTTTTGCTGTTCTACTCTAACTACTCCTACCTTTTCACTTCTAAGGACAAATGTGGATTTCACACTTTGGAATCCTACATCTAAGACCTCTTAAAGAGATAGAAGACCTAAGACAAATATATATATATTCTCTATCTAAAGTGTTGGATGATTGTTCTAATGATAAATGCCTGATTTGATTCTTTGATTGACAGAAATAGTATAGCAAGGCATTCTAGCATGTACCACCATAAGGTAATGTATTAGTATTAGTAGGTGACACACTAATCTACTGAGCCAATAAAACCTCCCAAAAGATCATGTCTCGTAATTACTCGTCTTATCTGCAATTCTATCTTACCATGTGTTCCTAACATAGATGGTCAATACCAGGAAGGGAGGCAGAATCGATCTACCTGCCAACCACCACAACAGGAGGATTGTTAGAAAACTGCAACCAGAGATGAGTTCTCCACCGGATCCTCCACCAGCTAGGACAGATCCAGTGGTTGCCGCTCAGATGCAGATGCTACAGCAGATGACAAACACGATGAATGAAATGCAAGCTCAGATAAGACAGAATGCCAGGAGATGCGTCAGGAAAGGTAGGAAATGTGTCAGGAGATGAGGCAAGAGCGATTGGAGCGGCAGCAATAACCATCACTACCTCCACCACCACCACCAACTCCACCACGGGACTAGGGATGAAAACGGACGAAAACGATCGAGAAAACACTGATATTGGTTTTGGTTTTGTTTTATAACAGCGGTACGAAAACGAAAACGAAAATGTTAGGGTTGGTATACGGTATCGAAATTACCAGTCATTCAAAAACAAAAAAATCGAAACGAAGATATGTCGAAAACGATCGACATATGATAAACTTGAGTCGGTAATTAACAAAAACAAATAATAAACTGAATGGCTTAATCCAAACATTAATATATATTAAGTTCATAGCATCAAAATAAACACATAATGACATTATTTGAGTGAGAAATTATATCTACACTCCAAAAGTGAAACCTATACTGAGTTGTCGCTGCCCTTTAACAATCCTATGTGCCTCACCGCACGACCTGCTGCAACTGGCCAACTGCAACCTCAAAGACAGAACCCAGGAACTGCAACCGCACGACCTGCTGCAACCGTGCGTCTTCAAAAGTTAGTCACCTCACCTGCACCTGCTTGCAAGCCAAGACCGAGGAGGAGCTAACCACGACCCGCGTGGAGACAAAGCTGCCTGCTTCCTGCTTCCTGCTTCAAAAGTGTGTTCAGCTCTCCATATTGGGCTTGGGCCTTGCCGCCTTGACACAAAACCGAATAGCCTAAACGGTATAAAAACGGGATTGTCCCGAACCAAAATGGTAACCGCAAAAACGAACGAAAAAACAGTCTGCTCGTTTTCGATACCGTTACCAAAGACAATCTACTCGTTTTCGTCCTGAAATCGAAAAGTACCCGAAGTATAAGAAAATGATCCGAAAAAACCGGTAATCAGAACGGGACGGTACGAGATTTTCTCGTACCATTTTCATCCCTACCCGGGACAAGCACCGGGAATTCATGAGTCACAAGCCACCTACATTCTTCAGCTCTCCAGATCCTTTACATGCTGATGATTGGCTGAAACCAGTGAAGATGCTTAATATCGCTCAATGCTCTGACCGGGAGAAGGTGCTCTATGCTTCGAATCAACTTACTGTCCTCGCTGCTGATTGGTGGAACTCCTACACTGCTGCCCATGCTACTGCCAATACTATTACCTAGGCAGAATTTGCTGCATAATTCAGAAACTACCACATTCCTGCTGGTCTGATGAAAATAAAGAAGGAATTCTTATCACTGAAGTAAGGCAATATGTCAGTTAGTGAATATCGTGATAAATTTATTCAGTTGTCGAGGTATGCTCCAGATGAGGTTGGTGATGGTGAAAGGAAGCAGGAGCATTTCATGGAGGGACTTGTTGGACCACTTCAGTATCAGCTGGTTGCTCACACTTTTCCATCTATAGTTATTGAACAACAAATGTGTTTAGCTGGGTGAGATGAAGAGGAAGGCTATCACCCAGGGGCAGGGGAGCAGTAGCATCCATCCTCGCTATGTTCCACCCCAGGGTACACCAGCTCGTCCTGGATGAGGGCAACGACCAGCTCAGTATACACCACAGGGACTCCACAAAATCCACACACTCGTCAAGCTGCCCCCATTGGTACCCCAGCGAGACCTACAGGACAGGGTACAGTCACCACTTGCTTCAAGTGTGGTGAGGTTGGGCACTACGCCAACGCTTGTCCAAAGAGGATCACCAACACACCCGCTCGAAGCAATGTCCAAGGCAAGCAACAAACTCCAGCTTCTGGCAAGGGATTCAGTAGTGCCAGAGTCAACCAAGTCAGTGCTGATGCTACTGCTGATGGAGCTGATATTGCTATTGGTACGTTTTACATTAATTTAGTTCATGCAGCCATATTATTTGATTCTGGAGCTACGCATTCGTTTATTTTTGCTCGCTATGTCAACACAAATGAGGTAACACTTCAAACTAAACAAAAACCACTGATAGTAATTACCCCTAAAGGGCCTACTGAAGAAAATTATATGACCAACAGATTAACACTGACAATTATGGGAAGGGAATTCCGGTCTATGCCTATAGTATTATAAGAAAGCAGTATAGATCTGATACTTGGTATGTCATCGTTAAGGAAAGCAAAGGCAGTTATACATTGTGCTAGGGGAACCGTAGAACTCACCAGTCCAAAGGGAGAAAGATTTGAAGTCATCATTACCATAACCCCCTCTACCAGACTCGTCGTGTATCTAGTGGATGGTAAATTTGTGGGCAGAAACATCCGTGAGGTTAGAGATTTCCCCGATGTCTTTCTAGAGGAGTTACCCGGGATGCCCCTAGATAGGAAAGTTGAGTTTGTTATTGATCTCTTACCTAGAACCGCTCCTATATCTAAAAGGCCATACAAGATGTCAGTAGAAGAACTAAAAGAACTTAAGAAACAGTTAACGAAGTTGCAGGAGGCGGGGTACATTCGTCCGAGTTCCTCATCTTGGGGAGCACCGGTTCTGTTTGTACAGAAGAAGGATGGTTCACAAAGGATGTGTGATGATTATAGATAACTTAATGATGTCACCATTAAGAACAAGTATCCTTTACCTCATATCGAAGACTTGTTTGATCAGATGAGAGGTGTCAGGGTATTCTCGAAGATTGATCTCAAATCGGGTTATCATGAAATGAATATTAGGCCTTATGATATTCCCAAGACGTCTTTCTCTACCCGATATGGTCTATGTGAGTTCACAGTCATGTCGTTTGGCTTGACTAATGCACCAGTCTACTTCATGAATCTGATGAATAAGGTGTTCATGGAGTATCTTGATAAGTTTGTCGTGGTATTCATCGACAACATTCTAATCTATTCCAAGAATGATAGCGATCATGAGGAACATCTGCGAATGGTGCTACAGAAGTTACGGGATAATCAACTATATGCCAAGTATAGCAAGTGTGAGTTCTAGATTGACAAAGTGCCATTCCTTAGACACATCATCTCCAATGGAGGAATATAAGTGGATCCTACGAAAGTGAGAGAGATAGTAGGATGGAACATACCGAGTTCGATTACTAAAATCCGGAGTTTCTTGGGACTCGCAGGCTATTACCGACGATTCATTGAGGATTCTCCAAGATTGCTAAGCCTATGACCTCACTATTAGAGAAGGGAAAGGAGTTTATGCGGTCTCGTGAATGTCAAGATAGTTTCAATCAACTGAAGTTAAGATTGGTGTCACCTCCAATGTTGATTACGCTAGATCTACAGAAGGGATTTGACATATATTGTGATGCGTGCCGCCAGGGCTTGGGATGTGTTCTTATGCAAGAAGGACATGTCATTGCCTACGCGTCTCGCCAGCTGCAGAAACATGAGTTGAACTACCCCACTCATGACTTAGAACTGGCAGCCATAGTGCATGCTCTCAAGATATGGAGGCATTATATAATGGGAACTAAGTGCCAAGTCTACACTAATCATAAGAGCTTAAAATACATCTTTACTTAGAAAGATCTCAACCTCGGGCAACGCCGTTGGTTGGAGCTCATTAAAGATTATGAATTGGAGATTCACTATCATTCGGGCAAGACGAATCTGATTGCGGATGCCTTGAGTCAGAAGGAGCATGTCCATGCAGCTATTATCGCCTAGTTACCCGATAAGTTGGTAGAAGATTTTAAACGACTCAACCTAGGAATAGTTGCACATACTGAAGAGATCACTATCGAAGTGGAACCTACCTTGGAGCAAGAAATACACAAGGGTCAGATCGGTGATGCTAAAATCCAAGAAATCAAAGATCTAATGGCTAAAGGTAGAGGTCCGGACTTCATGGAGGATGAGCAAGGCACAATATGGTTCAAGAACCGGATATATGTTCCTAAGATTGACAGCCTCCATGAGACCATACTGAAAGAAGCCCATGACTCAGACTATTCTATCCATCTTGGTAGCACTAAGATGTATCAAGATCTAAAGCAAAAGTACTGGTGGTATGGGCTAAAAAGAGATGTCGCTGCAAATGTGGTTGTGTGTGATGTATGTCAAAGAGTCAAAGCTAAACATCAAAGACTAGCTGGATTGCTACACCCGTTAAAAGTGCCTGAATGGAAGTGGGAAGAGATTGGTTTGGATTTCATTGTCGAGTTGCCTCGCACCCCGAAGGGTTATGATTCCATATGGGTGATCGTGGATAGATTGACCAAAGTGGCTCACTTCATTCTGGTCAAGACCACTTACAAGGGTTCTCAGTTGGCAGAGTTATATATGGCTCGAATTGTGTGCCTACATGGTGTACCGGAGAAGATTGTTTCTAAATGAGGATCACAGTTTACCTCAAGATTTTGGAAGAGCCTCCATGAGAATATGGATATGAAGTTGAACTTCAGTTCGGCTTATCATCCCCAAACTGATGGCCAGATTGAGAGAACTAACCAAGTACTTGAGGAAATGTTAAGAGCTTGCGCCCTAAAGCATGGAGGCAGTTGGGACAAGAGCCTACCATATGTTGAGTTCTCTTATAATAACAGTTACCAGGCCAGTCTGAAGATGTCACCATTTGAAACTTTGCATGGCAGAAAGTGTAGAACTCCTCTGTATTGGGATCAGACTGGTGAAAGACAGTTCTTTGGGCCTGAGATTATTTAAGAGCCAGAAAAAACAAGTTCTTATGATCAGGGAGAACTTGAGGATAGCACAGACTCGGCAAAAGAGTTATGTTGATAACCCAAGAAGACCACTAGAATTCGAAGAGGGTGACCACGTGCACCTAAAGGTGTCACCAATTCATGGGATGAGACGATTCAAAGTTAAGGGCAAGTTATCCCCACGCTTTATTGGACCCTTCAGAATCTTTAGGCGTGTTGGGGAGATGGCCTACCAGCTTGAACTACCAGATCATATGTTTGATGTACATGATGTGTTCCATGTATCTCAACTCAAGAAGTGTCTCCGTGTCCCGGAGGAACAGTTGCAAGAGCTCAGTGTGCAAGGTGATCTAACTTACACAGAGTATCCTATCAAGATCATTGACACTTTGACTCGGGTCACAAGAAATAAGGTGATAAAAATGTGCAAAGTGCAATGGAGTCAACTTGGTAAAGATGAGGCTACTTGGGAGAGAGAAGAAGAGCAACGAATAGAGTTTCCCCACCTCTTCCCTAGTTCCTCTTAATCTCGAGGCCGAGATTATTTTTAGGGGTGTATGATTTGTAATACCCAATTTGTAAATAATAAGAAAAGAGTTGATCTCATTATATGTTTTGCCCTCTACTTAATAGAACATGGGAATAACCATATTTAAAGTGAATAATTAACTAATAAAATACTATATGCATCATGTTGGAGTTTATGTGTTTGTGTATCTATAAATAATGATAATAATATTAATAACAATATATTAGTGCCCAAATTGGGATTTAACACCAAACTTACCACTTAGAAATTGAAAATGATATAAAGAACAAGGGAAATACTATATAAATATAAATAATATATATATAAATAAATAAATGCACCTGTTCATACTCGTAGGTGAATTTGCCTATTTGATCCAAATATGAAATCCACAACAATATTTGAATTCAAGTTGAAATTCAAAAATCAGAAGAAAAGAAAACAGAAAAACAAAAAGAAAAAGAAAAATAAGAAAAAATCTACCTAGGTCGTTACCCTGAACCTGGCCCATCTTCGATGTTAGCACGTTCGGCCCAACTGGCGCCACACCACGCCGACAGGCGGGCCCACCCTGTCTGCCTAACCCGCATGCGCCCGTCTTCTGTGTCTCACTACGTGGCCGGCCCCACAATCCGGTTGTAGACACTGCTGCGTGGGCCATTTATTGTACTTCTTCCCCCGCACGACGCACGCCCAATAGAACTCTCCTCTCCCCTCCGCAAACTCCAAGCGCGTAACAAACCCCTCCCAAAGCTTCGTGTCACCCTCATAGGGGTATATACGAAGCCTCTCAACCGTCCGCTTTGCTACTCACTTTGATTATCGCCGAAGAGAGCCAAGGGTCGGTGAGCTAAGAGATCGGCTGCACCCGCCACCGTGCGCCCTTTGATTCGACGCATTGTTGGAGAATCATGGGGTGGGCTGGTGATCTAGTGGTGCATCGTGGCGTAACAGTGGGAGCTTTGGGCGTTGCGGTGACTTGGACTAAAGGGAATCCGTCACCGGACTACGGCCAAGCTCCTGATCCGCCCTGCGCCATGAACTGAATTCCATCGCCCACTTCCTTCCCTGTAAGTTTGTCTATTGCAATCAACTTGTCCTTTGTCGCGTGTAGAGTGTCTCAGATTTGAGGTTGGTGCACTGATGCGTGTGTCACGAATCGTCGGTGATGTCCTCCAATGTGGCCGTGGCACGGTGCCGCCCTCGGGGTGTTGGGTGATGAGCGCGGCGGGGAAGGCCGATCTCGGGTGGTAGATGCGCGGATCAATGGCCCTGGGCGTACCGAGTCTGGGGGAAATCTGGGCCATTGGATTAACTGCAACCTGTTCGGATCCGATTTGGGGTATTTTGAATCTGGATCGTCGACCTAGGAACGAACGAGTTAGATCGGGCCGTGTGCCGCCATCAGTGGATCGGCTTCGGACCGTTGGATCTAAATGCAAGGATCTACGTGTTATACCGATTCAATAGATCATGGATCTAATCTGTGTCGTACGCTCTAGATCAGACGGCCGAGAACCGATAATACCCTTTCGCGAGGTACATTTTGCATTAAGAGACCCCCTGTTTCTGTTAAATGAACCCGCCATCCACTGCTTATACAAAATAATTACACTTGTGTCTGCAAATTTGTAAGCAGACCCCTGAACTCTCTGCTAATCGTGTGTGTAGTCCAGACACTTAATAAATCAACTAAATTAATATAGAAAAGGATTTTTGTATTAAAATAATTTCAGAAACTTGTATAATTCATAGAAAATTCATTTTAACTTCTTTTTAACCTGTTCCAGTTGCATTAATTTGGTATTAATATTGTTTATCACTTGGTAACTCTGTTTTAGCATCAAACCTAGATTAAAATTACTCACTTAGTTATTTCTGTACCAAACACATCAAACCTTTGAAAAATCATAACTTATTATCCGTGACTCCGAATTTAGTGATTCTCGAACTACGATCTCGTTACGATGCATAGAATATTATCATGCATTATATCTCTCGGTTTGGTGTGATGTTAATTTCCCCTATACTATGTTTGTTTGTATTGTTTCGAGTAGACGACCAAGTGATCGAGGACCCTGGTACCCAGCAAGTGAAAATTGCTGAGCAGGAGCTCGTTGAAGGCAAGTTGTGCCCTTGACCACTTTTATTTACCCAATAATGTTCTCTATAATCATTTTGGCATGCATAGACTTAATTTTGATGCGACCCAATAGGTCGCCCTAGTTTGGTCATCTTTACACCTTGTTTACCCCTGAACTTTTATGTAGTCTTTGCTATTGCTGTATGTGGTTTGGGGTGTTAAGATAACTATTACACATGGTCATTCTTTATTATTATTGTTCTATTATGTTTATGATAAGATTATTATGTTAATTGCAACATGGAGCTTAACTTGAGAAACACGTGCCACCACAAGGGTGGAATGGGACGCCCTTGGCTGAGTAATTAGGAAAGCTAGTGGAGGTCTACCTTACCCGAAAGGGGCAAGGGCAGTAGGGGAGTTATCGGTGTTGGGAGGTTCTCGGTTTGATTTTGCTGCGATGGCGGTCAGACGGGGGATTCCTCTATTGCGCTCCCTAGAAACTATAGCGGGTTTTCTTAAGCTAGTAGAACTTTGTAAAGGCCTATAGTGTTACCCTGCCTAGTCTCCTCGGTAGAGATGAATGGGACATCTAGACCCCTTGGCAACAGGGTGACATGACTTGTGGGTAAAGGGTACAACCTCTGCAGAGTATAAAACTAGTATACAAGCCGTGCTCGCTGTCATGGGCAGCTCAGTACTCTCACATGATTAATTTATGGAATTAAATTCAATTTGTCATTTGCACCGCATTGTGGTTTTATTGTTAATTTTGATCTATTATTACTCTGGTTTGGTATCTACTTAAATTTAGTAATTGTTAATAAAATTTGACCAACTTATTAAAAGCAATGCTCAACTTTAACCCTTATTTGTGATCATCCTCACACTTCACATGAGCTCCCACCTTTGGTGAGTTCATGCACATTATTCCCCACAACTTGTTGAGCTATGATCTTTTATGATCTCACCCTTGCGATATATAAACCTCTCCACAGGTGAAGAGCAGGTAGTCCAGGAGGAGGCCTACAACTAAGAGTACGAGCTTATCTTGGTGGCATCTTCCAGTCACCTTGATGGCGGCAAGGAATAATAATTAGTTCGATTTATTGTTCTCATTTATTTCTGTAAGACTTCCGCTATGTAATAATGATATTTGTGACATTTATCTCTATACACTTTGTCATTATATGTGATGTTCTTCTTGGCGCACATATGAGATGCACTCGGCTTTATCCCTTAAATCCGGGTGTGACAGTATCTTCAAGGCCATCATCCACCGTGGCTGGGAGCTTCTGCGTCGCCATGTCCAGTAAGTGATCCCTCGCTAGCTTCGTTGAACTCCCCGCTACGTGTAACCCTCGTTCGTATATGCGTTGGAAGGCCAGGTTGCCGGATCACTTAAGCCGGCATGCGTTCATCGTGGGAGCTCGGCAGCGCTGCCCTGGGTTTTCGTGGTGTTGGGGAAGAAGCTCCGGCACTGTTGGATGTGCATGGGACGGTCCATATTAGACAGGCTGATACCCCTTTCGCCCCTTTGATCGCGGACCGTTGATCGGGATCCTACGCGTGGATCGGTTATCCGAGGGTCGAGAATAAAGGATGACGTGGGCATGTGATGGTCATTGGATCATGATCTGATGGACAACATCACATACCAGTTCATATAGAGGTACATATAATCATGACTGTCTAGTCTTGATCGGATGGCCTGAACACGTTGGTGCCCCTTGGCGCGACCACTTTGCTAAAGAGACCTTCAGGATAGTAAAAATGAATCTGTCGTCCTGAGCCGGTGTAAAGTAATTACGAAAGAGCCCTAAACTTTTATATAGTGGACCCTATAATATCTAGTAATTGTGCTCGCAATCCATAGTCATAAGGGATATACAAAAATAAACCAAAAATAATTTTTAGTATAAAAATAATTCTAGAACCTTGTTTAATCCATACTTAATCTGTTTTAATTCCTTTTTGATCCATTCTAGTTGCATTAATTTCATATTAATATCGTTTATCATCTAGTAACCTTAGTTTGCTATGAAACCCATGTTAAAATGATGCACTTAATTTCTTTTATATCTAACAATTAAATATTCAGAAAATCATAACTCTTTAATCGTAACTCCGAATTTAGTGATTCTCGAACCTACGATCTCGTTGCGATGCATATAACATTATTATGTAGTATGTTCACATGTTTGGTGTGATATTAATTTTGGCCTATACTATGTCTATTTGTAATGCTACGGGTAGCAGCTAGGTTACGAGTCACATGAAGACCAAGTTGGTGAAGTGTCTGAGAATCTCGAGTTTAAGGAAAGTTGTGCCCTTGATCACTTGTACTTAGTAGTTGCTAATAAAACTTTGACCAACTTTAAAAGCAATGCTTAGCTTTAACCATCTCCTTTAGTAAGCCTTACACTTCATATGAGTCCCACTGTAAGTGAGCTCATACACATTATTCCCCACAACTTGTTGAGCGATGAACATATGTGAGCTCACCCTTGTTGTACTCGCATCCCCCAGGTCAAGGACAGGTACCACAAGAAAAGGAGCATGAAGGATGTCGCGATGAGTTCGTAAGAGGTCTAGGCCGTCGTCTCCCAGTCAACTATGGTTGTTGGATCGTCGTCTTCGTATGATGTAATTATTTAGTTATTTTGTACAGAACTCGTATTATGTAGTAATGATGTGACATTTGTTTCTATACCATGAGTCATCATATGTGTGAGACTTGGTCCTAGCACACATGTGAGTTGCGTCCCGGTTGGCCCCCTAATTCCGGGTGTGATAGAAGTGGTATCAGAGTAATGTTGACAGTAGTATGTAACCTAGATGGAACCGGACAACACTTACCTACTTACCTTTGCTACTCTGATTCCTTCTAAACTTTTCTTAGTCTTTTCTCATATATTGTTGCTTTACTCTGATTACTCTTACCTTTTCTCTTCTAAAGACAAATGTGGATTTCACACTTTGAAATCCTATACCTAAAGATACTCTTAGGAATAGGAAACCTAATCTTAGGAACAAAAAAACAAAACTATTTTTTGTAGGTACCAATGCACTTGAATGCTTGTTCTTATGATTATTGTCTGATTTGGTTCTTTGATTGAGTGTGATGGGTTATGGAGTAATGTCCACAGTTGCATCTAAATACATATAGGCATAAAAATATAGTTAGAAAGATAGATTATCCCCCATATAACAAAACAAATAGATCTATCTTATAGACCCATTTTACCTTAAAAAGATTCCATCTTATTCTAATAGATCTATCTAATCTCAAAAGATTCTCTCTTACTTTAAAGGAATCATCTTGTCTTAATGAGTATACTTATCCCATCCTAGAATAACAAACATGATCTAATCCAAGTTACTTAGATCTCGCTAATCTAATCTAGAAATGTCCAATCCAATCTAGATCTCATCTAATATAATATGATCTAATCCAAAATGAGTTACCTAATAGGTTAGTTAATACTAGTGAAATAGATTAGATCCTACTCCTATAAAACATGTTTAACATAAATTGGTTCCTTAGACCAACTCATCCATGAACAAACGACTTAACCAACATGTTCATGATGACCATCCATTTCAACCTAACATCAAACCAGATCTTGACCTACTTAATGTAGTTCCTCCTACCCACAACTATCTTAGTAATATGACCTTAGCTCGGATGGAGACACCAAGAGCCAAGAAGGAAGAGAAGATCAACCTCGACAAGGAAGGATACGAGTCCAATCCAACTTTGAGAGGAATCAAGATCCACAGTCCAGGATGGAGTCTTTCCTCACCCTAATCTTTCTTACCTCAAACTATTCTTTATCTAACCATATCTCACCCTGCCTTAGTGGCCTGACACAAAAGATGCTTATCCTCTTCTAATCAACCACTAATGAATAAAAAAATCTTGATTTTAGAACCAATCAAAAACTAGAATCTAATTTCACAAACCAATCATGATTTTAGAACCAATCAGAAAATAGAATCTAATTTCACAAACCAATCTTTCTATAACCCTTTTCTTACTAATCTCAAGGACGAGATTATTTTCAATAGGGGTAGAATTTGTAACACTCAAAAACACATTTTGATGATTTAAAGAATTCTCTAAAATATTTGAGATAAAATGTCTTCTAATAGTGATTTTTATTTCTTTATAAATTATATTCCTCTAAATAAGTGAAATAAAGGATATTCATTTTTATTAACTTAAAATTTGATCACATACTCAAAAGTAATATTTCTCCTAAAATGGAAAGAATGTGTGCATGGCACATTTTGAGCCTTTAACTAAACAAGGGAATAAAATAATTATTATAAATATATAAGTTTATAAAATTATATATTTTGCATTCATGCCAATATTTTGGATGTTGCATTTAGATTAGAATTTGAAACTCATATTTGAACTTGAATTTGGAATGTGGAAATTAAAATAGAAAAGAAAACCTAAATAAAAATAAGAAAAAGATAACAAAAAAGGGGAAAAGGCTTACTAGCGTCTGAGCCGAATTCGGCTCCCTACCGACCCAACTTGCCCTGGCCGCACGACGTCTGCCACCTAGGGCCCGCCGCATAGGGTCTTATTCCTCCCCCTGACCGCAGCCTAAAAGAGCTAAGTGCACTCTGATCTTTAGTTTGGGTTGTTCCCATGTTTGGAGATATTCTATGTGACCTTTGCAGGATGTTGGAGCTCAGAAATGTTAGTCTAGATCAAGTTAAGCTGACTTTATGATTTATGAGTCCAACATCAATCTTAAGCATGTCAAATGCTATAGAAGTAAAAATCAAAGAGAAGGTATGTTTCTAGACTTAGTACAGTGGTTTTTGTGTACTAACGTATTTGTCTAAGTGTTAGAAACAGAGAAAAGAAGAAATGAAAAGAGATGCAAAAGGCTTGGCTGTGTACAGCCAAGACTCAGCTCAGTCTGGCACACCGGACTGTCCGGTGGTGCACCGGACAGTGTCCGGTGCGCCAGGCTGAACTCTGGTGAATATGTTTAATGAATAAGGGGGAGTTTTTATAGTGTGTTTTCCTCCTCAACACCCTGCTGTCCCTTGACATCATCCTATGTTCTTACTTGAATATGGTTTTGGTGTTTGATGTCAAAGGGGGAGAATTTGTGCATTAAAGCTTATCTCAAACTGAGAGGAAAGCCTATCCTAAGGGGTGATGTGTTAGTTTGAGCATTGTTGGTGTGTTATTGTGGTTAATTGATAATTCTTATCATATGCTTCTTGCAGTATTATATGTGTTGCATCATATGGACTAGTGCTTCCGCTGCTATGAATTAATTGGCATCTATTGTGTTCATTCTGTAATAGATATTCATGTGGGTAATGGTGCATGTGGTTAATAGGTTAATGGTGCTTTAAGATTGCTTTAAATTGGTATCTTAGTTTAATTTGGTATCTTAATGGTGAATAGTAGTAGGTTGATATTCCTGTGATATATCCACTCAATTGAATGGTGTTTAACTCTGATTCTGTGCATTTGTGTGTTATACGCATCCCACAGGTGCTAAGGTGTAGCAATGCTTCGATTTAGCCTAAGTATGTGCATTTTGGCATTTAAGGCAAAAGATAAGATTTTAATGTAAGCACATATTTAGGGGGGAGCATTCTACAATCTTAGAACTCAAAACTTGTGCTTTAAATTTCACTCTTATGTAAGCTTTAATTGTGTTGCCATCAATCACCAAAAAGGGGGAGATTGAAAGCTCTCTTGTGGGTTTTGGTGTTTGGATGACAACTCAATTAAAGGACTAACAAGTGTACTAAGTGTTGAACAGGTGCTTAATGTAAATCTAACAGGGTTCAACACAAGTGAACAAGTGTGATGGTCCAAGGACTAGATGATGGATAGATAATGGGCATCACAAGTAAGACAGACATTGCATAAATTGAGACTCGGGTGCGTAGCTCGGAGACAACTGATCAAGCCAAGGATGGAGGCAAGAAGAGCTTCGAGGTACCAAGTGCACGGGAGAAGGTCAAAGAGGCTGAGGAACCCAAAGCCAAGGGTGAAGAAGAAGACTTGCAAAGTCAAGGGTGATCGAGTTGAGAAGAGCTATGGCACATCAAGGATCACTAAATAAGGACGTGACTTACAACCAATGAGGAAACTTCTATAGTTATGTGGTGTAAGTCATAAGGCTCAAGATCAAGCTCTAAGAAAGGAACAAAGTCACTAGAAGAAGAACAAATGTCAAAATAAGAACTGGAAGCAGCCTAAAAGAGCTAAGTGCACTCTGACCTTTAGTTTGGGTTGTTCCCATGTTTGGAGATATTCTATGTGACCTTTGCAGGATGTTGGAGCTCAGAAATGTTAGTCTAGATCAAGTTAAGCTGACTTGATGATTTATGAGTCCAACATCAATCTTAAGCATGTCAAATGCTATAGAAGTAAAAATCAAAGAGAAGGTATGTTTCTAGACTTAGTACAGTGGTTTTTGTGTACTGACGTATTTGTCTATGTGTTAGAAACAGAGAAAAGAAGAAATGAAAAGAGATGCAAAAGGCTTGGCTGTGTACAGCCAAGACTCAGCTCAGTCTGGCACACCGGACTGTCCGGTGGTGCACCGGACAGTGTCCGGTGCGCCAGGCTGAACTCTGGTGAACAGGCCGCTCTCGGGAGAAGTCTGGCGACGTACGACTATAATTCACCGGACTGTCCGGTGGTGCACCGGACTGTCCGGTGAGCCAACGGTCGGCTGGGCCAATGGTCAGCCGCGCAATCCGCGCGTGACGCGTGGCCGAGCCAACGGTCAGATGGAGGCACCGGACTGTCCGGTGTGCACCGGACAGTGTCCGATGCGCCAATGGCTCCAAGAATGCAACGGTCAACTGCGCCATTTTTGGAAGGAAATCGGGCACCGGACAGTGTCCGGTGGTGCACCGGACTGTCCGGTGCGCCACCCGACTGAAGGCAAGATTTGCCTTCCTGGATTGCTTCCAACGGCTCCTAGGCCCCTTGTGCCTATAAAAGGGACCTCTAGGCGCCTCAATCAGGATAGAAGTGCAGCCAACAAGTGTAGACATCACTCTGATCAATTCTCACTCTCCCTCTTGTGTGTATCTCTCTAGTTTGTGTAGAAGGCAAAGCTATAAGCCTTTAGAGAGTGGAGAAGAGCTGCTAAGAGCTAGAGCAAGGTCTTGAGCATATCGTTACTCTGTCCAAGTGCTGCCAAGAAGATTGTAAGCAGCCACGGTTTCGTTGTAACAAACTCAACATAGTGGAAGGCTCTATCTGTCTGACTGACAGATCTGAGCAAATGGAGGAAGGAGTTGAAATTGACTCCAAGCCCAGGTGTGGCTAACTCCAACGAGGACTAGGCAAGCATTTCAGGCTTGGCCGAACCTCGGGATAAATTCCTGTGTCCACGTGCTCTGCTCTGTGTGCTGATTCTGTCTTATTCAGTTCTTACTTCTGCACTTCACTGCTTACTTGTGGTACTAGCTTTCTTTGAAGTGCAGGATATTCTTAAGACAGGAACTTCAATTCCGCTGCAACCTACTCGAAGGGTTCTTCACTCCACAGCGATCCTGTCTTCGAGTAGAGTAAGATTTAAGTTTTAAAGTGATAATTTTTATTCGCCTATTCACCCCCCCCCCTCTAGGCGACATCCAGATCCTGTTCCCGGGCAAAGGGAACTTTCAATTGGTATCAGAGCTAGGCCTCTCCAGTGTGGGCTTAGCCGTCCGGAGATGACGATGTCGTCACAAGAGGTAACTGTAGAACTTCTTTTAGGCAATGGTTCTAATTACAAATCTTGGTCTGTCTCTATTTATAATGCCTTCATGCATGTTGATCCTGATTTGAGACAGGTCTTTAGTAGAAGTATTTTCTCCTATGATATTAGTAAAAATCCTTCTAATGCTGAACTAAGATGTTTATCTCTCAATCACCGTGCTTGCAACATCTTGGTCGACTCTCTTTCTAGAAGTGCTTATTTTGCCATCATGAATAGTGATAGTGATTTATTTGTTGATGCTCATGATTAATGGAGTAGAATTAAATGAAAATATTCTGTGTAAAATTGTAGTGCTCCTACTCCCTATGTTACTTATGATACTAACCCTTCAAAGGGAGAAGAAAAGTGTTGGGCACCAAACGATGAATCCACCTCGTCGACAGGTTTGTTCTCCACTAGTAATAAATGTCTTATTGCTAACAATGACGGTGGAGACGAAAGCCGTGATGAGGAGGAATATGAGGATGACAGCGAGGATGAATCTTCATCACCACAAGGTACATTTTCCTATATTGCTTCCACTAACATTAAT
This sequence comes from Zea luxurians, assembly GCA_029449295.1. NCBI lineage: Eukaryota > Viridiplantae > Streptophyta > Magnoliopsida > Poales > Poaceae > Zea > Zea luxurians. Next base: position 69,546,149 of record JAOPSE010000016.1, on the reverse strand, counting down.
GACAGGGAAAATGAGACCGATGATGTGGAAGAAGAGGAGATTCGCCGTTTCTACATCCATCTCGACAAAGAGGACAAAGCACTCTTAGTTAAACCGTTGAGAAGGAACAAGGAACAAGGCGAGACGCTTCTCAGGCTAGAGGAGGCACTCATCAAAACAAACAACAGCCTGGAGAAGATGACCAAAGAACATGAGGAGCTAAAGTGCTCTCATGATGATTTGGTCCAACGGTATGATTCAATTTTATTTAAATAAAGAAATAATGATGACGCTTTATCTGGTGTTGCTCAACTTAAAATGGAAAATGTCATGCTTGAGAGACAAGTAGAATTGTTAAGTCATGATAAACTTGCTCTAAATGAAAAATATAATTTATTGTCTTGTTATCATGAAAATCTCTTGGATAGACATATCATGCTTGAAGTTGCTCATGAGGTTGTAATTACAAACTTAAAGTCATGTGAACCTCATTCATGCACAAGTGCACATTTGGATAATATATCACCATGTGCTAACCCCTGTGGCTCAAAAGGAAGCGAATGTCTGAATGAGCAACAAGTTATAGGATCAAAAAGGAATTTGCTTGGGAACAAGAAACAAAGACAATTAAGGAGAAGACGCCATGCTCAACTTCCTCAAGATATCTGCGAAAACGTGGTGAAGAAGCTTGAGGAAGGAGAAACCGCAGCAAGGGTCAAACTCCTTGAAAAAGATGTTCCTAAAGCAATAAGTGAAGCAATCAACATGATACAGGAAAAAGGTAATGATTCAATTAATCATGTTATTTGCACTAATAATTTCTCTATGTCATCTAAAAGTAACAAGAGAAGAGGAAAACGGAGATGCTTCAAGTGCAAGGCATTAGGCCACCTCATCGCATCTTGTCCATACAAGGACAAGGACGAAGGGACAAGGAGATGTTTTGGATGCAACAACAAGGACCACATGATCACTTCATGTCCGGTCATGAAGAATCAAAGATGTGCATTCTCCAAGATGACTCTCACTAAGGAAAATGACAAACAGCAAGCGTCATGTCAGGTTGAGCGACGTTTCTACTACAAGTGTGGTGAGCAGGGTCATCTATCCAAGGTATGTAATAAAGGTAAGGTTCCTAAGCAAGTGAATTTGTCTCAATCTCATTCGCTTAGGAGACCCAAATCATACACTTGTGCTAGATCTATAACGAGATCACCTAGAACTAGCACAAAGACTATTTGGGTACCAAAAGGCACTTTTAGTTGAACGTCATGGACCCATCCTGAGATGGGTACCAAACTGTGCTAACTAGACCATGCAGGTGCCTTGAGATGGACTGGAGACCATGGGAGAGCTTAAGACGGTTAACTCAAACTCTATGCTTAAGCTGTTAATTGTTTTGGTGTTTATTCATTGACCCAAGGTTGAATTATTGTGAGACACTAATCCCATGTTCATCTCAAGTGAAATAAGTTGTAGAGGTCCTTAATCATTATTGGTGAATCAAGCAAAGGACCTTGATTATGCATCTGGCTCTCCAAAGGATGGTACTTGTGCTTCTTAAGTACATCATCAGTATTACTCTTGAAAGTTGATTGTCGTGCTATCTGTCCTTGGAGTAGTTACGCTTTTAAGATTGCTCGTGTTGAACCTTGTTAATAATTGATTCATGATTTCAAAGATCACATTCATGTTTGCTTAATCATGACTGGGTGCTCTATAAGTCATATATTTTGAATCATTCATTGGGTAGCTTATCATTTGAGATATTTACCATGATTAATCCTTTATGTGTTCATGAATAAACCTGTATCCTTTTGTAAATCATGCTATACGTGTGTAATGAGTAACCTATGTGTGCAAGCATGACATCTTGTTTAGTCCATGTTCACATGATTACCCTATTTTGGCACTATGTGTTATGCCTCTAATGCATCCTCTCGAACTATGAAGTGCATAATCAATAGGGAACTTGTGGTAATAACTGGTGCTCTCATGGCCATACAAGTAAAAGGCAAAGGTATGGAAAATGGAACTATGCAATTTCATTAAATATCTTGAAGTTCCATTGATTGTGATCATAGCTATGTTCTTACATTTCATAGGTAGTATCTTGGCTTAGGTGACTTATGCCTTAAAATGTTGTTTCTCTTGGTGTACCTAAGAAAATTTTTCTTAATCTTGATGTGATTAGACATTGTGCTTTATTTGCATTATCTTGTCGTTTTCAATTGGCATATATGGTGAAATGATTATCATGTATGAAGCATGCCTAGGTTGCTTGTAAAATGTTATACTTCTTGAGGCATGCATTGTTGTATTAAGTCAACCTTTCATTTGGTATTCAACTGGTATCTCTTTGTGATGAAATTGAGAGTATGCCTTGACCAAGATATGTTGTGATCCCCTCTAGTTCTGAGAAAGCTAGAATGTGCAAAGTGCAAGTTATTCAAATACTTGATGCACAAGTTTAGGGGGAGCACACATAACTTGTGTCTTTTGAGACTAATTGTTTCTTGAGCGATCTTGTATAGTCTCAAGGTGGAAAAGAGAAGATGAGCAAGAAATGGAGCAATCAGGATTTGGGTACCTCTGTAAGTCAAGAAATTGGTATCTTAAGTTGTGAGTAATTGCATAGTTTTAGATTGCTCATGCTCTATAATATTTGGTGATACTAGATGCTTATCCTTAAATATCATGGAGCTATGATAATAAATGACCTTTTCAATTGGTAGCCATGATAGTTTGCTTAAATTGACATCTTTTGATAATCACTAGAATAGAAGCTTCATCATGTGCCACAATACTATAACTTGCTCTAAGCTTGGTGTCTTAGCAACAAGAAAAGGTTAGGATAAAGGATCAGGCACAAGTGTGGAGAAGCTCCCGAGAGATTAATACTTTCAAGATGGGAAGTACATCACAACATGGTAAAGGTACAAAAGGAAGTATTGATATTTTGCGTAAATGTATCTTAATATCTCTGGTGCATATGTTTAATGAATAAGGGGGAGTTTTTATAGTGTGTTTTTCCTCCTCAACACCCTGCTGTCCCTTGACATCATCCTATGTTCTTACTTGAATATGGTTTTGGTGTTTGATGTCAAAGGGGGAGAATTTGTGCATTAAAGCTTATCTCAACCTGAGAGGAAAGCCTATCCTAAGGGGTGATGTGTTAGTTTGAGCATTGTTAGTGTGTTATTGTGGTTAATTGATAATTCTTATCATATGCTTCTTGCAGTATTATATGTGTTGCATCATATGGACTAGTGCTTCCGCTGCTATGAATTAATTAGCATCTATTGTGTTCATTCTGTAATAGATATTCATGTGGGTAATGGTGCATGTGGTTAATAGGTTAATGGTGCTTTAAGATTGCTTTAAATTGGTATCTTAGTTTAATTTGGTATCTTAATGGTGAATAGTAGTAGGTTGATATTCCTGTGATATATCCACTCAATTGAATGGTGTTTAACTCTGATTCTGTGCATTTGTGTGTTATACGCATCCCACAGGTGCTAAGGTGTAGCAATGCTTCGATTTAGCCTAAGTATGTGCATTTTGGCATTTAAGGCAAAAGATAAGATTTTAATGTAAGCACATATTTAGGGGGAGCATTCTACAATCTTAGAACTCAAAACTTGTGCTTTAAATTTCACTCTTATGTAAGCTTTAATTGTGTTGCCATCAATCACCAAAAAGGGGGAGATTGAAAGCTCTCTTGTGGGTTTTGGTGTTTGGATGACAACTCAATTAAAGGACTAACAAGTGTACTAAGTGTTGAACAGGTGCTTAATGTAAATCTAACAGGGTTCAACACAAGTGAACAAGTGTGATGGTCCAAGGACTAGATGATGGATAGATAATGGGCATCACAAGTAAGACAGACATTGCATAAATTGAGACTCGGGTGCGTAGCTCGGAGACAACTGATCAAGCCAAGGATGGAGGCAAGAAGAGCTTCGAGGTACCAAGTGCACGGGAGAAGGTCAAAGAGGCTGAGGAACCCAAAGCCAAGGGTGAAGAAGAAGACTTGCAAAGTCAAGGGTGATCGAGTTGAGAAGAGCTATGGCACATCAAGGATCACTAAATAAGGACGTGACTTACAACCAATGAGGAAACTTCTATAGTTATGTGGTGTAAGTCATAAGGCTCAAGATCAAGCTCTAAGAAAGGAACAAAGTCACTAGAAGAAGAACAAATGTCAAAATAAGAACTGGAAGCAGCCTAAAAGAGCTAAGTGCACTCTGACCTTTAGTTTGGGTTGTTCCCATGTTTGGAGATATTCTATGTGACCTTTGCAGGATGTTGGAGCTCAGAAATGTTAGTCTAGATCAAGTTAAGCTGACTTGATGATTTATGAGTCCAACATCAATCTTAAGCATGTCAAATGCTATAGAAGTAAAAATCAAAGAGAAGGTATGTTTCTAGACTTAGTACAGTGGTTTTTGTGTACTGACGTATTTGTCTATGTGTTAGAAACAGAGAAAAGAAGAAATGAAAAGAGATGCAAAAGGCTTGGCTGTGTACAGCCAAGACTCAGCTCAGTCTGGCACACCGGACTGTCCGGTGGTGCACCGGACAGTGTCCGGTGCGCCAGGCTGAACTCTGGTGAACAGGCCGCTCTCGGGAGAAGTCTGGCGACGTACGACTATAATTCACCGGACTGTCCGGTGGTGCACCGGACTGTCCGGTGGTGCACCGGACTGTCCGGTGAGCCAACGGTCGGCTGGGCCAATGGTCAGCCGCGCAATCCGCGCGTGACGCGTGGCCGAGCCAACGGTCAGATGGAGGCACCGGACTGTCCGGTGTGCACCGGACAGTGTCCGATGCGCCAACGGCTCCAAGAATGCAACGGTCAACTGCGCCATTTTTGGAAGGAAATCGGGCACCGGACAGTGTCCGGTGGTGCACCGGACTGTCCGGTGCGCCACCCGACTGAAGGCAAGATTTGCCTTCCTGGATTGCTTCCAACGGCTCCTAGGCCCCTTGTGCCTATAAAAGGGACCTCTAGGCGCCTCATGTGGCAGAACCACCCGAATTATTCCAGCTTAAGTGCCTAAGTCACGCCTCAGGGGCCGTAACACACTTAATTCGGAATAACCCGTCAGTCCCTCAGATCTAGTCTGATAGAGCCACTTAACCAGGATCAAATTCCACAATCTCACTCGAAGGTGAGTCACAGAAGAAATACAATAAAACAGGAAACCTCAAATTAAGTACTGAGTTATTACATAAATCGGAGTTTTTGAGTAGCAAATAAGAGTTCACAAAATAAAGTGCAGCGGATAATCGATGTCGTCGGTATCGAGGAATTGGGCAAGGCCTAGCCCACTACTCCTCGTGCTCCTCTCCTGCTGGGGCAACATCCCACTCGACCGTCCAACCCGGTGGCAGGGTGGTAGGCCAAGTCACACCATCAACCATTTCCTGAATGGTACCTGCAAAAATTATGCCACAAGCAAGGCTGAGTATACTAATACTCAGCTAGACTTAACCGGTGTGAGGAGTCTACTCCTCTACCTCTAGACTATGCCGTTGTTTGGCTGAAGGGTTTGGTTTGCCAAAAGCACTAGCTGTTTCTAAAATCAGTTTTTTTAGCTTTTCAAATTCTATCATCATCAGCTTAGCTAGATTTGCTCCTTCTAAGCATACATGGTGACAAGCATTTAATTCAATCAACAAGTTATCTCATGTAACCCCATTTCACTTCTTACTCGATGCAGTACAAGGAATCAAGCAGTCTCATTAGCTGCGAGAAGCAGACGATTCGAATCGAGTTTTAACCTTGCAAGGTAAACCTAAACACACGGCATGTCAGGGTACTCCGACCCCACACATGACAATCGTCCCCATCGATTCCCCGTTCGCGTCCAGGCCTCACCGCCTTGGCATACAATGCTCCACTGACCCCGGCTGCCGCCGTGTAGTGACCGCACTTGTACATACCATAGCTAGCATGGGAGACCCAGTCTCAGGTCGCATGAGGGATAAAGTCCGCGCCCGGCTTCACTCAGGTACTAGGTTTACCGGTTACCATTTTTCCCGGCATGTGCTTAGTACGTTCAAAAGCTTGACTCAGGTATCCACACATTAATCCTTAATTCCTTTTTCCCGTCTCATGGACAAGACATCCTCCCTGGATCCAAGTCCATAGACCAACATATATCCCGTTACCAAGATGAATACAATCAATTCCTGTCCTCGCACGAGTGCTAGAAAAATCACTCGACTTCTACCGAAATCCTGATTAGCAAGCAGCTACTCGACCTAGCATACTAGTATTCTTCTCAAAAAGGAATCCTAAGTTCATGCAACTAGAGGTTTCAAGCAACTCCTACACTTAAATGCACATTACAATCCTACAAGCATTAAGTGTAGTAAAATAGCATAATTAACAGGTTATGCATAAAACCGGGGCTTGCCTTTAATTGCTGGGGGTGCGGGGAGATCCTCACTAGCAGCCTCTGAAGCCTGCTCCTGGTCCTCCTCTTGGACAGGTCCTTGCTCGGGGAAGAGCACGTACTCTCCGTCGGCAAGATTACAATCTAATGAATGCAATGAGTAAGATACATGCATGATATGATATGTACTTTTAGAAATTACAATTTTGGAGGTGTATGGTCTTCTTGAGTTAAACAAGGTTAACTTTACTTATGTAAGATCCTTGGGTGGTATACTTGGTAAATTGGGTTAAACTTAGCTAAGGCAAGTGGTGGGTTTATTTTTTTGGGGGTTCCACTGAATTCCTTTTAAGTCTTAGTGAGAGTTGATAAGTACTCAAGTTAGACTTATTGGGGTGGGGTTTATTTCTTCTTTCTTTTTCTTTTATTCTCCTTAATGTTTTGGAGTGGGTTTGAACTACGAGTTGCTTTAAATAAATTCTAAAAATTCTGCAAAAATTACAGTGGCTTGGTACTAGTGTATATCTCTCTGGACAAAATTATTAAATTCTAGGGCAGAAGGGGTGCTTTGAACTACAACTATTATTTAACAGTGGGTAATTCTCTAAAACTTATTTTTGCTGGTTTTTTAGGTGTCATAACATGATTTGGTGCAAACTTCTAGCCATTAATACCTTTTAGTTATTTTTCTATGGTTTTCTCAAGTTTCTAGCCACATTGGTGCTTTCTACTACCACTATATTTGAAAAATATCAAACAACAGAGTTCTTATTTTTCTTAGTTATTGTTTTGTGCAAGAGCAATCATTGTGAAGTTTGGCATCTTTTTGCTTAAGGGAAGGGGTGGTATGCATTATTTGAAGTAAGTGGCCTTTCTCATAATTTATCAACAATAGGTAAGAGTTTGCTCCTTTTTCATGGGTTTGTATTTTTCTCTGGTGGTTTATCTCATTATGGACTTAGTCAATTTTTGGTTGCCCATTATCACATTATTAGGGGTTGTTTATGATTTATTTGGAAAATGCCTCATTATCATTTTATATTTATTCTCCTTACTTAAAAGGTTGGGCTAGGGTGTTCATCATTTTTGTAGTGGGACTCTGATGGTTATAAGTCCACTGGATTTTTATTATCCATATTGGGTATAGTTTTGAAATTTTAATAATTGATTTTCAGTTCAAATAAGGCTAAATAAAGCATTCTAATTTAAAACTGATCTGGACTAATGGTCTCTCTATTTTTCCTAGGTTCTCTGTTATATAAGCAAACTAGGAAAAATGATTTTAATCACTGTTCATTAATTTCTAATGCCTTTCTGATTTTTCTTAAGTTTTGGGCAAAATAGCTTTAAATGAAAATCTACACTATATTCTTCAATATTGCAGTTCCTATTATTTTTAAACAGTGTCTAGATGAGGTTTGAATACCCACAAATTTTCTTAAGTCCAGTACAGAAGTAAAGCAAATTTTCCTTAATTAAACAAGGTTTGGTAGGTTTCTGTTTTTAATTTTTAACTCAAGAATTCAGAATAGAAAGCATAAGGTTTATCATTTTTAAATGATAGTTCATAATATTCAAGAGCTAGCAAAATTAGTTTGACAACTTTTTATTAAGAATTCATCAAGTTATGGGTTTTCCAAGTTCTCTGGTCATTTTAAAAGATTAACATAATTGATTTAATGGAAATCCACTTTGCACGGGGGTCCCTGGTGGGGTTTTAAGTTTTCTTCGCGGATCAGCCCCTAGGCTACTATTCACATGGGTCACTGATGTTACAGAAAACCCCTTGGGTTCTTCACCTCCTAACCCGGGGTCCTTCTCTTATCTTACACAGTAACCGCGGCGGAAGAAAGGGCGGAGGGGCTTATCGGCGGCGAGATTGCTCCGGTGAAGTGGTCGAGGACGTAGGGGAGGTCTCGGGGATCACAACGAGGTGCGGGTCGCCGTCGGGGATGGCCGGAGTCGGTCGGTCCACGCGCGCAGGCGGGGTTGCTTGTCGGCGGCGAGGGGTCCGGTCTGCTCACGGCGGGATAGTTCAATTGAACTGGTCAGAGAGGTTCACGGGATGCCAGAGAAGATATGGGCGCAAGGAATTGGTCGGAGACTCACCAGTTAGCTCTGTCCACGCGCGGCGGTGGAAGACCGAAGTCCGGTGAGGTCGATCTCGGGTTTCCGGTGAAGTCCGGCCGGGTCCGAGGGCTTGGCAAGCTTCACGGGCCACTGACGGAGCTAGCCGAAGCACTGGCTCGACTTGGGGGTGGCTGGAGTGGGCTGGCCACGACGGCCGAGGCTCTGGTGGAAATGGCGGGCGGAATTGAGCTTGCCAGAGCTAAGGAGAGGTGGCTGGCCGGTGAGGGTGAGCGCGGGGTGAAGTGAGGCGCGCCCGGGGAGGCTTTATAGGCACGACGCGGTGCACGGGCGGCCATGGACCGGCGAGCGCGCGCGAGCGTGCACTGGAAGGCGCGGGTGCGCGAACAGGCGTGAACCGGAGGTGTCAGCCACGGTCGAACACGTGTGCCCGATGCTTCTGCCCGAGTTCAAGCGCTGGTTGGGGGCAAATCTTCGCGAATTTGGGCAAGATCGCTGTGAAAGATTTGTTCACCAGACCTTGCTTTGTCTTTTGTGTATGGACGTCGCGCGGTTTTAAGCTAGGGACAGGGAGTTGTAACGTCACCAAGGTGCTAGTGTCAGAATGTCTGGTCCCGAGGTCAAGCTGCGTCAAAACTATGTCAAATGAATTTGGTTTGAGTTCAAACTTTTCCAGAGCGTGTTCAAGGGAATTTGGCACAACTTTGATATTTGGATCTCCTGGTTTTAAGTTTTGAAAAACAGAGAACGCAGTCGATCTTTGAAAAGAGGTCTGAATTTCAGAAATTCAGAAATCTGAATTTCTCCAAAGGCTCATGGTTCAAGGGCTGATTTGGGAATTTTAAAAAGACCAAAAGGCCAAACTCTCTTACTATGGTTTGTTAGTTATTTGATGAATTAAAACTTTGTAATTTGATCATATCTGAAATTTTGTATTTTTCCCCATGACTTCTCCCAATTACCTTTTATGCTTAACTTGGCTTACTTAGGGTTTTTGTTAGGGTTGCCACATTACTTCTTTTTTTTGAAGGACTCATTTGTTTTGATCATGATACTTTTAAGTATATGCTTGGGGAATTCTTCATTCTTGAGTTAATTTGATGCTCATTCTTACTTTGGTTCATATAGAATGATGGTTCTTGGTTTGGCAATTTAAGAGAAGCTCTAGGTGACACTGGGGTGTCACAGCCTTCCCCCCTTAAAGGAATCTCGTCCCGAGATTTGGGCCAGAGTCCTCCCAGGGTGAAGCGAAGGGTGAGACTTAAAGGAAATGGGTGATTATTGTTATTTTTAGGGTAAAACTGTTCTTCGAATGTCATTCTCTTTGCAACTTCAGAAGGAAGTCCTTTTTAAGTTTTACTTCATAATTACTTCATTCTGAATTAAAATCATATTTTTGAAAATTAGATTCGAAGGGCAGGAGGAGGGGTTGGGGGTGATTACGTACCAGCTTCCTTAGGTAGGCAATCGGGGAAGTTGGGTCTCAGGAATTCCTCGGTTTCCCAAGTAGCTTCCTCCTCTGAGTGATTACTCCACTGGACCTTGTACATTCTGATCGATTTAGCCCGAGTTGATCTCTCCTTGCAATCCAGAATCTTGGAGGGGTACTCTTGGTACGATAGATCTGGCTCTATCTCCAATTTTGGCTCTGCTAAGATTTCAGTCGGCAATCGAACACACTTCTTTAGCTAAGATACATGGAATACATTGTGAATGGCAGACATCTTTGAAGGCAACTTCAGCTTGTATGCCACGGGTCCACATGCTTCTACGATCTCATAAGGTCCAATGTAACAAGGGGCTAGCTTGCCTTTGATCCCAAACCTCTGCACTCCCTTGGTGGGTGATACCTTGAGGTATACAAAACTTCCCACCTCGAACTGGAGAGGTTTCCTTCTTCTATCATGGTAACTCTTCTGCCTGGCCTAAGCAGCTTCTAGATTCTTCCTGATTAGTTTGACCTTCCTTTCGGCTTCGGTCACTAGGTCAGGTCCAAAAACTTCTCTCTCTCCAGGTTGAGACCAATTGAGTGGTGTCCTGCACCTTCTTCCATAGAGAGCTTCAAAAGGTGCCATCCTTAGGCTGGATTGATAACTATTGTTATAAGCAAACTCTGCCAAGGAGAGGTGCTTATCCCAGTTCTTGCCACAATCGATCGCACAAGCTCTCAGCATATCCTCCAGAATTCGGTTTACCCTTTCCGTCAGACCGTCAGTCTGTGGGTGGTAAGCTGAACTCCTGATTAGCTTGGTTCCCAAAGACTCTTGCAATTGTTCCTAAAACCTGGCAACAAATTGGGCTCCTCGGTCAGAAACAATGGTCCGAGGTAATCCGTGCAAACACATGATCCGGTCAATATACAATTCTGCATACTTCTGAGCCTTATCAGTGGTGTGCACAGGAAGAAAATGTGCCACTTTTGTCAATCGGTCCACAATAACCCAAATTGAATCATGATGACGAGAGATGTTGGGCAGACCCACAATGAAATCCATGATGATGTCATCCCACTTCCATGAAGGTACGGACAGGGGTTGCAAAGCTCCAGCTGACTTCAAGTGGCTTGCCTTTATCCTCTGACAGGTGTCACATTCTGATACATACTAGGCTATTTCCCTCTTCATTCTGGTCCACCAGTACAAAGGCTTCAGATCATGGTACATCTTGGTGCTTCCCAGATGCATAGAGAATTTGGAGAGATGAGCCTCATCCAAGATTTTCCTCTTGAGATCCCGGTCCTTAGGAATCACCAATCTGCTTTTAAACCATAACACACCCTTTTCATCCTGGCGGAAACAATTATACTTCTCAACTTTCTGATGGAGATTCTTCTTGATAATTTGCACTCCCTTGTCACTGAGCTGGGCCATGATAATCTGGTCTTGCAAAGCTGGCTCCACAGAAATGTGAGACAAAGAACCAGAAGGAATCACTTCAATTTGCATCTTGCTCAACTCATCACACAAGGTATTAATGCGAGAATCCATCAGAATGCAATTGCATTGCAACTTCCGACTCAAGGCATCTACTACCACATTAGCTTTTCCTAGGTGATAATGTACCTCCAGGTCATAATCCTTGATCAGCTCTAGCCATCTTCTCTGCCTCATGTTGGGATCAGCCTGAGTAAAAATGTACTTAAGGCTCTTATGATCAGTGAAGATGTTGCAGTGGGTTCCCATTAGGTAATGCCTCCACATCTTTAATGCATGAACCACTACTGCCAACTCGAGGTCATGAGTGGGATAGTTTTGCTCATGAGGCCTGAGTGCTCTTGAGGCATAAGCAATGACTCGGTTGTCTTGCATCAAGACACAACCTAGCCCAGTGCCAGAGGCATCGCAATATACATCAAAAGGCTTGCTGCTGTCGGGTTGCGTCAATACTGGTGCTGTAGTCAGATGCTGCCTCAATGCATGGAAGGCATCTTCGCACTTCTGACTCCAAACAAATTTGACTTCTTTCTTCAGCAACTCAGTTATAGGCTTCACAATTCGAGAGAAATCCGGAATAAATCTTCGGTAATAACCAGCAAATCCCAGAAAACTCTGAATCTGACGGACAGTTGGTGGTGGCTTCCAGTTCATCACCTCTTGCACTTTATCAGGATCAACAGCTATTCCAGCCTGAGAGATAGTGTGACCCAAGAATTTGATTTCCTTCAGCCAAAAATCGCACTTGGATAACTTGGCATAAAGGTGGTGCTCTCGCAGACGTTGAAGTACTACATGCAAATGCCCGGCATGTTCTTCTTCGTTCTTTGAGTACACCAAAATGTCATCGATGAAAACCACCACGAACTTGTCCAATTCCGGCATGAAAACAGAATTCATCAGATACATGAAATATGCTAGTGCATTTGTCAGCCCGAATGACATCAGCAAGAATTCATATAGCCCATATCTGGTCGAGAATGCCGTCTTCGGAATATCACTTGCTCGTATCTTGATCTGATGGTAGCCAGAGCGAAGGTCTATCTTGGAGAATACCTTGGCCCCGACCAATTGGTCAAAAAGAACATCAATACGAGGCAAAGGATACTTGTTCTTGATAGTTACCGCATTAAGAGGGCGGTAATCTATACACAGCCTCAAGCTTTCATCCTTCTTCTTCACGAACAGTGCTGGACACCCCCAAGGCGAAGTGCTTGGGCGAATAAATCCCTTGTCCAGCAACTCTTGCAATTGCTTCTTCAACTCTGCCAACTCAGCGGGTGGCATTCGGTAAGGCCTCTTGGAAATTGGGGTCGTTCCCGGTTGCAACTGATGGCAAATTCGATATCCCGGTCCGGTGGCATTCTTGGCAATTCATCAGGAAATACATCTGCATACTCGCAGACCACTGGGATCTTCTTCAAAGGTAACTCCATCATAGAGAAAGCACATGACTGAGTAGAACCTTGACTGGGCAGAATTAAGGCGAAATTCCCGCAGAACGGAGAATTAACTTCCACGGTACGGCTGGCTACATCAAGCACAACTTGGTGCAAGGTCATCCAATTAGCTCCTAGAATAATGTCCACATTTTCCAATCCCAACACAAGAAGAGTGGTTTTGACAAGGTGGCTTCTCAGTTGAATAGGCACACTTTGGTTTAATTGATTAGTTGCAATTTTACCCCCAGGTGTGACTATCAAGAATGACCCCTTAGAGTGAGAGGACGGCAGTTCACATTTAGCACTGAACTTTTGGCTAATGAAACTATGAGATGCACCAGAATCAAACAGAATTAAAGCAGGTTGATTATAAACCGAAAAGATACTGGTCATGATAGGAGCTCCTTCAGGTACTTCCTCAAGAGTAGTGAAGTTGAGCTTCCCTTGCTTGACTTGCACCTTCTGCTTTCTTCCCTTGTCTTGATTTGGTGCTGGCATCTGCCTCTGCTGGTTTCTGGGGCAATTCTTGGCATAGTGGCCCACATTGCCACAAGTGAAACACTTGTTCCCATTGCCCTGGCGGAACTGCTGTTGTTGCGGAGGCTGATTGTTTCTTGGGGCGGGAGCTGGAAAGCGGTTGGGTGCCAGCTGCTGCTGCTGAGGTGGCCTGATCACCCATCTGCCTGCCTGCTGCTGAAAACCCCTGCTCTGGTTATGAGAAACAATCCGGAACCTCTGAGCCTGAGCGGATGGTGCTGCCATTGGTGCCTTTCTCTTCTTCTCTGCCCGGTGAGCAACAATGCAATCCTCCTGGGAGATGGCCATGTTGACCAACTCATTGAAGCTATCAACCCGGACAGTGTTGAGTCGTTCCCACAACTTGGTATTGAGACCCCTGTGGAAGCGATCCCTCTTCTTCTCATCAGAATCAGCATGGTACCCTGCATACTGGCATAGGTCGTTGAAGGCTTGCGCATACTGCAGTACCGTGTGGGTTCCTTGATTAAGGGCCAGAAATTCATTCAGCTTCTGATCAAGAATGCCAGCTGGGATGTGGTGTCCTCTGAAGGCAGTCTTGAATTCCTCCCAAGACACCTCACGATCAGCGGGGAGCATAGCACGAAAGTGATCCCACTAAGTCCGAGCAGATCCGCGAAGCTGCTGCGCGGCGAAGCGGGTCTTGGTAGTATCAGGGCAGTCTCCCGTGAGGAGGGGAAACTTGGACTCAACGACGCGAAGCCATACGTCGGCGTCCAACGGATCCTCTGCCTTGGTGAACAAGGGTGGTTGCGTGCTAAGAAACTCCTGGTAAGTTGCCATAGCCGGAGGTCGCTGATGCTGGCCTCCACCATGCTGCTGAGGGTGAGGCTGGCGCTGCAAGAGCTGTCGCAGAATCTCATTCTGTTGGGCCATCAGCTCCTGCACCGTGGGAGCTGGAGGAGGTGGCGGGGGAACCTGCTCGTTATGCCCGCGACGCTGCCTGGCTGCCATCTGAAAACAGAGATTGTCGCCATCGTTATCCCAACTCACAGTTTCGAACAACAAGATATCATCTCATATGGAAGGGAAAAAAATGCCATAGTCATAATATTAGGTTCTAAATTAAGATAACATGGTGACAACATCCCACAGAGTTCAAAAGTTCATAGGGTTACATCCATTAGGAGAAAGTACCCGTAAGCTTAGTCCAAAATCTGATATTAACTAAGCTCGCATAGGTTTCTATCCGCCTAAAAGTGTCGAAGTGACTGCTTAACCCTGAGCGGTGGAAGCGACACTGGACATGGGTGAAGGGGGCATCGCGGAGGTAGTCCCATTGGCACCAGGGGCTGGTCCTAGCTCCTCGGGATCCTCTTCTCCCTCGCTTCCTGCTTCATTGGCCTCCATCTCTAAATGGTGCATGTCCAGGTGGTCATTTGCTTCATCGAGTTCCCTCTGCACATCGTGAAGCTGGTTCTCCAAGACATCAATGGTATTGTCTCGGATCTCCACCTGCTGCTCCAAGGTGGTAATGCGCTGGCTTAGCCTCTCCACCTGCAGATCCTTCTCCACTAACTCGGAGGATAAATCGACTATAAAATCTTCTCGACTATCGAGAGTGAGCTTGGTGGTTTGAGCGATGTTAGCGAGGAGTGCCATAGCATCGCTCTGAAGGGCCTGAAGGCGGTACAGCGCACTCATGCACTGAACAGTGACCCTCCCAACCAAGTCAGGATACATCGCCCACACATCCTTCACATGGCTCACGCGGTTACACCACATGGGATCATCTCTCTTCTCAGCAGGGAAGAGTCCTAAAGGGTGCATCACCATCTCCAGGGGATGGTAGCCATAGAAAGTCGTCAGAGTCTTCATGGCTGCTGCTTCAACGGTGTCGTCCGTCCTGAGTCCAATTGTCTCAGAATCAAGAGAACGCCAACCCGGCTGAAGGGGATGAGCCTCCAAAGTCAGCCAGACCCGACAACGAGGTACCCGATGCTCCTCATACAACTGCACCGTGTATAAAGGGGGCGTAGGGTAACCGGCGGAGCTAAGCACTTCCCACAAGATGGAAGGGAAACCATCGCGAGAAAGGAAGTCAGAACTGAAACGAGAGTCTCCTCCACTGGCGGGGGTGGGTGAATTCATCTGCGGAAGGGAATCAAAGGTAAAGATTATGGCGGAAGGAAAAAAGAAATAGAGAGCCTGGATGGTTCTAAAGAAAGTTAGTTAGCTCAAATTTTCAATTCCTCTTTGTGTTTTATAATGCATGCATGCTGGAA
Source organism: Zea luxurians (assembly GCA_029449295.1). Taxonomy (NCBI): domain Eukaryota; kingdom Viridiplantae; phylum Streptophyta; class Magnoliopsida; order Poales; family Poaceae; genus Zea; species Zea luxurians. The sequence goes on along the minus strand of JAOPSE010000016.1, from coordinate 69,530,541 downwards.
GTAACGTTGCCTCTCCAAAAATAGGGTGCTTTCAGGGCATCCTTAAAAATAGAAGTACTGGCCCACGGGGCCTAAGTAATTAGCCACCTAATTTCCCCTCTATGCCTAAGGCCTTTCATCCTAGGTCTAGCGGTCTAGTCCTGACGATCTGTAGCAGTTTCTAGGCAAGTTTTAGATTTTGAAAATTGGTATTCATGGTTTATTATCTTTCTTTGTGGTGGAATTTGCTCCGATACCAGCTGTGGCAGAACCACCCGAATTATTTCAGCTTAAGTGCCTAAGTCACGCCTCAGGGGCCATAACACACTTAATTCGGAATAACCCGTCAGTCCCTCAGATCTAGTCTGATAGAGCCACTTAATCAGGATCAAATTCCACAATCTCACTCGAAGGTGAGTCATAGAAGAAATACAATAAAACAGGAAACCTCAAATTAAGTACTGAGTTATTACATAAATCGGAGTTTTTGAGTAGCAAATAAGAGTTCACAAAATAAAGTGCAGCGGATAATCGATGTCGTCAGTATCAAGGAATTGGGCAAGGCCTAGCCCACTACTCCTCGTGCTCCTCTCCTGCTGGGGCAACATCCCACTCGACCGTCCAACCCGGTGGCAGGGTGGTAGGCCAAGTCACACCATCAACCATTTCCTGAATGGTACCTGCAAAAATTATGCCACAAGCAAGGCTGAGTATACTAATACTCAGCTAGACTTAACCGGTGTGAGGAGTCTACTCCTCTACCTCTAGACTATGCCGCTGTTTGGTTGAGGGGTTTGGTTTGCCAAAAGCACTAGCTGTTTCTAAAATCATTTTTTTTAGCTTTTCAAATTCTATCATCATCAGCTTAGCTAGATTTGCTCCTTCTAAGCATACATGGTGACAAGCATTTAATTCAATCAACAAGTTATCTCATGTAACCCTATTTCACTTCTTACTCCATGCAGTACAAGGAATCAAGCAGTCTCATTAGCTGCGAGAAGCAGATGATTCGAATCGAGTTTTAACCTTGCAAGGTAAACCTAAACACACGGCATGTCAGGGTACTCTAACCCCACACATGACAACCGTCCCCATCGATTCCCCGTTCGCGTCCAGGCCTCACCGCCTTGGCATACAATGCTCCATTGACTCCGGCTGCCGCCGTGCAGTGACCGCACTTGTACCCACCATAGCTAGCATGGGAGACCCAGTCTCAGGTCGCATGAGGGATAAAGTCCGCGCCCGGCTCCACTCAGGTACTAGGTTTACCGGTTACCATTTTTCCCAGTATGTGCTTAGTACGTTCAAAAGCTTGACTCAGGTATCCACACATTAATCCTTAATTCCTTTTTCCCGTCTCATGGACAAGACATCCTCCCTGGATCCAAGTCCATAGACCAACATATATCCCGTTATCAAGATGAATACAATCAATTCTTGTCCTCGCGCGAGTGCTAGAAAAATCACTCGACTTCTACCGAAATCCTGATTAGCAAGCAGCTACTCGACCTAGCATACTAGTATTCATCTCAAAAAGGAATCCTAAGTTCATGCAACTAGAGGTTTCAAGCAACTCCTACACTTAAATGCACATTACAATCCTACAAGCATTAAGTGTAGTAAAATAGCATAATTAACAGGTTATGCATAAAACCGGGGCTTGCCCTCAATTGCTGGGGGTGTGGGGAGATCCTCACTAGCAGCCTCTCAAGCCTGCTCCTGGTCCTCCTCTTGGACAGGTCCTTGCTCGAGGATGAGCACGTACTCTCCGTCGGCAAGATTACAATCTAATGAATGCAATGCGTAAGATACATGCATGATATGATATGTACTTTTAGAAATTACAACTTTAGAGGTGTATGGTCTTCTTGAGTTAAACAAGGTTAACTTTACTTATGTAAGATCCTTGGGTGGTATACTTGGTAAATTGGGTTAAACTTAGCTAAGGCAAGTGGTGGGTTTATTTTTTTGGGGGTTCCACTGAATTCCTTTTAAGTCTTAGTGAGAGTTGATAAGTACTCAAGTTAGACTTATTGGGGTGGGGTTTATTTCTTCTTTCTTTTTCTTTTATTCTCCTTAATGTTTTGGAGTGGGTTTGAACTACGAGTTGCTTTAAATAAATTCCAAAAATTCTGCAAAAATTATAGTGGCTTGGTACTGGTGTATATCTCTTTGGACAAAATTATTAAATTCTAGGGCAGAAGGGGTGCTTTGAACTACAACTATTATTTAACAGTGGGTAATTCTCTAAAACTTATTTTTTGCTGGTTTTTAGGTGTCATAACATGATTTGGTGCAAACTTCTAGCCATTAATACATTTTAGTTATTTTTCTATGGTTTTCTCAAGTTTCTAGCCACATTGGTGCTTTAAACTACCACTATATTTGAAAAATATCAAACAACAGAGTTCTTATTTTTCTTAGTTATTGTTTTGTGCAAGAGCAATCATTGTGAAGTTTGACATCTTTTTGCTTAATGGAAGGGGTGGTATGCATTATTTGAAGTAAGTGGCCTTTCTCATAATTTATCAACAATAGGTAAGAGTTTGCTCCTTTTTCATGGGTTTGTATTTTTCTCTGGTGGTTTATCTCATTATGGACTTAGTCAATTTTTGGTTGCCCATTATCACATTATTAGGGATTGTTTATGATTTATTTGGAAAATGCCTCATTATCATTTTATATTTATTCTCCTTACTTAAAAGGTTGGGCTGGGGTGTTCATCATTTTTGTAGTGGGGCTCTGGTGGTTATAAGTCCACTGGATTTTTATTATCCATATTGGGTATAGTTTTGAAATTTTAATAATTGATTTTCAGTTCAAATAAGGCTAAATAAAGCATTCTAATTTAAAACTGATCTGGACTAATGGTCTCTCTATTTTTCCTAGGTTCTCTGTTATATAAGCAAACTAGGAAAAATGATTTTAATCACTGTTCATTAATTTCTAATGCCTTTCTGATTTTTCTTAAGTTTTGGGCAAAATAGCTTTAAATGAAAATCTACACTATATTCTTCAATACTGGGGTTCCTATTATTTTTAAACAGTGTCTAGATGAGGTTTGAATACCCACAAATTTTCTTAAGTCCAGTACAGAAGTAAAGCAAATTTTCCTTAATTAAACAAGGTTTGGTAGGTTTCTGTTTTTAATTTTTAACTCAAGAATTCAGAATAGAAAGCATAGGGTTTATCATTTTTAAATGATAGTTCATAATATTCAAGAGCTAGCAAAATTAGTTTGACAACTTTTTATTAAGAATTCATCAAGTTATGGGTTTTCCAAGTTCTCTGGTCATTTTAAAAGATTAACAGAATTGATTTAATGGAAATCCACTTTGCACGGGGGTCCCTAGTGGGTTTTTAAGTTTTCTTCGTGGATCAGCCCCTAGGCTACTATTCACATGGGTCACTGACGTTACAAAAAACCCCTCGGGTTCTTCATCTCCTAACCCGGGGTCCTTCTCTTATCTTACACAGTAACCATGGTGGAAGAAAGGGCGGAGGGGCTTACCGGCGGCGAGATTACTCCGGTGAAGTGGTCGAGGACGTAGGGGAGGTCTCGGGGATCACAACGAGGTGCGGGTCGCCGTCGGGGATGGCCGGAGTCGGTCGGTCCACGCCCGCAGGCGGGGTTGCTCGTCGGCGGCGAGGGGTCCGGTCTGCTCACGGCGGGATAGTTTAATTGAACTGGTCAGAGAGGTTCACGGGATGTCAGAGAAGATACGGGCGCAAGGAATTGGTCGGAGACTCACCGGTTAGCTCTGTCCACGCGCGGCGGCGGAAGACCGAAGTCCGGTGAGGTCGATCTCGGGTTTCCGGTGAAGTCCGGCCGGGTCCGAGGGCTTGGGAAGCTTCACGGGCCACTGGTGGAGCTAGCCGAAGCACTGGCTCGACTTGGGGGTGGCTGGAGTGGGCTGGCCACGACGGCCGAGGCTCTGGTGGAAATGGCGGGCGGAATTGAGCTTGCCGGAGCTAAGGAGAGGTGGCTGGCCGGTGAGGGTGAGCGCGGGTGAAGTAAGGCACGCCCGGGGAGGCTTTATAGGCACGACGCGGTGCACGGGCGGCCGTGGACCGGTGAGCGCGCGCGAGCGTGCACTGGAAGGCGCGGGTGCGCGAACGGGCGTGAACCGGAGGTGTAAGCCACGGTCGAACACGTGTGCCCGATGCTTCTGCCCGAGTTCAAGCGCTGGTTGGGGGCAAATCTTTGCGAATTTGGGCAAGATCGCTGTGAAAGATTTGTTCACCAGACCTTGCTTTGTCTTTTGTGTATGGACGTCGCGCGGTTTTAGGCTAGGGACAGGGAGTTGTAACGTCACCAAGGTGCCAGTGTCAGAATGTCTGGTCCCGAGGTCAAACTGCGTCAAAACTATGTCAGATGAATTTGGTTTGAGTTCAAACTTTTCCAGAACGTGTTCAAGGGAATTTGGCACAACTTTGTTATTTGGATCTCCTGGTTTTAAGTTTCGAAAAATAGAGAACGCAGTCGATCTTTGAAAAGAGGTCTGAATTTCAGAAATTCAGAAATCTGAATTTCTCCAAAGGCTCATGGTTCAAGGGCTGATTTGGGAATTTTAAAAAGACCAAAAGGCCAAACTCTCTTACTATGGTTTGTTAGTTATTTGATGAATTAAAACTTTGTAATTTGATCATATCTGAAATTTTGCATTTTCCCCATGACTTCTCCCAATTACCTTTTATGCTTAACTTGGCTTACTTAGGGTTTTTGTTAGGGTTGCCACATTACTTCTTTTTTTGAAGGACTCATTTGTTTTGATCATGATACTTTTAAGTATATGCTTGGGGAATTCTTCATTCTTGAGTTAATTTGATGCTCATGCTTACTTTGGTTCATATAGAATGATGGTTCTTGGTTTGGCAATTTAAGAGAAGCTCTAGGTGACACTAGGGTGTCACACCTCAATCAAGATAGAAGTGCAGCCAACAAGTGTAGACATCACTCTGATCAATTCTAACTCTCCCTCTTGTGTGTATCTCTCTAGTTTGTGTAGAAGGCAAAGCTATAAGCCTTTAGAGAGTGGAGAAGAGCTGCTAAGAGCTAGAGCAAGGTCTTGAGCATATCGTTACTCTGTCGAAGTGCTGCCAAGAAGATTGTAAGCAGTCGCGGTTTTGTTGTAACAAACTCAACATAGTGGAAGGCTCTATCTGTCTGACTGACAGATCTGAGTAAACGGAGGAAGGAGTTGAAATAGACTCCAAGCCCAGGTGTGGCTAACTCCAACGAGGACTAGGCAAGCATTTCAGGCTTGGCCGAACCTCGGGATAAATTCCTGTGTCCACGTGCTCTGCTCTGTGTGTTGATTCTGTCTTATTCAGTTCTTACTTCTGCACTTCACTGCTTACTTGTGGTACTAGCTTTCTTTGAAGTGCAGGATATTCTTAAGATAGGAACTTCAATTCCGCTACAACCTACTCGAAGGGTTCTTCACTCCACTGCGATCCTGTCTTCGAGTAGTGTAAGATTTAGGTTTTAAAGTGATAATTTTTATTCGCCTATTCACCCCCCTCTAGGCGACATCTAGATCTTGTTCCCGGGCAAAGGGAACATTCACCCTCCTCTCATGCCATCAAGCAACATAACCCCCATTGGCGTGCACGATGTGTGGGGGGAATTTCTGCCACCATCAGACTCGCCCCATATCGCTGTTCAGTGTCTTACCAGAGTCCATGGAGCTTCACCGGGTCGCCTGGGAGGTACTCATGTCCTCATCATGGGTGATTGGTTGTTGAATGATGGGGAATTTCTCGCCGTGGTCGAGGGTATCTGCAAGGTCGTCATCCACCATGGTTGGGAGCTTCTGCATTGCCATGTCCGGTAAGGGATCCCTCGCTAGCTTCGTTGAACTCCCCGCTATGTGTAGCACTCGTCCGTATCTACATTGGAAGGCCAGGTTGCTAGATCGCTTAAGTCGGCGTGCATTCACCGTGGGAGCTCGGCGACGCTACCCTGACCCCTGGGCTATCATGGTGTTGGGGAAGAAGCTCCGGTGCCGTTGGATGTGCATGGGACGGTCCAGATTAGACAGGCTGATACCCCTTTTGCCCCTTTGATCGCGGACCGTTGATCGAGATCTTGCACGCGGATTGGTTATCTGAGGGTCGAGAATAAAGGATGACGTGGGCATGTGATGGTCGTTGGATCATGATCTGATGGACAAAATCGCATACTGGTTCATATAGAGGTAGATATAATCCAGATCGTCTAGTCTTGATCGGATGGCCCGAACACGTTGGTGCCCCTTGGCGCGACCACTTTGCTAAAGAGACCTTCAAGATAGTAAAAATGAACCCACTGTACTTAGCTGGTGTAAAGTAATTACGAAAGAACCCTAGATATTAATATAGTGGACTCTGTAATATATGGTAATTGTGCTCACAATCAAGTGTCATTAGGGATATTCAAAAATAAACCAGAAAATGATTTTTAGTATTAAAATATTTCCAGAACCTTTTTTTAAATCATATTTAATTCGTTTTAACTCCTTTTTTATCCATTCTAGTTGCATTAAGTTCATATTAATATCGTTTATCATCTAGTAACCTTAGTTTTCTATGAAACCTAGGTTAAAATTATGCACTTAGTTTCTTTTATATCCAACACTTAAATCTTCAGAAAATCATTACTCTTTAACCGTAACTCTAAATTTAGTGATTCTCGAACCTACGATCTCGTTGCAATGCATAGAACATTATTATGTAGTATGTTCACATGTTTGGTGTGATGTTATTTTTGCATATACTATGTCTGTTTGTAATGCCACGTTAGCAGCGAGGTTACGAGTCACATGAAGACCAAGTTAGTGAAGTGCCTGAGAATCTCGAGTCTAAGGAAAGTGGTGCCCTTGATCACTTTTCTCTACCTAATAATGTTCCTATTAATCACTATGACTTGCTCAGGTTAATTTTATGGGACCTAATAGGTTTCCCTAGTATTGTTTACCCCACACCTTGCAAAACAAAAGAACTATAGGGTAGAATCGCCATTGCTCTAGCTGGTTTCGAGAAATTAATGTTATATTATGATCATGTTCTAATTTTGTTGTTGTTTTAATTATTGTCCATGATAAGATCATTATGTTAATTGGAACATGGAGCGACCACCCGGGAAAATAGTGCCACCACAATGGTGGTATGGGACACCTTTGGCTGACTAATTAAAAAAGCTAGTGGAGGACTACCTTACCCGAAAGGGACAAGAGAGGTAGAGGTGTTGTGGTATACGGAGGTTCTCGGGTCGATCATGCTGCGATGGCTTTTTGGACGAGGGATTCCTATATCGCCCTTCTTAGAAACCGTAGCGGGTTTTCTGAAGCTAGTGGAACTTTGTAAAGACCTCGTAGTGATGTCCTATCTCGCCTCCTCGGTAGAGGTGTATGGATTCATGACCCCGTGGCAGATGGGTAACACAACTTGTATGTAAAGATGTGCAACCTCTATAGATTGTAAAACTGATATATCAGCCATGCTCACGGTCATGAGCAGCTCGGACCCTCACATGAGTAATTTATGGAACTAAACTTAATTTGTCATATGCATTGCATTGTGGGTGTTATTATTAATCTTGATCTCTTTTTTTTGGGTTGGTATCCACTTATACTTAGTAACTATTAATAAAACTTTGACCAACTTTAAATGCAATGCTCAGCTTTAACCATCTCCTTTAGTAAGTCTTACACTTCACATGAGTCCCACTATAAGTGACCTCATGCACATTATTCCCCACAACTTGTTGAGCGATGAACGTATGTGAGCTCACCCTTGCTGTACTCACATCCCCCCAGGTCAAGGACAGGTACTATAAGAAAAGGAGCATGAAGGATGTCGTGATGAGTTCATGAGAGGTCTAGGCTATCGTCTCCCAGTCAACTATGGTTGTTGGATCGTCATCTTCGTATGATGTAATTATTTAGTTATTTTGTACAGAACCCGTATTATATAGTAAAGTTGTGACATTCGTTTCTGTACCATGAGTTATCATATGTGTGAGACTTGATCCTAGCACACATTTGATTCGCGCCTGGATTTGCCCCTTAAATCCGGGTGTGACATAACTCTACCCAGGTGATGGTGTCAGCAACGGCGTGAGCAGCACAATAAGAGTCCCACCAGTCAGCAGCGGGCAAGTAAGGCGACCCGATGCATATAGGACCTTCTCTCTGTCAGTGCATTAGGCAATGTTGAGCATCTTCCCCACTGATTTCAACCAATCATCAACCTGAAGTGGATTTGGAGAGCTGGAGAAAGTGGGTGCCTTATGGCTCATGAACTAGCGATGATTATCCCTGGGTGGTGGTGGTGGATATTGTTGGTTTTGGCGGAGCTGAGCTTGCATCTCTGCCATGATGTTGGACATTTGTTGCAGCAATTGCATTTGGGCGGCGACAATAGCATCAGTCCCAGCAGGCGGAGGATTCGAAGGATTCATCTTTGGTTCTAGATTAGCTACCGCCCTCCTTCGCCGAATGCGTGCAGGTAGATAGACACCACCTCTCTTCCTGATATTGACCATCTAGTTAGAGACATAAGGCAAGATAGAATTGCAGATAAGACAAATGAGTAAGTATGAAACATCCGACTTTTAGGTCACGATCTTTTGGGTCACACTAGCTCAGTAGATTAGAGTGTCACCTATCTAACACTACTACACTACACCTATGGTGGGCACATGCTAGGATGCACCCACTACACGAAGTTTTATGGTGTATATAACCCCACAACTATTTCACTCCATCAAATAAGCGAATCAAGCAATTATCATAAGAACAATCAAAAGAAGCATTTCAAGCACATAAATACCGATAAAATAGTTATAATTTTTTGGTCTCCTATCTCTTTGTACATTTGTAGGTATAAGATTCCAAGGTGTGAAATCCTTTTTGTCTTTTAGAGTAGCGAAGATAAGAATAGTCAGAATAGAACAACCAAAAGGTGGATCAAGAAAAGTATAGAAAGAATCAGAGTAAAGGTAATTATGTAAGGGTTTTGTCCAGGTCTATCTAGGTTACGTCCTACAGTCAACATTGCCTCTGATACCACTTCTGTTACACCCGAATTTAAAGGGCAAACCCGGGTGTGTCTCATATGTGCGCCAAAGAAGACCAACACATATAACGACTCGGTGTATAGAGACGAATGTCACAAACTTTATTACATAATGAAAATGTCTTACAAAATAACTGATAATAAATAAATCAAACTACTAATTATTATCCATTGGCGCCATTAAGCTGATTGGGAGATGACACCTAGACCTCGTCATAATAGTCTTCCTCTAGTGGCACCTGCTCTTCACCTGTGGTGGGGTTATCGCAAGAGTGGTCTCACAGATGTTCATCGCTCAACAAGTGAGGGGAATAATGTGCATGAGCTCACTTACGATGGGGCTTATGTATAGTGTAAGGCTGATCAACAAACAATGGTTAAGGCTGAGCATTGTTTTTAATAAGTTGGTCAAAATTTTATTGGCAGTTACTAAATCTAAGTGAATATCATCCCAATAAAATAAGAGATCACATTTAACAATAATTCTCGCAATGCAATGCATATGACAAATTAAGTTTAATTCCATATTTTACTCATATGGGGGGTCCAAGCTGCTCATGACCGTGAGCACGACTGATATACTGGTTTTGCAATCTGAAGAGGTTGCACATCTTTACCCACAAGACGTGTTCTCTTCGTCGCCTTGGGTTGATCGAACCCTTAAACATTGCTAATGTGAGTTGGCGAGGGTACACCGCGAGGCCTTTATAAAGTTCCACTAGAGGAGAGAACCCGCTACGAATTCTAGACCGAAAGCGGTATAGGGATCCCTCGTCCGAAAAGCTAAAAAGACAGTCTGACCCAAGGACCTCCTACACCTGCACTCCTCCACCCCGCTTGCCCCTTTCGGGAAAGGGTTAACTCACACTAGCTTTCCTAATTAATCAGCCAAGGATGTCCCATTATAGCTTTGTGGTAGTACTATTTTCTCGGGTGGTTGCTCCATGTTCCAATTAACATAATAATCTTATCATGAATAGTAAATAATCCATTGACAATAAATAACATGATCATGACTAATATGTATCGTAACATCTAAAACCACATAGATCAATAGCATATACTACCCAAATTTCAGTGGTAAGCAAGGTGCAAAGTAGACAAAACTAGGGTAACCTATTAGGTCCCATCAAATTAACCTGAGCATGTCACAGTAATTAACAGGAACATTATTGGGTAAAGAAGAGTGATCAAGGGCACAACTTGCCTTCAACGAGCTCCTGCTCAGATTGTTCCACCTGCTAAGCTCTAAGTTCCTCGGTCACTTGCTCGTCTACTCGCAATAATACAAACAAACATGGCATAGGAGAAATTAACATTATACCAAACATGAGCACAAACTGCATAATAATGTTCTACGCGTTGCTCGAAGATCGTAGGTTCGAGAACAACTAAAATCGAAGTTATGGTTAAAAAAGATATGGTTTTCTGAAGTTTTAGGTGATTAAGTAGTAAACATATATTCTATATTAGTTAAGGTAATTCATGTGAGAAGGATTCCTAATAAATAGATAATTCATCCCCAGTCTAAGTTATAATTGATTTAGGACCAAATTTAAATATCACACTTAGCTTTAAATCAGAAAGATTAATCAACCAAATATGGGTTAAATAAATGCCTAATTATAAGAGTATGTGATATTGTATAATCAATGTTGTTACTGCGTAGTGAATATTTATACGAAGTTAACTCGTCTTGAATGGGTAAAATCAGAGCTAAAATAAATAAGTTATGAATTTCATAAGTTCATAGGATTATTAGTTTACTAAAAATCCATTTCAGATTAAATTTCTATAATTTCTCAAGCCTGAGGACGGCGACCACCATTTTTAGTAAAGATAGGGTGTAATTTGTGAAGAAAAGACCTATTTGTACTTATGTTTGAACTGCGGCGAACGACGGGTTGGTTTGACAAAAAGTTAGGGGCTCTAATGTAAATTGCCAAGTCAAAGGGGTATAGACCGATCTCGGCAGCTAGATCTAAATTTTGCGGCCTAGATTTGATCGGCAACGAGATCTGCATTGCTAACACCGGCCACACATCGTGAGATCAACGACCACTAGCAAGGGTTCAACAGAACCGTCCAACACACGATCTACGGACACGATTACAAATGAAAAGGTATTAAATCCCTCTAATCTCAGCCCTACATTAGCCGATCAACGCTCTCGCCCATTCTTCCTTCTCGGACCGAGCCGCAGCGGTGCGCATGCCCCGCGGTGGCGCCCAATTCCAGCAATTATGTATACTCCGCCTAAGGCCACCAACTCGAACTCGACTGGCGCTACATGCACAACAGTTGAATAGATCAAGGTTAAGGGCCCTCACCAGTGATTAGTACCGCAAATTCACTTGTCCACAACACGGGGTAGAATGACAACGATTCCCAACTCCGGCGACCAATTAGTAGCCCCCTGGTGCCTAGAATTGGAAAATCAGTGAGCGATCCATGTTACTTGGTGGGAGGCAAATGTAGTTGTGGCTTCTTACCCGCGGCGAGCTACGGAGCCGCGGTTCACGGTGTGGCACACCCCGCGGCGGTGTCGGCCTTCATGGCGGTGGTGATCCCCCTAGAGTGGCTCTCGACTACACGTCGACGATGATCGTGTGGAATGACGGCGGTGCTCCTCCTCTCAACCACAGAGCGATTGCCCAGGGCAGCTATATATATCCGAGAGAGAGGTTTCCTGGGCCCACGTGATAGTAACCGCCTAACAACTCCTTGTTAACTCGATGGCCATGAGGACCCGACTAGAGATGGCAACGAGTACATATCCGTCGGGTAATATCATTTCATATCCGTACCTATTAAAAAAAACTTCTACCCGTCGGGTTACCTATATACGCTCACAGGCATAAAATCTTACCTATACTCATACCCGCGCGGGTATATTTACTCGTCGAGTAACCCATACCCGCTAGGAAAGTCTTAAATTCCAATATACCAATCACTCAAAATATTAAATAAACATACAAACGTAACTTCAACTTTACATATAACAAATCATATGATTATATAACTTGGTATCTAGAGAAATGATAGCTAGAGAAGAGTTTTATTTTAGCTAAGATGAGATCTATTAGATGGTTATAGTGGTGTTGATGCAGGTATATTTTACCTATGGATAGATGAGTATGGGTAGTACCAACCCATACCCGTCTAACCAACGGATAGATGTTTTTATCCATTAACATACCCGCGGATAGAGAAATCATCTCGTACTCGCCTTTATATCAGATAAAACCCGTTAGGTATTCGAATTTCGGGGCCCGACGTTCGTGTGAGTTGGCAAAGTGCAGAAGGGATGGTCCCAGCATCCCAGCTCCCACCTGGACACTATGATACGTTTGGTTGCAATGATAGGACGAGATGGGATGAGACGATCTCTCAAATTAGGTTGTTTGGTTCTGGATCAAGGATTGAGACAGAACTATCTGTCCCTCAAAATTAGAGGGACGAGAGGGGACGCCAGGGGACGTCTCTGTCCTAGCTGACCCGCAACCAAACGCAGCCATGCTGACAGCGAGGCCCACGGGACATCGTCAGAGCGATGACGCGCACGGAGAAGGGGCCCACGCGCCAGCGAACTATGGACGAAGCGCGTGCGCGACTAATGGACTGATCATACGACCCCACACGGCGCCGTGCATGCATTCGAGCCCGGATTGGGCTGGCCAAGAGCGCACTGGATTTAGGCTGTCTTCAGCAGGAGACTCTAAAGGCTCCTGTACTCTAAATGTAGGGGACAGTCAGGTCCTTTATCCCTCCAGCAATGAACTCTAAAGCGTCCTCTAAAATTTAGAGGATGACATGCGTTCTCTATCTGTAGAGGGTGCTCTATACACTGTACACCTTTTTATGTCTGTACGTTCACGTGGTGACGAGTAGTAAAAAATAATATAGAATATCAAATATAGTACACTGTTGATATAGGGGATGGAATTTAGGGATATTGCTGGAGATGAAGAAGATATAGAGTACAAAATTTTTTAGAGAGTGCTGTAATTGATAAAAAATATTCCTTTAAGGGATCAAATTTAGGAGACGTTGCTGGAGACAGCCTTAGTGGGCTGAGGTTGATCCCGGCCCAAGCAGTTCTATTCTTTTTTCTTTTTTCTTTTTTCTTTTTCTTTGGTTTCAATTCAAATAAATATGTTCTAGATTTCAAGCATAAAAATGCCCAGATCAAAGAAACCAACATGATGCACAAGTCTAAATTCTCGTTTAGTATTTACTTTAACAAGAGAAATATGCCCCCATCATAAAACACATAATTAAGGTAACTCTACTATTATTATATTATTATTATTGAATGACTCAAGTCTTGAGACTCTTATATTAGGGTTTACAATAATTTAAAATGAAAGAAGTATGACACAATTTTATTTAATTAAGTATGTATCCATGAAAGCAAATTAATAGAAAATATTGGGTAGTCCTTCGAAACAAATTTCCCTGTCCAAGTCTCAAACGACAGGAAGAGGAACCAGGCAAAAACTCTCCAATCCGTTCACGTGTCTGCCAGCGGCCAGCGGCCCCGGTGAAAGTAACAGTGCCCGGTGGCAGAACATTTACCCCAAATCCAACCCAAATCAAATTTCCCCAAACGGAGGAAAGAAACGGAAGCCGAAAAGGAAAGCGTGCTCTTTTTTCATCCTTCGTGCGTGGTGCGCGAGCGTGCGCCTCCCTCACCATCTCGCGATCCCAATTCGATCCGCTCGCCAGCTCTCCCGATCAGACCTGCCCTCCCCGGCCGGGCGATTCGCCGCCGCTACTCTGATTCGCGTGGACCCGTCATCCATTCTCGCTCCCCGGCGCCCCAAACCCTAGATCCGCTGCTGTTCTTCCCACCGCCGCCGCCATGTTCTGGCGCATGACCGGCCTCTCCGCGGCCTCGCCCGTGAGTTCCCCCTCCTTTGCTCCTCATTACACACTGTTGCTTCTCAGGTTGGGAGCGTGGGCGCGCGGCGCTGTTGCTGAGAGCTGCTGGTGTGGTTTGTATGCTTATTTCGGATTGGGTCGGTGGATTGGATTTTGGATTCGGCTGTTGGGCTGTAATGCTCGCTTATTTTGAATATTTCCCTTGGAACTTCGTGCTGGAATTAGTGTACGAGTGCGCTGTGGCTGCGAGATGTGTGATTTTGCATCGATGTACGTGTATGCTGTTCCCGTGGATTTGAGGGTGCCAGTGGGGTCAGAGTTTGTGCTGCTGAAAGGAATGGTACGCCTTGGTTCTGATTGGGCTTAGGTTTCGGGGAGGACTGAATCATTTGTGTGTGACAGGAGATTCATTTTATGGCAAAGAGGAGGCTTTGTTTGTTTTGTTATGCTGAACCCATTATCTTGTGGCATTCTGTTTCATGAACTTTTGCCATAGACAATTGTTTGTTATGCATAGGGCACTGCTGCTGCTGCAGAAAGTATTTGCATTTCACGCTGGGATAGTGTACCATTGCAATATGCCCTTCCCAATATATTTCTTTTTAGTTATGCTCATGGAAATGCCCTCGTTGGATTTACTGGGATTAAATTCTGTTTTGTTCACTGCATAGTCACATAATATATACATGGAATAAAAATGATGTGACACCTGTAATTTTATGTACAAGCTTGCAACTTAATATATATCCGATTTTGTTTTTGAAGTGATCTTTGTACTTGATCACTTTCATTGTAAACCATTCTTATTCTTTCGATGGTCAGTTTAGTCACTGCAAATAGCTTGATCCATGGAGGCCTTGTGTTTTTTACTCATTTACTATTAAAGAGAGTTCTTAATTCAGGGCCGTGTCTGAGACTTCAGGGGCTCTGGGCGGAACCATATATAAACACACATTTTGATAGACCGAACGACAAAACACAATGAGTTAGCTATTGCCTATGGTATATGTGTACGTGCGAAGGTCGATTGTCGATGGCGTGTCCTGGCGTTTTTGTAGTTCTGTCTGGACTCTCCAGTCCTTTGGAGACGTGGCGGCGGCAACACGACGGGGATTATGTTTTCTAGATGTATTATGTTTTGAGTACTGACTTGAAAACTGGCTTACGTGAGCAGGCCAACAGCTGCTTCTGGCTTATGTTAGTGAGCAAGATAACAGAGGCTGGATTGCCCGCTTAGGTTAGGATGGTTGAGTCAACCAAACAAATACTGTTTGGACAAATTAAATAATTAAGTACTATACTTAAGTATATACTTGAGGGGGGCAATATTTTGGGGGCCCTGGGCGGCCGCTCGGCTCGACCCCCCACAGGTATGGCCCTGTATTAATTCTGTTAACTTAGTGCTTTATTTTTTCCAGGTGGATACAATTCTTGACAAAGAAAATTTTACATTGGAAGAACTTCTTGACGAGGATGAAATTATTCAGGAGTGCAAAGCACTTAACTCACGACTCATAAACTTGTAATTTCTTATTGATTTCTGTGATATGAGCAGCATGATCAATCTACTGATGCAACTTACTTAGTATTTATTTTTTGTGTGAGCTGTATTAATATAATTTCACTTGTAAATTCTGAGACATAGAGTGGAGGTTGCTGTGGCAAATGAAATGCCTATTAGAGTAGTAATAACAATAAGTAATCAATAAGCATGTTTATATGATATACTTGTGTTATTTCTGCACTTATTGTTCCTGCAAAGGTACTTGTTGAAGTGTATAAGTGGATTCACTAGTCACTACCTTCTCTTAACGACTTAATCTTTTGGATTGAACTAGTTAGTGCGTGCACTCTAACATGGTAGTAAAGCCAGAGGTCTCGAGTTCGAATCCTGCCAGAGGCTTTATTTGTGCCTCTGCCCCTTTATTTCCACGTTTGCACCTTTCTCTCTAGTTGCACATGAGTGAGGGTGTTGAAATGTATAAGTGGATTGACTACCTTCTCCTAACGGCTTAAGCTTTTGGGTTGAACTGGTCAGTGCTAACAGTCCTCATATGCACGTGAAATTGTATTTCATCTAACTCTATATATTGATTATTGGTACTATTCTATATATAGTTTGTATTATCTGCAAAGAAGTATGCTTTTGTCTTTGGGCCAAAATGTGTTACTATCTCTACTTACATTTACATGGCATTTCAGACAACAAAAGAATACATAATACTCCATGCAGTTAAATAATTCTGTCTGAAAAGTTATGTGCACACTGGTGGGAGTAGTTCATTATTACTAAACCTAGTAGACCACAGCACATTTTCTTGTTGGAGGATATTGCTGTATGAATTATTATATACCTTATCCGGATTTTCTTTCTTGAGTCTTGCAACACGATGATGTTTAGTTTACCCAATAGTACTGATTTCTCTGTATGTAACTTGAATTATTTTGTGTAGCTTACGTGACAAGGCTCAGGTGGAACAGTTGCTTCGTTATGTTGTGGAAGAAGTTCCAGAGGATGCTGAAAGGAAGCGATCTTTCAAGTATGACCATTGATCACTAGTGTTGTTATTTTATGTAAAACTCTGAAGTTCCCATCCATTCAAACTTCTTGTAGGTTCCCATTTATTGCTTCTGAAATATTTACTTGCGAAATCGATGTCATTTTGAGGACCCTAGTAGAGGATGAAGAGGTTGGCATTCTTGTCATATATTTGCCCTTAGAAGTTTTTCCTTGGAAAATTTCTAGCTGTAGATTTTTGCATTATAGCTTACTTTATTTTCCTTTTCTCCCTGTCTGTGTTGCAGCTAATGGATTTGCTTTTCTCATTTGTGAAACCTGATCATCCGCATAGTACATTATTGTCTGGTTACTTCAGTAAGGTAACTTAGTCAATCTGAATCAATATTTTCTCTCAAACAACTAAGGAAAACTGTGTGATATTATGTTAAGACAGATGAAACAAACTGTACCAAGTGTACACAGAACAGGAGAGATGTTATGCCCCCACCCTGCACCACACACCATACTCCACGGGTATACAAAAAACAAGTCCCAGAAAAAAAACACTTGATACAACCCTCTCAACCCACTAGACCATTAAAGGTCAGGGGTGAGTGACCTCATGAAGAGCACCTGGAGTACAGAAGTGTTAGACAACAAATATTCATTGCCTTGTATATAGGCGTGATGCCTGGCTTCCATAAGCAGCCGGCCAGCCTTGTATAGCAGGTTAGGATAGAGAGAGAATTGGGGATGAGTCCATGATGGTAAGGATCAATTAGGGTCCTGCTGTTTCCTTGTTTAGGAGGTTTCCTTTTGCCTCTGGCTCTTCCCCTATATATGTAACAGCACTCTACTCTATCAATACACACACAATTCCTGCATTCTACTTCACTCACATGGTATCACGAGTCTAGGCCTTTTTTCCCTGCCGCTTTCGCTTCCAGCGCGCTGTTCTTCGGCGCTGCTCCAGCGCGCCTTTTTTTTCTCGGCGCTGCTCCATGGCCGCTGCCATCTCAGGCGTCGAGTCCGATCCCCTTGCTGTCCCACAAGAGGATGATGCTGTCCAGGAACGCGAGCGCCAAGCCAGGCTGCTCGCACCGCCGCTCTGGCCCGCGCCGCCGACGCCGAGCGGGAGGCCGCCGTCGCGTAACAGGAACGCGACGCGACAGGTGCTCGCGTGTGTGCGGCCCTGGAACGCGCCGCCTCCACCCAGTGACGACGCTTCCTCCCACGGAGATCCCGACGGTGACATCCAAGACGGCGGTGTCTCCCCTCTGGACGCAACACTCCTACACCATGAGGCTGCAACCTTGCTGAACCTACACGCCCAGGCAGTGGCACTGCAGAACATTCGCACCCTCATCCCGCTCCTCCTCGACGTCAACTCCACATTCTACGCCCGATGGTGCGATACCTTCCTCCTCACCCTAACCAAGTTCTCTGATATCACTGCATATACCTCGCTCGATAGGGTTCGCATGGACGCCGTCGTCCGTACTTGGATCCTCAACACCATCTTCGACGACCTCGCCGACACTGTTTCCCAGCGCGGAGTCACAGCTCATGTCTTGTGGCTCTCCATCGAGTCACAGTTCCTAGGGAACCGCACCACCCGTGCTCTCTACGCCGACCAAGAGTTACGCTCCTCCCAGGACGGCCTTCCCATTGTCGAATACTGCCGTCGCTACAAAAGGCTTGCCGAGGATCTTCGCGACCTTGGCGAGCCCGTCTCCGACAGAACACTTGTCCTCAACATCATCCGAGGTCTTAACGAGCGCTTCCTTGCGCTGGGTCTGCATCTTCGTTGCACATACCCCCTGCCCAGTTTTCTGCAGGTCCGCGATGACCTTGCTCTTGAGGAGCTCACCATGGCGAAGGCTCCACCTGCTGCTGCCCTTGCTGCGCTCATTGCGCCTGGCAACATGGGCAACACTACTCCTGCGCCCTCCACCGATGCTCCTTGTCATTCCCAGCAGTCGGCCACACAGCTGCCGGCCCCCTCGCAGCCCTCTGGGGGAGGCTCCGGCGGCCGCTACAGCTCCAACCAGCGCGGCAAGAGGGGAAAACGCAGCGGTGGTAGGCACTCCACCACCAGCCGCACCGACGCTGGACCATCCACTGGCCAGGGGTCCCACTACATCTACTACAACCCCTGGTTAGGGGCTATCTACATGTGGCCGGGTCAGCGACCACCTACCTCGCCTCGCCCGCCACAAGGCGCACCCTCGTCTCCGCAGGCTCTGCTGCAACAAAGGACTGTTCACCTGGCGAACCACCTGTGGCTGCCCCGGACTACTCACCATAGTCCCTTGGACAACCGCGTGAGCTTTAGTAGGCTTCCTCGCCTTCACTAACAGTCCCGGCATCTCCTGCTGCTTGACCAGCAACTCCGGCACCTCATGCTGCTGGACCAGTATCCCTGGCGCTCCCTGATGCTCCAGGGACTCGCGTCGTGCAGTTGGCTCCACCAGCAGCTACCCCGGTTGCCCCTAGGGCGACCACTGTCGACCGTTTCTGTGGACAGGTGTATTCTCGCCGTCGACTTCCTGTCGCAGCGTCTCCTTCACCAGCAGCCCAGGCGTCTGATGCTGCTGGGCCATCAGCCCCGGCGCCCCCTAATGCACCAGGAGCTACTCCAATTGTCCCTGCCGGCGCCGTTGCTGTGCCCCCTGTGGTTAATCATCACCGATGACCACTTGGGGCAAGTGTGGCCTTCGGTTCCCAGCTCTGTTTGAAGCTTCAACACTGTCTCCAATTCCTCGCAGCTATCGCGCTGCCCTGGCCGGATCCCCATTGGCACATGAGTATGCAACTCTAGATGGAAACAACACTTGGGATCTCGTTCC
The DNA here is from genome assembly GCA_029449295.1 of Zea luxurians. Taxonomy (NCBI): domain Eukaryota; kingdom Viridiplantae; phylum Streptophyta; class Magnoliopsida; order Poales; family Poaceae; genus Zea; species Zea luxurians. Next base: position 69,511,269 of record JAOPSE010000016.1, on the reverse strand, counting down.
TCGGCCACCTTACTCAAATGTTGTGACAGGCAAGTGAATATTCAAGCATAAGTTCAACGCTGATGGTTCCCTTGAGCGGTATAAGGCACGATGGGTCCTTCGCGGGTTCACTCAACGCCCCGGCATCGACTTCTCTGAGACTTTTAGTCCCGTGGTCCAACCTGCTACAATTCGGACAGTGCTCTCATTGGCTCTTTCACGAGGATGGCCTATTCATCAGTTGGATGTCAATAATGCTTTTCTTCACGACACGTTGTCTGAAACTGTCATCTGTGCTCAGCCCACTGGTTTCGAAGACTCCACTCATCCAGATTATGTATGCCGTCTCAACCGCTCTCTTTATGGACTCAAGCAAGCCCCTCGTGCATGGTACAACAGATTTGCTTCTCACCTTCTGCAGCTTGGTTTCAATGAGGCCAAAACAGATATGTCCCTGTTTGTCTATCACAAGGGTGCAGACATGGTCTATCTTCTTCTGTATGTGGATGATATTGTGCTCACTGCCTCCTCCCTGCCAACACTACGACAAATCATCAGTGCCCTCCAGCAAGAATTTCCTATGAAGGATCTTGTCAGACTTCACCATTTCCTCGGCATGCATGTTCAACACTCTACCTCAGGCATCTATCTTTCCCAGCATCAGTACATGATTGAGATTCTTGAGCGAGCTGGTATGAGTGATTGCAAGCCATGTACTACACCAGTCGATGTGAACCCCAAGCTCCCCTCTGATGGCACTCTAGTTTCGGATCCCACTGATTACCGCAGTCTTGCAGGAGCTCTTCAGTACCTTACATTCACCCGTCCAGGCATTGCTTATGTTGTTCAGCAGGTTTGTCTCCACATGCATGATCCACGGGAACCACACTTGGCTGCCCTCAAACGCATCCTACGATACATTAGAGGCACTTTGCATCTAGGGTTGTTTCTTCGACCAACTTCTCAAACTGAGTTGGTCGTTTACTCTGATGCCGATTGGGCGGGTTGTCCAGACACACGCAGGTTCACCTCTGGCTATGCTGTCTTCTTTGGTGACAACCTGGTCTCCTGGTCTTCCAAGCGCCGGAATACGTTTTCTCGCTCCAGTGCTGAAGCCGAATACCATGCTGTTGCTAATGCCGTTGCTGAGGCAACTTGGCTTCGACAGCTCTTGACTGAATTGCATGCTCCTCTGCCGAAGACGTCCTTGGTATACTGTGACAACATCAGTTCTGTGTACATGTCCTCCAACCCCGTTCGGCACCAGCGCACCAAACATGTGGAGATCAACATTCATTTCGTTCGGGAACATGTTGCTCTTGGCAATGTCCATGTCCTACATGTACTGACGACACAGTATGCTGACGTCTTCACCAAAGGTATGCCGTCTTCGATGTTCACTGATTTTCGGTCCAGCCTCAACGTTCGCTCAACGGACGTATCGACTGCGGGGGGATGCTAGACAACAAATATTCATTGCCTTGTATATAGGCGTGATGCCTGGCTTCCATAAGCAACCGGCCAGCCTTGTATAGCAGGTTAGGATAGAGAGAGATTTGGGGATGAGTCCAGGATGGTAAGGATCAATTAGGGTCCTGCTGTTTCCTTGTTTAGGAGGTTTCCTTTTGCCTCTGGTTCTTCCCCTATATATGTAACAGCACTCTACTCTACCAATACACACACAATTCCTGCATTCTACTTCACTCACAAGAAGCACCAGATAGACACCACATGCCGCACTCATTATGAAAGAGAACCTGGTTTATCTGAATCATCGGATAGTGTTTTTATGGAGAAGTTTGTCATTTTGGGGCTAGACTTCATTCTGTAGTTTTTATGCGGAGCCTGAATTCAGTTAAGTTATATAATTATGAATTGTAGGTGGTAATATGTTTGATGCTGCGGAAGACTGCTCCACTTATGAGTTATGTTCAGGTATTCCCCATTTCCTTTTGTGAAAATGATACTTTATTTTATGTATTTAAATGCGAAATCTTGCATCACACTTCTACTTCTCTCATGTTTTTATGTTCACATGGTTTGTTTAATTGCTATCCTTTTAACACTCGGTTTAGCTTTCATCTATACTCTTATCTATATGAAATCTGCTTAAGCAAAATTGTGGTACCCTTTCACTGTGTCTACAAGCTAATAGTTTCTGTAACTACCTTTATTATTGCTTTTTATAGGGGCATCCAGAGATAGTTGTCCAGCTTGTTGACCTGATTGGCATCACATCGATAATGGAGGTAAGTTTATCATGATTCATCAGTTATTTTTAATTAATGAATTGTTGGGTGCATTTGGTTGATGCTGTCCCTGGATTCTTTAGGTGCTGATACGACTGATTGGTGCTGATGAGACCATATATTCAAACTATGGTGATACGTTGCAGTGGTTAGAAAATACAAATGTCCTTGAAATGATTGCAGATAAGTTTAACTCGTCGGTAAGTACAAAAAAAGCCCTAATGTGCAGGAATATATTTAGGGCATAAGTGGTGGTGACATTGTTTCTCAGGAAATTGCAAGCATAAGTTCCTATTTTAGTTATATATTTGATTTACTGAACTTCTCAAAAAACAGAAATTGAGCATGTATTTGAAATGTTCTTACCTCTGTGACATGGATAACAGTGACCATCTCAATTACGCAACAAATGTGACAGGGAAACCACCCGCAATCCCGCATAACACTAAACGTATTGAAAACTGGGAATTAGATTTCTTTAACCCTCCAAACTTCTAAAAGTTATAAAACCTTCATTTCTAATCTAGTTTTACAGACAGCGCAAGGGCTATGCACTATATGGTTTAGTACTTAATCGTAGATTGGTAGGCTAGGCTCTTATCCGGTACTAGGTGGCAGGGGGTGCTTGGGTGACTGATTTTCTTTAAGTTGTAACAGTTTTTGTTGGTTGCTTTTCCATGTAGGAATACACTATGCGTTGACTTGGTCACCCAATTAAAATAAATATTCCCTCCCAGAATGATAAGCATATTTTGTGTAGGGAAAAGTCAAATTTTGCAAACCTTGACAGAACCTGCATCAATAGATTCGTATTCAAATTGCCTCTGAGGTGATATTGATTTTTGCTCACATGACAATATATTATAAGAGAAATTAAGGGTCAAAATTTATTTGCATTACTTTTCCCTGATCAAAGTACGGCAGTAGGCTTATCGTTTTGGGACGGAGGGAGTATTGAAAGAATGAAAGCCCATTTCATGAACATTCATTTCTTCCTAGTATCCTCTGTTACTACTTACTACATTTCCCTAATTCCTTAATGCATCTTGCAGCTAAGCCATAAACCATTGACATTCCTTCTCAAATTGATAGTCGCCATGTCCATTTGACTCTCCCCATCAAATCTCACACATATTCAGATGTTCTTAATCACCTTGCTGATAGCTTGATTCAGTTACTGCTGCAACCAATTGGCATAGGTGAACCTTGAAGCATGTATAGCGACACATTGTTGAATCTGGATGGACCATTTCTGCTTGACCATTCTTTCCTGCTGTTTCATTCGATGCAACCTGATCAGTTGCTGATGCTGGTTCAGAGGAGCTGAGGTGTGTGGATGAGAGAAGTTGTTTGTATAGATCCGAAGGTTAGTGGTGGGCAGCGGCCAGCCATGTTGGCCAATGTGTTTGATTCTCCCAGCTATAAGGAATTTGAAATGCCTTAGTAAGCATGTGAGCCAATCAGAACAGTTCAGGAAGCACTGCTGAATAATAGGTGGGTGATTGATCTATCTGGCAGCCTGCCTGCTGAAGTCCTCCTGAATTTTTTCCTGGTCTGGGATTTACCTCAAGAAGTTCAGCTTCAGCCGGGGGTCTTGGATGCACACCACTGGTTGCCACCAGCTACAGGGTAATATTCAGCAAAGTCGGCTTATGATCGCTTCCTCGCTGGATTAATAAATTTTGATCCGACAGAGAGGGTTTGGAAGACTTGGGCACCTCCGAGATGCAAATCTTTTATCTGGTTAGCTTCCCTTAATAAGTGCTGGATGGCAGATAGATTACCCCATTGGGGACTGGATCATCCGGAGAAATGTCTCCTATGTGACCAGCAGGAAGAAACAGCTCAACACATCCTCTTGTCGTGTGTTTTTGCTAGAGAAACCTTGTCCTGGGTCCTGACAAGGTGGGGTTGCATCCTACTCCAGGTATGACTGATGTTACTCTACAGGAATGGTGGAGGCAAGCAGAGCTTAAAGTGCCAAAACCACAGAGGAAAGGATATAACTCCATGTCGATTCTTGTAGCATGGTGGTTATGGAAACACAGGAATGCATGTGTCTTAATGGGGCCTTCCCCGAACATCAACAAAATCCTACAAGATATCCAAGAAGACGCTAAGCTATGGGGAATGGCAGGAGCAAAAGCCCTTAGAAGACTGGCCTTAGTACAGGGTGTTGTTGTCCCCCTCCCCCTTAGGCTGTGTCCAGCAGATTGTGTATATGGCCGCGCAAAACACTGTTTTGCACTGTAGATAGCACTGCTTACAGAGTGAAATTTGAAATAGGGGATGAGGTAGGAGAAAGGATAGGGGAGCTGCTGGAGATAGCCTTATCTTCCTCTCTTTTTTTGACTGCCTCTTATGGCAGCTTGTATATTGATCTACTTCAGGCCTCTATTTTTCTTCTTAATATAATGATGTGCAATTCTAATGTGTGTTCAAGAAAAAAAAGGATGGCACGTTAGCAGCAAAACCAAGTGTTAGTATTAGGGGGTATTTGTACTGGAAATTTATGTCTGGGAGATTTTTCTTATTCTGGAATACATACTTTTTGGAGATTATTAAATACCATCTTTGATAGTTGAGGATGAAATTTAGATTTGTACGACATTTGACAGGGTTATACAAACTCCCCTCCCATAAATATTGTAGTGTTAACACTTCTCAAGCATATTCTATTTGTTGTAAGAAAGGTCGTGGTCGTGGTAGAAACGTTTCCTACTGGGAAAGTTCATGTATATTATTGCCAAACAGGATTCTCCTGAAGTGCATGCCAATGCTGCGGAAATTCTATGTGCAGTTACTCGGTGTGCGCCTCCATCTCTTGCTGCAAAGATATGCAGTCCAAGGTATTCTAACTTCTAACTTCATTCTACTGTTACAGGTTACTCATTTGGTATTTTTTTGCCAAGAAACAATGTTCATATCTTCTGTATTGTACTGAAAAGTATGCTACATGAGTTATAAAGAGGTCTAAAATGCAGTAACTATATTTTTGCAGAGGCCTTACCCCATACAAGTGGGATTCATTGTTTAATTCCTTCCTCAAATCTTTTTTCTTGTTATGTTCTATGAAAATTGCAGTTTTGTTCGGAGGTTGTTCCATCACGCTCTTGAAGAATCAAGACCCAAATCTGTTCTGGTCCATTCACTGTCAGTGTGCATATCTTTGCTGGATCCAAAAAGACTAGCATCAGCTTCGTATCAAGCATTCAAAAGCAACTTAAGTCATGGGACATTGGTCATGGCCAGTCCAGAGACAGTTGATGGTATGCTTGAGAGTCTAGGTGAGTGTTAGATATTTCATGCATATTTATTTTATTTGCGACATCTTGCTTCATAATTTGTAAGACTTAGGAAATCATATGTTATCTTGTTTCATAACTGGGCCTTAGAAATATATGCTAGACAATGTTTCAAATTCTATATTTGTTGATTTATTGGTATGACTGACATAAGTTTTTAGGCAACTTGCTGAATTTATTGGACACATCGGCTGCTGAAAGCGTGTTGCCAACAACTTATGGATGTTTGCGCCCACCTCTTGGAAAACATCGCCTGAAGGTACAAGATGATGCACTGTCTTTTACAATTAACCAGGGACTTCAATGACCTAATCTTATTGCATACATTCTTCGTTTTTCATATGAACTGATTTACGTGTTCAGTTGTATTTTTAACTTATCTATGCTCACCATAGTTTTTCTATAATTTTGTACTTTTTCTGGACATTGTTGTGGGTGAGATGTTGGATTGGTTATGTTTTTTAGTAGCTTTGGTACGAAAAAGAGCTCATGTGCCATTGGGGATTTAATGATTTGTAAGTGAGAAAGCTGACTATGCATGCCTGATATCACCTTGTTTAGCTGTTGCCATGTCCCCATGTTATGGGCCTTAAGCCCATTAGCTATGTCATTATGGTTAGGTTAGCCGAGGCCACTGTTCACGTGTGGTTACTGTAGCGCGTGAACAGTGCCGGCCAGATAGGGTTTGTTATGTTGCTTAGCTATTAAGTTAGGGTTACCTCTCTATATAAGGAGGTGCAGGGTGTTAGTAGAGGAAGGAAGAAGAATAGATCTGGTTTACTCCTAGGGCCTCCCACGGGAGGGCTGAGTACCGGGACTATGTTGCGAGTGCATCGCAGTTCACAACACCCCAAGAATGCTTAAATATAACTATCCTTTTTATTAATGTTTTTTGTACCTTTGAACTAAAGAAAGATCAGTAGAAGTGATTGGAGTATTGAGTGTTCCTTCAGAAAAAATCAGTACTACAAACATTCAATTGAAATTACAGTAATTCACTCCTATCTGATCCACCTCCCTTATCCTCTCTATCTATGCTTCTTTCCTAAGCCTTGAGCGGTTCAACACTAAAAGAACGAAAAGATCCTTGAATCTCTAAAAACTAGAAAAGCATCAAGCAAGTAACACAGCTTTATATATCAAGAATGGTCCATTAAGCACCTTCGTGGAGGCTAAGAAGGCTCTACGTGACGGCATGTCATTGTATGATGGAAACCATTTCTGGTGTGGCTTCACGTAGCAGCTCAGGACCCTTGATTTTACGGCACTGCAGACTGAGGTGATGGACAACGTATTAATGTGGCAACTAAGATCATTTAGGTACCACTGATGATGGTGCTGTCACCTGGCTCAGGTGCTATATTTTGGCCACTTGGCTCAGCCTAATGATGCTTCTCGGAAGATTGAGGCTTTATTAACATTTGTTTGTCTAGATTGCTAATCAGACATACTCCAGCGCATCTCATCAGTGTATGGAGTCCTGACCATGTATATGGGTCCGTGGACATTGATGAAAAGGCCGAACAGAACCTATCCATGGCTAGACCTGATAATGGATTTGGATCATCTAGAATCCAAATGGACTCAACCCACATTGGATTTAATTGGATGGATGTTGTTCAGATCTGGATATTCACTGCCATGAGACTCAAAACAACCCGATGCATTTGGATACCTGAAGGAAGTATCCACAAATCTATTGGACTTCGTTGGTGGTAGCGGCAACCACTTGTTATCAGGTGGCCTCTGCGTCCACTTGTTGCTACCCCCTCCCCTGGGCAACAGCATCCTCTGGCGGCCATCACCTCATGAGTTCATCACTTACTTAGGCCAGCACATCTTTACCCTGTGCCTTTTTAATCCCTTCTGCCCTCTGCTTCTCAATCTCCCAACCCAGCCATACTTGATACTTGCGCTCCCCTGATTTGGTCTGGCGGCTATGGCGGAGGAGCAATAGCGGAGTGGCAGGAGGGCCACCACCTGTGCACCAACAGCTGCGGCTTCTTTGGATTCTAGATGATATTTAACTAAGGAAATGAGCAGACTGTAGTAGCTAGAAGTCAGAAGCAATAGGAATCAGCCCCCTCTTTAATGCCATGCTGTGCTGCTGGTGTGGCCAAACCTGTTGTCATTGAGAATTATTTGGATGATTGGATTAACGTGGTAATGAACTGGACTGGATTGGATGCGCTCCACATGCTAGTTGGACTCCTTTTGGTTAGGGTCTATCCATGATATACATGTGTGTATTCTGTTGGCAATCTATGATGCATGTATATGTGGGGGTGTGCAGCGTATCCTGTATCGGATACATATCCAATATGGATATGCACATGATACAGCTTTGGTACGTATCGGAATAACAATAAATCGCGATATGGCAGGCAGATATGTTTTAGGACATACTGCAGATACATTCCAGCCCAGTTAACCCCCGATGCCCCTCTCCTTTCCCTCATCAGCTCAACGGATACGAGGCGCACAATGCTGCTGCCCGCCTGACCGCACGAGCTACTATGTAGCACAGATGAGCACCCCCGCCCACCGGCTGCCATCCGCATGCTCCACCATGTTGGCAAGCAATGCACCTCCACACCCATGAAGATCCTCCATGCCTGTATCAAAGCACGCACAAACGCAGCATGGACGAGGTCCACAGTCAACATGTTTCCATCATGCTGACGATGCACCTCCACCGTGATTGTTGCAATATGCACAGGTGCTGATTCAGTAGCGAGTCAACAACTTGCAGTTCCAGTGACCTTCCTTTCCAAATCACTATCTAGTTTTTTTAAGTTCTTGAGCTTTTGGTTGATTTTCCTGATCTGGTATTGTATGTTCCCATCACTTTACCCAGAAGCGAGTAGATGGCATGGCTGCATGACCCAAAAAATTCAAGTAGTAGTTGTGCCACTGTGCTAGTACTTCATTTACACCAGGGCTCCTACTTCTATGTTTTTGTGTGATTTATGATCTTTATTTGTTGGGAAATTAGTGAATGGAGATGCTTAATATTCTTTTCACTGATTGGAAAACTGGAAAAGAACAAAACACCAATATTGCAGGCAATAACAATGCTCCTTTTGGCTGCTATTGTTTCCAGAAATCTGATATTCCTTATATTTATTTTATTTAAGAAAAATACTAAAATGTATCCACCGTATCCCTGTATCTGTGTCCGCCCCATAATAATGCATGTATCCGTTGGCATCAAGTGCAAGTCTGTCTTCTGCTTGATGACATTTTATTGTTTTTTTATTTTGTCGATGTTATTGTGCCTGCCATTTTTCTTGTTCCTTTTAGCACTAAGCTGGATTTAATTTTGTATATTTTTCAGATTGTTGAATTCATCTCTGTGCTGCTTACAATTGGAAGTGAAACTGCAGAAAAGGAGCTAGTAAGACAGTCAGCAATAAAGCGATCGATTGATTTGTTCTTTGAGTAAGTGTGGATTTTTTTTGAACTCTTCTGTTTCTCCAGTCAAAAGCCCCCCTTTTATATTTTTTTAACACAGGTATCCATATAACAACTTTTTGCACCATCATGTTGAGAATATAATTGTTTCTTGCCTGGAGGGTAAAAGACCGGAAGTTGTTGAGCATGTTCTTCATGAATGTGATATTGTTGGTAAAATTCTTGTTTCAGAAAGGCTTTCATCTTTGTCGACTGAGTCTAATGGGGTAAGCTATCAATTCACTGTAACCTTTTTTTACTTTATCCTAGAGATCTAATTCCTTTTTTCATCTTGGGTGTCTTCTATGCTCAGCCTACTGTTCCCTCTGAAGGAAAAACACATCCAAGAGTTGGAAATGTTGGCCACATGACAAGAATAGCCAATAAGCTTATTCAGTTGGGCAACAGTAACAACACAATCCAGGCTCACTTACAGGTTAACGCAGAGATCTTTTGGCTTATGGTCATTTGTGGTTTTCTGCTGACTATCGTGTTTGATTATTTCTTTGGTTTTAATAGGAAAATAGTGAGTGGGTTGAATGGCAAACAAATGTGCTGGTCAAACGCAATGAAGTAGAGAATGTTTATCATTGGGCTTGTGGGTACGTTCTGTTTTCTTGTATCTTATATCTGCTATTGATTTCACTTTGTCTAAACATTGCTACCATTGTTTTGCTGCGGCAGGCGCCCGGCGTCATTACATGACCGTGGTAGGGACAGTGATGATGATGACTTCCGGGACAGGGACTACGACGTGGCAGCTCTTGCTAATAACTTAAGTCAGGCATTTCGTTATGGGATATATAGCAGCGATGACATCGAAGAGGTGATAGCTTTTTGAGTAAATAGCTTTGTCGGTGTTTGGACTAAGGGTCCTAATCAACTAGTAAATAATGCCGCGTGGCCAGAGTTTAGATGGTGTGCGAGTTGACACAAATAGTTTATCCTGGTTCGGGCAATGCAAAGCCCTACTTTTGAGAGATAGGATGTGCTTGTCTTCCGATGGGTGCGCTCGAGCGCACCCGTCGGGTGTAACCCCCGAGGCCTCGAAGGAGTGGTTGACTCCTTCGGGGGCTTTTGTTCTTGGATAGGTCCCGTTTGATCTTTGGTCAGACTGTGGGAGCCTTTTGTTTTTCGTTTTTTGTGTTCGGTTTCTTCTTCGTCGCAATCTTACCTTCTCTTCCGTTGTTAGGGGCTCCGGGGCTTCCGGACTGCCCGACCACCGGTCCCAGAGGACGCGGCGGCCAGGGAGGTGCGTCGACTGGCGGCCGAGGAGCAGAAGCGGAAGAAGGACGAGACGAAGACACGGGCCCGGAAGAAGATGGTGGCCCGCGACTTGCTGGAGAAGCGCCGTAGAGCGCAGGCGAGGGAGGGGCTCCCGCTTGAGTCCTCTCCTAGCACCGAGGAGGATGACGACGACGATGAGGGGATGGAGGTCCGCGCGGGCTTCAGCCCCGAGGTCGGGTTCAGGTCTGCGCCAGCCTCGGTGGGCCCGTCAGGCGGCGCAGCTCCTTCGGCGTAGGGGCCGACAGCGTCCCTGTCCGGGGCGAGGGCATCAGATGAGCCTGCCCCTGTCCCTGCCTCGACGGAAGAGGCAGCGGTCGTTGAGGGGTAAGCCGCTCCCCTTCCCGTGGAAGCCGTCGTCGTCCCTGATGGGGGGAACATGGAGGAGGGGCCAGTCACTCTCCCCCCCCCTGTTGTCGTCCCGGGGCCCGTAGTGGCCTCGACTGTCGTTCCGCCCTTAGCTCCCGTGCCGAGGGTTGCAGAAGAGGTGACCACTGCCCCGCCTATGCCGTCTGTGGGGCGGCATGGGCCAGGGTGCGAGGGATGCACCGAGGCTTCCCTATCGAAGCGAGAGGGCCCCGGCTGAAGGCTTGAAGCGGGTTCCCGGAGCCGAGAGGTCGAACTCTCGACCGTGGCGCATTCCAGAAGCTCCTGAAGTTCGTCGTGGATGTAGCGTCCCTCGGTGGTGGAGGGCTCCGGCATGGTGCGGAGCAAGAGCGCAATCGCTGCTAGGCTTTGGCTTGCCCAGTTGAGGACGGGGGGCTTGGCGGCGTCTTCCTCAATGCGACGAAGGACGTCGCACGCCATCGCTCGTGCGCCTCCGTCGAGGGCCTTGCCCGCGGCCTCTCCCTCCAAAGCTTGTCGTAGCTGCTGCAGGCGTTGTTGTTCTTCCCCGAGCTTATCGTGCAATTGTCGGAGCTGCCCGAGGTGAGCCTCATGGCTCCCTGGAGGAGTCTAGGCTCCGTCTGGGTTGTGTGGTGGAGGTTGGTCACCTTCGTGCGGCATGCCGAGGTGATCTCCTTCCTCGGGGAGCTCCGGGTCGACGTGGAAGCATTCCCGAGCCGGATCGTAACTCTCACCATCGGAGCTCTAACCCTTCGAGCTTTCGGAGAGCATCTCGTCGCATGCATACAGAAACTGCAGCATGGACTCGGGATCTCTCAACCCGGAGAAATCCACGACGAAGCCTGGGCCGTCTTCCTCAGATTCCAGGTTCCCTGAGGGGAATGGCAGCCCGGTGTCCAGCTCCTCCCGACCCGCGGGTGGGAGGGCCGGTGCAACTGGCATCCTTCGCTCGACGCCATGGGGGAGCGGTGTCTCCCACGTCGGAGGAGGTGGTGCCAGGAAGGTTGGTGGATGTGCAGTTGGTGGCGCTCTGGGTGAAATGTTGATGCTGGCCAAATCCCTTGAGAGGGAATCAATGTCGTCATCAGTCCCGGCGGCGCTTCCAGCGCACGGAGTGCCCTGTGGGGCACAATCGCGGTTGCTCCGTCTTTGCCTTCTACGACGAGAAGGGCGGCGACAAGAGCTTGGGCGCTCAAGAGGGACAGATGGGAGGAGTACCATACTCGATGCCCAGAGACATGAACTCAAGACTCCCGAACCTAATCGTCGTCCCAAGCCTAAGCGTGTGGTGGGAACCTGCCATCTAGAGCGCTGGCGAGAACTGGGTGTGTTTCATGCGACTAGCCCCTACCTTGCGCGCCAACTGTTGGTGTTTGGACCGCGGGTCCTTAACCAACCAGTAAATGTGTCGCGTGGCTGACTCTAGATTGTGTGCGAGGAGACACAAACGATTATCCTGGTTCGGGCTACTCAAGGCCCCTACTTCCAGCAGAGAGGATAAGGCTTATATTGCTCGCATAGTGGTGCCTGTAGTAGGGGATTACAAGCACATCGGGAGAGGGGAAGTCCCCAAGTCCCTAGAGATTATTGAGGCAAGTGCCAATATCTAAGACAGAGTGAGAGCGAGAGTTCGTCTATGTGTGCTATGTGCGTGTGGCGTCGATGTTCATCCATTTCCTTGGAGGGCCCACAACCCTATTTATACACCAAAGGGAGCGTCCTTAGTGAAGCCGGGTCTTGTATTCGAAGGAGAGTTGCCCTGGCATCTGACATGACGGCGAACTGTGTAGTAGATTCGTGCCTGCTGACTTCTCGTAGAGAGCTGAGGCCGAGACCGAGGGGTCCTCCGTACGCCCGAGCTCCCGAGGGGGAGGCCGCCCATGCCGTAGTGGTTGTAACAGCGCCGGGGTATGGGCCAAAGGCTGCTTACGGGGTGCGTCATCGTTCTGGCGTATGATGACGTCGAGATTCCCTGCAGCACTCATCGAGATCAGAGCCCCTGCTTGGTTGTTGTGGAAGTCTTCCCGAGGCGTTAGCCGAGCCATCCCTCAACGTGCTCTACAGTCGGGCGGAGTGGTTGCCTGCGGGATTCGTGGCGTAGTCGGTGGCCGAGCTCGAGCGAGGCGAAGAAAGTGCCCGAAAGCTGGACTCGAGGTCGGGCGAGGCGGAGAGGTTGCGCCCGAAGGCTCGCCCGCTCGGCTTGTCGTATTAGGCGTCCCATCGGAGGGTGTCAGGTGGCGTGCGCGCACTGTTTGTGTAGGCGTAATCATGTCGCTGCGCTGGACGTGATCGTTGTCTTGTCCACCATTGTGCCCCGCTGCCACAGCGCAAGTCAGCACACACATTAAATGTGTCTGTCCCCTGCTTGTTTTTGGGTGCCCTTGTCCTATATGCCTGAGGCTGGCTCGGGCGAGACGGACTGAGCTGAGGCGACCTCGAGCGAGGCGGAGTGAGTGGTGTCGATTTCGGGCGAGGCGGAGCCCTGCTTGAGGTGGGAGACCCTCAGGGGGACGTCTCGACTTTTTATATGTGGCTCAGTTGTCACCCCTCGGGAGTTAAGTCCTTATTTCTCCGAGTGCGTTTGTTAGGGTAACTCGAATGTCCCTAATTGTCGCCCCCGACAAGTTCGACCACCTACTTAGCCACCCTGCCCGAGGCTTCCCTACTCTGGACGATTTCTCCCAGAGGGAAGGACGATACCACCGTTACTCGATGAGACTCGAAGTAGTGACGTAACTATCGCCGAGCCAGCACCACCGCGTACAATAGCTTCTAGACCCCCGAAGATCATGTAGCAATTGTTTACATCGGGGAAGCCACCGCCCTTGTCGTTGTATTCTCCGTTGTCGGGAGCCTTCTTACTTCCCCCTTCAGCCGAGGGACCGGGCTTGTTGTAGAAGCGACGTAGCATGTCGCACTCACCGAGGGAGTGTTTGACCGGACCCTTGTGGTAACGGCACGACTCCTTCAACATTTTGTTGAAGACCCCTAGCCCCCCTTGAGGAGCTCGGGGGTTGCACTTCTCGGCTGCGGCGAGGGCCTCGGGCGGGCCTTGCTGTGTCTTCTTCTTCTTGCCCTACTTCGGGTTGTGTTGGGTGGATGCCTCGGGGGCGCCCAACTTTCGCTTCCCGTCACCCTTGTCTTTGTGGAAGAGGGCTTCGACCACCTCCTGCCCCGAAGCAAACTTCGTAGCGATGTCCATCAATTCGTTGGCCTTGGTCGGGGTCTTGCGACCCAGCTTGCTGACCAGATCCCGACAGGAGGTCTCGGCGAGGAATGCCCCAATGTCATCGGAGTCGGGTGACGTTGGGGAGCTCGGTGCGCTGCTTCGAAAACCGGCGAATGTAATCGCGGAGGCTTTCATCGTGCTTCTGCCAGTAGCTTCAGAGGTCCTAGGAGTTTCCTGGGCGAATGTATGTGCCTTGGAAGTTTCCCCTGAAGACCCTGACTAGGTCCTCCCAGTCATGGATCTGTGCCGGCGGAAGGTGCTCGAGCCAAGCTTGGGTAGAGTCGGGCAGAAAGAGGGGGAGGTTCTGAATGATGAGGTTCCCCCAAGCTGTCAGGCAAGTCGATAGTCAGCAAGCCAGAGCTCCGGCTTTGTCTCCCTCGAATACGTGGTGATGGTAGTCAGGGCTCTGAACCAAGGTGGGAACGATGCTCTGCGGATGGCTTTGCTGAAGACCTGAGGACCTGGCGGCTCGGGGGAGCGGCTTCGGTCCTCCCGGCTGTCATAACGACCGCCCAGCCGAGGGCGGTAGCCGAACGTCTCGTGGTGTCGAGCGCGTCCGCCGAGACGGTCGTGAACCGCTAGGGGTTGTCGGTTGTCTCGGAGACGGTCGCGCACCGTGGACGCCCTCTCTCTGGTAGGCGCAGGGTGCACCTAGGCTTCCCTCGAAGCGAGAGGGCCCCACCTGATGACTTGAGGCGGGCTCTCTGAGCCGAGAGGCAGAGCTCTCAGCCTGCTGGATGGTGGTGCTTTCCAGAAGCCCCTGAAGTTCGCCATGGATGCGACATCCCTCGGTGGAGGGCTCCAGCATGGTGCAGAGTAGGAGCACTGTCACTGCGAGGCTTTGACTGGCTCAGTTGAGGACGGGGGGCGCGTCGGCGTCTTCCTCGATGCGAGGGTTTTGCCAGTGGCTTCCCTCTCCAGAGCTTGTCGTAGCTGCTGCAGCCGTTATTGTTCCTCCTTGAGCTTGTTGTGTAGCTCTCGGAGTTGCTCGAGGTGAGCCACGTGGCTCCCATGAGTCTGGGCCCTGTCTGGCTCCTGAACGCGTGGTGGAGGTTGGTCACCTTCCTGTGGCATGCCGAGGTGATCTTCGTCCGGGATCTCCGAGTCGATGTGGAGGCATTCCCGGATCGGGTCATAGCCTTCCCCACCAAAGCTATAACCCTCCGAGCTCTCGGAGAGCATTTCGTCGCATGCATACAAGAACTGTAGCATGGACTCGGGATCTCGCAGCCCAGACAAGTCTAAGCCGAAGCTCAGACCGTCTTCTTCCTCGGAGTCCCAGCACCCTGAGGGTAAAGGAAGCCCGACATACATCCTGGTCACGGAGCTGGTGTCGAACCTTGGCTGAAAAGGGATGGGTTTGAACACGGACGGTTCTCCCTCGACCCTTGTCATGTCTTGCCGAGGAGTGACTGGCTCTTCCCGACCCGCGGGTGGGAGGACCGACGTGGCTGGTACCGCTCGCTCAACAGTGTGAGAAACCGACGCTTCCCACACCGGAGGAGATGGTGCCAGGCGCTGGCGGTGCCTCATGTGCAATGCTGGTGTTGGCTCGGCCCCTTGACAGGGAGTCTATGCCATCGGCCATCTCGGAGGCTCCACCAGGGCATGGGGTGCCATGAGTGGCACGGTCACGGTTGCCCTATCTCTGCCTCCTGCGACGAGAAGGGCGGCGACGGATGCTTGGGCGCTCAAGTGGGACAGGCAGGAGGAGTATCATGTCATATTCAATGCCGAGAGATATGAACTCTAGGCTCCCAAGCCTGAGTGGATGGTGAAGGCTTGCCATCTAGAGTCTAGGCGGGAACTGGAAGTGTTTCACGCGACAGAACCCTACCTGGCGTGCCAACTATCGTTGTTTGGACTAAGGGTCCTAACCAACTAGTAAATAATGCCGTGTGGCCAGAGTCTAGATAGTGTGCGAGTTGACACAAACAATTTATCCTAGTTCGGGCAATGCAAAGCCCTACTTCCAGCAGAGGGGGGATGGGACTTATATTACTCGCACCGAGGTGCCCGCAGTAGGGATTACAAGCACGACAGGAGAGGGGAAGTCCCCAAGTCCCTAGAATTGATTGTGGCAAGTGCCAATATCAAAGACTGGGTGGAGAACTGAGTGTTCGTCTGTGTGTCCTGCTTTTGGGGGGAACTACTGCCCTATTTATACACATAAGAGATACATGATGTGAAGCCTGTGGCCGCCTTTGTCCAAGGGTGGTCTTGGTGTCCTGTAAGTCACGACGTGACAATGCACTGTATTGTTGACTTGGGTCCGCTGATTTCCTGCTGAGAGCCGAGGCTGAGGCTGAGGGGATGTCCGTACGCCCGAGCCCTCAGAGGAGGGGTCGCCCATACCGTAGTTGTTGTAACAGCGACGGGGTATGGGTTAAAGCCTGATTACGGGTTGCGTCAGCGTCCTTGTGCGCAGTGACGTCGTGATTCCTTGCCATGTTTCCCAAGGTCAGAGCCTTGCTCAGGCGAGGCGGAAGTCTTCCTGAGGCATTGGTCGAGGCATCCCTTGACGTGTGCCACAGTCGGCGGAGTGGCCGCCCGCGGGATTCGCGGTGGAGAAGGTGGCCGAGGTTGAGCTCAGGCGAGGCAAAGAATTCGCCCGAGGTCGAACTCAGCGTCGGGCGAGGCGGAGAAATCGCCCAAAGGCCGGACTCGGCGTCGGGCGAGGCGGAGATTGCGCCCGTGGGCTAGATTCGGCGTCGGGCGAGGCGGAGATTTGCGCCCGAGGGCTGGTCTGCTTTGCCTGTCGTATTATATGTCCCATCGGGGGATGGCAGGCGGCGTGCGCGTATTGTAGCGGAGACGTAATCATGTTGTTGCGCTCGGATGTGATTGCTGTCTTGTGAGCCATTGTGCTCCTGTCACCGCGGCGTGGGGTAGGCATGCGCATTAAATGCGGGTGTTTCCTTCCTGTTTTCAGGCGCTTTTGTTTTATCTGCCTGGGATTAGCTCGGGCGAGACGGACGGAGCAGTGGCGACCTTGGGCGAGGCGGAGTTCTACCCGAGGTGGGAAACTCTCGGGAAGAGGCCTCAGTTTAAGAGGTACCTTGGCTGATTCCCTTCGGGGGTTATGCCTTTACTTCTCCTGAGTGTGTTCTTCGGGGGGATAATTCAGGTATCCCTAATTATCACCCCCGACAAGCTTGTTGCTACCGACACTTATTTCCCAGCGTCTATTTCCTGCGAGGGGAATAGATTGATTCCCCTGTATAGCAAGGCCAATCAGCTGTCTGATGATGCTGACTATTTCATGTTTGATATTTTAATTTTCTCGTAAATGTAGACATTCTAGAGTAATGGTACATATTAGTGATACATTTTGGTTTTGTCAATGCAGGCACAAGGATCACTTGAACGAGATGATGAGGTAATACTTGAGGTTGAACTGTCTCGTTTATTGCTGTCCTGTTCATTTTAGTTTGTTGTAACATGCAATGTGATAGCTGCTGTTTCCTGAATATGAAAGATTTCAATGGAATCAGCTTTTTATGTAGAAATGAGAGACATAATTAACCTGTTCTTTTGGGGGAATTTGGTCATTTTGACAATGAAGTGCAATAAATATGAAATATATTGTTTTGCGCACATAGAAAACGGTTGAACGTTTCCCACATCTTAGTGGACCGTTTCTTCACTCTCTTTCAGGATGTGTATTTTGATGATGAATCAGCTGAGGTGGTAATATCTTCTTTGCGTCTGGGAGATGACCAGGAAGGGTAATTTACTATCTTGAAATGTTGTCACCTTTAGTTTTCATGTGTAGGCTGATAGATTATGCATCTATGTGTTTCAGCTCCCTCTTTACAAATTCAAACTGGTTCACATTTGATGGAGAGAGAGGCATTGATGACCGATCATCTGCCTCTGTTCCTTCGTCATCCCCCAATTCTGAGGAGACATCGCTAAAGACTGAGGAAGCTGATGATGGTAAAGTCATTGGCACTGAGGATGAAATGGAAACAGTATATCTTGGAAATGGTAGTGTTGAGGAGGTAAAAGATGTAGCAGAATGTACTGAACAACCAAATTGTTGTACTGAGGAAGAGCGATTTAAAAATGTAGAAGGGATGGAATGGCATCCAAATGCTTCAAATAACGATACCGAGGCTGAGGCTGCCGCAGAGTCTTCAGCCCCATCAGTTGAGATAGTGGCAGAGCAAACAGTAGATGAACCATTAGAGGTGGAAAGAAAAGTGGATGAACCGGCAGAATCATCTTTGGACAGTTCTGTCTCTGTAGCTTTGCCAGCTCCTGTTAACGGTAGTGAGCCTGCCAACTCGGAAGTATCTTCTGAACAAGTAGCCCATGCCACTGATGTGCAGCAACCAGTGAAGGAAGCTCCTGCCGAGGATGATGATGCAAAGAAAACTGATGCAGCCAAAACAAACTAGTGAAGTAGCAACATGCTGGGCTGAGCTGATCAGAGCGATTACTTGTGAACTGAAAACTCTGTAGAGTGCAGCCTGGGCATCCATCTTGCTTCATGTGTGCTCAGCTGCCACAAGATAGTCTGAAGCAAACTGCTGTACAATAAGCAAGTAATTGCTCTACCATCAACCGTGGCATGCCACTGTACAAATGAGCACCACTGACTAACGCACGTCAGTCGCCTTGTCTGAAACTGGTCATTTTCTTTGAAGTTCACCCTCCAGTTCATGTGCTTTGGTGGCAGTCTTCATGGCATGGTATATGATACCTGAAAGAACATTCTTTGGGTGGCAACTGGTTTTGGCTACTTAGTCTTCTGTTGCTTTAGGTTAACTTTGGAACTGTAATATGAGATGTGATTTTATTTCTAGTCTAGCTATTGTAACTTTTTTTTTCGGACTCTACATGTGTCAGTTCGATTTGAACATGTTATTTTTTTTCATAAAGATTTGAAGACATCTTGATCGACGGCTCCTCGTCTACCCCACCCCACGTCCTCTTTTCCCTCTTTCTAGACTCTACAGTCATTAGCAGTTTTTTTTTAAAGGGAAAGGAAAGACACTTTGCAAACAGCAAGGATCAAAAGCGTTCAGGGAGCCAAGGCTATCCACACTGTTAGGCTGGTGGCAATGGGTCTAGAAGGGAGGCAAGAAGGGCCCTCTACCGCCCCGCGCGAGGCGATAGGCAGGCGAGAGAGAGAGGGCGACGACACTCACGTCCGGCGAGAGCGGGCGATATCGCCCCGCTCTCGCCCGCGTTGGCGCGTGCGTCTGGGCGAGAGGGAGGCAAGAGGGGGGCGACGCACTGATGGGGCGAGAGTGCGGTGGCGCGACGTGATTGGTCCACGTGGACTAGCC
This sequence comes from Zea luxurians, assembly GCA_029449295.1. Classification (NCBI taxonomy): domain Eukaryota; kingdom Viridiplantae; phylum Streptophyta; class Magnoliopsida; order Poales; family Poaceae; genus Zea; species Zea luxurians. The sequence continues at coordinate 69,492,128 of JAOPSE010000016.1, read as the reverse complement.
ATTTTTTATCGTTTGGAGTCCAAACAATTCGAAAAAAATTGCAAAAAATCACAAATTTAATTGTCATATGCTCCCTACCTGTTGGAGGTCATAATTAGATTTATGTAATTTTCTATTAATTTTTATGTAATTTTTTAATTGTCATGTACTTTTCTTTTAATTATTATACACTTTGTAATTTTAAATTCAATAAAAAAATATTATGTTGTGTGATTTGTAAGCGTTGAAACAAATCTGTGTAAATTATTTAATCCTGAAATAGAAAAGCTGATGTGGCTGTGGGCTAAGGCTATAGCCTGCTACAGCCTGTGCACTGGAGCAGCAGAGGCGAGAGTGGAGGCGAGAGCTGACGTGGCAGGGGCGAGAGAGAGGCTGTGCACTGGACTCAGCCTTATACCCCAATTCTCTACCCGGTGACAGTTACCCTATATATCTATGCTATACCAACTACTGTATATTATATTACCTCTATTTTACTGTATATCATAGATACCAACTACTGTATATTATATTACCTCTATTTTACTGTATATTATATTACCTCTACTTTTTTATTTGACGTTGGTTAGTGCAATTTTGTATAAAAAACGTTAAGTATAAAAAATCGAAGGGAGTATTATATTTTTTCCCTTCACTTTTCTGTCCCTGTCAGCATGCATGTGCCTCCGTCCACATCCCACCGTGCCTGGGCCCGCTCCACCTCAGTATAGCGTATTTGAGGTTAGTGAAGTTAAAGAGAGATTAAGGTAGGGTGTAGAGTGCATCGCTTCAGGGCTCCAGTTGACCCTAAGGGCTGGTTTGGCAGCAATAGAGAAAAAAACCCATGGAAAAAATCCACCAATGGGATTTAAATGGCACCTCGATTTCTATGGAGGATTTTCCCCACTAGGATATAATTTCCTGCCACCCTTTGGCAACCAAGGATTTAATCCAAAGCTGTTTTAGTCTCAAAACATAGCCAGCAGCAACTCTACACTACTATATTGGATGAGAACTTTATCCATCATCAAAAAATGGTTCATTCATAGCTATGTGATGCTATAAATAATACTTAAAAATAGAAAAAAAATCAAACAAAGTAAACTGGAGCATAATAAACTGGTTCATCCATCATCACATCACACTTTATCCATCATCACAATAGTTTGTCGAGCAAAATAAAGTAGTAAATTACAATAGAAGCATCATCAGTAGCAAACTGAAGCAGCAGCAGCAAACTAAAGCATTAACGAAGCTAATCCATCCAGCAAGGTCATCTCCATTCACACAAATAGATAGACAATATAACATAAAACTGTAATACAAGTCTCTTCATTAGGAACTTTGGGATTTAATTCTTTTTTCACAAGTTTCATGTGGACTGTCATTGCATTTTCCTTCTCCATGTCGACTTCATGTGTTGCTTCCACTTTGCACTCTACAAGTAACACCAATTGACACATGTTTAGTTTAAATGGTTACACAAACCAAGTATTATAGCATCTTGCATGGTCATGATTTGTTTCTGATGTAAGCAACTATAGTATTCAACAAGATGGCATTCATGTAAACCATGCCCAACAAAACAGTCAGGCAACCTCTCTATTTATCACTGAGTCAGGCAACCTCTCTACTACTATAGCTAGGGATAGTGAAATAATAATAAAAAATACATCCATACCTCGCATCCATGCCTCGCATCACTGCACACTGCTTCTAAGCAACCTACAATTAGCACCAAAGAATAAATCAGATGTTTGTACTCCAATGTACCACAATTACCGGATTAATAAGAGCAATGGTATTAGAGTAGGGACAAACCTAATTTTGCGCTTGAGCCAAATTTCTCTAACATCATGCTCTGTTGTTGTTAAGAAAACCTCTCTATTTATCGCAGATTCAAAAAGCACCAAAGCGTATGATTTGTCCTCGGCTGTTAATCCATCCATTCCTTTCAATTCAACCTGACACTTGCTAATAGAAAATTGATCCTCTTGCCTCTTATGTTCTTTAAGAGTTTCAAGTGTTTCTGTATTTTGGACCTTTTTAAACTCCACATAATTTTCAAGAGCTAATCCAACATGGCTTTGCTTACGCTTTCTCCCACTGCCACCTTCTCTCTGGCTTGATTCTTGATTAGATGGGACAAATTGAGCTTCAGTGGGTTCATTAGTATTGACTGGGACAGATTGAGCATCAGAAGATAGATTGAAGACACTTGTGGTTTCTTGTCCATCCAAATCAAGTGAATTAGTACTCAAGGGATTGAGACTTTGTCCAGACACACTCCTGGATGGAGCTGAAGGTGGAGGAAGATCAACAAAGGTTGATGTGAAATTTAACTCTCCGGTAGCCACACTACCTATACAAAATGTAGCAAAACTACTGATCAAGAAATTAAGAACAAAAAATAAACAGCGAGGATGAAAACATGGGTACAGTTTTCTGAAAACAGTTTTCAGAAACATATTATTAGTATCAAAAGTGAACATATTGAATGCACAAAGATAGAATTGTACAAAGAAAGTTTGCTTACGCGAATCAGCCTTGGCCAAACTTCTGGTTCAGCCAGTACCATGCATAGGGTGTCATTCCAACCAACCCCGCTTTCTTTTCTTGAATCCCTTATTGCCTTGTAGTATCCTTTAAGCTCTCTCTCCTCTTGCAGTTGTTGTTTAGAGAAATGAGCTAGAGGGAACTTTTCATTGAACTTGGTAGTGATACTGTTCCATCCATCACGATTCCAACCATTTTGACCTTTGAATTTTGGATTATCTTTGTGATCATGCATCACATCGACTAAGCCTTTCTCGTACACATTGTTCCAAATCATCCTTTATTCAAAACTGAAATTGTGGAAATAATAGTACATAACTAAGCAACTTTAAGTTCATAACTTGGCAACTACCTACATGACAAACTACAAACCATAAAGATAGTTATTGTGCTCTAAGCAATAATAGTAGGCAGCCCACAACTAGCTATTGTAGGCATCCTATTATAACATCTAGCTATTGTAGGCAGCCCACATCTGAAGTGCGATCTGATCTCTTAGAGCACTTCCATCACTTGATTCTGTGTCATTGAGATAGTTGATATCTCCCTCTGGAACATCAACATATTGACTTGGAGAGATGTAATCCGGTTGGTTGTCAAGCCATCTTTCGTCTCCATTTTGCCCTCTAATTATGTTGTGAAATGCAACAGTTGCAGCTGCGATCTTAATTTGGTTCTCTATGGGATGAAATGTGCCTACTTTTAGAATCGAGAACCTTTTCTTTAGAACACCGATGGCCCTCTCTATATGGTTACGGAGAATTGCATGGCGGTGGTTGAACAACTCTCTGTAGTTCGCATAACCACTTTGTGATGAACGACGCCTCCTAAACTCGTTGAGATGGTATCGAACCCCTCTATATGGTGCAATGAAGGATGATGTATTTGCATAACCACCATCTACTAGATAAAACTTTCCTTCTGGCACACTAAATCCTTTGCTAATAGCAGACAACCCAAGACATCCTAGAGAAAGAGTTTGTGCCAAGAAACCTCAGCAAAGCACAAGAGGAACACATCAATAAACACCTATTGCGTAGGTCGATATCTTCTTTTGCTTAAGCACATTATTTAAATAGTAGAATTTTTTTGAAATTAAATAAATAGTAGAATTTGAAATAGAAGATGTAATAGTAGATGAGATAGAAAAACAATTAAGGATAGCCTTAACATATATCATTGAAATCACCGCCCTTCGAGTGCCCTACACCAAAAGCTGACCTCCAAGGGGTCAAGCATGCATGAGATGAACATATTAAGGTTTTAAGGTGTAAAAATATGTATAGTAGCATCAGTTACTCAAAAGTATCTCATCCTCAAGAGACCATTGATTCGTTTTTTAAAATCAAACTTGTTTGTTTACAAAACAGCAGCAAGAGATTTGTTACAAATATATTGATAAGGAGGAACACAACGTCCTGTGTAAGAACTGTGTAAGAACTGTGCACTCGAAGGCCTCCTTAGGAATGGAGGAAAAACAAAGTAATTTTTTGGATAAAGGAAGCTTTATAGATAAAGGTTATCAAGAACATTACATCAAGCGGATACAAATTCTTAGTACAAGCTCCTAGTCTCTGCCTAACACACATGGTCAAACTAAAGAAAAGAAAAAAAAAGGATCAAGAACACATCAGCCTCTCTAATCTAGCGACAATCAATCCGAAGATTAGAACGCCATAAATTCAATTTTTATAGAAAAGGTTTCCTATGCGAGCTTTTAAAATGGAGAATTGAATCCTATCAATTCCTTTAAAATTTCTATGGAATTGTATCATCCCTAGCAATTTTGGAGAAATATAAGCATGAGTCCAACCTCATGCTTTCTTTCCTTTAGGTTTTACATTTCTATATTTTTCCTGCATATAATCCAAACACTGAAACACATGTTTTATGACTTTTTTGTGTTATAAATTTGTGTATGATTTAAATGACACATTTTAAATTTCTAATCCTGTGCTTTTATTCTATTCATACGTTGAGAATTCTATGTTCCAAAGGAGCATTTCCAATAGAGCCCGATATCCTTTTCCCAATCTAGATTTTAGGAGAAATAAAAACAATCATCCAACAGTACCGTATTTATCGTCCCTATCTATCCGCAAGCGAAAAGACGTCCGTCCTCTCGCTGCGCAAAAATACGTTGCCTTCCCACGCGTTCGCGCCCTACGCATCGTTCCTGTCCCACGCTCGATCTTCGGGCAGGCCCATGCATGCGTCGAGCTGGCCACCTGTTGGAGTGCTGGCCGTTGATCACGTTTTGGCCCATGGAAAGCGCGCTGGCCATGCTTCCAACGAGCACGAAGATAAAAAGGTATGGCCCATAATGACCAATTCAAAATGGATTTAGGAAAATTATTAGGAGCTATTGAAGTATTGTCGTTTTTTGGATATAATTACCTTTAGTTAAAAGACGCTCGGGTTTCGACTCTTCTCCGCGCTTCACGGGTCTCCGACCATCGCGCATCTGACGCGTGTCTGGCTGGCCACGGACCCGAACTCTCTATCAATTCTCGCTCTGAGTTCGTCCCCTCCAAATGCCATCTCTCTCGTCGCGCACCTGGCTGGCTGGCTCTCCCATCCATCTCCCTCCGTGCGCTCCGCCGCCTCGTCTTCTCTTCTCCCCCTCCCCTCGGCAACCGCCTCGACGAAGCGCTTGATGACGCGCATGAGCTCGGCGGAGGCGTCGGACCAGGGGTCGATGGTAAAGAATCCGTGCTGCTGGCCGTGGAAGTCCCTAACCACGACGGGCTTCCTGGCGGCCCTGAGCTTGGCGGCGTAGTCAACGGCGCGGTCGTGGAGGAGGTCGCGGCCGCCGCCGACGACCAGGGTGGGCGCGAACTCGACGGCGTCCAGCGGCGGCGCGCCCGGGCCGAACGGGTTGGCCACGGGGTGGTCGGGCGTGGCGCCCTCCGGCAGCGCTAGGCGCCAGTAGCGGTCGTTGAGGGGCCGGTCGAGGAAGGTGTCGGCGGGGCACTCGGCCTCCGACCGCATGCGCGCCACGCCGCCGAAGAAGGGCATGAGCTGGACGTATCCCCGCACGGCGACGGGGGCCAGGTCCGCGGGCGAGCCGCCGAAGCGCATGACCACGTGGTGCGCGATGGTGCCGCCGGCCGAGTCGCCCGACACGAAGACGCCCCTTCTGCCACCTCCACCTCAGTAGAGCCCTCTCCGACCGCGCCTCTGAAGCCGATGTCAACCCCGACCCCGTCCTCGAGCTCTCCACCAGGAAGTCTGAGGAGACCGTCCTCGCCAAACTCACTTGTCTTGGTATAGAAAGGGGCAGGGCGGGGCAAGAAGCAGAGGAGGGTGGGAGGTCACGGAGTCAGGTTCGCGCTGGATGGGCTTCGCCCCACCGCGCAGAAGCGGATGTGGAGGGCCAGCCTGCTTGCACGGCTCGTGATCTGCGACTCCACCGAGCGCCGCCGCGTGCTTCGATCCCAAGGGTGAGTGCATCAAAGGAGCCTCTTTTCCCTTGTGCACAGCCAAGAACATCAATTGGGTTCTTCTTTATATTTCTTAGCAATCTTGACTGGAAAATCGAGAAGTGTGATGGTTAGTTTGGCGTCCACCTATCATTGATTTGGTGCTCTGATTTGGTCTACCCTGCAACAGATTGGTGTCGAGGCAGTTGAGGAGGACCAGGGTCTTGGTCCTGGAGCACTGCACGAGGATCACATCAGCACGGTTAGTGAAATCTGCATCTCCTAAATGATTCCAGTTTGCACTTATTATTAAAGGTTCAATTTGGCGTGCAACTATCTTTGATTTGGTGCTCTGATTTCTTCTGCGCTGTATGAAAATGTGATGTTTCGGAGTGGTGCTTGTGTTGTTTCTGCAATTTGGTCAAACGTTTTTTCGTTGTGGAAGACTTTCACAGCTAGCTTTGTTTTATGTTCAATACCTTCCTATCTAAAAAATTGTAGTAGGAGGCACGCATAAATATTGTCATACATTAGTAGTGGGGTTACAGTTTAGTTAGTTATGGAACACTTGTGTAGCTAATTTTGATTTAGGGTCCATAACTTCCTCTCTGACTGATAGTAGATGCCCTTGTAAAACTTCGACAACCCTTAAATGTCTGAAAAATGAATGCTCCTCTGCCCTGGATCTCCATTCTTGTGTTGAGCCTTTATATGCTTCTAACTTTCTAAGCTAGGTAACAACACCATTTTAGAAGGAATACGCTAGCTTTGGTTAGCAGCAAAGAAAGCATATGGATTCTGCCTTCCTGTTCATCCCTGATAGCACATTTTTGTTTGGAATTTTGGATACCTAAATTTAGGACCTCCCTAGATTGGATGGAGCAAACATGACCCTTGTCTTCATTTCCTGTTTTCTACTGACATTACCAAAACAAACTTTTGAGTTGTTCCCACTTGATTGTTCACACAATGAAATTGATGGAACCACCCAATTCAAAGCTGAAGGTTTATTGAGCATGCAAAAAAGAGGAGTAAATAAATAGATACATACCTATAGAGGAACCATGTTTGGGTGCTGTTGTACAACCTTGCTTCAATGTAAAAGAAAATCACGCACTACCTACCAAACGACACATATCTTACATCTGTTTTTTCAGCATCTTCTCGTTAGGCATAATGACATTATGAAAACATTAAAATTCATATAAACTCTTTTTTGACAGGTTAAATATCTATTTGAGATGCCCTAATTACAATATCATGTTCTCAGTTTACCTGACACAACATAATCTGACTCTACTGATTTCAAAGCCCTTGGAGGTATTTTTGGTGCAGTAATGCTGGAAAAACTGCAGCATGTGCTATATTATTTGAAACATTTTTAGGTGGAGATAATATTGTTTTCTTCATCAGGTTTGAGTGTAGGTTTTTGACATGGGGTTTGAGTTTCTTATTTGTTCCATTCCTTGCCATCAGTCACGCTTCCGTACCAATATCGTAGGCAATCAGGCAAGGGCATATGTACATTTTTTCCAGCATTTTTCCTTAGATATCCAAATTTGGGCCTTTTCTCTTAGGCCTTGTTCGGTTATTCCTATGCCACATGGATTGGATAGGATTGGAAAGTTTTAGTAGAGCTTTTTACCTACTATGGATTTAAATCCACCCAAACCCCTCCGATCCACATTGATTGAGATGAAAACGAACAAGCCCTTATATGTGTAATGTAACCAGAAAACTTTTCCACAAGGTCTCTAATGTTTTTTATTGTGTTGTCATGAAGGCCATCTTATCAAGACATATTATTTATGTTGACATCCTATATTTTAACAGTGATCTAAACGAAGCCAAACTGAAGGAGAAAGCTCATCTATTCCGTGACTCCTTTTTTACCAAGGTACTTGTATCGCATATTATAAGGAAAATAGTATATTATTGCTTAGATGGTGCGGTCTCTTGCAGTCAATTGCACTACAACATTTGACTCCATGAATTGTCTTAGAATGTTGTATTCAGAAATGAAATTGTTTCAGATAGAATTGAATTGATTCTAGATTATTTCATTTCAGCTATCTTTGCTATTGAAAGGCATGGTGGTGGCACCTCCTAATAAATTTGGTGTGTGTTTGATCTTCTATGATTTAGTTTATGGAGGATTTGAGATTCTTGCTACATTTTGCTTTGTTATGACTTAACTATTGGATCACGGGAGAAACTTTAGTTAACGAGAGAATTAATGGACAAACATTTACTAGAAGTTAGAATTTCCAGCTCCCGAACAACATGGTTCCAGTATGTTTTGTTTTGTACTAAAGATGCACACTACCACTCTTTGATTGTGATTACTATGCTTTTCTAACAAGTGACTAGCCTTTAATCAATTAGTACTTAGGACTATTTTTGCTATTGATATAGTTGTGCCTCATATGGTGACATGATGAAGTAACTCATTTGTGCCAAAAGTTCTTGTTTTATACATGCTTTTATGTACATTGCAATACCAAACTTAAGGTCTCTGTTTTTTGGGATGGCGCATGTTTAATGGTTCTGCTTGCAGATATTTCCTTGATAACCCTATTTTCTCAATTATAAATAATTTTAACTATAAAAGTGGGATTAAGAGATCAAATATTTGTTCCAGCTGACTGTATTTTTTTACCTTTTCATTTTATATAGGACCTCGGAGTTGGATGAAGCTGAATTTTCTAAGTACCACTCAGGTGTGAAGCGAGGTGATATTGTTGGCATATGTGGATATCCAGGTTTGTAGCGTTCAACTGAAAGTTTTGAATTATATTAAGTATAAGGGATTCCTATGTACTATTTTGGTCGAAATATTACTTGTTTAGACTATAGAATGTTATAACTTGGTAACTTATTCCTTTGTTATGGTTTCAATATATAAATTGAAGTAGTATGGTTTCTGAAAACTGTACAGTTATGTAGCTTATATCCCTGGTTAAATTTACAATTCTATAGTGGTCCATGCTGTTTGTCTGAGCGATTACAATGGTAAGATGGTTGTTCATTGTATTTTTTTCCTATGTTTGTTAAGTTATTCAGTATGTTGAACATCAGGAAAAAGCAACCGAGGGGAGCTTAGTGTATTCCCAAAGAGATTTGTCGTCCTCTCTCCATGTCTTCATATGATGCCTCGACAGGTGAGAATCAAAACTTAATTCAAACAAATAGTTCTTCGAATATTGTGAGTACTGTTAGAGTTGTAGTACTACTTATTTTTGCTATTGATATAGTTGTGGCACATTCCTATATGAGAGTTTGTAAAAATATTCCATCTGAACTGCCAGATCCTACATCTTCATTTTTTAACAGACTGACAAGTTCTCTAGAACCTGTTGATTTCACAAGTCCTCTCTTTAGTGGCTTCTTTGATACTTGTGTCCTAAAATGGGAGCATATATTGTTTAGCTCTCTCAGTGGTCTTTTGTCAAGCTAGAGTTATGATCTTGTGCAGATGTGAATTGTTTTTCTACTCTGGCAAGTTGGTTTAAATCAGGGCCAGGTACACTAAATGGTTTTGTTGTTGATACAATAACTACTTTACTTTTGGTCCTAAGTGTAGTTGAGCTCCCAGCTTTATTGAATTGAACTTTTAAACTTCTTGAAATAAACATATAGGTTCTATTCCTTTTAAGGCGTATTACAATGTCAGAGCCTACAATATTTGAATCACTTGCACCAGATCCCTTTATTCCTTCAGACACCTCATGATTTGTACCTCCCTGTATAGTGGTACTGTGTATGCTTCCTTTTGCTTTCCCTGTGATTCGTTTTACTCTTCTTGTCTTTTGACTTGATGTGATGCTTTTTCACAGAGTTTGAACTTCCACCAATTCACTTTTGAAGTGGCAGACCATAACATATCTTATTGTCTTTGTTTTTGCTTCCCATGTTTGTTCTAAGAATTAAGCTGTCAAGATGTGCATTCTCCCTGACTAAATAACTCCATGGCTTTAGTTGCTTGCATTTTTACGAATTCTACATCCCGATAGGGCGCCCGTAAGGGCGCCTTATGTTCTAGTACTTTTAAGGAGATCCTAATTTCGACATTTTGGAAGCTATATTTTTAAGAGCTATTGGAGTTGCTCCAGTGGCGAACGCAGGACGAGAATTAATGGGGGCCAGAAAGATCACATAAGAGTCATGGCTTACTGGTTCGTCAGTTCGATGACCGTCGAGACATGTTATATAGTTGTGACAAGCGAGATCTAGCTTGTCGGGCGGATCAGCGTCATAATGAAAACGAGGCATGGGACAGAGGCGCCATGAAGGGGTGGAGTCGGGCGGTGTCGCATCGGGAATGGGTCGACGGCAGAAACGGGATAGCAAGCAAAGTGGTTTAGGTGGTGTTGCGAAGATTAGACTCGGACTGGTAGATGTAAGGACGGGATCGAGAGGATCCGACGACGAGGCTCATGACAGGATTGTTTTGGCTTTAGTCAATGTTCTAAACCTCTAAAGCTAATTGTTAACTGGTTTTAGCTGGGTTGGAGCATCTAACAACTAATACTTATTTGAGGGGTATAGCTAACAATTAGTTGATCTATTCTAAACCTCTAAGCTAATTCTAGTCACTAGATATTGGTTTTAGAGGTTTAGAATAAGACTTTATACTACCTAAAACTTTGATTTTTTATACACTTAACACTAAATAATCATTAGGCATAAATGAGTGTATAAAATTGAGAGGTTCATGGCCTATTTTGCCCTCGATCCGTTCTCCACTGTAGATTACATTATTTGTATAGTGAAGTTTGAAATAATAAGTAAAATAAGGGTGAGATAAAGAGTCTGCTGGCTACAGCTCAACCAAACAATTCGGTTAAACTACTGTTTACTTGACTTTAATCTGAAGCCAACAACCGCAAGCCAGCAACACATTCGAGCAGCACTCTTGACTGATATGAACATGTTGATTGCAAATACAGTGTGTGTACCCTCTGTATGAAATGAATGTCGCAGTGATCTTGAGCAAATTTGAAGGCAGAACTTCGTGTTCTATGGCTGTGTTCGCTGCGGCTTAAAGCCGTACTGTTACGGCTGTTTGTACTGCTGCAGCTGCAATCAGTAGAGACAAAATACTGTAGAAGCCGCAGCCGCAGCCGGATTAAAGCCGCAGCAAGCCGCAGCGAACACAGCCTATTATTTACCTTCAACGCAACGCGTTCTTGCCATGTCTCTTTAAAAAAAAGAGTAAAACCCAGATTCTACGTATATGTGGGATTTGGAACTAGAAAAGAAAAGTCAGGCTGATAGAATCAAATATGTACTTGAGAAGCCATCAGATTCACCACTACTTCCTCTGATCGCTTCTACCCTGTTTGCCAGCCTTGACAATAGATGTACAGTATATTGAAACAACTAAGGGGGTGTTTGGGAGTGAAGTTTTTTCACAGTTTTGGAAGAATACTGCAGTATTCTCAAATACTGCAGTATTATATACAGAATGGTGTTTGGCAAGCTGGCTAAAATCTCTGTTTTCAAAACTGAAGTATTGCAAATACTGTAGTTGTTTTAAGGTATTCTAAACTTAGGTCTGGACCTCAGTTTTCAAAACTGCGGTATTGTAAACTGCGGTATTGTCATGACTAAAGTATACTGTAGTATTTCAAAAACTGTGGTTTTCAAAAACTTTGTTCCCAAACAGGGCCTAAGCCATATTAAGCATTTGTATCCCTTAGGCTGGCTCCAACAGCCAACAGGTAAAATAGGCAGGCAAAAAGTCTTTTGCCTTGCGTATGGAGAAATATCTGCCCTCTTGTTTCCAACAAAGAAGGCAAAATAGCTAGATGAAAAGGAGTGAATGATAAGAGACAAACATGGGACCAGATGTCAGAGGCACAAGTAAAAATGTCTGACTTCTACCGCACCATTGAGTTTCGCTTTTCTCTCCTTAATACCATTTTGTCTAGCCAGGATGGCTCCCTGTTGGAAACGTGTAGCACAACATGGAGAGATAAATTGGCTTTGGCTGGCCATTTGCATAGTCTGTTGGAGCTAGTCTTATAACCTGAAACAATTGAAGCCATATAAGCTGTATGGTAAGCATTTGAACTCTCACGTGTATTTGTTTGCATATGAGTGATGAGACATAAATTATGCAAGTTTCACGTTATTAGGAATCTAGGATGTCCAAACATCACTTGGCTCAGAGCTGCATGTACAGCTACAGTTCAACCTGGAAACCAAGTACAAGAACCAAACCCACACGTCAAATTTGTGGTGGGCACAACTTGCATCTTGAATACTACAACAGTTTGGTGCTCAAAAGTGTCAAACAGACAATGGCAATACCGGATGCACTCAGAATTCAGTCTGTATCAATGGCAGAACCGTACTGATGGTGATGGATGTAGGTAAAAAAAAGAATATTTAACTAAACAACCATATAGTTGATAGGACTGCATCAAGTAATGGGAACGAGGTCACTACAACTATAGCAGTAATAAAGAATCACAGCTGAAACGAGATCTACTGCAACCATATACAAACTAATCACTTGCATACCCATTGAACAGGGCATTTCATACCAAAGGGACCCACGACCGACTAGCAACAGCACCCAACTAGATCTACTACCAGACACCAGTACAAACGAGAGGGAAGGCAGCCTATCTAAGACGAAGTGAACTTGGTGACCGCCTTTGTGCCTTCAGAGACGGCGTGCTTGGCGAGCTCGCCGGGGAGGACGAGGCGGACGGAGGTCTGGATCTCGCGGGAGGTGATGGTGGGCTTCTTGTTGTAGCGGGCGAGCTTGGCGGCCTCCGCGGCGAGCTTCTCGAAGATGTCGTTGATGAAGGAATTCATGATGGACATGGCCTTGGACGAGATGCCGATGTCGGGGTGCACCTGCTTGAGCACCTTGAAGATGTAGATCTTGTAGGTCTCCACGCTCTTCTTGGCCTTCTTCTTGCCCTTCTTGCCCTCGCCGGCGCCGGACTTGCCCGCGGGGAGGCGCTTCTCCGCCTTCGGCTTCTTCCCTGCCGGAGCCTTCTCGGTCCCGGGCTCCTCCTCCGCGGGCTTCTTCGCCGCCGGCTTTTTCTCCGCCTTGGGCGCCATCGATGCTGAGGATTGATCCGAGGTTGGGAGGCTTTGCGCTTTGCTCGGTCGGGTTTGGGAGCGGGGCCGGCTTCGCGGTGTTTGCTGTGAGCTGTGACTAACTGATTGGTGATGGCGAGGAGAGGGGAGGGCTGTGATTAGTTTATAGACCACAAGAGACGGGCGCTGATTGGTTCAAAGGCAAGCTCCCCGGATCGATGACGTGGAGAGGTGGGAGCCATTGGTGCCGCTTCAAATGGACGGCTGCGATGGGTTTCAACGCAGATTGCTGACATGGTATGCTAGTTGGGCTACGAGAAAAGCACGGCAGTACTCCAGTAGGTGTTAACAGAATACATAAATTATCTTATTTATTCTTTTTTATTACACTTGGTTTCAACATACATCTATAGAAATTACAGTATTAATAATTATTCAATAATAAAAATTTGCGAACGTATCTCTACTAACTATTAAGGGGGCAGTGTAGACTGCTCCCGCTCCTACCCGCTCCGGCACGCGAAGTCCCGCAAGCCCCGCCGTCCGCCGCGCGCCCACGCGGTGCCCAGACGCCGCCGCAATTCCCGCAACGGCCGCATCCGCCGCACGACCTGCCGCACGCCGCTTCCCCCAATCCCGCAAAGTCCGCCCGCAACTGCCACACGCCGGCGCCGCGATTTTGCTGCGAATCCCCACGAACCGCGCCAGCCCGCAATCGTGCCGCGAACCCCGCCCGACGCTATCCACCCGACCCGTACGCCGCGAACCCCGCCATCCGCCGCGAACCATCGTGATATGCCAGCCGCGAACCACGCCACGAAGCGCCAAGTGGATGAGGCCCCGAAGCTTCCAAAACCCTAGCCGCCCGAAGCCTTTGGGTCACAGTTAACGGCACCAGTGGAGAGAACGCGGAGAGAGAGAGAGAGGGGTTGCCGCCGCGACGATTCCTCGGAACGTTGCCGTTCTTGCTTCGGGAAAGGCGAGATTGGAGTTCACTGGCGCGTGCAGATTGTGTGGGTGTGCGCAATTTGGTGTGTGCACCACCAGCGTCAACCGGATTTCTCGCCGGTGTTGGGTGGCGCCACGGATTCGTCTGCCGCCGTGGCCTGAGCTCTACACTGCGAACGCGCCGGTAAGAATCCCCTCCTTGTGCTCGCTTGGTTCTCCTACTTGTGTACGCGTCTCAGATTGGGTTATGGGGCACCGGAGGGCGAGCTGTGGGTGCTCCGGCGGGCGCTCCGTCGTGGTGTTTGGTCGTCGCCGCGATGCCTTCCCCGCCATCCGCCGCGAACTGCCGTGATATGCCAGCCGCGAACCATGCCGGCCCTGTTCCCCTCGCCCGCACAAACCCCCGCATCCGCCCCATCCCCTCCCCGTCCAGCGTCCCCTCCCTTCGCCCCTGCTCCCTCCGCAGTCGTCTAGGACGTCGCTGCTTTCTTCGACGAGCAGCATGCAACCATCGCTCCCCCTGTCGGAATCCGAGCAGCATCTCGGTCGCGACGGCTCGGTCGCCGCGGCAACCTCCCACGTCTGATCCCATGAGAAGCGCATGGACCGCAAGCCGCCGGAGCGCTTCATGCGCAGGGTATGATTAGATCAGTCTATCGCCGACCGATTTAGCGTTTATAATGAATATCTTGTGAAATAAGTTGTTAAGAAGGAGATCTGTCAATGCATGCTTGTGACTTAGTTCTGATTAGCGCTCGTCTAATTAGTCTTTTTTCTGGTTAGTTTATCTCGTCTATGATGCACCTTTTAACTGTTTCCAATTCCTCTGATGGACACACCCCTGATTGTTTTCAGATAGCATTTACTGTTCTGATTAGTACATGTAAGAAGTAAGATACACCTGTCTCGTGATGTCTTGATAGCTGTGTCTTAATGGTCAACTGCCTTCAGTTATACTCCGTATTTCACTATTTGCCTTTTAGCTGTAAGATGTTTACCATGTGTTCTTATCCGGCCAAATTAAATAGGATGTATGTGAATAGAATCTGCTATCCTTAGTTGTCGTGATCGTTTCTGTGCTGAGTTATGCAAATTTTGCAATTATATTGGTGGGATCATAACACCCGATTTTAGTTTAGCGAGCTTGAAGTTTCATGTATAGGGTATAACATATGTTTGTTTGGGACTTCATGTCTGCCCCGATGGCAAGTCTGTAGTGCCTGTGGGATGAAAATGTCCCTGACACGTTCAACCATTTATTTACTTTGTCAGTTGATATTTTTTTTCAGCTGATCATGAAGGATGGGAAATTTCCATACGTGGATGTGATCCATGCGAGCAGCAGCTCGGCCACGACGGCTTGGTCGCCGCGTCAACCTCCCGCGTCCGATCCCGTGAGAAGCACAGGGACCACAAGCCGCTGGAGCGCTTTAGGCGCAGGGTATGATTAGATCATTCTATCGCCGACCGATTTAGCGTTTATAATGAATATCCTGTGAAATAAGTTGTTAAGAAGGAGATCTGTCAATGCATGCTTGTGACTTAGTTCTGATTAGCGCTCGTCTAATTAGTCTTTTTGCTGTGCCTGTGGGATGAACAGGTCACAACATTTGCTCCATTTTTTTACTATCAGCTGTTGGCCATAATTGTTTAGCTGATCATTAAGAATGGGAAATGGTTAAAAGTAGAATTTTATTGCTATGTTATATGTTCTGCTTGCCTCTGCTTGATCACATCTTATTTGAAATACCATGTTTTTGCGGTACTAATACCTTGATCACACTTGATCCTTTTTATGCTTGTTTCTATAACCTCTATTACCAAGGACATGATGAGTGGACTTGATGGTCATTGAGTTATCTGTTTTCTCTTCTCAGGTTTGGACGCGACTGGAAGAAGATCGAGGAGCATGTCGGCACCAAGACGACGGTCCAGGTACCGAATCTTAGCTGCTGATCAAAGATACGTTTGAGTGCGCGCGCGCGTTCGTACTCGTACATGTCCAAGAACTGAAACTCAGCTCTGAATCAACACGACACAATGCGTGCCACAGATACAGAGCCACGCCCAGAAATACTTCCTCAAGGTCCAGAAGCTTGGGCTGGCTGCTAGGCTGCCGCCGATGTACTTGAGGCGCCACTTCCCCATGCAGCAGCAGCAGCAGCAGAGCTCGGTGGCTGGTGGTAGCAGCGCGGCCGCCATGCCGCTGCTGCACGGCCGGCAACCTACTTGCGCGCTGGTCACCATGCCAGGTCTGGCCGAGCCCGACGCCGTCGCCCATCACGGTTCCATCGGATGGAGCAGCCCTAGTGTGGTCGTCCCCGCGGCCAGCGGCGGCGGCGGCGACAAGTACCTTCCTTTTTTGTGTGTCCACTCTCTGCATTCTTTTCAGAAATCTGAGCAGTGTTTCTTGCCACGTTGTTTCTGAAAATTTCTATTCTCTTTCCAGGGATGCAAGGCTTGGACTTGGAGTGGGTGGCAGGCGCTTCGGTTCCAGGGGCAAATATTTGGTTTTACACATGCAGGTGGATGTGTTCTCTTTTGGGATAGTTTTATGGAAGATCTTGACTGGTGAGGAACCGTATGCAAATATGCATTGTGGTGCTATCATAGGTATGTATCCGCGATGCCCATCCAACCTTTTGTTTGCCTTTAAGCATTGATACATTTCTCGAATGTGTCAGCATTGATAGAAGTGATTACAAGTTGGGCGACCAGCTGGTTGTGCTATAGGACCAACCAGGCGCCTAATCGTGATTAGGGTAACGATTAGGACGCCTAATCGGTCCTGGTAAGTGTGAACTATGCAATCTACAGACATCCTGTGAAGTGTGAACTATAGGATTCCAGTGGACAGTGGTAAGAGATAGGAAAGGGAGAGGAGGGGAGCAGGTGCTAAGGGAGTGTTAACTGCACATAATCGTTGTGGCAAGGTTTTTGTGGTAACTGCACATAATCGTTGTGGAAAGGTTTTTGAAGCGAGTAGCTGAGCCTCAGCAGTCCGTAATTTCTGTTGTTGCTTTGCCACCCTCAGCACACGATGAAGTTGTTGTTCTGAACATACAGCTGGTTCAGAGTAACTGAAAAGCCTATACCAGAAAATATGCCCCCACTAAATGCATTATCAGCAACATCACTGATTTGAACAGTAATATTTCAATACTATTATTTCAATACTATGTTTGTGGCACTTGCGAACTCTCATTTCTTGCAAGCACTCTTTTTTGTGAAATGCTTATTGATTTGAAGGTGCTTTCAGATCATGTTTCCTTCAACACTATAATGAACTACGTCGAGGAGAATTGTGCTCCAGCAGTTTATACACCAGAATTAAGATACGTGTGCATTGCTGGAAGGTACCTTTCTTCAGGCTAGGATTTAAGGGTTTTCTTATTTTTTTTAATGTTTTAACAGATGAGATAGGTGCATGTTCCAGCATGTCTTCGTTTTTTGTGACCACATACCTTCACGGTTCATGCATCATACCATCTCTTGATCGTACCACAGGTACATTCAAGGTGCTCCTCTTCTGGGGAACTCCGCAGCTGCTTCTGATGAGATCCTCGCAGTTGACACTCCTTTAGAAGGAGGCGATGCTGTTATTGTCAGTAGCAGTGACAATTCTACATCTACTCCATCAGCTGTCTCGTGGCGAGCCCGGTTCGTTGGGCAAGGTTACAAGCAGGTAAAACACATCATTTCCCGTGGTTAAGGGAGGGTTTTATGGTTCAGTTGAGACAGTTTGCGGATCAAGTGTGAAGCAAAACCATTTGACATCAGATTCATGACCAGGTTTGTGGGCGACAAATTCAGCGTGATTTACATGACATACAAAATTTACTGTGCTACATGTGTTTTAATAGATGCGTGCATGCTTGCAGGTTATCCTGGCAGACACCATTAAAGCAGCTGCAGAATGAATTCTGATTGAGATCAGTAGCGATGACACACATACTATTGAACCATAATAATGTATCCAAGTATTTATATCATAAGGTTCTTGATAATGTTCACTCATCTATATAAATGGTTTCTACAATACAGAGACGTTTAGAGAGCTTGCATACTGACACCCCGATATGTCAAACACCTATACTCCTCCTAACTTGACTGTTATTGTTGAAATTTAGAGTATTATTAGATTAACCAATAGGACTGACATATTATGTGTCATTTCTATATGTGAAAATTATATTAAAAAGGTTCTCATAATTTTTGCATTTTTCCATTGGTAACTTTTTTAAGAACTTGCATGGTTTTTGTAGACTATCTACAGGTTTTACAGAACTTTATGGCAGCAAGTTCCCATGTGTATAAGTGTTTGGATCATCTCTTCTGCATTTTAATCTAATTCTCATTATGATACCTCCCAAATTTTAGGCTTGTGATCTGAGTCTTGGGTGTTGAGACTTGAATACTATTTTCATCTTGCACCATAAAGCATCTTGTAATCTGAATTTGCTAAGGTTTCATGGACCATAATTTCATTCTTAAGGAATGAATGGTTTGCAGTGTTATCTTTAGCATCCGAGAAGCATAAGAAATATTTTCTCCCTGTTGTGAATGAACTGTATATTTGCTTATAAAATCTCTCTTCGTGTTATGTACGTATGTACGAAGACCCTTTTATTAACATTCTGTTGTTTTATCGTCCCGATACATGTTGATTGACATATGATACCATTTATGTCAGTTGGCAAGACATGACATTGGCGCTTGATCAAAAGCGATGGAAGAAATCTATTGAGAAAAAGCAACAACGAGCTTAAGGTGAGCATGTGTCATGTTCTAACTTTTTTTATAAAAGGGTCAGGTTCTAACTTGCTTATGCTTACAGGTCAACTAAATTGACTTTTTTATCAGATGAAGACAGTTGACATCGACTGTGTCATGTTCTAACTTTTTTTATAAAAGGGTCAGGTTCTAACTTGCTTATGCTTCCTCCTGTTTGCTACAACTCATTATTCTTTCCTGCCCCTTGGGCCCCAGTTGGATGAGCATGTGTCTGGTCATCAATTCTGGCGCATGAAGTTTCAGAGTTTTCTATCTCTACACATAATGTATTGACTGAGGTTCTACTTTTGGTTTCCCTGTGTAGCGTTAGAGCACTGTGAAAACGAATGAATTATGTTAAACTGCCCCCAATTTTTATGTTTGCTACATCCCAGATCCTCACATGACATTCAGAATGATTCGTCTGTTCTTGAAATCTTTATTATCCTTTTTAACATGCTACTCCATCCGTTCCAAACTATAGTTCTTTCTGGCTTTTCTAGGTACGTAGCTTTTGCTACACATTTAGATATATATAGCTTTTAGTATGTATCTAGAAAAGCTAAAAGAACTTGTAATTTGGAACATAGGGGAGTACATGTTATCTTGCATATGCAGCATTGGTGTGATTGTGTACTCCAAATGAACTCAAACCCCTGGTATAGTATATAGTCGAACAATCTCAAGTTTAGCCAGGTTGATATAAAACAATATAAAAAATTTGAGGGTTTCTTCAGGCTAGGATTTAAGGGTTTTCTTATTTTTTTAATGTTTTAACAGATGAGATAGGTGCAGGTTCCAGCATGTCCTCGTTTTTTGTGACCACATACCTTCACGGTTCATGCATCATACCATCTCTTGATCGTACTGCAGGTACATTCAAGGTGCTCCTCTTCTGGGGAACTCTGCAGCTGCTTCTGATGAGATCCTCGCAGTTGACACTCCTTCAGAAGGAGGCGATGCTGTTATTGTCAGTAGCAGTGACAATTCTACATCTACTCCATCAGCTGTCTCGTGGCGAGCCCGGTTCGTTGGGCAAGGTTACAAGCAGGTAAAACACATCATTTCCCGTGGTTAAGGGAGGGTTTTATGGTTCAGTTGAGACAGTTTGCGGATCAAGTGTGAAGCAAAATCATTTGACATCAGATTCACGACCAGGTTTGTGGGCGAGCAGATGTGTGGGGTGACGGCGTTGTTCCTGAGATGGCAGCGCATCTGGACTACTTATCTATTAATTTCTTGAGAATTAAAGCAGGAGGTCTTGAATATTTGTCCTTAACCGTTTATATTGTCAGTTTTACAAGAGTAGATATCTCATTACAGATATCTCATTACACTGGTTGTTGTTCTTGGATTTGAAATTTCTGTTGGAGTTGTTGTCTGGAAATGATAAGAAAATATATATGTTGCTTATGTAAAGGAGAAGTGTAGAACAAAAAGGTCTCGACTTATAGTGAGTTCGTTTTCCCACTGTTCTGTAATCTTTCAGTTGGTTTGACCACGGTTGAAGGAATCTGATACTGCTACCGAGACATGAGAGACTATGCACGAGACATGTAAATTAATAAGACTCATACAAGCGCGGAACAGTGTGCTGATGGGGCATAAGGGTAACACATGCTCAGGTCTTAACATATTTGGTTTTCGAGTAAACTTTCTCTAGACCCCCAAGGAAATATAAGATCCGATTAGATATGTGTCGATGCCCATTCCAGCGTACTCCCGTTGCAACGCACGGGCACACACCTAGTAAATCAGAGGAATGCATGGCAGCAATAATATATAATTATTCTCAACAACAGCTTGAGCCGAAAAGTCACATGGACTGAACAAAAAAATAGCAGCGGTGCACAACATGGCTCATGGACATTCCATCAAACACCTCATGTGCACTAACGATATCAGCATGGAAGAACCCATGACCTCATGGCTAATCTGATTCAAGCTGCAAAAAAGAGAAATTGAACCCAACAAGACAAGGGCAGAATTCATTCATCAATGGCTTGAATCTAGGACCGTAGCTGCAAAAAAGAGAAATTGAACCCAACAAGGCAAGGGAGGCTTCATGCAACAGTGGCGTGCTGTGCCATCATTGGGGTCTGAGCTGTTGTCGTCGGTGGCAGTGGCGAGCACGGCCATGAACGTCGCTGCTCAGCTCACGACACCTTGCTGGACTTGCTCTTGCGATCTATGGCGGCACAGGAGTGGGAGGAGATTGGTCTGTGTAATTGAAAGGGAAATAGGGTCAAACTTTTTTCTATAAATAATTTTGGTGCTTGAATGCCAACACAAATATTGGACTAACTAGTTTGCTCTAGATTATGTATTCTACAAGTGCATAAAGGTTCAACACAAACCAATAAAAAGATCAAGTTAGGGTTCAAAAGAAAGGAGCAAAAGAAAAACCGAAGAGAACCCTGGTCTGGCGCACCGGACTATCCGGTGTGCCACCGGACAGTGTCCGATGCACTAGGGGTCGTACACTTCGAACTCGCCACCTTCGGGTTTCAGCAGCGCTGCTCCGCTATAATTCACCGGACTGTCCGGTGTGTCATCGGACTGTCTGGTGCACCAGCGGAGCAACGGCTATCTAGCGCAACGATCGTCTGTAAAAGCGTGAACAGTGCGCGTAGAAGTCAGAGCAGGCGTCAGAGACGCACCAGACAGTGAACAGCACCTGTCCGGTGCAGCACTGGACTGTTGAAAGGGAAATGTGCCCTTGGGCCATTTCTAAGTATTTTGGTGATTTAGTGCCCAACACAGGTGCCTAATTGTAAAATTGTGGACAAAGTACAAATCAAGGATAAAGGTATGTTTCTAAGCCTTAGTACATTGGTTTTGTGTACTAATATACTTGTCTAAGTGTTAGAAACAGAAAGTAGAAGAAAAGAAGAGAGGAGAAAAAGACTTGGCTGTGTGCAGCCAAGACTCAGTTCGGTCTGGAGCACCGGACTGTCCGGTGTGCACCGGACAGTGTCCGATGCGCCAGGCTGACTCGGCGTGAACTGGCTGCTCTCGGGAATTCGCCGACGGCGTACGGCTAAAATTCACCGGACTGTCCGGTGTGCACCGGACTGTCCGGTGAGCCAACGGTCGGCGGGGCCAACGGTCGGCCGCGCGATCTGCGCGGGACACGTGGCCGAGCCAACGGTCGGAAGACGGCACCGGACTGTCCGGTGTGCACCGGACATGTCCGGTGCGCCAACGGCTCCAGATCTGCCAACGGTCTGCAACGGTCGGCAGCGCCAGTTAAGGAAAGAAATCGGGCACCGGACAGTGTCCGGTGCCCCCGACGACAGAAGGCAAGGATGGCCTTCCGGATTTGCTCTCAACGGCTCCTAGCTGTCTTGGGGCTATAAAAGGGGCCCCTAGGCGCATGGAGGAGATACACAAGCAACCTTTGAGCATTCTTGATCATCCACACTCAGTCTTTGCGCATTCGTTTGTCATTCTAAGTGATTCGAGCTCCGTTCTAGTGAGAACTTTGTGATACTCTTGTGAGCTCGATTCTTGGTCGTGTGTGTGCGCGTTTCGCTGTGGATTTGTGTGTGTTGCTTCCCTCCCTTACTCTGTGCTTCTTTGTGATCATATACTTGTAAGGGCAAGAGACTCCAATTTGTGGAGATTCCTTGCAAACGGGATAGTGAAAGGCAAAACAAAACACCGTGGTATTCAAGTGGGTCTTTGGACCGCTTGAGAGGGGTTGATTGCAACCCTCGTCCGTTGGGACGCCACAACGTGGAGTAGGCAAGCGTTGGTCTTGGCCGAACCACGGGATAAACCACTGTGTCACCTCTGTGCTTGATCTCTTGTGGTATTGTGTTTTGTTGAGACTTCTCTTTAGCCACTTGGCAATTATTGTGCTAACACTTAACAACTTTTTGTGGCTTAAGTTTTAAGTTTCACAGGATCACCTATTCACCCCCCCTCTAGGTGCTCTCAATTGGTATCAGAGCCGTTCTCTTCACAAAGGGACTAACCGCTCGAAGAGATGGATCCTAAGGGGAAGGGTATCGTGATCAACGACAAAGAGAAGGAATCCTTCGTCAACGAGCCAAAGGACGATAAGCCTACCGACTCCGGCTCGGGCCACAGACGGAAGGAAGGGAAGAAGAAGAAGACAAGGCGCATCAAGGAGATCGTCTACTACGACAGCGATGAGTCTACTTCTTCCCAAAAGGACGACCACAGCGACTACGAGAGAAGGAAACCGGTTAATTCAAACTTTTCTTTTGACTACTCTTGTATTCCGCAAAGTTCAAATTCACATTTGCTCTCCATTCCACTCGGCAAACCCCCACACTTTGATGGAGAGGACTACGGATTTTGGAGCCACAAAATGCGTAGTCACCTATTCTCTCTCCATCCTAGTATTTGGGAGATTGTAGAGAGTGGAATGCACTTTGATAGTTCGGATAGTCCCATGTTCATTAATGAACAAATTCATAAGAATGCACAAGCTACTACTGTTCTTCTAGCTTCCTTGTGCAGGGATGAATACCATAAAGTAAGCGGCTTGGATAACGCCAAGCAGATCTGGGACACCCTCAAGATTTCTCATGAGGGGAACGACGTCACCTTGCTCACCAAGATGGAGTTGGTGGAGGGAGAGCTCGGACGGTTCGCAATGATAAGAGGCGAGGAGCCGACGCAAACTTACAATCGGCTCAAGACCCTTAACAACAAGATAAGGAGCTACGGGAGCACGCGATGGACGGACCACGACGTCGTCCGCCTAATGCTAAGGTCAATTACCGTTCTTGATCCTCATTTGGTAAACAATATACGTGAAAATCCCAGGTACACCAAGATGTCGCCCGAAGAAGTTCTTGGGAAATTTGTTAGCGGGCGAATGATGATTAAGGAGGCGAGGTATGTGGACGACGCCTTGAATGGTCCGATCAACGAGCCGCAACCCCTTGCTCTCAAGGCAACACGAAGCAAGGAGGCGCTACCCAGCAAGGTGGCACAGATTGAGGCGGCCGGACTCAATGATGAAGAGATGGCTCTCATCATCAAAAGATTCAAGACGGTGCTTAAAGGTCACAAGGGACAACCAAGCAAGACCAAAGCCAAGGGGAAGCGCTCATGTTTCAAATGCGGTAAGCTTGGTCATTTTATTGCTAACTGTCCCGATAATGAAAGTGACCAGGAAAAGGGGAACAAGAAGAAGGCATACAAGAAGGCAAAGGGCGAGGCACATCTAGGAAAGGAGTGGGATTCGGATTGCTCCTCCTCCGACTCCGACAATGAAGGACTCGCTGCCACCGCCTTCAACAAGTCTTCCCTCTTCCCCAACGAGTGTCTCACATGCCTTATGGCAAAGGAAAAGAAAGTAAGCACTCATGATACTAGTACTTATGCTTCTTCAAGTGAGGATGAGTCTAGTGATGATGATGAGATAGATTACTCATGCTTATTCAAGGGATTAGATAGATCTAAAATTAATAAGATTAATGAGTTGATTGATGCTTTAAATGACAAGAATAGATTACTAGAAAAACAAGAGGATCTTTTATATGAGGAGCATGATAAATTTGTTAGTGCACAAAATTCTCTTGCTCTAGAAATTAAAAGAAATGAAATGCTTTCTAGTGAACTATCTACTTGTCATGAAACCATTTCTACCTTACAAGGTGTTAACAATGATTTAAGTGCTAAATTAGAAGTAGCAAATAAATCTAATTCTTGTGTAGAACATGTTATGATTTACACTAGGTGTAAGGATTTCGATATTGATGCCTGTAGTGAACACCTAGTTTTAATTTCCAAATTAAGTGATGAATTGGCTAGTCTTAATGCTCAACTTAAGACTAGCAAGAGTGAAGTTGATAAAATAAAATTTGCAAGGGATGCCTACACGGTTGGTAGACACCCCTCAATTAAGGATGGTCTTGGCTTCAAGAGAGAGGCCAAGAACTTAACAAGTCATAAGGCTCCCATCTTCGTCAAGGAGAAGGGGAAGGCCCCTATGGCTAGTAGTGCTAAAAAGAACCATGCTTTTATGTATAATGATAGGAGACATGCTAGAAATGCTTATAATGATTTTGATTCACATGTTTATGATTCTCATGCCATGCTTGCTTCTAGTTCTTCCTATAAGCATGATAGAGATTTGTGTAGAAGAAATGTTGTGCATATGCCTAGGAGAAATATTGCTCATGTTCCTAGAAAAGTTGTGAACAAACCTTCTACCATTTATTATGCTTGCAATGCTCCCTTTGCTATTTGTAGAAAGGGTAAGAAGGTAATTGCTAGGAAGTTAGGGGCAAGATGCAAGGGAGATAAAACTTGCATTTGGGTCCCTAAGGATATTTGTGCTAACCTTGCAGGACCCAACATGAGTTGGGTACCTAAGACCCAAGCCTAAATTTGCCTTGCAGGTTTATGCATCCGGGGGTTCAAGCTGGATTATTGACAGTGGATGCACAAACCATATGACGGGGGAGAAGAAGATGTTCACCTCCTACGTCAAAAATAAGGATTCCCAAGATTCAATTATATTCGGTGATGGGAACCAAGGCAAGGTAAAAGGGTTAGGTAAAATTGCAATTTCTAATGAGCACTCAATCTCAAATGTGTTTTTAGTTGAGTCTCTTGGTTACAATTTGCTATCTGTTAGTCAACTGTGCAACATGGGATATAATTGTTTATTTACAAATGTAGATGTGTCTGTCTTTAGAAGATGTGATGGTTCACTAGCTTTTAAGGGTGTACTAGACGGCAAGCTTTACCTAGTTGATTTTGCAAAAGAAGAGGCCGGTCTAGATGCATGCTTAATGGCTAAGACTTGCATGGGCTGGCTGTGGCATCGCCGCTTAGCACATGTGGGGATGAAGAACCTCCACAAGCTTCTAAAGGGAGAACACGTGATAGGTCTAACAAATGTTTATTTCGAAAAAGATAGACCTTGTGCAGCTTGTCAGGCAGGTAAACAAGTGGGAGGAGCACATCACAGCAAGAATGTGATGACCACGTTAAGACCTCTGGAGCTGCTGCATATGGACCTCTTCGGACCCGTCGCCTATCTAAGCATAGGAGGAAGTAAGTATGGTCTAGTTATTGTTGATGACTTTTCCCGCTTCACTTGGGTGTTCTTTATGCAGGATAAGTCTGAAACCCAAGGGACCCTCAAGCGCTTCCTCAGGAGAGCTCAAAATGAGTTTGAGCTCAAGGTGAAGAAGATTAGGAGCGACAACGGGTCCGAGTTCAAGAACCTACAAGTGGAGGAGTTTCTTGAGGAGGAAGGGATCAAGCACGAGTTCTCCGCTCCCTACACACCACAGCAAAATGGTGTGGTAGAGAGGAAGAACAGGACGCTAATCGATATGGCAAGGACGATGCTTGGAGAGTTCAAGACCCCCGAGTGCTTTTGGTCAGAAGCTGTGAACACGGCTTGCCACGCCATCAACAGGGTCTATCTTCATCGACTCCTCAAGAAGACTTCGTATGAGCTACTAACCGGTAACAAACCCAATGTATCGTACTTTCGTGTATTTGGGAGCAAGTGCTACATTCTAGTGAAGAAGGGTAGAAATTCTAAGTTTGCTCCCAAAGCTGTAGAAGGGTTTTTATTAGGTTATGATTCAAATACAAAGGCGTATAGAGTCTTCAACAAATCATCGGGTTTGGTTGAAGTCTCTAGCGATGTTGTATTTGATGAGACTAATGGCTCTCCAAGAGAGCAAGTTGTTGATTGTGATGATGTAGATGAAGAAGATGTTCCAACGGCCGCTATACGAACCATGGCGATTGGAGACGTTCGGCCACAGGAACAAGATGAACAAGGTCAACCTTCTTCCTCAACAACGGTGCATCCCCCAACTCAAGACGATGAACAGGTTCATCAAAAGGAGGCGTGTGATCAAGGGGGAGCACAAGATGATCATGTGATGGAGGAAGAAGCGCAACCGGCACCTCCAACCCAAGTTCGAGCGATGATTCAAAGGGATCATCCCGTCGACCAAATTCTGGGTGACATTAGCAAGGGAGTAACTACTCAGTCTCGACTAGTTAATTTTTGTGAACATTACTCTTTTGTCTCCTCTATTGAGCCTTTCAGGGTAGAGGAGGCCTTGCTAGATCCGGATTGGGTGTTGGCCATGCAGGAGGAACTTAACAACTTCAAGCGCAATGAAGTTTGGACGCTGGTGCCTCGTCCCAAGCAAAATGTTGTGGGAACCAAGTGGGTTTTTCGCAACAAACAGGACGAGCACGGGGTGGTGACAAGGAACAAGGCTCGACTTGTGGCAAAAGGTTATGCCCAAGTCGCAGGTTTGGACTTTGAGGAGACTTTTGCTCCTGTGGCTAGGCTAGAGTCCATTCGTATCTTGCTAGCATATGCCGCTCACCATTCTTTCAGGTTGTACCAAATGGATGTGAAGAGCGCCTTCCTCAACGGGCCACTAAAGGAGGAGGTGTACGTGGAGCAACCCCCTGGCTTCGAGGATGAGCGGTACCCCGACCACGTGTGTAAGCTCTCTAAGGCGCTCTATGGACTTAAACAAGCCCCAAGAGCATGGTATGAATGCCTTAGAGATTTCTTAATTGCTAATGCTTTCAAGGTTGGGAAAGCCGATCCAACTCTTTTCACGAAGACTTGTGATGGTGATTTGTTTGTGTGCCAAATTTATGTCGATGACATAATATTTGGTTCTACTAACCAAAAGTCTTGTGAAGAGTTTAGCAGGGTGATGACGCAGAAATTCGAGATGTCGATGATGGGCGAGTTGAACTACTTCCTTGGGTTCCAAGTGAAGCAACTCAAGGACGACACCTTCATCTCCCAAACGAAGTACACGCAAGATCTGCTAAAGAGGTTTGGGATGAAGGACGCCAAGCCCGCAAAGACGCCAATGGGAACCGACGGACACACCGACCTCAACAAAGGAGGTAAGTCTGTTGATCAAAAAGCATACCGGTCCATGATAGGTTCTTTGCTTTACTTATGTGCTAGTAGACCGGATATTATGCTTAGCGTATGCATGTGTGCTAGATTTCAATCCGATCCTAAGGAGTGTCACTTGGTGGCGGTGAAGCGAATTCTTAGATATTTAGTCGCTACGCCTTGCTTCGGGATCTGGTATCCAAAGGGGTCTAACTTTGACTTGATTGGGTACTCAGATTCCGACTATGCTGGATGTAAGGTCGATAGGAAGAGTACATCGGGGACGTGCCAATTCTTAGGAAGGTCCCTGGTGTCATGGAACTCTAAGAAACAAACCTCCGTTGCCCTATCCACCGCTGAGGCCGAGTATGTTGCCGCAGGACAGTGTTGCGCGCAACTACTTTGGATGAGGCAAACCCTCTGGGACTTTGGCTACAATCTGAGCAAAGTCCCACTCCTATGTGATAATGAGAGTGCTATCCGAATAGCGGAAAATCCTGTTGAGCACAGCCGCACAAAGCACATTGACATCCGGCATCACTTTTTGAGAGACCACCAGCAAAAGGGAGATATCGAAGTGTTTTATGTTAGCACCGAGAACCAGCTAGCCGATATCTTTACCAAGCCTTTAGATGAGAAGACCTTTTGCAGGCTGCGTAGTGAGCTAAATGTCTTAGATTCGCGGAACTTGGATTGAATTGTAGCATACATGTATTTATGCCTTTGATCATGTTCATTCTGCATTTTGTTGCTTATTATGGTGCTCAAGTTGTACAAACACTCCCTGGACCTCACAAGTCCGTTGCAAAGTGATGCACATGTTTAGGGGGAGATGTGTTACAACTTGACCCTTTGAGACTAACCATATGCTTGAGTTTGCTTGATTTAGTCTCGAAGGAAAATTGAAAGGGAAAAGGTGGACTTGGACCATGAAAGACTTCCACTGCACTCCGATGAGAGGGTAACTTATTCCAAGTCCATCCCATGAACTCTTATTGCCATTTGCTCTAAATTGAAGATTTTGGTGAGGCAATGGGGTTAAAGGGCCAAGATTGATCTCGTTTTGGTGCTTGATGCCAAAGGGGGAGAAAATAAAGGCCAAAGCGATAAATGGATCAGCTACCACTTGAGAGATTTTGAAAATAGTAGAGTAGAGCAGTTTTTGAAATCCTTGATCAATCTCTTTTGAAATGACTCTCTTTATGCTTTAACATGTGTGTTTGACTTAGAGATAGAGATTTGAGTTTGATTTGCAAAAACAAACCAAGTGGTGGCATAGAGTGATCCATATATGACAAAAATGAATCAAAACAATTTTAAGTTCTTATTTGATTTGATTTTGTACTTGTTCTACTTGCTTCATGTTGTGTTGGCATAAATCACCAAAAAGGGGGAGATTGAAAGGGAAATGTGCCCTTGGGCCATTTCTAAGTATTTTGGTGATTTAGTGCCCAACACAGGTGCCTAATTGTAAAATTGTGGACAAAGTACAAATCAAGGATAAAGGTATGTTTCTAAGCCTTAGTACATTGGTTTTGTGTACTAATATACTTGTCTAAGTGTTAGAAACAGAAAGTAGAAGAAAAGAAGAGAGGAGAAAAAGACTTGGCTGTGTGCAGCCAAGACTCAGTTCGGTCTGGAGCACCGGACTGTCCGGTGTGCACCGGACAGTGTCCGGTGTGCACCGGACAGTGTCCGGTGCGCCAGGCTGACTCGGCGTGAACTGGCTGCTCTCGGGAATTCGCCGACGGCGTACGACTAAAATTCACCGGACTGTCCGGTGTGCACCGGACTGTCCGGTGAGCCAACGGTCGGCGGGGCCAACGGTCGGCCGCGCGATCTGCGCGGGACACGTGGCCGAGCCAACGGTCGGAAGACGGCACCGGACTGTCCGGTGTGCACCGGACATGTCCGGTGCGCCAACGGCTCCAGATCTGCCAACGGTCTGCAACGGTCGGCAGCGCCAGTTAAGGAAAGAAATCGGGCACCGGACAGTGTCCGGTGTGCACCGGACTGT
This sequence comes from Zea luxurians, assembly GCA_029449295.1. Lineage (NCBI taxonomy): Eukaryota > Viridiplantae > Streptophyta > Magnoliopsida > Poales > Poaceae > Zea > Zea luxurians. The sequence goes on along the minus strand of JAOPSE010000016.1, from coordinate 69,462,487 downwards.
CCGGTGCCCCCGACGACAGAAGGCAAGGATGGCCTTCCGGATTTGCTCTCAACGGCTCCTAGCTGTCTTGGGGCTATAAAAGGGGCCCCTAGGCGCATGGAGGAGATACACAAGCAACCTTTGAGCATTCTTGATCATCCACACTCAGTCTTTGCGCATTCGTTTGTCATTCTAAGTGATTCGAGCTCCGTTCTAGTGAGAACTTTGTGATACTCTTGTGAGCTCGATTCTTGGCCGTGTGTGTGCGCGTTTCGCTGTGGATTTGTGTGTGTTGCTTCCCTCCCTTACTCTGTGCTTCTTTGTGATCATATACTTGTAAGGGCAAGAGACTCCAATTTGTGGAGATTCCTTGCAAACGGGATAGTGAAAGGCAAAACAAAACACCGTGGTATTCAAGTGGGTCTTTGGACCGCTTGAGAGGGGTTGATTGCAACCCTCGTCCGTTGGGACGCCACAACGTGGAGTAGGCAAGCGTTGGTCTTGGCCGAACCACGGGATAAACCACTGTGTCACCTCTATGCTTGATCTCTTGTGGTATTGTGTTTTGTTGAGACTTCTCTTTAGCCACTTGGCAATTATTGTGCTAACACTTAACAACTTTTTGTGGCTTAAGTTTTAAGTTTCACAGGATCACCTATTCACCCCCCCTCTAGGTGCTCTCAACTGTTCGGTGCGACATGAAGTCAGCGCTCCAATGGTCAGAATCTTCAGAACCCTAATGGTTGGGTGACGTGGCTGGTGCACCGGACAGTGTCCGGTGGCACACCAGACTGTCCGGTGCGCCCTTCGACAGACAGTCTTCCCAACGGCTATGTGGTGGTTGAGAGCTATAAATACCCCCAACCACCACCACTCCAAGCATCCAAGTTTTTTAGACATCTCATTCTGTCGGGGACCATAATTAGGGGTACCCTCAAGACTCCTAATTCTCAGCTGGTAACCCGCATCAGCATAAAGCTGCAAAGGCCTGATGGGTGCGATTAAGTCAGGGATCAGTCCATTCGAGCGACTCGATCGTGCCTCGCCCGAGCCTAGCCTCGGACAAGGGCAGCCGACCCCGGAGGATTTCCGTCTCGCCCGAGGCCCCCCTCCAACAGCGGACACATCTCCGGCTCGCCCGAGGCCCTGCCTTCGCTAAAAAGCAACCCTGACCAAATCGCCGCACCGACCGACCAAGTCGCAGGAGCATTTAACGCAAAGGTGACTTGACACCTTTATCCTGACGCACGCCCCCCGGCAGAGCCGAAGTGACCGCCGTCACTTCACCGCTCCACTGACCGGCCTGACAGAAGGACAGCGCCGCCTGCGCCACTCCGACTGCAGTGCCACTTGACAGAGTGAGACTGACAGGCAGTCAGGCCCTGCCAAAGGCACCATAGGAAGCTCCGCCCGACCCAGGGCTCGGACTCGGGCTAAGTCCCGGAAGACGGCGAACTCCGCTCCGCCCGACCCAGGGCTCGGACTCGGGCTAAGTCCCGGAAGACGGCGAACTCCGCTCCGCCCGACCCAGGGCTCGGACTTGGGCTAAGCCCCGGAAGACGGTGAACTCCGCTCCGCCCGACCCAGGGCTCGGACTCGGGCTAAGTCCCGGAAGACGGCGAACTCTGCTCCGCCCGACCCAGGGCTCGGACTCGGGCTAAGTCCCGGAAGACGGCGAACTCCGCTCCGCCCGACCCAGGGCTCGGACTCGGGCTAAGTCCCGGAAGACGGCGAACTCCGCTCCGCCCGACCCAGGGCTCGGATTCGGGCTAAGTCCCGGAAGACGACGAACTCCGCTTCACCCGACCCCAGGGCTCGGACTCGGGCTCAGCCCCACAAGACGACGAACTCCGCTTCGCCCGACCCTAGGGCTCGGACTCCGCCCTGGCCTCTGCCGAACGACCTCCGCCTCGCCCGACCCAGGGGCTCGGACTCGGCCTCGACCATGGAAGACAGACTCGACCTCGGCTTCGGAGGAGCCTCCACGTCGCCCAACCTAGGGCGCAGGCCAGCCACGTCAACAGGAAGCGCCATCATCACCCTACCCCGAGCTAACTCGGGCCGCAGAGAACAAGACCGGTGTCCCATCTGGCTAGCTCCGCCAGATAGGCAATGATGGCGCCCCGCATGCTCTGTGACGACGGCGGCTCTCAGCTCTCTTACGGAAGCAGGAGGACGTTAGCAAGGACTCAACCGCTCCGACAGCTGTCCCTCCGCCAGGCTCCGTCGCTCCTCCGACGGCCATGACTTCACACCAGCTGGGTGCCAAAATCTCTCCGGCTGCCACATCGGCATGTACTTAGGGCGCTAGCTCTCCCCCGCTAGACACGTAGCACTCTGCTACACCCCCATTGTACACCTGGATCCTCTCCTTACGCCTATAAAAGGAAGGACCAGGGCCCTCTTAGAGAGGGTTGGTCGCGCGGGGACGAGGACGGGACAGGCGCTCTTTTGGGGCCGCTCGCTTCCCTCTCCCGCGTGGACGCTTGTAACCCCCTACTGCAAGCGCACCCGACCTGGGCGCGGGACGAACACGAAGGCCACGGGATTCCCACCTCTCTCACGCCGGTCTCCGGCCGCCTCGCTCCTTTCCCCCCTTCGCGCTCGCCCACGCGCTCGACCCATCTGGGCTGGGGCACGCGGCGACACTCACTCGTCGGCCCGAGGGACCCCCTGGTCTCAAAACGCCGACAGTTGGCGCACCAGGTAGGGGCCTGATGCGTGTTGACGAACAGCTTCCCGTCAAGCTCCAGATGGGCAGTCTCCAGCAACCTCTCTGACCCGGGACGGTGCTCCGTTTCGGGAGTCTTGGGTTCATGTCCTTCGACGGCAGCTACGACATGATACTCCTTCCACCGTCGCGTGACAACGACAATGGCGGCCGACAGCCCGCCCGCCGGCGGCGGAATCGACGACGTCTTCCCCGCGTGGTGGAAGAACAACATTCGAGCTCGCCCCGTCCTCTCCCCCGCCAACGGAGGAGGCGGGGCAACCAAGGCCAAGCAGGAGGCCGCGCCTCGTCGGCTGTCGAGCGAGTCGACGTCCCTAGCGCCCCAACGGGGGGCGCGTCGGGCGTCGACCTCGCGTTTGAGACGAAGGCGAGCGCCGTCTCCCCGTGACACGCCAATCCCGAGCAAGCGGACGACGCCAGCACGCTCGCGGAAGGCTTGCTGGGCGTCACCCTCGTACCTGAGATGACGGTGCAGTCAGTCCCCGACGTGACTTCATCGCCGTTCGTCGACCAAAAGGTACTGACCGATTCCCATCCTACGTCATTTGGATTCAGCCTCAACCCGCCTAGTGACCTTGCTTTGGCGGGCACTCTCGTAGAGGCGAGTTCAAACCCTCCGGGGTTTCGCATGCGGTCGCCTTGGGACCGGCTGACGGACGTCTCGACCTATGGGCCCTCCGGGTCCGAGGAAGACGACGACCCCAACATCTATTGGGATTTCTCTGGACTTGGCAACCCTAGTGCCATGCGGGACTTCATGACCGCATGTGACTACTGCCTCTCCGACTGTTCCGACGGTAGCCGCAGCCTCGACGACGAGGACTGCGGCCCAAGCCACGAATGTTTCCACGTCGATCTAGGGGGTCCCTCCGAAGGCAATCATCTCGGCATGCCGGAGGACGGTGATCTCCCTAGGCCGGTGCCTCGCGCTGACATCCCGTGGGAGCTAGCTGTGGTCCTCGTTCCGGTGGGGGGTCACGACCCACAGCTCGAGCAAGTCCGCGGGGCGCAGGCCAGGCTCGACGAGGGAGCAGGAGCGCTTGAGCCGATCCGCCGGGACGTCGGGCAGGCATGGGCGGGCCAACCCCCGGCCGGGGAAATACGTCACCTGCCCCAGGGTCTCCAGCTCCGCGTCGCCAACGACGTCAGGGTCAGGCCGCCACCCGCATCCAGTGGGGTCGGTCAGAACCTGGCTGCAGCAGCGATGCTTCTCCGCGCGATGCCGGAGCCATCAACCACCGAGGGTCGGTGAATCCAGGGAGAGCTCAAGAATCTCCTGGAAGGCGCTGCGGTCCGACGGGCCGAGAGCTCTTCCTCCCGAAGGCAGGGATACCCCTCGGAACCTCATGCCGCGACTTCCCGATTCATGGGAAGCCTCGGTCTACACCGGGCGCACGCGCAACACCGCGCCTGCGGCCCCGGGCCACCTCGGCAACGAGCACCATCATCGCGACCGTCGGGCCCACCTCGACGAGAGGGTGCGCCGAGGGTATCACCCCAGGCGTGGGGGACGCTACGACAGCGGGGAGGATCGGAGTCCCTCGCCCGAACCACCCGGTCCGCAGGCCTTCAGCCGGGCCATCCGGCGGGCACCGTTCCCGACCCGGTTCCGACCCCCGACTACTATCACAAAGTACTCGGGGGAAACGAGACCGGAACTGTGGCTCGCGGACTACCGCCTGGCCTGCCAGCTGGGTGGAACGGACGACGACAACCTCATCATCCGCAACCTCCCCCTGTTCCTCTCCGACACCGCTCGCGCCTGGTTGGAGCACCTGCCTCCGGGGCAGATCTCCAACTGGGATGACCTAGTCCAAGCCTTCGCCGGCAATTTCCAGGGCACGTATGTGCGCCCCGGGAATTCCTGGGACCTCCGAAGCTGCCGGCAGCAGCCGGGAGAGTCTCTCCGGGACTACATCCGGCGAATCTCGAAGCAGCGCACCGAGCTGCCCAACATCACCGACTCGGATGTCATCGGCGCGTTCCTTGCCAGCACCACCTGTCGCGACCTGGTGAGCAAGTTGGGTCGCAAGACCCCCACCAGGGCGAGCGAGCTGATGGACATTGCCACCAAGTTCGCCTCTGACCAGGAGGCGGTCGAGGCTATCTTCCAAAAGGACAAGCAGCCCCAGGGCCGCCCATCGGAAGATGCTCCCGAGGCGTCTACTCCGTGCGGCGCCAAGAAGAAAGGCAAGAAGAAGTCGCAAGCGAAACGCGACGCCGCCGACGCGGACCTTGTCGCTGCCGCCGAGTACAAGAACCCTCGGAAGCCCCCCGGAGGTGCCAACCTCTTCGACAAGATGCTCAAGGAGCCGTGCCCCTATCATTAGGGGCCCGTCAAGCACACCCTTGAGGAGTGCGTCATGCTTCGGCGCCACTTCCACAGGGCCGGGCCACCCGCGGAGGGTGGCAGGGCCCGCGACGACGACAAGAAGGAAGATCACCAAGCAGGAGAGTTCCCCGAGGTCCGCGACTGCTTCATGATCTACGGTGGGCATGCGGCGAATGCCTCAGCACGGCACCGCAAGCAAGAGCGCCGGGAGGTCTGCTCGGTCAAGGTGGCGGCGCCGGTCTATCTGGACTGGTCCGACAAGCCCATCACCTTCGACCAAGACGACCACCCCGACCACGTGCCGAGCCCGGGGAAATACCCGCTCGTCGTCGACCCCGTCATCGGCGACGTCAGGCTCACCAAGGTCCTGATGGACGGGGGCAGCAGCCTCAACATCATCTACGCTGAGACCCTCAGGCTCCTGCGCGTCGATCTGTCCTCCGTCCGAGCAGGCGCTGCGCCCTTCCACGGGATCATTCCCAGGAAGCGCGTCCAGCCCCTCGGACGACTCGACCTTCCCGTCTGCTTCGGAATGCCCTCCAACTTCCGAAGGGAGACTCTGACGTTCGAGGTGGTCGGGTTCCGAGGAACCTACCACGCGGTACTGGGGAGGCCATGCTACGTGAAGTTCATGGCCGTCCCCAACTACACCTACCTGAAGCTCAAGATGCCGGGCCCCAACGGGGTCATCACCGTCGGCCCCACGTACAAACACGCGTTCGAATGCGACGTGGAGTGCGTGGAGTACGCCGAGGCCCTCGCCGAGTCCGAGGCCCTCATCGCCGACCTGGAAAGCCTCTCCAAAGAGGTGCCAGACGTGAAGCGTCATGCCGGCAACTTCGAGCCAGTAGAGACGGTTAAGGCCGTCCCCCTCGACCCCAGTGGCGACGCCTCCAAGCAGATCCGGATCGGTTCCGGGCTCGACCCCAAATAGGAAACAGTGCTCGTCGACTTTCTCCGCGCGAACGCCGACGTCTTCGTGTGGAGTCCCTCAGACATGCCCGGCATACCGAGGGATGTCGCCGAGCACTCACTGGATATTCGGGTCGGAGCCCGACCCATCAAGCAGCCTCTGCGCCGATTCGACGAGGAGAAGCGCAGAGCGATAGGCGAGGAGATCCACAAGCTAATGGCAGCCGGGTTCATCAAAGAGGTATTCCATCCCGAATGGCTTGCCAACCCTGTGCTTGTGAGAAAGAAAGGGGGAAATGGCGGATGTGTGTAGACTACACTGGTCTCAACAAAGCATGTCCAAAGGTTCCCTACCCTCTGCCTCGCATCGATCAAATCGTGGATTCCACTGCTGGGTGCGAAACCCTGTCTTTCCTTGACGCCTACTCGGGGTACCACCAAATCAGGATGAAAGAGTCCGACCAGCTCGCGACTTCTTTCATCACGCCCTTCGGCATGTACTGCTATGTCACCATGCCGTTCGGTTTGAGGAATGCGGGCGCGACGTACCAGCGGTGCATGAACCATGTGTTCGGCGAACACATCGGTCGCACGGTCGAGGCCTACGTCGATGACATCGTAGTCAAGACGAGGAAAGCTTCCGACCTCCTCTCCGACCTTGAAGTGACATTCCGATGTCTCAAGGCGAAAGGCGTCAAGCTCAATCCCGAGAAGTGTGTCTTCGGGGTGCCCCAAGGCATCTTGGGGTTTATCGTCTCCGAGCGGGGCATCGAAGCCAACCCGGAGAAGATTGCAGCCATCACCAGCATGGGTCCCATCAAGGACTTAAAGGGCGTACAAAGGGTCATGGGATGTCTCGCGGCTCTGAGCCGCTTCATCTCACGCCTCGGCGAAAGAGGCCTGCCTCTGTACCGCCTCTTAAGGAAGGCCGAGCGCTTCACTTGGACCCCCGAGGCCGAGGAAGCTCTCAGGAACCTGAAGGCGCTCCTCACAAAGGCGCCTATCTTGGTGCCTCCAGCTGACGGAGAACCCCTCTTGGTCTACGTCGCCGCGACCACTCAGGTGGTTAGCGCCGCGATTGTGGTCGAGAGGCAAGAAGAGGGGCATGCATTGCCCGTTCAGAGGCCAGTTTACTTCGTCAGCGAGGTACTGTCCGAAACCAAGATCCGCTACCCACAAGTTCAGAAGCTGCTGTATGCAGTGATCCTGACGCGGCAGAAGTTGCGACACTACTTCGAGTCTTATCCGGTAACTGTGGTGTCATCCTTCCCCCTGAGGGAGATCATCCAGTGCCGAGAGGCCTCAGGCAGGATTGCAAAGTGGGCGGTGGAAATCATGGGCGAGACAATCTCGTTCGCCCCTCAGAAGGCCATCAAGTCCCAGGTCTTGGCGGACTTCGTAGCCGAATGGGTCGACACCCAGCTACCGATGGCTCCGATCCAACCGGAGCTCTGGACCATGTTTTTCGACGGGTCGCTGATGAAGACGGGAGCCGGCGCGGGCCTACTCTTCATCTCGCCCCTCGGGAAACACCTACGCTATGAGCTACGCCTCCACTTCCCGGCGTCCAACAATGTGGCTGAGTACGAGGCTCTGGTCAATGGGTTGCGGATCGCCATCGAGCTAGGAGTCAGGCGCCTCGACGCTCACGGTGACTCGCAGCTCGTCATCGACCAAGTCATGAAGAACTCCCACTGCCGCGACCCGAAGATGGAGGCCTACTGCGATGAGGTTCGGCACCTGGAAGACAAGTTCTATGGGCTCGAGCTTAACCACATCGCTCGGCGCTACAACAAGACTGCGGACGAGCTGGCAAAAATAGCCTCGGGGCGAACAACGGTTCCCCTGGACGTCTTCTCCTGGGATCTGCATCAACCCTCCGTCAAGATCGACGACTCGCCCGAGCCTGAGGCGCCCTCGGTCCAGCCCGAGGTGCCCTCGGCACAGCCCGAGGCACCCTCAGCTCGGCCCGAGGCGGCCTCGGTTCAACCCGAGGTACCCTCGGCCTCCGAGGGTGAGGCACTGCGCATCGAGGAGGAGCGGAGCGGGGCCACGCCTGATCGAGATTGGCAGACCCCGTACCTGCAATATCTCCGCCAAGGAGAGCTACCCCTCGACCGAGCCGAGGCCCGGCGGGTAGCGCGACGCGCCAAGTCGTTCGTCTTGCTGGGCGATGAAAAGGAGCTCTACCACCGCAGCCCCTCGGGCATCCTCCAGCGATGCATCTCCGTCGCCGAAGGTCAGGAACTCCTGCAAGAGATACACTCGGGGGCTTGCGGCCATCACACAGCGTCTCGAGCCCTTGTCGGGAATGCTTTCCGGCAAGGCTTCTACTGGCCAACGGCGGTGGCTGACGCCACTAGAATTGTCCGCACCTGCGAAGAGTGTCAATTCTATGCGAAGCAAACCCACCTGCCCGCTCAGGCTCTGCAGACGATACCCATCACCTGGCCCTTTGCTGTGTGGGGGCTGGACCTCGTCGGCCCCTTGCAGAAGGCGCCCGGGGCTACACGCACCTGCTGGTCGCCATCGACAAATTCTCCAAGTGGGTCGAGGTCCGACCTCTGAACTGCATCAGGTCCGAGCAGGCGGTGACGTTCTTCACCAACATCATCCATCGCTTCGGGGTCCCGAACTCCATCATCACCGACAACGGTACCCAGTTCACCGGCAGAAAATTCTTGGACTTCTGCGAGGATCACCACATCCGGGTGGACTGGGCCGCCGTAGCTCATCCCATGTCGAATGGGCAAGTAGAGCGTGCCAACGGCATGATTCTACAAGGGCTCAAGCCTCGGATTTACAACGACCTCAACAAGTTCGGCGAGCGATGGATGAAGGAACTCCCCTCGGTGGTCTGGAGCCTGAGGACAACGCCGAGCCGGGCCACGGGTTTCACGCCATTCTTCCTGGTCTACGGGGCCAAGGCCGTCTTGCCCACTAACCTGGAATACGGCTCCCCGAGGACGAGGGCCTACAGCGATCAAAGCAACCAAGCTAGCCGAGAAGACTCGCTGGACCAGCTGGAAGAGGCTCGGGACAAGGCCTTGCTACACTCGGCGCGGTACCAGCAGTCCCTGTGACGCTACCACGCCCGAGGGGTCTGGCCCCGAGACCTCATGGTGGGCGACCTGGTGCTTCGGCTGCGGCAAGACGCCCGAGGGAGGCACAAGCTCACGCCCCCCTGGGAGGGGCCATTCGTCATTGCCCCCTCTCACGGCGTGAAGACAACGCGCCCGTGATCCGTTCCATGAACGGCTCGCGCACGCGCAACGGTCGCCCCGCCAACCGCTCGCCCCGTCGCATTAACTCCGCGGCAGGACAGGCGGCGCTTCTGGCGGGAGCAGTGGGCGACGCTTCGCCTTCGCCGTAATAACTGCGACAAAAAAGGTACGCCGCGTCGTTCGATTTTGTATCCTTTTCCTTTTTTCCTCTTTCTCTATCTCTTGCAGCAGGGACCGGAAAAGGGGTATACCCCGAAAAGGATCCTTCCCCGTGAAGGAACCAGGCTCCGAGCCTCCCTACTGATCAGAGGTTCAAAGGCTGGCCCCCCGAAGGGTTCGACAGCCGCCTCAGATCGCGTGGGCCCTACACCCACTACTGGTCAGAGGTTCGAAGGTCGGCCCCCCGAAGGGTTCCACGGCCGCCTCAGGCTACTCGGGCTCCGCGCCCATTACTGATCAGGGGTTCGAAGGCTGGCCCCCGAAGGGTTCACAGTCGCCTCAGACGCCGAGCAAGGGATGACCAGGGGTACATTCGATACATAACCAAGGCTCGGGCTGCACTCCCGAGGTACCCTAGGACATTTCCGAGACCAGCGGGAGCGATCTTGTAACGGAATCCCATCAGAGGGAGGCATCGAGCCCTCGGACCCCGTCGCCAGGGGACCGGGTCCGGCAGATCACCCGCAGGTACTTTTGGGTGTGCCTCTGGGCCCCTAGCCGACCCCTAACGAACGGGGCACGGACGTCCACTCGGATTACCCGCTTGCAGCTCACCGGAGACACCATGTTCGGCGCCCATCGAGGGTAACATGGCGCTTTCCCCCCTCCTCCTTGCGGAAAGGCGACGCAGGGGCGTATGTAAAAAAGTCGAGTCTATCCCTGATCGCCCTCTCGCCCTGTGCGGAGGCTCGGGGGCTGCTCTCGCAAACCCGGCTCCGGTCGAACCGTTGACAGCGTCAACATACCAGCCCGAGAACTTGGGCCCCGACCGTACACCCGGGCTACGGCCAGTTCGCATGAGGGAACAACCAGACCAGCCGAAGCGTTACGCAAGGCATTAAGACCTCGAAGGAGTGAAACCACTCCTCCGAGGCCTCGGGGGCTACACCCGGCGGGTGCGCTCGCGCGCACCCACCGGAACAAAATGCAACCGAGAAAGGCTGGTCCCCTTGCAAAAAAGTGCGACAAAAGCCTCCAAGCGAGTGCTAACACTCCCTTCGAGGCTCGGGGGCTACTGTCGGGGACCATAATTAGGGGTACCCTCAAGACTCCTAATTCTCAGCTGGTAACCCCCATCAGCATAAAGCTGCAAAGGCCTGATGGGTGCAATTAAGTCAGGGATCAGTCCATTCGAGCGACTCGATCGTGCCTCGCCCGAGCCTAGCCTCGGACAAGGGCAGCCGACCCCAGAGGATTTCCGTCTCGCCCAAGGCCCCCCTCCAACGGCAGACACATCTCCGGCTCGCCCGAGGCCCCGCCTTCGCTAAGAAGCAACCCTGACCAAATCGCCGCACCGACCGACCAAGTCGCAGGAGCATTTAACGCAAAGGTGACCTGACACCTTTATCCTGACGCACGCCCCCCGGCAGAGCCGAAGTGACCGCCGTCACTTCACCGCTCCACTGACCGGCCTGACAGAAGGACAGCGCCGCCTGCGCCACTCCGACTGCAGTGCCACTTGACAGAGTGAGACTGACAGGCAGTCAGGCCCTGCCAAAGGCACCATAGGAAGCTCCGCCCGACCCAGGGCTCGGACTCGGGCTAAGTCCCGGAAGACGGCGAACTCCGCTCCGCCCGACCCAGGGCTCGGACTCGGGCTAAGTCCCGGAAGACGGCGAACTCCGCTCCGCCTGACCCAGGGCTCGGACTCGGGCTAAGCCCTGGAAGACGGCGAACTCCGCTCCGCCCGACCCAGGGCTCGGACTCGGGCTAAGTCCCGGAAGACGGCGAACTCCGCTCCGCCCGACCCAGGGCTCGGACTCGGGCTAAGTCCCAGAAGACGACGAACTCCGCTCCGCCCGACCCAGGGCTCGGACTCAGGCTAAGTCCCGGAAGACGGCGAACTCCGCTCCACCCGACCCAGGGCTCGGACTCGGGCTAAGTCCCGGAAGACGACGAACTCCGCTTCGCCCGACCCTAGGGCTCGGACTCGGGCTCAGCCCCAGAAGACGACGAACTCCGCTTCGCCCGACCCCAGGGCTCGGACTCCGCCCTGGCCTCTGCCGAACGACCTCTGCCTCGCCCGACCCAGGGGCTCGGACTCGGCCTCGGCCATGGAAGACAGCCTCGACCTCGGCTTCGGAGGAGCCTCCATGTCGCCCAACCTAGGGCGCAGGCCAGCCACGTCAACAGGAAGCGCCATCATCACCCTACCCCGAGCTGACTCGGGCCGCAGAGAACAAGACCGGTGTCCCATCTGGCTAGCTCCGCCAGATAGGCAATGATGGCGCCCCGCATGCTCTGTGACGACGGCGGCTCTCAGCTCTCTTACGGAAGCAGGAGGACGTCAACAAGGACTCAATCGCTCCGACAGCTGTCCCTCCGCCAGGCTCCATCGCTCCTCCGATGGCCACGACTTCACACCAGCTGGGTGCCAAAATCTCTCTGGCTGCCACATCGGCATGTACTTAGGGCGCTAGCTCTCCCCTGCTAGACACGTAGCATTCTGCTACACCCCCATTGTACACCTGGATCCTCTCCTTACGCCTATAAAAGGAAGGACCAGGGCCCTCTTAGAGAGGGTTGGCCGCGCGGGGACGAGGACGGGACAGGCGCTCTCTTGGGGCCGCTCGCTTCCCTCTCCCGCGTGGACGCTTGTAACCCCCTACTGCAAGCGCACCCGACCTGGGCGCGGGACGAACACGAAGGCCGCGGGATTCCCACCTCTCTCACGCCGGTCTCCGGCCGCCTCACTCCTTTCCCCCCTTCGCGCTCGCCCACGCGCTCGACCCATCTGGGCTGGGGCACGCGGCGACACTCACTCGTCGGCCCGAGGGACCCCCCGGTCTCGAAACGCCGACACATTCAATACAAGAGCTAGTGCAATCAATACAAGACACAATTCAAAATAATGAAAGCCTCTCCAAGTCCCAAATTCACTCCAAACTCCTAGTGACTAGAAAGAGAGTTTTTGCTCGTGTTCTTTAAGCTCTTGTTCTTGGATCGCTTTCTTCTTCCTCATTCTTGTTCTCTAAATGACTTGTAATCAAAGCAAGAGACACCGATTGTGTGGTGGTCCTTGTAGGGTCTAAGTGACCCATTTGATTAAGGAGAAAGCTCACTCGGTCTAGGTGACCGTTTGAGAGAGGGAAAGGATTGAAAGAGACTCGGTCTTTGTGACCACCTCAACGGGGACTAGGTTCTTAAGAACCAAACCTCGGCAAAACAAATCACCGTGTCATCCGCTTTATTTCTTGGTTGATTTGTTTTCGCCCTCTCTTTTGGACTCGACTTTAATTCTAATGCTAACCCCGGCTTGTAGTTTGTCTTTTAAGTTATAAATTTCAGATTCCGCCTATTCACTCCCCCTCTAAGCGACTTTCAGTAATGCGACCCGAGAGCTAGCGAGGGGAAGGTTCTGCCTCGGCGCGGGAGGAAGAGGAAACGACGGATAGCGGACGTCCGAGAACCTTCAGATTTGGCGTGTCCTGTGACGTGCGCTATTTTTAGCGGACGCTTTACTGTTCGTTGTTGGACGCATAAAGGAGCTCAACGTCCTCTAAATTCAGCGGATAGGACCATATACCGGTTCTTATTAGAGACAGCCTAAGGCTGGTGCAAGTGCACCATCCCATCTCTCCCTGCCACATCAGGTCTCTACTCCACTCTAGATCTACATCTTATTTTAGGAGATCTTACATTATCAGTGTTAGCCTTTATCTACCTTAACTTTTTAGTGCATAATTTTTACCATCAGCCTAAAGCCACATCAGCTTTTCTTACAAACTCAAGGAGTATTTGGTTTCCCTTACTACAATTTAGTATGTGTCATAATAGATATTTGAATGTCAATTATGAGTTTTAAATATAGTCGAATTACAAAACTAATTACACACTCTCATCATGCTCAAAATTAAGGTCATTTAGGACACCATTTGTGATACCAAAAAGTGATTAATTGCATAGCTATTTTCCGCTTATGCCCCTATTACATACTCCCTCCGAATTTGCATCGCATTATGGTTGAAAGTTTATTGGTGCGGGATTTTTGGGTGTTGGTTGTGTAGATACTTTTCGGTTGCAGGTGTAACTGCATTTTTTGTCTCTGGTATATTTTTGTCCATTTCCTTAGCCGGGCTAGTTTAGTTTATTTAAACAACATGAGCACTCTCCATCATGCTACACTCTCTAGCACCAGTACTACACTCGCTAACAAAGCTAAATACGTTGGCACATTTCTTTGCTGACCCCTACTATAGTATTACACTTGCTTCAAGTATTTTCCAAATTTATGTCATTGTTATCGTACTCCTTCCTACAAATACTTGCTTCTTATATTTGTTTTGGAGAGATTTTGATCTAAATCTTTTAGCACTTAGTGATGGTTTGGATTTGAACCCTCGCAAGACATGTGATTTTGATTTAAACCTTCAACATGTACAAGAAGAATATGTTATGGGAGGTAAGTGTTGATATTGTAGGTGTTTTGAACTTTTAGTTCTATTTTTAACATTTTTCGAACTTTAGGTTTTATAAGAAGGAAATATGCTAGTTGTAAGTAAAATGGACCCCATGTCATTTGGCTAAGTGATTTTGGTGTTTGATGATCAACATAACATATAGACTAATGTGTTTACTAGTGTTTGTGTTTATAGTTCACATGATGCAAAGTGACTTGGACTAAGGCATTGCGGAAGCAACACCTAAAAAGAAGACATTATGAAGACATAAATGAAGATCAACAAGTATCAAGCAAAGTACAAGACATGAAGAAAGTGTTGCCACTGGTGGACCATCCGGCTGAGAGCACCGGACTGTCCGGTGCACCAGGGAATAGTAGCCCAATGATTAGTTCCTGGTGACACTATGGAGGAGAGCCACCAGACTGTCCTGTTTGATATCGGACTGCCCGGTGCAAGGCTGACAGCACAAACGGTCACGTGCAAATGACAGATCCAACAGCTTGTGGCACACCGGACAAGGCACCAGACTATCCCATGCCTACCACCGGACTGGCCGGTGTGCCACAGAGAGCAGCAACTTTTCTCCAACGGTTATATTTGAGTGGAGCCTATACATACTTCACCCAACTGATCATCTGAAGGTGTGGAGCCCAAGCAACATACCAATACATGGTGTAGGCATTTCCAAGTGCTCATACACCCAAGTGCTTAATAGAATCACTTCAGGAAAAGAATTTTTTCCGTTCACATCCCTGTGGGGGAAGAAACTTTCCCATTCCCATCCCTATCCCCTAAGGCTATGTTTGGATACTCTAGTATTCACTCCAATACACATGGGTTGAGGGAGATTGTGGTGTAAATTAAACTAATTTACACCACAATCCCCCTCAACCTATGTATATTATTGGGGTGAATACTATCATACCTAAACAAGCCTTAAGTGTTTGTTCAGTTAGGAATAGACTGAGTGAGATTGGAAGGTATTAAATCCCTTTCTATACAAATTTAAATAGAATAAGATTTAATCTCCTTCAATCCCCCTCAGTCTACCTCAAATCGAACAAGAAATTCCCCACAGATAATCATGAATCGTGGCCCATTGCCATCTCTAGCCGTGTTGTTGCCGGGTAGAGATGGCAACGGGTATAAACCCGCCGGGTTTTGCTATCCCAAACCCGTACCCGTGAAAAATATTTACGCCCATTAAAAAAACCGTACCCATGACGGGTTTGAAATTTTGCCCAAACCTGTACCCATCGGGTTTGCGGGTACCCGCGGGTTTTTATCTCTAATATGCTTATTCTTTTTATAATCAATAAGTATCGTAATGATTAATGAGATCATGGTCCAAAATTTATGTAATGAACAACGAGTTCATGATTTGGTATAAAAAATATTAGTACAGAGAATTAAATACAAATAATAAGTTATATAATCAAGTTACCTTGCACTAAATTATACATCCACCACATATATAACGCTAGTAATAACTATAATAGCAAGCAAGCAACACTATCACCAGCTACTTATACATTCACTATTTGATAAAAATTAGGAAGTAAAATAGGTAGATAACAAGTTTGTTGTTTATTTATAAAATAAAATGATAATATGCATTAGGTTTGGTCGGGTTTAAAAAACCCACGGGTTCACGGGTTTGGGTACTATAGGAACAAACCCGTACCCATGAACCCGCCGGATATACATTTATGCCCATTAACAAACCCATGGGTATGAAAATTGACCCAAACCCGTACCCTAATGGGGTAAAAACCTATCGGATTTCGGGTTTCAGGTACCCGTTGACATCTCTATTGCCGGGTCGTACAAGAGCTTGGCCTCCATACAAGCGTGGGCGCGCGGAGCAAGTAAGCGAGCAACAACAAGCAGTACAAATGAGACATCACAGGGTGACAGGGTGCGTGATCATGCGACGAGGCCTACAAAGCACTTGAGAACTTTAAGGGGGTGTTTGGTTGCCCCTGCTAAAGTTTAGCCCGGGTCACATCAAGCGTTTGACTTTCAAATAGGAGTATGAAATATAGACCCAACCAACTGGACTAGATTCGTCTCGTCTTTTAATCTTCGGCTGACAAATTTGTTTTATAATCCGACTACATTTAATACCCGAAACGGAGGTTCAAACATTCGATTGGACAGGGGCTAAACTTTAGTTTGGGGTAACCAAACGGGGCCTAAGAACAAGTATGAAGCACCAGCCCTATGGCCTAGGTAGTACATGTATGAAAAGCTGACATAAACAAAGGTGCATGGAAAAGGACATCGATTGGCCTATCATAAGCAACCAACGTGGCTATGGCTCAAATGTTCATGGCAAGGGCATTAAGCCGACTGCTGACTATAAAGATTCTTGTAGCCTACCCATATAGGGGGTGTTTGGTTTGCCCCTGCTAAAATTTAGCCCCTATCACATCGAATGTTTGAACCTCCGTTCGGGGTATTAAATGTAGTCGGATTATAAAACTAATTTCTCAGCCGAAGATTAAAAAGTGAGACGAATTTAGTACAGTTGGTTGGGTCTATATTTCATACTCCTACTTAAAAGTCAAACGCTTGATATGACCCGGGCTAAACTTTAGTCCACAGAACCAAACACCCCCATAGTAGTTTAGCTCTTCCTAATTAATATATGACTTAGAGCATGTTTGTTTCAGCTTATAGATTATATAATCTGGATTATAATCTAAATTATATAGATATAATCTGGATTATATAATCTGGATTATAATCTAGATATATTATAATCTACATCTAGCTGTTTGGTAGTTTGGATTATACAAATATAGATTATTCACAAAGACAACAATATCCTTGTTTGTTTATTCAATGTAAGAAAAGAAGGATGACATATATTGTAATTATTATTTACATAACCATGGGTAGTGGGTCTTTTGTCAAAATAATCTCAAATAAGCTACTCTTGAGGAGATATGAGATTATCATAATCTGAGCTTTAGATTATATAATCTGAACCCATAATCTAGATGTTTGTTTATCTACAAAATTATTTGCGCTGGATTATATAATCTGGAGAGATTATAATCTGAAACAAACATGGCCTTACTTGCTTTCTCACAAGATTTCTTGGTTCTTATATTCAAACCACAGCCCGCTTCTATTCTCATTTCTCTTCTCTCATCTATATCAAAATTTAGCTGACTTACAACCTCTTATTATACTTGCTTTAAAGTATATCATGAAGAAGGTATGTCCAATAAGGCACTAAGGGATGACTTTGGCAGACGTGCATTAAATACAACTAGTAACTTACTCGTGCCCTGCGGCCTGCGCGAGCCATCTACACAATTAAAAAAAGACTATTTATAGAATAGGAGCAAAATTATATACGAATATGTGCACATAGAAGTAACATAATGAGCTGAACAGGAAGTTGTTTATAGCAGTAGAACAATTCAATCTAAAAAATATACAGTATGAGCAAGCATGTTTCCGTAAAACACTCATGCACTTTGTCACATAAATTACACAGAGGAGCATCATTTTTCTCTCACCCCTTCTCGTATGCTTTAGTCTAAAATAGTCGTAGGTCATATAACAAGGGTCTCTTTTACGAATTATGCCTGCGAAACATTGTCTTAGAAAAATATAACATTATCACAGTACATCTGATTTTGATTGTTTTCATTGAAACCAAATTGAATAGTCACGAAACATATAAAATGTACTTTTAAAATTAATATTGTAGCATCATACATATGCCTGGATATATACTCATGTTCCATTCCTTAGCATGCAGCACGATTTGTGCAACAATTCCATTTGCTGCTATAAGGAAATAGATCTCAAAATGAACTTCCCCACAAGCGAGGATTGTCAACACTAAAATTGGGTACATATGCCTGGATATATACTCATGTTCCATTCCTTAGCATGCAGCACGATTTGTGCAACAATTCCATTTGCTGCTATAAGGAAATAGATCTCAAAATGAACTTCCCCACAAGCGAGGATTGTCAACACTAAAATTGGGGAAATCCAATCTGGGCATCAGACAAAAAACGTGGTGAATGAGAATACAGTCTAAAATGGAAATCCATATGTCGAGAATTTGGGTAAGGGAACATACCTATGAGGCTGTGACTGGGTGCGACTAATGAGTTCCAAGGATCCTACCGCCAATATCCCAATGTCACAAATCATGGCGGTGTTCATTGAGATGCTCCGTGGTCGACGCAGATGATTGTGCCCCCGTACTCAAAGGCGAATTGAGGTCCAAGTCCAACGCAATATTGCTTGGTAGGATAAGGCGAGGCTAGGTAGATGGCGGTGGTGGACATGCCTCCAACTACTCGACATGACTTGTCGTCTCTGACGTCGACTTCAACAGGGTGCCCAATGAGGAAAGCACCATGGTCTTCCAGGTTTTCAACCTTACCTTGTCCAACAGCTGCTGAGGGAGCAGGTCGATGATGTAGAACTGTTTGGTAGAAGCAACCACGTTTGCCGCCATCTGCGCTTCGAGCCGCTAAAGTGAACTCCACCTGAGCTATTTTTTGCCACGCTCTGAGTACCGATTATCACAATCATAGATATCTAGAGTGGATTTCAAGGGAGTTTAGAAATAATTTGGGAGAGAACTTAGAGAGATGTTGGTTCATGACAGATATTACGAGAATGCTGAGTTCAGAGTTCTCTCAACAGACACGTTATCACCTTTATCTCACTAAGCATCAGCTGTTCTTGACTCGCAGATTTGTCCTTATGGTGACGACACCCTCATCATCAAGCAAGTGCGAAATTAGCAGGAAAAAAATAAAAAAATTAAAACGATAAGTATTTGCTTGTGCGGTAAAAACACCAACCGGGATCAAAACCCTCATAGAAAATTCAACTTACAAAAAATGAGAAAAATACACACGCACGCAGATAATCAGATTTTAAAAAACTCAGTACCTTACAAACACGCCCGAACCAGTTCTCCCCGGAGGAGAATGAAGGTCGGTGAACCCGAAACCAGGAGAGGTAAAACCCCAAGGAATCGAGCAGGAGGGGGAGGGGGCTCACTATCCGCCCGTAGTTGGTCTCCTCCGACAGCAGAGTGCGGCACTGGGTCCGGGTTGATGTGCTAAGAGGCGGATACAAACCCTAGCATGGAGAACACACAGATTTGGGGCGGTGCGATGCAAAAGGGGTTCATACATGAGCCAACCATAGGCATACGTGCGGGAGAGCAGCAGAGACTGACGAATGGCGACCGAAGCAGTCTCCTTCGCTGTCGTCGTGGATGCCGTGATGTAGCAGACGAATGCGCACCCCTCTACTTTCCCCACCGCGCGAGCAGTCGATGAAGGGCGAGGTGTCGACAGCACGGCCGACGATGGACCGACGGAGATGACGGCGTAGCTAAGACGGAGACGGCTGGTCCATGCGGTCTCTTCATTTCCTGTCCCGAAGTTTCCAGAGCCATGGAGACAGAACAGAACTACATGTATTGCTAGTGAGCTGCGACCGTGGGCGTCGATGCCAAAACAAACGGGTAGGAAAAAAGAGCAGACGTGGACATGTTAGGAACCGAGATTCCCTCTAAAAGGGAAATAGGCTTACACCTTTTCCTAATTGATTTTGGTGGTTGAATTGCCCAACACAAATAATTGGACTAACTAGTTTGCTCTAGATTATAAGTTGTACAGGTGCCAAAGGTTCATAATAGACCAATAAAATGACCAAGAAAGGGTTCAAACAAAGAGAGCTAAAGACAACCGAAGCGTGCCCTGGTCTGGCGCACCGGACATGCCACCGGATAGTGTCCGGTGCACCACCGGACAGTGTCCGGTGTACCAGGGAACTCAGCTCCAAACTTGTCACCTTCGGGAAAATCAGAGGGCGCTACGCTATAATTCACCGGACTGTCCGGTGAGGTATCGGACAGTGTCCGGTGGCGCACCGGACTGTCCGGTGTGCCAGCGGAGCAATGGCTACTTCAGCGCCAACGGTTGACTGCAACCGCATTCAATGCGCTACAGTGCGCGCCAGAGTCAGAGCAGTGTCAGAAGGCGCACCGGACATTCTACAGTACTTGTCCGGTGCACCACTGGACAGCCAGAAGACCCCACCTGTCAGAGCTCCAATGGTCGAACCCTAACGGCCGGGTGACGTGGCTGGCGCACCAGACAGTGTCCGATGGCGCACCGAACTGTCCGGTGCGCCATTCGACAGCAGCCTCCACCAAACGGCTAGTTTGGTGGTTGGGGCTATAAATACCCCAACCACCCCACCATTCATTGCATCCAAGTTTTCCACCTTCCAACACATTACAAGAGCTAAAGCATTCAATTCTAGACACAACCAAAGAGATCAAATCCTCTCCCAAGTCCGGAATCACTCCAAATCAAATAGTGACTAGAGAGAGTGACATTTGTGTTCATTTGAGCTCTTGCGCTTGGATTGCTTCTTTTCTTTCTCATTCTTCTTGTGATCAACTCAATTGTAACCGAGGCAAGAGACACCAATTGTGTGGTGGTCCTTGCGGGGACTTAGTGTCCCGTGTGACTGAGAAGAGAAGCTCACTCGGTCTAAGTGACCGTTTGAGAGAGGGAAAGGGTTGAAAGAGACCCGGTCTTTGTGACCACCTCAACGGGGAGTAGGTTTGCAAGAACCGAACCTCGGTAAAACAAATCATCGTGTCTCACTCTCTATTTGCTTGTGATTTGTTTTGCGTCCTCTCTTTTGGACTCGCTTATATTTCTAACGCTAACTCCGGCTTGTAGTTGTGCTTAAACTTTGTAAATTTCAGATTCGCCCTATTCACCCCCCTCTAGGCGACTTTCAATTGGTATCAGAGCCCGATGCTTCATTAGAGCTTAACCGCTCGAAGTGATGTCGGGAGATCACGCCAAGAAGGAGATGGTGACCGGCGACAAGCCCGCTACAAGCCACGGGAAGGCTCCATCGGGAGAGTCCCACAACAAGGGGAAAGATAAGGCTTCCTCCTCACAAAAGTCACATCGGAGTGGCGACAAGAAGAAGAAGATGAGGAAAGTGGTCTACTACGAGACCGATTCTTCATCGCCATCCACCTCCAGCTCCGACGCGCCGTCCATAACTTCTAAGCGCCATGAGCGCAAGAAGTATAGTAAGATTCCCCTACACTACCCTCGTATTTCAAAGCGTACTCCTTTACTTTTCGTTCCACTAGGCAAACCACCGGTTTTGACGGTGAAGATTATAATATGTGGAGTGACAAAACGAGGCATCATCTAACCTCACTCCACACTAGCATTTGGAACGTTCTTGAGTTTGGTGTATTGGTACCATCTGTAGGGGATGAGGACTACGAT
Organism: Zea luxurians; assembly: GCA_029449295.1. NCBI lineage: Eukaryota > Viridiplantae > Streptophyta > Magnoliopsida > Poales > Poaceae > Zea > Zea luxurians. The sequence goes on along the minus strand of JAOPSE010000016.1, from coordinate 69,441,368 downwards.
TCAGACGAAGTGGCCCAAATTCAACACTTCAACTCCCAAGCCACTACTATACTCATCGCCTCTCTAAGTCGAGAGGAGTATAATAAGGTGCAAGGGTTGAAGAGTGCAAAGGAAATTTGGGACGTGCTCAAGACCGCGCACGAAGGAGACGAGGTGACCAAGATCACTAAGCGGGAGACGATCGAGGGAGAGCTTGGTCGCTTCATGCTTCACTAAGGAGAGGATCCACAAGCCATGTACAACCGCTTGAAGACCTTGGTGAACCAAGTGCGCAACCTCGGGAGCACCAAATGGGATGACCATGAGATGGTCAAGGTTATTCTTAGATCCCTCGTTTTTCTTAACCCTACGCAAGTTCAATTAATTCGAGGTGATCCTAGATACACGCTAATGTCTCCTGAGGAGGTTATAGGAAAGTTTGTGAGCTTTGAGCTAATGATTAAAGGCTCAAAGAAAATCATCGAGCAAGGCACCTCCTCCACGCCCGAGGCACAACCCATCGCATTGAAGGCAATGGAGGAGAAAAAGGAAGAGTCTACATCAAGTAGGCTCCCCATCGACGCCTCAAAGCTCGACAATGAGAAAATGGCTTTAATCATCAAAAGCTTTCGACAAATCCTCAAGCAAAGGAGGGGGAAGGACTACAAGCCCCGCTCTAAGAAGGTTTGCTACAAGTTGGTAAGCCCGGTCACTTTATAGCAAAATGTCCTATTTCTAGTGACAGTGACAGGGGCGACAACAAGAAGGGGAGAAGAAAGGAAAAGAAGAGGTACCACAAGAAGAAGGGCGGCGATGCCCATGTTTGCCGGGAGTGGGACTCCGACGAGAGCTCCACTGACTCCTCCTCCGACGAGGACGCCGCCAACATCGCCGTCAACAAAGGACTCCTCTTCCCCAACGTCGGCCACAAGTGTCTCATGGCAAAGGACGGCAAAAAGAAGAAGGTTAAATCCAAATCCTCCACTAAATATGAAACCTCTAGTGATGAAAATAATTCTAGTGATGATGAGGACAATTTACTTACCCTTTTGCCAATCTTAACATGCAACAAAAAGAGAAGTTAAATGAATTGATTAGCACCATTCATGATAAGGATGAACTCTTGGATAGCCAAGAGGACTTCCTAATTAAGGAAAACAAGAAGCATGTTAAGGTTAAAAAATGCTTATGCTCTAGAGGTAGAAAAATGTGAAAAATTATCTAGTGAGCTAAGCACTTGCCATGATGTTATTGCCAACCTTAAAAATGAGAATGCTAGATTAATTGCTAAGGTTGATTCAAATGTTTGTGATGATTCATATGCCAATCTTAGAAATGATTATGCTATTTCTATTGCTAAGATTGAAAAATTAAATGCCTCTCTTGCTAGCCTTAGAAATGAAAATGAAAAACTAATTGCTAAGGCTAATGAATTAGATGTTTGCAATGCTTCCATTTCCGATCTTAGAAGTGAGAATGACATTTTACATGCTAAGATTGTTGAACTAAAAACTTGCAAACCCTCTACATCTACCATTGAGCATGTTTCTATTTGCACTAGATGTAGAGATATTAACATTGATGCTATTCATGATCACATAGCTTTAATTAAACAACAAAATGATCATATAGCAAAATTAGATGCTAAAATTGCCGAGCATGAGCTAGATAATGAAAATTTTAAATTTGCTCGTAGTATGCTTTATAGTGGGAGACGCCCTGGCATCAAGGATGGCATTGGCTTCCAAAGGGGAGACAATGTCAAACTTAATGTCCCTCCTAAAAAATTATCTAACTTTGTTAAGGGCAAGGCTCCCATGCCTCAGGATAACGAGGGTTACATTTTGTACCCTGTCGGTTATCCCGAGCATAAGATTAGGAGAATTCATTCTAGGAAGTCTCACTCTGGCCCTAATCATGCTGTTATGTATAGAAGTGAGACATCTAGTTCTAGGCAATCAACCCATGCTAAATTGCCTAAGAAGAAAACTCCTAGTGCATCAAATGAACCTAGCATTTTATTTAAAACCTTTGATGCATCTTATGTTTTGACTAACAAATCCAGCAAAGTAGTTACCAAATATGTTGGGAACAAACACAAGGGATCAAAGACTTGTGTTTGGGTACCCAAAGTTCTTGTATCTAATGTCAAATGACCCAAAACTGTTTGGGTACCTAAAATCAAGAACTAAACTTGTTTTGTAGGTTTATGCATCCGGAGGCTCAAGTTGGATCATCGATAGCGGGTGCACAAACCATATGACTGGGGAGAAAAGAATGTTCTCCTCCTACGAGAAAAACCAAGATCCCCAACGAGCTATCACATTCGGGGATGGAAATCAAGGTTTGGTCAAAGGATTGGGTAAAATTGCTATATCACCTGACCATTCCATTTCCAATGTTTTTCTTGTAGATTCTTTAGATTACAATTTGCTTTCTGTTTCCCAATTGTGTAAAATGGGTTACAACTGTCTTTTCATGGATACAAGTGTTACTGTCTTTAGAAGAAGTGATGATTCAGTAGCTTTTAAGGGAGTATAAGAGGGTCAGCTATACTTAGTTGATTTCAATAGAGCTGAACTCGATACTTGCTTAATTGCTAAGACTAACATGGGTTGGCTCTGGCATCGCCGACTAGCCCATGTTGGGATGAAGAATCTTCACAAGCTTCTAAAGGGAGAGCACATTTTGGGACTAACAAATGTGCAGTTTGAGAAAGACAGGATTTGTAGCGCATGCCAAGCAGGGAAGCAAGTCGGCGTTCATCATCCACATAAGAACATCTTGACAACTGACAGGCCACTTGAGCTCCTCCACATGGACCTATTCGGCCCGATCGCTTACATAAGCATCGGCGGAAGTAAGTACTGTCTAGTTATTGTGGATGACTATTATCGCTTCACTTGGGTATTCTTTTTACAGGAAAAATCTCAAACCCAAGAGACCTTAAAGGGATTCTTGAGAAGAGCTCAAAATGAGTTCGGCTTGAGGATCAAGAAAATTAGAAGCGATAATGGAACAGAGTTCAAGAATTCACAAATTGAAGGCTTCCTTGAGGAGGAGGGCATCAAGCATGAGTTCTCTTCTCCCTACACATCACAACAAAATGGTGTAGTGGAGAGGAAGAATAGAACTCTATTGGATATGGCGAGGACCATGCTTGATGAATACAAGATTTCGGATCGGTTTTGGGCCGAGGCGATCAACACCGCTTGCTACGCCATCAACCGATTATATCTACACCGAATCCTCAAGAAGACATCTTACGAACTCCTCATCGGTAAAAAGCCAAATGTTTCATATTTTAGAGTTTTTGGTAGCAAATGTTTTATTCTTGTTAAAAGAGGTAGAAAATCCAAATTTGCTCCTAAGGCTATAGAAGGCTTTTTACTAGGATATGATTCAAACACAAGGGCATATAGAGTCTTTAACAAGTCCACTGGACTAGTTGAAGTTTCTTGTGACATTGTGTTTGATGAGACTAACGGCTCTCAAGTAGAGCAAGTTGATCTTGATGAATTAGATGATGAAGAGGCTCTGTGCGTCGCGCTAAGGAACATGTCCATTAGGGATGTGTGTCCTAAGGAATCCGAAGAGCCCATTCAAGCACAAGATCAACCATCCTCCTCCATGCAAGCATCTCCACCAACTAAAGATGAGGATGAGGCTCAAGATGATGAAGAAGAAGATCAAGAAGATGAGCCGCCTCAAGAGGAGGGCAATGATCAAGGGGGAGATGCAAAAGATCAAGACAAGGAGGATGAGCAAGCTACAAGACCGCCACACCCAAGAGTCCACCAAGCAATCCAACGAGATCACCCGTGAACACCATCCTCGGCGACATTCATAAGGGGGTAACCACTAGATCTCGTGTTGCACATTTTTGTGAACATTACTCTTTTGTTTCCTCTATTGAGCCACACAAGGTAGAGGAAGCACTCCAAGATTCGAACTGGGTGATGGCAATGCAAGAGGAGCTCAACAACTTCACGAGGAATGAGGTATGGCATTTAGTTCCACGTCCTAACCAAAATGTTGTAGGAACCAAGTGGGTCTTTCGCAACAAACAAGATGAGCATGGTGTGGTGACAAGGAACAAAGCCCGACTTGTGGCCAAGGGATACTCACAAGTCGAAGGTTTGGATTTCGGTGAAACCTATGCACCCGTAGCTAGGCTTGAGTCAATTCACATTTTACTTGCCTATGCTACTTACCATGGCTTTAAGCTTTATCAAATGGACGTGAAAAGTGCCTTCCTCAACGGACCTATCAAGGAAGAGGTCTATGTTGAGCAACCTCCCGCCTTTGAAGACAGTGAGTATCCTAATCATGTTTATAGACTCTCTAAGGAGCTTTATGGGCTCAAGCAAGCCCCAAGTGCATGGTATGAATGCCTAAGAGATTTTCTTATTGCTAATGGCTTCAAAGTCGGAAAAGCCGATCCTACTCTCTTTACTAAAACACTTGCAAATGATTTGTTTGTATGCCAAATTTATGTTGATGATATCATATTTGGGTCTACTAACAAATCTACTTGTGAAGAGTTTAGTAGGATCATGACACAAAAATTCAAGATGTCTATGATGGGGGAGTTGAAGTATTTTCTAGGATTCCAAGTCAAGCAACTCCAAGAGGGCACCTTCATTAGCCAAACGAAGTACATTCAAGACATTCTAACCAAGTTTGGGATGAAGGACGCTAAGCCCATCAAGACACCCATGGGAACCAATGGGCATCTCGACCTCGACACAGGAGGTAAATCCGTAGATCAAAAGGTATACCGGTCGATGATAGGTTCTTTACTCTATTTATGTGCTTCACGACCGGATATTATGCTTTTCGTATGCATGTGTGCAAGATTCCAAGCCGATCCTAAGGAAGCTCACCTTAGGATCGTAAAACGAATCTTGAGATATTTAGTTTATACTCCTAAGTTTGGCCTTTGGTACCCCAGGGGATCCACATTTGATTTAATTGGTTATTCCGATGCTGATTGGGCAGGGTGCAAAATTAATAGAAAGACCACATCAGAGACTTGCCAGTTCTTGGGAAGATCTCTGGTGTCTTGGGCTTCAAAGAAGCAAAATTCTGTCGCTCTTTCTACCGTCAAAGCCGAGTATATTGCCGCAGGCCATTGTTGCACGCAATTGCTTTGGATGAGGCAAACCCTTAGGGACTATGGTTACAAATTAACCAAAGTTCCTCTTCTATGTGATAATGAGAGTGCAATCCGCATGGCGGATAATCCTGTCGAGCATAGCCGCACTAAACACATAGCCATTCGGTATCATTTTCTAAGGGATCACCAACAAAAGGGGGATATCGAGATTGCATATATTAACACCAAAGAACAATTAGCCGATATCTTTACCAAGCCATTAGATGAACAAACATTTACCAGACTTAGGCATGAACTAAATATTCTTGATTCTAGGAATTTTTATTGATGTTTTGCACACATAGCTTATATATATACCTTTGATCATCTCTTTCATGTGCTATGACTAATGTGATTTCAAGTCCATTTCATACTAAGTCATAGATTGAAAGGGAAAAGGAGTCTTCGGCGAAGACAAGGCTTCCACTCCGCTCCATCGAATCATTCATCCTTCGCCGTCGCTCTGCACTAACTCTCCAACTTTGGTATAATCTTCACTCCTTTACTTCCGCCCAAAGGGGGAGAGAGTAGTTTCAAAGGGCTTATATTTCACTCAAGCATCCGTTTTTGACGATTCATGCTAAAGGGGGGAGAGTATTAGCCCAAAGCAAAAGGACCGCACCACCACCAATTTCAAAAATGGAGTCTATTAATTGGTATACCCTCTTCAAAATTAATATCTAAAACCCTCTTGAACACTAATAGGAGGATTTCATGAAGGGGGAGTTTTGTTTAGTCAAAGGAAAAGCATTTGAAACAGGGGGAGAAAATTTCAAAACTTGAAAATGCTTCTCAAAATCTTATTTTTTTTACCTTTGACTATTTGCAAAAGAACTTTGAAAAGAATTTCCAAAACATTTTGCAAAACAAAACATGTGGTGCAAGCGTGGTCCAAAATGTTAATAAGAAGAAAAGCCATCCATGCGCATCTAGTAAGTAATATTTATTGGTTTCATTCCAAGCAACCTTTGCACTTACATTATGCAAACTAGTTCAATTCTGCACTTCCATATTTGCTTTGGTTTGTGTTGGCATCAATCACCAAAAAGGGGGAGATTAAAAGGGAAATAGGCTTACACCTTTTCCTAATTGATTTTGGTGGTTGAATTGCCCAACACAAATAATTGGACTAACTAGTTTGCTCTAGATTATAAGTTGTACAGGTGCCAAAGGTTCACAATAGACCAATAAAATGACCAAGAAAGGGTTCAAACAAAAAGAGCCAAAGACAACCGAAGCGTGCCCTGGTCTGGCGCACCGGACTGTCCGGTATGCCACCGGACAGTGTCCGGTGTACCAGGGAACTCAGCTCCAAACTCGTCACCTTCGGGAAAATCAGAGGGCGCTCCGCTATAATTCACCGGACTGTCCGGTGTGCCAGCGGAGCAACGACTACTTCAGCGCCAACGGTCGACTGCAACCACATTCAATGCGCTACAGTGCGCGCCAGAGTCAGAGCAGCGTCAGAAGGCGCACCGGACAGTCTACAGTACTTGTCTGGTGCACCACCGGACAGCCAGAAGACCCCACCTGTCAGAGCTCCAATGGTCGAACCCTAACGGCCGGGTGACGTGGCTGGCGCACCGGACAATGTCCGATGGCGCACCGGACTGTCCGGTGCGCCATTCGACAGCAGCCTCCACCAAACGGCTAGTTTGGTGGTTGGGGGCTATAAATACCCCAACCACCCCACCATTCATTGCATCCAAGTTTTCCACCTTCCAACACATTACAAGAGCTAAAGCATTCAATTCTAGACACAACCAAAGAGATCAAATCCTCTCCCAAGTCCGGAATCACTCCAAATCAAATAGTGACTAGAGAGAGTGACATTTGTGTTCATTTGAGCTCTTGCGCTTGGATTGCTTCTTTTCTTTCTCATTCTTCTTGTGATCAACTCAATTGTAACCGAGGCAAGAGACACCAATTGTGTGGTCATCCTTGCGGGGACTTAGTGTCCCGTGTGATTGAGAAGAGAAGCTCACTCGGTCTAAGTGACCGTTTGAGAGAGGGAAAGGGTTGAAAAAGACCCGGTCTTTGTGACCACCTCAACGGGGAGTAGGTTTGCAAGAACCGAACCTCGGTAAAACAAATCACCGTGTCTCACTCTCTATTTGCTTGTGATTTGTTTTGCGTCCTCTCTTTTGGACTCGCTTATATTTCTAACGCTAACCTCGGCTTGTAGTTGTGCTTAAACTTTGTAAATTCCAGGTTCGTCCTATTCACCCCCCTCTAAGCGACTTTCACCCTTCGCGCTCTATTATAAAGAATAGCATGCATATTCTATCGCCTATGAGGACTTCATGCCCACTACACTATACATGAATAAAGTATAATATAAAAAGTAGCGCAAAGACAGACACCATCACGAGTAGGAAAGAAACGACATCACTAGTAGGAAAGAAACAACTTTGTCAACAGGCTAGAATGACATGAGCATTATACCATGGTAAAAGACAGAACAAGAAAGATAACATGAATACCTAACTCTAAGAAGTACGCCATATAAGCTTGCTGGCTCAGCTTAGTTGTTGGGTCAACCCACGAGTATGTGTGTATATAACGACATCACATGCTATTGTTGGTGACTCCTAGCCTAACAAATTTTACCTTGCAAGCCCACGAAGATCGTTGTACACTCGAGAACATTTCAAGGTATCGTATTATCCATGAGAAAGCATTGAGAAAGAAAGCTGATTCATTTTCCATTTAGCTACTACTAACTCTTTCATTCCAATCGAAAGCTAGAATACAACAACCAAACCATGTGATACAACAACATGTACAATGATGTGCAGTAGCAGCTCCCACGTTCCTACTACTCACTACAAGAGCTACAGTGATTTACAACTATTTTCGGCGGCTTTAGGCTTATTTTCGGTGGTTTCTGACCGCCAGAAAAAATTAGCCGAAAATAAGGCTATATTTTCTGCGGTCAGGGTCTAGCCGCCGAAAATAGCCTATTTTCGGTGGCCACCAGTCAGCCGCCAAAAATTAACTGTTATTTTCGGCGGCCCTCAGACAGCCGCCAAAAATTAACAAATGCCGAAAATAGTATTTACTATTTTTGGCGGCCAGGGAGGCCGCCGAAAATTAACAATTTCAGAGCAAAATTATTTTTTTGAAAAAATGTAAAAAATAACAGAAAATTCATACAATATCCACAATACAAAACATTAAATACACAATTCACAAATAGTCCACAACATAAAATTTGAGTCCGTATAAACATAAAGTCCACAATTAGTCCATACAAACATAAAGTCCATAAATAGTCCATAAAAACATAAAGTCTACAAATAGTCCATTACAACGCACAATTCGGCACAAAACTAACTCCATCACATATAGGGGTCGTTGGATTTGTGTCCACTACCTCCAGAAGCGAAAAACTCGTTGACGAAGTCGTGTAACGAGTTTGCATTCTTGTAGGAAACGGGTGACGCCTAAGAGGGGGGTGAATTAGGACTTCTAAAACTTTTACTAAACTAGGCCACAAATAAATCCCTAGAGCAAAACCTATGCAAATAATTAAAACTAGAATGTGCAAACTAGGTTTTGTCAGTGTTGCTATCTCTACGCAAAGGCTAAGTTCCAATCTACACTAAATAAGTATGACTACAAGATTGAAACTTAAATGCTTAATATAAATGCGGAATGTAAAGAGCTAAGTAGAGAAGCAAACTCTCGTGGATGACACCGGTATTTTTACCGAGGTATCCGGAATCACACAAGATCCCGACTAATCCTCGTTGGTGCCCCTACGCAAAGGGAAGCCCACGCGAGGGCCAAGCACCACGGTCGAGTAACTCCGTAGAGAGCCACAGGCCTTCTCCACGCGCAAGTGGTGCTCCGCTTCCGGCTCCTCTTGGACGCTCCCCGCCGTCTCCACTATCGAGCTTCCGGCCAAAACGCCGCGGGCCTCGTTCCCTCCGGTACATGGTGGCGGCCGTGACACAAACGCGGTTGTCACGGTCTCGCAAGACTCTCGCCCCACTCGGTACAATTACAACGACTCACGCAAGAGCCGAGGGGTTGTGTGGTTTTACGAAACTCACTCAACTAACTAGGGTTCACCTAGAGCAAGCGCTAAAGCGGTCTAACTAACCTAAGCACTTCGCAAAGCACCTAGGCTAATCACCGAGTGATTCTATTAAGCACTTGGGTGTTTGAGCTCTTGGAAATATGCACTATGTGTCTTGGTATGTTGCTTGGGCTCTCACACTTGAGAATGGCCGGTTGGGGTGGTATTTATATGAAGCGTCCCGATCCTCTGGGACTCAAATGTGATACAATTACTAGTCCCAGGAGGCTAGTAAACACATTTATACATCAGATGATTCTAGATCTGCTTAAACGAGACAAACCTATACAGGTGGCGAACAACTTTAAGAGTTGGTCCACAACTCGGGACATATCATCAGAGTGGGGCTGAAGCAGCCCGATATACGCAGTGAAGCAATTCAGCGGTCCAACAGCCACAAGCAAGGTTGGGAACAGTCGTAACTCTTACCCGATCTCCTTTTTCTGAAAAACAACAAATAAGCAAGGGTGAGTACAAACGTACTCAGCAGCCCACCTTCACCCGCGGAATGGGGAAATCAGATATAATGCATGGAATATGTGGAGCTCGGGATATTTTGCAGAAACAGCAATATTTAATGCAGAGTTGTTTTGAAAAACATTTTGTATTTTTGCAAAGCGCATCCTCTCCAAAAGGAGCAGGAAGTTTTTTTTCAGTATTATAACAAAATCCCCTGGACTAAACCATCCAGGCATCTCAGCAGTTTCCCACTGGTTTTCCTTTTCAAAAACCGCTACTGGACTTCCCGTCCACCATAGCTCACGGCTCAACCGCCGAACCTTTTTAGAAACCACTTTTCTCAAAACCATCTCTTTTTTTTTGGAAAACAAAACATTAATTGCCATACCATACCAGACTCGTCCATTCCTGTGGACACAGACTATTCGAATAGGTTTTCAAACTCTGCGCAGAGGTGTACACTTTACCCACTAGTCCGGCTCTGCGATCTCATGATCAATGAGATCCGAATCCGAATCTCTTTCTTTCCCCGCACGTCCTAACCTTAACGGTTATCCGGAAGGAGTCAGGCCACCACCATGTCCAAACCGGACAAAACTTTCCCCTCCTTATCCTCCCGGTGCTCCCCAGCCTTCATAACCCTGGGGTTGGACCGTACGAGTTCAGATTGAGTGACTGCCCACACAGTCTCGAGTGGTTGTACTATTAAAGAGTACAGGTAGTGAAGATGACAAACCGGTCCTTATATGAGGGGACAATCCTTCTGCTCACGCCTAAACCAGCTGAGCCAACACCTTAGGCCCTCCCCTAAACCAGGGAGTCCCTGATTATCCCGCTCACAAGGTGATAAGGGTGAAAACCCTTCATCACACACATTTTGAAAAGCATTTTCTTTTGAAAACTCACACCTGTTCTCAAATCATTTGGAACATATATATCAGGGATTGATTGCGGCAAGCGGCTGGGTGGCCATAATAACTTATCTCAAAATCATATCATGCATAAAATAACAGGCTAAGGGTTGTGGTTGAAAAATCATAGGTAATTTATGCATCAAAGGGATCCAGTGAGCTTGCCGTGCTTATTCGGCGAAGGGGGAAGGAGAGCTCGTGGAACTGGCTTCTGGCTCCACCGCCTGGCGTAGACTTGCAGATCTGGCCTCCACGAGATGGCACGAACGCTCCGATAACTATGCAACATGAACAAGCAAACATACAAACCAGCAAGTATACCAACAAATATTTAGTATAGTGGTCAGAAAAGCGATATATGGATGGGTAGAGTCTTGAGTAGAATCTATGTCATGTGGTGTTGTGATATTACTGGTGGTGGAGCGGAGGTGCTTACCAGGAGGGTGGACTGGAGGCAAAACGACACTATGCGTGTAGCCGGCAGAGCGGAGTAACTGAGTGGGTGGGGTGTTTGCCTTGGCTGAGGGTGTTGAGTGTGTGTGGAGAGGGAGAGGGTAGCTGGGTGTATTTATAGCTGAGTGTAGGTGGTGTAGCACAGTGAAGTTCACTGTTGGTGAGAATAGTGACGAATGAATCGTCTGACTTGGTATGAACATGAGAGTTATAGGCAGAATATGAGACAAGAGTATTTTGGGAGTTTTCTGGAACATGAACCATGCTTAAGGGGTGACATGGCTGGATAGGGAATAGTTTGATAAAAATTTAGAAACGAGAATTACTAGAATCTGAGTTTGGGAGCCTGGTTCGAAGGAATCTCAAAGTTAAGCGTGCTCAACTCGGAGAAACCTGGGATGGGTGACCAGATGGGAAGTTCCCTACTGGAAGGAAAATCACAGTCACCGGAGTTCGTATGACTGGAATATGGGTCTGGCTGGTCTTAGGTGGACTGGACAGCATGATGTATGAGTAGTTGAAATTTGGGGTCATCGGCTAATCGATGAATAGTAACGATGAATAGTGGCGATGGAAAAGTAATTATAGATATCATCTATGAATAGTAACGATGATGAATAGTAATGATTAATAGTAACGATGATGAATAGTGTATGTGAATAGTAACGATGAATAGTAACGGTGAATAGTAATGGTGAATAGTGACAGTGAATAGTCATATGAACGAACGATGAACGATGAATAGGAACTATGAACGAATGGACGAACGATCGAATGATCGGACGAACGAACGATTGGAATTTCGGCAGCATAACGGCAGGAAAAGATTATTTGGACGAACGAACGGACGAACGATCGAATGATCGGACGAACGAACGATCGGAATTTCGGCAGCATAACGGCAGGATAAAGATTATCTGGAAGAACGATGAATAGGGACTATGAACGAACGATGAATGATGAATAGGGAACTATGAACGAACGATGAACGATGAATAGGGAACTATGAACGAACGATGAACGATCGAATGATCGAACGAACGAACGATCGGAATTTCGGCAGCATAACGGCATGACAAAGATTATCTGGAAGAACGATGAATAGGGACTATGAACGAACGATGAACGATGAATAGGGACTATGAACGAACGATGAACGATCGAATGATCGAACAAACGAACGATCGGAATTTCGGCAGCATAACGGCAGGAAAAAGATTATTTGGACGAACGAACGGACGAACGATCGAACGATCGGACGAACGGACGAACGAACCATGAACGATCGGACGAACGATCGAACGATCGGACGAACGAACGAACAAACTAAGAACAGGGGGACGAACGATCGAAGAACGATCGAATGATCCCTGTGCTAGTGTGTGCTTGTGTGGAACATGGAGTGGGTGTGTGGGAGGGGGAGAGAGTTGCCATGAAATGGCTTGGGGTGGGATGAGAGGAGGCCCTTGCCCCTCTATTTATAGCCATGGTGGGGGGATTAGGGGGATGGATGAGAGGATTAGGGGGAGGATGAGAGGATTAGTGGAGATTAGCATGTATTTGTCTTGTATAAGTGTAATTAGCTTGTAGAGCTCACCGTATGACACTGGAGGCATACGTATACGTATGGGCATGAGGAAAGTTATGAAGGAAATATTTATAGGGACTTGAAAAATGATTCTAAAGGTATTTCTCAAGAGGAAAATACTTGGAGATATATCGGTGGAATATCTGGGCAATATTTCTAGAAAGAACTTGAGGGGGATTACTGGGGAAATATCCGGGCAGTATTTCTGGAACAAATTTGAGGGGGGGTCACTGAGGAAATATTTGTAGGATATTTTGAGGAGGATTTTGGAGAGAATATAGACCACTATAATTTATTTACTGATATCAACTCGCAAACAAACATTTTGAAATGAAATTTGAAATTCATTTTGAATTTAGAGCGAGTTTGAGAAAATTTCAAGATTTGAATTTTTGGGATGCTACAAATCTACCCCACTTAAAAGGAATCTCGTCCTCGAGATTCGGCTTAGAAGGGTTATGGGTATAGCTTTACTTCAGCTACATATCTTCACTTTGCAAATCTTCGAGGAGATGGAACTTCAACAAAATCTGGCCCTTGCGGAGCGTCCGGCTACTGATTGCAAACGCTGATTCTGGCTAGTCAAAGATCATCTTCAGGCTTCTAGCTTTCGCTTGGCAGCTAGCGTATTGAGGAAGCATTGATGCCAACACGCAAACCTTTCTCTTGCAAACTCCCACATGGATTCCTTCCTTGATTGGTCTTCTGATGCTTCATCAACGGAACTTGGGTGACCACTTCTCATCCAGAAACTTATATGCTTTGATGATCTGGTCCTCGACAAGCTTGCTTCAGGCCTTCTTCTTTTTCTCCATAGCAGGAACTTGGCTGGAACACTACCCCACTTAAAATGAATGAGGGTAGATCTCTTGAATCTTGGGGATTTGAACTCCTTGAAGTACCTCATAACAAGGGTGTTACGGGGCCTTCTTCTGTTGTTGCTGCTTGACCAGGCTGCGGAGTGATGACTGACACAGGGTTGATTCTGGGAGAACCTTCTTCTCATCTTCTCTTCACTATCTTCTTTTCACTGCTCCTTTCTTTCTCTTTGCTCTTCCCACTCGAGGATTCTATCAAAGAGTATTACTATCATACACTAGAGGAAACCAAAGACTATGAACCATGTGAAACAGTCTTCAACCCAAGAATCACCAAGCATTGTGATCTTAGGGGCGAGGGAGTGGAAAATGGAGTTGCTTGCGATTTGGCAGAGGGGGTTTATCTGGAATGTGCTTTGCTTTGAGCTAGATGGGCGTTGAGGGAGCTGGTGGGGGGGTTTATCAGGTGTGTGCTTTTCTTGGGACGGAAACTGAGGGAGTTGGTGCGGAGTTTTATAGGTGAGCGGTGGTGTTTGGTTGTGGAGTCGGTGGTGATGTGGCAGCAGGTGCGATGGAGGGGAAGGGGGGCCTAGTGTTGTCGGCGATGATGGCGGCGGCGGGTGCGCTGCAAAGGGGGCGTGGGTGGCGGTAGTGCGCTACAAAGGGGGCGTGGGCGGCGGTAGTGCGCTGCAAAGGGGGGCGTGGGGCGGTTGTTGGAGATGGGACACGCGTGCGGGGGGCACGGGTGAGTGGTGGAGTCAATGACCCTGATGTTTGTGGTCTCTGGTTCCAAGAATCTTTGCCTCTCTGTATGGTAATAACTCCTTCTGTCCTCTTTTTCTGTTTACTTTGACTCAGGGGCAGTGCTTTGATTCTCACGGTCGGTCCTTTTGACTGAGCGGCTGGACTGGTTTCTTCTGTAGCTTGTTCCAGGCTTGAAGGGTATGCTTCCTGGTATCTTCTTAGGTAAGGTGCTTTTCTCTTGAGATGGGTTAAGATGAGAATGGAAGAATAAGGTGAGGATTGGATCTAATTTGTGATCTATGTTTTTAGAGAAAACCTTTCTTAAAAAGAAAGAAAACACATAAGTTCAGCAATGATAAGCACAAACAAATCAAATATTTTGAATAGGGGAAGAATAGAGTTTTTCCAAAGCACGAACTACTCAGATTCGGGGGCTAAGCATAACTACTATTGCTTGGCTCCTGAATTGAGAACTATGCTAAATGCAACTTATGAGCACTAACGTTAAAGCATCACATATGCACTCCAAAGGGAAGAAAACATCAAGCGAAATTCATTTTGAAATGCCCTAGGGGGCCACACAATTAGAGTTTTTCAAAACACGGTCTACACGATTACCTCTCATACATGCAGGGTTCTAGCCAAAGTGAAGAAAACTTCACTACCCGATGCATGCAGAGGACTGGGCATAACTAACTTCAGACTAGGCAGCTTCTCTTCTGGCAGGGCTGGCACACAACTTCAATCTGAGACATCTCCTGGATGGGTCAAGAGGGAGCTGATGTTGATGACTTCTTCTGGCGGCGACTGAGATGGCAACACGGGGTCGAACTCTTCTTCAAGCGAGACTGGCTCTTGTAGCTCCTCAGAGGGCAGCAGTGCTGGCGGGGTGCTTGCAGCTTCTTCCTTGATTTCACGGGGCGGTGCTGGAATCTTCTTCACGGAGAAGGGCTCAAACAACTCTAGCGGGGGATCTTGAGAGGACTCGGGGTGCTCTTGCTTATTCATAGCCTGAGGGAAGACTGGAATTCCTTCCAAGACTATGGCTCCTTCCGGTAGTTCCCAAGCCTTCTTCTCTCCTCTGATAGAGACTGGGTGACCTTCAAGAATCTGGGGGTCTTCAGCTCTCACAGATTGAACTAGGTTGGATGAAGCGGGCTCTTGGATCCGCAGGGCTCTACGTTGGTTATGGGTTACCAAGTAGGCCTCCATCAGCTTCTGGACATGCTCATCCTTGGCTTGCTTCAGGGCTTCAACAGCAATGACTTCACGACTTTCTAAGGCAGCTACACGGGCTTGAGCTGTGGTGAGATCCACATGGAGCTTACGGTTGAGCTTCTCTGCATCTTCTGCTCGGGCAATCATCTGACGGTGGTGCCGAGCCAAGAAATCATACTAGGCATCCAGGGTGAGCAGGTATGCAGTGAGGTACACGACTGTGGGGTCGTCCTCAAGCATCTGCTTCCCTTCCAATGCACGCATCCTGGCCATCCAAACTGGACGGTCTCTCTGAAAGGGCGGAAAGAATCTGAGCGGGGTGTCGGCCACTTCTTCTTCATAGATCTGACACAGGGCCCTCAATGCCTTGCGAGCGACGACTTGGCAGGTGTCTTTGAATCTGTGCCCAGCAGTAGTGACACTCCATTCCACATGGTGCGGACTGGATCCAATGTATACAGTCACGACACACTTCTCTGTGCCATGCTCGATGAATTCACGACCATCATACTCTGGCTGGCTCCTGATTCCGAGGCGGACTGTGCATGCTCTCAGCAACTTGGGGAAACCATCTTCATTCTGGCAGAAGCTGGTTTGGCACTGAACCTCCATCTGACTTCTGAGAGAAGGAAAGGGGGAAAACATTTTTGAAATGAAGGGATGAGAGCAAGAATTTTTTTAAGAAAATAGTTTTGACTCAAAAACTTTTGGATCAGGCTAAGGGTTACGTCTTGCGGCCAACCTAACAGCTCTGATACCACCTGAAGCGTCCCGATCCTCTAGGACTCAAATGTGATACAATTACTAGTCCCAGGAGGCTAGTAAACACATTTATACATCAGATGATTCCAGATCTGCTTAAACGAGACAAACCTATACAAGTGGCGAACAACTTTAAGAGTTGGTCCACAACTCGGGACATATCATCAGAGTGGGGCTGAAGCAGCCCGATATACGCAGTGAAGCAATTCAGCGGTCCAACAGCCACAAGCAAGGTTGGGAACAGTCGTAACTCTTACCCGATCTCCTTTTTCTGAAAAACAACAAATAAGCAAGGGTGAGTACAAACGTACTCAGCAGCCCACCTTCACCCGCGGAATGGGGAAATCAGATATAATGCATGGAATATGTGGAGCTCGGGATATTTTGCAGAAACAGCAATATTTAATGCAGAGTTGTTTTGAAAAACATTTTGTATTTTTGCAAAGCGCATCCTCTCCAAAAGGAGCAGGAAGTTTTTTTTCAGTATTATAACAAAATCCCCTGGACTAAACCATCCAGGCATCTCAGCAGTTTCCCACTGGTTTTCCTTTTCAAAAACCGCTACTGGACTTCCCGTCCACCATAGCTCACGGCTCAACCGCCGAACCTTTTTAGAAACCACTTTTCTCAAAACCATCTCTTTTTTTTTGGAAAACAAAACATTAATTGCCATACCATACCAGACTCGTCCATTCCTGTGGACACAGACTATTCGAATAGGTTTTCAAACTCTGCGCAGAGGTGTACACTTTACCCACTAGTCCGGCTCTGCGATCTCATGATCAATGAGATCCGAATCCGAATCTCTTTCTTTCCCCGCACGTCCTAACCTTAACGGTTATCCGGAAGGAGTCAGGCCACCACCATGTCCAAACCGGACAAAACTTTCCCCTCCTTATCCTCCCGGTGCTCCCCAGCCTTCATAACCCTGGGGTTGGACCGTACGAGTTCAGATTGAGTGACTGCCCACACAGTCTCGAGTGGTTGTACTATTAAAGAGTACAGGTAGTGAAGATGACAAACCGGTCCTTATATGAGGGGACAATCCTTCTGCTCACGCCTAAACCAGCTGAGCCAACACCTTAGGCCCTCCCCTAAACCAGGGAGTCCCTGATTATCCCGCTCACAAGGTGATAAGGGTGAAAACCCTTCATCACACACATTTTGAAAAGCATTTTCTTTTGAAAACTCACACCTGTTCTCAAATCATTTGGAACATATATATCAGGGATTGATTGCGGCAAGCGGCTGGGTGGCCATAATAACTTATCTCAAAATCATATCATGCATAAAATAACAGGCTAAGGGTTGTGGTTGAAAAATCATAGGTAATTTATGCATCAAAGGGATCCAGTGAGCTTGCCGTGCTTATTCGGCGAAGGGGGAAGGAGAGCTCGTGGAACTGGCTTCTGGCTCCACCGCCTGGCGTAGACTTGCAGATCTGGCCTCCACGAGATGGCACGAACGCTCCGATAACTATGCAACATGAACAAGCAAACATACAAACCAGCAAGTATACCAACAAATATTTAGTATAGTGGTCAGAAAAGCGATATATGGATGGGTAGAGTCTTGAGTAGAATCTATGTCATGTGGTGTTGTGATATTACTGGTGGTGGAGCGGAGGTGCTTACCAGGAGGGTGGACTGGAGGCAAAACGACACTATGCGTGTAGCCGGCAGAGCGGAGTAACTGAGTGGGTGGGGTGTTTGCCTTGGCTGAGGGTGTTGAGTGTGTGTGGAGAGGGAGAGGGTAGCTGGGTGTATTTATAGCTGAGTGTAGGTGGTGTAGCACAGTGAAGTTCACTGTTGGTGAGAATAGTGACGAATGAATCGTCTGACTTGGTATGAACATGAGAGTTATAGGCAGAATATGAGACAAGAGTATTTTGGGAGTTTTCTGGAACATGAACCATGCTTAAGGGGTGACATGGCTGGATAGGGAATAGTTTGATAAAAATTTAGAAACGAGAATTACTAGAATCTGAGTTTGGGAGCCTGGTTCGAAGGAATCTCAAAGTTAAGCGTGCTCAACTCGGAGAAACCTGGGATGGGTGACCAGATGGGAAGTTCCCTACTGGAAGGAAAATCACAGTCACCGGAGTTCGTATGACTGGAATATGGGTCTGGCTGGTCTTAGGTGGACTGGACAGCATGATGTATGAGTAGTTGAAATTTGGGGTCATCGGCTAATCGATGAATAGTAACGATGAATAGTGGCGATGGAAAAGTAATTATAGATATCATCTATGAATAGTAACGATGATGAATAGTAATGATTAATAGTAACGATGATGAATAGTGTATGTGAATAGTAACGATGAATAGTAACGGTGAATAGTAATGGTGAATAGTGACAGTGAATAGTCATATGAACGAACGATGAACGATGAATAGGAACTATGAACGAATGGACGAACGATCGAATGATCGGACGAACGAACGATTGGAATTTCGGCAGCATAACGGCAGGAAAAGATTATTTGGACGAACGAACGGACGAACGATCGAATGATCGGACGAACGAACGATCGGAATTTCGGCAGCATAACGGCAGGATAAAGATTATCTGGAAGAACGATGAATAGGGACTATGAACGAACGATGAACGATGAATAGGGAACTATGAACGAACGATGAACGATGAATAGGGAACTATGAACGAACGATGAACGATCGAATGATCGAACGAACGAACGATCGGAATTTCGGCAGCATAACGGCATGACAAAGATTATCTGGAAGAACGATGAATAGGGACTATGAACGAACGATGAACGATGAATAGGGACTATGAACGAACGATGAACGATCGAATGATCGAACAAACGAACGATCGGAATTTCGGCAGCATAACGGCAGGAAAAAGATTATTTGGACGAACGAACGGACGAACGATCGAACGATCGGACGAACGGACGAACGAACCATGAACGATCGGACGAACGATCGAACGATCGGACGAACGAACGAACAAACTAAGAACAGGGGGACGAACGATCGAAGAACGATCGAATGATCCCTGTGCTAGTGTGTGCTTGTGTGGAACATGGAGTGGGTGTGTGGGGGGGGGGGGGAGAGAGTTGCCATGAAATGGCTTGGGGTGGGATGAGAGGAGGCCCTTGCCCCTCTATTTATAGC
Source organism: Zea luxurians (assembly GCA_029449295.1). NCBI lineage: Eukaryota > Viridiplantae > Streptophyta > Magnoliopsida > Poales > Poaceae > Zea > Zea luxurians. The sequence goes on along the minus strand of JAOPSE010000016.1, from coordinate 69,422,054 downwards.
CATGGTGGGGGGATTAGGGGGAGGGATGAGAGGATTAGGGGGAGGATGAGAGGATTAGTGGAGATTAGCATGTATTTGTCTTGTATAAGTGTAATTAGCTTGTAGAGCTCACCGTATGACACTGGAGGCATACGTATACGTATGGGCATGAGGAAAGTTATGAAGGAAATATTTATAGGGACTTGAAAAATGATTCTAAAGGTATTTCTCAAGAGGAAAATACTTGGAGATATATCGGTGGAATATCTGGGCAATATTTCTAGAAAGAACTTGAGGGGGATTACTGGGGAAATATCCGGGCAGTATTTCTGGAACAAATTTGAGGGGGGTCACTGAGGAAATATTTGTAGGATATTTTGAGGAGGATTTTGGAGAGAATATAGACCACTATAATTTATTTGCTGATATCAACTCGCAAACAAACATTTTGAAATGAAATTTGAAATTCATTTTGAATTTAGAGCGAGTTTGAGAAAATTTCAAGATTTGAATTTTTGGGATGCTACATTATAGCCTCCACACCCCAAACTAGCCGTTGGACAGAAAGCGGCAGCTTTCTGTCGATCGGACATCCACTATGCAGTGTCCGGTGCACGCCACGTCAGCCGACCGTTGGCGCCTATAGCAGTCGACCGTTGGATCCGACCATTGCCGTCTGCCCGTGGCACACCGGACAGTCCGGTGCTACAGCCAGAGAGCGCCTGTCTGTGGCCTCTTTGCGCAGACTGTCCGGTGCCACACCGGACAGTCCGGTGCACACCGGACATCAATGTCCGGTGCGCCACCAGGCGCTGGCTGACAGCCCGCATCTTGGATTTCTTTGCTGATTTCTTCGGGCTTCTTTTGTTCTTGAGTATTGGACTCCTATGCATCTTTTTATGTCTTCCTTTGAGGTGTTTCATCCTCATAGCCTTGGTCCAATTCTCTTCGCATCCTGTGAACTATAATTATAAACACTAGCAAACATATTAGTCCACAGGTTGTGTTAACCATCAAACACCAAAACTCAATTAGCCAAAAGGCCTGGGGTCCATTTTCCTTACACGTTCTAAAGAAAAAAGAAGACATTAATAACAGCATTTGTTACATGTATGACCACTATTCAAACAAATTGTTTCTCAAACTAACCTCTCTTGGAGTAGCTCCCTCCCCTGCATAAGCTCCTCCTGGTGCTAGTACGACTGGTGGTGGCGTGTTGTGGCCCATGACCCTGGATCCCTACAAAATCAAGTTTAGTAAAGATTTGAAATTAGGTTGATACAAACGACAAGTCTTAACTAAATTGAAGCACCTGAGGTGGAGGTGGAGGTGGCGGAGCATGTAATCCCCACTGAGGCATCGGCGGCTGAAACTGAGGGAAAACAAATGGTTGCTGTTGTGCCTGCTGTAGAAACCAAGACTGTTGCAAATATAATATATTAGTTATAGAACCAATATCGAGCGTGTTGAGAATAAATAAGACACTCACGTTCATTGCTTGTTGTGCCTGTGCGTTGTAAGCAGCCATGTACTCTGATTGCTGTTGGAGGAATGTCATTTGTTATTGCCGCATCTCTTCACGAAACTTTTCTTGCTACTCCCTCATAGCGTCCTCCATGCTAGATACAGAGCGCCGACTATGTCTGCTACTACCACAGCCCGCCTGTGACGAAGAGCCGCCACGAGAACGCAACTCCGTCGAATCGATCACACCGGTAAACATAGAATATCTTGAAAATAATAAAATTAGCTATTCGGTCATAGTTCCAATATTATTGAAAACATTCACAAGTTAATACCGTCCATGCGCCTTTCCTCCAATAGAATGCACAACTTCAGCGTCGATGGTAGGCGCTCCTCGCCAATCGTAGTCTTCTTCATACTTCCTAACCATCTCCTGCCCGTATGTCTCCTACAATACAATACGAAGGTTCAGCACACATGTAATTTATAGCTATATGGCAAAAAAATTAATCCTAACAACAACTAACCATACGCTCAACGGCCGCTTGATTACACAGCTCATCGAAGATTTCACTGATTTTTGCTCTATGCCCTCTCCTATAAACATCGATTGGGCTCGGTTCAACTCTAGTTTGAGCCTCCTGCAAATATATGAGTTTAATCCGGTTTCATTTCTGAGTAAAACAGAATACTACATACTCACCATTCGCTTCGCCAATCGAATGTGTCCATCAGCCCCATAGGTATGGTTGACTACGACCTCATCATCGTCCTCGTCCTGCTGATGGTGCTGCCTATGTCGATTCCTGTTAGCCTTCTCAATCCACTCGGACGAAGCCTATATCTCACACAAAGCCTTGTAAGCCTGCGGCCGGTGTTCCATCCATGGAAGAGTTACCTGCATATAAAGCGTTAGCTCAAAATTACATTCACATTTGAATGAGCTGCTAAATTAGATTTTTACTCCATGTACTGAGGTGTTTCCTAAAGGGGTGTTTCCTAGGCAACCAGCGTCTATGACAATCGAAGTAAGTGATCTTTCCACCATGAGCAAGACGGAAGCAATCTGTATCTGAACCGCAATATGGACATGTCAATCTACCATGTGTACTCCAACCGGTAAAAATAGCATACACCATGAAGTCATGCATCGACCATAAATACGCAACTCGAAGTTTGAATATCTGTTTTTTAAAAATATCGTATGCTTCAACACCTTTCCAAAGCTCCTTTAACTCTTCAATCAAGGATTTTAATATGACATTGAGGTTCTTTCCAGGATAGTCTGGGCCAGGAATGATTAAGCAAAGAAATATAAATTTATATTTCATACAAAGAGAAGGTGGAAGGTTGTATGGAATAACAAAGACGGGCCAACATGAGTATGATGATGCCATTTGACCAAAAGGTGTGAAGTCATCGGTCGCGAGGCCGATTCGAACATTCCTCGGATCAGCTGCAAAGTCGGGATCAAACGTGTCGAGAGCCTTCCATGCATCCCCATCTAAATGGTGCACGATTAGGTCATCATTATCACGGACACCTTCTTTGTGCCATCGCATGTGCATAGCGGTTTTTTTAGATAGAAACATCCATTTCAGTCGAGGAGTTAGTGGCAAGTAGCGGAGCTGCTTATGTGCAACAGCTGTCATCACCTTCTCACCCTCATCATTAACAACTTCCACAAATCTAAATTGTCCACATTTCAGACATTTTTTCTCTTCCGCATGTGTCGGCGTTCCGAGACCGGGGGGTCCCCGAGCCGACGAGTGAGTGTGCCGCGTGCCCCAGCCCAGATGGGTCGAGCGCGTGGGCGAGCGCGAAGGGGGGAACAGAGAGAGCGGTCGGTGGCCGGAGCCGGGTCGTGGGGGAGTCGGAGAATTCCCGCGGCCTTCGTGTTCGTCCCGCGCCCAGGTCGGGTGCGCTTGCAGTAGGGGGTTACAAGCGTCCGCGCGAGGTGAGGGGAAGCGAGCGGCCCCGAGAGAGCGCCTGCCCCTGCCCTTCGTCCCCGCGAGGCCAACCTTCTCTAAGAAGGCCCTGGTCCTTCCTTTTATAGTCGTAAGGAGAGGATCCAGGTGTACAAGATGGGGGTGTAGCAAGGTGCTACGTGTCTAGCGAGGGAGAGCTAGCGCCCTAAGTACATGCCAAGGTGGCAGCCGGAGAGATCTTGGCACCCTGTTGGTGTGGCGTCGTGGCTGTTGGAGGAGTAACGGAGCCGGACGGAGGGACAGCTGTCAGAGTGGCTGGACCCTTGCTGACGTCCTCCTGCTTTCGTAAGGGAGCTGAGAGCCGCCGTCGTCATGGTCTAGCGGGGCGCCATCATTGCCTATCTGGCGTTGCTGGCCAGATGGGACGCCGGTCTTGTTCTCTGCGACCCAAGTCGGCTCAGGGCAGAGTGATGATGACGCTTCCTGTTGACGTGGCGGTCTCGTGTCCTAGGTCGGGCGTCGTGGAGGTTCCTCCGAAGCCGAGGTCGAGTCCGTCCTGCAAGACAGAGGCAGAGTCCGAGCCCTGGGTCGGGCGAGGCGGAGATCGTTCGGCAGAGGCTGAGGCGGAGTCCGAGCCCTGGGTCGGGCGAGGCGGAGTTCGTCGTCTTCCGGGGCCTTAGCCCGAGTCCGAGCCCTGGGTCGGGCGGAGCGGAGTTCGCCGTCTTCCGGGGCCTTAGCCCGAGTCCGAGCCCTGGGTTGGGCGGAGCGGAGTTCGCCGTCTTCCGGGGTCTTAGCCCGAGTCCGAGCCCTGGGTCGGGCGGAGCGGAGTTCGCCGTCTTCCGGGGCCTTAGCCCGAGTCCGAGCCCTGGGTCGGGCAGAGCCTCCTATGGCACCTCTGGCAAAGTCTGGTCGCCCGTCGGTCTTACCTTTTGTGTTAAACGCCCCGGTGACTGGGTCGGTTGGCGCGGTGATTTAGTCAGGGTTTCTTCTTATCGAAGGCGGGGCCTCGGGCGAGCCGGAGATGCGTCTGCCGTGAAAGAGGAGGCCTCAGGCGAGACGGAGTCATCTTAGGGTCGGCTGCCCTCGCCCGAGGCTAGGCTCGGGCGCGGCGTGATCAAGTCACTCGTATGGACTGATCCCTGACTTAATCAAACCCATCAGGCCTCTGCAGCTTTATGCTGATGGGGGTTACCAGCTGAGAATTAGGCGTCTTGAGGGTACCCCTAATTATGGTCCCCGACAGTAGCCCCCGAGCCTCGAAGAGAGTGTTAACACTCGCTTGGAGGCTTGCATCGCACTTTTTTGCAAGGGGACCAGCCTTTCTCGGTGGTACTTTGTTCCGGTGGGTGCGCGCGAGCGCACCCGCCGGGTGTAGCCCCCGAGGCCTCGGAGGAGTGGTTTCACTCCTTCGAGGTCTTAATGCCTTGCGTAATGCCTCGGCTGGTCTGGCGGTTCCCTCATGCGAGCAGGGCGTAACCCAGGTGCACTGTCGGGGCCCAAGTTCTCGGGCTGGTATGTTGACGCTGTCAACGGTTTGGCCGGAGCCGGTTTTGCGAGAGCAGCCCCCGAGCCTCTGCACGGAGCGAGAGGACGATCAGGGACAGACTCGGCTTTTTTATATACGCCCCTACGTCGCCTTTCCGCAAGGAGGAGGGGGGGAGTGCGCCATGTTACCCTCGATGGGCACCGAACATGGTGTCTCCGGTGAGCTGCAATCGGGTAATCCGAGTGGACGTCCGTGCCCCGTTCGTTAGGGGTCGGCTAGGGGCCCGGAGGCACGCCCAAAAGTACCTACGGGTGATCTGCCGGACCCGGTCCCCTAGCGACGGGGTCCGAGGGCTCGTTGCCTCCCTCCGATGGGATTCCGTTACAGAGTCGTTCCCGCTGGTCTCGGAAATGTCCTAGGGTACCTCGGGAGCGCAGCCCGAGCCTTGGTTATGTATCGAACGTACCCCTGGTCATCCCTCGCTCGGCGTCTGAGGCGACTGTGAACCCTTCGACAGGCCAGCCTTCGAACCCCTGATCAGTAGGGGGCACGGAGCCCGAGTAGCCTGAGGCGGCCGTGGGACCTTTCGGGGGCCGACCTTCGAACCCCTGACCAGTAGTGGGTGTCGGGCCCACGCGATCTGAGGCGGCTGTTGAACCCTTCGGGGGGCCAGCCTTCGAACCCCTGATCAGTAGGGAGGCTCGGAGCCTAGTTCCTTCACGGGGAAGGATCCCTTTGGGGTTATCCCCCTTCTCGGTCCCTGTTGCAAGAGATAGAGAAAGAAGGAAAAGGGAAAAAGGATTCGAAATTGAACGTCGTGGCGTACCTTTTTCGGCGTGGTCGTTTTGGCGGAGGCGAAGCGTCGCCAGCTGCCCCTGCCAGAAACGTCACCTGTTCCGCCGCGGAGTTAATGCGCCGGGGTAAGCGGTCGGCGAGGCTGCCGTTGCATGCGCGAGCCGTTCGAGGTACGGGCCACGGGCGCGTCGTCTTCACGCCGTGAGAGGGGGTTCTCTTGCTGCCTCCGGATGGGACATGAGCTTGGCAGATGGCGTGACCGCTGCTCTCGCGCGCCTGCCACCGTCATTACTGCCGGCCCATTTTTGACCGCTTTTGACCGCTGCGCCAGGCTGGCGCTGCTGGGTCGCGGGCTGGGTCGCCTCGAATCGCGGTATCGGTTCCGCAATCGAGGAGGTGCGGTGGTGGAGCGAGTGGCACAGCGGCTCGCATGCAGCACCCGGCGCGCCAGTTGCACGACGCGTGGGCTTGAGCCGTCGCGCTGGCTTGTCAGGAATCGGAGAGGCGCGTCCACTTGGCGCGGTTGCATGCCGCCTGCATGGCCGCCTGCCCCTTTCGCCCGCTGGTCCGGGCAAAAGTGGAGGGTTACTCGTAACCGCTGGGTGGTTGCGTGCGTCGTGCGCGGCGGTTCGGCTTCTTCTGCTTAGAGCCGGTCTGCATGACAGGCGGGCCCCAGCCCCCGCGCCGCAGGGGAGGACTTTGGAGGTGTGTTGGAGAAGACTCAGCCCGTGACGGTTGAGGGCGCAAGCAGGGGGAGTTGCCTTTAAAAGGAGGGCGACCCCCTTCGTGAGGTGACCACGTTTCCTTCCTCCCCTATGCATTGTGTCTCTCCATCTTCCGAGGCCCCGGATGGGGGGAACCGCCGTCTTTTCGCTCCATCGCCGGAGGAACGCAACTCCGTGGGAGTTGGTACCTTTCAGCCATCGTTCGGCTTCAAGGATTTTCATCATGCAGCCCAGCTGCACCCCTCCACCGGCGGTCACCCAAGAGGGCGACCTCCGGCTTGATGGTGGGGGAAAGCGAGCCAGGCTGCGGCCCTTGCCCCTCCCTCAGCCTCAAGGATTTTCATCACCTGGCCAAGAGGGAGGACGAGGCGAGTCAGGGAGCTGTCTCCGTGTGGGTCGGTTGCCCTCTTCTTCCCCGTGCGCCTGGGGGAGAACGGCATCCTCCAGCATCACGGAGACTTCCTCCAGCCATGTCGGAAGTGGCGGGTCCTGAGGCGTCGGCGGACGGAAGTGGCTTCTCTACCGACGAGATTGCCAACTCCGTCAGTAGCCCTGGGTCTCCGTCTCCCGGCCTGAATGGCTGGCTCTCGTCCTCGGGGGGTGAGAGTTTTTCCGCTGCCCCGCAGGCCCGCCCCTATCGAGTGGGGTTGTTCGTACCTGCGGGGGGGGGGGGGGGGGGGGGGAACCGGAGTTCCGTCTGTAACGGCACTTCGAGTGCCGGGTTTTTTGTTCATTTTGGCTTTCGGGGCCTGAACATGTATGTAACCACGGCGCGGAGCCGTGTTTTTCCTCATTTCCGAGCACTAAGACTCGTCTGCTGATTGTCTGAACCGCTTCACCAAGCGTGAGTTGCCCCGTGTCGAGGTGACGAGTGAGGTATCCGTATCCCGGAGGCGTAGGAATCCCTCGGCTCGGTCGGACCTGTTGTCCGAGGCTCCTCTAGCTTAGTTAGAGAAACCCCTCGGCCGCTCTTCGACGAGCCGAGGCTGGGGGTAGCGATATCAGCATGAGCAGAGGCGGAGTTGGCTCGAAAATGAAACCTGGTTGGCCGGATCCTAGCCAGGTTGTCCGTTGGCAGGATCGTCGTCGGAGTTGATCAGCCGAGGCTTCGGACCGAGCAGGCGCCCTCGGAAGGCGGTCGGCCGAGGCCCCGGAGGTGGCCGGCCGAGCCGTCCGCTCGGGCCGGGTTCTCGGAGAAGTCCCTGGCAGAGATTGCTCGAGCGTGGTGATGACGTCGTCCTTCGGAGCAGAGGCCCTCGGACCGCGTCGCCGTCCGAGGCTAGGTCGGGCCTTGCTGAAGGTGCTACCCATGCCGAGGGTGTCATCGCCCTCTTCCAGCGTCAAGATCCGAGCCTGCAGGGTCAAATCGTCTTGTAGCGTGGGCCTTGTGCGGCCGTCGAGGCCAGAACACACACCCTTGCTGCGTTATAAAGCTGCGTCTCTTTTCCTCTTGTTTCGAGTATCTGGACTTTTTGTCGGTAGCAGGGATGTTAGTGCGAGCAAGAGTTGCTTCTCGCGGAAGGCGATGAGTGAGGTATCCGTATCCCGGAGGCGTGGGAGTCCCTCGGCTCGGTCGGCCTTGCCGCTTACGCGTACCTTTACCCGTCCATGAGGCCCTGTCACTGGCTCAGTCGAGAAGGCTCGAAGAATCGCTTCGACAGAAGAGCTTCCGTACGTAAAGACTCGTTCGATCCGCGGATTCGCCTTATCCGAGCGCGAGTTACTTATCGCAGAAGGTGATGAGTGAGGTATCCGTATCCCGGAGGCGTAGGAGTCCCTCGGCTCGGTCAGCCTTGACTGCTTACGTGTACCCCGTCGTTTCCAGGACCCGCTTTTCGAAGTAGTCAAAAAGCACGAAAGACGTTCTGGTAAAAGAGATTTTCTTTTCGAGGAAAATTTTGACGCAGAGGGGGTTTCCCCCCCTTTTAGCCCCCGAGGGAGGGTCGGGCTTTGCCGAGGCGAGGCCGACCCTTCCTTGTTGACTAAACTTTGCGTGGGCGCGAGGTATATAAACAACTTGGAAACATCTTAAGGGTAGAAGCGACGTAGCTGTTGGATGTTCCAAGCGTTGCCGTAGACCTCGCCTTGACTGTTGGCCAGCTTGTACGTTCCGGGCTTCAGAACTTTGGCGATGACGAACGGCCCCTCCCAGGGGGGCGTGAGCTTGTGCCTCCCTCGGGCGTCTTGCCGCAGCCGAAGCACCAGGTCGCCCACCTGGAGGTCTCGGGGTCGGACCCCTCGGGCGTGGTAGCGTCGCAGGGACTGCTGATACCGCGCTGAGTGTAGTAAGGCCCTGTCCCGAGCCTCGTCCAGCTGGTCCAGCGAGTCTTCTCGGCCAGCTTGGTTGCTTTCTTCGTTGTAGGCCCTCGTCCTCGGGGAGCCGTATTCCAGGTCCGTGGGCAAGATGGCCTCGGCCCCGTAGACCAGGAAGAACGGCGTGAAACCCGTGGCTCGGCTTGGCGTCGTCCTCAGGCTCCAGACCACCGAGGGGAGTTCCTTCATCCACCGCTTGCCGAACTTGTTGAGGTTGTTGTAGATCCGAGGCTTGAGCCCTTGTAGGATCATGCCATTGGCACGCTCTACTTGCCCATTCGACATGGGATGAGCTACGGCCGCCCAGTCCACCCGGATGTTGTGATCCTCGCAAAAATCCAAGAATTTTTTGCCGGTGAACTGGGTGCCATTGTCGGTGATGATTGAGTTCGGGACCCCGAAGCGATGGATGATGTTGGTGAAGAACGCCACCGCCTGCTCGGACCTGATGCTGTTCAGGGGTCGGACCTCGATCCACTTGGAGAATTCGTCGACGGCGACCAGCAGGTGCGAGTAGCCCCCGGGCACCTTCTGCAGAGGGCCGACGAGGTCCAGACCCCACACAGCGAAAGGCCAGGTGATGGGTATCGTCTGCAGAGCCTGAGCGGGCAGGTGGGTCTGCTTCGCATAGAATTGGCACCCTTCGCAGGCGCAGACAATTCTAGTGGCGTCGGCCACCACCGTTGGCCAGTAGAAGCCTTGGCGGAAAGCGTTCCCGACGAGGGTTCGAGGTGCTGCATGGTGACCGCAAGCCCCCGAGTGTATTTCCCGCAGGAGTTCCTGACCATCGGCGATGGAGATACATCGCTGGAGGATGCCCGAGGGGCTTCGGTGGTAGAGCTCCTTCTCATCGCCCAGCAAGACGAACGATTTGGCGCGTCGCGCTACCCGCCGAGCCTCGGCTCGGTCGAGGGGCAGTTCTCCTCGGTGGAGATATTGCAGGTACGGGGTTTGCCAATCTTGATCTGGCAGGACCCCGTTCTGCTCCTCCTCGATGCGCAGGGCTTCGCCCTCGGGCTCCGAGGGTACCTCGGGTTGAGCCGAGGATGGCTCGGGCTGGGCCGAGGTCACCTCGGACGAGGCCGAGGGTGCCTCGGGCTCGGGCGCGTCGCCTATCTTGACGGAGGGTTGGTGCAGATCCCGGGAGAAGACGTCCGGGGGAACCGTCGTTCGCCCCGAGGCTATCTTCGCCAGCTCGTCCGCAGTCTCGTTGTAGCGCCGGGCGATGTGGTTGAGCTCGAGCCCGTAGAACTTGTCTTCCAGGCGTCGAACCTCTTCACAGTAGGCCTCCATCTTCGGGTCGCGGCAGAGGGAGTTCTTCATGACTTGGTCGATGACGAGCTGCGAGTCGCCGCGTGCATCGAGGCGTCGGACCCCTAGCTCGATGGCGATTCGCAATCCGTTGATCAGAGCCTCGTACTCAGCCACATTGTTGGACGCCAGGAAATGGAGGCAGAGCACGTAGCGCAGGTGTTTCTCGAGGGGCGAGACGAAAAGCAGGCCCGCGCCGGCCCCTGTCTTCATCAGCGACCCGTCGAAAAACATGGTCCAAAGCTCCGGCTGGATCGGAGCCGTCGGCAACTGGGTATCGACCCATTCGGCTACGAAATCCGCCAGTACCTGGGACTTGATGGCCTTCCGAGGGGCAAACGAGATTGCCTCGCCCATGATTTCCACCGCCCACTTCACGATCCGCCCCGAGGCCTCTCGGCACTGGATGATCTCCCCCAGGGGGAAGGATGACACCACAGTCACCGGATGGGACTCGAAGTAATGTCGCAGCTTTCGCCTCGTCAGGATCACTGCGTATAGCAGCTTCTGGACTTGTGGGTAGCGGATCTTGGTCTCGGACAGCACTTCGCTGACGAAGTAAACTGGCCTCTGAATGGGCAAAGCATGCCCCTCTTCCTGCCTTTCGACCACGATCGCGGCGCTGACCACCTGAGTGGTTGCGGCGACGTAGACCAAGAGGGTTTCTCCATCAGCTGGGGGTACCAAGACAGGCGCCTGGGTGAGGAGCGCCTTCAGGTTCCCGAGGGCTTCCTCGGCTTCGGGAGTCCAAGTGAAGCACTCGGCCTTCCTTAAGAGGCGGTACAGGGGCAGGCCTCTTTCGCCGAGGCGCGAGATGAAACGGCTCAAGGCCGCGAGGCATCCCATGACCCTCTGTACGCCTTTTAAGTCCTTGATGGGCCCCATGCTTGTGATGGCCGCGATCTTCTCCGGGTTGGCTTCGATGCCACGCTCGGAGACGATGAATCCCAAAAGCATGCCCCGGGGCACCCCGAAGACACACTTCTCGGGATTGAGCTTGACGCCCTTCGCCTTGAGACACCGGAATGTCAGTTCGAGGTCGGAGAGAAGGTCGGAGGCTTTCCTCGTCTTGACTACGATGTCGTCGACGTAGGCCTCGACCGTGCGACCGATGTGTTTGCCGAACACATGGTTCATGCACCGCTGGTACGTTGCACCCGCGTTCCTCAAACCGAACGGCATTGTGACATAACAGTACATGCCGAAGGGCGTGATGAAAGAGGTCGCGAGCTGGTTGGACTCTTTCATCTTGATTTGATGATACCCTGAGTTTCCTGGCCGGAGGCGAACTTGGTGGCGATGTCCATCAGCTCGCTCGCCCTGGAGGGGGTCTTGCGACCCAACTTGCTCACCAGGTCACGGCAAGTGGTGCCGGCGAGGAATGCGCCGATGACATCGGAGTCGGTGACGTTGGGCAGCTCGGTGCGCTGCTTCGAGAACCGCCGGATATAGTCTCGGAGAGACTCTCCCGGCAGTTGCCGACAGCTTCGGAGGTCCCAGGAATTCCCGGGGCGCACGTACGTGCCCTGGAAGTTGCCGGCGAAAGCCTGGACCAGATCTTCCCAGTTGGAAATCTGCCCCGGAGGCAGGTGCTCCAACCAGGCACGAGCGGTGTCGGAGAGGAACAGGGGGAGGTTGCGGATGATGAGGTTGTCATCGTCCGTCCCACCCAGTTGACAGGCCAGGCGGTAGTCCGCAAGCCACAATTCCGGTCTCGTTTCCCCCGAGTACTTTGTGATAGTAGTCGGGGGTCGGAATCGGGGCGGAAACGGCGCCCGCCGAATGGCTCGGCTAAAGACCTGCGGACCGGGTGGTTCGGGCGAGGGACTCCGATCCTCCCCGCTGTCGTAGCGTCCTCCACGCCTGGGGTGATAGCCTCGGCGCACCCTTTCGTCGAGGCGTGCCCGACGGTCGCGATGAGGGTGTTCGTCGCCGAGGCGGCCCGGGGCCGCAGGCGCGGTGTTGCGCGTGCGCCCGGTGTAGACCGAGGCTTCCCACGTGAGTCGGGAAGTCGCGGCACGAGGTTCCGAGGGGTACCCCTGCCTTCGGGGGGCAGAGCTTTCGGCCCGCCGAGCCGCAGCGCCTTCCAGGAGATGCTTGAGTTCTCCCTGGATTCGCCGACCCTCGGTGGTTGATGACTCCGGCATTGCGCGGCGGAGCATCGCTGCGGCGGCCAGGTCCTGACCGGTTCCGCCGGACGCAGGTGGCGGTCTGTCCCTGACATCGTTGGTGATGCGGTGCTGGAGACCTTGGGGCAGGTGACGTATTCCTCCGGCCGGGGGCTGGCGCGCCCATACCTGCCCGATGTTCTGGCGGATTACCTCGAGCGCTCCTGCTTCCTCATCGAGCCCGGCCTGCGCCCCGCGGACTTGCTCGAGCTGTGGGTCGTGACCCCCCGCCGGAACGGGGACCACAGCTAGCTCCCGCGGGATGTCGGCGCGAGGCGCTGGCCTAGGGGGATCACCATCCTCCGGCATGCCGAGACAGCCGCCTCCGGAGGGATCCCCTAGCTCGATGTGGAAACATTCGCGGCTCGGGCCGCAGTCCTTGTCGCCAAGGCTGCGGCTGCCGTCGGAACAGTCGGAGAGGCAGTAGTCACATGCGGTCATGAAGTCCCGCATGGCACTAGGGTTGCCAGATCCGGAGAAATCCCAGCAGATGCTGGGGTCGTCATCTTCCTCGGACCCAGAGGGTCCGTAGGTCGAGACACCCGTCAATCGGTCCCAAGGCGACCGCACACGAAACCCCAGAGAGGTTGCACTCGCCTCAATGTGAGCGCCCGCCAAAGCGAGGTCGCCAGGCGGGCTGAGGTCGAGTCGAAATGACGAAAGATGGGGAGCAGTCGGTACCTTTTTGTCGACGAGGAGCGACGAAGTCACGTCGGGGGCTGACCGCACCGTCGTCTTGGGTACAAGGGCGACGTCCTGCAGGCCCTCCGTGAGCGTGCTGGCGTCGTCCATCTGCTCGGGGTCGACGTGTTGCGGGGGGATGACGCTCGCCTTCGCCTCGAACGCGAGGGCAACGCTTAGCGTGTCCTCCGTTGAGGCGCCGGGGATGTCGATTTGCTCGACAGCCGTCGGAGCGCGGCCTCCCGCTCGGCCCTGGTTGCCCCTCCTCCTCCTCCTCCGATGGCGAGGGAGAGGATGGGGCGAGCTCGAAAGTCGTCCTTCCCCCACGCGGGAAAGGCGTCGTCGATTCCGCCGCTGGCGGGCGGGTTGTCCGCCACCATTGTCGCTGTCGCGCGGCGGTGGAAAGAGCATCATGTCGTAGCTGCTGTCGAGAGACATGAACTCGAGGCTCCCGAAACGGAGCACCGTCCCGGGTTGAAGAGGTCGTTGGAGACTGCCCATCTGGAGCTTGACGGGAAACTGCTCGTCAACACGCAGCGTGCCCCTACCTGGCGCGCCAACTGTCGGCGTTCCGAGACCGGGGGGTCCCCGAGCCGACGAGTGAGTGTGCCGCGTGCCCCAGCCCAGATGGGTCGAGCGCGTGGGCGAGCGCGAAGGGGGGAACAGAGAGAGCGGTCGGTGGCCGGAGCCGGGTCGTGGGGGAGTCGGAGAATTCCCGCGGCCTTCGTGTTCGTCCCGCGCCCAGGTCGGGTGCGCTTGCAGTAGGGGGTTACAAGCGTCCACGCGAGGTGAGGGGAAGCGAGCGGCCCCGAGAGAGCGCCTGCCCCTGCCCTTCGTCCCCGCGAGGCCAACCTTCTCTAAGAAGGCCCTGGTCCTTCCTTTTATAGTCGTAAGGAGAGGATCCAGGTGTACAAGATGGGGGTGTAGCAAGGTGCTACGTGTCTAGCGAGGGAGAGCTAGCGCCCTAAGTACATGCCAAGGTGGCAGCCGGAGAGATCTTGGCACCCTGTTGGTGTGGCGTCGTGGCTGTTGGAGGAGTAACGGAGCCGGACGGAGGGACAGCTGTCGGAGTGGCTGGACCCTTGCTGACGTCCTCCTGCTTTCGTAAGGGAGCTGAGAGCCGCCGTCGTCATGGTCTAGCGGGGCGCCATCATTGCCTATCTGGCGTTGCTGGCCAGATGGGACGCCGGTCTTGTTCTCTGCGACCCAAGTCGGCTCAGGGCAGAGTGATGATGACGCTTCCTGTTGACGTGGCGGTCTCGTGTCCTAGGTCGGGCGTCGTGGAGGTTCCTCCGAAGCCGAGGTCGAGTCCGTCCTACAAGACAGAGGCAGAGTCCGAGCCCTGGGTCGGGCGAGGCGGAGATCGTTCGGCAGAGGCTGAGGCGGAGTCCGAGCCCTGGGTCGGGCGAGGCGGAGTTCGTCGTCTTCCGGGGCCTTAGCCCGAGTCCGAGCCCTGGGTCGGGCAGAGCGGAGTTCGCCGTCTTCCGGGGCCTTAGCCCGAGTCCGAGCCCTGGGTTGGGCGGAGCGGAGTTCGCCGTCTTCCGGGGTCTTAGCCCGAGTCCGAGCCCTGGGTCGGGCGGAGCGGAGTTCGCCGTCTTCCGGGGCCTTAGCCCGAGTCCGAGCCCTGGGTCGGGCAGAGCCTCCTATGGCACCTCTGGCGAAGTCTGGTCGCCCGTCGGTCTTACCTTTTGTGTTAAACGCCCCGGTGACTGGGTCGGTTGGCGCGGTGATTTAGTCAGGGTTTCTTCTTATCGAAGGCGGGGCCTCGGGCGAGCCGGAGATGCGTCTGCCGTGAAAGAGGAGGCCTCAGGCGAGACGGAGTCATCTTAGGGTCGGCTGCCCTCGCCCGAGGCTAGGCTCGGGCGCGGCGTGATCAAGTCACTCGTATGGACTGATCCCTGACTTAATCAAACCCATCAGGCCTCTGCAGCTTTATGCTGATGGGGGTTACCAGCTGAGAATTAGGCGTCTTGAGGGTACCCCTAATTATGGTCCCCGACAGCATGCTTCTTCATGAAAAGCATACAATTATTTTTGTACACATCAACTTCTCATAATCCATACCGAGACCTTCGATAATTGTCTTTGAGTGGTACATGTCTTTAGGCAACTTATTGGGCTTTGGGAGCACATCTCCTAATAACTTTAAAATCTCATTGTAACAATTGTTCGAGAAAAAGTACTTGGACTTAATGGCCATGAGCCAAGTCACAAAAGCGAGTATACTCACATCTGTGTGTTCATGCAACGGCTCTTCAGAGTCTTTTAGTAGTTTGAAAAATCTAGAAACCTTTGGTGTGGCAGGATCCTCGGAGTTTAGGTTTAATTCTGGACGTAGCGAATCTAGCATCTCATGCATCACATCATCGCCACCCCAATCATTGTTCTCCTCCTCTTCTACATTCCGGTTGGGTACTACCTCACCATGATGTTCCCATACCTCATATCCGGGCATAAATCCAAACTGACAAAGATCTAGACTAACTCTTTCCTTATTAAGAAATATACTGTTTTTGTGCCGCCTACAAGGGCATCTGACAGTGCCGGTGAAGGACAAGGAGAATACGTGGTCCATAAAATCTTTGGTTTTAGCTACCCAGTCATCAGAATGACGTCCATTTCTATTCCAGCCATTGTACATCCATTCACGATCGTTAGCCATGCCTGAGACCGTTAAACCCAACCATATCGTGAAAACATTATTCAACTTCGTTAAGAGTTTAGATCCTATATGTATAGACAATGATAGTTTCTAAACCCACAGCAAGCTAGCAGGACCAAAAAAATTTCGGCAGCATAACCTCGCTGCCACTAAATAATATATTACGTATATATAAAACATAAAATGGTATACTATTAATCAAATCAAACTAACTACCACATATCATAATAATGCAACATTTCTATGTACTAATATAATGTACTTGTAAAACTAATAATATAATATTAATATGAAATTAATGACACAAATACAATATGCCACTAATACCTAAACCACATATACCACTAATATATTAATGAAATCAAATTAAACAATAACACAAATCAAACAAACATTTACAAATATATAATAATTTCATTGGCAACTAAATAACAACCGCCGAAAATAAGAAATAAACTACGCAAAAAAAACCTCTCGATGCGGCGACTCGACGACGACGGCGGAGTGACGGCTCGAAGTGACGGGCAGCAAGGCGGCCGAGCAGCGCGGCGCGGCGGCGGCCGGGGCGAGCAGCGGTGCGGTTGGGCGAGCAGCGGCGGGCGTGCGGGCGGCGGACATAGGCACGCGCGGGCTGATTTGGGAGAGGAGAGAGGAAAAACAGAGAAGAAGGGCCTTCGGTTTTAAAAAGGCTATTTTTGGTGGGCCCCTGGGAAAGGCACCGAAAGTAAGGCTATTTTCGGCGGCCTCTGACACAGCCGCCGAAAGTAAGTCTATTTTCGGCGGCTGTGTCAGAGGCCGCCGAAAATAGCCTTACTTTCGGTGGCTGTGTCAGGCCGCCGGAAATAGCCGATAATTTTCGGCGGCTAAAGGTGGGCCGCCGAAAATTGTATGGGCTGCCGAAAATGTTCAACAGCGTTGTTGTGAGTTGTGACTGTTTAGAAGGGAGGGAGGGGTAGTGGAGGTCATTTGGCCATCCTTGTCCGTGCGGTCGCCACGCTGGCATGCCTACATAAACTACAACGAGTGCAATTTTTCCTCTCCTTTGATGAAATATTGGAGTCTCCTCTAAAGCTAGTAAATGAGTGTGTGCCATCCGTAAGATGGCAAAAGGTTAAATATCCCATTTTTCTCTCCCATCAAAGTAAGCCTACTGTGGTGGACCCATCACAAAAATCTCTCCTCCTCCACAAATCATTCCTCGTATCAACGCCACCATCCCCCGTGGGTTTCTCGGATCGGCGCCACCATCACATGAGAATCTCTTCCCTCTGACTCCCATGGCAATGCCATCGGTCTCGGTCCACAGCGTGACAGTCCTCTATGTGCTACCGTAGCTCGTCCATTGCCCTGCCAATCTGCCACAAGAAGAGCTGAGGTGGCTTCACACTATATTCAAGCGGTTTCTCTAAATTTATTTCGCTATATCCACTACTGCGTCACATTATCAATCTCTCTTCCCCAATTTTACTATCACTCGCCCGTATCTCAATCCTCTAAAATTCAATATCCACATATAAAATTATTCCCATTCCAACAATTGGTGTAAGAGTGGAATTGATTGATTGTATTCCATCAATATACGTGAGTACATATAGGCAGGGGTGGCGTGAGAGCCAAGCAGCCGTACCTGATACATGCCATAAATCAAGGCCTACTATAATTACACATTCTATAATTACAATAGGCTAACACTCCCCCGCAGTCTAATCGGGAGCATTGCTAACATTTAGGCTGGATCGGAACTCCTGAAATAGTGAGGTAGGAAGACCCTTGGTGAAGACGTCGGCGTACTGCGATGTCGTAGGAATATGTAGAACACGAACGTGACCGAGGGCGACCTTCTCTCGAACAAAATGGAGGTCAATCTCAACATGTTTCGTCCGCTGATGTTGTACTGGGTTTCCGGAGAGATACACAGCACTGATATTATCACAATAGACCAAGGTGGCATGGCGAGGGGGGTGGTGAAGCTCAAGAAGCAGCTGACGCAACCAAGTAGCTTCAGCAACACCATTTGCCACAGCACGATATTCAGCTTCAGCGCTTGATCTGGAGACCGTATGCTGACGCTTAGAAGACCAGGACACCAAGTTATCCCCGAGAAATACTGCGTAGCCAGAGGTCGACCGACGAGTATCAGGACAGCCAGCCCAATCGGCATCCGTGTAAACAACAAGCTCTGTAGGTGAAGATCGACGCATGGTCAGCCCAAGTGCTAGTGTGCCCTGCAAGTAACGCAGGATTCGCTTGAGAGCAGCGAGGTGTGGTTCCCGAGGATCATGCATGTAGAGGCATATCTGTTGAACTGCAAAAGCGATGTCTGGTCGGGTGAAGGTCAGATACTGCAGGGCGCCAGCTAGGCTGCGATACTGTGTAGCGTCAGCAACAGGTGGTCCATCAGCAGATAGTTTGGAGTGTAGATCAACAGGTGTGCTGCACGGCTTGCACGCACTCATCCCGGCGCGCTCCAAAATATACTGACTGTACTGCCGTTGAGAAAGGAACAGACCATCTGCAGAGTGTGTCACGGAAATTCCCAGAAAGTGATGTAGCTGACCCATGTCTGTCATGGCAAATTCACGTTGGAGAGCTTCAATGATGTACTTGAGAAATCCAGCAGAGGAGGCAGTGAGTACAATGTCATCCACATAGAGCAGCAAGTAGGCCGTGTCTGGACCACGACGACATAGAAAAAGCGAAGTGTCTGACTTTGCTTCGACAAATCCAAGTGACACGAGGTGAGAGGCGAACCTGTGATGCCAAGCACGAGGAGCCTGCTTCAAACCATATAAGGACTTGTTGAGTCGGCAGACAAAGTCTGAGCGAGACGAATCCACAAAACCAGAGGGTTGCATGCAGTACACTGTCTCTGTGAGAGTGCCATGGAGAAATGCATTCTTCACGTCAAGTTGATGAATGGGCCAGTTCTGAGATAAAGCCAAGGAGAGAACAACTCGAACTGTCGCAGGCTTGACAACAGGACTGAAAGTCTCATCATAATCAATACCGGGTCGCTGTGTGAAACCCCGTAGTACCCAGCGAGCTTTGTAGCGGTCAAGAGAACCATCAGCAAGCAATTTGTGTCGATAAATCCACTTGCCAGTCACAACATTGACGCCAGGGGGGCGAGACACAAGACTCCAGGTGTCATTTGCAATGAGAGCGTCATACTCAGCCTGCATAGCGGAGCGCCAATTGGGTTCTGACAGGGCATCACGAACGGAGCGAGGAAGAGGCGACATAGGCACAGCGTGGAGGTTAAGGCGATCCACTGGCTGTGCGATGCCAGCCTTTCCACGCGTGCGCATCGAGTGCACATTAGTTACCGGTTGGATGACAATCGACCGGGTGTCAGTTGTGCGACCGGTACCACTGGCAACTGCCTGTGTGCGAGCAACAGGGGTAGGAAGACCGGTAGCACTCGTGGTCTGCGTGGTGCCGCTGGCATCAACCTGTGCGGGATGCACAGGGGCAGCGGCATCAGACGACGTGGAGATGGCGCCATGGGCAGCAGCGCTAGGCCCAGGCGACCACGGCCCCGCACCAAAGCTGGTCGGCGCTGGGATGGCCTCGTGCATGGGGTGTGTTGCTGAGGAAGCTGTGGTACCTGCATGCACAAAACGAGCTCCAGGAACTGAAGCGGTAAGATCATGATCATCGATGAGAAAGTCTAGGGTGGATGGTGCCATGGGTGTGCTAGACATGTTGGAGAAAGGAAAAAAAGATTCGTCAAAAATGACATGTCTAGAAATAATAATGCGGTTTGACTGAAGCTCGAGGCATCGATAGCCTTTGTGTTCCGAGGAATAGCCAAGAAAAACACATAGGGAGGAGCGAGGGGCAAGTTTGTGAGGTGCTGTGGAGGACATGTTAGGATAACAAGCACACCCAAAAACTTTGAGGTGATCATAGGAGGGCTCAGTGGAAAATAGGGCGCTATATGGCGTGGAGGATGCAAGGGTTTTGGTGGGGAGACGATTCACAAGATATGTCGCAGTATGAAGACCCTCAACCCAATAGGCCGGAGGGAGACTTGCCTGAAACAAAAGGGAGCGCAGGATGTTGTTCAGGGTGCGAAGAGAGCGTTCTGCTTTCCCATTTTGTTGAGATGTATATGGACATGACATGCGGAGGGTAACACCATGGGAGAGAAAGAACGTGCGGGCCTGAGAATTATCGAATTCACGGCCGTTGTCGCACTGGACGCTCTTGATGGTGGTCCCAAACTGCGTGCGAACAAACGCAAAAAGTTAGAAAGAGCGAAAAATGTCTCGGATTTGAGGCGGAGCGGAAAAGTCCAAATGTAGTGGGAGCAATCATCAAGAATAACGAGATAATATTTGTATCCCGACACACTAACAATGGGAGATGTCCATAAATCACAATGGATTATATCAAACTTATGAATGGCGCGGGAGCTAGATGAACTGAAAGGCAAACGTGCATGTCGACCAAGTTGGCATGCATGGCAGATGTGATTTATGTCATCTTTATTACATGAAATGACACTGGAACTAATAAGTTTGGTTAAAGCTTCACGCCCAAGATGACCGAGACGTTGATGCCAAAGGGAGGTGGGTGCGGCGAGGAAGGCGGAGGTGCTGGTGGATGGTGTATAGAACGGGTAGAGGTCGCCGGAGCTATTGCACCTGGCGATCACGTTCCTGGTTTGCAAATCCTTCACAGAAAGGCCAAAAGGATCAAACTCAATGGAGCAGTTATTGTCGGTGGTGAAACGACGAATAGAAATCAAATTCTTAATGATTTTGGGAGACACTAAAACATTATTGAGAACAAGATTGCGATGCGGTAAAGAAAATGTGTGAGATCCAGTGGCAGTGACAGGAAGTGTAACACCCTGAATTTGGGGGTATAAAATTTCTTTGCTCATATTCACAAATTCAGGTGTTACTTTTCTTTTCTCATCCTTCCCCAATCTTTTCTTTCTCATTTCTATAGGAGAAAATGCTTATTTTTATTTGTAATAATAGTGTGATAGGTTAAACCCTAAGGGGGTATGCCCTAAGGGGGTATGAATTGTTGCATCATATTGAACCCTAGATTTCACTTTTGTTTGGTGCATAATTCTCAAAAGGTCTAATTTGAATTTGTGGCTTATTTGAATTTGAATCAAATGGAGAAAATAAAAAGAAAAGAGAAAGGAAATTCCAGAATAAAAGAAAAAGGAAAAGCAGCCCGTTACCTCAGCCCGCTCGGCCTTTCGGCCCACCAGGCCCAACCCGCGCGCCCGCGCGCGCGTTCTCCCTCCCGCCCCTTCTCTCTCTGCGCGAGCGGGCCCGCCTGTCGGCGCGGCCGCCGTCTCCGCGCTCGCTCCCCCGCTCTCACTGGTTGCCCGGTCCCACCTGTCGGCGCTCCCGCTTCACCGCGCGTGCGCCATCTCCCTCGCTCTCTCTCTGCCCGTGGGCCCTCCCGGTCAGCCCCGCTTTCCTCGCGCCCGCGCTCGACTTCTTCTCTCTCTCTCTGCGTCGCGGGCCCCGGCTGTCAGCTTCGCCGTTCTCGCGTAACCGCCGCCGAGCCGCGCGCGCCCGCCTTCCTCGCGCCCACGTCGCGCGTGGGGAGCTCGCCCCACCTCGCCCTCGGCCACTTGAGCCCCGAATCTCACTCGCCCTCTCCCCCTCCCTCACTTGCGCACCAACCGGCCCTCTCTCTCGCCCTCTCCCTCGCTGCGCGCACGCCCAAGCGCCATCGCCGCGAACCGCCGCCGCCCGAGCTTGTTCCTCCATCGTCGTTGGAGCTCCGTCGCGTCCCTTGCCACGGTGAGCTCCGCCCCGACGTCCACAACCCGGGACGCACCCCAATTCCCTCTCCCCCTCCCTATTTCTCTCTGCCCGCGCTCACCCGTCGTCCGCCGTGCAGCCGCCGCCGTCGACCCGGGCCACCGTCGCGTCTCCGTCGTCGCCGAGGAGTCCCCGGAGTTCGCCGTGAGGTAAGGAACCTCTCCCGCCCCTATTGGCCCTTGTCTTGCACTCTAGCGCGCTTGATTTCTCGCCGGAGTCGCTTAGCGCCGCCGCCGAGCCGCTTCGCCGTGAACCGCCCTCCTCCGGCGCCCCTACCCCGACCCAGACCCCGCCAATAGGTTTCCCGTGCCCTCCCCAACCTCCCCGGCCACTCAGGTCGCTCCGGGAACCCGCAGGGCCCCCGCTCCCCTCGTCTCCGGCGAGCTCTTTCGCCGCGGGGGCGAGCGCCGCCGCCCCAGCTAGCTGAGGGAGACGGGAGCCAGCCACCCCCATCCCCGCCGTCTATCTTAGATCGGACGGCACGGATTCAAATAACCCGAACCCAATCTCAACCGTCCGCCCAAGATCCAACGGCCCAGAGCCGTTTCCCCGCGCCCTGTCCCTCTGCCCGCTGGCCCCGCTTGTCAGTCGCCGCGCCTGCGCACTCGCTCTGCCCGCTGGCCCCGCTTGTCAGTCGCCGCACCCGCGCGCTCGCGCTGCCCGCTGGCCCCGCCTGTCAGCCACCCCGAGCCGCCGCGCGCCCGCGCGCCCGCCGCAGGATCTAATCCTGGCCGTTGATCTGAGATCTAACGGCTGTAAGCGCCCGATACCCCTTCGCCCGCGCTTTTTCTTAAAGAACCCCTCGGTTTTCTGGGTTTTGCGCCCGCCGTCCCTGGTTTCTCGCAGTTAGGTCCTCGGACCTTTTATTTAATTCAAAATAGGTCCTTAGGGTATATTTTTAACCCCTAAACTTGTAAAATTCATAACTTTGCCATATGAACTCCAAATTAGGTGCTTCAAATTGCAAAATGTTCATAAAATTATTATCTATCTGTTTATGCACTGTTTCCCTGCTGTTTCCATGTTCCAATTAATGGTTAATCATTATGATAGGATTAAGGTTATTGGAACCCTATTTGAGATAAATAAAAGGTAGTAGACTTTAATAAAAGTTGGAGCACTTAAGTTTATGGACTCAAACACTTAAGTTTAGGAACTTAAACCAGATAATTATTTAATCCCACCACTGACTTAAACCTGAGTAGTGGATAATGACTCATTTTGTATAGTCCTCTACCCCAGACCTAGGGAACACCAGAGTGCCTATCCCTTTTCTGTTATGAACTTGTGACCACTCTCTGCTG
The DNA here is from genome assembly GCA_029449295.1 of Zea luxurians. NCBI lineage: Eukaryota > Viridiplantae > Streptophyta > Magnoliopsida > Poales > Poaceae > Zea > Zea luxurians. The sequence continues at coordinate 69,399,440 of JAOPSE010000016.1, read as the reverse complement.
CATATGTTTGGTATATTGTTTTTGTTTGTTATTTTCCCAAGTGCATAGTGTGAATGATTACTTTACGTAGACAACGAGCAGTCTGTGTTTCCCGAGGAAGTTGCAGAGGAAGTCCCTGAGCAACAGTTTGGTGAAGGCAAGTGTCCTCTGACCCATTATGTCCTATTCATTTATAACTTACTATCCCGCATTACTTACTTGAAACCTAAGGATTGACTAGCTTTACACTTAACTTTATCCTTGATGACCTTATGGGCTATTATGGTTAGCATTCTGCTATTGCCTTAACTTAATCAATGAACATGATGTGAATATTTATGATACTGTTATCCTGATGATGTTGATGATCTTGTGATACTCTAGGGGGCTCAGGCTGTTTCCTGAGTACCTCTCCGTAAGGACCTGTTCGTTGAGAGACCACCCGGGATAACAGTGCAACCATGAGGGTGAAATGGGACGCCCTTAGCTAATTAATTAGAGGAACTAGAGGTGTAGTTGCTTCACCGTCGTGCCGTCAATGGGGTCCAGGCACAGTGCTTGCTCTGCCGAGGCTGAGTGCCGAGGTTCTTTCGTTTTGCTTTTGTTAGTCACTCTCCTGCGGGGAGGAGTACTGTGTTTATCAAACTGGAGAAACCTAACGGGCAGCTATGATCTCTAGGGAATCTTTGTAAAAGCTACGTAGTGATACCCTGTCGGACCACCTAGGTAGTGGTCAATGGGGATTAGCTCTCCCCGGGCAGAAAGGGAATCATGACTCATGGGTAAAGTGTGCGACCTCTGCAGAGGATAGTGAAACTGATATATCAGCCGTGCTCACGGTTAAGAGCAGCCTTGGGATCCTCTTTGATTAGAGATACAGATGGTTCGAGATACAAGGATTATGTTATGGTTTTTGTTCGAATATGATGATGTTGTTCCTCGATGAGGAAATGGTTCATGGGTTGGTTAATGATAAAACCTGGCTTCCACTAATGATAAATACCTGACCAACTAAAAGCAACTGCTCGAGCCTAACCCCACATAAAGCTAGTCCACTTCAGCCAAACGGGACATTTGCTGAGTACGTTGATGTGTACTCATCCTTGCTTTACCACCAAACACCAGGTTGTCCGCATTGTAACCACTGCTCAGGAGAAGATGAAGCCGTGGCAGGAGACTTCCAGGAGTTTCAGGACTACGACGAATTCTAGGTGTGGGTTGGCGGCAACCCCCAGTCAGCTGCTTGTGAAGGCCTTATCTTTACTGCGTTTCGCTAGCACTTTGATTAACTATTAAGTTGATGACTATGTGGATGTCTAAGACTCTGTGATGTAACAAGTTATTACCCCTTTTATGTTATTATTCGAGTATTGTGCGATGATGTTCATTTATGTAATCACTGTGTACGTGAGTTCTGATCCTGGCACGTACATAGTTCGCATTCGGTTTGCCTTCCAAAACCGGGTGTGACATAAGTGGTATCAAAGCCGTGCTGACTGTAGGACCGCTGACCTAGAGTAGCACTGGTCGTACTAAGGACTATTGACCTTCCCTCTCATCTTGACCTCTGATGTTACTTCAAAAGTCGGTCACCTCGACCAACCCTATGTTTTACTACACATATATATACTATATTATACCTTGTTAAAATTTTTATCTTGTTCTGTCTATGGTTTATTCACTTGTCATATTAGTTCTGCTCTTACTCTTATGCTTACGGTGTCTTTTGTAGATGGCTCGTCTTAGACACACTGCACGTAAGTCGGTGATTCCTTTCCTGCCGTCTCGACTTGCGGAGCGTCCTCTGCACCGCACCGTGTCCGGTCAGTCGAGTCACCTGGAGAGACTGCACCACCGCCTGCGTGAGGAGCAGGAACGCCGGCGCCAGCACAGAGAGCAGCAGGGCTCTTCCTCCTCATCCCAACATGAGGTGGAGTCCGTGAGGCCCCGTTCCTCTGTTGCCCAGCTGGAGGCGCCCCCTGCACCACCGCGGGACGTCCCGGCTGTTGGAGGAGCTACTGGAGGGGCTACTGGAGGAGCTACTGGAGGAGACCCCGACGACGACGACTCAGACCACAGCACGGAGTCTTCTGAGCCGCAGGAGGCGGAAGGATGGGTCGCCCGACCCATCACCCGTGACGCCGCTCGCGGTTGTCACTTCCACGACGCACTCGACACCTTGCTGCGCCAGGCTTTTGACCGGCACACCTGGTCGATCGAGTATCGTTGTGTAGTCTACCAGCACAGTCGCGGGAGGTACCCGGACCGCTGGGAGGCTACCTGCCTAGTTCGCCGTCCGGAGGATGACCTCCGGGGTGCGGAGGCCGTTTCGGAGCACTATTCCATCTCCGAGAGGGACACTGCAGAGGCGGCTATGCAGGATGCAGCACGACGTGCACTCTCCCAGTACTGTTCTTTGTTCGGTGGCGTGGCCGACGGTCTTAACCTTCGATACTACCCCCGCCGCCCTACTAGCAGCACAGAGAGTGTGGTTGTCTCACCTGTTGGTGAGGCTAACCCTAGGTTGAGCAGCACAGTCAACCTAGTCGCAGTGCTTAACACTGAGCTGGATCACTCTCTGGACGAGCTGAGCAGGGCTCGAACGGAGATTGCGGAGTTGCGTGCTGAGCTGGCAGAGCGCCATCACCAGGAGGGTGGTTCTCCCGCTCCTGTTGGGACTCAGCACCCATACCGCTCGCCGCCACGAGGTCACCACACTTATGGTTCCCCTGTCTGTAAGACCAGGATAGATCTGGATCCTTAGATCGTTAGCGTCGAAGTTTGTAATAATTCTTAAGTCAGATGTCTCAGTCTTAGATAGTTAGTTTAGTTTGCTTATTAGTTGCTTCCAATTAGCTTAGTTTGCTTATCAGTTGCTTGCATGCTTGTTATGATGAACTTGTGCTGGATTTGAATCTTTGTAATGACTGTTGCCAACCTGTGGGTTTCTCCTGCAGTTTGGCCTAGCTATAATGTCAATAAAGGCAGTTATTTAGTTGGGAAGCCATTTACTTCTACTTTCCTTCTTATCTGAGAAGCTGTGTTGAATCATAATGAGGATCAGTGAAGCTCTTTGTTCACTCAGTGTCATGAAGAATTCTGTATTCTCTTTTCTTATGCTGGAGGGTTGTAAGATCAATGCTGATGTATGAATGTCTTCCACAGATGTCTGACAACAGGCGCCGATGCAACAGGCGTGCTCAGCAAGAGCAGCATGACCAGCAGGAGGAACAACAGAGGCAGCCTCCCCCGCCACCCCCGATGACAGTGGAGCAGATGTTCTTGATGCAGACTCAGGCAGTGCAGGCCATTGGGCAGACTCTGGCAGCCATGCAGCAGGCTCAACAGCAACCCCAACCCCAATTGCAAGTGCAGATGCCCCAGATGCCACGAGATAAGCGTGGTGAGTTCATGAGAGGGCACCCTCCTACCTTCGCCCATTCTGCCGACCCCATGGATGCAGAAGACTGGCTGCGCGCAGTGGAAAGGGAACTGCGCACTGCCCAATGCAACGACAGGGAGAAGGTTCTGTATGGTCCCCGTCAGCTAAGGGGAGCAGCCCAGTCCTGGTGGGAGTCCTACCTCGCCACACATGCTGACCCCGAAGCCATCACCTGGGAAGAATTCAGCGAGAGTTTTCGCAGGTACCATGTGCCGGAGGGACTGATGATCGTGAAGAAGGAGGAGTTTCTGGCTCTGAAGCAGGGACCCCTGTCTGTTAGTGAATACAGAGACAAGTTTCTGCAGCTATCTCGGTATGCACCTGAGGATGTCAACACTGATGCTAAAAGGCAGTACAGGTTCATGAGGGGTTTGGTGGATCCCCTGCATTACCAGCTGATGAATCACACCTTCCCCACCTTCCAGCACCTGATCGATAGGGCAGTTATGACTGAGAAGAAGCGTAAGGATATGGAAGATCGGAAGCGCAAGATGAGTGGACCCCAGACCGGAGGCATCAACCGTCCACGTTTTTCAGGCAGTTCATCTCAGCAAGGCAGGCCCGGTCACCCACAAGGATATCAGAATCAGAATCAGCGTCCGCATCAGCAGCAGTTTCAGAGGCAGTACCCCCAACAGCAGCAGCAGTATCGTCAGAACAGCCAGCAGGGAGGTAATCAGTATCAGAAGCAGAACAACCAGGCACCTCGCCTTCCTGCCCCAGCAGCAAACCAGAGCAACCAAGCAGCCCCAGCACAAGGAGGAGGCAGAGGATGTTTCCACTGTGGAGAACAAGGCCACTGGGCGATGCAGGGCCCGAAGAAGGTGACGCAGCAGCAGACCAACCCCAATGCTCCAACAAGGCAAGGTGTACTGCAGCCGACAGCAGGCAATCGTAACCAAGCATACAACCGTGGAAAGGTGAACCACCTGGAGGCCGAAGCGATCCAGGATGCACCAGATGTGGCAGTAGGTATGTTCTCAGTCGAATCTCATCCCACGAAAGTGCTATTTGATACTGGTGCAACTCATTCATTTGTCACTGCAACCTGGGTAGAATTGCATAACATCTCAGTAGAGGCAATGATGCCGCCCATGAGGATTAATTCAGTTGGTGGCAAGGTGCAAACAGATAAAATATGCTCAAATATAAGGGTGGAAATAAGGGGGATAGGGTTCCCCAGTGATCTAATAGTAATAGACACCCCTGGGATAGATATTATTCTAGGGATGAATTGGTTAATGAAGTATGAAGCGAATATTAGCTGTGACAAGAGGACCGTAACATTGAAGTCCCCGTCAGGAGAAGAGGTAGTGGCCGAGCTAAGGATGCCTAAATCAGCGGAGGGTGTCTGTCACCAGATTTCAGTTGATAGTAAGGAGCCCAACCCGCTCGAGACTATCAAGGTTGTGTCGGACTTTCCGGACGTATTTCCTGAGGAGCTAACGGGCATGCCACCCGAGAGAAAAGTTGAATTTGCCATAGAGCTTATCCCTGGTACCGCCCCCATCTCCAAAAGAGCCTACCGAGTGTCTGGACCAGAATTGGTGGAACTCAAGAAGCAGATAGATGAGATGTTAGAGAAGGGTTACATCAGACCAAGTACCTCGCCTTGGGCCGCTCCGGTGTTGTTTGTAGAGAAGAAAGATGGTACTAAAAGGATGTGCATAGACTACAGAGCCTTGAATGAAGTCACTGTCAAGAACAAGTACCCCCTGCCAAGGATAGAAGATTTGTTTGACCAGCTCAGAGGTGCCAGCGTATTCTCGAAGATAGATCTGAGATCAGGTTACCATCAACTCAGAATCCGACCCTCGGACATACCGAAGATAGCATTCATCACCAAGTACGGGTTATATGAATTCACAGTTATGTCCTTTGGTTTGACAAATGCGCCAGCTTTCTTTATGTATCTGATGAACAGTGTGTTCATGGATTATCTGGACAAGTTTGTGGTAGTGTTTATCGATGATATTCTCATATACTCTCAAAGTGAGGAAGACCATGTAGAGCATTTGAAGATGGTATTGCAAAGACTTCGAGAGCATCAGCTGTATGCCAAGCTGAGCAAATGCGAGTTCTGGATTCATGAAGTCTTGTTTCTGGGTCACATCATAAATCAAGATGGGTTGGCAGTGGATCCAAAGAAAGTGGCAGATATCCTGAACTGGAAAGCACCAAGGGATGTTCGTGGGATCAAGAGCTTCATTGGAATGGCTGGGTATTACAGGCGTTTCATCGAAGGCTTCTCAAAGATTGCTAGACCAATGACAGCATTACTAGCGAAGAAAGTTGAGTTTAAGTGGACCCAAAAATGTCAGGAAGCATTTGAAGAACTGAAAAATAGACTGACTACAGCTCCGGTGTTAGTCCTGCCTGATGTTCACAAGCCATTCTCAGTGTATTGCGATGCTTCTTACACTGGATTGGGATGTGTGCTAATGCAAGAAGGAAGAGTTGTAGCATACTCATCTCGACAGCTGAAGATTCATGAGAAAAATTATCCCACACATGACCTGGAGTTGGCAGCAATAGTTCATGCTTTGAAGACCTAGAGACATTACCTGTATGGGCAGAAGTGCGACATCTACACAGATCATAAAAGTCTGAAATACATATTCACCCAGTCAGAGTTAAACATGAGACAGCGAAGATGGTTGGAATTGATCAAAGACTACGAGTTGGAGATACATTACCATCTAGGCAAAGCCAATGTGGTTGCAGATGCTCTGAGCAGGAAGAGTCAAGTCAATATGTTGGCCATGTACACAATGCCATATGAGTTAGCCAAGGAGTTCGACAGACTGAGTCTCGGTTTCCTGAACAGTACGCAAGGAGTAACAGTGGAATTAGAGCCCACCCTAGAGCGGGAGATCAAAGAAGGGCAGAAGGATGATGAAAGCATCAACAAGATCCGGCAGCTAATCTTAGAAGGAAGAGGCAAAGACTTTCGAGAGGATGAAGAGGGAGTAATATGGTTCAAGGGCCGATTGTGTGTCCCCGACCTCAAACCTATTCGGGAACTGATCCTAAAGGAAGCTCATGAGACAGCCTACTCCATACACCCGGGAAGTGAAAAGATGTACCAGGATTTGAAGAGGAGGTTTTGGTGGTATGGCATGAAAAGAGAAATCGCAGAATATGTCGCCATCTGTGATAGCTGTCAAAGAACCAAAGCAGAGCATCAAAGGCCAGCCGGATTGTTGCAGCCATTGCGGATTCCTCAGTGGAAGTGGGATGAGATCGGGATGGATTTTATAGTTGGCCTACCTCGTACCCGGGCCGGTTATGATTCCATCTGGGTGGTTGTGGACCGATTAACCAAGGTGGCCCATTTCATACCTGTGAAGACCACATATACCGGAGCAACGTTAGCTGAGTTATACATGTCACGGATAGTTTGCCTTCATGGTGTGCCGAAGAAGATAGTGTCAGATCGAGGAACGCAGTTTACCTCTCATTTTTGGCAGCAGCTACAAGAAGCTTTGGGCACCCATTTGAACTTCAGCTCGGCTTATCACCCGCAGACAGACGGTCAGACTGAAAGAACTAATCAGATCCTAGAAGATATGCTGAGAGCCTGTGCGTTGCAAGACAAGTCAGTATGGGACAAAAGGTTACCTTATGCAGAATTCTCCTACAACAATAGCTATCAGGCTAGCTTGAAGATGTCACCGTTTCAGGCACTCTATGGACGGAGTTGTAGGACTCCGCTGCATTGGGACCAGCCTGGAGAGAGACAAGTGTTTGGCCCCGACATCCTACTTGAAGCCGAAGAGAATATCAAAATGGTTCGGGAGAACCTGAAAATAGCCCAGTCAAGACAGCGAAGCTATGCGGACCGAAGGAGAAGAGAACTGAGTTTCGAAGTGGGGGATTTCGTCTATCTGAAGGTGTCACCTATCAGGGGAGTCAGAAGGTTCGGAGTTAAAGGCAAGTTAGCACCCCGGTACGTTGGACCATATCAGATTCAAGCAAAGCGTGGAGAAGTGGCTTACCAACTCAACCTACCAGAAAGTTTGTCGGCAGTGCACAATGTGTTCCACGTGTCGCAATTGAAGAAGTGTCTGCGAGTACCAGAAGAACAGTTGCCAGTGGAGGGTTTGGAAGTCCAGGAGGATCTGACATACATAGAGAAGCCAACACAGATTCTGGAGTTTGCAGACAGAGTCACCCGGAGGAATACCGTCAGAATGTGCAAAGTCAGATGGGGTCACCACTCGGAGGAAGAAGCAACCTGGGAACGAGAAGATGATCTGAAAGCCAAATACCCGGAACTCTTTGCTAACCAACCCTGAATCTCGGGGGCGAGATTCTTTTAAGGGGGATAGGCTTGTAACACCCTGAATTTGGGGGTATAAAATTTCTTTGCTCATATTCACAAATTCAGGTGTTACTTTTCTTTTCTCATCCTTCCCCAATCTTTTCTTTCTCATTTCTATAGGAGAAAATGCTTATTTTTATTTGTAATAATAGTGTGATAGGTTAAACCCTAAGGGGGTATGCCCTAAGGGGGTATGAATTGTTGCATCATATTGAACCCTAGATTTCACTTTTGTTTGGTGCATAATTCTCAAAAGGTCTAATTTGAATTTGTGGCTTATTTGAATTTGAATCAAATGGAGAAAATAAAAAGAAAAGAGAAAGGAAATTCCAGAATAAAAGAAAAAGGAAAAGCAGCCCGTTACCTCAGCCCGCTCGGCCTTTCGGCCCACCAGGCCCAACCCGCGCGCCCGCGCGCGCGTTCTCCCTCCCGCCCCTTCTCTCTCTGCGCGAGCGGGCCCGCCTGTCGGCGCGGCCGCCGTCTCCGCGCTCGCTCCCCCGCTCTCACTGGTTGCCCGGTCCCACCTGTCGGCGCTCCCGCTTCACCGCGCGTGCGCCATCTCCCTCGCTCTCTCTCTGCCTGTGGGCCCTCCCGGTCAGCCCCGCTTTCCTCGCGCCCGCGCCCGACTTCTTCTCTCTCTCTGCGTCGCGGGCCCCGGCTGTCAGCTTCGCCATTCTCGCGTAACCGCCGCCGAGCCGCACGCGCCCGCCTTCCTCGCGCCCACGTCGCGCGTGGGGAGCTCGCCCCACCTCGCCCTCGGCCACTTGAGCCCCGAATCTCACTCGCCCTCTCCCCCTCCCTCACTTGCGCACCAACCGGCCCTCTCTCTCGCCCTCTCCCTCGCTGCGCGCACGCCCAAGCGCCATCGCCGCGAACCGCCGTCGCCCGAGCTTGTTCCTCCGTCGCCGTTGGAGCTCCGCCGCGTCCCTTGCCACGGTGAGCTCCGCCCCGACGTCCACAACCCGGGACGCGCCCCAATTCCCTCTCCCCCTCCCTATTTCTCTCTGCCCGCGCTCACCCGTCGTCCGCCGTGCAGCCGCCGCCGTCGACCCGGGCCACCGTCGCGTCTCCGTCGTCGCCGAGGAGTCCCCGGAGTTCGCCGTGAGGTAAGGAACCTCTCCCGCCCCTATTGGCCCTTGTCTTGCACTCTAGCGCGCTTGATTTCTTGCCGGAGTCGCTTAGCGCCGCCGCCGAGCCGCTTCGCCGTGAACCGCCCTCCTCCGGCGCCCCTACCCCGACCCAGACCCCGCCAATAGGTTTCCCGTGCCCTCCCCAACCTCCCCGGCCACTCAGGTCGCCCCGGGAACCCGCAGGGCCCCCGCTCCCCTCGTCTCCGGCGAGCTCTTTCGCCACGGGGGCGAGCGCCGCCGCCCCAGCTAGCTGAGGGAGACGGGAGCCAGCCACCCCCATCCCCACCGTCTATCTTAGATCGGACGGCGCGGATTCAAATAACCCGAACCCAATCTCAACCGTCCGCCCAAGATCCAACGGCCCAGAGCCGTTTCCCCGCGCCCTGTCCCTCTGCCCGCTGGGCCCCGCCTGTCGGCGCGCCCGCGCACTCGCTCTGCCCGCTGGCCCCGCTTGTCAGTCGCCGCGCCCGCGCACTCGCTCTGCCCGCTGGCCCCGCTTGTCAGTCGCCGCGCCCGCGCGCTCGCGCTGCCCGCTGGCCCCGCCTGTCAGCCACCCTGAGCCGCCGCGCGCCCGCGCGCCCGCCGCAGGATCTAATCCTGGCCGTTGATCTGAGATCTAACGGCTGTAAGCGCCCGATACCCCTTCGCCCGCGCTTTTTCTTAAAGAACCCCTCGGTTTTCTGGGTTTTGCGCCCGCCGTCCCTGGTTTCTCGCAGTTAGGTCCTCGGACCTTTTATTTAATTCAAAATAGGTCCTTATGGTATATTTTTAACCCCTAAACTTGTAAAATTCATAACTTTGCCATATGAACTCCAAATTAGGTGCTTCAAATTGCAAAATGTTCATAAAATTATTATCTATCTGTTTATGCACTGTTTCCCTGCTGTTTCCATGTTCCAATTAATGGTTAATCATTAGGATAGGATTAAGGTTATTGGAACCCTATTTGAGATAAATAAAAGGTAGTAGACTTTAATAAAAGTTGGAGCACTTAAGTTTATGGACTCAAACACTTAAGTTTAGGAACTTAAACCAGATAATTATTTAATCCCACCACTGACTTAAACCTGAGTAGTGGATAATAACTCATTTTGTATAGTCCTCTACCCCAGACCTAGGGAACACCAGAGTGCCTATCCCTTTTCTGTTATGAACTTGTGACCACTCTCTGCTGCATATGTTTGGTATATTGTTTTTGTTTGTTATTTTCCCAAGTGCATAGTGTGAATGATTACTTTACGTAGACAACGAGCAGTCTGTGTTTCCCGAGGAAGTTGCAGAGGAAGTCCCTGAGCAACAGTTTGGTGAAGGCAAGTGTCCTCTGACCCATTATGTCCTATTCATTTATAACTTACTATCCCGCATTACTTACTTGAAACCTAAGGATTGACTAGCTTTACACTTAACTTTATCCTTGATGACCTTATGGGCTATTATGGTTAGCATTCTGCTATTGCCTTAACTTAATCAATGAACATGATGTGAATATTTATGATACTGTTATCCTGATGATGTTGATGATCTTGTGATACTCTAGGGGGCTCAGGCTGTTTCCTGAGTACCTCTCCGTAAGGACCTGTTCGTTGAGAGACCACCCGGGATAACAGTGCAACCATGAGGGTGAAATGGGACGCCCTTAGCTAATTAATTAGAGGAACTAGAGGTGTAGTTGCTTCGCCGTCGTGCCGTCAATGGGGTCCAGGCACAGTGCTTGCTCTGCCGAGGCTGAGTGCCGAGGTTCTTTCGTTTTGCTTTTGTTAGTCACTCTCCTGCGGGGAGGAGTACTGTGTTTATCAAACTGGAGAAACCTAACAGGCAGCTATGATCTCTAGGGAATCTTTGTAAAAGCTACGTAGTGATACCCTGTCGGACCACCTAGGTAGTGGTCAATGGGGATTAGCTCTCCCCGGGCAGAAAGGGAATCATGACTCATGGGTAAAGTGTGCGACCTCTGCAGAGGATAGTGAAACTGATATATCAGCCGTGCTCACGGTTAAGAGCAGCCTTGGGATCCTCTTTGATTAGAGATACAGATGGTTCGAGATACAAGGATTATGTTATGGTTTTTGTTCGAATATGATGATGTTGTTCCTCGATGAGGAAATGGTTCATGGGTTGGTTAATGATAAAACCTGGCTTCCACTAATGATAAATACCTGACCAACTAAAAGCAACTGCTCGAGCCTAACCCCACATAAAGCTAGTCCACTTCAGCCAAACGGGACATTTGCTGAGTACGTTGATGTGTACTCATCCTTGCTTTACCACCAAACACCAGGTTGTCCGCATTGTAACCACTGCTCAGGAGAAGATGAAGCCGTGGCAGGAGACTTCCAGGAGTTTCAGGACTACGACGAATTCTAGGTGTGGGTTGGCGGCAACCCCCAGTCAGCTGCCTGTGAAGGCCTTATCTTTACTGCGTTTCGCTAGCACTTTGATTAACTGTTAAGTTGATGACTATGTGGATGTCTAAGACTCTGTGATGTAACAAGTTATTACCCCTTTTATGTTATTATTCGAGCATTGTGCGATGATGTTCATTTATGTAATCACTGTGTACGTGTGTTCTGATCCTGGCACGTACATAGTTCGCATTCGGTTTGCCTTCCAAAACCGGGTGTGACAGGAAGCAAAGCACCATTTCCCACAATGATAGAAGAAGGAGTAGATGAAAAAGGCGGGGAAATGGTGGAGAGTTTACCAGCATCCGAGGTCATGTGTGAGCCAGCACCAGAATCTGTGTACCACTCAGGGCCCGGCGGAGTCAGGGTCATGGTGTTGAAGGAGTGCGTCAGGGAGTCCTGGTTCCAGGACCCGCCGTGAGTGGGATTCCAGGGCACCGCTGGATACGCCGCCGTGGGCACCTGGAACACTGGTGGTGCAACTCCCCCGTAGGATGTGCCGTACTGAGGGGGTGTGACGCCGTAGGTGCTGTTGTAGGTGCTGGGAGAGCCACTGAAGCCACCATAGTGCGGTACGGCGTGGAACGCAGGTGGCGGTGTTGGGCGCCCGGATGGGTCGTACGGCCACATGCGCACGGTGCCGGCCCAGGGATGGGCGAACGACGGGTGCATGCCTGGTGAAGAGGTTCCCTGCCCACCATGTGCCGCACCAGCGTGAGGTGCAGAGGGGGCGCCACCGGTGTTGGTGGAGTGGCCGCCGCGTCCATTGCGTCCGCGACGACGGCCGTTGCGTTGGCCACCGGTGGGGGCATTAGGTCGCGCAGCGGGTGCGCCGGGTGCCGCTGGGCGCGGCGCCGCAGCGACAAGGGCAGCAGGCGGGGACGGAGGGCGTGCGTCGATCTCCAGTTCCTCCAGCAGGAGGTGTGTCCGGGCTTCCGCGAACGTCGGGAACGGCCGGTGCATCTTTAGTATGGACACCATGTGGCGGAACTTGCCGCTGAGGCCGCGGAGGAGTGTGAGCACCATCTGCCGATCGCCAATGGGGTCGCCGAATTCGGCGAGGGACGCTGCCATGGACTCGAGGCGGCGGCAATAGTCGTTGATGCTCAGAGATTCCTGATGAAAGGTGCGGAACTGCGTCTCGAGGAGAAGAGCGCGGGACTCCTTCTGGCCGAGGAATTCATCCTCGAGGTAGCACCATGCATGGCGCGCTGGTCCTGGGCGCATCATCAGGGACTGTTGTAAGTCGCCGGAGACGGTGCCGTAAATCCATGTCAGCACGCAGCAGTCCGCCTGGACCCAGGCCGAGCGCGTGGGGAAGGATTCGTCGTCGAGGACATGGCGTGCTAAGGCATATTTGCCAAGCACGGTGAGGAAGATGCCACGCCACTTGGTGTAGGTGTCCGTGGCCTTGTCGAGGACGACGGGGATGAGGGCCTTGACGTTGACGACGGCGGTGGCCTGCGCCCAGAGAGATTCGTGGGCCTTCTCGTAGGCATCGAGAGCAGCAGTGCGGAGGCGAGCCTCCTCGGCCTGACGCATGGTGGCTGCGCGGGCGGCGTCAGCCGCGGCCGTGGTGTCGTCGTCGTCCGCCATGGGAAACGGGGCCAGCGACCGAGCCTGATGTTGACGGCAACAACGGGGCGGGCGATCGGGAGTGGAGGAAGGAGCTGACCGGCGACCACACCCGGCGAGAAGGTCAGCACGGGGCGGGCGATCGGCTGGGAGTGCTGGTGATGTGCGGCGTCGCGTGAGGCCGGATTGACAGCACAGCGCTGGCGATTGGATCGGCAATACTCCAGGCGATGGCGTCTGCGACTGGAGCAGCGATCGGATCAGCAACAGGCGCAGAATAGGTTGCGGAAGAGTAGCGGATCGGAACCGCGATTGATACCATGTAAGAGTGGAATTGATTGATTGTATTCCATCAATATACGTGAGTACATATAGGCAGGGGTGGCGTGAGAGCCAAGCAGCCGTACCTGATACATGCCATAAATCAAGGCCTACTATAATTACACATTCTATAATTACAATAGGCTAACAATTGGCACTAGAAAATCGCATTGTAGAACTGCATATAAGCACACATCTCCACAAGCAAGCAAATCGCAAGATCACCACCTCCTGCTCCGCTCCCGGTCACGGCCGCGGGAGGGGAGGTGCGTAGGCGACATTGCACCGAGCGGGCGAGCCGGCCGCTGCGACGACCAACGTGGTGGCGGATCACGACAGGATGGTAGTGGTTGTGGGGACTGCTCTCAACGGATATAGGCGGCACGTGAGAAATGTAAGTTAAGAAATTAGGTAGTTAAGAAAATAAGTTATAAATGTAAGCAAGTAATTAAGTACGAGATCAATGTGAGAATATTTTGGTTGATCTTATCTGGCTCGATCAAAGGGACCGAGCTGGACTCATCCACGGCGCCTTTTGATTAGGGCACGATAAACTTATAGTTGCAGCTCCCTTTCACACTACATACATAAATAGAAAAATAATCAGCACACGAACCAATATTCATCGCGTAGCCTCTTTTCCCATACTTCTCTAGTAAGATCCGATCTATCTTCTACATGGCTAATGGAGAAAAACGTCACCGGCGCTCTGCCTCTATGTGGATTTACACCGCCTTAATAGCTTTTCTCCATCCAACCGTGAAGGCATAACTAAGGGGGTGTTTGAGCTCTACTCCTCGCGAGAATCACTGCTGTCGAGCCAAACGATAAAAATCTAAACTACTTAATGGTGGAATTAGAGTGAATCTAGCTAGTCTCTATTTTGTACTATAAAGTGAGAGCTAAATTAAAAAAACCTGCTTCCAACAACTCCTAACTAGCTTCCCACTCTTTAACTCCTTAGGAATCACTTCACAGCCTATTTATCAAACGATTTTCGTCAAATAAATTAACTTTCGATAGAGAATCATTATATTAGAGAATAATTAGCTCTCGGAGTTGGAGAGCCCTAAAGTTCTATTGCATAAGTGTCTCGATTTTATGTACAAGGTCCCATTACAAGATCTAATAGAAGGAAATAACCAATTTCATGAGTCTAAAGCAGAATCCACCGAGGTATATATATATATATATGACCAATTTACCAGTACCGTGTGAATTAACGACAAAAGATATTAAGGCTTGTATTGTAGTACTATATATCATGTTACAGCCAATACATATCATATCAACATGAACCAATTTCATCGGAAAAGAATTGTTATTTATTAATTACAAGAGAAAATCCGAATCTTGTGCATGAGAATCGCGAATGAAAATAATGGTGTTACAACGACCCGAAGCAGGTCACTGGTAAGTAAAGAACAAATGAAATCGAATGGAACGATAAATTTACATGTCATAATTCCTTTTCCTAGCTATATATCCATCCTCACGCAGTAGCGAGTAGTATGTGTAATCCCATGCATGAGTTAGCCGGGAGGTGGCAAGGTGAAGGCGGTGCCGTCGATATTTCTTCCACCGCACTGCTCGCTGACGTAGCTGGCGACGGCGGCCATCACCGCCGCGCGGAAGTTGGGGTCCGCGACCGCCTTCTGCATGATGCTAGCCATTGGGACGACGTTGCCGAGACCGTGACTCGACGCCGCAGCCGGCAGACCGGATCTGGCCAGTACGGCGCCGCTGGGCGAACAGTAGCGTTGCGGCAGCGCGGCGAGCGGGAAGGCCAGCCGCGGCGGCGCGCCGTCGCAGCTTGCGCGTCGAGCGGCTTCGGCGGCGTAGGGCGTGAGCGGGTGGCTGTGGACGCCGTCGTACGTGGTGACCAGCACGGCCGTGTCGTGCGCGCACCGCTGGACCTTCTTCCGGACGGGGCAGTCGGGCGTGGCCGTGCAGCGGTAGTAGGCGCGCGGCCACGGGTTGCCCTTGGCCACCTTCTGGCCGTACTTCCTCCACTGGCACCCGTCGTTGACCGTGGCCGCGCTGCACCGCGTCCTGACGGTGACGCGGTCCGGCCTCTGCTGCTGCGGCGGCGGTGGCGCCCCCGGCAGCCGCCGCAGCGCCTTCTCGTTTCCTCCGTCGACGTTGTCGTCGTCGCCGCCGCTTACAATTACTACCCTCGGCCGCTTGGCGCCAGAGCCGCCGCCGCAGCGCAAACCGAGGGCCAAACCGGTCCCGTCGTCGGCGTCGTTACTGGCGCTGATCTCCCCTCGTCGTCCTCCTTCCGCGCGGAAACTTGCGCGGATCGCGTTCGCCGCCGGTCCAAGGCTAAGTGACAGAACTGGGCCGGCGGCAGGTTCGTCGTCGCCCAGGTTCATCTGCACAGCACACATGCGTATGTAAGTGTAGGATATGCGTCTTTCAGTAAAGTAACATGAGCTAGCAAAGAAAAGTACCTTGTGAGCTGCGCCTCTCATCATCTCGTTAAGCTCCATGAATTAATATGAATCCTAGCTATAGCTAGGTTCTCTTATTGTCTGTCTATTTATAGACAGACAGATAGATGAACCGTGCCGTGTGGGTGTGGCGCATCTATTCTATCCATATGTATGTATGTTACCCGAAATAAAATGTCAAAAGTTGACTTTAATTAATCTAGCTGCTGCGTTAAAAAGGGAGGATGAACAAGTAGTAAGTGCAAAAGGACACACGGCAAGGTAACGAACGGCGCGGCGGCATACAACTAGAAACGGTTTGATTAGTTCGTTAATCTCGGCGTTTTGGAGACGTGACCGCTTTGGTCATCGGGGCCTTGACGCTTTCTCTCCTTAATTTCTGTCCGCGCGCGGGGCACGCTTGGTCAAGTCGGTTCCAGATCCGGCGCATGCAGCTACCAGGTGTTGCCAAGAAATTCAAATTCTTCGCACGCCATTCAAATAAATGAAACATGGGTATATATTTTATACTAGCAGTTGCGGTTGTTGGGGTGCACCGTGCACGTACGAAGAATGTTCCCGTGTCGTGTGAAGAGTAAAATGGTCTATGTTCTGGCCTAGCTAGCTAGCAGGTCAGGGTACAAAATCAGGGCTAGCTCTTCGTCTCTTCGGTACGTGTAAGAGAAAAACAAATGAAATAGCAGTTCCGTCTACGTCACAAAATGTTCTACGTGACGATGAACGACTACTTTAACCCTGACCGTAGTACATGAAAATCGAGGCCCTTTCAGCTCTGAATTTGACTTTGTCCTCCACGACCCACGTACGTGAAAAAAGGTCACATCATCAGCAGCAGCAGCTTATAAAAGTCGCCAAGTTTTTCTTCTTCACAGGTACGTACGATGTGCAAGTAGTAAGCGCTGACGAACAGGAAAGGATAACGTACGTACGTAGGAGCATGCGATGCAATTAGTAAGCAGTTCTGACTTGTCTTGCCGCTCCCGGCCGGCCGTACCCGTACGTCAAGATTCCGTGGATCCCCGTACCATTCCACCATAGGGCTTGTTCGCTTACACCAATCCAGAAGAGTATTGGAAGGGTTTAAATCCCCTTCTAGTCATTTTTGACTAGATGGGGATTTAATCCCCTTCAATCCCTTTCTGGATTATTGTAAACGAACATGCCCATACTGGGTAGGAACTGGTGCATGGAATTCTACCCAAGAACTAGCCAGGACGGACTACGGAGTGCGTATTCGTTCTTGCAGGAATAGTTTTGCGCGTCTTTTACCTTTACCTATCGCTTGCGTTTACCCGAACGAGTTGAAGTCAGGAATACGATTCCAAGGATCTTCAAATATCTTTAAGGCTCCGTTTATTTTGTTGGAATTAAATTCCATTCTAATAATCATAATTTAGACATAAACTAATTAAGTTAATATATTTATATATGTAATATATTTGTATGTTATAGTCAATCATTTGCGAGAGATAGTTATACACTACACTTATGCTATATAGAGAAGCAAGTAGAAGAGGGTACTATAAGTTGTACAAAGAAAAGTAGTATGTAAAATTTTCATCTCTCACCTATAGATGGCCAATAAACACGAGACCTGCGAGCCTGACACGAAGCCCGCTGTTTCGGCCCGGTTCGAGCCCGGCACGGCCCGGTTCTATGCGGGCTCGGGCCAGCCCGGCACGAATAAGCGGGCCGGGCTCGGACAGGAAACTAGGCACGATGGGCTAGCCTGGCACGGCCCGTTTACCTCTAAGCCCGTTAAACCTGCTTTTTTCATTAAAATGTGTTTACCAGCCTGCTTTTTGGCTCGCTTTTTTCGTGCTAAACGGGCCGACCCTGCCCGTTTAGGCCCGCCCCGGGCCGGGCTTGGATAGGAAATCGAGCCCACGAGCTTAGACAGCCTGGCCCGGTTTTTTAACCTTGCCTGGCGGGCCGGACCCAAAACAGGCCGGGCTTCATCGGGCCCGGGCCGAGCGGCCCGTTTGGCCATCTCTACTCTCACCCTATGAATTTAAGATTCATACGGTTATATATAAATTTTGGAAGTTGTGAAATGACACATCCTAAAAAATAACATACTCTATTAGTTAGATTCTAATTTCTCAAAATAAAGGAAACAAACAGGACCTAATTCCTAATTTAACAACCGAGGACGACACATTTTGTCTCTCTCTTTTTCATTTACCAGCATATATACATGACAAACACATCCGTACTTCGTGATGCTGGTACGATGAATGAGCTCATGAGCTACTCCCTCTGTCCTAGAAAGCATGTCGTTTTGACTTTTTGAGACGATCGGCTCGTCTTATTCAAAAAAATATAATTATTACTTATTTTCATTTTCGTTTAGTTTATCATATAATTTACTTTAACTATTAACTAATTTTTTCTATATTTTCACAAATATTTTGAATAAAACATAGCATCGAAAAAGTCAAACGATTTTCTTTCTGGGACAGATGAAGTAACTATTTTTATTGAAATTAATTAGACTTGACATCAACCTTAAGTCAAATAAATTTCAAGATATAAATGGCAATCTAATAAAAGATCAATCCTCATGACATTAACAAAACTTAAATATATAGGCTACTGTATATATGTACTTGTGAGTTCAAGATAAGTGTAATATAAGTTGCACACGTGTCCTAATACCGGTCGACACGAATGGACGACTCAGGTGACCCGGCTATATCATGAGTGGTGCAGTGCTAATGAAGGTTTTGAACCTCCAAACTCAAAATAAAAAGTGGCGAGAACATCAATTCTTTGAATGCATGTGACACTCCTCAAGTGTATCTAGACTCTCTAGTCATAACAGCAATCCAGGCTATTCCCGTCGGCCTAGTACCGACGGGATTTAGCTATTCCCGTCGGTTTTAGGCTAAATTCCGTCGGTGCCTGACCGACAGGGGCTATTCGACGGAGATTGCATTAACTCCCGTCGGCTATCTAGGGCCGACGGGAGTTATCGCGCCTCGGCCCAGGGCTGACGTGGCGGGCGCTTAACTCCCGTCGGTCAGGGCTCGGGCCGACGGGAGTTATGGGTCCGCCATGTCAGCCCATGCGGGCCTGGGTACCGACAACTGCCATCGGCTTGGCTAAGCCGATGAGAGTTATCCTGGACAGTACCTGTTTAACTCCCGTCGGCTTTGCAAAGCCGACGAGAGTTAAACTGTCCCCCCCAAAACAGCCCATATTTATGATCAATGGCATAGAAAATATACACAATATCATCATGCACATTCACACATCAATCACATCCATCCAGGGCCTCAATCACATCCATTATATATATATATATATATATATATATATATATATATATATATATATATATATATATATATATATATATATATATATATATATAAAGTCTCTAAGCACATTCATGCACATAAGAAGTGTTCATTATAGAAAAGGTAGAGATCGAAGCACATTCACGAACCGCCGCGGCTAGGGTTGTATAGCGAGTTGACGAAGCCATGCATCGTTCCACTTTCTTCCTGATTGTCCTACGGAGCGAGAATGCAATTTGTCAGAAATCATACATATTAACTGCTGAACTGTCAGCGATAGCTATAGAGTTAGAATAAAAACCTGTGCTCCAGGGGCAGGTAGCTGTGCCGGCGGTGTGCTAAACTGAGGCTGCTGCGGCACAAGTCCCTGTTGAATACAAGAATAATACATATTCATGAGTGCAGTGCGGCACAAGTCGTCGTTTTTACTGTGTAACTAGATAATGGACATAGAATTTCTTACCGGAGGTGGAGGAGGGCCCATAGGGACGAACGTCCATTGCGGCGGAGGCGGAGGGGCCACGTAGGGAATGCCCTGCTGCTGAGCTAGTAACTATTGACCAAGCATATTAGTAGTACGCATTGGATGTGTAAAGCAATGAATAAACAGTAATAATGCAATGGGCTTACTTGAAGCATCTGCTGCTGCTGCGCGTGGACTGAGGCATAGTACTCACTTTGAGCCCTCAACTGCTCAGTTTGAGCCCTCAACTGCTCATCGCGCTGACGGTTCTCCTCACGCAGCCTCACAATCTCAAGCTCTTGCTCAGTGAGCCGACGAGAGCTAGGACCGGAGCTCCTGGACCCGGATGCCGACCGCCGAGACACTCTAAAATCCGTCGTGTTGATCATTCCATTAAAGAGAGAGAATCTACAATTGTTGTCAAAGAAAGATTAATTAAGGCATATGCTCATGTCACTATATAAATGGCATGTAATGTAACATCTCACCGTCCATGTGCCTTTCCTCCACCGGATTTATGCACGACTTGAGCATCGATCGGCATGGTCCTCCAATCGCAGTCTTCTCCGTGCCGGTCCTTCATCTCTTCCGCATATGCCGCCTGTATCGATTATATAACCTTAGTTAGTACGTTGCGAGCATTAACCGAATATTGAGGACAACAGCTCACCAGACGCTCCCTTTGTGTCTGGCTGCACAAAGGGTTGGAAGGGTCGCTTCCCCTATGGCCAGCTTCCCACACCTCGATGGGAGTCGGCTCGCGACCTAATTGAGCTTCCTACAACACAGAGTTAGTACAATAAATGAATATATGACATCTCAACATATTTGTTAGTTTTCTTACTAGGCGTTTCGCCTTTCGCGTGAAGTTGTCGCCACCGAAGGTGTGGTTCGGCATGGTGCCTCGATTGTCCCTGTGACTTTTTGACTTCTGTTGGAAGGCTTCAGAAGCCCATACCCCACACCAAGCTGCGTAGGCCTCTGGCCGGTTAGACATCCACGGAACCACCACCTTCATAAAAACAAATATATATCAGTACCTATTCAAATGAAACAGACACAAAGGAAAGGATTGAAATATAACCTTACGATACTCTTCCTCGCGAAGGTATATACTCGAGGCCCCTGTCTTCTTATTCATCTTTTGCCCTAAAATTTGTTGATAATACATGCACGTGGCCTGAATCCTTGCCTCGTACAGGGCCTCCTTCACCAACCGATAGGCATTTACTTGAAACACCTTCTCGGCGTGGTTCGCGTCATCCCCGTCGGCCAATCGAAAACGTGCCTACAAAAAGAATGCAATGTTATCTAACTTTTTAATGATTGCTTCCATATAACACACACAAGATTACGTACCCAGAAGTCAGCGCGAACAAGCCCCTGGGCATCGCCATAAGTGACATCGACCTTCAGCTTGTAATCGTCCCAACATGAGACGAGGACCAGCGCGGCGTCTGCATCGTCGGACGTCTTCACCAGACCAGGGTAGTGAAACTTCAGGAGCGAACTCAACACAGAGTTCACCTTCTTTTGACGACCCTGGCCGGTGAAAGAGTAGTCCAACCACTCCCTGCAAAAAGACGGGCAAACATCAAACATGCTTACATTTGATGAATACAGCTGATTCAAATCAAAAGATACAACACTTACCTATCTCCGACGGGGGAGATCACCGTCTTCCCCGCCTCGGAGCTCGGAATAGGTGGAGGTTGTACGGCATGGGGCCTTCTAAACTTACGTGGACGCCTTGCCGGAGCTGCCTCAGCCTCATCTCCACCCTCAGCCGCACCTCCTGCCTCAGCCGCACCTCCTGCCTCAGCCTTAGTCTCATCTCCACCTCCACCCTCTCCCTGCTCACCTCCTGCCTCAGCCTCCTCACCTCCACCCTCAACCTCATCCTCATCCTCATCCTCATCCTCATCCTGTAAATAAGTAACTCAAGTGTCACATTCACGCGTTAAAGTCTTACACGAATTAAAAGCAACAATACAATGATTCTTACATCGCCTCTCTGAAACCCCAAGGGCTGGCCCTATAACTCTGGGTGTAGGCTTCTGTAGAGCTGCTCCTTCTTACTAGCGCTCAAGGAACTCCCTCGGAAAAGGGAGTCCCTGAACCCCTTCACCACCTGCTTAAACTTTTTAGGCATCCTGCAGCAATTGAAAGTTTTTATTAGTACTGAGTAATGTAAATAAATAAACAAACGGTGCAAAATAAACCAACATTAAACAAATAAACATTCATATGGAAATAAACTTAACTTGTTACTTATCGTTTCGTTTCCTTTTCTGTGGCAATGATATATCATTGAGGTCTCCAACTAAACAATCCAATGTAGGAGCAGGGTCTATATCAAATGAGGATGGCAACTCAACTTCTTGGAATACCTCGTCAACTTGTTGAGCCTCACGATTGTAATCATCGGGAACAGGAGTGGACAACCGATCACGGGGGTAGGTTTTGTATACGACCCACCAAGCGCTCAACTTAGGGCATGGATATGACGAGTAATATACCTGCTCCACCTGATGAGCAAGGACATATCTATCGGCCCCTTGAAGTATTTGCTTGTGTTTAACCTGTGTCATTCCAAATTCGGTTCTATAATGCTTCGGGTCAAACCATGTACAGTCAAAAAACACCACCCTCAGATCCTTGTTCCCTACAAATTGGCACTCGAGTATATTGTTTATGATTCCGTAATACTCGGATTCGTGCCTTTCCATATCTTCAGCCCGGATTACGACTCTGTTATTTTTCGTAGCTGCTAAAGGACGGGAAGCTTCAAATTTGGTTGTAGGGAAGCGAAACCCATTTACGTCGTAACGGCCATAACTCTTCACTATCACACTACCAATAGAAAGCTGACGCAGGTCCGAATGGACACTACGGCGACGTGCGGGAGAATCAATGCCCTCATGTGAAGGAGATCCCACAGGACACTTTTGTGAGTCATCCGGTACATTCCCGAACTGACAGTCAATAAAGGAAAAAGTGTTACAATTGTCATACCTATACACGATGTATGAGGACGAAGTATACAAGGCTTACATGGTCTCGGATCCAGGAGATA
Source organism: Zea luxurians (assembly GCA_029449295.1). Taxonomy (NCBI): domain Eukaryota; kingdom Viridiplantae; phylum Streptophyta; class Magnoliopsida; order Poales; family Poaceae; genus Zea; species Zea luxurians. The sequence continues at coordinate 69,376,973 of JAOPSE010000016.1, read as the reverse complement.
AAATTAGGTCCCCCGTGCAATCCATTTAGACGCAAGTTGTCTAGCTGTTTCGCCGTTGGTTGACGGTTACGAGAAGACCTCCAGTTTTCTTTATCGAACTCGCTAAAAAAGAACGAGAGTAAGAAAACATTGTGTTTCCTAAACATTGAATATACAATTCCTTTAAGCCTAGTAAACTATTACCTGAAGAATTTCTCAGCCTCTTCTATATTTGACCACATGTAGAGCAAAGCAGATTTCCGTTCGTTCTCACTGAATTCATATGCCACTGGTGGACCAACAACCTTGCCGTTCCATTGAAATATGCTAATGTGACTGCACGGATGCACCGTTTCATCTTCATGGTACCTCTTCGTATGGGCAAATACATTGTGGTCTTCAGTCAAGTAACCACTTGTGAGGAAAGCTATCTCCTTAAATTTGAACTCCTCTGCTATACAACCTTCAACCTTTGCCTTGTTACCCACCATTGATTTCAGTTTTTTCAACATTCTTTCTATGGGATACATCCACCTATAACACACTAGCCCACCTACCTTTGCTTCATATGGGAGATGGATAAGAAGATGCTGCATAGGATTGAAGAACGCAGGCGGGAATATTTTCTCTAGCTTGCAAAGAAGCACCGATGCCGATTCCTCTAGTTTCTGCATCATCTCCTTTAAAATTTCTTTAGCACAAAGCTGCCTGTAGAAATAGCTAAGTTCAGCTATCGCTTTCCACACTTCCTCGTTAATGTAACCACGCAACATTACTGGGATCAGCCTTTCCATCATTATATGGTAATCATGACTCTTCAACCCATTGATCTTCATTGTTTTCAAGTTCACAGATCTTTCGAACCCCGCACCATAACCATCAGGAAATTTTAAATCTTTCATCCACTTCATCACTTCTTTTCGTTCATTGGGTCTCAAGGCAAATTCAGCACGAGGCTTGCCTCCATTTTCTCTGAGCATGAGAGTTGGGCGGTTACATATGTTACCTAAGTCCACTCGGGCCTTGAAATTGTCTTTTGTTTTATCTGGGAAATCCATTACGGTGTTAAATAGTGCTTCACACATGTTACGCTCTTGGTGCATTACATCGATGTTGTGTGGGAGCTGCAATGCCCTCATGTAAGGGAGCTCCCAAAGGCCACATTTGTGAGTCCAGTTATGGGTCTTCCCGAAACCTGCAAACCCATCCCCATCCTCATTTCTCACTAGATTACTCAGCTCCTCAGCGATTTCCCACCCGGTGCGACGCTTCGGGGGTTCCTTCGTGACAATGGTGTCCTTCCTGAACTCGTGTGCCTGGAGCCTGAAGGGGTGGTTCAAAGGAAGAAAAGACCTATGACAATCGAAGTAATAGAACTTCCCACCCTTATCGAGCCAGAAACAATCTGTTTCTTTTCCACAAATAGGACAACCTAGCCTTCCACTGACTCTCCACCCAGCAAAGATCCCATACGCTAGATAATCATGTATGGACCACAAATATGCTGCTCGAAGTTTGAATTTTTGCTTCATGAAGCTGTCATACGCCTCCACTCCTTCCCAAAGCTCTTTCAACTCCTCAATCAATGGCTCAAGCATAACATTGAGGTTTACGCCGGGATGATCCTTCCCAGGTATGATGAGAGTTAAGAACATAAACTCATCTTTCATGCAATCTTCAGGTGGAAGGTTGTACGATATGGCAAAGACAGGCCAACATGAGTAAGACGCTGCGGTCATACTGAAAGGCGTGAAACCATCTGTCGCCAGCCCAATACAAACATTCCTCTCTTCACTAGCAAATTCTAGATCGAAGCTGTCCAGGGCCTTCCATGCGTCGCTATCACACGGATGCTGCATTACCCCATCCTTCGGGGGCTTATGATTCTTGCGCCACCTCATGCGGCTCGCAATTCTACTAGCCAAGAATAGACGTTTCAGTCTTGGAGCGAGACGCATCCAGCGAAGCTGCTTATGTGCCCTCTTTGTTGTCACCTTCTCCCCTTCTTCGTTTACCACCTCTATGTACCTCGACAGGCCACATTTCAAGCATTTCTCTAGTTTCGCACGATCGCGCCAATATATCATGCAGTTGGATGGGCATATATCGATCTTCTCATATGGCATTCCCAAAGCCTTTAGCAGCTTCTTTGACCGGTAAATGTCTTTAGGCACCTTATGATCGGCAGGAAGGACATCACTAAACAAGTCCAAAATCGCCTTATAACATTTGGCTGAGCAACCAAACTTTGACTTTATGCTCATTAGACGGGTCACGAACTGCAGGATGGTAACCGTTGTGTGTCCGTGCAGAGGCATTTCTAAGTCTTGGAGGAGTTTGAACAACTCTTCAACCTCTTTTGTAGGAGGATCTTCAGGATTGTTGACAAACTCTGCCTGCATATCTTCTAACATATGATCCAACCGATCAACGTTTTCACCGTCATCCACCTCCATCTGTGCTGATACTATACTCCGTGACTCGCCGTGCTTATCCCAAACCTTATAACCTTGAACATACCCATGACTGCAAAGGTGTAGTGCCACAGTTCTCTTGTCATGTGACTGGATGTTCCCACATTTGGTGCATGGGCACCTAATCACAGCGTGGGTTGACTCTCCACGAGCGTTCTCTAAAAACTTTTCTGTCTTCTGAAACCATTCCTTTGTGTGACATCCGCCCTTCTTCCAACTAGCATACATCCACTCACGGTCATCTTCCATGTTTGTGGACCAGGATGGCTCAGTTTTGCTGTTGTGTAAACCACCAACCAAAAATTCAGCATATAAGAGCGATGCACGTGGCTTAGGTGATAACCCTACTATAGGAAAGGCCATAAACCCACCCAAGAATGGATGCGGCCGCATGCGACTCGTGACGTGCCCGATGGTCCGAACGAAATTTCGGCAGCATAACCCCGCTGTTCTCCGAACGCACACCTATCATGGTGCGACGGAGAACAACTGGGTTATGCTGTCGAAATCTCGTTCGGACCATCGGACACGTGCACGAATCACATGCGGCCACACCCATTCTCCAGCTGTCCAAATACGTGGACAATCCCGGAACCACGCACATCACAAGTAATCCTGTGTTTGGACCGAATGAAACTATACAATCTATGCATCCATAGATTGTCCAGGTGCATTAGGCCCAAACATATGAATAAATGTGATGTGCATGCTTCCGGAACGGGTGACGCCTAGGGTTAACTACTGGTCTGCGCACTTAACCCTAAAACTCTAGGAAAATAATGGTAAAAATAAAGTAAAGTGCATAAACAAATAAATAGTGTATCATACTAATCAAACTACCACAACGTAGTTAACTCCCGTCGGCTTAATCAATGCAACCAACCAACCGACGGGAATAAGCATATTTTCGATATAAATATATCGCGTGCGCCCATATACTTACTTTGCCGGGGTGGCCGGGGAAGGGGACGGGCAGGCGGCGCCGATGGCCGGGGTCGGCGCGGGGCAGGCCGGGGAGGGCGTGGCGCCGGCCGGTGGCCGGGCAGGCGACCGACGGCGGGCGGCGGGGGCACCTGCGCAGGGGCCACGCGCCGTGGACGGGCGGGCGGGGGCAGCGGCGTCGGCAAGCCGCGGCGGGGGACGGGACGGGCGCGGCGGGGTCGGCGGCTGCGGCGCAGGCGCGGGCGGCGCTCGGGCGCGGGGCGCTCGAGCGCGGCGGGGTCGGCGGTCGGCGGCGGCAGCGCAGGCGCGGGCGGCGCTCGGGCGCGGGAACGACACGATCGAGAAAGGGAGAGGCCGGGGCGAGTGGGCCGGCGCGCGCGTTTAGCCTGGCCCGCCCTAAACCCCATCGGCCATAACGAAGCCGACGGTAGTTAATTAACTCCCGTCGGCAACCCTAAAAACCGACGGGAATTATTTTGGCCGATGGGAGTATTCAGTTTTGCTGTTGTGAGTGGGTTAATGAGCCTATCACTATCGGAATCCAGCTCTTTGTCGAGTGTTTGTCGCTTTGCCGAGTGCTCTTTATCGGACACTCGGCAAAACAGTCTTTGCCGAGGGCCGCACTCGACAAAATCCTACTCTCGGTAACAACCATGTTTACCGAGAGCAGGACACTCGACACAGGGAAACACTCAGCAAATAATGTTTTGCCGAGTGCCAAACTCTCGGCGAACCTAGACGCTCGACAAAGGGTCATTAACAGCCGTCTATAGCTGACGGTCGTTACCTTTGCTGAGAGCCAGGCCTTGGCACTCGGCAAAGTAGCTTCTTTGCCGAGTGTCGCAAGACCAACACTCGACAAGTATATTTTTATTTTTTTCTTTTTCCAACCAAACTTTTTGTGGGATGTTCCTACACTATGTAGACTTAAATGTTTCATTTTGGCACAATTATCAAAGTGTTTTCTATAACTATTAGATTTTATTCTTTTAATTGAATTTACTCGCGTAATGAATTAAAAGTCACTCAAAAAATGAAAAACCGTGAATGCAAAAAATGATATCCATGTTAGGTAACACAAGTTACGACTGATTTCAGGAGCAGACCAGAATTTTTGAGCACCATGCTCACTAAACATGACCACGTCACTCGCCAAAGAAGCAACCTTTGCCAAGTGCCTCCTAGTGCACTTGACAAAGGTGCTGACAAAGGGGCCCGCTGGCGACCTTGTTGTCGAGTGCTAGTCCGATTGACACTCGGCAAAGAGGGAAGCAAAGGGATACTCTTTGCCAAGTGTCACCTAGTACACTCGGCAAAGGTTTCGTCGTCGTTACCATCTGCCGAGACGATGACTTTTCTTTGCCGAGTACCTGATGACACTTGACAAAGTCTTTGCCGAGTGCCCGATAAAAAGTACTCGGTAAAGAAGTCGTTGCCGATGTATAGTTCGCCGAGCTTTCTTTGTCGAGTGTCACACTCAACAAAGCATTCGCCGAGTGTTTTACAAGCTTTGCGGAGTGTTTTAGACGATCGGCAAAGCAGCTAATTACGGTAGTGTATGAATTAATTTAATTAGAAATGATCATATCAGACTCATGATATGTGCTAGCTTGTTGCCCTGTTGGGGAGGACCACCATTGAAAAACAGGGGCCACAAGTTAGCAAATATCACCAACACTTGTAACAAATAGAGCACTCCACTCAGCTCCACCACTCGTTCACCAGAGACTTAGGCATCGAGTCCTCTCTCGACCAGTTTGTAATCCATCCCCGTTAAAGACTCAGTCCAGGGTACACAAATCACTCAACTAGACGTAAGGACATTCTGCCTGAACCAGTATAAAATCCTTGTGTTTTCCTTGCACAACATCCGTGCCATATGCGTAAAGCACATAGATTACTAGCCAGTGGTTTCAAAACACCGACAGATAGCGCACCAGGTAGGTGAATATTTGCATGCCACAACACAACTTTTACCACATGGTTGTGGATGGCTGAAAACACCGTGAACTGGGTCCCGAGTGCTAGCATGCGCTTTGGGGACTTTGATTTCATCGTTACCGCTAAAGGAGTTCTGGCGTGGGTCATTGTAGGAAACACTGACGCCTAAGAGGGGGCGGGGTGAATTAGGACTTCTAAAAAATGTCTCTAGACTAGACCACAAATAAATTCCTAGGACAAAACCAATATAAACAACTTAACTAGATTGTGCAAATAAGGTTTTGTCTATGTGTTGCTATCTCTTATGCAACCTAAGTTCCAATCCTATATAATCTACACTAAGAATAGTAAAGATTGCAACTTAAGTAGAGAGAGTAAATGTGGAAGATTAAAGAGCTAGTAGAGAAAGCAAACTCTTGTGGACGCCGACGGTATTTTTACCGAGGTATCCGAAACTACGCAAGGTCCCGACTAATCCTCGTTGGTGTCTGTCACACCCGGTTTTAGAAGGCAAACCGAATGCGAACCATGTACGTGTCAGGATCAGCAATTCACGTACACAACAGTTATATAACTGGACATCATCACACAGTGCTCAAATAATAACATAAAAGGGGAATAATAGTCGATTACATCATATGTCTGAGACATCCACATAGTCTTTACAATAATCAAAGTGCGGAAAAGAAACGTAGATACATGCAGCCTTCACAGGCAGCCGACTGGGGGTTGCCGCTAACCCACGCCTAGAACTCGTCGTAATCTCGGAACTCCTGGTGGTCTCCTTCCACGGCTTCATCCTCTCCTGAGCAGTGTTGTAATGCGGACAACCTGGGGGTGGTTTGGTGTGTAGAGCAAGGGTGAGTACACATCAACATACTCAGCAAGTGTCCTGTTTGGCTATAGTGAACTAGCTTTATGTGGAGGTAAGTCAAGCAGTTGCTTTTAGTTGGTCATATTATTATTACTAGTAGAGAAAGCCAAGTTTTAGAATTAACCCACGTTATTAACCCAAACATACTCTTTCCAAATGGAAAGAATACCACTTACCATTACCATAATCAATACCAAAACCATCATTCTCATTGCCACCTATAATCCGAACATCTCTGATCAAGTACCACTAATCACTGAAGCTCCTTTGGCCGCTCATAACCGCGAGCATGGCTGATATATCAGTTTTCATATACTCTGTAGAGGTTGCGCACTTTACTCACAAGTCGTGATTCCCTTTTTGCCCAGAGATCATGACTCTCCATTGATCACTACCAAGGTGACCCATCAGGGTATCACTACGTAGCCTTTACAAAGATTCCCCGGAGCTGTAGCCGCCCGTTAGGTTTCCTAAATGTACCACACTCCTCCCCAAGGGACAAATCAACCATGGCAGAGCGAGCCGCATACACCGAGTCCCATTAACGGCACGACGGCAAAGCGAACCACATCCCGATTCCTCTAATTATTCAACTAAGGGCGTCTCACTCCACCCTCATGGTTGCACTATTTTCCCGGGCGGTCATCTAACGAACAGGTCCTTACGGAGAGGCACTCGAGAAACCGCTCAAGCCCCCTTAAATGCCATAAGTATATCATCATAAATAAGAGGGAAAACAACGTATCATAGATAATTCTCATCATGTTCATTGATTAATGTTAAGCAATAGCATAAAGCTAACAATAATAATCCGACCCAAATAGGTAAACAAGGACATGGATAACAAAAGCTAGTCAATCCTTAGGTATAATTGTGTAAATGCGGGAAGTGAATTATATAATGGATAAGACAAAGATAGGTCAAGGGACACTTGCCTCCACCAACTAGCTGCTGCTCAGGGACTTCTTCTGTGAGTTCCTCGGGCTCTTCAACCAGATCGTTCTCTATACGAGCGCAAACATACATACATCCACACATTTAATACAAAGGAACAGTACACCATACAATAGAATACAATAATTAAACAAACGTTCCACGCGGGGCTCTCAATTACGGTTAAAAGAGAAAGAGGAACTGACAGTCGAGTCTACGGTCGAGAAGCGATCACGTTACATAATTATAAATTAAACCACTCGTTTAAACAGAAGGGTATCGATTTGGACACTGCGTTTAGCATAAAGTAAGGTCATGTTCTATGTTTAATCATTATAAATAGATAAAGATGAATGAAAGGGAGTGGTCGTACGGCGAGACGTACGACACATCATTTAAATTGAATTAAGAAATAAATGACTCGCCGCGCGACAGAGCGCGCAACGGGATTCTTGCATTAATTATAGATAAACGTTAAGCGTTGCACGACGAAACGCACGACGACTTACGTCTACAGAACTGCATTTAAAACGAATCGTCGCGCGACGAAGCACGCGACGCAGCACTGTAATAAATATAAATTAAACGAATCATCGCGCGATGAAGCGCGCAACGCAACACATTAATAAATATAAATTTAAAAGGACCCTCATGCGATGAAGCGCGCGATGCAGCACATTAATAAAGATGAAATTAGAATGAACTGTCGCACGGCGAAGCGCGCGACGCAGCGCATCAATTAAACAACAATTAAAAAGGATTAAAACGAGGGTTAAACACAGCGCGACTACGGTCGCACGCGTGAGATCACGCTGCGCGTGCCAAGGGCACGCGGATCATGCGGGCGCGTGGGGCGCGAGGCCAGGGCACGGCCAGGGCACGTGGCCGAGGGCGCGCGGCCAGGGCGTGCAGCCACGACGCGGCTAGGGCGCGTGGGCGGGGCTGGGGCAGGGGGCTCGACGGGGCGGGCCGCGATGGGGAAAGCCGCCGGGGAGGGGCACGGGGCCGGGCACGGCCGAGCCGCCGCCGGGGCGCGGGAGCGCGCAGGGGAGGGGCTCGTCGGGGCGCGGGAGCCACGCGGGGGAGGGCTCGCCGGGCGCGGGGCCAGACGTGGGGGCGGGGGGCCGGGCGCAGGAGGGCACGGCGGGGGAGGGGGCTCACCAGGGGGAGCTGCGCGGGGCAGGGGAGGGCCGCCGGGGAGGGGCCGCGGCGGGGCGAGGGCTCGCCGGGGCGGGACTCGCCGGGGCCGGGGAGGTTGCGCGCGCAGGGGCTCGCCAGGGAGGGACGAGGCCGGACGCGGGGGCCGAGGGCGGCGCGGGCGCGGGGCCGGGAGGGCGCGCGACGGGGAGGGAGGGCGCGACCAAGGAAATAAGAAAGGGAGGGGGAGGGAGAGAGAGAGAGAAGGGGAGGGGAAACTCACCTCCGGGGATCCAAAATCCGGCGATCACGTTTCCAAACCCTAGGGCACCACGGGGAGAGAGAGAGGTAGAAGAGGGAGAGGGAGGTTACTGCGCGGGAGAAATCAAATGAGACAAATGGATCAGGGGGAGGGAGGGGGCACGCGCGTGGGGAGGGCAGGGGGCGCCAGGGGCGCGCAGGCCAGACTGGGCCGGGTTGGGGCCACAACGCGGATCAAAACCCACAACACACACGACCACTAAACGGAATCCAATCGCGAACCGAAATCCGAAACGAGACAAGACGAACACGCGACATCAGACAAAGAAATGCGCTTCGGCATGATGCAACACCCATGACACTTAGGTTTTGTTTATACATGACACGGACACCTGTCACTATACTAGTTTGAAATTGGAAAGAAGGAGCGAAACGGGAAGAGAAAAGAGAGTAACGCCCGAATTTGGTGAGTGAAAAGAAGAAAAAAAATTCTACCCCCAAATTCAGGGCGTTACAGTGTCCCTGCGCAAAGGGTAGCCCACGCGAGGGCTAAACACCATGGACGAGTAACTCTAGAGAGTTACGAGCCTTCTCCACGCGCAGGTGTATGTAGAAAACGATGACGCTAAGAGGGGGAAGGTGAATTAGGACTTCTAAAAGCTATCTCTAAACTAGTCCACAAATATATCCTTAGAACAAAACCTATGCAAAAAGCAATCTAGAATGTGCAAAGTAGGTTTTGTATAAGTGTTGCTATCTCTACTACAAAACCTAAGTTTCAATACTAAATATTCTAACTAGAAAGAAGAGATTGAAAATTTAGTACTTAATATAAATGCGGAAGGTAAAGAGCAATAGTAGATATGCAAACTCTCATAGATGACCTCGGTAACCGGAACCATGTAAGGTCCTGACTAATCCTCGTTGGTACTCTTACGCAAAGAGTATCCCACACATGTGCCAAACACCATGGTCAAGTAACTCAGAGAGTCGCGGGCTTTCTTTGAGAGGGAAGTAGCTGCACATTTTACATTTCACTATCTAAAGAATTTATGTTGGTAACTCCATTGTTTCTATGATAATAATGTGTCATGATTTTTTAAGTTTGGTATATGCCTCTAGTTTATATACATTTGAAATGGTCGATTTTATATTGGGTATGTTTTTATATGTTTTATAGATGATTTATATTTGTGATGCTTCCGATATAGTTAAATTAACAAAGGAGATATTATCATAATTTTATATGCTTTTTCATGCTAGTTCTGGATGTTTATTGGTTTGTGAGTTTATTGACATCCTAAGACGAGGTTGCAGGGTGTCACAAACCCATAAATGCACAGGCTTTTAAAACTCAGTTCATCGTAGTACGACATCTCATGTCCACTTAGGATCCTATAAATTATGGTTGATTGTATTCCAGTCATAGTGTCATACGACTCACCACTTAAGAATTACAAAGGAGACTGGAGGAGTTTCCTTATTATTAAGCAGAACGGAAATTTGCTCTCACATACGTCCACGACAACACTTTTGATTTTGACCGTAGGTTCCTCATCTAACGTCCAAAAGAATATGAAGCCATCCCAACGTCTACAACTATGACCGTACGTCTTCTCTTGAAGCTTCCCGTCACCAGCAATTCGGCTGTGAGCATCCGGCATCTCCACCCCCATGTCTTGTAGAAGCCCCCCTCGGCCCCTCCCCACTGTGGCCACCGCGCGCAACAGAACTGGGAGCAGGAGCGCAGCAAGCCCTCCCCTCCCTGGTCTCAAACGCCACATCGCTGCTTCGACGCTCCCTTGTGCACCGTCGTCGCAAAGTCTGCATCCCCTCCCCTCCCCTCCCCGGCCTCAAAACGCCGCCTGCGTCGCTCTTTGGGTGCTTCATGCCATGGGCGCTTCGTGTCCCCCCGGTAAACACCGCTGACGCGGCTGCGCACGCCACCGCCTTGCCGCGCGACGTGCCCATGTGGCCTCGCTATGTGACCGCCTCGTGGCACGGCCACACCACGACGCAGCCCGCGTCGCCCGCTCGCCGATCTAGCAGCACTATCGTGCCTCTGCGCCCCCTGTCGCCGACCATGCTGTGCCCTGCGTGTTCGTCGTGCCGCGGCCACACCGTCGCCTGTGTCCCAGCCTGAGGTAGGAAAACCAACTACACTTCCTAGGTGCTTCGTCCCCCACCCCCTTCCCCCCTCCTAGGTGCTACCATTTATTTAGTGCCACTTATTTACCTGAATTTAATTTCCTTCAATAATATTCTGATATGAAGCATGATTAGCAACTTTGTGGTTAAGCATTACAACGCTTTGATAAATTAGTTACCGTTCTTTCAATCACTTCTTACATAAACAATAATTCTCTGTGAGAAATATTGTAATCATTTACCAACCTATATCTGGTTCTCCATTGAGCTTCCTACCTAGCACCACTACAAATTTTTCGGCCATAATGGTCTTGCAAGGTGATTCTGCTTGCTATCTACTATTGCAAATTCACTGTCACATTCTTCACTGCTTACATATACTAAGAATTATTCTACTACTATCTTATGTTAAGAGCTATCACGTTCATTGAATTAACTTGCAAGTTATAGATTGTGCTACTACATCATTCCATGCCTCTTCACTGCTTCAAAGTACTATCGAATATTTGATTGTCCAAAATTAGCAGCAGCACACATTGAGGACATACTATCATTTAGTCAACGTGAAAAGACACTACACTTTTCCCATGCTATACTATATGTTTCTTTTGTAAGTTTTATATGTTAAGAATAGTTATGTATTCCTAGAATAATTCAGTGGTTGCACATTATATAATTTTCTTGCTTATTTACACAAGTTATCTTACCTATCTTCATTGGTATGTTGAATACTTTCTTTCTGGTTCGCTGTAAAGAAAAAAATATGAGAGGCTTCTCACACCTATTTCCTCATGTGGTTTATGCCCTTTTGCTTAGTCTTGCTAATCGACTAGTGCTTTACGTTTGTCTATAAATTATGCTAATAATGTCTGGTGGGCATAGCTCAGTGGGCTCGACGCCTATGGCGAGGAGGAAACCAGGATTGAGGATAGAGAGTGGTCAGCCAAAGAAGCCGGTGCGCTACCGACCGGTGTGGTGGTGGATCCTATTCGCTTCCAAGAAGACACGAAATATCATCATCCTCAACGCCCTCACAACCATCTATGGTGTGCGAATACTTTCTTTGTTCTTAATTTCTCTCCCAGACGCTAAAGTCCGTACTATAAGTTCAACTGCTCGATCTCAAACTCTACTCTGCATGATTCTGCCATTGTCAATAGGTATTAAAAAGTAGCAGTGCAATTGAGCCTTATGCCATTCACTTTTGGTCCATTTTTTATTATGCCAGTAAGTGATATTCCAATTTTGAAAGAGATCAAAGCTCTGGCATGGTGTGGTTCATAGTTGCAGCCTATGAAAAATTCACGGTGTGTGCCTTTGGGGATTGTCGTGTATGCTACTTAGGACTAGAGCTGCCGAGCTGGGAGTCTAGGTTACCTTAGCTTACCTTTCTCAGGTTTTATCTTGAGCCATCTTACATACTTCTTATTATAAATATGTACTCTACATATCTAATGTGCATCTCTTACTTCCTTTGCTAGCCGTGCTTTTGAAAGGGAAATGTGCCCTTGGGCCATTTCTATAATTGTTTTGATAATTAAGTGTCCAACACAAATGTTTTGAACTCTTATGTGCTAAACAAGCAAAAGGTGCAAATCAAAGACAAGGTATGTTTCTAGACTTAGTGAATTGTTTTTGAGTACTAACATGGTTATCTAAGTGCTAGAAACAGTGTCGAGGAGAGAAGAAATGAAATGGAAAAGACTTGGCTATGTGTAGCAAAACTCCAGCTCGGCCTGGCACACCGGACTGTCTGGTGGTGCACCAGACAGTGTTCGGTGCGCTAGGCTGGTCAATGGTGAAGTGGCCGCTCTCGGGAATCGACGGAGTCATACGGCTATAATTCACCGGACTGTCCGGTTGTTCACCAGACTATCCGGTGAGTCATCCGCGGCGAACTCGTCGCTCTCGAGAAAAGTAACAAGGCGACGTGGCTATAATTCACCGGACTATCCGATGGTGCACCGGACTGTCCGGTGAGCCAACGGCGCCTGCGCCAACGGTCGTCCGCGCGATCAACGCGCGACACGTGGCTGCTCCAACGGTCGGCTGGGTGCACCGGACTGTCCGGTGTGCCAACCGGCTCCGAGGAGCAACGGTCGACTGTGCCCGATTTGGAAGGAAATCACGCACCAGACATGCTACAGTGGCTGTTCGGTGGCGCACCGGACGCCACTCGACAGAAGGCAAGGATAGCCTTCCATGTTGATCTCCAACGGCTCCTAGCTGCCTTAGGGCTATAAAAGGGACCCCTAGGCGCATGGAGTAAGCACCCAAGCATTCTCTAAGCATACTAAGACATCCAGACTCCGCTCCCACGCATTTGCTTCTTCGTGTTAGTGATTCGAGCTCCATTCGAGTTGTGAACTCCCCGTGTTGTCATTTGAGCTCAAGTCTTCACTTGTGTGCATGTGTGTGCTGCAGATTGAATCTTGTGTGTGTTGCTTTTCCCTCCCTTACTTCTGTGTTTCTTTTGTGATCATCACTGTAAGGGCGAGAGGCTCCAAATTGTGGAGATTCCTCGCAAGCGGGAGAATACTCTAAAAGAAAAGACCGTGGTATTCAAGTTGATCATCGGATCACTTGAAAGGGGTTGAGTGCAACCCTCGTCCATTGGGACACCACAATGTGGAAGTAGGCAAGTGTTACTTGGCCGAACCATGGGATAAAAATCGCGTGTCTCTTGTGTTACTTTCTCTGTGATTGTTTTGTTCACAAGAACTCGCTTCAAAGCTACTTAGTCGCACTAACACTTTAATAACTAAGTTTTGTGGCTATTTAGTGTTTGATTTTTCAGGATCACCTATTCACCCTCCCCCCTCTAGGTGCTCTCAATTGGTATCAGAGCCGTACTCTTCATCTAAGGGACTAACCGCCCGAAGAAATGGATCCTAAGGGAAAGGGGATGGTGGTCAACGACAAGGAAAAGGAGTCCGTCTTCAACAAGCCAAGAGACGACAAGCCTGCTGACTCAGGCTCGAGTCACAAGAAGAAAGACGGGAAGAAGAAGAGGCGCATCAAGAAGATCATCTACTATGACAGTGATGCCTCGTCTTCTTCACCACACGACGACGACGACTCCTCATTAAAGAAAAAGACGGTCAATCAAAACTATTCATTTGATTATTCCCGTATTCCATACAATTCAAATGCTCATTTGCTATCAATTCCACTTGGGAAACCTCCACACTTTGATGGAGAAGACTACTCTTTCTGGAGTCATAAAATGCGTAGTCATTTATTTTCCCTCCATCCTAGTATTTGGGAAATTGTTGAAAACGGAATGCATTTTGATAGTACTGACAATCCCGTTTTCATAAATGAGCAAATTCACAAAAATGCCCAAGCTACTACTATCTTGCTAGCTTCACTTTGCAGGGATGAATATAATAAGGTGAGTGGCTTGGACAACGCCAAGCAAATCTGGGACACCCTCAAGATATCTCATGAGGGAAACGACGCCACTATGATCACAAAGATGGAACTAGTGGAAGGGGAGCTGGGGAGGTTCGCGATGATCAGGGGAGAGGAGCCAACTCAGACCTACAACAAGCTCAAGACCCTCGTCAACAAAATTCGAAGCTTTGGAAGCACAAGATGGACGTATCATGATGTCGTCCGACTAATGCTAAGGTCATTTACTGTAATTGACCCCCATCTTGTGAATCTTATTCATGAAAACCCCAGGTACACCAAAATGACGCCCGGGGAAATTCTCGGAAAATTCGTAAGCGGACGCATGATGGTTAAGGAGGCAAGATATGTAGATGACTCCTTGTACGGTCCACTACCTGTCTACGAGCCACAGCCCGTTGCTCTCAAAGCAACTAGCAGCAAGGAGACACTACCAAGCAAGGTAGCATAAGTGGAGGCTACTGGGCTAAATGAAGATGAGATGGCACTTATCATCAAGCGCTTCAAGACCACACTCAAGGGACGCAAGGAGTACCCCAACAAGAATAGAACAAGGGGAAAACGCTCCTGCTTCAAATGCGGTAAGACTGGTCATTTTATTGCTCAATGTCCCGATAATTAGAATGACCAGGCACAAGAAAGACATGGGAAGAAGGAGAAGAAGAAGAATTACAGGAAGGCGAAGGGCGTGGCGCATCTAGGAAAGGAATGGGATTTTGACTGCTCTTCGTCAGACTCCGACGACGAAGGACTTGCTGCCTCGGCCTTTGACAAGTCCTCACTCTTCCCCAACAAACACCATACATGCCTTATGGCCAAGGAAAAGAAGGTACACATTCGAGACACCCCAAGTACACTTCTTCTAGCGATGAGGAATCTTCTGACGATGAGATAGATTACTCGGATTTATTTAAGGGGTTAGATCGAGCTAAAGTAGAGAAAATTAATGAATTAATCGATGCTCTCAATGAAAAAGATAGACTACTAGAAAAGCAAGAGGATATTCTATATGAGGAACATGAAAATTTGTAAGTGTGCAAAATTCTCTTGCTTTAGAAATTAAGAGAAATGAAATGCTATCTTCTGAGTTATCTGTTTGCCATGAATATGTCTCTAGTTTAAAGAAGTTAAATGATGAATTAACAACTAATCTAGAGGAGGTTAATAAAACTAGTTTCATGTGTAGAGCACGTTATTATTTGTAATAGATGTAAGGATTTTGATGTTAATGCTTGTGATGAACATCTTGCTTCTATTACTAAATTGAATAATGAGGTGGCAAGTCTTAATGCTCAACTTAAGACTTGCAAAGTTGATTTTGATAAATTGAAATTTGTTAGGGATGCCTACACCGTTGGTAGACACCCCTCAATTAAGGATGGACTTGGTTTTCAAAAGAAAACCAAGAACTTAACAAGCCAAAGGACTCCTATTCTCAACAAGGAGAAAGGGAAGGCCCCCATGGCGAGTAGTCCTCAAAGGAATCATGCCTTTATTTATGGTAGGAAAATTGCTTGTCATTCTCATAGGAGTTATGATCATACTGTTTATTATGATTCAAATGCTATGTTTGCCTCTAGCTCCACCCATGATTATGGTAGAAGTAGGCCTAGGAGAAATCATATTGTGTCTCATGCTCCTAGAAAAATGTGCAATAAACCCTCTACTATTTATCATGCTTGCAATACTTCTTTTGTACTTACATGCAAAAATACAAAAGTAATGGCCAGAAAATTGGGATCCAAATACAAGGGAGACAAGACTTGTATTTGGGTTCCAAAAGGTATTGTGACTAACCTTGTAGGACCCAACAAGAGTTGGGTACCTAAAACCCAAGCTTAAATTGCCTTGCAGGTTTATGCATCTGGGGCTCAAGCTGGATTATCGACAACGGATGCACAAACTACATGATGGGGGAGAAGAAGATGTTCACCTCCTACGTCAAGAACAAGGATTCCCAGGATACAATCATATTTGGAGATGGGAATCAAGGCAAGGTCAAAGGTTTGGAAAAGATAGCCATCACAAGCGAGCACTCCATTTCAAATGTATTTTTAGTAGAGTCGCTAGGGTACAACCTTCTGTCTGTAAGTCAATTGTGCCACATGGGTTACAATTGTTTGTTTACAAATGTTGATGTATCTGTCTTTAGAAGGAGTGATGGTTCATTATCTTTTAAGGGTGCATTAGACAACAAGCTCTATTTAGTTGATTTTTCGAAAGAGAATGCCGATCTAGATGCATGCTTAATAGCTAAGGCTAGTATGGGCTGGCTTTGACATCGCCGTCTAGCACATGTTGGGATGAAGAACCTTCATAAACTTCTAAAGGGAGAATATGTGTTAGGACTAACCAATGTCTGTTTTGAGAAAAACAGACCCTGTGCAGCTTGTCAGGCAGGGAAACAGGTGGGAAGCACTCATAACAGTAAGAACGTGATGACAACATCAAGACCACTGGAGCTTCTTCACATGGACCTCTTTGGACCCGTTGCCTACCTCAGCATCGGGGGAAGTAAGTATGGTCTTGTAATTGTTGATGACTTTTCCCACTTCACTTGGGTGTTCTTTTTGCAGGACAAATCAGAAACCCAAGGGACCCTAAAGCGCTTTCGAAGGAGGGCTCAAAACGAATTTGAGCTAAAGGTGAAAAAGATAAGGAGCGACAATGGGTCCAAGTTCAAGAATCTGCAAGTTGAGGAGTATCTTGAGGAGGAAGGCATCAAGCACGAGTTCTCTGCTCCCTACACACCACAGCAAAACGGTGTAGTAGAGAGGAAGAACAGGACGCTAATCGACATGGCAAGAACGATGCTTGGAGAGTTCAAGACACCCGAGCGGTTTTGGTCGGAAGCTGCGAACACAGCCTGCCACGCCATAAACCGGCTCTACCTGCATCGCCTCCTAAAGAAGACCTCCTACGAACTCCTTATCGGTAACAAACCCAATGTTTCTTACTTATGTGTATTTGGGAGCAAATGCTACATTCTGGTGAAGAAAGGTAGACATTCTAAATTTGCTCCCAATGCAGTAGAAGGGTTTTTACTAGGGTATGACTCAAATACAAAGGCATATAGGGTCTTCAACAAATCATCAGGATTGGTTGAAGTCTCTAGCGACGTTGTATTTGATGAGACTAATGGCTCTCCAAGAGAGCAAGTTGATCTTGATGACATAGATGAAGATGAAGTTCTGATGGCCGCAATGCGCATGATGGAAATAGGTGATGTGCAACCACAGGAACAACAGGAGCAAGATCAGCCATCTTCCTCCATGATGGTGCATCCTGAAAGGGAAATGTGCCCTTGGGCCATTTCTATAAGATTTTGGTGATTTAGGGCTTCACACAAAAATGCTTTAAGTTATATTTGTGCCAAAGATTCAAGAAGTGCAAATCAAGATTAAAGGTATGTTTCTAGTCTTAGTCCATTGTTTTGAAGACTAATGTATTGTGTCTAAGTGTTAGAAACAGGAGAAATCGCGTTGGAGTTAAGTTGGCTGAAGCGTCCCCAATCCTCTGGGACTCAAATGTGATACAATTACTAGTCCCAGGAGGCTAGCAAACACATTTATACATCAGATGATACCAAATCTGCTTAAACGAGACAAACCTATAAAGGTGGCGGTCAACTTTAAGAGTTGGTCCACAACTCGAGACATATCATCAGAGTGGGGCTGAAGCAGCCCGATATACGCAGCGAAGCAAGTCAGTGGTCCAACAGCCACAGGCAAAGTTGGGAACAGTCGTAACTCTTACCCGATCTCCTTTTTCTGAAAAAACAACAAATAAGCAAGGGTGAGTACAAACGTACTCAGCAGCCCACCTTCACCCGCGGAATGGGGAAATCAGATATAATGCATGGAATATGTGGAGCTCGGGATATTTTGCAGAAACAGCAATATTTAATGCAGAGTTGTTTTGAAAAACATTTTGTATTTTTGCAAAGCGCATCCTCTCCAAAAGGAGCAGGAAGTTTTTCAGTATTATAACAAAATCCCCTGGACTAAACCATCCAGGCATCTCAGCAGTTTCCCACTGGTTTTCCTTTTCAAAAACCGCTACTGGACTTCCCGTCCACCATAGCTCACGGCTCAACCGCCGAACCTTTTTAAAAACCACTTTTCTCAAAAGCATCTTTTTTTTTTGGAAAACAAAACATTAATTGCCATACCATACCAGACTCGTCCATTCCTATGGACACAGACTATTCGAATAGGTTTTCAAACTCTACGCAGAGGTGTACACTTTACCCACTAGTCCGGCTCTGCGATCTCATGATCAATGAGATCCGAATCCAAATCTCTTTCTTTCCCCACACGTCCTAACCTTAACGGTTATCCGGAAGTAGTCAGGCCACCACCATGTCCAAACCGGACAAAACTTTCCCCCTCCTTATCCTCCCGGTGCTCCCCAGCCTTCATAACCCTGGGGTTGGACCGTACGAGTTCAGATTGAGTGACTGCCCACACAGTCTCGAGTGGTTGTACTATTAAAGAGTATAGGTAGTGAAGATGACAAACCGGTCCTTATATGAGGGGACAATCCTTCTGCTCACGCCTAAACCAGCTGAGCCAACACCTTAGGCCCTCCCCTAAACCAGGGAGTCCCTGATTATCCCACTCACAAGGTGATAAGGGTGAAAACCCTTCATCACACACATTTTGAAAAGCATTTTCTTTTGAAAACTCACACCTGTTCTCAAATCATTTGGAACATATATATCAGGGATTGATTGCGGCAAGCGGCTGGGTGGCCATAATAACTTGTCTCAAAATCATATCATGCATAAAATAACAGGCTGAGGGTTGTGGTTGAAAAATCATAGGTAATTTATGCATCAAAGGGATCCAGTGAGCTTGCCGTGCTTATTCGGCGAAGGGGGAAGGAGAGCTCGCGGAACTGGCTTCTAGCTCCACCGCCTGGCGTAGACTTGCAGATCTGGCCTCCACGAGATGGCACGAACGCTCCGATAACTATGCAACATGAACAAGCAAACATACAAACCAACAAGTATACCAACAAATATTTAGTATAGTGGTCAGAAAAGCGATATATGGATGGGTAGAGTCTTGAGTAGAATCTATGTCATGTGGTGTTGTGATATTACTGGTGGTGGAGCGGAGGTGCTTACCAGGAGGGTGGACTGGAGGCAAAGCGACACTATGCGTGTAGCCGGCAGAGCGGAGTAACTGAGTGGGTGGGGTGTTTGCCTTGGCTGAGGGTGTTGAGTGTGTGTAGAGAGGGAGAGGGTAGCTGGGTGTATTTATAGCTGAGTGTAGGTGGTGTAGCACAGTAAAGTTCACTGTTGGTGAGAATAGTGACGAATGAATCGTCTGACTTGGTATGAACATGAGAGTTATAGGCAGAATATGGGACAAGAGTATTTTGGGAGTTTTCTGGAACATGAACCATGCTTAAGGGGTGACATGGCTGGATAGGGAATAGTTTGATAAAAATTTAGAAACGAGAATTATTGGAATCTGAGTTTGGGAGCCTGGTTCGAAGGAATCTCAAAGTTAAGCGTGCTCAACTCGGAGAAACCTGGGATGGGTGACCAGATGGGAAGTTCTCTACTGGAAGGAAAATCACAGTCACCGGAGTTCATATGACTGGAATATGGGTCTGGCTGGTCTTAGGTGGACTGGACAGCATGATGGATGAGTAGTTAAAATTTGGGATAACTAGATGACCGATGAATAGTAACGATGATTAGTAACGATGAATAGTGGCAACGGAAAAGTAATTATAGATACCATCGATGAATAGTAACGATGATGAATAGTAATGGTAAATAGTAACGATGATGAATAGTGTATGTGAATAGTAACGGTGAATAGTAACGGTAAATAGTGATAGTGAATAGTTCGTATGAACGAACGATGAATAGGAACTATGAACGAACGATGAACGATGAATAGGAACTATGAACGAACGGACGAACGATCGAATGATCGGACGAACGAACGATCGGAATTTCGGCAGCATAACGGCAGGACAAAGATCATCTGGAAGAACGATGAATAGGGACCATGAACGAACGATGAACGATGAATAGGAACTATGAACGAACGATGAACGATCGAATGATCGAACGAACGAACGATCGGAATTTCGGCAGCATAACGACAGGACAAAGATTATTTGGATGAACGAACGGACGAACGATCGAGTGATCGGACGAACGAACGATCGGAATTTCGGCAGCATAACGACAGGACAAAGATTATCTAGAAGAACGATGAATAGGGACTATGAACGAATGATGAACGATGAATAGGAACTATGAACGAACGATAAACGATCAAATGATCGAACGAACGAACGATCGGAATTTCGGCAGCATAACGGTAGGAAAAAGATTATTTGGACGAACGAACGGACGAACGATCGAACGATCGGACGAATGGACGAACGAACCAAGAACAGGGGACGAACGATCGAAGAACGATCGAACGATCCTTGTGCTAGTGTGTGCTTGTGTGGAACATGGAGTGGGTGTGTGTGTGGGGGGGGGGGAGAGTTGCCATGAAATGGCTTGGGGTGGGATGGGAGGAGGCCCTTGCCCCTCTATTTATAGCCATGGTGGGGGGGATTAGGGGGAGGGATGAGAGGATTAGTGGGAGGGATGAGAGGATTAGTGGGAGGATGAGATGATTAGTGGGAGGTTAGCATGTATTTGTCTTGTATAAGTGAGATTTGCTTGTAGAGCTCACCGTATGACACTGGAGGCATACGTATACGTATGAGCATGAGGAAAGTTATGAAGAAAATATTTGTAGGGACTTGAAAAATGATTCTGAAGGTATTTCTCAAGAGGAAAATACCTGGAGATATATCGGTGGAATATTTGGGCAGTATTTCTGGAAAGAACTTGAAGGGGATTACTCGGGAAATATCTGGGCGGTATTTCTGGAAACAAATTGAGGGTGATCACTGGGGAAATATTTGTAGGATATTTGAGGAGGATTTTGGAGAGAATATAGACCACTATATTTTATTTGCTGATATCAACTCGCAAACAAACATTTTGAAATGAAATTTGAAATTCATTTTGAATTTAGAGGGAGTTTGAGAAAATTTCAAAATTTGAATTTTTGGGATGCTACAAATCTACCCCACTTAAAAGGAATCTCGTCCTCGAGATTTGGCTTAGAAGGGTTATGGGTATAGCTTTACTTCAGCTACATATCTTCACTTTGCAACTCTTCGAGGAGATGGAACTTCAACAAAATCCGGCCTTTGAGGAGCATCCGGTTGCTGATTGCAAATGCTGATTCTGGCTACTCAAAGATCATCTTCAGGCTTCAGCTTTCGCTTGGCAGCTAGCTTATTGAGGAAGCATCGATGCCAACACGCAAACCTTTCTCTTGCGAACTCCCACATGGATTCCTTCCTTGATTGGTCTTCTGGTGCTTCATCAACAAAACTTGGGTAACCACTTCTCATCCAGAAACTTATAAGCTTCGATGATCTGGTCCTCCACAAGCTTACTACAGGCCTTCTTCTTTTTCTCCATAGCAGGAACCTTTCTGGAACACTACCCCACTTAAAAAGAATGAGGGTAGAACTCTTGAATCTTGGGGATTTGAACTCCTTGAAGTACCTCATAACAAGGGTGTTACGGGGCCTTCTTCTGTTGTTGCTGCTTGAGCAGGCTGCGGAGAGATGACTGACACAGGGTTGATTTTGGGAGAACCTTCTTCTTATCTTCTCTTCGCTATCTTTTTTTCTCTTTTCACTGCTCCTTTCTTTCTCTTTGCTCTTCCCACTGGAGGATTCTATCAAAGAGTATTACCATCATACAGAGGAGGAAACCAAAGATGTTGAACCATATACAACAGTCTTCAACCCAAGAATTACCAAGCATTGTGATCTTAGGGGCAAGGGAGTGGAAAATGGAGTTGCTTGCGATTTGGCAGAGGGTATTTTATCTGGTGTGTGTGCTTTGCTTGTGCTAGGAGTTGAGGGAGCTGGGGGGATTTATAGGCGAGCGGGGGTGTCCGGTTGCAGAGTGGTGGTGATGGAGTAGGTGCTACGCTGCAGCGGGTGCGACAAGGGGAGGGGGGGTCTGGTGTTGCCGGCGATGATGGTGGCGGTGGGTGCGCTGCAAAGGTGGTGTGGGCGGCGGTAGTGCGCTGCAAAGGGGGGGGGGCGTGGGGCGGTGGTAGTGCGCATGGAGGCGGGCACGCGTGCGAGGGGCACGGGTGAGTGGTGGGGTCAATGACCCTGATGTTTGTGGTCTCTGGTTCCAAGAATCTTTGCCTCTCTGTATGGTAATAACTCCTTCTGTCCTCTTTTCCTGTTTACTTTGACTCAGGGGCAGTGCTTTGATTCTCACGGTCGGTCCTTTTGACTGAGCGGCTGGACTGGTTTCTTCTGTAGCTTGTTACAGGCTTCAAGGGTGAGCTTCCCGGTGTCTTCTTGGGTAAGGCACTTTTTTCTTCAGATGGGTTAAGATGAGAATGGAAGCATAAGGTAAGGATTAGC
Organism: Zea luxurians; assembly: GCA_029449295.1. NCBI lineage: Eukaryota > Viridiplantae > Streptophyta > Magnoliopsida > Poales > Poaceae > Zea > Zea luxurians. The sequence goes on along the minus strand of JAOPSE010000016.1, from coordinate 69,354,383 downwards.
TCTAATTTGTGATCTATGTTTTTAGAGAAAACCTTTCTTAAAAAGAAAGAAAACACATAAGTTCAGCAATGATAAGCACAAACAAATCAAATATTTTGAATGGGGGAAGAATAGAGTTTTTCCAAAGCACGGACTACTCAGATTCGGGGGCTAAGCATAACTACTAGTGCTCGGCTCCTGAACTGAGAACTATGCTAAATGCGACTTATAAGCACTAACGTTAAGGCATCACATATCCACACGAAAGAGGAGAAAACATCAAGCGAAATTCATTTTGAAACGCGCTAGGGGGCCACACAATTAGAGTTTTGCAAAACGCGAGTCTACACGATTACCTCTCATACATGCAGGGCTCTAGCTAAAGTGAAGAAAAACTTCACTACTCAATGTATGCAGAGGATTGGGCATAACTAACTCAGATCTGGCAGCTTCTCTTCTGGCAAGGCTGACGCACAACTTCAATCTGAGATATCTCCTGGATGGGTCAACAGGGAGCTGATATTGATAACTTCTTCTGGCGGCGACTGAGATGGCAAGACGTGGTCGAACTCTTCTTCAAGCTAGACTGGCTCTTGTAGCTCCTCTGAGGGCGGCGGTGCTGGCGGGGTGCTTGCAGCTTCTTCCTTGACCTCAAGGGACGGTGCTGGAATCTTCTTCATGGTGAGGGGCTCAAACAACTCTGGCGAGGGATCTTGGGAGGACTCGGGGTGCTCTTGCTTATTCATAGCCTGAGGGAAGACTGGAATTCCTTCCAAGACTATGGCTCCTTTCGGGAGTTCCCAAGCCTTCTTTTCTCCTCTGGTAGAGACTGGGTGACCTTCAAGAATCTGGGGGTCTTCAGCTCTCACAGATTGAACTAGGTTGGATGAAGCAGGCTCTTGGATCCGCAGGGCTCTACGTTGGTTATGGGTTACCAAGTAGGCCTCTATCAGCTTCTGGACATGCTCATCCTTGGCTTGCCTCAGGGCTTCAACAGCAATGACTTCACGACTTTCCAAGGCAGCTACACGGGCTTGAGCTGTGGTGAGATCCACATGAAGCTGACGGTTGCGCTTCTCTGCATCTTCTGCTCGGGCAATCATCTGACGGTGGTGCCGAGCCAAGAAATCATACTGGGCATCCAGGGTGAGCAGGTATGCAGTGAGGTACACGACTGTGGGGTCGTCCTCAAGCAGCTGCTGCTCTTCCAATGCACGCATCCTGGCCATCCAAACTGGACGGTCTCTCTGAAAGGGCGGAAAGAATCTGAGCGGGGTGTCGGCCACTTCTTCTTCATAGATCTGACACAGAGCCCTCAATGCCTTGCGAGCGACGACTTGGCAGGTGTCTTTGAATCTGTGCCCAGCAGTAGTGACACTCCATTCCACATGGTGCGGGCTGGATCCAATGTATACAATCACGACACACTTCTCTGTGCCATGCTCGATGAATTCACGACCATCATACTCTGGCTGGCTCCTGATTCTGAGGCGGACTGTGCATGCTCTCAGCAACTTGGGGAAACCATCTTCATTCTGGCAGAAGCTGGTTTGGCACTGAACCTCCATCTGACTTCTGAGAGAAGGAAAGGGGGAAAACATTTTTGAAATGAAGGGATGAGAGCAAGAATTTTTTTAAGAAAATAGTTTTGACTCAAAAACTTTTGATCAGGCCAAGGGTTACGTCCTGCGAAAACCTAACAGCTCTGATACCACCTGAAGCGTCCCCAATCCTCTGGGACTCAAATGTGATACAATTACTAGTCCCAGGAGGCTAGCAAACACATTTATACATCAGATGATACCAAATCTGCTTAAACGAGACAAACCTATAAAGGTGGCGGTCAACTTTAAGAGTTGGTCCACAACTCGAGACATATCATCAGAGTGGGGCTGAAGCAGCCCGATATACGCAGCGAAGCAAGTCAGTGGTCCAACAGCCACAGGCAAAGTTGGGAACAGTCGTAACTCTTACCCGATCTCCTTTTTCTGAAAAAACAACAAATAAGCAAGGGTGAGTACAAACGTACTTAGCAGCCCACCTTCACCTGCGGAATGGGGAAATTAGATATAATGCATGGAATATGTGGAGCTCGGGATATTTTGCAGAAACAGCAATATTTAATGCAGAGTTGTTTTGAAAAACATTTTGTATTTTTGCAAAGCGCATCCTCTCCAAAAGGAGCAGGAAGTTTTTCAGTATTATAACAAAATCCCCTGGACTAAACCATCCAGGCATCTCAGCAGTTTCCCACTGGTTTTCCTTTTCAAAAACCGCTACTGGACTTCCCGTCCACCATAGCTCACGGCTCAACCGCCGAACCTTTTTAAAAACCACTTTTCTCAAAAGCATCTTTTTTTTGGAAAACAAAACATTAATTGCCATACCATACCAGACTCGTCCATTCCTATGGACACAGACTATTCGAATAGGTTTTCAAACTCTACGCAGAGGTGTACACTTTACCCACTAGTCCGGCTCTGCGATCTCATGATCAATGAGATCCGAATCCAAATCTCTTTCTTTCCCCACACGTCCTAACCTTAACGGTTATCTGGAAGTAGTCAGGCCACCACCATGTCCAAACCGGACAAAACTTTCCCCCTCCTTATCCTCCCGGTGCTCCCCAGCCTTCATAACCCTGGGGTTGGACCGTACGAGTTCAGATTGAGTGACTGCCCACACAGTCTCGAGTGGTTGTACTATTAAAGAGTATAGGTAGTGAAGATGACAAACCGGTCCTTATATGAGGGGACAATCCTTCTGCTCACGCCTAAACCAGCTGAGCCAACACCTTAGGCCCTCCCCTAAACCAGGGAGTCCCTGATTATCCCACTCACAAGGTGATAAGGGTGAAAACCCTTCATCACACACATTTTGAAAAGCATTTTCTTTTGAAAACTCACACCTGTTCTCAAATCATTTGGAACATATATATCAGGGATTGATTGCGGCAAGCGGCTGGGTGGCCATAATAACTTGTCTCAAAATCATATCATGCATAAAATAACAGGCTGAGGGTTGTGGTTGAAAAATCATAGGTAATTTATGCATCAAAGGGATCCAGTGAGCTTGCCGTGCTTATTCGGCGAAGGGGGAAGGAGAGCTCGCGGAACTGGCTTCTAGCTCCACCGCCTGGCGTAGACTTGCAGATCTGGCCTCCACGAGATGGCACGAACGCTCCGATAACTATGCAACATGAACAAGCAAACATACAAACCAGCAAGTATACCAACAAATATTTAGTATAGTGGTCAGAAAAGCGATATATGGATGGGTAGAGTCTTGAGTAGAATCTATGTCATGTGGTGTTGTGATATTACTGGTGGTGGAGCGGAGGTGCTTACCAGGAGGGTGGACTGGAGGCAAAGCGACACTATGCGTGTAGCCGGCAGAGCGGAGTAACTGAGTGGGTGGGGTGTTTGCCTTGGCTGAGGGTGTTGAGTGTGTGTGGAGAGGGAGAGGGTAGCTGGGTGTATTTATAGCTGAGTGTAGGTGGTGTAGCACAGTAAAGTTCACTGTTGGTGAGAATAGTGACGAATGAATCGTCTGACTTGGTATGAACATGAGAGTTATAGGCAGAATATGGGACAAGAGTATTTTGGGAGTTTTCTGGAACATGAACCATGCTTAAGGGGTGACATGGCTGGATAGGGAATAGTTTGATAAAAATTTAGAAACGAGAATTATTGGAATCTGAGTTTGGGAGCCTGGTTCGAAGGAATCTCAAAGTTAAGCGTGCTCAACTCGGAGAAACCTGGGATGGGTGACCAGATGGGAAGTTCCCTACTGGAAGGAAAATCACAGTCACCGGAGTTCATATGACTGGAATATGGGTCTGGCTGGTCTTAGGTGGACTGGACAGCATGATGGATGAGTAGTTAAAATTTGGGATAACTAGATGACCGATGAATAGTAACGATGATTAGTAACGATGAATAGTGGCAACGGAAAAGTAATTACAGATATCATCGATGAATAGTAACGATGATGAATAGTAATGGTAAATAGTAACGATGATGAATAGTGTATGTGAATAGTAATGATGAATAGTAACGGTGAATAGTAACGGTAAATAGTGATAGTGAATAGTTCGTATGAACGAACGATGAATAGGAACTATGAACGAACGATGAACGATGAATAGGAACTATGAACGAACGGACGAACGATCGAATGATCGGACGAACGAACGATCGGAATTTCGGCAGCATAACGGCAGGACAAAGATCATCTGGAAGAACGATGAATAAGGACCATGAACGAACGATGAACGATGAATAGGAACTATGAACGAACGATGAACGATCGAATGATCGAACGAACGAACGATCGGAATTTCGGCAGCATAACGACAGGACAAAGATTATTTGGATGAACGAACGGATGAACGATCGAGTGATCGGACGAACGAACGATCGGAATTTCGGCAGCATAACGACAGGACAAAGATTATCTGGAAGAACGATGAATAGGGACTATGAACGAATGATGAACGATGAATAGGAACTATGAACGAACGATAAACGATCGAATGATCGAACGAACGAACGATCGGAATTTCGGCAGCATAACGGTAGGAAAAAGATTATTTGGACGAACGAACGGACGAACGATCGAACGATCGGACGAACGAACCAAGAACAGGGGACGAACGATCGAAGAACGATCGAACGATCCTTGTGCTAGTGTGTGCTTGTGTGGAACATGGAGTGGGTGTGTGTGTGGGGGGGGAGAGTTGCCATGAAATGGCTTGGGGTGGGATGGGAGGAGGCCCTTGCCCCTCTATTTATAGCCATGGTGGGGGGGATTAGGGGGAGGGATGAGAGGATTAGTGGGAGGGATGAGAGGATTAGTGGGAGGATGAGATGATTAGTGGGAGGTTAGCATGTATTTGTCTTGTATAAGTGAGATTTGCTTGTAGAGCTCACCGTATGACACTGGAGGCATACGTATACGTATGAGCATGAGGAAAGTTATGAAGAAAATATTTGTAGGGACTTGAAAAATGATTCTGAAGGTATTTCTCAAGAGGAAAATACCTGGAGATATATCGGTAGAATATTTGGGCAGTATTTCTGGAAAGAACTTGAAGGGGATTACTCGGGAAATATCTGGGCGGTATTTCTGGAAACAAATTGAGGGTGATCACTGGGGAAATATTTGTAGGATATTTGAGGAGGATTTTGGAGAGAATATAGACCACTATATTTTATTTGCTGATATCAACTCGCAAACAAACATTTTGAAATGAAATTTGAAATTCATTTTGAATTTAGAGGGAGTTTGAGAAAATTTCAAAATTTGAATTTTTGGGATGCTACATTGGCTGTGATCAGCCAAAAGGCAGCTCGGTCTGGGTGCACCGGACAGTGTCCGATGGTGCACCGGACAGTGTCCGGTGTGCCAGGACCAGTCCCGGTGAACTGCCGCTCTCGGGTTTCGACGGCGGCGTACGGCTACAAATCACCGGACTGTCCAGTGGTGCACCGGACTGTCCGGTGAGTTGTCTGCGGCGAAGTCGTCGCTCTCGGGAACCAAGTCAACAGCGTACGGCTAAAATTCACCGGACTGTCCGGTGAGGCACCGGACTGTCCGGTGAGCCAACGGTCGGGCGCGCCAACGGTCGGCCGCGCAATCCGCGCGTGACGCGTGGCCGAGCCAACGGTCGGATGGGGGCACCGGACTGTCCGGTGTGCACCGGACAGTGTCCGGTGCGCCAACGGCTCCAAATCTTCAACGGTCGGCTACGCCAGATTAGGAAAGCAATCCGCACCGGACAGTGTCCGGTGGTGCACCGGACTGTCCGGTGCGCCACCTGACAGAAGGCAGGATTTGCCTTCCTCGATTGCTTCCAACGGCTCCTAGCTGCCTTGGGGCTATAAAAGGGACCCCTAGGCGCATGGAGGAGTACACCAAGCATTCTTTGAGCATCCCTAAGCACCAAGACTCCATTTCCGCGCTTTTGATTCTTTGTGATAGCAACTAGAGCTCCATTTGACTAGAGAACTCTTCAAGTTGTGTTGCGAGCTCGAGTTGTGACTTGTGCGCGTGTTTGTGCTCTGATTTTGTGTCTTGTGTGTGTTGCTCATCCCATCCTTACTTCCATGCTTATTTGTGATCATCAAATTGTAAGGGCGAGAGGCTCCAAGTTGTGGAGATTCCTCGCAAACAGGATATAGTGAAAGTAAGAGAAACACCGTGGTATTCAAGTGGGTCTTTGGACCGCTTGAAAGGGGTTGAGTGCAACCCTCGTCCGTTGGGAGGCCACAACGTGGAGTAGGCAAGTGTTGGACTTGGCCAAACGACGGGATAAACCATTGTGCCTCTCTGTGTTGATCTCTTTGTGGTTACTGTGTTTCGCAAGAACTCCTCTCTAGCCACTTGGCTTTATTGCTCTAACACCTAATCAAGTTTGTGGCTTTAAGTTTCAAGTTTTTACAGGATCACCTATTCACCCCCCCTCTAGGTGCTCTCAATTGGTATCGAAGCCGTTCTCTTCAAGAAAGGGACTAATCGCCCGAAGGGATGGATCCTAAGGGAAAGGGGATGATGATCAACGACAAGGAGAAGGAGTCCTTCATCAATGAGCCAAAAGACGACAAGCCCACTGACTCGGGCTCAAGTCATAAGAAGAAGGACAGGAAGAAGAAGAGGCGTATCAAGAAGATCGTCTACTACGACGACAGCGATAAGTCTTCTTCTTCCCAAAAGGACGACGACGACGACTACGAGAAAAAGAAGATGGTTAACTCGAACTTTTCTTTTGATTACTCTCGTATTCCGCATAATTCAAATGCACATTTGCTTTCCATTCCTCTTGGTAAACCTCCACACTTTGATGGAGAGGACTACGGATTTTGGAGTCACAAAATGCGTAGTCACTTGTTCTCTCTTCATCCAAGTATATGGGAGATAGTAGAGAATGGAATGCATTTTGATAGTTCTGATAATCCCATGTTTATTAATGAACAAATTCACAAAAATGCACAAGCTACCACTGTTCTTTTAGCATCCTTGTGCAGGGAAGAGTACCATAAGGTGAGCGGCTTGGATAACGCCAAGCAGATTTGGGACACCCTCAGGATCTCGCATGAGGGAAATGACGTCACCATGCTCACCAAGATGGAGTTGGTGGAGGGCGAACTAGGAAGGTTCGCAATGATCAGGGGGGAGGAGCCAACCCAAACATATAACAGGCTCAAGACCCTGGTCAATAAAATAAGGAGCTATGGAAGCACGAGATGGACGGACCACGACGTCGTCCGCCTAATGCTAAGGTCTTTCACTGTCCTTGATCCACATCTTGTAAACTCTATTCGTGAAAATCCTAAGTACACCAAGATGTCGCTCGAGGAAATACTTGGGAAGTTCGTAAGCGGGCAAATGATGATCAAGGAGGCAAGATACGTTGATGAGGCGTTGAATGGCCCAATCCACGAGCCTCAAACCTTTGCTCTCAAAGCAACAAGTAGCAGGGAGGCGCTACCTAGCAAGGTGGCATAAGTTGAGGCGGCGGGGCTCAACGAGGAAGAAATGGCCCTCATCATCAAGCGCTTCAAGACGGCGCTAAAGGGTCGCAAGTAGCATCCCAAAAAGAACAAGACGAAGGGAAAGCGCTCCTGCTTCAAGTGTGGTAAGACTGGTCACTTTATTGCTAACTGTCTCAATAATGATAGTGACCAGGGACAAGAGAAAAGCGGAAAGAAGGAAAAGAAGAAGGCGTACAAGAAGGCTAAGGGCGAGGCACACCTTGGCAAAGAGTGGGACTCGGATTATTCTTCGTCCGACTCTGACAACGAGGGACTCGCCGCCACCGCCTTCGACAAATCGTCGCTCTTCCCCAACGAGCGCCACACTTGCCTAATGGCAAAGGAAAAGAAGGTAATCACTAGAGAAACTCCAAAGTACTCTACTAGTGATGAGGACTCTAGTGATGATGAAATTGATTACACTAGCTTGTTTAAGGGATTAGATAGAGCAAAGGTAGAAAAGATCAATGAATTGATTGATGCTCTAAACGAAAAGGATAGACTTCTAGAAAAGCAAGAGGATCTTTTATATGAAGAACATGATAAATTTGTAAATGTGCAAAAGTCTCTTGCTTTAGAAGTTAAAAGAAATGAAATGCTTTCATGTGAAATTTCTGCTTGTCATGGGACTATTTCTAGTTTAAAGAGCATTAATGATGATTTAAATGCTAAGCTAGAAGTTGCAAATAAATCTAGTTCTTGTATTGAGCATGTAGTAATTTGCACTAGGTGTAAGGATTTTAATGTTGATGCTTGCAATGAACATTTGATTTCCATTTCTAAATTAAATGATGAAGTAGCTAGTCTTAATGCCCAACTTGAGACTAGCAAAAATGATTTTGATAAACTAAAATTTGCAAGGGATGCCTACACTAGTGGTAGACACCCCTCTATTAAGGATGGGCTTGGCTTTCGAAGGGAAGCTAAGAACTTAACAAGTCATAAGGCTCCCATCTCCGCCAAGGAGAAAGGGAAGGCCCCTATGGCAAATAGTGTTCATAAAAATCATGCTTTCTTCTATCATGATAGGAAATATTCTAGAAATGTTCATTATGATAGGAGTTGTAATGCGTTTGACTCTCATGCCATGATTGCTTCAAGTTCAAGCTTTAATGGTAGATCTAGGAGGAATTTTGTGTCTCATGCTCCTAGGAAAGTGTTTAATGGATCTACCGCTATCTTTCATGCTTGCAATGCTAAATTTATTCTTTCATGTAAAAATAAAAAGGTGATTGCTAAAAGGTGGGAGCCAAATGCAAGGGAGACAAGACTTGCATTTGGGTCCCTAAGGCTATTGTAACTAACCTTGTAGGACCCAACAAGAGTTGGGTACCTAAAGCCCAAGCCTAATTTGCCTTGCAGGTTTATGCATCCGGGGGCTCAAGTTGGATTATCGACAGCGGATGCACAAATCACATGACGGGGGAGAAGAAGATGTTCACCTCCTACGTCAAGAACAAAGATTCCCAAGACTCAATCATATTCGGTGACGGGAATCAAGGCAAGGTTAAAGGACTAGGAAAAATAGCTATTTCTTCCGAGCATTCCATTTCTAATGTGTTTTTAGTAGAATCGCTCGGATATAACTTGTTGTCCGTTAGTCAATTATGTAACATGGGTTACAATTGCTTATTTACAAACGTAGATTTGTCTGTCTTTAGAAGAAGTGATGGTTCATTAGCCTTTAAGGGTGTACTAGATGGCAAACTCTATTTAGTTGATTTTTCAAAGGAGGAGGCCGGTTTAGATGCATGCTTAATTGCAAAGACTAGCATGGGCTGGCTGTGGCATCGCCGTCTAGCACATGTGGGGATGAAGAACCTTCACAAGCTTCTAAAGGGAGAACATGTGTTAGGTCTAACAAATGTAACTTTCGAAAAGGATAGACCTTGTGCAGCTTGTCAAGCAGGTAAACAAGTGGGAAGTGCTCATCACATCAAGAATGTGATGACTACATCAAGACCTCTGGAGCTATTGCATATGGACCTCTTCGGACCCGTCGCCTACCTTAGCATCGGGGGAAGTAAGTATGGTCTTGTTATTGTTGATGATTTTTCCCGCTTCACTTGGGTATTCTTTTTGCAGGATAAATCTGAAACCCAAGGGACCCTCAAGCGCTTCCTAAGGAGAGCTCAAAATGAATTTGAGCTCAAGGTGAAGAAGATAAGGAGCGACAACGGGTCCGAGTTCAAGAACCTGCAAGTGGAGGAGTTTCTTGAGGAGGAAGGAATCAAGCACGAGTTCTCCGCTCCCTACACACCACAGCAAAATGGTGTGGTAGAGAGGAAGAACAGGACGCTTACAGACATGGCGAGGACGATGCTTGGAGAATTCAAGACACCCGAGCGGTTTTGGTCGGAAGCTGTGAACACGGCTTGCCACGCCATAAACCGGGTCTACCTTCATCGCCTCCTCAAGAAGACGTCATACGAGATACTAACCGGTAACAAACCCAACGTTTCGTATTTTCGAGTTTTTGGGAGTAAATGCTACATTCTGGTGAAGAAAGGTAGAAATTTAAAATTTGCTCCCAAAGCTGTAGAAGGGTTTTTGTTAGGTTATGACTCAAATACAAAGGCGTATAGAGTCTTCAACAAATCATCGGGTTTGGTTGAAGTCTCTAGCGACATTGTATTTGATGAGACTAATGGCTCTCTAAGAGAGCAAGTTGATCTTGATGATGTAGATGAGGATTGTCACACCCGGTTTTGGAAGGCAAACCGAATGCGGACTATGTACGTGCCAGGATCAGAACTCACGTACACAGTGATTACATAAATGAACATCATCGCACAATGCTCGAATAATAACATAAAAGAGTAATAACCGGTTACATCACAGAGTCTTAGACATCCACATAGTCATCAACTTAACAGTTACATCAAAGTGCTAACGAAACGCAGTAAAGATAAGGCCTTCACAGGCAGCTGACTGGGGGTTGCCGCCAACCCACACCTAGAATTCGTCGTAGTCTTGGAACTCCTGGAAGTCTCCTTCCACGACTTCGTCTTCTCCGGAGCAGTGGTTACAATGCGGACAACCTGGTGTTTTGTGGTAAAGCAAGGATGAGTACACATCAACGTACTCAGCAAATGTCCCGTTTGGCTGAAGTGGACTAGCTTTATGTGGGGTTAGGCTCCAGCAGTTGCTTTTAGTTAGTCAGGTATTTACCATTAGTAGAAGCCAGATTTTTATCATTAACCAACCCATGAACCATTTCCTCATCGAGGAACAACATCATCATATTCGAACCAAAATCATAACATAATCCTTGTATCTCGAACCATTTGTATCTCTAATCAAAGAGGATCCCAAGGCTGCTCTTAACCGTGAGCACGGCTGATATATCAGTTTCACTACCCTCTGCAGAGGTCGCACACTTTACCCATGAGCCGTGATTCCCGTTCTGCCCGGGGAGAGCTAATCCCCATTGACCACTACCTAGGTGGTCCGGCAGGGTCTCACTACGTAGCTGTTACAAAGATTCCCTAGAGATCATAGCTACCCGTTAGGTTTCTCCAGTTTGATAAACACAGTACTCCTCCCCGCCGGAGAGTGACTAACAAAAGCAAAACGAAAGAACCTCGGCACTCAGCCTCGGCAGAGCAAGCACTGTGCCTGGACCCCATTGACGGCACGACGGCGAAGCAACTACACCTCTAGTTCCTCTGATTATTTAGCTAGGGGTGCCCCATTTCACCCTCATGGTTGCACTGTTATCCCGGGTGGTCTCTCAACGAGCAGGTCCTTACGGAGAGGTACTCAGGAGACAGCCTGAGCCCCCTAGAGTATCACAAGATCATCAACACCATCAGGATAACAGTATCATAAATATTCACATCATGTTCATTGATTACGTTAAGGCAGTAGCAGGATGCTAACCATATAACCCAAAAGGTAATCAAGGATAAAGTAAAGTGTAAAGCTAGTCAATCCTTAGGTTTCAAGTAAGTAATGCGGGGTAGTAAGTTATAAATGAATAGGACATAATGGGTCAGAGGACACTTGCCTTCACCAAACTGTTGCTCAGGGACTTCCTCTGCAACTTCCTCGGGAAACACAGACTGCTCGTTGTCTACGTAAAGTAATCATTCACACTATGCACTTGGGGAAATAACAAATAAAAACAATATACCAAACACATGCAGCAGAGGGTGGTCACAAATTCATTACAGAAAAGGAATAGGCACTCTGGTGTTTCCTAGGTCTGGGGTAGAGGACTATACAAAATGAGTCATTATCCACTACTCAGGTTTAAGTCAGTGGTGGAATTAAATAATTATCTGGTTTAAGTTCCTAAACTTAAGGGTTTGAGTCCATAAACTTAAGTGCTCCAACTTTTATTAAAGTCTACTACCTTTTATTTATCCCAAAATAGAGTTCCAATAACCTTAATCCTATCCTAAAGATTAACCATTAATTGGAACATGGAAACAGCAGGAAAACAGTGCATAATCAGATAGATAATAATTTTATGAACATTTTGCAATTTGAAGCACCTAATTTGGAGTTCATATGGCAAAGTTATGAATTTTACAAGTTTAGGGGTTAAAAATATGCCCTAGGGACCTATTTTGAATTAAGTAAAAGGGCTGAGGACTTAACTGCGAGAAACCAGGGACGGCGGGCGCAAAATCCGGAAAACCGGGGGGTTCTTTAAGAAAAAGCGCGGGCGAAGGGGTATCGGGCGCTTACAGCCGTTAGATCTCAGATCAACGGCCAGGATTAGATCCTGCGGCGGGCGCGCGGGCGCGCGGCGGCTCGGGGTGGCTGACAGGCGGGGCCGGGCGGACAGCGCGAGCGCGGGCGACTGGCAAGCGGGACCGGGCGGGCAGAGCGCGCGGGCGAGCTGACAGGCGGGGCCGGGCGGACAGCGCGAGCGCGGGCGACTGGCAAGTGGGGCCTAACGGGCAGAGAGACGGGGTGAGGGGGCAGTGGACCTGGGCCGCTGGATCTCCGGCGGACGGCCATGATTAGGTCCGGGCGGGTTGAATCAGGGCCGCCCGATCTGGGTTGAACGGCGGAGATCGGATGGGCGGCCTGGGTCTTCCCTACGGCTAGCTGGGGCGGCAGCGCTCGTCCCCGCGGCGGAGGGCTCGCCGGAGACGAGGGGCGCGGGCGATCGGCGGGACTCTGGGGTGACCTGGGTGGTCGGGGAGGTCGGGGAGGGCGCGGGGAGTTCTCCGGTAGGGTCTGGGTCGGGGCAGAGGCACCGGAGGGGGGCGATTCACGGCGGGGCGGCTCGGCGGCGGGATTACTCTACTCCGGCGAGGAATTACACACGGCAGAGAGCAAAACAAGGGGCGATAGGGGCGGGAGAGGTCCCTTACCTCAAGGCGGGCTCCAGGGACTCCTCGGCGACGACGGAGACGCGACGGTGGCCCGGGTCGACGGCGGCGGCGGCACGGCGGACGACGGGTGAGCGCGGGCAGAGAGAAATAGGGAGGGGGAGAGGGAATTGGGGCGCGTTCCGGGTTGCGGACGTCGGGGTGGAGCTCACCGGGGCTAAGGGCGCGGCGGAGCTCCAACGGCGACGGGGAACCGAGCTCGGGACGGCGGGGTTATGGCGGCGGCGCTCTGCGTGCGCGCAGCGAGAGGGAAAGAGGGTCTACTGGAGCGCAAATGGGGGAGAGGGTGAGGGCGAGTGGGGCTCGGGGCTCAAGTGGCCGAGGGCGAGGTGGGGCGAGCTCCCCACGCACGACGTGGGCGCGAGGAAAGCGGGCGCGCGCGGCTCGGCGGCGGTTACGCGAGAACGGCGAAGCTGACAGCCGGGACCCGCGACGCAGAGAGAGAGAAGAAGTCGGGCGCGAGCGCGAGGAAAGCGGGGCTGACCGGGAGGGCCCACGGGCAGAGAGAGCGAGGGAGATGGCGCACGCGCGGGCGGGGGCGCCGACAGGTGGGACCGGGCAACCAGAGAGAGCGAGGGAGCGAGCGCGGAGACGGCGGCCGCGCCGACAGGCGGGCCCGCTCGCGCAGAGAGAGAAGGGGCGGGAGGGAGAGCGCGCGCGCGGGTTGGGCCTGGTGGGCCGAAAGGCCGAGCAGGCTGAGGTAACGGGCTTCTTCCCTTTTTCTTTTTATTTTGTAATTTCCTTTCTCTTTTCTTTTTATTTTCTCCATTTGATTCAAATTCAAATGTGCCACAAATTCAAATTAGACCTTTTGAGAATTATGCACCAAACAAAAGTGAAATCTAGGGTTCAACATGATGCAACAATTCATAGTCCCTTAGGGTTTAACCTATCACACTGCTATTACAAATAAAATAAGCATTTCTCTCCTATAGAAATGAGAAAGAAAAGATTGGGGAAGGGTGAGAAAAGAAAAGTAACACCTGAATTTGTGAATATGAGCAAAGAAATTTTATACCCCCAAATTCAGGGTGTTACAAACCTATCCCCCTTAAAAGAATCTCGCCCTCGAGATTCAGGGTTGGTCAGCAAAGAGTTCAGGGTATTTGGCTTTCAGATCATCTTCTCGTTCCCAAGTTGCTTCTTCCTCCGAGTGGTGACCCCATCTGACTTTGCACATTCTGATGGTATTCCTCCGGGTGACTCTGTCTGCAAACTCCAGAATCTGCGTTGGCTTCTCTATGTATGTCAGATCCTCCTGGACTTCCAAACCCTCCACTGGCAACTGTTCTTCTGGTACTCGCAGACACTTCTTCAATTGTGACACGTGGAACACATTGTGCACTGCTGACAAACTTTCTGGTAGGTTGAGTTGGTAAGCCACTTCTCCACGCTTTGCTTGAATCTGATATGGTCCAACGTACCGGGGTGCTAACTTGCCTTTAACTCCGAACCTTCTGACTCCCCTGATAGGTGACACCTTCAGATAGACGAAATCCCCCACTTCGAAGCTCAGTTCTCTTCTCCTTCGGTCCGCATAGCTTCGCTGCCTTGATTGTGCTATCTTCAGATTCTCCCGAACCATTTTGATATTCTCTTCGGCTTCAAGCAAAATGTCGGGGCCAAACACCTGTCTCTCTCCAGGCTGGTCCCAATGCAGAGGAGTCCTACAACTCCGTCCATAGAGTGCCTGAAACGGTGACATCTTCAAGCTAGCCTGATAGCTATTGTTATAGGAGAATTCTGCATAAGGTAACCTTTTGTCCCATCCTGACTTGTCTTGCAACGCACAGGCTCTCAGCATATCTTCTAGGATCTGATTAGTTCTTTCAGTCTGACCGTCTGTCTGCGGGTGATAAGCTGAGCTGAAGTTCAAATGGGTGCCCAAGGCTTCTTGTAGCTGCTGCCAAAAATGAGAGGTGAACTGCGTTCCTCGATCTGACACTATCTTCTTCGGCACACCATGGAGGCAAACTATCCGTGACATGTATAACTCAGCTAACGTTGCTCCGGTATATGTGGTCTTCACAGGTATGAAATGGGCCACCTTTGTTAAGCGGTCCACAACCACCCAGATGGAATCATAACCGGCCCGGGTACGAGGTAGGCCAACTATAAAATCCATCCCGATCTCATCCCACTTCCACTGAGGAATCCGCAATGGCTGCAACAATCCGGCGGGCCTTTGATGCTCTGCTTTGGTTCTCTGACAGCTATCACAGATGGCAACATATTCTGCGATCCCTCTTTTCATGCCATACCACCAAAACCTCCTTTTTAAATCCTGATACATCTTTTCACTTCCCGGGTGTATGGAGTAGGCTGTCTCATGAGCTTCCTTTAGGATCAGCTCCCGAATAGGTTTGAGGTCGGGGACACACAATCGGTCCTTGAACCATATTACCCCCTCTTCATCCTCTCGAAAGTCTTTGCCTCTTCCTTCCAAGATTAGCTGCCGGATTTTGTTGATGCTTTCATCATCCTTCTGCCCTTCTTTGATCTCCCGCTCTAGGGTGGGCTCTAATTCC
Organism: Zea luxurians; assembly: GCA_029449295.1. Taxonomy (NCBI): domain Eukaryota; kingdom Viridiplantae; phylum Streptophyta; class Magnoliopsida; order Poales; family Poaceae; genus Zea; species Zea luxurians. Next base: position 69,338,996 of record JAOPSE010000016.1, on the reverse strand, counting down.
ACTGTTACTCCTTGCGTACTGTTCAAAAAACCAAGGCTCAATCTATCGAACTCCTTGGCTAACTCACATGGCATTGGGTACATGGCCAACATATTGACTTGACTCTTCCTGCTCAAAGCATCTGCAACTACATTGGCTTTGCCCGGATGGTAATGTATCTCCAACTCATAGTCTTTGATCAATTCCAACCATCTTCGCTGCCTCATGTTTAACTCTGACTGGGTGAATATGTACTTCAGACTTTTATGATCTGTGTAGATGTCGCACTTCTGTCCATACAAGTAATGTCTCCAGGTCTTCAAAGCATGAACTACTGCTGCCAACTCCAGATCATGTGTGGGATAATTCTTCTCATGGATCTTCAGCTGCCGAGATGAATATGCTACAACTCTTCCTTCTTGCATTAGCACGCATCCCAATCCAGTGTAAGAAGCATCGCAATACACTGAGAATGGCTTGTGAACATCAGGCAGAACTAACACAGGTGCTGTGGTCAATCTATTTTTCAGTTCTTCAAATGCTTCCTGACACTTTTGGGTCCACTTGAACTCAACTTTCTTCGCTAGTAGCGCTGTCATTGGTCTTGCAATCTTTGAGAAGCCTTCGATGAAACGCCTGTAATACCCAGCCATTCCAATGAAACTCTTGATCCCACGAACATCCTTTGGTGCTTTCCAGTTTAGGATATCTGCTACTTTCTTTGGATCCACTGCCAACCCATCTCGATTTATGATGTGACCCAGAAACAAGACCTCATGAATCCAGAACTCGCATTTGCTCAGCTTGGCATACAACTGATGCTCTCGAAGTCTTTGCAATGCCATCTTCAAATGCTCTACATGATCTTCCTCACTTTGAGAGTATATGAGAATATCATCGATAAACACTACCACAAACTTGTCCAGATAATCCATGAACACACTGTTCATCAGGTACATAAAGAAAGCTGGCGCATTTGTCAAACCAAAGGACATAACTGTGAATTCATATAACCCGTACTTGGTGATGAATGCCGTCTTCGGTATGTCCGAGGGTCGGATTCTGAGTTGATGGTAACCTGATCTCAGATCTATCTTCGAGAATACGTTGGCACCTCTGAGCTGGTCAAACAAATCTTCTATCCTTGGCAGGGGGTACTTGTTCTTGACAGTGACTTCATTCAAGGCTCTGTAGTCTATGCACATCCTTTTGGTACCATCTTTCTTCTCTACAAACAACACCGGAGCGGCCCAAGGCGAGGTACTTGGTCTGATGTAACCCTTCTCTAACATCTCGTCTATCTGCTTCTTGAGTTCTACCAATTCTGGTCCAGACACTCGGTAGGCTCTTTTGGAAATGGGGGCGGTACCAGGGATAAGCTCTATGGCAAACTCAACTTTTCTCTCGGGTGGCATGCCCGTTAGCTCCTCGGGAAATACGTCCGGAAAGTCCGACACAACCTTGATAGTCTCGAGCGGGTTGGGTTCCTTACTATCAACTGAGATCTGGTGACAGACACCCTCCGCTGATTTAGGCATCCTTAGCTCGGCCACTACCTCTTCTCCTGACGGGGACTTTAATGTTACGGTCCTCTTGTCACAGCTAATATTCGCTTCATACTTCATTAACCAATTCATCCCTAGGATGACGTCTATCCCAGGGGTGTCTATTACTATTAAGTCGCTGGGGAACCCTATCCCCCTTATTTCCACCCTTATATTTGAGCATATTTTATCTGTTCGCACCTTGCCACCAACTGAGTTAATCCTCATGGGCGGCATCATTGCCTCTACTGAGATGTTATGCAATTCTACCCAGGTTGCAGTGACAAATGAATGAGTTGCACCAGTATCAAATAGCACTTTCGTGGGATGAGATTCGACTGAAAACATACCTACTGCCACATCTGGTGCATCCTGGATCGCTTCGGCCTCCAAGTGGTTCACCTTTCCACGGTTGTACGCTTGGTTACGATTGCCTGTCGTTGGCTGCAGTACACCTTGCCTTGTTGGAGCATTGGGGTTGGTCTGCTGCTGCGCCATCTTCTTTGGGCACTGCATCGCCCAGTGGCCTTGCTCTCCGCAGTGGAAACATCCTCTGCCTCCTCCTTGTGCTGGGGCTGCCTGGTTGCTCTGGTTTGCTGCTGAGGCAGGAAGGCGAGGTGCCTGGTTGTTCTGCTTCTGATACTGATTACCTCCCTGCTGGCTGTTCTGACGATACTGCTGCTGCTGTTGGGGGTACTGCCTCTGGAACTGCTGCTGATGCGGACGCTGATTCTGATTTTGATATCCCTGTGGGTGACCCGGCCTGTCTTGCTGAGATGAACTGCCTGAGAAACGTGGACGGCTGATGCCTCCGGTCTGGGGTCCACTCATCTTACGCTTCCGATCCTCCATATCCTTGCGCTTCTTCTCAGTCATAACTGCCCTATCGATCAGGTGCTGGAAGGTGGGGAAGGTGTGATTCATCAGCTGGTAATGCAGGGGATCCACTAAACCCCTCATGAACCTGTACTGCCTTTTAGCATCAGTGTTGACATCCTCAGGTGCATACCGAGATAGCTGCAGAAACTTGTCTCTGTATTCACTAACAGACAGGGGTCCCTGCTTCAGAGCCAGAAACTCTTCCTTCTTCACGATCATCAGTCCCTCCGGCACATGGTATCTGCGGAAACTCTCACTGAATTCCTCCCAGGTGATGGCTTCGGGGTCAGCATGTGTGGCGAGGTAGGACTCCCACCAGGACTGGGCTGCTCCCCTTAGCTGACGGGGACCATACAGAACCTTCTCCCTGTCGTTGCATTGAGCGGTGCGCAGTTCTCTTTCCACTGCGCGCAGCCAGTCTTCTGCATCCATGGGGTCGGCAGAATGGGCGAAGGTAGGAGGATGCCCTCTCATGAACTCACCACGCTTATCTCGTGGCATCTGGGGCATCTGCACTTGCAATTGGGGTTGAGGTTGCTGTTGAGCCTGCTGCATGGCTGCCAGAGTCTGCCCAATGGCCTGCACTGCCTGAGTCTGCATCAAGAACATCTGCTCCACTGTCATCGGGGGTGGCGGGGGAGGCTGCCTCTGGTGCTCCTCCTGCTGGTCATGCTGCTCCTGCTGAGCACGCCTGTTGCATCGGCGCCTGTTGTCAGACATCTGTGGAAGACATTCATACATCAGCATTGATCTTACAATCCTTCAGCATAAGAAAAGGGAATACAGAATTCTTCAGGACACTGAGTGAACAAGGAGCTTCACTGATCCTCATAATGATTCAACACAGCTTCTCAGATAAGAAGGAAAGTAGAAGTAAATGGCTTCCCAACTAAATAACTGACTTTATTAACATTATAGCTAGGCCAAACTGTAGGAGAAACCCACAGGTTGGCAACAGTCATTACAAAGATTCGAATTCAGCACAAGCTCATCATAACAAGCATGAAAGCAACTGATAAGCAAACTAAACTAAATGGAAGCAACTGATAAGCAAACTAAACTTACTAGCTAAGACTGAGACATCTGACTTAAGAATTATTACAAAATTCGACGCTAACGATCTAAGGATCCAAATCTATCCTGGTCTTACAGACAGGGGAACCATAAGTGTGATGACCACGCGGCGGCGAGCGGTATGGGTGCTGAGTCCCAACAGGAGCGGGAGAACCACCCTCCTGGTGATGGCGCTCTGCCAGCTCAGCACGCAACTCCGCAATCTCCGTTCGAGCCCTGCTCAGCTCGTCCAGAGAGTGGTCCAGCTCAGTGTTAAGCACTGCGACTAGGTTGACTGTGCTGCTCAACCTAGGGTTAGCCTCACCAACAGGGGAGACAACCACACTCTCTGTGCTGCCAGTAGGGCGGCGGGGGTAGTACCGAAGGTTAAGACCGTCGGCCACGCCACCGAACAAAGAACAGTACTGGGAGAGTGCACGTCGTGCTGCATCCTGCATAGCCGCCTCTGCAGTGTCCCTCTCGGAGATGGAATAGTGCTCCGAAACGGCCTCCGCACCCCGGAGGTCATCCTCCGGACGGCGAACTAGGCAGGTAGCCTCCCAGCGGTCCGGGTACCTCCCGCGACTGTGCTGGTAGACTACACAACGATACTCGATCGACCAGGTGTGCCGGTCGAAAGCCTGGCGCAGCAAGGTGTCGAGTGCGTCGTGGAAGTGACAACCGCGAGCGGCGTCACGGGTGATGGGTCGGGCGACCCATCCTTCCGCCTCCTGCGGCTCAGAAGACTCCGTGCTGTGGTCTGAGTCGTCGTCGTCGGGGTCTCCTCCAGGTCCTCCTCCAGTAGCTCCTCCAACAGCCGGGACGTCCCGCGGTGGTGCAAGGGGCGCCTCCAGCTGGGCAACAGAGGAACGGGGCCTCACGGACTCCACCTCATGCTGGGATGAGGAGGAAGAGCCCTGCTGCTCTCTGTGCTGGCGTCGGCGTTCCTGCTCCTCACGCAGGCGGTGGTGCAGCCTCTCCAGGTGACTCGACTGACCGGACATGGTGCGGTGCAGGGGACGCTCCGCAAGTCGAGACGGCAGGAAAGGAATCACCGACTTACGTGCAGTGTGTCTAAGACGAGCCATCTACAAAAGACACCGTAAGCATAAGAGTAAGAGCAGAACTAATATGACAAGTGAATAAACCATAGACAGAATAAGATAAAAAATTTTAACAAGGTATAATATAGTATATATATATATATATGTAGTGAAACATAGGGTTGGTCGAGATGACCGACTTTTGAAGTAACATCAGAGGTCAAGGTGAGAGAGAAGGTCAATAGTCCTTAGTACGACCAGTGCTACTCTAGGTCAGCGGTCCTACAGTCAGCACGGCTTTGATACCACTTATGTCACACCCGGTTTTGGAAGGCAAACCGAATGCGGACTATGTACGTGCCAGGATCAGAACTCACGTACACAGTGATTACATAAATGAACATCATCGCACAATGCTCGAATAATAACATAAAAGAGTAATAACCGGTTACATCACAGAGTCTTAGACATCCACATAGTCATCAACTTAACAGTTACATCAAAGTGCTAACGAAACGCAGTAAAGATAAGGCCTTCACAGGCAGCTGACTGGGGGTTGCCGCCAACCCACACCTAGAATTCGTCGTAGTCTTGGAACTCCTGGAAGTCTCCTTCCACGACTTCGTCTTCTCCGGAGCAGTGGTTACAATGCGGACAACCTGGTGTTTTGTGGTAAAGCAAGGATGAGTACACATCAACGTACTCAGCAAATGTCCCGTTTGGCTGAAGTGGACTAGCTTTATGTGGGGTTAGGCTCCAGCAGTTGCTTTTAGTTAGTCAGGTATTTACCATTAGTAGAAGCCAGATTTTTATCATTAACCAACCCATGAACCATTTCCTCATCGAGGAACAACATCATCATATTCGAACCAAAATCATAACATAATCCTTGTATCTCGAACCATTTGTATCTCTAATCAAAGAGGATCCCAAGGCTGCTCTTAACCGTGAGCACGGCTGATATATCAGTTTCACTACCCTCTGCAGAGGTCGCACACTTTACCCATGAGCCGTGATTCCCGTTCTGCCCGGGGAGAGCTAATCCCCATTGACCACTACCTAGGTGGTCCGGCAGGGTCTCACTACGTAGCTGTTACAAAGATTCCCTAGAGATCATAGCTACCCGTTAGGTTTCTCCAGTTTGATAAACACAGTACTCCTCCCCGCCGGAGAGTGACTAACAAAAGCAAAACGAAAGAACCTCGGCACTCAGCCTCGGCAGAGCAAGCACTGTGCCTGGACCCCATTGACGGCACGACGGCGAAGCAACTACACCTCTAGTTCCTCTGATTATTTAGCTAGGGGTGCCCCATTTCACCCTCATGGTTGCACTGTTATCCCGGGTGGTCTCTCAACGAGCAGGTCCTTACGGAGAGGTACTCAGGAGACAGCCTGAGCCCCCTAGAGTATCACAAGATCATCAACACCATCAGGATAACAGTATCATAAATATTCACATCATGTTCATTGATTACGTTAAGGCAGTAGCAGGATGCTAACCATATAACCCAAAAGGTAATCAAGGATAAAGTAAAGTGTAAAGCTAGTCAATCCTTAGGTTTCAAGTAAGTAATGCGGGGTAGTAAGTTATAAATGAATAGGACATAATGGGTCAGAGGACACTTGCCTTCACCAAACTGTTGCTCAGGGACTTCCTCTGCAACTTCCTCGGGAAACACAGACTGCTCGTTGTCTACGTAAAGTAATCATTCACACTATGCACTTGGGGAAATAACAAATAAAAACAATATACCAAACACATGCAGCAGAGGGTGGTCACAAATTCATTACAGAAAAGGAATAGGCACTCTGGTGTCTCCTAGGTCTGGGATAGAGGACTATACAAAATGAGTCATTATCCACTACTCAGGTTTAAGTCAGTGGTGGAATTAAATAATTATCTGGTTTAAGTTCCTAAACTTAAGGGTTTGAGTCCATAAACTTAAGTGCTCCAACTTTTATTAAAGTCTACTACCTTTTATTTATCCCAAAATAGAGTTCCAATAACCTTAATCCTATCCTAAAGATTAACCATTAATTGGAACATGGAAACAGCAGGAAAACAGTGCATAATCAGATAGATAATAATTTTATGAACATTTTGCAATTTGAAGCACCTAATTTGGAGTTCATATGGCAAAGTTATGAATTTTACAAGTTTAGGGGTTAAAAATATGCCCTAGGGACCTATTTTGAATTAAGTAAAAGGGCTGAGGACTTAACTGCGAGAAACCAGGGACGGCGGGCGCAAAATCCGGAAAACCGGGGGGTTCTTTAAGAAAAAGCGCGGGCGAAGGGGTATCGGGCGCTTACAGCCGTTAGATCTCAGATCAACGGCCAGGATTAGATCCTGCGGCGGGCGCGCGGGCGCGCGGCGGCTCGGGGTGGCTGACAGGCGGGGCCGGGCGGACAGCGCGAGCGCGGGCGACTGGCAAGCGGGACCGGGCAGGCAGAGCGCGCGGGCGAGCTGACAGGCGGGGCCGGGCGGACAGCGCGAGCGCGGGCGACTGGCAAGTGGGGCCTAACGGGCAGAGAGACGGGGTGAGGGGGCAGTGGACCTGGGCCGCTGGATCTCCGGCGGACGGCCATGATTAGGTCCGGGCGGGTTGAATCAGGGCCGCCCGATCTGGGTTGAACGGCGGAGATCGGATGGGCGGCCTGGGTCTTCCCTACGGCTAGCTGGGGCGGCAGCGCTCGTCTCCGCGGCGGAGGGCTCGCCGGAGACGAGGGGCGCGGGCGATCGGCGGGACTCTGGGGTGACCTGGGTGGTCGGGGAGGTCGGGGAGGGCGCGGGGAGTTCTCCGGTAGGGTCTGGGTCGGGGCAGAGGCACCGGAGGGGGGCGATTCACGGCGGGGCGGCTCGGCGGCGGGATTACTCTACTCCGGCGAGGAATTACACACGGCAGAGAGCAAAACAAGGGGCGATAGGGGCGGGAGAGGTCCCTTACCTCAAGGCGGGCTCCAGGGACTCCTCGGCGACGACGGAGACGCGACGGTGGCCCGGGTCGACGGCGGCGGCGGCACGGCGGACGACGGGTGAGCGCGGGCAGAGAGAAATAGGGAGGGGGAGAGGGAATTGGGGCGCGTTCCGGGTTGCGGACGTCGGGGTGGAGCTCACCGGGGCTAAGGGCGCGGCGGAGCTCCAACGGCGACGGGGAACCGAGCTCGGGACGGCGGGGTTATGGCGGCGGCGCTCTGCGTGCGCGCAGCGAGAGGGAAAGAGGGTCTACTGGAGCGCAAATGGGGGAGAGGGTGAGGGCGAGTGGGGCTCGGGGCTCAAGTGGCCGAGGGCGAGGTGGGCGAGCTCCCCACGCACGACGTGGGCGCGAGGAAAGCGGGCGCGCGCGGCTCGGCGGCGGTTACGCGAGAACGGCGAAGCTGACAGCCGGGACCCGCGACGCAGAGAGAGAGAAGAAGTCGGGCGCGAGCGCGAGGAAAGCGGGGCTGACCGGGAGGGCCCACGGGCAGAGAGAGCGAGGGAGATGGCGCACGCGCGGGCGGGGGCGCCGACAGGTGGGACCGGGCAACCAGAGAGAGCGAGGGAGCGAGCGCGGAGACGGCGGCCGCGCCGACAGGCGGGCCCGCTCGCGCAGAGAGAGAAGGGGCGGGAGGGAGAGCGCGCGCGCGGGTTGGGCCTGGTGGGCCGAAAGGCCGAGCAGGCTGAGGTAACGGGCTTCTTCCCTTTTTCTTTTTATTTTGTAATTTCCTTTCTCTTTTCTTTTTATTTTCTCCATTTGATTCAAATTCAAATGTGCCACAAATTCAAATTAGACCTTTTGAGAATTATGCACCAAACAAAAGTGAAATCTAGGGTTCAACATGATGCAACAATTCATAGTCCCTTAGGGTTTAACCTATCACACTGCTATTACAAATAAAATAAGCATTTCTCTCCTATAGAAATGAGAAAGAAAAGATTGGGGAAGGGTGAGAAAAGAAAAGTAACACCTGAATTTGTGAATATGAGCAAAGAAATTTTATACCCCCAAATTCAGGGTGTTACAAGGATGATGTTCCAACGGACGCGATTCGTACCATGGCGATTGAAGACGTGCGACCACAGGAACACGAGGAGCAAGATCAACCTTCTTCCTCAACGACGGTGTACCCCCCAACTCAAGATGACAAACAGGTCCCTCAAGAAGAGGCGTGTGATCAAGGGGGAGCACAAGATGTCCAAGTTGAAGAGGAAGAAGCACCACAAGCCCCTCCAACTCAAGTTCGAGCGATGATTCAAAGGAATCATCCCGTCGACCAGATTTTGGGTGATATTAGCAAGGGAGTAACTACTCGCTCTAGATTAGCTAATTTTTGTGAGCATTACTCTTTTGTCTCTTCTATTGAGCCTTTCAGGGTAGAAGAGGCCTTGCTAGATCCGGACTGGGTGTTGGCCATGCTGGAAGAGCTCAACAACTTCAAGCGAAATGAAGTTTGGACACTGGTGCTGCGTCCCAAGCAAAATGTTGTGGGAACCAAGTGGGTGTTCCACAACAAACAGGACGAACACAGGGTGGTGACAAGGAATAAAGCCCGACTTGTGGCAAAAGGTTATGCCCAAGTCGCAGGTTTGGACTTTGAGGAGACTTTCACTCCTGTGGCTAGGCTAGAGTCGATTCGTATTTTGTTAGCCTATGCTGCTCACCATTCTTTCAGGTTGTTCCAAATGGACGTGAAGAGCGCTTTCCTCAATGGGCCAATCAAGGAGGAGGTGTACGTGGAGCAACCCCCTGGCTTTGAGGATGAATGGTACCCCGACCATGTGTGTAAGCTCTCTAAGGCGCTCTATGGACTTATGCAAGCCCCAAGAGCATGGTATGAATGCCTTAGAGACTTTTTAATTGCTAATGCTTTCAAGGTTGGGAAAGCCGATCCAACTCTTTTCACTAAGACTTGTGACGGTGGTCTATTTGTGTGCCAAATTTATGTCGATGACATAATATTTGGTTCTACTAACCAAAAGTCTTGTGAAGAGTTTAGCAGGGTGATGACTCAAAAATTCGAGATGTCGATGATGGGCGAGTTGAACTACTTCCTAGGGTTCCAAGTGAAGCAACTCAAGGACGGCACCTTCATCTCTCAAACAAAGTATACGCAAGACTTGAGCAAGTATACTTTGTTTGAGCAAGACTTAGGATTTTCACGAATAGAGTTTACAAGATGTGGATCAAGGACAGTGAAAGACCTTAGCATTAGGTGGACGACGTCGTGGTCCGTCCATCTCGTGCTTCCATAGCTCCTTATTTTATTGACCAGGGTCTTGAGCCTGTTATATGTTTGGGTTGGCTCCTCCCCCCTGATCATTGCGAACCTTCCTAGTTCGCCCTCCACCAACTCCATCTTGGTGAGCATGGTGACGTCATTTCCCTCATGCGAGATCCTGAGGGTGTCCCAAATCTGCTTGGCGTTATCCAAGCCGCTCACCTTATGGTACTCTTCCCTACACAAGGATGCTAAAAGAACAGTGGTAGCTTGTGCATTTTTGTGAATTTGTTCATTAATAAACATGGGATTATCAGAACTATCAAAATGCATTCCGTTCTCTACTATCTCCCATATACTTGGATGAAGAGAGAACAAGTGACTACGCATTTTGTGGCTCCAAAACCTGTAGTTCTCTCCATCAAAGTGTGGAGGTTTACCAAGAGGAATGGAAAGCAAATGTGCATTTGAATTATGCGGAATACGAGAGTAATCAAAAGAAAAGTTCGAGTTAACCGTCTTCTTTTTCTCGTAGTCGTCGTCGTCCTTTTGGGAAGAAGAAGACTCGTCGCTGTCGTCGTAGTAGACGATCTTCTTGATACGCCTCTTCTTCTTCCCGTCCTTCTTCTTATGACTTGAGCCCGAGTCAGTGGGCTTGTCGTCTTTTAGCTCATTGATGAAGGACTCATTCTCCTTGTCGTTGATCACCATCCCCTTTCCCTTAGGATCCATCCCTTCGGGCGGTTAGTCCCTTTCTTGAAGAGAACGACTCCGATACCAATTGAGAGCACCTAGAGGGGGGTGAATAGCTGATCCTGTAAAAACTTGAAACTTAAAGCCACAAACTTGATTAGGTGTTAGAGTAATAAATCCAAGTGGCTAGAGAGGAGTTCTTGCGAAACACAGTAACCACAAAGAGATCAACACAGAGAGGCACAGTGGTTTATCCCGTGGTTCGGCCAAGTCCAACACTTGCCTACTCCACGTTGTGGCGTCCCAACGGACAAGGGTTGCACTCAACCCCTTTCAAGCGGTCCAAAGACCCACTTGAATACCACGGTGTTTCTCTTCCTTTCACTATATCCCGTTTGCGAGGAATCTCCACAACTTGGAGCCTCTCGCCCTTACAATTTGATGATCACAAATAAGCACGGAAGTAAGGATGGGATGAGCAACACACATAAGACACAAAATCAGAGCACAAACACGCGCACAAGTCACAACTCGAGCTCACAACACAACTCGAAGAGTTCTCTAGTCAAATGGAGCTCTAGTTGCTATCACAAAGAATCAAAAGCGTGGAAATGGAGTCTTGGTGCTTAGGGATGCTCAAAGAATGCTTGGTGTACTCCTCCATGCGCCTAGGGGTCCCTTTTATAGCCCCAAGGCAGCTAGGAGCCGTTGGAAGCAATCCAGGAAGGCAAATCTTGCCTTCTGTCGGGTGGCGCACCGGACAGTCCGGTGCACCACACCGGACACTGTCCGGTGCGGATTGCTTTTCTAATCTGGCGTAGCCGACCGTTGAAGATTTGGAGTCGTTGGTGCACCGGACACTGTCCGGTGCCCCCATCCGACCGTTGGCTCGGCCACGCATCACGCGCGGATTGCGAGGCCGACCGTTGGCACGCCCGACCGTTGGCTCACCGGACAGTCCGGTGCCTCACCGGACAGTCCGGTGAATTTTAGCCGTACGCTGTTGACTTGGTTCCCGAGAGCGGCGACTTCGCCGCAGACAACTCATCGGACAGTCTGGTGCACCACCGGACAGTCCGGTGATTTATAGCCGTACGCCACCGTCGAAACCCGAGAGCGGGCAGTTCACCGGGACTGGTCCTGGCACACCGAACACTGTCCGGTGCACCACCGGACAGTCCGGTGCACCCAGACTGAGCTGCCTTTTGGCTAATCACAGCCAACTTAACTCCAACGCGATTTCTCCTGTTTCTAACACTTAGACACAATACATTAGTCTTCAAAACAATGGACTAAGACTAGAAACATACCTTTAATCTTGATTTGCACTTCTAGAATCTTTGGCACAAATATAACTTAAAGCATTTTTGTGTGAAGCCCTAAATCACCAAAATCTTATAGAAATGGCCCAAGGGCACATTTCCCTTTTAAAGAGTACATCAGGGACGTGCCAATTCCTAGGAAGGTCCCTGGTGTCGTGAAGTTCTAAGAAACAAACTTCCATTGCCCTATCCACCGCTGAGGCCGAGTACGTTGCTGCAGGACAGTGTTGCGCGCAACTACTTTAGATGAGGCAAACCCCCAGGGACTTTGGCTACAATCTGAGCAAAGTCCCACTCCTATGTGATAATGAGAGTGCAATCCGCATGGCGGACAATCCTGTTGAACACAGCCGCACAAAGCACATAGACATCCGACATCACTTTTTGAGAGATCACCAGCAAAAGGGAGATATCGAAGTGTTTTATGTTAGCACCGAGAACTAGCTAGTCGATATCTTTACCAAGCCTTTAGATGAGAAGACCTTTTGCAGGCTACGTAGTGAGCTAAATGTCTTAGATTCGCGTAACCTGGATTGATATAGAGCATACATGTGTTATATGCCTTTGATCATGTTCCTTTATGCATTTTATTGCTTATTTATGGTGCTCAAGTTGTGCAAGGGATCCCCCGGACCTCACAAGTCCATGTGTGAATGATGCACATATTTAGGGGGAGAAATGCTACAACTTGACCCTTTGAGACTAACCGTGTGCTTGAGTTTTCTTAATTTAGTCTCAAAGGAAGATTGAAAGGGAAAAGGTGAACTTGGACCATGCAAGACTTCCACTGCACTCCGATGAGAGGGTAACTTACTCCAAGTTCATCTCTGTGTTCTTATTGCCTCTTTACTCTTAATTGAAGATTTTGGTGAGGCAATGAGGTTTAAGGGCCAAAATGATCCCGTTTTGGTGCTTGATGCCAAAGGGGGAGAAATTAAGGCCAAAGCAAGAAATGGATCAGCTACCACTTGAGAATTTTGAAAATAGTCGAGTAGAGCTTTTGTTTTGTCAAAATACTCTTATTGTCTCTTATTGTCAATAAGTTTGTCTCTTGTGGGGAGAATGTTTGATTATGGGAAAAAGGGGGAGTTTTTGAATCTTTGATCAATTTCTCTTGGAATGCCTTAGAGAGCAAAAACAAACCAAGTGGTGGCAAAGAATGATCCAAATATGTCAAATTTGAATCAAATACAAATTTTTGTTCTCATTTGCATTGATGTTGCACTTCTTTAGTTGTTTTTTGTTGTGTTGGCATAAATCACCAAAAAGGGGGAGATTGAAAGGGAAATGTGCCCTTGGGCCATTTCTATAAGATTTTGGTGATTTAGGGCTTCACACAAAATGCTTTAAGTTATATTTGTGCCAAAGATTCAAGAAGTGCAAATCAAGATTAAAGGTATATTTCTAGTCTTAGTCTATTGTTTTGAAGAATAATGTATTGTGTCTAAGTGTTAGAAACAGGAGAAATCGCGTTGGAGTTAAGTTGGCTGTGATCAGCCAAAAGGCAACTCGGTCTGGGTGCACCGGACAGTGTCCGGTAGTGCACCGGACAGTGTCCGGTGTGCCAGGACCAGTCCCGGTGAACTGCCCGCTCTTGGGTTTCGACGGCGGCGTACGACTATAAATCACCGGACTGTCCGGTGGTGCACCGGACTGTCCGGTGGTTGTTTGCGGCGAAGTCGCCGCTCTCGGGAACCAAGTCAACAGCGTACGACTAAAATTCACCGGACTGTCCGGTGAGCCAACGGTCGGGTGCGCCAACGGTCGGCCGCGCAATCCGCGCGTGACGCGTGGCCGAGCCAACGGTCGGATGGGGGCACCGGACTGTCCGGTGTGCACCGGATAGTGTCCGGTGCGCCAACGGCTCCAAATCTTCAACGGTCGGCTACGCCAGATTAGGAAAGCAATCCGCACCGGACAGTGTCCGGTGCGCCACCCGACAGAAGGCAAGATTTGCCTTCCTGGATTGCTTCCAACGGCTCCTAGCTGCCTTGGGGCTATAAAAGGGACCCCTAGGCGCATGGAGGAGTACACCAAGCATTCTTTGAGCATCCCTAAGCACCAAGACTCCATTTCCGCGCTTTTGATTCTTTGTGATAGCAACTAGAGCTCCATTTGACTAGAGAACTCTTCGAGTTGTGTTGCGAGCTCGAGTTGTGACTTGTGCGTGTGTTTGTGCTCTGATTTTGTGTCTTGTGTGTGTTGCTCATCCCATCCTTCTTCCGTGCTTATTTGTGATCATCAAATTGTAAGGGCGAGAGACTCCAAGTTGTGGAGAATCCTCGCAAACGGGATATAGTGAAAGGAAGAGAAACACCGTGGTATTCAAGTGGGTCTTTGGACCGCTTGAAAGGGGTTGAGTGCAACCCTCGTCCATTGGGACGCCACAACATGGAGTAGGCAAGTGTTGGACTTGGCCGAACCACGAGATAAACCACTGTGCCTCTCTGTGTTGATCTCTTTGTGGTTACTGTGTTTCGCAAGAACTCCTCTCTAGCCACTTGGCTTTATTGCTCTAACACCTAATCAAGTTTGTGGCTTTAAGTTTCAAGTTTTTACAGGATCACCTATTCACCCCCCCTCTAGGTGCTCTCACATCCCCCAACTCAAGATGATGAACAGGTACCGCAAGAAGAAGGGCATGATCAAGGGGGAGCACAAGAAGATCAAGCAATGGAGGAAGAAGCACCATGGGTCCGTCCAACTCAAGTCCGAGCAACAATCCAAAGACATCACCCCGTCGATCAGATTCTGGGTGATATCAGCAAGGGAGTAACTACTCGCTCACGCTTAGCTAATTTTTGTGAGCATTACTCGTTTGTCTCTTCTATTGAGCCTTTCAGGATAGAAGAGGCATTGCAGGATCCGGGCTGGGTGTTGGTGAAAGGGAAATGTGCCCTTGGGCCATTTCTAAGTATTTTGGTGATTGAGTGCCAACACATGTGTTAAATTATGAATTTGTGTACATGGATGAACAAGGTGCAAATCATGAAGTAAAGGTATGTTTCTAAGCCTTAGTACATTGGTTTTGTGGACTAACATGTTTGTCTAAGTGTTAGAAACAGCATGAAGAAATAGAGAAAAGGGGAGAGAATGACTTGGCTGTGTGCAGCCAAGTCCCAGCTCGGTCTGGAGCACCGGACTGTCCGGTGTGCACCGGACAGTGTCCGGTGCGCCAGGCCTCCTCGGCGCGAACTGGCCGCTCTCGGGAATTCGCCGACGGCGTACGGCTATAATTCACCGGACTGTCCGGTGTGCACCGGACTGTCCGGTGAGCCAACGGTCGGCCAGGGCCAACGGTCGGCCGCGCAATCCGCGCGAGACACGTGGCCGAGCCAACGGTCGGGAAGGAACACCGGACTGTCCGGTGTGCACCGGACATGTCCGGTGCGCCAACTAAGCGCAGATCTGAAGCAGCCAGCAACGGTCAGAAGTGCTGTTTTTGGAAACAAATCGGGCACCGGACAGTGTCCGGTGTGCACCGGACTGTCCGGTGCGCCACGAGACAGAAGGCAAAGATGGCCTTCCAGATTTGTTCCCAACGGCTCCTAGCTGCCTTGGGGCTATAAAAGGGACCCCTTGGCGCATGGAGGAAGCATACAAGCATTCCTTGAGCACTCTTGATCACTCACACATCAATCTTGCGCACTTGTTTGAAATTCTAGTGATTTGAGCTCTGTTCTAGTGTGTTAGCCTCTTGAGCTCAAGTCTGGGTTTTGTGTGTGCGTATTCGCTGTGATCTTTGTGTTGTGTGTGAGTTGCTAATCCCTCCCTTACTCCGTGATTCTTTGTGAACATCTTTTGTAAGGGCGAGAGGCTCCAAGTTGTGGAGATTCCTCGCAAACGGGATTGAGATAAGAACAACAAAACACCGTGGTATTCAAGTGGGTCTTTGGACCGCTTGAGAGGGGTTGATTGCAACCCTCGTCCGTTGGGACGCCACAACGTGGAAGTAGGCAAGCATTGGCTTGGCCGAACCACGGGATAAACCACCGTGTCCCTCTGTGCTTGATTCTTGTGGTATTGTGTTTTGTTGAAGACTTCACCTTAGCCACTTGGCATTAACTGTGCTAACGCTTAACAAGTTTTTGTGGCTTAAGTTTGAAGTTTTTACAGGATCACCTATTCACCCCCCCCTCTAGGTGCTCTCAATTGGTATCAGAGCCGTTCTATTCACAAAGGGACTAACCGCCCGAATAGATGGATCCTAAGGGGAAGGGTATAGTGATCAACGACAAAGAGAAGGAGACCTTCGTCAACGAGCCGAAGGACGACAAGTCTACCGACTCCGGCTCGGGTCAAAGACGAAAGGATGGGAAGAAGAAGAAGACCAGGCGCATCAAGGAGATCATCTACTACGACAGCGACGAGTCTACTTCTTCCCAAAAGGATGAGGACCACAACGACTACGAGAGGAGAAAACCGGTTAATTCGAACTTTTCCTTTGATTACTCTCGTATTCCGCAAAGTTCACATTCTCATTTGCTCTCCATTCCACTTGGCAAGCCCCCACACTTTGATGGAGAGGACTACGGATTTTGGAGTCACAAAATGCGTAGTCACCTATTCTCTCTCCATCCTAGTATATGGGAGATTGTAGAGAGTGGAATGCACTTTGATAGTTCGGATAGTCCCATGTTCATTAATGAACAAATTCATAAAAATGCACAAGCTACTACTGTTCTTCTAGCTTCCTTGTGCAGGGATGAATACCATAAGGTGAGCGGCTTGGACAACGCCAAGCAAATCTGGGACACCCTCAAGATTTCTCATGAGGGGAACGACGTCACCTTACTCACCAAGATGGAGTTGGTGGAGGGCGAGCTTGGACGGTTCGCGATGATAAGGGGCGAGGAGCCAACGCAAACGTACAACCGGCTCAAGACCCTTATCAACAAGATAAGAAGCTACGGGAGCACGCGATGGACGGACCACGACGTCGTCCGCCTAATGCTCAGGTCCTTTACCGTACTTGATCCTCATCTCGTGAACAATATTCGTGAGAATCCCAGGTACACGATGATGACGCCCGAGGAAGTGCTTGGAAAATTCGTGAGCGGGCGGATGATGATCAAGGAGGCAAGATACGTCGACGACGCGTTGAACGGACCACTCCACGAGCCTCAACCTATTGCTCTAAAGGCAACGAGGAGCAAGGAGTCGCTACCTAGCAAGGTGGCGCAAGTTGAGGCGGCTGGCCTTAATGATGAAGAGATGGCTCTCATCATTAAGAGATTCAAGACGGTACTTAAAGGCCACAAGGGACAACCAAGCAAGACCAAAGCCAAGGGGAAGCGCTCATGCTTCAAATGCGGTAAGCTTGGTCATTTCATTGCTAATTGTCCCGATAATGAAAGTGACCAGGAAAAGGGGAACAAAAGAGAGAAGAAGAAGCAATACAAGAAGGCAAAAGGCGAGGCGCATCTAGGAAAGGAGTGGGACTCGGATTGCTCCTCCTCCGACTCCGACAACGAAGGACTCGCCGCCTCTGCCTTCAACAAATCGGCTCTCTTCCCCAACGAGCGTCTCACTTGCCTTATGGCAAGGGAGAAGAAGGTGAGTATTCAAGACTCCACTTATGCTTCATCTAGTGATAGTGAGTCTAGTGATGATGACATAGATTATTCTTGCTTGTTCAAGGGCTTAGATAGATCTAAGATAGAGAAAATCAATGAATTGATTAATGCATTGAATGAAAAGGATAGGCTTTTAGAAAAGCAAGAAGATTTATTGTATGATGAACATGATAAATTTGTAGAGGCACAAAAATCATATGCTTTAGAAGTGAAAAGAAATGAAATGCTTTCTAGTGAAATATCTTCCTGTCATGAAACCATTTCTACCTTAAGAAGTGTTAATATTGATTTAAGTGCTAAACTAGAAGTAGCTAGTAAATCAAATTCTTTTGTTGAACATGTTGAAATTTGTACTAGGTGTAAGGATTTTGATGTTAATGCTTGTAGTGAACACCAAGTTCTAATTTCCAAATTAAATGATGAAGTGGCTAGTCTTAATGCCCAACTTAAGACTAGCAAGAATGAAGTTAATAAAATAAAATTTGCAAGGGATGCCTACACGGTTGGTAGACACCCCTCAATTAAGGATGGGCTTGGCTTCAAGAGGGAAGCCAAGAACTTAACAAGCCATAAGGCTCCCGTCTTCGTCAAGGAGAAAGGGAAGGCCCCTATGGCTAATAGTGCTAAAAAGAACCATGCTTTTATGTATTATGATAGGAGACATGCTAGAAGTGCTTATAATCATTTTGATTCACATGTTTATGATTCTCATGCAATGGTTGCTTCTAGTTCTTCTTACAATCATGGTAGAGATATGTGTAGGAGAAATGTTATTCATGCTTCTAGGAAAGTAGTGAATGAACCTTCTACCATTTATTATGCTTATAATGCTCCATTTGCTATTTGTAGAAAGGGTAAGAAGGTAGTTGCTAGGAAATTAGGGGCTAGATGCAAGGGAGATAAATCTTGCATTTGGGTCCCTAAAGATATTTGTGCTAACCTTGCAGGACCCAACATGAGTTGGGTACCTAAGACCCAAGCCTAAATTTGCCTTGCAGGTTTATGCATCCGGGGGTTCAAGCTGGATTATCGACAGCGGATGCACAAACCATATGACGGGGGAGAAGAAGATGTTCACCTCCTACGTCAAGAATAAGGATTCCCAAGATTCAATTATATTCGGTGATGGGAATCAAGGCAAGGTAAAAGGGCTAGGTAAAATTGCAATTTCTAATGAGCATTCTATCTCAAATGTATTCTTAGTGGAGAGTCTTGGATATAATTTGCTATCTGTTAGTCAATTATGTCAAATGGGATACAATTGCCTTTTTACAAATGTAGATGTGTCTGTCTTTAGAAGATGTGATGGTTCACTAGCTTTTAAGGGTGTACTAGACGGCAAGCTTTATTTAGTTGATTTTGCAAAAGAAGAGGCCGGTCTAGATGCATGCTTAATGGCTAAGACTTGCATGGGCTGGCTGTGGCATCGCCGCTTAGCACATGTGGGGATGAAGAACCTCCACAAGCTTCTAAAGGGAGAACACGTGATAGGTCTAACAAATGTTTATTTCGAAAAAGATAGACCTTGTGCAGCTTGTCAGGCAGGTAAACAAGTGGGAGGAGCACATCACAGCAAGAACGTGATGACCACGTCGAGACCCCTGGAGCTGCTGCATATGGACCTCTTCGGACCCGTCGCCTATCTAAGCATAGGAGGAAGTAAGTATGGTTTAGTTATTGTTGATGACTTTTCCCGCTTCACTTGGGTATTCTTTTTGCAGGATAAGTCTGAAACCCAAGGGACCCTCAAGCGCTTCCTCAGGAGAGCTCAAAATGAGTTTGAGCTCAAGGTGAAGAAGATAAGGAGCGACAACGGGTCCGAGTTCAAGAACCTTCAAGTGGAGGAGTTTCTTGAGGAGGAAGGGATCAAGCACGAGTTCTCCGCTCCCTACACACCACAACAAAATGGTGTGGTAGAGAGGAAGAACAGGACGCTAATTGATATGGCGAGGACAATGCTTGGAGAGTTCAAGACCCCCGAGTGCTTTTGGTCGGAAGCCGTGAACACGGCTTGCCACGCCATCAACAGGGTCTACCTTCACCGCCTCCTCAAGAAGACGTCATATGAGCTACTAACCGGTAACAAACCCAATGTATCGTACTTTCGTGTTTTTGGGAGCAAGTGCTACATTCTAGTAAAGAAGGGTAGAAATTCTAAGTTTGCTCCCAAAGCTGTAGAAGGGTTTTTATTAGGTTATGATTCAAATACAAAGGCGTATAGAGTCTTCAACAAATCATCGGGTTTGGTTGAAGTCTCTAGCGACGTTGTATTTGATGAGACTAATGGCTCTCCAAGAGAGCAAGTTGTTGATTGTGATGATGTAGATGAAGAAGATGTTCCGACGGCCGCGATACGAACCATGGCGATTGGAGACGTTCGGCCACAGGAACAGGATGAACGTGATCAACCTTCTTCCTCAACGACGGTGCATCCCTCACTTCAAGACGATGAACAGGTTCATCAAAAGGAGGCGTGTGATCAAGGGGGAGCACAAGAAGATCAAGTGATGGAGGAAGAAGCGCAACCGGCACCTCCAACCCAAGTTCGAGCGATGATTCAAAGGGATCATCCCGTCGACCAAATTTTGGGTGACATTAGCAAGGGAGTAACTACTCGATCTCGATTAGTTAATTTTTGTGAGCATTACTCTTTTGTCTCCTCTATTGAGCCTTTCAGGGTAGAGGAGGCCTTGCTAGATCCGGATTGGGTGTTGGCCATGCAGGAGGAACTCAATAACTTCAAGCGCAACGAAGTTTGGACACTGGTGCCTCGTCCCAAGCAAAATGTTGTGGGAACCAAGTGGGTGTTCCGCAACAAACAGGACGAGCACGGGGTGGTGACGAGGAACAAGGCTCGACTTGTGGCAAAAGGTTATGCCCAAGTCGCAGGTTTGGACTTTGAGGAGACTTTTGCTCCTGTGGCTAGGCTAGAGTCCATTCGTATCTTGCTAGCATATGCCGCTCACCATTCTTTCAGGTTGTACCAAATGGATGTGAAGAGCGCGTTCCTCAACGGGCCAATAAAGGAGGAGGTGTACGTGGAGCAACCCCCTGGCTTCGAGGATGAGCGGTACCCCGACCACGTGTGTAAGCTCTCTAAGGCGCTCTATGGACTTAAACAAGCCCCAAGAGCATGGTATGAATGCCTTAGAGATTTCTTACTTGCTAATGCTTTCAAGGTTGGGAAAGCCGATCCAACTCTTTTTACAAAGACATGTGATGGTGATTTGTTTGTATGCCAAATTTATGTCGATGACATAATATTTGGTTCTACTAATCAAAAGTCTTGTGAAGAGTTTAGCAGGGTGATGACGCAGAAATTCGAGATGTCGATGATGGGCGAGTTGAACTACTTCCTTGGGTTCCAAGTGAAGCAACTCAAGGACGGCACCTTCATCTCCCAAACGAAGTACACGCAAGATCTGCTGAAGCGGTTTGGGATGAAGGACGCCAAGCCCGCAAAGACTCCGATGGGAACCGACGGACACACCGACCTCAACAAAGGAGGTAAGTCCGTTGATCAAAAAGCATACCGGTCAATGATAGGATCTCTACTTTATTTATGTGCTAGTAGACCGGATATTATGCTTAGCGTATGCATGTGTGCTAGATTTCAATCCGATCCTAAGGAATGTCACTTGGTGGCGGTGAAGCGAATTCTTAGATATTTAGTCGCTACGCCCTGCTTCGGGATCTGGTATCCAAAGGGGTCTAACTTTGACTTGATTGGGTACTCAGATTCCGACTATGCTGGATGTAAGGTCGATAGGAAGAGTACATCGGGGACGTGCCAATTCTTAGGAAGGTCCCTGGTGTCATGGAATTCCAAGAAACAAACCTCCGTTGCCCTATCCACCGCTGAGGCCGAGTACGTTGCCGCAGGACAGTGTTGTGCGCAACTACTTTGGATGAGGCAAACCCTCAGGGACTTTGGCTACAATCTGAGCAAAGTCCCACTCCTATGTGATAATGAGAGTGCTATCCGAATAGCGGAAAATCCCGTTGAGCACAGCCGCACAAAGCACATAGACATCCGGCATCACTTTTTGAGAGACCACCAGCAAAAGGGAGATATCGAAGTGTTTCATGTTAGCACCGAGAACCAGCTAGCCGATATCTTTACCAAGCCTTTAGATGAGAAGACCTTTTGCAGGCTGCGTAGTGAGCTAAATGTCTTAGATTCGCGGAACTTGGATTGAATTGTAGCATACATGTATTTATGCTTTTGATCATGTTCCCTTCTGCATTTTGTTGCTTATTATGGTGCTCAAGTTGTACAAACACTCCCTGGACCTCACAAGTCCGTTGCAAAGTGATGCACATGTTTAGGGGGAGATGTGTTACAACTTGACCCTTTGAGACTAACCATATGTTTGAGTTTGCTTGTCACAAAGGAGAATTGAAAGGGAAAAGGTGGACTTGGACCATGAAAGACTTCCACTGCACTCCGATGAGAGGGTAACTTATTCCAAGTCCATCTCTGAACTCTTATTGCCATTTGCTCTTAATTGAAGATTTTGGTGAGGCAATGGGGTTAAAGGGCCAAAATTGATCCCGTTTTGGTGCTTGATGCCAAAGGGGGAGAAAATAAAGGCCAAAGCAATAAATGGATCAGCTACCACTTGAGAGATTTTGAAAATAGTAGAATAGAGTCTTTGATTTGTCAAAATTCTTAAGTTGTCTCTCTTGTCAAAAGTTGGCTTCTTGTGGGGAGAAGTATTGATTATGGAAAAAGGGGGAGTTTTTGAAATCCTTGATCAATCTCTTTTTGAATGACTCTCTTTATGCTTAAACATGTGTGTTTAACTTAGAGATAGAGATTTGAGTTTGATTTGCAAAAACAAACCAAGTGGTGGCAAAGGATGATCCATATATGCCAAAATTGATTCAAAATAAATTTAAGTGTTATTTGAATTGAGTTTGCACTTGTTCTAGTGGCTTTTTGTTGTGTTGGCATAAATCACCAAAAAGGGGGAGATTGAAAGGGAAATGTGCCCTTGGGCCATTTCTAAGTATTTTGGTGATTGAGTGCCAACACATGTGTTAAATTATGAATTTGTGTACATGGATGAACAAGGTGCAAATCATGAAGTAAAGGTATGTTTCTAAGCCTTAGTACATTGGTTTTGTGGACTAACATGTTTGTCTAAGTGTTAGAAACAGCATGAAGAAATAGAGAAAAGGGGAGAGAATGACTTGGCTGTGTGCAGCCAAGTCCCAGCTCGGTCTGGAGCACCGGACTGTCCGGTGTGCACCGGACAGTGTCCGGTGCGCCAGGCCTCCTCGGCGCGAACTGGCCGCTCTCGGGAATTCGCCGACGGCGTACGGCTATAATTCACCGGACTGTCCGGTGTGCACCGGACTGTCCGGTGAGCCAACGGTCGGCCAGGGCCAACGGTCGGCCGCGCAATCCGCGCGAGACACGTGGCCGAGCCAACGGTCGGGAAGGAACACCGGACTGTCCGGTGTGCACCGGACATGTCCGGTGCGCCAACTAAGCGCAGATCTGAAGCAGCCAGCAACGGTCAGAAGTGCTGTTTTTGGAAACAAATCGGGCACCGGACAGTGTCCGGTGTGCACCGGACTGTCCGGTGCGCCACGAGACAGAAGGCAAAGATGGCCTTCCAGATTTGTTCCCAACGGCTCCTAGCTGCCTTGGGGCTATAAAAGGGACCCCTTGGCGCATGGAGGAAGCATACAAGCATTCCTTGAGCACTCTTGATCACTCACACATCAATCTTGCGCACTTGTTTGAAATTCTAGTGATTTGAGCTCTGTTCTAGTGTGTTAGCCTCTTGAGCTCAAGTCTGGGTTTTGTGTGTGCGTATTCGCTGTGATCTTTGTGTTGTGTGTGAGTTGCTAATCCCTCCCTTACTCCGTGATTCTTTGTGAACATCTTTTGTAAGGGCGAGAGGCTCCAAGTTGTGGAGATTCCTCGCAAACGGGATTGAGATAAGAACAACAAAACACCGTGGTATTCAAGTGGGTCTTTGGACCGCTTGAGAGGGGTTGATTGCAACCCTCGTCCGTTGGGACGCCACAACGTGGAAGTAGGCAAGCATTGGCTTGGCCGAACCACGGGATAAACCACCGTGTCCCTCTGTGCTTGATTCTTGTGGTATTGTGTTTTGTTGAAGACTTCACCTTAGCCACTTGGCATTAACTGTGCTAACGCTTAACAAGTTTTTGTGGCTTAAGTTTGAAGTTTTTACAGGATCACCTATTCACCCCCCCCTCTAGGTGCTCTCAGTTGGCCATGCAGGAAGAGCTCAACAACTTTAAGAGAAATGAAGTCTAGAGTCTGGTGCCACGTCCAAAGCAAAACGTTATGGGAACCAAGTGGGTGTTCCGCAACAAGCAAGACGAGCACGGGATGGTGACAAGAAACAAGGCTCGACTTGTGGCAAAAGGTTATGCCCAAGTCGCAGGTTTGGATTTCGAGGAGACTTTTGCTCCTGTGGCTAGGTTAGAGTCTATTCGAATATTATTAGCCTATGCCGCTCACCATTCCTTTAGGCTATTCTAAATGGACGTGAAGAGCGTTTTCCTCAACGGGCCAATCAAGGAGGAGGTATGCATGGAACAACCCCCTGGCTTTGAGGATGACAGGTATCCCGACCACGTGTATAAGCTCTCTAAGGCGCTCTATGGACTTAAGCAAGCCCCAAGAGCATGGTATGAATGTCTTAGAGATTTCTTAATTGCTAACACTTTTAAGGTTGGGAAAGCCGATCCCACTCTTTTTACCAAGACTTGTGATGGTGATCTCTTTGTGTGCCAAATTTATGTCGATGACATAATATTTGGTTCTACTAACCAAAAGTCTTGTGAGGAGTTTAGCAGGGTGATGATGCAAAAAGTTCGAGATGTCGATGATGGGCGAGTTGACCTACTTCCTTGGGTTCCAAGTGAAGCAACTCAAGGACGACACCTTCATCTCCCAAACGAAATATACTCAGGATCTTCTCAAAAGGTTTAGAATGAAGGACGCCAAGCCCACGAAGACACCGATGGGAACTGACGGGCATGTTGACCTCAACAAAGGAGGTAAGTCCGTTGATCAAAAGGCATACCGATCCATGATAGGTTCATTGCTTTATTTATGTGCTAGTAGACCGGACATTATGCTTAGTGTATGCATGTGTGCTAGATATCAATCCGACCCCATGAAATGTCACCTTGTGGCCATTAAGCGAATTCTTAGGTATTTAGTTTCTACGCCTTGCTTTGGGATCTAGTATCCAAAGGGGTCTACCTTTGACTTGATTGGATACTCAGACTTCGATTATGCCGGGTGCAAGGTTGATAGGAAGAGCACATCAGGGACGTGCCAATTTCTAGGAAGGTCCCTGGTGTCTTGGAGTTCAAAGAAACAAACATCTGTTGCCCTATCCACCGCTGAGGCCGAGTACGTTGCCGCAGGACAGTGTTGCACGCAACTACTTTGGATGAGGCAAACCCTCCGGGACTCCTATGTGACAATGAGAGTGCAATCCGCTTAGCGGATAATCCTGTTGAGCACAGCCGCACTAAGCACATAGACATCCGGCATCACTTCCTGAGAGAACACCAGCAAAAGGGAGATATCGAGGTGTTCCATATTAGCACCGAGAACCAGCTAGCCAATATCTTCACTAAACCTTTAGATGAGAAAAGTTTTGCATGTTGCGTAGTGAGCTAAATGTCTTAGATTCGCGTAACTTGGATTGATCTCTAGCATACATGTGTTCTATGCCTTTGACCATGTCACTTATGCAATTAAATCCATTATTGTTTATTTGTGGTGCTCAAGTTGTACTCGTCATCCCCGGACCTCACAAGTCCATATGCAAATGGTGCACATATTAAGGGGGAGATGTGCTACAACTTGACCCTTTGAGACTTACCTGTTTGGTTGAGTACCCTTGATGCAGTCTCAAAGGTGCATTGAAAGGGAAAATTGACTTGGACGATACAAAGACTTCCACTGCACTCCAGTATTAGTATACTTAATTCCAAGTTCATTCTTATACTCTATTTGCCTTTTGCTCTGAATTGACATTTTTTGGTGAGGTAATGGGGTTAAAGGGCCAAAAATGATCCCGTTTTGGTGCTTAATGCCAAAGGGGGAGAAATTACGGCCAAAGCAAATGGATCAGCTAACCACTTATGAATTTCAAAAATAGTAGAGCTAGAATTTACATTTTGACCAAAATACTCTTATTGCAAAATTAGTGTCTCTTGTGGGGAAGAATTTCAATTATGGGAAAAAGGGGGAGTTTTTGGCACTTGATCAATTTCACTCTTGGAATATCTCTCTTTGTGCCCAAACAAGCGTATTTGACTTAGAGATAGAAAAATGAATTTGATTTGCAAAAACAAACCAAGTGGTGGCAAAGAGTGATCCAAATATGCCAAATCACAAGCAAAAATAATTTGGTCTTCAATTGCATTGATGTTGCACTCTTTTTGTTGCTTTTTGATGTGTTGGCATAAATCACCAAAAAGGGAGAGATTGAAAGGGAAATGTGCCCTTGGGCCATTTCTATAATTGTTTTGGTGATTAAGTGTCCAACACAAATGTTTTGAACTCTTATGTGCTAAACAAGCAAAAGGTGCAAATCAAAGACAAGGTATGTTTCTAGACTTAGTGAATTGTTTTTGAGTACTAACATGGTTATCTAAGTGCTAGAAATAGTGCCGAGGAGAAAAGAAATGAAATGGAAAAGACTTGGCTATGTGCAGCCAAACTCCAGCTCGGCCTGGCACACCGGACAGTGTCTGGTGGTGCACCGGATAGTGTCCGGTGCGCCAGGCTGGTCAATGGTGAAGTGGCCGCTCTCGGGAATCGACAGAGTCGTACGGCTATAATTAACCGGACTATCCGGTGGTGCACCGGACTGTCCGGTGAGTCATCCGCGGCGAACTCGTCGCTCTCGGGAAAAGTAACAAGGCGACGTGGCTATAATTCACCGGACTGTCTGGTGAGCCAACGGCGCCTGCGCCAACGGTCGTCCGCACGATCAACGCGCGACATGTGGCTCCTCCAACGGTCGGCTGTGCACTGGATAGTGTCCGGTGCGCCAACCGGCTCCAAGGAGCAACGGTCGACTGTGCCCGATTTGGAAGGAAATCGCGCACCGGACATGCTACAGTCGTTGTCCGGTGGCGTATCGGACTGTCCGGTGCGCCACTCGACAGAAGGCAAGGATAGCCTTCCATGTTGATCTCCAACGGCTCCTAGCTGCCTTGGGGCTATAAAAGGGACCCCTAGGTGCATGGAGCAAGCACCCAAGCATTCTCTAAGCATACTAAGACATCCAGACTCCGCTCCCACGCATTTGCTTCGTCGTGTTAGTGATTTGAGCTCCATTCGAGTTGTGAACTCTCCGTGTTGTCATTTGAGCTCAAGTCTTTACTTGTGTGCGTGTGTGTGCTGCGGATTGAATCTTGTGTGTGTTTCTTTTCCCTCCCTTACTTCTGTGTTTCTTTTATGATCATCACTGTAAGGGCGAGAGGCTCCAAATTGTGGAGATTCCTCGCAAGTGAGAGAATACTCTAAAAGAAAAGACCATGGTATTCAAGTTGATCATCGGATCACTTGAAAGGAGTTGAGTGCAACCCTCGTCCATTGGGACACCACAAAGTGGAAGTAGGCAAGTGTTACTTTGCCGAACCACAGGATAAAAACCGTGTGTCTCTTGTGTTGCTTTCTCTGTGATTGTTTTGTTCACAAGAACTCGCTTCAAAGTTACTTAGTCGTACTAACACTTTAATAACTAAGTTTTGTGGCTATTTAGTGTTTGATTTTTCAGGATCACCTATTCACCCCCCCTCTAGGTGCTCTCAGCTTTGCATGTTATACCATCCGACAACAAAGGGCAGCCCAAGGAAGCTTCTAATATCATGTATGAGTGTGGAATTTCTAATTGTTAGTTATTGCTGAAAAGTATTTATGTGATATGGAAATATATATGGTAGTAACAATAGATATCGGAGCATGCATGCATACTCAGTATTTCTGTCAATGGGTGGATATCTTTTTGGCACCCTTTGCAGTTTAATGAGTCATATTGCTTTTTATTGTCTTCCACAACAAACTGGACTGATACAGTGGTGCTGATCCATTTTATTCCCTCTCAGTTATAGTGTAGACAAAATACTTTTTTATGTACATGTGCGTCCTATGTTGACTGCGGGCTCATTGGTCTTCATCTCTGTCTACTTCATTAGGATTATGAATTCAGATTTGTTCTTAATGTCAATGTTCCTTCCCTTCAATCCATAGATGTGTCTCTGTAAAAAGAGCAAAAGGTAGTCAGTACACTTACTTTTCAACCATCATTTTTATAGTAGCAATATGATGATCCAAGCCTCCAATGACTTCACATCATCAGAATCAAAGAACACATAGTGCACTGTAAACCATTTTAATACAGATGAAACTGGACTTTACACTCTCCAAATTGCACAAGCTTCTCAGCCCCTTAACCCACCCACCTGCATAAACATGTACACAGAAAAATGCCAAGGCTGTTGGAGAAGTTCTTGTTGCTGGCAGCATTTCTAAAATTAAGGGACCTCACCATCAATGATATTCCAAACATATAAAGGTGGCTGACAACTCTATCAACTAGCAATGAAGGGGCCCATGTGATGTTCTTCATGGCAGCACACTCCGTGTGTTAATGGAAAAATTCCAGATTTTAAAAATGCGACAATTGATCATGGATCATTATTAGAAAGGTAAGGTTTTCATGGCACTCTTGCTTTTATCCTCTGTTTCCCTTATAGGTTTATTTACCTCAGAACATTTGGCTGGCAGATTGAGCACTTATGGCTTAGCTAAATACCAAATAGAAGAGGGGAACTGCAATGTTAGCTTTTTTGGCATGTACAAAATTTCTTTTTCATCTGTATGAAGGGGCTTAAATAGACTTTTTCCAATATCTAAAGATAGCACACATGCTTTCCTTAAGATCATTCATTTGAAACTCCACTGCTATCGATGCACATGTATTTCGGTACATGCACACATTGATTTTCATTATTCCCATTCTACCTCAAAATAAATATCATGGATCTCATTATTACCTTTTCAATTTCGTATGTTGATTGATTATTTTGAAAGAAAGCTAAACTCTTCTGTATAGGTTGCAGCCCCCAAAAGAAAAGTATTATTTCCAAACTCATACTCCTTGCTTCCTTATATTCTTTAGCAATGCACTCAGTTTTGTATTTCTAGCTTTATATCCCTTAGATGAAAATATGAAACAATGTTGGGTCCATAGCTACTCTATTACGAACTAAGTAGTTGTCCATTTATCTAATTCTTTGGGCATGTCCTCACTGCTTTTTTTCGCTATCGCTTTAGAGAATTATCTCAAAAGTTATCTCCTTTTGAAGGTAGATATTGCAAATTCAAGCAAACTAGAGTAAAGATAGAAAAGATGAATGGGTCTTGCTTGGGTACAGGTTGCCTCTTGCAAACTGATACTCTCCGAGTGAAAAGGGGCAAAGCCTTGCCTTTCTGAAAAATTTTGTTCCCAGGTGCAGTTTCAGCAAATTTATGAGCGCAAACAAGGTGCTGAGTTCCACAATGTTAGCTTAATGTTGCATATTTGATTTTTTTTCTGCTACATTTCTTATCAAGATTTGCAATCCTGAAGTTTCCTTTTGAATGAAGTAGACACAAAAATCAAAAGAAGTTCACATGAGTATTGTTTTTGGCGAGAACTGTTCCTTTTTCCATTTGACACTAGCAGAAGTCTCTTACTATCTAGAGCCCCAGATGATGACATCATCGACTACGTGTGTATCTCCCACCAGCCAGCCTTTAAACTTTAATCATTCTCTCCTCAAGAACCACACAATACAGATGAGCCAATCAGTCCTCAACTCTTCTTTAGGAATCAAAACAAGCTTATCATTGGTTTGTGTGCACCCACCATTTTAACTGTTTTCAGTTTAGGCCAGCTACCACCTTAAAGGTCTATACGATGATGCCAAAATCAGTGTAAGCTCAAACAACGCCGGTGAGAAGCCAATACTCTAGATGTGGCATCTAAATAGCACGTGTCCGAAGGGTACAATCCCAATCATAAGAACTAAGAAGGATGACTTGCTCCGAGTAGCTCCATTAAGCGGTATGGAAGGAAGTGACATACTGCTCCGAACCCAGTGTTTGTTTGTTTTAACATGTTTTGTGAGGATGGTCACCAAGTATGTCCACATGGTTTGTTTTGCTGAAATTGAAGAGCTCGGTAGCTACATTGATATGTTGTGATTACTGAACTATTGCCATTGCTTGATGCAGCATGCCATAGCTTACGTCGAGGGCGATAAATAATATGGTGCAAAATCTAGCATTAATGTTTGGAAGCCCAAGATTCAGCAGGCTAACAAATTTAGCTTGTCCTAGCTCTGGATCTTTGGGGGTTCATTTAAGGAGGATGTCAACAATATAGAGGCTGGTTGATAGGTATTGTAAAGCTGAGTTTATGAGTTCAGCCTGCTCATATATACTTATGTCAAGCAAATGATGGCCATTTTCACAATCGTCAGGAACTTGACTGTCTAACATTTATGTCATTTTTGGTGCATCAGTTTAGCCCTGACCACAACACCACTAGGTTGTTCACATACTTGACTGTAAATCTCACAAGTTATGCATTTCAGTACTTGATTAGTCCACATTCTACCATTGAAGCGTCAACTCAATGACTGTTGCATCGCTTTGTTGGTATCTATTTTGTCAGAAATAGAATAATGCGTACCAGGCCATAGGGTGCTAGATGTTGTGCTCTGGGTTTATTTAGATAAACACCAAGATGGCTATCGCGACTAGCATTCTCAACATCTCGAACTACGCAGGCTCCCAATGTGATATCAGCATCTTGATCTAGAAGGTTAGCATTTAGCAATTAAAGCGCTCCTTCCGCCTCAGCACATTATATTAGTTTGTATATACAATGTACATATACAATCTACAATACATATGAATAGTATATCTGAAAAATATAGTTGCTACTTATATTACAAATGTTTTCTACGAGCGCGGGGCGTGCATCAGTTACTAGTATATACTAAAGCATGAACCTTAGTTGCTTAACCTTTATTTTCAGAATGATATTAAAAATAGAGAATTGATCAATACAAATATTTTTAATTTAAATAGAAGTAAATATTTTTATTTGGATGTTGTTTCATATTTTATTTGGATTTATATTTGATATCAGATAAATTTTGTTTGAATATCGTACTATTCTATAATTTCTGGTTTGTCTGGTAAAAGTATTTAGATTGCTATAGATTTGTTGTGGCCAAGGGTGACCCGTTGGTACCGTGACTGAGTAGCGCTAACTGTTTAGGCACAAAATTGAACTGTTTAGGGCATGTTTGGGTCTTTTGCCATTCAATTTTGAATAGCAAAGGAATTTTGTTCCTAATTGAATGTCAAGGGGATTTTTTTTTGCTCCCAAACAATTTCTTATGCTTTTTTACGGCGTATCTGTCTAGACACCCATTGCTACCATGAATTGAGTAGTGTTTATAGGTTTTAAGTCGGTAGATTTTATATTTAGGGCACATGTCTAGTTGTACGTTAAACAATACTACTAGCTTCACAACATCATTAAAGTTTTTGCGAATACTAGAATGGAATGACGTCATTAAAGTTTTTAAGAATAGAGTCATTCTATTTTACGTTTGGTAAATAGAACAGAGCCGTTCTATTTTTTTGGTTGAAGAGTAGAATAGAGCAAAATCACTCCGTTCTCTGTTTGGTTGGAGAGTCATATAACCGTAGAGGGTATGAGAAGAAGAGCGCTCGTGTCCGAGAGAGCGCTCACATCTGATCATTTTATGGAGCGAGAGCATTCTAACTACTTATAGTAAATTTTCAAATAGATGCTCTATGAGCCATTCTACTCCTCTTTTGTTGGAAACCAAACATCCAAAAAATAATAATAGAGCTACTCTATTCTTCACCACTCCTCGACCAACCACACCCTAACACAACCAGCCAAACACACCCTAATACAACCATCCCGTGCATATATCAAGCAGAGAAGTTTCTAGACACTAACGACACAAGATTGTGCACATTAACAATGAAGGTCTGATCCAAAATAGACATGATTTCGCGCTTATTACAAAGAATAGACAAGATTTTATTCTGTGCCAGACAATCACACTTTTATTTGATTACAAAACAAATAATACATCGGCTCCAAGTGTAGCCTTTTTTTTGGCCCGTGTCTAACTAAAGGGCAGATATAATGACAGAGGCTCCCACATGAGTGAAGTCTAAAGTAAGATAAATCTAGGCAAACCTTCTCTCTACAAATACGAAGGGACTGCTTTGAAACCTGTGATCTGATGACTCAGTAAGACAACTATTACCACTGCACTAGACTTGCGCTTCTAACAAGAGGGAATGGGCATAATAACAAGTCCCCGGTTTATATGGGCAAGCGATTGTGTCATCATCAAAGCAGACATTTTGTACATATATAGCGGTGGTGGTTCTCAGAAGATGAACACGACACTGTCGTGGACCCGGGACTTCTGGTTCTGAGCGACACACTCAGAGATCCACATCAGGTTCCTGATCTCCTGCTCGCGGAGCCTGATGTACGCGAAGAAAACAGCATAGTGGAACTACAAGGCCCATGCAAGACGTGTCAGAACATAGCATGAATGGAGAATAGTTTTGAATTTCCAGGAGTGCAACTGTGATAGCATGAAGTGATTCCTATAATGCTACAACATACCAAAGCAAAATATATACATACCTGCTGCTCAAATGACAAGCATAGCCTCTTAACTTCCTCCTCATAAAATGCCTTATCCAACATCTGGCTTTCTCCATATGAAATCCTGGAAAATATAGACTGGTATGGTGGGTATTTCTCCATTGCACCACGAACCTACACGTCGAACAAACAATGTGATTACAATTTACACAGGCATTCACTACAAATGGTAAAGGGGAGCCTTGGCGTGTGGTAAAGCTGCTGCCTTGTGACAAGGTGGTCACAGGTTCGAGCCGTGGAAATAGCCTCTTAGCACATGCATCGGGCTGCTCTTTATTCACTGCAAATGCAGCACTACAGGCATGACATCCAGAGGAAACACGCAAAGCAGTAATTTGTCATAAAGCAATGTATATATGTTACAAGTACATTGTGCCATAGAAATCCTCTTATCCAAACAGGCCATAACAAGATATGAACTTTCAAGTGAGGAAGTCTACAATGTAACATCTTAAACAAAACTACAACACGTACTAGGAAAAATGCATAATATGGCGCACCAAAAACGAAAAGGTAACCCTAACAAGCACGAAAGTTCAAAAGGCGTGAATTAAAGACTATTGCAAGGTGTGTTATAATGAATAATGCATTAAACACAATTAGAGACATACCTGGTCAACATCTTCACAAACGGCCAGTTCTTCGTGACCATATGGGTACCTGAAGGGCATCAAATCAAAATTAAATCACATGAAAAACTGGACATCTTAACAAAAAAATACCATTAGTATTTCTTTAAAAGAAAACCCACAATAAACAAAAGTTGGAGTACAGCTTCCTGCGGTCATCTCTTGTCAACTCAGTACCAATACTGCAAAGCATAAAATAGAAATTAGGGCAGCATTAAGGCAATTTTGCATCCAAAAAACTGCAAGATGTGAAGTTGGAAGTGCAAAATCCAACACTCTTTACCTATTTATTGTAATGTTAACAGCTCTTCTGTCAGCTTCAAATGAGAGAAGATCACACATAATCTCAGCTGTTGCACCACCTAGTTTCTGCACCAAAATAGTAACTTAGAAATTAGAGAGTAGACGAATTATCAACATAACAATTAAGATTATTGAGAAAATGTCATCAAAGCCATCATCTCGAGTACTACATACCTGGCAAAATTTGTAGAAGTCCTCAAGATATGCTTTGTAGAGAGTATTCCTCATAATCTCAATATTCATGTCATCCAAATCCTACAAAATACCAGCAGTTCTCATTACCTGATGCAATGCTACACATGTATGTAATGCAAATCCTACAAAATACCAACAGTTCTCATTACCAAGGCAATGTTAGCTGTCAAGAAAAGTAAGAACAAAGATGAGCTGATATTTCTTGGAGCACACATGTAATGCACAAATGATCAGCTGCAGTTTTTACCTCGGATGTAATGCACTCTGAGAAATAAGGGGCCAGTGGTGTATCGACTAGAACCAATCTATAAAGCTCCCGCATGTTTTGAGCAACAGCAAGTGATGCAATGCTGTTGATCAGTAATAAGACCGAATGATTAGTATTCCGTGTTTTTCGCACATCTCAATTGACAAAAAAGGGGGAAAATAGTAACACAGCAATAATACCTGTCAAACATGCCCAATGGGTGGCATTTCTCCAAAAGTTCATTAACATCTCTCTCATGTAGTGTCCCAGTAACAATAAGGACAACATTATCAATCATGTGGCCATAACTGTGAAAAACAACATCCTGTTAGAATCAAACTACGGCACTAGAGCTGGAAATGCTAGTATGTGTCGATGAAATATATGAAGAACGGGTCCAATTTTCAATAAAAAAAGGAAGGATCAAAACAACACTTCCTCACTTACGTTATATACTGCAAGAATGTAGATAGTGGTTCAGTGGCCTGGCACAGCATGTGCTTGTATTCATCGACCAGTTTAAGAGTGCACTTCTCCACAATTGTCGTTGTGTGCAAGGGTGAAGGTTCTGCAATTCATCCGAAATAAGTTTGCCGTACAGTTGTCTCACAAATATGCATTGAGCGAGCATACAGTGCAAATACTTTCATGAAAATAATTCCCAACATTACTGGACACAAAACTTTGTGATTAGGCAGAACTCACTACATTGTTGTTCGAATAAACTGTATAGAGTGCAGCATACCTTAGTATAGTACAGTAATGAAAATTTATGCATTTGGCATGACCATGGTATAGATGTGATAAGCTATACATGTTAACATTCTATGTGACAGAGACAGACACATGGTACGGATAAAGAGCCCTAAGCAAGAACTTGACACATCCTCTATACGCAGTATATGAAGCCCAGTAAAATGGATTTCTAGAAACAGAAGAAAATGTAATTTGCAAAGCCCGTAAAACAATACTGACTGCAAGTGTGAAAGGATAAAGATTACTGAAATTTATTGCCATGTAGGATTGAAACATAGTGTCTGAACAGGTTTTGCTAATGCAATTGACCAGCAAATGTGTAGATTCATGAAATTAAGTCCCCTAAGTGTCAAATTCCTTTAGGCGGGTCGAATAGTGTTTTACAGTCGTTACAGAAGATCTAAGCTAATCTGCAGGAGTTTATCTGAACTTCAGATGCTCACATGTATATAACATATCAATACAGAATTCCTGAGTACTTAGATATGGTATACCTAAGACTCCACGAACAATCAAATCCGTTGAATGACCGACTGCTGGTTTCGCTACATAGGACCTAGTGTTATGTCAGTAGTTCAAAAATTCAAACAACCAGCAAGTGATATAGATGGCTTCCCTCCCAATCTCAGCGAGTTCGAGAAAAAAGAACACAACAATGCTAAGCATTCTAGCTCGAGAACGAGCCATGCTAGTAGCGCTAGCCCGAAATCCCCAACCTGGATCAGAATTCGCACCGGCCAGATCGCGAATCGCGCACCCTAGCATATCAGCGCGGACTAAGAAGCTGCGCGCGGCACGGTAGCTTCCCCACCCCACCCAAAGCGCCAAGGAGCCTGAGGAGAAGCTCACCGTTCTGGAGGTAGGGCCCGTACTCGGTGGCGGTGAGGTGCATCTTAATGTCGTCGAGGGTCTCGCACTGACAGAGATTGTTGTAGTCGGCGGCGGTGAGGAGGCCCGAGCGGTTGCCCCGCACGATGGCCTCCAGGAACCCATCGTGTATGTTGAACGACAGCATCTCCCACCCGTACATCGTCGCCGCAGCAGGTTGCG
This sequence comes from Zea luxurians, assembly GCA_029449295.1. NCBI lineage: Eukaryota > Viridiplantae > Streptophyta > Magnoliopsida > Poales > Poaceae > Zea > Zea luxurians. The sequence goes on along the minus strand of JAOPSE010000016.1, from coordinate 69,303,733 downwards.
CCGGAGCCAAGACCTCGGCGAGGGAGGCGGCAACGGTGGCGGTGTGGTGGTGGTGGTGGTGGTGGTGGGGACGGGAGACGGGATCGGCAGCGAAGGAGTTCGTCGCAGACGATGAGATCCAGGAGACGGGTCACGGGGTCGCGCTCGGTCCGGGAGGTGGAATACCAGATCCGAGGGTGGCACGTCAGCCGTCTCCCAAGTCCCACCACACACGCACACAGTTTGGGGGCCTCTATGCATGGTGGGAAAATATCTTATGCAATCACTTATATTGGTGCAAGCGTACAATCAAGCGGTTTGGTGCATCTAATCTAGATCTAATGATGACTGTTATTTTATATTTAACCCTTTCCACCTAAAACATAGTATCTATTTTACTTTTAACCCCTTCCATATGAAACCGTTGGATCTAAATTGGATGCTCTGGATAGTTTTATTGCACGCTTGCACCAAAATGAGTGATTGCACAGGATATGTCCTCATGGATGGTGGAGCCTGACCGGCATCTACAGAGGTTATCTACCGTGAAGATGAAGTTATTCTTCAATGGTTAAATAGGCATGACTATCTTATACTCATACACACGACAAAAAAAAAGTTTATCGAATTATCCATATCCACCAGAGATATAGATTTACCCCTATACTTATACTCATTTAGGTATAGGTCATCCGTCTAGTCACTCGTACCCGTAAAGATTAAACATCAATCAAAATAATATATTGTACAAACATCGAGTATATTTAAATACCATTACAAAATTCTTACAGCATTCAATTATGATAATTGAATAAAGTAGCAACACTAGGATAGTACCACATAACACATTACATGTTCCATTACATAGTCATCAAATAGTTGTTAAGCCTTCATGACAATACTGCCCAAAAGGTTGTTAAATAGGAAAAAGAAGACAATACTGCCCAAAAAGTTGTTAAATAGGAAAAAAGAAGATAAATGATTAAAGCTCAAGTTCATACTTTAGCCAAGTTTGTACTGGGTATTTTATATCCATGGGTTAACGAATATGGTAAAGGTGGAACGTTCTAATACTTGTTTACCCATTGGGTGAAGATTTTTGCCTAATAAAGGCTAGTTTGGAAACTCAAATCCTCTTCGAGATGGAAGGGGATTGAAGAGAAAATTAGTTTATTTCTATCTCAATCATCTTCAATCCCGAAGGGATTTGAGGTTCCCAAAGTAGCCCTAAAAGACATATGAGTAAAATATTTAGCTCATATACATACCCTAATGAAGTAAATACTCGTCGGATATTGGGTCACGGATATCCGTTGACATCTCTACTCTATATTTTTATGTGGTTCATATTTAAAATTAAAGTCGTCTAAGAGCATCTATAAGAGAACACTAAAATATTCTTCCCCAAAACTTTTTAGGCCTTGTTTGGTTAATCCTATATCACATATAATGAATAAGATTAGAAAAATTAGTAGATATTTTGATGTGCTATGGATTAAAACTCATCCAATTCCCTACAATCCACATGGATTGGAGAGACAAACAGATCCTTATTGGGAGCTCTTCAAAAAACTCACAAAAATATGTACACACATGGTAGAATGCTAAAAATTGTCCCTAAAATTTTTAAAAAGGGATTCATGGGCCTAGGGAGTTTAAATGGGCCACGACAACCCTATAATGGACTATTTTCTTGACGGCTGCTTCTACACCAGCATTCAAGAACGGCAATGCATCCAAGAACAGTGTGTGCTTGAGAGGATTAGGTAGAGTTTGGCTCGCGCATATATGCGGGATCCATTGTCATCTTTATAAGAAGCCGAAAATAGGAAAGGATTTGCAATTGTTGGAAGCGAGAAAAGTGAAGTTTCGACACGAAAAACGCTATTCAAGTTGGTATATAGCATATTTTAGTTTGCTCTAAGACACCATTTATGATACCAAGGAGTGATTAATTGCATGGTAACACGAGCTACTTTATTTAAACTAAATATCATTAGCCCTCTCTATCGTACTACATGTGCTCTATCGCTTTGGGACTACACTCGTTAACAAAGCTAGCTGAAGATGATGGCACATTTCTTCGTCGACCCTCGCTCTGGTATAATTATTACACTTGCTCCAAGTATTTGTCAATTTATGTCATTGCTATTGAACTCCTTTTTACAGTTATGTGTTCTTTATTTTCGTTTTGAATAGGTTTTGATCTAAACCTCTAGGCAGCTAGTGATGGTTTGGATTTGAACCTTGGTAATGTATGCGATTTTGATTTGAATCTTGAACTTGTACAAGAAGAAGATGGCACTTCACGTAAGTGATGACATTGTAGTGTTTTTTCAAACTTTTAGTTCTATTTTTTTATATTTCTTTAACTTTTAGGTTATTGCAGGAGGAAATATTCTTCTAATGAAGTTAGGAAACAAATTTACCAATCTTTATTGGCTATTTGTAATAATGGGAGGTTAGGGAAGAGTTACACAACAAGTTGCATCAAAATTTGGTTTGCATATTTCGTATTGTTCAGAAGATTTGGAAAATAGTAAAAGAGTCACTAGCGCAAGGAATTATGGTCAATGTAGTAAGTAGAAAGAGAGGTTGTGCAGGTTGTAAGGCAACTCAAATCAATCTGGAACCTTTACAAAATATTGCTCTTAATGAAAGAATGAGTCGAGAAGTTGTTAACAATCAACTTGGAGTAAGTCAAAGTTGATTAGATGCATGTGCCAAGGGAACCTTAGGCGTCATTCAAACTACATAAAACCTTACTTAACCGAAGAAAATAAAAAGACTAGGTTGCAATGGTGTATTGATTTGCTTGATCCATATATCTTGCCTAATGAACCATGGTTCGAGGATTTATTTGATCATATTTTCATTGATGAGAAGTGGTTTTTCCTACACAAAAAATTGAAAGGGAAATGGCCTTAACCATTTTTTATAATTGGTTTTGGTGCTTGACGACCATCACACAACTTATGGACTAACTAGTTTGTCCAGTTGATTAATTCTCAGGTGCATAAGTCCATCTATCTCAATTCTAAGTCGACTATCCGAAATACCGTATATTATTCTAGACAAGAGAAGCTTTTTAGAGAATTCACATGTGTGCGGACCATCCGGGCCCTTTCGGCGGACCGTATGCGACACCAAGGTGTGCCTCGAACATGAACTATGCAAAACTCGCATTTACAGTACGGACTGTCTGAAGGAGAAGAGAGCACTATCTGGGACCAAGCTTGGACCGTCTGGCCTCAGGCGCGGATCGTCCGCCCATTGAAAAGCAGAGAAACCCGAAGGTTACGGGTTCGGTAAAAAATCATTTTTAGCGTTAACGTGGACTGACCGGGGTGCACGACCGGACCATCCGCGAATACTTTATCTGACATTTGATGACACATTTAATGCACTTATAGCCGTTAATATAGCCGTTACTATTGACCATTACGATTCTAGCCATTGATGTGTAAGGACGGACCGTCCGGGCTAGGAGCGCGATCCGTCCGCGGTTGGCAGAAAGTGGGCAACAGCTAGGAAGTGGTTGATGGCTATAAATACACCCCCAACCACCTCCATTCACTTCATCCAAGCATCATATTCATTCATATTCAATACAAGAGCATTCACTTCATCACAAGACACATTCAAAGCTCCCAAGCTCATCCAAGTGCTATAATTGTGACTAGTGATTAGTGCCTTAGAAAGTCTAGAGAGAGTGTGATCTTTTGATTTTCTTGTTGCTCTTGTTGCTTGGCTTTCTTAATCGTGCTTTCTTCATCTCCTTCTAAACTCTCAAGTGACATGTAAAGCTAGCAAGAGACACCAAATTGTGTAGTGATCCTTGCGGGGTCTAAGTGACCCTTGAGATTAAGAAGAAGCACTCAACTGGTCTAAGTGACTGTTTGAGAGAGGGAAAGGGTTAAAAGAGACCCGACCTACGTGGCCTCCTCAATGTGGAGTAGGTTCTTTGGAACCGAACCTCGGGAAACAAATCGCTGTGTTCATTTGTGTTAATCATTACTTTATGATTTGATTCTTTCTCTCTCTCTAAAGTTCTCTTGCTTACAATCTCTTTGATTTAGCTCCCAAAGTTATCCACATTGATTGAGCAACTCATAGCAAGAAGAACTCTCTTCCGCACTCCAATTTCATTATTAGTCATTCTAACTCTAACCCCGGACAAAGTTCATGTTCAAAGTTTAAAATTTTCAGGTTTTGCCTATCCACCCCCCTCTAGGCGACTTTAAAAAATCTACCAATGGGAGGAGAAGAAATCTAGGAAAAATTTCTGTTACCATAAAGAGCTTCTAACCAGTTAGGATTGTTTTTTGTTTCTTGTAAGCCAATTAAATCAATTTTGTTTTAAGTAATAAGTTCTTGTAAGAACTCAAACTTGCATGCTTTCACCAATCCGACAATTCCAAATAACACCTATCATTCAAAATAATGATATTTGTCAAGGTTATGTTTGTGAGAGCACCTAGAGGGGGGTGAATAGGTGATCCCGTAAAAACAAACACTAAATAGCCCAAACTTGGTTATGAAATGTTAGTAAGATTAAAGCCAAGTTGCTATAGCGAGAACTCTTCACTTGATCGTCCCTTAGAATGAGTATTGAATTTTTGAAACAATAACACAAGTGATTAACGAGAACTCTAGAGAAGAAACCAATCACAAAGAAAAGCGACACAAGAGACAGGGTGATTTTACCCCGTGGTTCGACCAAGTATAACACTTACTTACTTCCATGTTGTGGCATCCCAATGGACGAGGGTTGCACTCAACCCCTTTCAAGTGATCCAATGATCCACTTGAATACCATGGTTTTCTTTCTTATAGTTGTTTTCCCGTTTGTGAGGAATCTCCACAAGTTGGAGCCTCTCACCCTTACAAAGATGATCACAATAAAAGCACAAGAGTAAGGGAGGGAAAGAAACACACGCATGAATCGCAGCAATCACATGCACACAAGTCAAGACGTGAGCACACAAACACGGCACGGGGAGTTTACAACTCAAGAAGTGCTCAAATCTCAAACACGATGACCCGATTGCGTGGTTGTGGAATCTAGGTGTCTTAGGATGTGCAATGGAGGCTTGGTGTTTTGCTCCATGCGCCTAGGGGTCCCTTTTATAGCCCCAAGGCAGCTAGGAGTCGTTGGATCTCCATTTAGTAGGCAATTCTTACCTTCTGCCAGTTGGCGCACCGGACAATCCGGTGCACCACCGGACATGAACAATGCACGATCTCTTTCCTTTTCTGGCGAAGCCGACCGTTGAACCTTTGGTCCCACTGGCGCGCCGGATACTGTCCGGTGCACACCGGATAGTCCAGTGCGACCAAGTGACCATTGGCTCGGGCCACGTATCGCCCGCTGATCGCATTGCCAACCGTTGGCGCGGGCGCTGATGGCTCACCGGATAGTCCAGTGCACACCGGAGTCCGGTGATTTTTAGCCGCAGCGCCCTCGGCTTTTTCCCGAGAGCGACGAGTTCGTCGTCGGGCCAGCCTGGGCACCGAACACTGTCCGGTGCACACCGAACAGTCCGGTGCACCTCAGGCTGGTGCAAGTTTGGCTGAACTTAGCCAAACTTCTCCAATCCAAATTCATTTGATTTGACAAGCATCCTAGCACTTAGAGAAATATGTTAGTACAAAATAAACAATTTACTAAGGCCAGAGTCATACCTTGATTCTTTGATTTTCACCTCTTTAGCACTTAGCACATATGAACCAAAACATTATGTGTTAGGCATCTAATCACCAAAACATTTATAGAAATGGCCCAAAGGCACATTTCCCTTTCAGTTTGTGGCTTCTCCATTTATAAGTGTACACCTAAATTTGGATGGCCCCCTTTGTTCTTTTTCTGAGAGAATATTTTCTCTCTATCTTTGTAGCCTTCTTGTTTCTTACATGTACCTCTACCTCCTTTTCATGTTCACTGTCAAACAAATCATTGATCATTTTGTCCATAGGTTCAGGTAAGCAGAAAGTTGAATCATTGTCATCTACAAGCATCTCAGAGATTTTAACAGAGGAAGTATGAATCAAGTTGGTCCTATCCCTTTCCAGATTCTTTATGTGGTTAAGGGAGAAGTTAATTTCATCAACATTACTACCTAAATCCACCTTCAACATTTCAGCCATATCAATCAATAGATTGTCATCAAAATTTAAGATAGTAAAGGGATTGAAGTTCATACCTTTGTTGAGGAAGGCATCTTTGGATTCATCTCTGTTAATGGCCTTATTGAGAGCACCTAGAGGGGGGGTGAATAGGTGATCCTATAAAAATTAACACTAAATAACACAAAGTTGGTTTATAAATGTTAGTGAAATAAAAACCAAGTTGATATGAATAGAGTCAGAGAGAAGAAAACTCTTCACTTGATTGTTCCTTTAAGATATGTATTAAACTTTGGAACAATGGCGCAAGTGAATATATGAGAACTCTATGGAAGAAACAAATCACAGTAGAAAGATGCACAAGTGACACGCGATTTTATCTCGTGGTTCGGCCAATGCCTACTCCACGTTGTGGTGACCTCCTTTGGTCAAAGGTTGCACTCAATCCCTCTCAAGTGATCCAAAGATCAAACTTGAGTACCACGATTTTCTTCCTTTTCTCAAGTATTCCCTTTGTGAGGAATCTCCATAAGTTGGAGTCTCTCACCCATACAAGATTGATCAAAAGTAAACAAAATAGTAAGGGAGGGAATAGAAACACACACACGAGATAAACTTGCAGTGACTCACGCACACAAAACAAGAGAGAAGAGCACAAAGACAGCACATCAGAGTTACAGCTCAAAACTAGTGCCCAAATCTCAATCTACTAAAGCAAAGGTGCGAATTTGATGTATCGGTGTTGTTGGATGTTCAATGACTGCTTGGTCTCCTGCTCCATGCACCTAGGGGTAGGGATGAAAACGGTCGAAAACGGTATTTATTCGGTAATCAGTTTTTTTGTCGTTTTCCTTTGATTGCAAATAAATAGGATATACAATGCACTATACAAATTTGTATTCTTGTTTATAACCTTGAGCTTGTAAAGGTTCATAAAAGATAATCCTCAAATTCATCATATATTTTCTCAAATTATAGATATAAAATTCGGTATGGATTCGAAAACAAATTCGGTAATTTTTTCAACTTTTTTTGTTGTAGTGAGCAAATAATACAGAAAACAATTTATGTAATATTTTATTTTTATTTGTAATAATGTGCTTCAGAACATATCACAAGATCACCATTAAATTTTATACATATCTATTTTTAAAATATTAAATTTGTTCTAATAGTTCAGATTACCACTTTCATCCCTGCCTAGGGGTCCCTTTTATAGCCCCAAGGGAGCTAGGAGCCGTTTGAGCTCCATTTGGAAGGCTCTGGTTGCCTTCTGTCCGTAGACGCATCGAACAGTCCGGTGCACCACCAGACAGTGAACAGTGCCTGATTTCCTTCCTTTTCTGGCGAAGCCGACCGTTGCTAGCAATTGGTCTCGTGGCACACCAGATATTCTGGAGCTACCTTCTGACCGTTAGCTGAGCCATGTGTCATCCTCTGATCGCGTGGTCGACCGTTGGCTGGGCGCGCGGCTGGCACACCGGATAGTTCGGTGCACACCGGACAATCTGATGAATTATAGTTGCGACGCCCTGTCTTTTTCCCGAGAGCGGCCTGTTCACCGAGCGCGCCAGCCTGGGCACTGGACACTGTCCGGTATGCGGTAGGCTGGTGCAGGTTTGGCTTGCCTTGGCCAAACTTCTCCAATTCAATTTCTCTCACTTTGAGAAGATTCCTAGAACTTAGTAGAATAATGTTAGTACCAAAAAATAATTTACTAAGGCTAGAATCATACCTTGCTTTTCCATTTGCATCTCTTTAAGCCTCAGCTCATATTTAGGCAATATAATATGTGTTGAGCATCTAATCACCAAAACATAATGGAAATGGCCCAAAGGCATATTTTCCTTTCACTTATCTGCAACTTTGATGTCTTCTGTGGCTTCTAGTCCACTGCTCTTTCTAGTACCCTCATTCTGACTAGAGATTTTGGCTTTACCTTTCTTGATTTTTGCCATTTGCAAGTCTTCTTGAACATTGTCATCTTCTTTGGGGCTTAACACATCCTCCTGAGGATCACCAATATCCACCCCCATATCTTTAACTAGCCCTTCTAACTCTTGAGAGCTAAGGAGGTCTTCTTCACTGTCACCAAAATCCAGTTTCTCATCACTGTCTTCTTTGTTTTCTTCCACCCCAGCTTCTTTCTCAGTCTTCTTTCCATCTTTACCAATGGAAAGGCTTTCCCCTGGTGTTTGGAAGAGGAGCATGTCTGATTTCTTGCAGTCGGACCTCCCTTCTCAGTTCCCTATAGCTCTCCTTTAGCCTTTTCCCCTCCTTTTTCATTGAAGTGGGAATCCAGGCTCTACATATCTACAGAGTATCTTTTGCCTAGGTTCCCACTCTCTTCATCCCACCCTTCTATGTTAATATCCTCAACTTTGAAGAATATGCCATATAGGGTTTACTCCCACTTCAATCACTAGGGGGATTCTGGAAATGCTTTTCACATGCACTTTAAACCTCACAATGTCTTTGGTATCTAGAGAATTCAGGTCAATCTCCTCTACATCCCCAATAGTAGAACCAATTTCATAGACTGCATGGTAGTTTTGTAATTCCTCTGGAACATTTTTAGCTACCACCCATGTGGTGTGGAGCCTAGACTTGGGTTTGGCCTGAGTTAACCAAGGGACAACAAAGATTTTTGTCGGGGACCATAATTAGGGGTACCCTCAAGGCTCCTAATTCTCAGCTGGTAACCCCCATCAGCACAAAGCTGCAAAGGCCTGATGGGTGCGATTAAGTCAGGGATCAGTCCATTCGAGGGACACGATCACGCCTCGCCCGAGCCTAGCCTCGGACAAGGGCAGCCGACCCCGGAGGATTTCCGTCTCGCCCGAGGCCCCCCTTCAGCGGCGAACATATTCCCGGCTCGCCCGAGGCCCTGCCTTCGCTAAGAAGCAACCCTGACCAAATCGCCGCACCGACCGACCAAGTCGCAGGAGCATTTAATGCAAAGGTGGCCTGACACCCTTATCCTGACGCGCGCCCCCCAGCCGGCAGAGCCGAAGTGACCGCCGTCACTTTGCCGCTCCACTGACCGGCCTGACAGAAGGACAGCGCCGCCTGCGCCACTCCGACTGCAGTGCCACTTGACAGAGTAAGACTGACAGGCAGTCAGGCCCTGCCGAAGGCACCATAGGAAGCTCCGCTTCGCCCGACCTAGGGCTCGGACTCGGGCTAAGTCCCGGAAGACGGCGAACTCTGCTCCGTCCGACCCAGGGCTCGGACTCGGGCTAAGTCCCGGAAGACGGCGAACTCCGCCCGACCCAGGGCTCGGACTCGGGCTAAGTCCCAGAAGACGGCGAACTCCGCTCCGCCCGACCCAGGGCTCGGACTCGGGCTAAGTCCCGGAAGACGGCGAACTCCGCCCGACCCAGGGCTCGGACTCGGGCTAAGTCCCGGAAGACGGCGAACTCCGCCCGACCCAGGGCTCGGACTTGGGCTCGGCCCCAGAAGACGACGATCTCCGCCTCGCCCAGGGATCGGACTTGGGCTCGGCCCCAGAAGACGACGATCTCCGCCTCGCCCGACCCAGGGCTCGGACTTTGTCTCGGCCCCAGAAGACGACGAACTCCGCTTCGCCCGACCCCAGGGCTCGGACTCCGCCCCGGCACCAGCCGGCAATCTCCGCCTCGCCCGACCCGGGGGCTCGGACTCGACCTCGGCTTCGGAGGAGCTTCCACATCGCCCAACCTAGGGCGCAGACCAGCCACGTCAACAGGAGGCGCCATCATCACCCTACCTCGAGCTGACTCGGGCCGCAGGGAACAAGACCGGCGTCCCATCTGGCCCGCTCCGCCAGATAGGCAATGATGGCACCCCGCATGCTCTGTGACGATGGCGGCTCTCAGCCCCCTTACGGAAGCAAGAGAACGTCAGCAAGGACTCAACCGCTCCGACAGCTGTCCCTCCGCCAAGCTCCATCGCTCCTCCGACGGCCACGACATCACACCAGCTGGGTGCCAAGATCTCTCCGTCTGCCACAACGGCATGTACCTAGGGCGCTAGCTCACCTCCGCTAGACACGTAGCACCCTGCTACACCCCCCATTGTACACCTGGATCCTCTCCTTACGCCTATAAAAGGGAGGACCAGGGCCCTCTTAGAGAGGGTTGGTCGCGCGGGGACGAGGACGAGAACAGGCGCTCGCCGGAGGCCGCTCGCTCCCTCTCCCGCGTGGACGCTTGTAACCCCCTACTGCAAGCGCACCCGACCTGGGCGCGGGACGAACACGAAGGCCGCGGGATTCCCACCTCTCTCACGCCGGTCTCCGGCCGCCTCGCTCTCCCCCCTTCGCGCTCGACCCATCTGGGCTAGGGCACGTGGCGACATTCACTCGTCGGCCCAGGGACCCCTCGGTCTCGGAACGCCAACAGTTGGCGCGCCAGGTAGGGGCCTGCTGCGTGTTGACAAACAGCTTCCCGTCAAGCTCCAGATGGGCAGTCTCCAGCAACCTCTCCAACCCAGGACGGTGCTCCGTTTTGGGAGTCTTGAGTTCATGTCCCTCGACGGCAGCTACGACATGATACTCCTTCCACCGCCGTGCGACAACAACAGTGGCGGCCGACAACCCGCCCGCCGGCGGTGGAATCGGCGACATCTTCCCCGCATGGTGGAAGAACAATCTTCGAGCTCACCCCGTCCTCTCCCCCCGCCGACGGAGGAGGAGGCGGGGGAACCAAGGCCAAGCAGGAGACATCGCCTCGTCGGCTGTCGAGCGAGTCGACGGCCCCAGCGCCCCAACGGGGGGCGCACCGGGCGTCGACCTCGCGTTTGAGACGAAGGCGAGCGCCGTCTCCCCACGACACGCCAATCTCGAGCAAGCGGACGACGCCAGCACACTCGCGAAAAGCTTGCTGGACGTCACCCTCGTACCTGAGACGACGGCGCAGTCAGTCCCCGACGTGACCTTATCGCCGCCCGTCGACCAAAAGGTACCGATCGATTCCCATCCCACGTCTTTCGGATTCAGCCTCAACCCGCCTAGCGACTTCGCTTTGGCGGGCGCACTCGTAGAGGCAAGTCCAATCCCTCTGGGGTTTCGTATGCAGTCACCTTGGGACCGGCTGACGGACGTCTCGACCTACGGCCCTCTGGGTCCGAGGAAGACGACGAGCCCAGCGTCTGTTGGGATTTCTCTGGACTTGGCAACCCCAGTGCCATGCGGGACTTCATGACCGCATGCGACTACTGCCTTTCCGACTGTTCAGACGGTAGCCGTAGCCTCGGCGACGAGGACCACGGCCCAAGTCGCGAATGCTTCCACGTCGATCTAGGGGGTCCCCCCGAAGGCAACCATCTCGGCATGCCGGAGGACGGTGACCTCCCTAGGCCGGTGCCTCGCGTTGACATCCCACGGGAGCTAGCTGTGGTCCCCGTTCAGGTGGGGGGTCATGACCCACAGCTCGAGCAAATCCGCGGGGTGCAGGCCAGGCTCGACGAGGGAGCAGGAGCGCTTGAGCCGATCCGTCGGGACGTCGGGCAGGCATGGGCGGGCCAACCTCCGGCCGGAGAAATACGTCATCTACCCCAGGGCTTCCAGCACCGCATCACCGACGATGTCAGGCTTAGGCCACCACCCGCATCCAGTGGGGTCGGCCAGAACCTGGCGGCAGCAGCAATGCTTCTTCGCGCGATGCCAGAGCCATCAACCACCGAGGGGCGGCGAATCCAGGGAGAGCTCAAGAATCTCCTGGAAGGCACCACGGTCCGACGGGCCGAGAGCTCCGCCTCCCAAAGGCAGGGGTACCCCTCGGAACCTCATGTCGCGACTTCCCGATTCGTGCGGGAAGCCTCGGTCTACACCGGGCGCACGCGCAACACCGCGCCTGCGGCCCCGGGTCGCCTCGGCAACGAGCACCATCACCGCGACCGTCGGGCCCACCTCGATGAGAGGGTGCGCCGAGGCTACCACCCCAGGCGTGGGGGACGCTACGACAGCGGGGAGGATCGGAGTCCCTCGCCCGAACCACCCGGTCCGCAAGCCTTCAGCCGAGCCATCCGACGGGCGCCGTTCCCGACCCGGTTCCGACCCCCGACTACTATCACAAAGTACTCGGGGGAGACGAGACCGGAACTGTGGCTCGCGGACTACCGTCTGGCCTGCCAACTGGGTGGAACGGACGATGACAACCTCATCATCCGCAACCTCCCCCTGTTTCTCTCCGACTCCGCTCGCGCCTGGTTGGAGCACCTGCCTTCGGGGCAGATCTCCAACTGGGACGACCTAGTCCAAGCTTTCGCCGGCAATTTCCAGGGCACGTATGTGCGCCTCGGGAATTCCTGGGACCTCCAAAGCTGCCGACAGCAGCCGGGAGAGTCTCTCCGAGACTACATCCGGCGATTCTCGAAGCAGCGCACCGAGCTGCCCAACATCACCGACTCGGATGTCATCAGCGCGTTCCTCGCTGGCACCACCTGCCGCGACCTGGTGAGCAAGCTGGGCCGCAAGACCCCCACCAGGGCGAGCGAGCTGATGGACATCGCCACCAAGTTCGCCTCCGGCCAGGAGGCGGTCGAGGCTATCTTCCGGAAGGACAAGCAGCCCCAGGGCCGCCCATCGGAAGGTACTCCCGAGGCGTCAACTCAGCACGACGCCAAGAAGAAGGGCAAGAAGAAGTCGCAAGCGAAACGCGACGCCGCCGACGCGGACCTTGTCGCCGCCGCCGAGTACAAGAACCCTCGGAAGCCCCCCGGAGGTGCCAACCTCTTCGACAAGATGCTCAAGGAGCCGTGCCCCTATCACCAGGGACCCGTCAAGCACACCCTTGAGGAATGCGTCATGCTTCGGCGCCACTTCCACAGGGCCGGGCCACCTGCGGAGGGTGGCAAGGCCCGCGACGACGACAAGAAGGAAGATCACCAGGCAGGAGAGTTCCCCGAGGTCCGCGACTGCTTCATGATCTATGGTGGGCAAGCGGCGAACACCTCGGCTCGGCACCGCAAGCAAGAGCGCCGGGAGGTCTGCTCGGTGAAGGTGGCGGCGCCAGTCTATCTAGACTGGTCCGACAAGCCCATCACCTTCGACCGAGACTATCACCCCGACCATGTGCCGAGCCCGGGGAAATACCCGCTCGTCGTCGACCCCATCATCGGTGATGTCAGGCTCACCAAGGTCCTCATGGACGGAGGCAGCAGCCTCAACATCATCTACGCCGAGACCCTCGGGCTCCTGCGTGTCGATCTGTCCTCTGTCCGGGCAGGCGCTGCGCCCTTCCATGGGATCATCCCCGGGAAGCGCGTCCAACCCCTCGGACAGCTCGACCTTCCCGTCTGCTTCGGAACACCCTCCAACTTCCGAAGGGAGACCCTGACGTTCGAGGTGGTCGGGTTCCGAGGAACCTACCATGCGGTGCTGGGGAGGCCATGCTACGCGAAGTTCATGGCCGTCCCCAACTACACCTACCTGAAGCTCAAGATGTCGGGCCCCAACGGGATCATCACCGTCGGCCCTACGTACAAACACGCGTTCGAATGCGACGTGGAGTGCGTGGAGTACGCCGAGGCCCTCGCCGAGTCCGAGGCCCTCATCGCCGACCTGGAGAGCCTCTCTAAGGAGGTGCCAGACGTGAAGCGTCACGCCGGCAACTTTGAGCCAGCGGAGACGGTTAAGTCCGTCCCCCTCGACCCCAGCGGCGACACCTCCAAGCAGATCCGGATCGGCTCCGGGTTCGATCCCAAATAGGAAGCAGTGTGTCGGGGACCATAATTAGGGGTACCCTCAAGACGCCTAATTCTCAGCTGGTAACCCCCATCAGCATAAAGCTGCAGAGGCCTGATGGGTTTGATTAAGTCAGGGATCAGTCCATACGAGCGACTCGATCACGCCACGCCCGAGCCTAGCCTCGGGCGAGGGCAGCCGACCCTAAGATGACTCCGTCTCGCCTGAGGCCTCCTCTTTCACGGCAGACGCATCTCCGGCTCGCCCGAGGCCCTGCCTTCGATAAGAAGTAACCCTGACTAAATCACCGCGCCAACCGACCAAATCCCTGGGGCCTTCAACGCAAAAGGTAAGACTAACGGGTAGCCAGGCTTGGCCGAAAGCGCCAGAGGAAGCTCCACCCGACCCAGGGCTCGGACTCGGGCTAAGGCCCCGGAAGACGGCGAACTCCGCTCCGCCCAACCCAGGGCTCGGACTCGGGCTAAGGCCCCGGAAGACGGCGAACTCCGCTCCGCCCGACCCAGGGCTCGGACTCGGGCTAAGGCCCCGGAAGACGGCGAACTCCGCTCCGCCCGACCCAGGGCTCGGACTCGGGCTAAGGCCCCGGAAGACGGCGAACTCCGCTCCGCCCGACCCAGGGCTCGGACTCGGGCTAAGGCCCCGGAAGACGACGAACTCCGCCTCGCCCGACCCAGGGCTCGGACTCCGCCTTGGCCTCTGCCGAACGACCTCCGCCTCGCCCGACCCAGGAGTTTGGGCTCGGCCTCTGTCATGCAGGACGGACTCGACCTCGACTTCGGAGGAGCCTCCACGACGCCCGACCTAGGACACAAGACCACCACGTCAACAGGAAGCGTCATCATCACCCTGCCATGGGCCGACTTGGGTCGCAGAGAACAAGACCGGCGTCCCATCTGGCCAGCTCCGCCAGATAGGCAATGATGGCGCCTCACTAGACCATGACGACGGCGACTCTCGCCTCCCTTACGAAAGCAGGGAGACGTCAGCAAGAGCACAGCTGTTCCGACAGCTGTCCCTCCATCAGGCTTCACTGCTTCTCCGACAGCCACGACGCACACACCAACAGGGTGCCAAGATCTCTCCGGCTGCCACCTTGGCATGTACTTAGGGCACTAGCTCTCCCTCGCTAGACACGTAGCACCTTGCTACACCCCCATTTTGTACACCTGGATCCTCTCCTTACGCTTATAAAAGGAAGGACCAGGGCCTTCTTAGAGAAGGTTGGCCTCGCGGGAACGAGGGCAGGGGCAGGCGCTCTCTCGGGGCCGCTCGCTCCCCTCACCCGCGCGGACGCTTGTAACCCCCTACTGCAAGCGCACCCGACCTGGGCGCGGGACGAACACGAAGGCCGCGGGAATTCTCCGACTCCCTCACGACCCGGCTCTGGCCACCTCGCTCTCGCTCTCTCTCTCTCTCCCCCCTTCGCGCTCGCCCACGCGCTCGACCCATCTGGGCTGGGGCACGCGGCACACTCACTCGTCGGCTCGGGGACCCCCCGGTCTCGGAACGCCGACAGTTGGCGCGCCAGGTAGGGGCACGCTGCGTGTTGACGAGCAGTTTCCCGTCAAGCTCCAGATGGGCAGTCTCCAACGACCTCTTCAACCCGGGACGGTGCTCCGTTTCGGGAGCCTCGAGTTCATGTCTCTCGACAGCGGCTACGACATGGTACTCCTTCCACCGCCGTACGGCGGCGACAATGGCGGTCGACAGCCCGCCCGCCGGCGGCGGAACCAATGACGTCTTTCCTGCGTGGGGGAAGGACAACTTTCGAGCTCGCCCCATCCTCTCCCTCGCCATCGGAGGAGGAGGAGGCGGGGCAACCAGGGCCGAGCGGGAGGCTGCGCTCCGACGGCTGTCGAGCAAATCGACATCCCCGGCGCCCCAACGGAGGACACGCCAAGCGTCGCCCTCGCGTTCGAGGCAAAGGCGAGCAGCATCCCCCCGCAACACGTCGACTCCGAGCAGGTGGACGACGCCAGCACGCTCACGAAGGGCCTGCAGGACGTCGCCCTCGTACCCAAGACGACGGCGCGATCAGCCCCCGACGTGACTTCATCGCTCCACGTCGACAAAAAGGTACCGACTGCTACCCATCTTTCGTCATTTCGACTCGGCCTCAACCCGCCTGGCGACCTCGCTTTGGCGGGCGCTCACGTTGAGGCGAGTGCAACCTCTCTGGGGTTTCGTGTGCGGTCGCCTTGGGACCGATTGACGGGTGTCTCGACCTACGGACCCTCTGGGTCCGAGGAAGATGACGACCCCAGCATCTGCTGGGATTTCTCCGGATTTGGCAACCCCAGTGCCATGCGGGACTTCGTGACCGCATGTGACTACTGCCTCTCCGACTGTTCCGACGGCAGCCGCAGCCTTGACGACAAGGACTGCGGCCCGAGCCGCGAATGTTTCCACATCGAGCTAGGGGATCCCTCCGGAGGCGGCTGTCTCGGCATGCCGGAGGATGGTGATCCCCCTAGGCCAGCGCCTCGCGCCGACATCCCGCGGGAGCTAGCTGTGGTCCCCGTTCCGGCGGGGGGTCACGACCCACAGCTCGAGCAAGTCCACGGGGCGCAGGCCGGGCTCGATGAGGGAGCAGGAGCGCTCGAGGCAATCCGCCGGGACGTCGGGCAGGTATGGGCGGGCCAGCCCCTGGCCGGAGAAATACGTCACCTGCCCCAGGGTCTCCAGCACCGCGTCGCCAACGATGCCAGGGCCAGACTGCCTCCCGCATCCGGCGGAACCGGTCAGGACCTGGCAGCCGCGGCGATGCTCCTCCGCGCGATGCCGGAGTCATCAACCACCGAGGGTCGGCGAATCCAGGGAGAACTCAAGCATCTCCTGGAAGGCGCTGCGGCCCGGCGGGCCGAGAGCTCTGCCTCTCGAAGGCAGGGGTACCCCTCGGAACCTCGTGCCGCGACTTCCCGACCCACGCGGGAAGCCTCGGTCTACACCGGGCGCACGCGCAACACCGCGCCTGCGGCCCCGGGCCACCTCGGCGACGAGCACCCTCATCGCGACCGTCGGGCCCGCCTCGACGAAAGGGTGCGCCGAGGTTATCACCCCAGGCGTGGGGGACGCTACGACGGCGGGGAGGATCGGAGTCCCTCGCCCGAACCACCCGGTCCGCAGGTCTTTAGCCGAGCCATTCGGCGGGCGCTGTTTCCGCCCCGATTCCGACCCCCGACTACTATCACAAAGTACTCGGGGGAAACGAGACCGGAATTGTGGCTTGCGGACTACCGCCTGGCCTGTCAACTGGGTGGGACGGACGATGACAACCTCATCATCCGAAACCTCCCCCTGTTTCTCTCCGACACCGCTCGTACCTGGTTGGAGCACCTGCCTCCGGGGCAGATTTCCAACTGGGAGGATCTGGTCCAAGCTTTCGCCGGCAACTTCCAGGGCACGTACGTGCGCCCCGGGAATTCCTGGGACCTCCGAAGCTGTCGGCAACTGCCGGGAGAGTCTCTTCGGGACTACATCCGGTGGTTCTCGAAGCAGCGCACCGAGCTGCCCAACATCACCGACTCCGATGTCATCGGCGCGTTCCTCGCCGGCACCACCTGCCGTGACCTGGTGAGCAAGTTGGGTCGCAAGACCCCCACCAGGGCGAGCGAGCTGATGGACATCGCCACCAAGTTCGCCTCCGGCCAGGAGGCGGTCGAGGCCATCTTCCGAAAGGACACGCAGCCCCAGGGCCGCCCGTCGGAAGATGCTCCCGAGGCGTCTGCTCCGCGCGGCGCCAAGAAGAAAGGCAGGAGGAAGTCGCAAGCGAAACGCGACGTTCCCGATGCAGACCTTGTCGCCGCCGCCGAGCACAAGGACCCTCGGAAGCCCCCCGGAGGTGCTAACCTCTTCGACAAGGCACTCAAGGAGACGTGCCCCTACCATCAGGGGCCCGTCAAGCACACCCTCGAGGAGTGCGTCATGCTTCGGCGCCACTTCCACAGGGCCGGGCCACCCGCGGAGGGTGGCAGGGCTCACGACGATGACAAAAGGGAGGATCGCCAAGCAGGAGAGTTCCCCGAGGTCCGCGACTGCTTCATGATCTACGGAGGGCATGCGGCGAATGCCTCGGCTCGGCATCGTAAGCAAGAGCGTCGGGAGGTCTGCTCGGTGAAGGTGGCGGCACCAGTCTACCTAGACTGGTCCGACAAGCCCATCACCTTCGACCGGGACGACCACCCCGACCACGTGCCGAGCCCGGGGAAGTACCCGCTCGTCGTCGACCCCGTCATCGGCGACGTCAGGCTCACCAAGGTCCTGATGGATGGGGGCAGCTGCCTCAACATCATCTACGCCGAGACCCTCAGGCTCCTGCGCGTCGGTCTGTCATCCGTCCGAGCAGGCGCTGCGCCCTTCCACGGGATCATTCCCGGGAAGCGCGTCCAGCCCCTCGGACAGCTCGACCTCCCTGTCTGCTTCGGAACACCCTCCAACTTTCGAAGGGAGACTTTGACGTTCGAGGTGGTCGGGTTCCGAGGAACCTACCACGCAGTGTTGGGAAGGCCATGCTACGCGAAGTTCATGGCCATCCCCAACTACACCTACCTGAAGCTCAAGATGCCGGGCCCCAACGGGGTCATCACCGTCGGCCCCACGTATAAACACGCATTCGAGTGCGATGTGGAGTGCGTGGAGTACGCCGAGGCCCTCGCCGAGTCCGAGGCCCTCATTGCCGACCTGGAAAGCCTCTCCCGAGAGGTGCCGGACGTGAAGCGACATGCCGGCAACTTCGAGCCAGCGGAGACGGTTAAGGCCGTCCCTCTCGACCCCAGTGGCGACACCTCCAAGCAGATTCGGATCGGATCCGGGCTCGACCCCAAATAGGAAGCAGTGCTCGTCGACTTTCTCCGCGCAAACGCTGACGTCTTTGCGTGGAGTCCCTCGGACATGCCCGGCATACCGAGGGATGTCGCCGAGCACTCGCTGGATATTCGGGCCGGGGCCCGACCGGTCAGACAGCCTCTGCGCCGATTCGACGAGGAAAGGCGCAGGGTGATAGGCGAGGAGATCCACAAGCTGATGGCAGCAGGGTTCATTAAAGAGGTATTCCATCCCGAATGGCTTGCCAACCCTGTACTTGTGAGGAAGAAAGGGGGGAAATGGCGGATGTGTGTAGACTACACTGGTCTTAACAAAGCATGTCCGAAGGTCCCCTACCCTCTACCTCGCATCGATCAAATCGTGGACTCCACTGCAGGGTGCGAAACCCTGTCTTTCCTCGATGCCTACTCAGGGTATCATCAAATCAAGATGAAAGAGTCCGACCAGCTCGCGACTTCTTTCATCACGCCCTTCGGCATGTACTGTTATGTCACAATGCCGTTCGGTTTGAGGAACGCGGGTGCAACGTACCAGCGGTGCATGAACCATGTGTTCGGCGAACACATCGGTCGCACGGTCGAGGCCTACGTCGATGACATCGTAGTCAAGACGAGGAAAGCCTCCGACCTTCTCTCCGACCTCGAACTGACATTCCGGTGTCTCAAGGCGAAGGGCGTCAAGCTCAATCCCGAGAAGTGCGTCTTCGGGGTGCCCCGGGGCATGCTTTTGGGATTCATCGTCTCCGAGCAGGGCATCGAAGCCAACCCGGAGAAGATCGCGGCCATCACAAACATGGGGCCCATCAAGGACTTAAAAGGCGTACAGAGGGTCATGGGATGCCTCGCGGCCTTGAGCCGTTTCATCTCGCGCCTCGGCGAAAGAGGCCTGCCCCTGTACCGTCTCTTAAGGAAGGCCGAGTGCTTCACTTGGACTCCCGAGGCCGAGGAAGCCCTCGGGAACCTGAAGGCGCTCCTCACCCAGGCGCCCGTCTTGGTACCCCCAGCTGATGGAGAAACCCTCTTGGTCTACGTCGCCGCAACCACTCAGGTGGTCAGCGCCGCGATCGTGGTCGAAAGGCAGGAAGAGGGGCATGCTTTGCCCATTCAGAGGCCAGTTTACTTCGTCAGCGAAGTGCTGTCCGAGACCAAGATCCGCTACCCACAAGTCCAGAAGCTGCTATATACAGTGATCCTGACGAGGCAAAAGCTGCGACATTACTTCGAGTCCCATCCGGTGACTGTGGTGTCATCCTTCCCCCTGGGGGAGATCATCCAGTGCCGAGAAGCCTCGGGACGGATCGCGAAGTGGGCGGTGGAAATCATGGGCGAGGCAATCTCGTTCGCCCCTCGGAAGGCCATCAAGTCCCAGGTACTGGCGGATTTCGTAGCCGAATGGGTCGATACCCAGTTGCCAACGGCTCCGATCCAACCAGAGCTCTGGACCATGTTTTTCGACGGGTCGCTGATGAAGACGGGAGCTGGCGCGGGCCTGCTCTTCGTCTCGCCCCTCGGGAAACACCTGCGCTACGTGCTCCGCCTCCATTTCCCTGCGTCCAACAATGTGGCTGAGTACGAGGCTCTGATCAACGGATTGCGAATCGCCATCGAGCTAGGGGTCCGACGCCTCGATGCACGCAGCGACTCGCAGCTCGTCATCGACCAAGTCATGAAGAACTCCCTCTGCCGCGACCCGAAGATGGAGGCCTACTGTGAGGAGGTTCGACGCCTGGAAGACAAGTTCTACGGGCTCGAGCTTAACCACATCGCCCGGCGCTACAACGAGACTGCGGACGAGCTGGCAAAGATAGCCTCGGGGCGAACAACGGTTCCCCCGGACGTCTTCTCCCGGGATCTGCACCAACCCTCCGTCAAGATAGGCGACG
The DNA here is from genome assembly GCA_029449295.1 of Zea luxurians. Taxonomy (NCBI): domain Eukaryota; kingdom Viridiplantae; phylum Streptophyta; class Magnoliopsida; order Poales; family Poaceae; genus Zea; species Zea luxurians. Next base: position 69,283,235 of record JAOPSE010000016.1, on the reverse strand, counting down.
CGCCCGAGCCCGAGGCACCCTCGGCCTCGTCCGAGGTGACCTCGGCCCAGCCCGAGCCATCCTCGGCTCAACCCGAGGAGCCCTCGGAGCCCGAGGGCGAAGCGCTGCGCATCGAGGAGGAGCAGAACGGGGTCGTGCCAGATCAAGATTGGCAAACCCCGTACCTGCAATATCTCCACCAAGGAGAACTGCCCCTCGACCGAGCCGAGGCTCGGCGGGTAGCGCGACGCGCCAAATCGTTCGTCTTGCTGGGCGATGAGAAGGAGCTCTACCACCGTAGCCCCTCGGGCATCCTCCAGCGATGCATCTCCATCGCCGAAGGTCAGGAACTCCTGCGGGAAATACACTCGGGGGCTTGCGGTCATCATGCAGCACCCCGAACCCTCGTCGGGAACGCTTTCCGCCAAGGCTTCTACTGGCCAACGGCGGTGGCTGACGCCACTAGAATTGTCCGCGCCTGCGAAGGGTGCCAATTCTATGCGAAGCAGACCCACCTGCCCGCTCAGGCTCTGCAGACGATACCCATCACCTGGCCCTTCGCTGTGTGGGGTCTGGACCTCGTCGGCCCTCTGCAGAAGGCGCCCGGGGGCTACACGCACCTGCTGGTCGCTGTCGACAAATTCTCCAAGTGGATCGAGGTCCGACCCCTGAACAACATCAGATCCGAGCAGGCGGTGGCATTCTTCACCAACATCATCCATCACTTCGGGGTCCCGAACTCCATCATCACCGACAACGGCACCTAGTTCACCGGCAAAAAATTCTTGGATTTTTGCGAGGATCACAACATCCGGGTGGACTGGGCCGCCGTAGCTCATCCCATGTCGAATGGGCAAGTAGAGCGCGCCAATGGCATGATCCTACAAGGGCTCAAGCCTCGGATTTACAACGACCTCAACAAGTTCGGCAAGCGGTGGATGAAGGAACTCCCCTCGGTGGTCTGGAGCCTGAGGACGATGCCAAGCCGGGCCACGGGTTTCGCGCCGTTCTTCCTGGTCTACGGGGCCGAGGCCGTCTTGCCCACGGACCTGGAGTACGGCTCCCCGAGGATGAGGGCCTACAACGAAGAAAGCAACCAAGCTAGCCGAGAAGACTCGCTGGACCAGCTGGACGAGGCTCGGGACAGGGCCTTGCTACACTCGGCGCGGTACCAGCAGTCCCTGCGACGCTACCACGCCCGAGGGGTCCGACCCCGAGACCTCCAGGTGGGCGACCTGGTGCTTCGGCTGCGGCAAGACACCCGAGGGAGGCACAAGCTCACGCCCCCCTGGGAGGGGCCGTTCATCATCGCCAAAGTTCTGAAGCCCGGAACGTACAAGCTGGCCAACAGCCAGGGCGAGGTCTACGGCAACGCTTGGAACATCCAACAGCTACGTTGCTTCTACCCTTAAGATGTTTCCAAGTTGTTCAAATACCCCGCACCCACGCAAAGTTTAGTCAACAAGGAAGGGTCGGCCTCGCCTCGGCAAGGCCCGACCCTCCCTCGGGGGCTAGAAGGGGGGAAACCCCCTCTGCGTCAAAATTTTCCTCGAACAGAAAATCTCTTTTATCAGAATATCTTTCGTGCTTTTTGACTACTTCAAAAAGTGAGTCCTGGAAACAACGGGGTACACGTAAGCAGCCAAGGCTGACCGAGCCGAGGGATTCCTACGCCTCCGGGATACGGATACCTCACTCATCACCTTCTGCGATAAGTAACTCGCGTTCGGATAAGGTGACTCTGCGGATCGAATAAGTCTTTACGTTCGAAAGCCCTTCTGTCAAAGCGATTCTTCGAGCCTTCTCGACCGAGTCGGTGACAGGGCCTCCTGGACGGGTGAAAGTACGCGTAAGCGGCAAGGCCGACTGAGCCGAGGGACTCCCACGCCTCCGGGATACGGATACCTCACTCATCACCTTCCGCGAGAAGCAACTCTCGCCCGTACTAACATCCCTGTTACCGACAAAAAGTCCAGATACTCGAAACAAGAGGAAAAGAGACGCAGCTTTATAACGCAGCAAGGGTGTGTGTTCCGGCCTCGACGGCCGCACAAGGCCCACGCTACAAGACGATTTGACCCTGCAGGCTCGGGTCTTGACGCTGGAAGAGGGCGATGACACCCTCGGCATCGACGGCACCTTCGGCGAAGCCCGACCTAGCCTCGGACGGCGACGCGGTCCGAGGGCCTCCGCTCCGAAGGACGACGTCATCACCACGCTCGAGCAATCGCTGTCAGGGACTTCCCCGGATCCGGCCCGAGCGGGCGGCTCGACCGGCCACCTCCGGGGCCTCGGTCGACCACCTTCCGAGGGCGCCAGCCCGTTCCGAAGCTTCGGCTGGTCAACTCCAACGTCAGTCCTGCCAACGGACAACCCGGCTAGGCCCCGGCCAACCAGGTTCCATTTCCGAGCCAACTCCGCCTCCGCTCATGCTGATATCGCTACCCCTGGCCTCGGCTCGTCGAAGAGCGGCCGAGGGGTCTCTTTAACTAAGCTAGAGGAGCCTCGGACAACAGGTCCGACCGAGCCGAGGGACTCCTACGCCTCCGGGATACGGATACCTCACTCGTCACCTTGACACGGGGCGACTCATGCTTGGTGAAGCGGTTCAGACAATCAGCAGACGAGTCTTAGTGCTCGGAAATGAGGAAAAAACACGGCTCCGCGCCGTAATTACATACATGTTTAGGCCCCGAAAGCCAAAATGAACAAAAAACCCGGCACTCGAAGTGCCATTACAAACGGAACTCCGGTTCCCCCCCCCCCGCAGGTACGAACAACCCCACTCGATGGGGGTGGGCCTGCGGGGCAGCAGAAGACCGACGAACGGCACGTCGCCGCCCGCCCCGGCAGCGGCGACGATGAAGACGTCTGTCCTGGGGGGCCCAACAGCAGCAATGACGGCCTCAGGGCGGATGCTGCTGCTGGGAGGCCCCCGCCCTTGCCCAAACTCGAGAGGCAAGGACGGGCAGAAGGCCGTAGAGTCGGAGGTCGGTCCGTGGCCAACCTCGGCTGTCGCGCCGGCGGAAGAACCTCTTCCAGCTGCCGTGGCGGGAGACGGCACCGGGGGCGGCTCCGAGATTGCTCGGCTCAGAGAGCCGGGCACGCTGCAGCTGTTGGCGCCACGGACGACTCCCGCCCTTCCCCCCGATCACTGAGGGAAGGAGCGGGTCACCACCCGCGCAGGGGCCAACCCCGACCCGGCACACGCCCCTCCTCAGCCCTGGTGATGAAAATCCTTGAGGCTGAGGAAGGGGCGGATGCCGCAGCCCGGCTCGCTTTCCCCCACCATCAAGCCGGAGGTCACCACCCTGGGTGACCGCCGGTGGAGGGGTGCAGCCGGGCTGCATGATGAAAATCCTTGAAGCCGAACGGCGGCTGAAAGGTACCAACTCCCACGGAGTTGCGTTCCTCCAACGATGGGGCGAAAAGACGGCGGTTTCCCCCATCCGGGGGCTTGGAAGGTGGAAAGACACGATGCATAAGGCAGGGAGAGGGCATGGTCGCCTTACGAAAGGGTCGCCCTCCTTTTAAAGGCAACTCCCCCTGCTTACGCCCCCAACCGTCACGGGCTGAGTCTTCTTCAACACGCCTCCAAAGCCCTCCCCCGCGGCGCGGGGGCTGGGACCCACAAGTCAGGGAGACCGGCTCCGAGCAGAGGAAGCCGAACCGTCGCGCACGACGCACGCAACCACCCAGCGGTTGCAAGTAACCCTCCACTTTTGCCCAGACCAGCGGGCGAAAGGGGCAGGCGGCCATGCAGGCGGCATGCAACCGCGCCAAGTGGACGCGCCTCTCCGACTCCTGACAGGCCAGCGCGACGGCCCAAGCCCACGCGTCGTGCAACTGGCGCGCCGGGTGCTGCATGCGAGCCGTTGTGCCACTCGCTCCACCACCGCACCTCCTCGATTACAGAACCGATACCGCGATTCGAGGCGACCCAGCCCGCGACCCAGCAGCGCCAGCCTGGCGCAGCGGTCAAACACGGTCAAAAATGGGCCAGCAGCAATGACAGTGGCAGGCGTGCGAGAGCAGCGGCCACGCCATCTGCCAAGCTCATGTCCCATCCGGAGGCAGCAAGAGAACCCCCTCTCACGGCGTGAAGACGACGCGCCCGTGACCCGTACCTCGAACGGCTCGCGCACGCGCAACGGCAGCCTCGCCAACTACTCGCCCCTGCGCATTAACTCCGCGGCCGGACAGGCGACGCTTCTAGCAGGAGCGGCTGGCGACGCTTCGCCTTCGCCAACACGACCACACCAAAAAAGGTACGCCACGTCGCTTGGTTTCGTATCCTTTTTTCCCTTTTCCTTCTTTCTCTATCTCTTGCAACAGGGACTGGGAAGGAGGATACCCCCAAAGGGATCCTTCCCCGTGAAGGAACTAGGCTCCGAGCCTCCCTACTGATCAGGGGTTCGAAGGCTGGCCCCCCGAAGGGTTCAACAGCCGCCTCAGATCGCGTGGGCCTGACACCCACTACTGGTCAGGGGTTCGAAGGTCGGCCCCCGAAAGGTCCCACGACCGCCTCAGGCTACTAGGGCTCCGCGCCCATTACTGATCAGGGGTTCGAAGGCTGGCCTGTCGAAGGGTTCACAGTCGCCTCAAACGCCGAGCGAGGGATGACCAGGGGTACGTTCGATACATAACCAAGGCTCGGGCTGCGCTCCCGAGGTACCCTAGGACATTTCCGAGGCCAGCGGGAACGACTCTGTAACGGAATCCCATCGGAGGGAGGCAACGAGCCCTCGGACCCCGTCGCTAGGGGACCGGGTCCGGCAGATCACCCGCAGGTACTTTTGGGCGTGCCTCCGGGCCCCTAGCCGACCCCCAACGAACGGGGCACGGACGTCCACTCGGATTACCCGATTGCAGCTCACCGGAGACACCATGTTCGGTGCCCATCGAGGGTAACATGGTGCTCTCCCCCCCTCCTCCTTGCGGAAAGGCGACGTAGGGGCGTATGTAAAAAGTCGAGTCTGTCCCTGATCGTCCTCTCGCTCCGTGCGGAGGCTCAGGGGCTGCTCTCGCAAACCCGGCTCCGGCCGAACCGTTGACAACGTCAACATACCAGCCCGAGAACTTGGGCCCCGACAGTGCACCTGGGCTACGCCCTGCTCGCATGAGGGAACCGCCAGACCAGCCGAGGCATTACGCAAGGCATTAAGACCTCGAAGGAGTGGAACCACTCCTCCGAGGCCTCGGGGGCTACACCCGGCGGGTGCGCTCGCGCGCACCCACCGGAACAAAGTACCACCGAGAAAGGCTGGTCCCCTTGCAAAAAAGTGCGACGCAAGCCTCCAAGCGAGTGTTAACACTCTCTTCGAGGCTCGGGGGCTACTGTCGGGGACCATAATTAGGTGTACCCTCAAGACGCCTAATTCTCAGCTGGTAACCCCCATCAGCATAAAGCTGCAGAGGCCTGATGGGTTTGATTAAGTCAGGGATCAGTCCATACGAGCGACTCGATCACGCCACGCCCGAGCCTAGCCTCGGGCGAGGGCAGCCGACCCTAAGATGACTCCGTCTCGCCTGAGGCCTCCTCTTTCACGGCAGACGCATCTCCGGCTCGCCCGAGGCCCCGCCTTCGATAAGAAGTAACCCTGACTAAATCACCGCGCCAACCGACCAAATCCCTGGGGCCTTCAACGCAAAAGGTAAGACTGACGGGTAGCCAGGCTTGGCCGAAAGCGCCAGAGGAAGCTCCACCCGACCCAGGGCTCGGACTCGGGCTAAGGCCCCGGAAGACGGCGAACTCCGCTCCGCCCAACCCAGGGCTCGGACTCGGGCTAAGGCCCCGGAAGACGGCGAACTCCGCTCCGCCCGACCCAGGGCTCGGACTCGGGCTAAGGCCCCGGAAGACGGCGAACTCCGCTCCGCCCGACCCAGGGCTCGGACTCGGGCTAAGGCCCCGGAAGACGGCGAACTCCGCTCCGCCCGACCCAGGGCTCGGACTCGGGCTAAGGCCCCGGAAGACGACGAACTCCGCCTCGCCCGACCCAGGGCTCGGACTCCGCCTCGGCCTCTGCCGAACGACCTCCGCCTCGCCCGACCCAGGAGTTCGGGCTCGGCCTCTGTCATGCAGGACGGACTCGACCTCGACTTCGGAGGAGCCTCCACGACGCCCGACCTAGGACACAAGACCGCCACGTCAACAGGAAGCGTCATCATCACCCTGCCATGGGCCGACTTGGGTCGCAGAGAACAAGACCGGCGTCCCATCTGGCCAGCTCCGCCAGATAGGCAATGATGGCGCCTCACTAGACCATGACGACGGCGACTCTCGCCTCCCTTACGAAAGCAGGGAGACGTCAGCAAGAGCACAGCTGTTCCGACAGCTGTCCCTCCATCAGGCTTCACTGCTTCTCCGACAGCCACGACGCACACACCAACAGGGTGCCAAGATCTCTCCGGCTGCCACCTTGGCATGTACTTAGGGCACTAGCTCTCCCTCGCTAGACACGTAGCACCTTGCTACACCCCCATTTTGTACACCTGGATCCTCTCCTTACGCTTATAAAAGGAAGGACCAGGGCCTTCTTAGAGAAGGTTGGCCTCGCGGGAACGAGGGCAGGGGCAGGCGCTCTCTCGGGGCCGCTCGCTCCCCTCACCCGCGCGGACGCTTGTAACCCCCTACTGCAAGCGCACCCGACCTGGGCGCGGGACGAACACGAAGGCCGCGGGAATTCTCCGACTCCCTCACGACCCGGCTCCGGCCACCTCGCTCTCGCTCTCTCTCTCTCTCCCCCCTTCGCGCTCGCCCACGCGCTCGACCCATCTGGGCTGGGGCACGCGGCACACTCACTCGTCGGCTCGGGGACCCCCCGGTCTCGGAACGCCGACACAGTGCTCGTCGACTTTCTCCGCGCGAACGCCGACGTCTTTGCGTGGAGTCCCTCGGACATGCCCGGCATACCGAGGGATGTCACCGAGCACTCGCTGGACATCCGAGCCGGAGCCCGACCCGTCAAGCAGCCGCTGCGCCGATTCGACGAGGAGAAGCGCAGAGCCATAGGCGAGGAGATCCACAAGCTAATGGCGGTAGGGTTCATCAAAGAGGTATTCCATCCCGAATGGCTTGCCAACCCTGTGCTTGTGAGAAAGAAAGGGGGGAAATGGCGGATGTGTGTAGACTACACTGGTCTCAACAAAGCATGTCCGAAGGTTCCCTACCCTCTGCCTCGCATCGACCAAATCGTGAATTCCACTGCTGGGTGCGAAACCCTGTCTTTCCTCGATGCCTACTCAGGGTATCATCAAATCAGGATGAAAGAATCCGACCAGCTTGCGACTTCTTTCATCACACCCTTCGGCATGTACTGCTATGTCACCATGCCGTTCGGCTTGAGGAATGCGGGCGCGACGTACCAGCGGTGCATGAACCATGTGTTCGGCGAACACATTGGCCGCACGGTCGAGGCCTACGTCGATGACATCGTAGTCAAGACAAGGAAAGCCTCCGACCTCCTTTCCAACCTTGGAGCGACATTCCGATGTCTCAAGGCGAAAGGCGTCAAGCTCAATCCCGAAAAGTGTGTCTTTGGGGTGCCCCGAGGCATGCTCTTGGGGTTCATCGTCTCCGAGCGGGGCATCGAAGCCAACCCAGAGAAGATCGCAGCCATTACCAGCATGGGGCCCATCAAGGACTTGAAAGGCGTACAGAGGGTCATGGGATGCCTCGCGGCTCTGAGCCGCTTCATCTCACGCCTCGGCGAAAGAGGTCTACCTCTGTACCGCCTCTTAAGGAAGGCCGAGTGCTTCACTTGGACCCCTGAGGCTGAGGAAGCCCTCGGGAACCTGAAGGCGCTCCTCACAAAGGCACCTATCTTGGTGCCCCCAGCTGCCGGAGAAGCCCTCCTGGTCTACATCGCCGCGACCACCTAGGTGGTTAGCGCCGCGATTGTGGTCGAGAGGCAAGAAGAGGGGCATGCATTGCCCATTCAGAGGCCAGTCTACTTCGTCAGCGAGGTACTGTCCGAAACCAAGATCCGCTACCCACAAGTTCAGAAGCTGCTGTACGCAGTGATCCTAACGCGACGGAAGCTGCAACACTACTTCGAATCTCATCTGGTAACTGTGGTGTCATCCTTCCCCCTGGGAGAGATCATCCAATGCCGAGAGGCCTCAGGTAGGATTGCAAAGTGGGCGGTGGAGATCATGGGCGAGACAATCTCGTTCGCTCCCCGGAAGGCCATTAAGTCCCAGGTCTTGGCGGACTTCATGGCTGAATGGATCGACACCCAGCTACCGATGGCTCCGATCCAACCGGAGCTCTGGACCATGTTCTTCGACGGGTCGCTGATGAAGACAGGAGCCGGTGCAGGCCTACTCTTCATCTCACCCCTCGGAAAGCATCTACGCTACGTGCTACGCCTCTACTTCCCGACGTCCAACAATGTGGCCGAATATGAGGCTCTGGTCAACGGGTTGCGGATCGCCATCGAGCTAGGGGTCCGACGCCTCGACGCTCGTGGTGACTCGCAGCTCGTCATCGACCAAGTCATGAAGAACTCCCATTGCCGCGACCCGAAGATGGAGGCCTACTGCGATGAGGTTCGGCGCCTGGAAGACAAGTTCTACGGGCTCGAGCTCAACCACATCGCTCGGCGCTACAACGAGACTGCGGACGAGCTGGCTAAAATAGCCTCGGGGCGAATGACGATTCCCCCGGACGTCTTCTCCCGAGACTTGCATCAACCCTCCGTCAAGATCGACGACACGTCCGAGCCCGAGGTACCCTCAGCCCAGTCCGAGGCACCCACGGCTCAACCCGAGGCGCCCTCGGCTCAGTCCGAGGCACCCTCGGCTCATCCCGAGGCACCCTCAGCTCGGCCCGAGGCGCCCTCGGTTCAGTCCGAGGTACCCTCGGCCCCCGAGGGTGAGGCATTGCGCGTCGAGGAGGAGCGAAGCGGGGTCGCGCCTAATCGAAACTGGCAGACCTCGTACCTGCAATATCTCCACCGAGGAGAGCTACCCCTCGACCGAGCCGAGGCTCAGCGGGTGGCGCGGCGCGCCAAGTCGTTCGTCTCGCTGGGAGATGAGAAGGAGCTCTACCACCACAGCCCCTCAGGCATCCTCCAGCGATGCATCTCCATCGCCGAAGGTCAGGAACTCCTGCGAGAGATACACTCGGGGGCTTGCGGCCATCACGCAGCGCCTCGAGCCCTTGTCGGGAACGCTTTTCGGCAAGGCTTCTACTGGCCGACGGCGGTGGCCGACGCTACCAGAATCGTCCGCACCTGCGAAGGGTGTCAATTCTACGCGAGGCAGACCCACCTGCCCGCTCAGGCTCTGCAGACGATACCCATCACCTGGCCTTTTGCGGTGTGGGGTCTGGACCTCGTCGGCCCCTTGCAGAAGGCACCCGGGGGCTACACGCACCTGCTGGTCGCCATCGACAAATTCTCCAAGTGGATCGACGTCCGACCCCTGAACAGCATCAGGTCCGAGCAGGCGGTGGCGTTCTTCACCAACATCATCCATCGCTTCGGGGTCCCGAACTCCATCATCACCGACAACGGCACCCAGTTCACCGGCAGAAAGTTCCTGGACTTCTGCGAGGATCACCACATCCAGGTGGACTGGGCCGCCGTGGCTCATCCCATGACGAATGGGCAGGTGGAGCGTGCCAACGGCATGATTCTACAAGGGCTCAAGCCTCGGATCTACAACGACCTCAACAAGTTCGGCAAGCGATGGATGAAGGAACTCCCCTCGGTGGTCTGGAGTCTGAGGACAACGCCGAGCCGGGCCACGGGCTTCACGCCGTTCTTTCTAGTCTATGGGGCCGAAGCCATCTTGCCCACAGACTTAGAATACGGTTCCCCGAGAATGAGGGCCTACACCGACCAAAGCAACCAAGTCAGCCGAGAAAACTCGCTGGACCAGCTGGAGGAGGCTCAGGACCAGGCCTTGCTACACTCGGCACGGTACCAGCAGTCCCTGCGACGCTACCACGCCCGAGGGGTCCGGTCCCGAGACCTCCAGGTGGGCGACCTGGTGCTTCGGCTACGACAAGACCCCCGAGGGCGGCACAAGCTCATGCCTCCCTGGGAGGGGCCATTCGTCGTCGCCAAGGTTCTGAAGCTCGGAACATACAAGCTGGCCAACAGTCAAGGCGAGGTCTACGGCAACGCCTGGAACATCCAACAGCTACGTCGCTTCTACCCTTAAGATGTTTTCAAGTTGATCATATACCTCGCACCCACGCAAAGTTTAGTCATCAAGGAAGGGTCGGCCTCGCCTCAGCAAAGCCCGACCCTCCCTCGGGGGCTAAAAGGGGGGGGAACCCCCTCTGCGTCGAAATTTTCCTCGAAAAAAGATCTTTTCTGCCAGAATGTCTTTCGCGCTTTTTGGCTACTTCGAAAGTGGATCCTGAAAACGACGGAGTACACGTAAGCAGCCAAGGCTGACCGAGCCGAGGGACTCCTACGCCTCCGGGATACGAATACCTCACTCATCACCTTCTGCGATAAGTAACTCACGTTCGGATAAGTGATTCTGCGGACCGAACAAGTCTTCACGTTCGAAAGCTCTTCTGCCGAAGCGATTCTTCGAGCCTTCTCGACTGTGTCAGTGACAGAGCCCCATGGACGGGTAAGAGTGCGCGTAAGCGGCAAGGCCGACCGAGCCGAGGGACTCCTACGCCTCCGGGATACGGATACCTCACTCATCACCTTCCGCGAGAAGCAACTCTTGCTCGCACAAACATTTCTGTTACCGACAAAAAAGTCCAGATACTCGAAACGAAAGGAAAAGAGACGCAGCTTTACAACATGGCGAGGGTGTGTTTAGGCCTCGGCGGCCGCAGGAAACACACACTACAAGACAATCCGATCCTGCAGGCTCGGATCTTGACGGCTGAAGGGAGCAGCAGCACCCTTGGCATCGACGACACCTTCGGCGAGGGCCGACCTAGCCTCGGACGGCGACGCGGTCCGAGGATCTCCACTCTGGAGGACGACGTCATCACCACGCCCGGGCCATCACCGCCAGGGTCTTCTCCAGGAATCTGGCCCGAGCAGGCGGCTCGGCCGGTCACCCCGGGGCCTCGGCCAGTTACCTTCCAAGGACGTCAATCCGGCCCGAGCAGGCGGCTCGGCCGGTCACCCCGGGGCCTCGGCCAGCTGCCCTCCAAGGACGTCAGCCCGACCCAAGGCCTCGGCTGGTCAATTCCGGCGTCGGTCCCGCTAACGGACGACCCGGCCAGGCTCCGGCCAACCAGGTTTTTCTTTTCGAGCCAACTCTGCCTCTGTTCATGTTGACGCCGCTACCCCTGGCCTCAGCTCATCGAAGAGCGGCCGAGGGGTTCCTTTAACTAAGCTAGAGAAACCTCGGACAACAAGGCCGACCGAGCCGAGGGACTCCTACGCCTCCGGGATACGGATACCTCACTCGTCACCTGTACACGAGGCGACTCACGCTTGGTGAAGCGGTTTAGACAACCAACAGGCGAGTCTTAGTGCTCGAAAAGGAGGAAAAAACACGGCTCCGTGCCGAAACCACCTACATGTTCAGGCCCCGACAGCCACGATGAACAAAAACCCTGGCATTCGAAGTGCCATTACAAACGGAACCCCGTTTCCGTCTCCGCGGGTACGAACAACCCCACAAGATTGGGGAACCCGCGGAGCGATCGCGGGCCGACGGGCGGCTCGCCGCCGCCCGATCCGGCAACAGCGACAACAACCCCCGTCCCGGGCGACGAAGCAGCTTCAGCAGCGGCTTCGGGGCGGGTGCTACGGCAGAAGGACTCTCACCCACCGAGGACGAGAGCCAACCATTCAGGTCGGGAGACGGAGACCCAGGGCTACTGGCGAAGTTGGCAATATCATCGGTAGAGAAGCCATCTCCGACTGCCGACGCCTCGAAGCGCGCCGGCAAGTCTTCGCCCTCGCCAGAACCGCCCAGAACATGGGCGCCGCCCTCGCGGTACGCGGCGCAACCGTCGTCCGGACGGAGGACGTAATGCTGCGCCCTGGCTGAGTGGCGGCGGTCCGCCTTTCCCGGCATGGCTGGAGGAAGCCTCCGCGAGGCTGGAGGATGCCCTTCTCCCCCAGACGCTAGGGGAAGAAAAGGGTAACCGACCCACGCGGAGGCAGCCCCCCGACTCGCCTCATCCTCCACCTCAGTCTGGATGACGAAAATCCTTGAGGCTGAGGGAGGGGCAGAGGCCGCGGCCCGGCTCGCTTTCCCCCACCACCAAACTGGAGGTCACCATCTTGGGTGACCGCCAGTGGAGGGGTGCAGCCGGGCTGCGTGATGAAAATCCTTGAAGCCGAACGATGGCTGAAAGGTACCAACTCCCACGGAGTTGCGTTCCTCCAACGACGAGGTGGAAAGACGGCGGATCTCCCCCATCCGAGGGCTTGGAAGGTGGAAAGACACGATGCATAAGGGAGCGCGAAGACATGGTCGCCTTCCAAGGGGGTCACCCTCCTTTTAAGGGCGGTTCTCCCTACTCGCGTCCCCAGCCGTCACGGGCTGAGTCTTCTCCAACACACTCCAAGGTCCTCCCCTGCGGCGCGGGGGCTGGGTCCCACACGTCATGCAAGCCGGCTCAGAGCAGAAGAAGCCAAACCACCGCGCGCGGTGCGCACAACCGCCCAGCGGTTACAAGCGACCCTCCACTTTTGCCCAGACCAGCGGGCGAAAGGGTGGGCGGCCATGCAGGCGGCATGCAACCGCACATGTGGGCGCGCTTCTCCGACTCCCAATACGCCCCGCATGGAGGCCCAGGCCCACGCGTCATACAACCGGCGCGCCGAATGCTTCGTGCATGCAACTGCACCGCCACTTGCGCCACTACCACGCCTCCTCGACTGCGGAACCAATACCGCGACTCGAGGCGACCCGGCGCGCGACCCAGCAGCACCAGCCTGGCGCGACGGTCAACGCGGCCAAAGGTGGGCCGGCAGTAATGGCGGTGGCAGGCGGGCAGGAGCAGCGGCCACGTCGTCAGCCAAGCTTACGTCCCATCCGGGGGCAGCGAGAGAACCCTCTCTCACGGCGTGAAGACAACGCGCCCGTGATCCGTTCCTCGAACGGCTCGCGCACGCGCAACGGTCGCTCCTCCAACCATCGCCCCGTCGCATTAACTCCGCGGCGGGACACGCGGCGCCTCTGGCAGGAGAAGCGGGCGACGCTTCGCCTTCGCCATAATGACCGCGTCCAAAAAGGTACGCCGTGTCGTTCGATTTCGTATCCTTTTCCGTTTTTCCTCTTTCTCTCTCTTGCAACAGGGACCGGGAAAGGGGGATACCCCGAAAAGGATCCTTCCCCGAGAAGGAACCAGGCTCCGAGCCCCCTACTGATCAGAGGTTCGAAGGCTGGCCCCCCAGAAGGGTTAAACAGCCGCCTCAGATCGCGTGGGCCCTACACCCACTACTGGTCAGAGGTTCGAAGGCCGGCCCCTCGAAAGGGTTCAACGACCGCCTCAGGCTACTCGGGGCTCCGTGCCCATTACTGATCAGGGGTTCGAAGGCTGGCCCCCGAAGGGTTCACAGCCGCCTCAGACGCCGAGCGAGGGATGACCATGGGTACGTTCGATACATAACCAAGGCTTGGGCTACGCTCCCGAGGTACCCTAGGACATTTCCGAGACCGGCGGGAACGATCTTGTAACGGAATCCCATCAGAGGGAGGCATCGAGCCCTCGGACCCCGTCGCCAGGGGACCGGGTCCGGCAGATCACCCGCAGGTACTTTTGGGCGTGCCTCTGGGCCCCTAGCCGACCCCTAACGAACGGGGCACGGACGTCCACTCGGATCACCCGCTTGCAGCTCAACGGAGACACCATGTTCGATGCCCATCGAGGGCAACATGGCGCTTTCCCCCCCTCCTCCTTGCGGAAAGGCGACGCAGGGGCGTATGTAAAAAAGCCGAGTCTGTCCCTAATCGCCCTCTCGCCCTGTGCAGAGGCTCGGGGGCTGCTCTCGCAAACCCGGCTCTGGCCGAACCGTTGACAGCGTCAACATACCAGCCCGAGAACTTGGGACCCGACCGTACACCCGGGCTGCGGCCAGTTCGCATGAGGGAACGACCAGACCAGCCGAAGCATTACGCGAGGCATTAAGACCTCGAAGGAGTGAAACCACTCCTCCGAGGCCTCGGGGGCTACACCCCGCGGGTGCGCTCGCGCGCACCCACCGGAACAAAACGCAACCGAGAAAGGCTGGTCCCCTTGCAAAAAAGTGCGATGAAAGCCTCCAAGCGAGTGCAAACACTCCCTTCGAGGCTCGGGGGCTACTGTCGGGGACCATAATTAGGGGTACCCTCAAGGCTCCTAATTCTCAGCTGGTAACCCCCATCAGCACAAAGCTGCAAAGGCCTGATGGGTGCGATTAAGTCAGGGATCAGTCCATTCGAGGGACACGATCACGCCTCGCCCGAGCCTAGCCTCGGACAAGGGCAGCCGACCCCGGAGGATTTCCGTCTCGCCCGAGGCCCCCCTTCAGCGGCGAACATATTCCTGGCTCGCCCGAGGCCCTGCCTTCGCTAAGAAGCAACCCTGACCAAATCGCCGCACCGACCGACCAAGTCGCAGGAGCATTTAATGCAAAGGTGGCCTGACACCCTTATCCTGATGCGTGCCCCCCAGCCGGCAGAGCTGAAGTGACCGCCGTCACTTCGCCGCTCCACTGACCGGCCTGACAGAAGGACAGCGTCGCCTGCGTCACTCCGACTGCAGTGCCACTTGACAGAGTAAGACTGACAGGCAGTCAGGCCCTGCCGAAGGCACCATAGGAAGCTCCGCTTCACCCGACCCAGGGCTCGGACTCGGGCTAAGTCCCGGAAGACGGCGAACTCCGCTCCGCCCGACCCAGGGCTCGGACTCGGGCTAAGTCCCGGAAGACGGCGAACTCCGCCCGACCCAGGGCTCGGACTCGGGCTAAGTCTCGGAAGACGGCGAACTCTGCCCGACCCAGGGCTCGGACTCGGGCTAAGTCCTGGAAGACGGCGAACTTCGCTCCACCCGACCCAGGGCTCGGACTCGGGCTAAGTCCCGGAAGACGGCGAACTCCGCCCGACCCAGGGCTCGGACTCGGGCTAAGTCCCGGAAGACGGCAAACTCCGCCCGACCCAGGGCTCGGACTTGGGCTCGGCCCCAGAAGACGACGATCTCCGCCTCGCCCAGGGCTCGGACTTGGGCTCGGCCCCAGAAGACGACGATCTCCGCCTCGCCCGACCCAGGGCTCGGACTTTGGCTCGGCCCCAGAAGACGACGAACTCCGCTTCGCCCGACCCTAGGGCTCGGACTCCGCCCTGGCACTAGCCGGCAATCTCCGCCTCGCCCGACCCGGGGGCTCGGACTCGACCTCGGCTTCGGAGGAGCTTCCACATCGCCCAACCTAGGGCACAGACCAGCCACGTCAACAGGAGGCGCCATCATCACCCTACCCTGAGCTGACTCGGGCCGCAGGGAACAAGACCGGTGTCCCATCTGGCCCGCTCCGCCAGATAGGCAATGATGGCGCCCCGCATGCTTTGTGACGACGGCGGCTCTCAGCCCCCTTACGGAAGCAAGAGAACGTCAGCAAGGACTCAACTGCTCCGACAGCTGTCCCTCCGCCAAGCTCCATCGCTCCTCCGACGGCCACGACATCACACCAGCTGGGTGCCAAGATCTCTCCGGCTGCCACAACGGCATGTACCTAGGGCGCTAGCTCACCTCTGCTAGACACGTAGCACCCTGCTACACCCCCCATTATACACCTGGATCCTCTCCTTACGCCTATAAAAGGGAGGACCAGGGCCCTCTTATAGAGGGTTGGCCGCGTGGGGACGAGGACGAGAACAGGCGCTCGCCGGAGGCCGCTCGCTCCCTCTCCCGCGTGGACGCTTGTAACCCCCTACTGCAAGCGCACCCGACCTGGGCGCGGGACGAACACGAAGGCCGCGGGATTCCCACCTCTCTCACGCCGGTCTCCGGCCGCCTCGCTCTCCCCCCTTCGCGCTCACCCTCGCGCTCGACCCATCTGGGCTGGGGCACGCGGCGACATTCACTCGTCGGCCCAGGGACCCCCCGGTCTTGGAACGCCGACAATTTTAATTCCAAATATTTTCATTTCAGTTCTGGGAAGTTCACCAGTTCATCCAATCTCTCCGAGGAAGGAAAATGCATTATAAATCCAGAGTTGATTTTGGTGGCCTTTCAAACCCTACCCCAACGGAAGTGGGAGACAAAGTCATTCTCTAGATCTCCCACAGACACCATCCCCTCAAGGACCCTAACCAAGCCCAAGAATGATTTCTTGGGTTTTTAGAGCTATTATTAGAAAATTGCGACGCATAGAAACCCAACCCATCTGCTACCATACCAACTATGTACACGATTAGTTTGCTTTGCTTGAGCCAAACACATCTAGTGGTCACATGTGTCTCCTTATGACATATATCACACCACAAGGCTTTTGAACATTCCCTAGCATGATGCCTTTCCTCCCCACACCTTTGGCAGAAGAAACGACGCCCAAAATCCAAATCACCCGATCCTAGAGCAGTAGTGTGAGCAAGGTTACCTGAGGTGTTGCCTTCACCTGAGGACGATCCTTGGTTTTCACCTTTGATCTCCATTTTTCCTTAAGGGGGCCTCAGGCGCCAACTCAAGTTGCGATTTTGCCCCCAAGCTGGGGAGGGTTGGCACATCTCGTTGGAGCTCTAGTGGTCTCATTTCGGTTTTCTTCCCTTCTGCTCCATGGCATGGGGAGGATCGCGTCTCGCGTCGCTAATGCCCACCATGGGCCAGATCTCGTTCGTAGGACGAGGGCGTAATGGGATATCACGCCACCCACCACAGAACCTTTGTTTCTCACTGGTGGGAAGGCTCCATAGGTGGGAGAGGAAGGTAGTGAGGTGGGGGGAGGGGAGAGCGAGAACCAACTAGGTTAGCGGAGAACTCTATGTCTCCCTAGAGAGATTCCACCCGAGGGATGAGGGAAGTATCTAGAGGGGGCAAGACCTCGGGTTGGGCCGTCTTCAACTCAACACGGCTCGAAATCGGCTCCACTCCGAATGTCCAATCACGCCATTTGTAGGGGCCAGAATGGTTGGCACATCCCTGTTTCCACTCCGCACCACAATTGGGCCAAAAAACCCGAGACGAGGAGGAGACGAAGCCGGCAACGGACCTGAGATCGGGATTTGCTTCCCGACTTCCTTGTTTCGAAATTTTGGTGTCCAGCAGCGAGAGAGAGGAGAGGGAGGCCAGGACAATGAGACCAAAGATGGACGCGAGGAGGACGACGCCATAAGCTTCAGTTTTACATGCTATGGCGACATCATACATATCCCAAACAATTTGTATTCGACACAAGTTTTAGGCTATCTTGTATAGTTGTATCTTTTTAATGTAAGGCCAAAAGAAGGTTACTCGATGCATCAACATATTACCATGCAGAATCAGATTTTGAAGTTATTTTTCGCCTTCAAAGTTTGAAGCCTAGTCGATGACAGATCCATATTTTTTCCAACTACTGTAAAATTTATCTTCATGTTATTATAATTTCTTCTATTATTTAAGATTCAAAATCAAGCTGATTTTTACATATCTGAGTTAAAGTTGAGACTCATTCAACTCAGCTATATTGGTTTTGAAAGAAAAACAAATCAATTGAACAATTTAAAATGAGATAACTGAGCGAGCTTTCTGGCGCTGCCATACTTCTTGAAACCACACTAAGAGAATGCATCTTTTTATGCTATGTTAGAAGCTGCTACAATTCAAGGTGCAGTACTCTTTATAACAACTACTTCATCGCAAATAGATTAAGGGGGTGTTTAAATGCACTAGAGCTAATAGTTAGTGGCTAAAATTAGTTGTATCCAAACAACCTAGCTAATAGTTCAGCTATTAGCTATTTTTGGTAAATTAGTTAAGAGCATCTCTAAGAGACTAGCTAAATGACTCGTTAAGCCAAAAATTAGTTACTCAACAGAAAAATAACTCTTCAACATACTAGCTATCTGACTTGTCAAGCTATCCGACTCTCCAAATTGGCTCCCTCATTAGCCAAATTTGGCTAGCCACATGACTAGCCAAACTAGGTATATAATCTGTTGGAGTGGAGATGCTATAATTTTTATGAAAAGGTAAATAGAAAGTAAAATAGAAAGCTAAAAATGAAGAATCTCTTCGAGATGCTCTAATAGTTAGATAGCTATTTGTTAGCTAACTAATTCCACTAACAATTTTTAGCCAGCTAACTATTAGCTCTAATACATTCAAACACGTCCTAACTTTCATAGTTTTCTTAGGTAAAAAAAATCAAGTTTAATCTAGTTTATAGACAAAAAACACTATAATGCAAATAAGCATACTATAGAACTATATTTTGTAGTGTATCTAACGATATTATGACTTGAACTTGAGGAATGGATCCTCGGATCTGTGAGCAGAGCAATACAACTGATGCCTGGCAACGGATATCCGTCTGAAATCAGCCCTTTGAGCTCAACGCATTTCAACTGAGATTGAGATGTGACGATGCTGAATAAATGTAGCAGATTTGCCATGACAGCTATATTGTTACTATCTTTATGTTCCTTTTGGAATGTATCACTATCTGTATATTTGCTTATGAATACACCAATCTCAGTTTTGTTGTTTCTATCCTCCGATACACTGGTCGCACAGCTCGTTATTGTTACAGCGAAATGGAGAGTAATCAGGGTGTGGGAGAGCGAGAAATTTAAAAGGCCCCAGTTTCTCAGAGCAACCTGTCGGACAGGCTGGGCAGGCGGCGGAAGAAGTTGACCGCCGGCGGGGGCATAGGGTCCCGGAACATCGGATGGCGCAGGTAGTAGAACCCGCTGGCCACGGCCACCATCTTGGGCGGCATGGCGTACAGCGCGACGGCCACGGCGAGGCAGACGCCCACGAAGATCCGGCTGGCGCGCGGGTCCCGCCAGCTCACCAGCGCCTGCAGCCGCTCGCCCTGCGCCGCCACGTCGCCCATGACGCGCTGCACCCGCCCGGCCAGCGTGCGCAGCCGCTCGTACCGCAGCCGGAGGACCTCGGGCGGCGGCACCGGGTCGAACTCCTCCTCCAGCTCGTCGCCGTCCACCGTGTCGGCCTGAGACAGCCGCGCGTCCATGCCGACAGGGGCCCGGGGCCGGAACCGGTAGTACCACACGCCGATCATGAACACGTACAGCGACGCCGTGGGCACCACCAGCTCCGGGTACCACACCAGGACGAGGTAGAGCGCGTGGACCAGCACGGTCGTCGACGGGTTGCGCCACCGCTGCACGCCGTCCAGCCACCGCGCCAGACCCACGGCCCAGGCGAGCACCCCCATGATGCGGAACCAGTTGGCCTTGGCGCGCCGCACGCTCCACGTGTGCGCGTTCGCGTCGAGCATGTACTTCACCACCTCCGGCCCCAGCGGCGGCTCCGAGCGCGCCAGCCACGTGGCCACGGTGCGCACGGCCGCGCCCCGGAGCGCCTCCTGCTGCGCGACGCCGATCGGGCGCAGGTAGTGCATGCGCGGCAGCAGCGGCGTCGTGTACGTGGCCCACGTGTCCGGGAGCTGCGCCGGAGACGAGAACCGCACGGCGAGCTGCACCTCGCCCATCTTCTTCAGCCCCGACCGCAGCAGCACCAGCAGCGGGTACGACGCCGTGTACGCCCGGTTGCTCTCCAGCGTGGAGACGCGCACTCGCACCTTCCCGATGCGGTAGTCCTGCCGCTCGTCGCCGGCGCCGGCGAACATGCGCCAGTTGTCGAACACGGCGACCGTCAGCACAGTGCACGGGTCGTACACCTGCCACGTGTACTGCTCATTCCACCGTGGGTTCAGGCTGTCGGTGATGGTGCGCGTGCGCACCCACTTCTTGCCGTACTTGGCCACGCAGTAGGCGTCGGTCGACCCCTTGGCGCCTCCCTTCGTCTTCATCGGCAGCAAGCCGCACGCTCCGATGATGCCGAGCTCCAGCACGCCCACGGGCGGCTTCCACAGCTGCTTCGCCGTCGGCCGGTAGTCGCTGCACACGTGCGCCGCCTCGTCGAGCACGTGGTACCCGCCTTCCAGGCAGAGCCGAAGGTGCAGCCGCCCGGAGTAGAAAGCCGGTGGGCCGCCGTCGTAGCCGTGGGGCATGCCGATGCCTGACGTCCCGCCTTCGAGGTTGAACCATCTCGGCGCGACGATCTGCCGTTCGTCGAGGCGCTGCTCGACGGAGGTCACAGGGATAGTCGCGTGGCCGAGGAGCGCGGGTTCCTTGATCATGGACCGATCCTCCACTAGCACGATGAGGTTGTCGTCGAGCGGCTCGGACGCAACGAACATGAGGTCTTCGGACCACGCGAACGCGGAGCCGCTGCTGCTGGCCACCGACCGGCGCGTCCGCGCCGACTGGAAGCCGAGCTGTATCTTGACGCGCACGTCGAACGGCAGCCCCGGCGGCGGCGCCGGGACGCGAAGGTCCTGTGCCTCGATGATCGACGCCCGAAGGTACCAGAGCTTGGGCGACTGGTACACCTTGGAGCGCGTGTACGCGGCGTACGGCGCGTCGGTGTTCCACGCCTCCGGGAACGCTTCGTCAGCCTGCGTGCCGATCCACACCGCCACCATGATGTCCCCCGTCACCATGCCCGGCTCGCCACCCTCGAGCCTGTACCACTGCGGCGCCAGCGGGCCATCGGGCTGGTCGCGGACCGGCACGTCGGAGAGGTCGAAGCACACGCCGCCGAGGAAGGCTTCGGCAGGAGAGGGCGCGCCTCCGTCCCACACGGAGATCTCGAGCGTGGGCTCCGGCTTGGCGTTGCTGATGGCGAACACCTGGTTCCATTCGGGATTGCCGGTGCCGGAGACGTCCCGGCCTGGCCGTGAACGGAGCGAGTGCGGGCCAGCCTGGACCTTGACGTAGGGGCCCTCGCAGGCGCGTATGCCGCGCACCCGCACGACGCGCACGAAGAGGTAGCGCATTGGCTCCACCAGGTCGTACGACGACGATTGCACCGGCTCCACGGATTCGCCGGTGGACACAAACCTCCCCGGGATGACGCGGGGAGACGGCGCGTAGTAATCCGGGCCCAACCCGCCGCTCGGGTGGCGCACGACGCGGACGCGCTCCGTGCTCGACGCCATCCGCGTCTTGCGCACCTCGGGAGGGTACTGGTCGCCGAACTCCGGCTCCGGTTTGGGCTCTGGCTCTGGCTGCGGCGCCTCTGGTGGTGGCGGCATCATTGGCCCGTGTGGCCCGTGCACCGGTGGCGGCATCATGGGGCCGTGAGGGCCGTGCATCGGCGGCATCATCGGACCGTGGGGGCCGTGTGGCCCGTGCATCGGCGGCATCATCATCGGTGGGTGCATGGGCGCTTCCTCCACGATGATGATCGGAGGTTGCGCCGCCGGCTGCTGCACTTCGACGGCGGCCTCGGTCGGCGCGGGCATCTCTGGGAGCTCTCTCGGCGCTTCCGGCGGCACCTCCGGCGGCGGCGCGTTGTCGGCCTGCTGCTCCGGCGGCTTGTCTTCCGGAGGCGGCGGCATCATTGCAGGCTCATCGTAGTAGTAAATCTTGAGGCCGACCTCGCCGCGGATCCAGCTGAGCAGGCTGCGCTTCTCGAGCGGGAAGTAGACGATGCCCTCCTCCCCGCGGCGCGAGAACTGGGAGCCGTAGATGCGGACGCGGCCGAGGAAGTGGTTCTTGCCGCTGCCCCCGCCGCCGCCGGAGGGGTTGAAGCGGCGGTCGTGGTAGAGCGAGACGTCGAGCGCCTCGGCGTGCATGTTCGCCGGGTCATGCACGGCGAACTCGAGGCGCTCGTGCCACTGCGGGCTCAGGTCCCGCGGCACGGTGCGCGTGCGCTTCCGCTGGCCGTCGAAATCCACGACCGCGAAGGCGCTGGACGTGCCGAGGCCGTCCTTTGGTACGAGGTCGCGGGCGTCTACCACCTCGACGGCCAGCCTCCGCACCATCGGCGGCGGCCCAGGTGGCGGCGGGCCTCCACCGCCGCCGGCCGCCATGGGCGGAGCAGCGGAAGCAGGGGACGGTGTGAAAAAAAAAGAATGCGAGAAGGCGACGGCCAAGGGAATACGGTTCCTTATGATCGGTCGGCGTGGGGTGGTGGAGCGATCAATTGCTGGCTCCTTTTGCTTTTGGGGAGAGCTAGTGTGCTTTGGAGAGGGACGGGGAGAAGTGAGAATCTGTGCTAGAATGAGAGAGGCGCAGAGGAAGAGAGGAGAAGTTGGTGTCTTTCTTGACGTGGAAGCTCTCAGCTTTGTGCGGGCAGAATCTGATCTGTTCTTGGCGCTTTTGAATGTGCACTGATGCGGTTGAGCGGTTGGGTGGTGGCGCCGCCGATACGCTAGTTGGCAACTTCTTCCCAGTTCTCCCTGCCCTTTTCTGTTTTATATCGCGTTCCTAAACACAGGCCGACAGTTAACAGAGCATTCTATACATGCTCTGTTCTGTGCACGGCTGCGCCAACCAGCAGGGGCGTCCCGGCATTTTTGGAGACCGCGTGCAAAATAATAAAAAAACCTAATTTAATAAAGAAAATATAAATTATATGTACTAATTTGTACTGGTTATATTTATCACAAATTTACAATATAAATTGTGACAGCAAGATTTTTAGGCTCTTTTTGTCATAATTTTGATACTGCTGAAATCTCCTTGGGGACATGTTGTTATTTACCTTGTATTTCTTACTAGATGATTCCCTCGAAGATGAGTTGCCCTTAAGCCTCGACGCTTGTATATTTACTAGGTGAATGTCCGTGCGTTGCAACGGGAACATATAATAACATGATATCTTATGTACAAATATATGATATTCTGTTATGAGAAAAGGTCCTCGAGCATCTGGTTGATCTCGGCGACGGTGACAGAGACTTCAAATAAAAAAGGAAACAAAAGTGCATTAATCTGCACATTAAAAACTGCCAAGCTCACAATAAGATAAGACAACAATCAATTTATGATGTGCACATTCAAAACTTACAAAACTTAGCAGATGTACGTTGTGTAGTTGAACGAAGCGATGACATGCATGTATGATTGACGGGCTAGAATTTAAGACCCGGTCCGCATTTGGGTCGTGCTAGCTCGACGACCTATATTATTCTATGTTGCATCGTGCTTTAGGCTCCTGTTTTTTTTTTTGTCGTGCTCGTGTTGGCCCAAAAAACCCGCCTTATATTCCGAGCACTAAGCTAAATACATGAGAGAGCCAATAATTTAAGAGTATCTTAATTGATCTCATACTATTTTGTGATTTTTTATCAATAGTCGATTGGGCTCGGTTGGACCGTTAGGAGTTGGAGCAGCCATCAAGTGATTAATAGTGTTTGGTTCAAGGAATAAGTTGGTCCATCTTGTTGCTCCTCTTTTTTTAGAATAGAATGAGTTTATTCATCACCACATCATTCCTCATAGTTTAATTAGTTAGTACTAATATGAGAATTGAGATTATCCCACCAAATTTAAGAAATGGACCATAATGCACCAACTCATTTTAGATGTAGTGATTCCTCAAACCAAAACACCCGCCAAATCACCTTTTCCATGTTATAGGATTGAACAAGAGTAACCACAACTTTCTCCTTTTAATAGCTTTATGTTAAGAGTTCAGACCCACACGATACTAATGTGCATTGAAGCGTCCAATCATACTGATACTGAAATCCTTTTAGGGCTTGTTCGGTTAGCTCTCAATCCATATGGATTGAATGAGATTGGGTGGGTTTAAATCCCAAGCAAGTCAATTTTTTCTCAATTTTTTCCAATCTCATCCAATCCATAGATAACGGGATTAACAGAAAGGCCTTATCTGATCTGCTCAGAGTTGTTCGATCCAGCTGTTTAAGTCAGCTCAATCCAACAGCCAAACAGATCTGTGAAGGCTTCATTATTTAACAAGGAATAATCATTAAAATTCTCTGTAGCTATGCACATGTTAATTCAGCAAAATTCCAATCGTCAAACAGGCGCATACATCTCAAATCAAAAGTCTCATTATATTTTCATGCTGACTCAAAACGGTCAAAACATTTAACATTTATTATCATCATGGTGGCTGCGTCACAACAACAAAAAGAAAATCAAGTCACAACATTGGTACAACAATGGCCGTACTAAATAATGCCAACAAATTATGAAGAAAATCTAAATCTCAGCTACATTTCTACAACTGCCACGTGGGGGTCATAAGTTATTATAGAATCATTTTGTATGGACTCATCCCATCCATTACAACAGCTACTCATCAAACCAAACTAACTTCAAATGCAGGAGAACCTAGGGCAAGCAGCAAGGGCAAATATGTGTGCATCAGGGAACGAAGTCAATTAGTCAAAATTACACATAACTATACATTCCTTTTATATATGATAGAAGCATGCTACCTTATAGTTCTCGCCTAATATTTTGGCCAGCAGAAGGAAGGACAGGTCTCTTCTCCACTGCTTCGTAATGGAGAACAAAGTTGTCCTGAAAGCAAAAGAATGCTCAGATACACATCTCTGCTAATAGATAATGATTCTGTATGGTTTGAGTCAGATAACGAAACCTTATGAACAGTATCCCAGATGCTTGGATCAAAACAAATGTAGGACCCTCGTTCATGAAGTGGAGTTTTCACAAGAGGTGCAGAATTAGGAGCTCTTGTTAGCCAGACACGGTAGTCTTTGTGGTAAAACCACTGAAAGGGAAATGTGCCCTTGGGCCATTTCTAAGTATTTTGGTGATTTAGTGTCCAACACAAGTAACTAAGTGTAAAAAGGTGGACAAGGTACAAATCAAGAATTAAGGTATGTTTCTCAGACTTAGTACATTGTTTTATGGACTAATGTATTGTGTCTAAGTGCTGGAAACAGGAAAAATCCAATTGGAAATGTCTTGGCTAGAGCAGCCAAGAATCTGCTGAGTCTGCAAGCACCGGACTGTCCGGTGGTGCACCGGACAGTGTCCGGTGCGTCAGGCTGGCTCGAGCGAAGTGGCTGCTCTCGGGAATTCACCGGCGACGTACGGCTAAAATTCACCGGACTGTCCGGTGTGCACCGGACTGTCCGGTGAGCCAACGGTCAGCCGGGCCAACGGTCGGCCGCGCAATCTGCGCGGGACACGTGGCCGAGCCAACGGCTAGAAGACGGCACCGGACTGTCCGGTGTGCACCGGACATGTCCGGTGCGCCAACGGCTCTCAGGCTGCCAACGGTCAGCTTCGCTATTTAAGGAAGGAAATCGGGCACCGGACAGTGTCCGGTGTGCACCGGACTGTCCGGTGCCCCCGATGACAGAAGGCAAGAATGGCTTTCCAAACTTGTGCTCAACGGCTCCTAGCTGCCTTGGGGCTATAAAAGGGACCCCTAGGCGCATGGAGGAGTATACCAAGCATCCTTTGAGCATCATTGATCACTCACACTTCATTCTCGCACACTTGTTTGACATTCTAGTGATTTGAGCTCCGTTCTAGTGTGCTAGTCTCTTGAGCTCAAATCTGGGTTTTGCGTGTGCGTATTCGCTGTGATCTTTGTGTCGTGTGTGAGTTGCTAATCCCTCCCTTGCTCTGTGATTCTTCGTGAACATCTTGTGTAAGGGCGAGAGGCTCCAAGCTATGGAGATTCCTCACAAACGGGATTAAGAGAAGCAAAGCAACACCGTGGTATTCAAGTTGGTCTTTGGACCGCTTGAGAGGGGTTGATTGCAACCCTCGTCCGTTGGGACGCCACAACGTGGAGTAGGCAAGCGTTGGTCTTGGCCGAACCACGGGATAACCACTGTGCCATCTCTGTGATTGATATCTCTTGGTTATTGTGTTGTGTTGAGATCCTTCTCTAGCCACTTGGCATATTAATGTGCTAACAAGTAACCAAGTTTTGTGGCTTAAGTTTTTGAAGTGTTACAGGATCACCTATTCACCCCCCCCTCTAGGTGCTCTCAATTGGTATCAAAGCAGTTCTCTTCAA
Source organism: Zea luxurians (assembly GCA_029449295.1). Lineage (NCBI taxonomy): Eukaryota > Viridiplantae > Streptophyta > Magnoliopsida > Poales > Poaceae > Zea > Zea luxurians. Next base: position 69,257,353 of record JAOPSE010000016.1, on the reverse strand, counting down.
GAAAGGGACTAACCGCCCGAAGAGATGGATCCTAAAGGCAAGGGGATGGTGATCAACGACAAGGAGAAGGAGTCCTTCGTCAACGAGCCCAATGATGACAGGCCCACCGACTCAGGCTCGGGCCACAAAAGAAAAGACGGGAGGAAGAAGAAGACTAGGCGCATCAAGGAAATTGTCTACTACGACAGCGACGAATCTTCCTCCTCCCAAAAGGACAACGACGACTACGACAGACGAAAGACGGTTAACTCAAACTTTTCTTTCGATTATTCGTGCATTCCGCATAGCTCAAATGCTCAATTGCTCCCCATTCCACTTGGCAAGCCCCCTCACTTTGATGGAGAGGATTACGGATTTTGGAGCCACAAAATGCGTACTCACCTGTTTTCTCTCCATCCAAGCATTTGGGAGATTGTGGAAAGTGGAATGAAATTTGATAGCTCGGATAGCCCTGTGTTTATTAATGAACAAATTCATAAAAATGCACAAGCTACTACTGTGTTGCTAGCCTCTTTGTGCAGGGACGAGTATCACAAGGTGAGCGGCTTGGACAATGCCAAGCAGATCTGGGACACCCTCAAGATCTCTCATGAGGGAAACGACGTCACCTTGCTCACCAAAATGGAGTTGGTGGAGGGCGAGCTTGGACGGTTCGCGATGATAAGGGGCGAGGAGCCGACACAAACATACAACCGGCTCAAGACCCTTATCAACAAAATAAGGAGCTACGGGAGCACGCGATGGACGGACCACGACGTCGTCCGCCTAATGCTAAGGTCATTTACCGTTCTTGATCCTCATTTGGTGAACAATATACGTGAAAATCCCAGGTACACCAAGATGTCGCCCGAAGAAGTTCTTGGGAAGTTCGTAAGCGGGCGAATGATGATCAAGGAGGCAAGATACGTGGACGACGCGTTGAACGGTCCTAGTCATGAGCCTCAACCCATTGCTCTCAAGGCAACAAGGAGCAAGGAGGCGCTACCAAGCAAGGTGGCGCAAGTTGAGGCGGCCGGACTCAATGATGAGGAGATGGCTCTCATCATTAGGCGCTTCAAGACGGCGCTTAAAGGTCGCAAGGGGCAGCCGAGCAAGACCAAAGCCAAGGGGAAGCGCTCATGCTTCAAATGCAGTAAGCTTGGTCACTTTATTGCTAACTGTCCCGACAATGATAGTGATCAGGACCAAGGGAACAAGAGGGAGAAAAAGAAGCATTACAAGAAGGCCAAGGGCGAGGCACATATCGGAAAGGAGTGGGATTCGGATTGTTCCTCCTCCGACTCTGACAATGAAGGACTCGCCGCCACCGCCTTCAACAAGTCATCCCTCTTCCCAACGAGCGTCACACTTGCCTCATGGCAAGAGAGAAGAAAGTAAGCACTCATACTAGTACTTATGCTTCTTCGAGTGAAGATGAGTCTAGTGATGATGATGAGATAGATTACTCATGCTTATTCAAGGGATTAGATAGAACCAAGGTAGACAAAATTAATGAATTAATTGATGCCTTGAATGACAAGAATATGCTTTTAGAAAAACAAGAGGATTTGTTGTATGAAGAACATGATAAATTTGTAGAAGCACAGAAATCTCTTGCTCTAGAAACTAAGAGGAATGAAATGCTCTCTAGTGAATTATCTTCTTGTCATGAAACTATTGCTAAGTTAAAAAGTTTTAATGATGATTTAAATGCTAAACTAGAAGTAGCTAGTAAATCTAATTCTTGTGTAGAAATTGTTGAAACTTGTAATAGGTGTAAAGATTTTGACATTGATGCTTGTAGTGATCATTTAGTTTCAATTTCCAAATTAAATGATGAATTAGCTAGTCTTAATGCCCAACTTAAGACTAGCAAGAATGAATTTGACAAGCTAAAATTTGCAAGGGATGCCTACACGATTGGTAGACACCCCTCAATTAAGGATGGACTTGGCTACAAGAGGGAAGCCAAGAACTTGACAAGCCATAAGGCTCCCATCTCCGCCAAGGAGAAAGGGAAGGCCCCTATGGCTAGTAGTGTGCAAAAGAACCATGCCTTTATGTACTATGATAGAAGACAACCTAGAAATGCTTATAGGAGTTGTAATGTATATAATGCCTTTGATTCTCATGCCATGGTTGCTTCTAGTTCTTCTTATGTGCATGATAGAAATGTTGGTAGGAGAAATGTTATTCATAATATGCCTAGGAGAAATGTCGTTAATATTCCTAGGAAAGTTAGTGAACCTTCTACAATATATCATGCTTTAAATGCTTCTTTTGCTATTTGTAGAAAGGATAGGAAGATAGTTGCTAGAAAATTAGGGGCAAGATGCAAGGGAGACAAAACTTGCATTTGGGTCCCTAAGGATATTTGTGCTAACCTTGCAGGACCCAACATGAGTTGGGTACCTAAGACCCAAGCCTAAATTTGCCTTGCAGGTTTATGCATCTGGGGGTTCTGGATTATTGACAGCGGATGCACAAACCATATGACGGGGGAGAAGAAGATGTTCACCTCCTACGTCAAGAATAAAGATTCCCAAGATTCAATAATATTCGGTGATGGGAATCAAGGCAAGGTAAAAGGGTTAGGTAAAATTGCAATCTCAAATGAGCACTCTATCTCTAATGTGTTTTTAGTAGAGTCTCTTGGATATAATTTGCTATCTGTTATTCAATTATGCAATATGGGATATAACTGTTTGTTTACAAATGTAGATGTGTCTGTCTTTAGAAGATGTGATGGTTCACTAGCTTTTAAGGGTGTACTAGACGGCAAGCTTTACTTAGTTGACTTTGCAAAAGAAGAGGCCGGTCTAGATGCATGCTTAATGGCTAAGACTTGCATGGGCTGGCTGTGGCATCGCCGCTTAGCACATGTGGGGATGAAGAACCTCCACAAGCTTCTAAAGGGAGAACACGTGATAGGTCTAACCAATGTTCATTTCGAAAAAGATAGACCTTGTGCAGCTTGTCAAGCAGGGAAACAAGTGGGAGGCTCTCATCACACCAAAAATGTGATGACAACATCAAGACCCCTGGAGCTGCTACATATGGACCTCTTCGGACCCGTCGCCTATCTGAGCATAGGAGGAAGTAAGTATGGTCTAGTTATCGTTGATGACTTTTCCCGCTTCACTTGGGTATTCTTTTTGCAGGATAAGTCTGAAACCCAAGGGACCCTCAAGCGCTTCCTAAGGAGAGCTCAAAATGAGTTTGAGCTCAAGGTGAAGAAGATAAGGAGCGACAACGGGTCCGAATTCAAGAACCTTCAAGTGGAGGAGTTTCTTGAGGAGGAAGGGATCAAGCACGAGTTCTCCGCTCCCTACACACCTCAGCAAAATGGTGTGGTAGAGAGGAAGAACAGGACGCTCATAGATATGGCGAGGACTATGCTTGGAGAATTCAAGACCCCCGAGTGCTTTTGGTCGGAAGCCGTGAACACGGCTTGCCACGCCATCAACAGGGTCTACCTTCACCGCCTCCTCAAGAAGACGTCGTATGAGCTGCTAACCGGTAACAAACCTAATGTATCGTATTTTCGTGTTTTTGGGAGTAAATGCTACATTCTAGTGAAGAAGGGTAGGAATTCCAAATTTGCTCCCAAAGCCGTAGAAGGTTTTTTATTAGGTTATGATTCAAATACAAAGGCGTATAGGGTCTTCAACAAATCATCGGGTTTGGTTGAAGTCTCTAGCGACGTTGTATTTGATGAGACTAATGGCTCTCCAAGAGAGCAAGTTGTTAATCTTGATGATGTAGATGAAGAAGTCGTTCCAACGGCCGCGATACGCACCATGGCGATTGGAGATGTACGGCCTCAGGAACATTTGGAGCAAGATCAACCGTCTTCCTCAACTATGGTGCATCCCCCAACCCAAGATGACGAACAGGTACCTCAAGTGGAGGCACATGATCAAGGGGGAGCACAGGATGTTCAAGAGGAAGAAGCACCTCAGGCACCTCCAACCCAAGTTCGAGCGACAATTCAAAGGGATCATCCCGTCGACTAGATATTGGGTGATATTAGCAAGGGAGTAACTACTCGCTCAAGATTAGTTAATTTTTGTGAGCATTACTCTTTTGTCTCTTCTATTGAGCCTTTCAGGGTAGAAGAGGCCTTGCTAGATCCGGACTAGGTGTTGGCCATGCAGGAGGAACTCAACAACTTCAAGCGCAACGAAGTTTGGACACTGGTGCCTCGTCCCAAGCAAAATGTTGTGGGAACCAAGTGGGTGTTCCGCAACAAACAGGACGAGCACGGGGTGGTGACGAGGAACAAGGCTCGACTTGTGGCAAAAGGTTATGCCCAAGTCGCAGGTTTGGACTTTGAGGAGACTTTTGCTCCTGTGGCTAGGCTAGAATCAATTCGTATCTTGCTAGCATATGCCGCTCACCATTCTTTCAGGTTGTACCAAATGGATGTGAAGAGCGCTTTCCTCAACGGGCCGATCAAAGAGGAGGTGTACGTGGAGCAGCCCCCTGGCTTCGAGGATGAACGGTACCCCGACCACATGTGTAAGCTCTCTAAGGCGCTCTATGGACTTAAGCAAGCCCCAAGAGCATGGTATGAATGCCTTAGAGACTTTTTAATTGCTAATGCTTTCAAGGTTGGGAAAGCCGATCCAACTCTTTTTACTAAGACTTGCGATGGTGATCTTTTTGTGTGCCAAATTTATGTCGACGACATAATATTTGGTTCTACTAACCAAAAGTCTTGTGAAGAGTTTAGCAGGGTGATGACGCAGAAATTCGAGATGTCGATGATGGGCGAGTTGACCTACTTCCTTGGGTTTCAAGTGAAGCAACTCAAAGACGGCACCTTCATCTCCCAAACGAAGTACACACAAGATTTGCTAAAAAGGTTTGGGATGAAGGACGCAAAGCCCGCAAAGACACCGATGGGAACCGACGGACACACCGACCTCAACAAAGGAGGTAAGTCCGTTGATCAAAAAGCATACCGGTCCATGATAGGTTCTTTGCTTTATTTATGTGCTAGTAGACCGGATATTATGCTTAGCGTATGCATGTGTGCTAGATTTCAATCCGATCTGAGGGAGTGTCACTTAGTGGCTGTGAAGCGAATTCTTCGATATTTAGTCGCTACGCCTTGCTTCGGGATCTGGTATCCAAAGGGGTCTAACTTTGACTTGATTGGGTACTCAGATTCCGACTATGCTGGATGTAAGGTCGATAGGAAGAGTACATTGGGGACGTGCCAATTCTTAGGAAGGTCCCTGGTGTCATGGAACTCTAAGAAACAAACCTCCGTTGCCCTATCCACCGCTGAGGCCGAGTATGTTGCCGCAGGACAGTGTTGCGCGCAACTACTTTGGATGAGGCAAACCCTCAGGGACTTTGGCTACAATCTGAGCAAAGTCCCACTCCTATGTGATAATGAGAGTGCTATCCGAATAGCGGAAAATCCTGTTGAGCACAGCCGCACAAAGCACATTGACATCCGGCATCACTTTTTGAGAGACCACCAGCAAAAGGGAGATATCGAAGTGTTTCATGTTAGCACCGAGAACCAGCTAGCCGATATCTTTACCAAGCCTCTAGATGAGAAGACCTTTTACAGGTTGCGTAGTGAGCTCAATATCTTAGATTCGCGGAACTTGGATTGAAACGTAGCATACATGTGTTTATGCCTTTGATCATGTTCATTCTGCATTTTGTTGCTTATTGTGGTGCTCAAGTTGTACAAACACTCCCTGGACCTCATAAGTCCTATTTGCAAGTAATGCACATATTTAGGGGGAGCTGTGCTACAACTTGACCCTTTGAGACTAACCATGTACTTGAGTTTCGTTGTTTTAGTCTCCAAGGAAAATTGAAAGGGAAAAGGTGGACTTGGACCATGCAAGACTTCCACTGCACTCCGATGAAAAGAGTAACTCTTCCAAGTTCATCGTTATACTCTTATTGCCTATTTGCTCTTAGTTGAAGATTTTGGTGAGGCAATGGGGTTAAAGGGCCAAGATTGATCCCGTTTTGGTGCTTGATGCCAAAGGGGGAGAAAATAAAGGCCAAAGCGATAAATGGATCAGCTACCACTTGAGAGATTTTGAAAACAGTAGAATAGAGCTTTTGGTTTGTCAAAACTTTTTTGTTGTCTCTCTTGTCAAAAGTTGGCTTCTTGTGGGGAGAAGTATTGATTATGGAAAAAAGGGGGAGTTTTTGAAATCTTAAATCAATTTCTCTTAGAATGACTCTCTTTATGTCTTAACATGTGTGTTTGACTTAGAGATAGAAATTTGAGTTTGATTTGCAAAAACAAACCAAGTGGTGGCATAGAGTGATCCATATATGTCAAAATTGAATCAAAACAATTTTGAGTTCTTATTTGATTTGATTTTGTACTTGTTCTACTTGCTTTATGTTGTGTTGGCATAAATCACCAAAAAGGGGGAGATTGAAAGGGAAATGTGCCCTTGGGCCATTTCTAAGTATTTTGGTGATTTAGTGTCCAACACAAGTAACTAAGTGTAAAAAGGTGGACAAGGTACAAATCAAGAATTAAGGTATGTTTCTCAGACTTAGTACATTGTTTTATGGACTAATGTATTGTGTCTAAGTGCTGGAAACAGGAAAAATCCAATTGGAAATGTCTTGGCTAGAGCAGCCAAGAATCTGCTGAGTCTGCAAGCACCGGACTGTCCGGTGGTGCACCGGACAGTGTCCGGTGCGTCAGGCTGGCTCGAGCGAAGTGGCTGCTCTCGGGAATTCACCGGCGACGTACGGCTAAAATTCACCGGATTGTCCGGTGTGCACCGGACTGTCCGGTGAGCCAACGGTCAGCCGGGCCAACGGTCGGCCGCGCAATCTGCGCGGGACACGTGGCCGAGCCAACGGCTAGAAGACGGCACCGGACTGTCCGGTGCGCCAACGGCTCTCAGGCTGCCAATGGTCGGCTTCGCTATTTAAGGAAGGAAATCGGACACCGGACAGTGTCCGGTGTGCACCGGACTGTCCGGTGCCCCCGATGACAGAAGGCAAGAATGGCTTTCCAAACTTGTGCTCAACGGCTCCTAGCTGCCTTGGGGCTATAAAAGGGACCCCTAGGCGCATGGAGGAGTATACCAAGCATCCTTTGAGCATCATTGATCACTCACACTTCATTCTCGCACACTTGTTTGACATTCTAGTGATTTGAGCTCCGTTGTAGTGTGCTAGTCTCTTGAGCTCAAATCTGGGTTTTGCGTGTGCGTATTCGCTGTGATCTTTGTGTCGTGTGTGAGTTGCTAATCCCTCCCTTGCTCTGTGATTCTTCGTGAACATCTTGTGTAAGGGCGAGAGGCTCCAAGCTGTGGAGATTCCTCGCAAACGGGATTAAGAGAAGCAAAGCAACACCGTGGTATTCAAGTTGGTCTTTGGACCGCTTGAGAGGGGTTGATTGCAACCCTCGTCCGTTGGGACGCCACAACGTGGAGTAGGCAAGCGTTGGTCTTGGCCGAACCACGGGATAACCACTGTGCCATCTCTGTGATTGATATCTCTTGGTTATTGTGTTGTGTTGAGATCCTTCTCTAGCCACTTGGCATATTACTGTGCTAACAAGTAACCAAGTTTTGTGGCTTAAGTTTTTGAAGTGTTACAGGATCACCTATTCACCCCCCCTCTAGGTGCTCTCAATCACCCTTTATTGTATCTAAAAACATGGAGCAGCAATTTACTTAAAAATGGTGGTAGAGTGCATTAGTGCAAGACTGCAAGCTAGACATCAAGAATACAAATAGTGATACTACAAATTGTGCAGTTTCTATGCTTACAGTTCATTAGCAGCATATAACTGAGCGGCATCTTTAGGCATGCTGCACAAAGAACACAGTTAGATGATGAACAACCTATTTACATCAAAAGAGTGCACGCCATGACAATTTAGAAAACAAAACAGTCAATTTTGACCTGGTTTGAGGTTGCAAGGCCTCATCGGATACCCTTTGGTGCTATTTCAGGAGTTGTTAGTGCATAGTATGTTTATAGTTCGCAAGTGATTTTAAAATATATTTTATAAAAAGTTAATACCATTTGTTTTCATGGTTCAAAAAATATATAATATATTTGCACTAAAAGGAAAAATCAGTTCATACAGGTACCTAGTTCAACCAGCCTTTTGATTATGAGATCTGTTTGAGAGATAATAGGTATTGTTCTCTTAGCCCATTTGGTTTTCTCCCAAGTCTCAGGCATGCCCACGAAGGAATTGTAAGCGAAGACATAACCAAATGAGAACATACATAACCAAACACACATATAGATGGAGATAGATTTATATATAAAATAGTGAAATTTGTCAGAGATAATACCTTGATGCAAACCTGTGTCCATATGCATGTATATTTATGCAACTTTTATCCTTGATCAGTATTCTCAATTTCGTCACTTCACAATCATGCACAAGTTTTGTGGTGTTTTGAATTCTTTTATCAAGCGAACATCCAATGGAAAGCATGTGAGTTCATTGCCACCAAAGCCCTTGAATAGTGCTGCAGCCGCCGCGCAGTCTAAGCCTAGTGTTACTCCAAAGGAGCAGTTTGTTACTGCTCGGCGGCAAGATTTGCCTGTAAGTTCAAAGCAGGGAGCAGACACTAAGTCCGAGAAGGATAATTCCACAATATTAGATAAAGCTGGCAATGGTCATGTTGTCAAAGAACAATCAGTTGATGCCTATGCAAGCAAAAGTAAAGCTCAAAATGGAAAGGCCATGCCTAGTAATGGTGGATCGCTGGCTAACATGTGGGGTTGTGCATCAGCAAAACCTATGCCTCCAAGTACCACTAATTCTACAGCTGTAGCAAGTGTTGCAGGTATTATCGCACAAATGTTCATATTCAAATTCTTTGTGCTTTACTTTCTCGTCTATAACTCTCAGCACACATCTAGTCCTGTATATCAACCCTTTACAAGCATGCTAATATAGAACTAATGTTGTTAGTATTTTCAGCTACTACTGATGCACAAATTTGTGCGAAGGAAAAGCAGATGGAAATAGCAGCGATGATGAACATGGGATAAAGTACAAGATGGGATCCACTAATGCAAATAACAGAAAGAGAAGAGTGGTATTTGATTATTCGGATGATGAGGAAGATGACAATATTGTAAGCATTGCATCTCCTGAGCTACCAAAACAGCATACCCCAGACCTTGTTGTTGGAATTGCTACTATATTGGTAACCAAAAGCCCAATGATCGAAGTTGTTAGCTTGCTGTTCGTAATCTACCATTACGCAACAGTAGAGGAAATTGGATCAATACCATTCAGTGAGCCACTAACACACATCATAATAGCATTCAAATGTGTATACATATCTTTAGTAACCTGTCCAAACTAACTGAATGCTTGTCTTAGTTTCACGTCAAGACCTAACCAAAGAACACTAATAAACATAAAATGGAAGGCTGTTGGTATATTAGAGGAAACAAGACAACAAAAACTCACCACCAATGAATAGCCTGGTGGACATGAGGAGCTTTGAACACTGAAGGAGACAAGCTACCAGTGGCCCTAAACCTAACTCAGAAGACCACCAAGCCTGCCTAAGGCCGCCATTTTGAACACTAAACCTGCACATACAAGAAGATAACAAAAAATCACCTGGGCATACACGAACACTTAACAACAATTAGAGCCTTACACAAGACACTGTAATAAAGTGTGATGCAAAAATGCTACTAAAATGCAAATTGCTCATATGGGAACAAATAGTGAGGGTGAGTTTTTAAAAAAACAGCAGCTCACCTTGGTCTCATGTCTCTTGGTGACAGACCTACAAGCCATTTAAAAGGTGAGGATCTTGGTATACAGTATAGTAGACAGTTTAGACAGTTTTTCCTCATTTCATCATCCTAGCAGACATGCTAAAAAATTCAGAACTACTCCATTATGAAGAAACATTTGGATCATGATGTGTTACCACTGCTAAGTACATGTTGAGGACTGAAAAACACTACGTAGAGAGCTAGGGTGCATAATCTTAAGAAAGGCACCATAAAATTGATACTTCAATTTCAATACAAAAATATTGGTACTACCTGGTTAACAGGATCAAACATCGGTAAACGATGGAATAGAAGCATGGCATAAATAATGCACTCAGGTCCCAGCTTCCCGCATAAATAAACCACGCTTAATAGGGATTGCCCAGTAGTAAGGACAGTTGTTACACAAACCTGCATATAAAACATTAAACCTCCATTACATCCAAGTAACTAAAGTTAGCAAGATACATTCTTACATTCTTAGATTTTAGCCACTCACAAGTGCATTCATGGCACCAACCTTCTTGTGATGTTGGAATCCAGGTCATTTTTCACGAGACACAGAAACCAAATGAGGATGCTGAAGAAGAAGGCCCACCAATACATTTACCTGGCATTGAGCGGAGGCTGTGGTATAGATCAAAGTCCTCTATACCTCGCCCCCGCTCCCGCATCTCGCCTTCCCTTTAATGAGTAGTAGAGATAACTTTTGCTAGAGATGGACCACAGGTAGAATCCTATGCATTAATTGAAAATTAGAAGAAATATAATATATATTACTTTTTATTAAACTTTTGGAAGATATAGTTAAAATTTAAAAGTGTTTTGTTATTACTCATACCAATAACAAAGATGTTTGTCACTAAATTCTTTTTTGAAACAAATATTCAACTTTGTCAAATAGCAGACTGATGCAAAGTGTATTTTTTCCTTCACTGAAAATTTTGAGCTTTCAACTTACAATTGAAAAGTATTTTGGGTATCCCAAAAAGGATCTCTAAAAAAACCTAAAGATTAGTATGAAATGAACATACCATGTGAACTATGGCTAAAAAACGAGACATGTGTATTAAGAAGCCAACTATGGCTAGGAGATCCCTTGGATGGGTAAAATGAGTTATCTGAACTATCTAGATTAGATAACTTTCAGTAACCTTCAATTCAAACCAAGAATCAGTCTGTCCAGTATCTGACCCATTTCCTAGATAAGCAAAAATATATCAGCTAAAGAATTGTTATATAGTAAGTAATAGAAATAGGAGTAGGAAAGAACCAACCCGAACAACTGCAGCAACATGAAACTTCGAAAAAGGACGATAAACAACCAAAATAGAACTAATTTTTTTTTCAAGTGGTTATCATTATATGTTACAAAGGCGTTGCGATCTAGCACAAAATTACCATGAATTAATGAACAGAGATAATATGTCTTATGTTAAACAACTCTTATACAATGGTGCATAATAGAAAGAATCATCGATTGATGTCTAATTGGAAGCATTTTGTTTAAGATGTTTAGTGTCTCATACAATACCTCACAAGATCATGGCTATACAGAAATCGTTGCCTAGAAGAACTAATTTCTACAAAGGTAAACAATTTAACTATGATGTGGGTATTCAATTTCTCAACATAAACAATTAGCAATGAAAAAAACTCTGCATAAAAATATATTTAACCTTACCAACAAATATTAAACATTAAAATTTCCTTCATGTACCAAAAAAGGATACTGGACAACAAATCCGACAATTTATCTTTATACCTTTCGTTAGGTTATTGAAACCACCTTCCTTGTGATGATGGTATGTTGGAGAGAATAAGGAATCATTGGGATGATCATCTGCAACACCATCAGAATGGTGGGCCTGGAAATATAAATATAATAAAAGAATGAGTATGTATGCTAATAAATGATATAACATAAAAGCATGTCTACTGTTAATTATTGGTTAAAGCAAAAAAACTTAACATCAAAGCAAGGTATCCCTCCATTTCAATAAGGCTGCATTTGAGCCAATTTACTATCTGCACAAGATAAGAAAGGAGAACAATTTAAATTAGTCATAGAATGCAGAGCAAAACAGGGCTGCATCTGCAATGTGTCTTGCTAAAATAAGAAAATGGTCATACATCATCACGAAGGTTCCTAGGCATTGTGTGTTCCTTGCGAAATAGCTTGAAAATAATCCTACCAGTAGATCCTGTAGAATGGCAAACGGTAAGAGGCCTTGGAAAGGTTTTGCAAAATAGAATTGCAAGCAGTTTCAAGTGGAGTAGCTTCTACCAATTTTGCCTGGAAGAAAGGGTGGCTTGCTGAGATAGACAAACACAATGATGATAAGCAGAGCTGTAAACAAGGGGGGCCTTTACAAGCAGACATTCGTAAAATTGGGGTGAATTTAGTGTAACCTTTGCCGTCACAAAAAACGCCTGATAATGATGCACTTTTTTATGTTTCCAAGTGAATGCTACAAAACCATTTTTGTTTTTTGTTCTTCAGGAGGACAAACAGAACCGATCAAAGTACCTCCATTAATATTCTTCCTTCTCTACCCCTTGTTGATACACCATCGCCCTGACGCTCCAACAGAAACCCTGACCTTAAGCGTGGGGGTTGATGGCCGCGGAGTGCTCCAGATAGACGACCAATCTCCTATAAGAAAATAAAAGATCAAATCGAGAAGATGATCAATCAAATTTCAAGTATGATGCTACTTGATATTTTGGTGAAAAGATGAGCAATCAAACTGAAAACCAAAAAATGGAGAAAACAAAATGCGAAAAATGGAGAGAGAAAATTACCTCTGACAAATTTCGAGGATGGCATCTGGTGAGGTTTTGGTGATTGAATCCTGCTGGTGGATTAACTATTGAACTGTTATTAGTTCTTGATACAGGAGGAATGCTTCCTGATATTGCAGTGCCTTGGACATCAGAACTCCAACTAAATGGTTCTGGCACCAAACGTCTCAGGTCTACTGCAGGTGGGGGAACCAAATCAGAGTAGTTGGTAGGCACGGCATACCTCCTAGGAACCTCTTCACTACCAATAATTATGTTCTCCAAACTCCCAGCTCTCGATGATGAAGCTCCATGGTCAGTGAAATGGTTAGCAGCCTGTGGCACACCAGGAACATTCATTGGATGTTGGTATTGCAAGTTGAGGCTGCTGACCACAGGAATAACCTCCTGGGGATCATCAAATGCACTTTGGAAATGAGGTGGCTGGTGATTCCATGAATTAGAAAGTCTGATAGCATTTGAAGAGGGCCATACACTACAGGGAGCAATCTGTTGAGATGTGGTAGTTCTTGCTCGGAAACTTCTCTGTGAATTCACAGCATTGTTGACCCCTCCATGAAGGTCATAAGTACCGGCTGAGAGCCCTACATTAGTTCCATACCATGGGAGTTGATCTTCAATAGAACTTGGAACTGGCAAACACTTGGGAGAGGATGAATTTCTAATAGGTGCACCGTGATCACCAAGCTATGGAGTTGTACAACCCCCCAGCATTCTTATAGCCTACACGCACAACCCGTGCCCAAAAAATCAGAGTTGGTGAAACAAACAACCTCAATTTGGCTAGGTGAGGCACACTACCAACCTCCACACAATGTTACAGTAAGCAAGATTTACTAACAAAGTAAATAGAACATGCTTGCATGTGACACAATGGATAAAACGAACTGTATTGAAATGGCATAATGAGTTTGTGTCCTAACGTTCTTTCTTTTGATGAATTATAAAACACTTTTGTACTGAAACAGTCCATTGTCACAAACAAGGGGTTGGGTGTCTTCGTCGTTAGCCATTTGCTAGAGATTCTGGAATAAAAACAAGACATGGAGACAAAAGGTATAATCAGTACAATAATAATAAAGATATTTCTACAACTGTATCAAAAGAAAGATGCTCAATTTATTAACGAACTTGCAAGGAACTGTCTCAAATTGAATTAGTGTATCTAGAGATACTACTAATTCATACAGACAAAAAGTAATGGTGAGTCTGGGAGTAGGAGCTACCATTGTGAATCATAATTTGGAAGAGAACAATTATACCAAGGTAATGGTATTCCCCAATTGTAATGGTATTAGACAAAATATAAAAAAGGTAAAAAATGGATATCAGCACAAAACATTCTTCGAAACCATATGTATCATATGGCGTCGTCAATTTTAATGGTATTAGACCAGTCCTCGGAAGGACAGCAAGCCTTAGGGATTAGTGTTTTATTGATTAGTGAAGAAACAGGGGCACATACCTTTTACAAGATCTTGAGCTCCTTGTAGGCTCTTCACGGTGAACACCACACCATCGATCAACCTCAGTTAGGATGATGTCAATCTGGCCTCCCTCGGTAGTTGAGAATACTTAAAAATGGCATCGTCTACAATAGCACATTAGTAACACAAGCACCCAACAGTTACCTAATGATAGAGGACGAGGCCCGATCTTCCGTGAGGTACGATAACTTGATTGGGTGGAGATCTCGACGTTGATGATCCAAGGCTCCGAGCGAACGGCTCCTCGCAATCACTACACCACTGCTCCGTTAGTTATCACCTGTGACACACGAGTGACCTTGCCACGAAGGCTTATCCCTGCAAGCGCAATCAAGAACACAAGCAAGAACAGGAAGAACGCAATCAAAACTGCATTGATCACGAGGTGGGGTCTCACAAACCGATGAACGGCGATACTGTTCGATGACAGATATGATCTAAGCAAAACCCAAACCCTAATGTGGTGGTGGCTGCTGGTAAAATAGAGGTTAGGGGCGTGCACAACCCCTGGTTGCACCCCTAATGGGCTCCAACACGATACACGGCCCAACAGCCCAACAAACGGTGTCGCAGCACCAAAACAGAATCTGAATGCTGACTTGTTTCGACGATTCCCGTTGACTCCGGATGAATTTTAAGGTGGTTCCAGTTGGGTTGGAAAGCTTATCTCCTTAGCTTTCCATCCATATAAAGCCCAACCTAATCGGAGTTCGGATGCATCCTGGGCGTTCATTTTAGTGCAGACTGGTCCTGGACTTCCAGGTGGAGACGTAGTTGAGTCGGACTTGGCTTTCTCTTGTTGTGAACGTCCTAGCTTCTCCTCCTTGACATGTTGGCCTCTCCCAAGTCCTTGTTGGTCCTCTCCAAGGTTCCTAATCATCAAAACATTCATGGCACCAAGCGTAAGCTCTAAAACACAATTGATTAGGTTAGAACGAACCTGAAGATTTAGCTGTCGTGCACGTGCTCGTGTTGTCGGTCCATGCATTATTTGTATGGGAGAGATGTCCTCATCATCCTCCCCCACTTGAATTGGAGTCGTTCTCGACTCAGGCGGTGGCCAAGGGGGTGGCCGAGCTGCCGAGCTTATCTCCTTAGGATGTACAAGTCCTTTAGGCCCAAAAACAGGCGTCGTTAATTTCTGGCAGATTCTGGACGTCATCTTGTTATGACGATTCCCATCAGCTCCGTGTATATTTTGACGTGAAACTAGATGGGTTGGAAAGCTTATCTTCTTATCTTTCCAACGATATCTAGAACGTCGAAAACGGAGTCCGTATGTGGTCTGGGCGTCCGTTTTCGTGAGGACCACTCCTGCAGTCCTAACCGGATTCGCGAATAAACTGGACTTCAACTCCCCTTGAGCTTGGGACTCTATGATTGATTGAGCCTTGACTATATAGTTGACATCCATGTATTCATCATTCTCCCCTTCTTGGTTTTGAGTCGTCCTCGACTCAAAGTCGTTGGTGCCTGCAAAAGGTGTTGATGTAGTGCTTGATGTCGTCCAACCTTGCTTCCCTTCTTGAAGTTGACCCTGCTGTTGTAAAACATACAAAGAAGGACAAGTGGAACTGGACGTGATATGGTTAGCTTTAACACAGCCTTCTAGTTGATCATTTTGTTTTATGACAAAAGGAGAATTCATATTTGAACAAATATATACTCGATGTACCATATATTCTCCTTTTCAATTATATCTTCCAATAAAATGATATGTATGTTTAGATAACCATAGTAAATTAGCACTAAAAGAAAGTTTCTCCTCTAAATTATTTAGATTACATAGAACATCAAATTCAATATAGCCCAAAGTATTTAAAGAAGATAACAATTTTAGCTCATCATGCACACTAGTTATATGATTGAATGTTCTAATTTTGGCACAATTAATAGGATCAGAAGCAACAACATCAAGTTTGTTCTTTAGTTGTGGCATAGAAATAATAGTATTATCATCACACAACTCTTCTTTATCATAAGGAACAACAAGACAATCTTCTTGTAACAAAGGCAACTCAGATTTATCTGAAGGCATGATATCGGTAGAATTACTTAAATTATTTTTATTATCATCCATAGAAACAAATTGTTGTCTCATTAGTGCTTTTACATCAGTCCAAGTTTGTGGTTTCTCATAGTCATGCAAATTATTCCATCAAACTAACGCATCATTCGTTAAAGTACTAGCCACAATTTTAATTTTTCGCCTATCACATATACGACGTCGTGCAAAAATCTTATCCATTGATATTTCCCATTCAGTATATTCATTTGCAATATTTGCATCAAAAGAAGAGAAAGATGGATATATAGAACCTGAGGGAGACGAATCATCATCAATGGTGTGGCTCTGAAAAGCTTTAGTCAATGCTCGCATCATCTCCTTCAATTCCAGATGAGAGACACACTCATCGTCGTTAAGCTTAGGTTCCTTCTCCTTGTCCGTTTGGTTCTTTGGTCCTGTTATTGTTAGCACAAAACAGAGACAAAAAGGCAACAAACAAAGTGAACCCTACAACTATCTCTCAGGGTGGTGGTGGTGGAACACAAGTTATGAAGCGTCTTACCCCGCTCTTACAAGGTTCTTACTAGCACTGCAGGTGGCAAACGGTGACCGGTGTGACTGTCCAACGAGCGTGGGTGTGATTGCAAAGGAGTACCTGTTCTGCTCGAGAGAAAGGTGGAGCTTTGGGAAGGCTGACTAAATATATATATGTGGCACACAAGTCAGTAACAGATAGCAATGTTGAATAAGTGTCCAAAGTACTCGTCCTAGTTGCTGGCCTAGAGAATGTATTAGCATAGTTGGAGGAAGACACAAAGGAGGTGACAAGGATCTAGGAACAGCAAGGTAACAAGTTGGAATGAAAAACAATCACAGAGGTGCACAGATCAATGGTGTTCCTGCTTATGCGCACTCTTTTTCTCTTTTTTCTCTGATTTTTTTCTTCTTCTTTTTTTTCTTTGTTTTGTGCGGTTTTTTTGTTTTGCACTTGCCTTTTTATATTCCCTTTTTTTACAAGAGTGCCGCAAAAACAAGATATAACACAAGACTATCAAAAAAATTCTCGTCTGTCTATCACAGATTTTCTGCTCTAACTTCAACAGACTGTTTGACAAATTTAGAGACCCGAAACTGAAAAACTCAAAACACAAAAGTTGTAGGTCTTCTTTTTCTCTTTCTTTTGGATATATGGATCGCCTATTTTGGATAAAATAAGTGGGAGATATTGACCCCGAAATACAGACTGGTCCGAAATTTCAGGATCACAAATAGATTTACTTCTAAGATAGATAACTCCTCGATAATGATATTTTCTGGAAATCTCGTAAATATAAAAGTTGTAGATAATTTTCTAAGCTTTCTAGAAAGTACAAGAACACTAAATTCCGAGTTAGTATGAGAGAGTTATGATCAAAATACCGAACTAGATAGAAACTAATCTGATAAGGACGTGATGATGAGATAAAATAGGATCGGTTTTGTAGATGGGATCTGTTTTGGAGGTCGATTTTGTAGGATGGAAAGGATCAAACTGAACCAAAACAAATCTAAACCAGCAACCAAACTCAACCTAGGACACAAACTCAGAACTGCGGACTCCAAAACTGAATTGTGCAAAAGCTAAGGCGATGGTTTTAGGTCAGGATAAACAGATCGTAATTTTTTTGGCTTTTTTGTGGGTTATAGGACAAACAAAATATATCTAATGGTAGGATTGTACCTCACAGGCAACCTGGAATCTTGATACCACTTGATAGAGGACGAGGCCCGATCTTCCGTGAGGTACGATAACTTGATTGGGTGGAGATCTCGACGTTGATGATCCAAGGCTCCGAGCGAACGGCTCCTCGCAATCACTACACCACTGCTCCGTTGGTTATCACCCGTGACACACGAGTGACCTTGCCACGAAGGCTTATCCCTGCAAGCGCAATCAAGAACACAAGTAAGAACAGGAAGAACGCAATCAAAACTGCATTGATCACGAGGTGGGGTCTCACAAACCGATGAACGGCGATACTGTTCGATGACAGATATGATCTAAGCAAAACCCAAACCCTAATGTGGTGGTGGCTGCTGGTAAAATAGAGGTTAGGGGCGTGCACAACCCCTGGTCGCACCCCTAATGGGCTCCAACACGATACACGGCCCAACAGCCCAACAAACGGTGTCGCAGCACCAAAACAGAATCTGAATGCTGACTTGTTTCGACGATTCCCGTTGACTCCGGATGAATTTTAAGGTGGTTCCAGTTGGGTTGGAAAGCTTATCTCCTTAGCTTTCCATCCATATAAAGCCCAACCTAATTGGAGTTCGGATGCATCCTGGGCGTTCATTTTAGTGCAGACTGGTCCTGGACTTCCAGGTGGAGACGTAGTTGAGTCGGACTTGGTTTTCTCTTGTTGTGAACGTCCTAGCTTCTCCTCCTTGACATGTTGGCCTCTCCCAAGTCCTTGTTGGTCCTCTCCAAGGTTCCTAATCATCAAAACATTCATGGAACCAAGCGTAAGCTCTAAAACACAATTGATTAGGTTAGAACGAACCTGGAGATTTAGCTGTCGTGCACGTGCTCGTGTTGTCGGTCCATGCATTATTTGTATGGGAGAGATGTCCTCATCATCCCCCCCCACTTGAATTGGAGTCTTTCTCGACTCAGGCGGTGGCCAAGGGGGTGGTCGAGCTGCCGAGCTTATCTCCTTAGGATGTACAAGTCCTTTAGGCCCAAAAACAGGCGTCGTTAATTTCTGGCAGATTCTGGACGTCATCTTGTTATGACGATTCCCATCAGCTCCGTGTATATTTTGACGTGAAACTAGATGGGTTGGAAAGCTTATCTTCTTAGCTTTCCAACGATATCTAGAACATCGAAAACGGAGTCCGTATGTGGTCTGGGCGTCCGTTTTCGTGAGGACCACTCCTGCAGTCCTAACCGGATTCGCGAATAAACTGGACTTCAACTCCCCTTGAGCTTGGGACTCTATGATTGATTGGGCCTTGACTATATAGTTGACATCCATGTATTCATCACCTAATTCCCAATGTATCAGTAACACATAGCACCCAACAATTCCCTAATTCTACAATAGCACATCAGTAACACATAGCACCCAGTTAAGCCCACCGTCAGAAGCAAACACAATCCTAACTCGAGAAATCCCTACAGTTAGAGAAAGCAAGTAAGACAGGATGCAAAGGTTGAGTAAGGCTAACCAAAATATGTGTAGTTGCAGAGGAGCCGCAACACCTCCCAGGCGCTGGTGGCGTTGCCATCGTAGAGAAGAATCTCCTTGCACCAACCACGCCTATGCAAGTAACCGTCGCAGAAGTTTCCGAGGAGGATGGGGATGGTTTTGGGTGGGCTCAATTAGGGTTTCTCAAATAGAATTTTTCGAGGATGGATGGGGAGCGCCATGAATGGCAGGGGATGCTGTCGATGGAAGGGAGGCGCGGGAGGAGGTGGCGGACCTTCCATTGACGTTGCGGCGCGGAAGGAGGTGAGGTGGCGGACCTTCCTAGGACTGTGGGCGAGGAGATTAGGCTTTCCTTCCATTGACGGCGCGGGAGGAGGTGAGGTTGCGTACCTTCCGAGGTCCTTCTCAGTCGGTCGACTTAGCGAGTTTGGCTCAGTGACTCCAAGATAGCCATTATTGTTCTTCACCTTCGACATTCCACAACCCTCACAAACTCTCCTAACACTCAACTTCATAATTAAAAATTCTCACACAGCTACCTTTGCTAAATGTAAATTTGATCTTCTTGCCCTTCACTGGTTAACACTTATTTCTCCTTTCCTTTTATTTTCCTCCGGGTGTCAGTGAACGACAACTATCGAATCAACGACATGTACAAAAAAGAACCAGACGGTGGGGGATTAAAACAATGTCTAGGTATAGTCGATTTCTCCTGTTATTAACAACTCAAGAACCCCGGGAGCAGGCCCCAAAACAAGATGAGGAAGAGCATGACCTAAATAAAATGAGGAAAATCATAAATAATTAAGAGTAAAAAAAGAAAATGGTGCGGCTGCTTTTCCAGTCACAGGCCGAGACGAAACGCACTGGTGACAACAGGAACGCTGCCGCCGCCGTGGATTCAGGAATCGTTCTTGGATCCAAGCAGGAGGGGGACAAGCTAATGGCGGGTGAGCCAGCGCCGGGCTAGGACCGTTCTTCCGAGTCTGGCGATGGGCGCGGCGTCTGCGACATGGGAGGGAAGCGGTGCTCCCTCTAGCGATTCTAGGGGACACCCCCAGTGTTACAACCCCCGCCCCGCCCTAAAGAAGTAAAAGCGCCCCTTCACGACGACGGCTCGATGGGGGCGAATAATACATCGATAGAGGAGGGGGTAGGAGAAGGGGATCGGGTTACCTATGGGGCCGAGCGGCTGAGCTTGCAGAAGGCGCAGTTTGCATCGTCATCATCGGTGTGGAGCCAGGACGCAACGGGCAGCCGCGACGGCGAGGAGGGGGCAACGGTGGTGGAGGAGAGGAGGCACGCGACGTAGTGGTGGATGCACATGGCGATGGTCGGCCGCGGGGTGGGGGGCGAAGCGCAGACGGTGGTCGGTGGTGTAGGGTGTGGGAAGGCATCGCGGGGCGGTTGCGTCGCGGGGTGGGGTGGGCGAAGCGATAGAGGAAGGGAGGAGAAAGCTGGGAAGAGAATCAGAGATAGAGGGAGTGGGGACCCGAACGCCAGGTTGGCCCGAGAGCTTGCGACGTGCTGGGCATGCTACGTGGGCCGCACCAAATATCATAGCCCACGCGGCCTGTCGTCATCGGCTGTCGGCTCGTAAATTATAGTACCATACTGGGCAGCCAACAATTGCAGTACCAGCTTATAAGCTGTGCTCCTTTAGTGGAAACAATCATGCTTAAATGCTCTTGCCAGTCTCTACTCTAGATGATTTTTTTGCGTGAGAGAGACACGTGTGCCCGACGTGCAGAGACGCGTGTCCGACGTGCAGAGACGTATGGATGGGGCGGGGTGAGGGTGCAGGTAGCAGGTTAGTGTGGCGATGGACGATCCAGATTGAACAACAGCGATGGACGATCCAAATTGAATGAAGGCAGAACGACAGGCTACCCTTACAGCCTTAATAAGTAGTAGAGATATTCTACTGGCCAGTGTCGATCCAGGTCTGAGTTAAACACATAGTATTTAGTAGAGCAATGGTCATCACATGGAATTTAGAGTTAAGATGCATCCCAACACCGTCTGTTCAGCTAACTAAAATAATTTGGTATAGAATACATAGAATATAATATTTTTTATTTAATACATATATGGACCTCTATTAAAATTGGGGGCCCTATGCGGTCGCACAGCCCGCACGGGCTCAAGGACGCCCCTGCAACCAGCAGCACAATGTACATCACTCTATATTCTTGCTCTATATCACTATTCATAATGTAGTCATCAAAATTCCTTACTCTATATTACAATCCTTCGTACATATATCCCTCTACATATTCCCTTTATATCAACTACTACACATTCTAATCTAACTAGTTTTCTCTCTATATAACACAGGGCTTTTGCTGCAGCGGATAGGGATACAGGAAGATTTTGTGTGCGCTATACATAGCATTTTACTGTAGCTATAGATAGGGATGGTAATAGATCACGATTCAAATGTTTCTTCACAAAATGGTAGGGCTCTAAATAAGTTTTAGTTCAAAAATGAATAGAAATAGAGTCTGATCCTAATCCGATCCAATCCTTAAATCTTATAGTGTAAGATTTAGAGCCCATTGTCACCTCTAGCTACAGAGCTATACAGGAAAACATAATGTGCAGCGGTGCAATTTTTTTACGCTACCATTCATTGTATTGGTTTATCGTGAGTTTTCACGCATGGTAGTGCAGATGGCCTAAGACTATTCGCACCGCATGTCCCTAGCCTCTGTAGCGGATACAGTATCCCCCTTACTCCCGCAGCGCCTCCCTCTTCCTCGCCCCCTTCTCTCTCACACCAGATGAGGAGGAGCCCTATTCATCCCTCGTCAGTGGCTTCTTGCGAACGGAACCGCTTGCGCGCACGTGGAGAAACATCCTGCTTCCTTCCATTGGCGTTGAAGTTGAGCAACGACTTCGGGAGACTGAAGGCAAGGCGACAGCGCAGTTGGTGAAAGAAGGCGGAGTCGGATCCGGTGGACGGCGCCGGCGTGGAGGGGCAGCAAGAGAACGCGGTCGTGGTGTTCCGGTGTGGGGGGGGACAGAAGTGGTGGATTGCGACCTACAACCGCGACAACCATCGTCGTTGTCGTCTTACCCCCTCTAGAAGTCGTGGCCAGGGGCGAGTGTAGGATCTAGGACACCGGCTAGAGGGGGAGTGAATAGACGATTTTGACTAAAATAAAAAACACTAGAGAAATTTAATCAATACGGCAAGAGGTAAAAATTCTCTAGTGACAACAAGTAAACAATCTATGAGAATCAACTATGGTGATTGTATACTCGAAGAACAATATGCAAAATACTAATCACTTGCACGGCAATAAGTAATGCAAGAAAAGAAAGACACCGGATTTTATCCCGTGGTATCAGTGATTTGCCGATCACCCCTAATCCACGTTGAGCTGGACTTCAAGCTCTCACTTGCTCCTCTATCAAAATACTAATCACTGTCCGGTGAGCAAACGGTGCCCGCACCAACGGTCGGCAGCGTAATCAGCGGGCAACGCGTGGCCTGGGCCAACGGTTAGTTGGCGCACCGGACTGTCCGGTGTGCACCGGACAGTGTCCGGTGAGCCAAAAGGACCGTTGCTCCAACGGTCAGCTGAGCCTGATATGGAAGGAGATCGCACACCGGACAAGCTACAGGACCTGTCCTGTGGTGCATCGGACTGTCTGGTGCGCCACTCGACAGAAAACAAATATTGCCTTCTAAAAGAAATTCCAACGGCTCCTAGACCCCTTGGGTCTATAAAAGGGACCCCTAGGCGCCTCCAACAGTAACAAAAAGAGCAGCCAACAATTGTATACATCATTTGGATCAATTCTCTCTCCCCCTCTCGTGTATATCTCTCTAGTTTGTGTAGAGGCAAAGCTATAAGCCTTTAGAGAGTGGAGAAGTGCTGCTAAGAGCTAGAGCAAAGTCTTGAGCACATTGTTACTCTGCCGGAGTGTTGTCTAGAAGACTGTAAACAGCCAAGGCATTGTTATAACCAATCTCAACATAGTGGAAGGATCTATCTGTCATACTGACAGATCTGAGCAAACAGAGGAAGGAGTTGAAATAGACTCCAAGCCTAGGTGTGGCTAACTCCAACGAGGACTAGGCAAGCAATTCAGGCTTGGGCGAACCTCGGGATAAATTCCTGCGTCTGTGTGCTCTGCTCTATGCTGTGTGCTGATTCTCTGTCTTACTTACTCTTTATATCTGCACTTCAATACTTATTTGTGGTACAAGTTATACTTGAAGTGCAGGACATATTAAGACATGATCTTCTATTCCGCTGCAACCTACTCGAAGGATACTTCATTCCACTGTGATGCAGTCTTTGAGTAGAGTAAGAATTTAAGTTTTAAAGTGATAATTATTATTCGCATGTTCACCCCCCTCTAGGCGACATCCAAATCCTGTTCTCGGGCATAGAGAACTTTCAGCTTCCCGGCTTGACAAGAGCTACACAATTTGTTCTTCTCAAATTTCACATCTTTCAAGCCACGGACTAAATCATGTTTGGTTAGACGATTGATTTGCTTCATTCCAACATGACCAAGTCTTCTATGCCATAACCAACCTAGTGAAGCCTTTGAGAAGAAGCAAGTTGTGAGCTTTGCCTCACTAGATGAGAAATCAACAAGGTAAAGATTTTCATATCTAAATCCTTTAAACTTAAGATTGCTACCATCAACACTAGAGATAATAACATCATCAACGGTGAAATTGCAACTAAATCCTAAATCACATAATTGAGCTACAGATAGTAAATTAAAATTCAAAGACTCAACCAGGAGCACATTTGATATGGAATGATCATTCGAAATAGCAATTTTACCCAAGCTTTTAACCTTTCCTTTGCGATTATCTCCAAATGTGATACTATCATAATTTGAGCAATCTTCCTCACTCATTTGGGTGAACATTTTCATATCTTCGGTCATGTGTTGAGTGCATCCACTATCCAACACCCAATGATTCCCTCCCGCCTTGTAGTTCACCTACAAAAGGAAATCAATCTCTTTTAGGTACCCAAACTTGCTTGGGTCCTTGGATGTTAGTGACCAAGGTCTTTGGCACCCAAATAGCTTTCTTTTTGTTGCCAACAATTGAAGTACCAACAAATTTAGCATGAACACCTTTTGCATTATGAGAAAGAATATAACAATGCTCAAAACAAGTGGAGGATACATTCTTGAGCTCAGGACCATTCTTCTTAATATGTCCCTTCTTGTGACATTTGTGACACACTTTGTCACATTCTTTCACAAACAATGTCTTTTGCTTTACAAAAGCATTCTTTCCTTTCTTGGGAACATATCCAAGACCCTCACGGTTAAGTGAGCACCATTGACTTCCCAATATGAAATCCAATTTAGCCTTTCCACCATATGCCTTCTTTAGATCATGAGTTAGAGCATTTACTCTATCTACTAACACTTCATTCTCAACAATGATTTGTGATTCATCAAGAGCAATATTATCATTCATAAGAGAAAATTTGCATTTATCACAAATAGAGTTAGTAGGTAGTGGTTCACTTGTAGGACTATCAAGTAAGTCACAAGTGACTCCAACATCCTCGGTGACCACCACAACTTCATGCACAATAGATGAGTTTTGAGCTTCTGCAAGCTTCTCACAATTCTCTTTTAGATTGTTGTGAGAGGTCTTGAGCTCCTCAAAAGACACTTGGAGGTTTTTATACAATTCCTTCAAGGTCTTAAATTTTTCTTTTTCTTTGTGCATGTAGTCATCGGCCTCACCTAACATTCTAACAAGATCATCATATGAATAGCCATCATCATCAACATCATCATCATCATTTATATCATTTAAATCGGTGATGATTTTTACCTTAGAATCTCCCTTTGCCATGAGACAATGAGGGGATGAGAAAAGTGAAGGAGCTTCCTTGATGGCAATTCCGGCATTAAGCTTGGATGAGGTGTCATCATCATCATCATCCGAGCTATCATCCGAGTCCCATTCAACTAGGTAGGCTTTGCCATCTTTCTTCTTGTTGTAGAATTTCTTCTTCTTCTTCTTATCATCTCCATCTTTGCCCTTCTTCTTCTTGTTAGGGCAATTCATGGCAATGTGACCGGGTTCCCCACACTCAAAACATTTTCTATCATTGAAAGCATTTCTTCTTGATGTTTGGCCTCTTCTAGGTTGACCTCTCTTCATCTTCATGAATTTGTTGAATTTCTTTACAAATATAGCTATATCTCCATCACTCTCACTTTCATTTTCTTCATCATCACTCTCTTCTTTTTCAATTGCCTTAGAAGCTTTAGCTTTGAGAGCGATTGATTCATTCTTCACTCTCTTTGCTAAACTTATAGCATCGGCTTGAGATTTTTTGAATATATCTTGAGTAAGAATTTCCCCTAATACTTTGGTTGGAGAAGTTGTAGGTAGATCACTTCTTACTAACATGGTCTCATACTTCTCCAAAAGAGATCTAAGGAACTTATGAGTGAAATCCACATCCGGTACATTAAAACCAAGTCCCTTGAGTTCATTCACTATCTCATTTAACCGGTTGAACATATCGGATACACTTTCATCTTCTTTCATAATGAATTGCTCAAATTTTCCTTTGCACACATATAGCTTGGCACTCTTCACAATTGTAGTTCCTTCATGAATTTCCATTAGCTTAATCCAAATCTCATGAGCGGTTGTGAGATTCTTGATACAATTGAACTCATTTATATCAAGAGCATCATAGAATACATTCATGGCTTGATGAAAGGGAAATAGGGTCAAACCTTTTCCTATATAAATTTTGGTGGTTGAATTGCCCAACACAAATTATTGGACTAACTAGTTTGCTCTAGAGTATGAGTTCTACAGGTGCCAAAGGTTCACAACAAACCAATACAAGTCAAAAGAAAAGGGTTCAAAACTAAGGAGCAAAGTATACCAAAGGCAGCCCTGGTCTAGCGCACCGGACTGTCCGGTGCACCACCGAACAGTGTCCGGTGCACCAAGGAGATCAACTCTGAACTTGCCAGCTTCGGGAATTTGGGAGGCCGCTCCGCTATAATTCATCGGACTGTCCGGTGTAACACCGGACTGTCCGGTGTGCCAGCGGAGCAACGGCTACTTCGCGCCAACGGTCGTCTGCAGAAGACATTAAATGCGCTACAGTGCGCGCCTGCGTGCGCAGAAGTCAGAGCAGGCCTAGAAGGCGCACCGGACAGTCTATAGGACCTATCCGGTGGCCCCTATTGTCAGAGCTCCAACGGTCAGAACCCAACGACCTGGTGACGTGGCTGGCGCATCGGACAGTGTCCGGTGGCGCACCGGACTGTCCGGTGCACCATATGACAGAAGCCCTCACCAACGGTCCTTTTGGTGGTTGGGCCTATAAATACCCCCCAACCACCACACTTCAATGCATCCAAGTTTTCAGCCTTCAAACCTCATACAAGAGCTATAGCATTCAATACAAGACACAAACAAAGAGATCAAATCCTCTCCCAAGTCCGGAATCACTCCAAACAAATTAGTGACTAGAGAGAGAGACTTTTGTGTTCTTTTGAGGTCTTGCGCTTGGATTGCTTTTCTTCTTCCTCATTCTTGTTTCCATAACACTTGTAATCAAAACAAGAGACACCAATTGTGTGGTGGTCCTTGTAGTGGACTTAGTGTCCCATTTGATTGAGAAGAGAAGCTCACTCGGTCTAAGTGACCGTTTGAGAGAGGGAAAGGGTTGAAAGAGACCCGGTCTTTATGACCACCTCAACGGGGAGTAGGTTTGCAAGAACCGAACCTCGGTAAAACAAATCACCGTGCCATCCATTCTTATTTGCTTGTGATTTGTTTTCGCCCTCTCTTTCGGACTCGTTTATATTTCTAACGCTAACCCCGGCTTGTCGTTGTGCTTAAGTTTGTAATTTTCAGATTCCACCTATTCACCCCCCTCTAGGCGACTTTCAATTGGCATCAAAGCCTGGTGCTTCATTAGAGCCTAACCGCTCGAAGTGATGTCGGGAGATCACGCCAAGAAGAAGATGGTGACCGGCGAGAAGCCCGTTACAAGCCTCGGGAAGGCTCCGTCAAGGGAGTCCGGCTCCAAAGGAAAGGGAGAATCACACTCCCACAACAAGTCGCATCGGAGTGGCGACAAAAAGAAGAAGATGAAGAAGGTGGTCTATTACGAGACCGATTCTTCATCGCCATCCACCTCCGGCTCCGACGCACCGTCCGTAACTTCTAAGCGCCATGAGCGCAAGAAAAGTTTAGTAAGATTCCCCTACACTACCCTCGTATTTCAAAACGTACTCCATTACTCTCCGTTCCATTAGGCAAACCACTGGTTTTTATGGTGAAGATTATAACATGTGGAGTGATAAAATGCGGCATCACCTAACCTCACTCCACACTAGTATTTGGGACGTTGTTGAGTTTGGTGTACAGGTACCATCCGTGGGGGGTGAGGACTATGATTCGGATGAAGTTGCCCAAATCCGGCACTTCAACTCACAAGCCACCACAATACTCCTCGCCTCTCTAAGTTGAGAGGAGTATAACAAAGTGCAAGGATTGAAGAGCGCCAAGGAGATTTGGGACGTACTCAAAACGGCGCATGAAGGAGACGAGGTGACGAAGATCACCAAGAGAGAAACGATCGAGGGGGAGCTCGGTCGCTTCATGCTCAACCAAGGAGAAGACCCGCAAGCCATGTACAACCGGCTAAAAACCTTGGTGAACCAAGTGCGCAACCTCGGGAGCACCAAGTGGGATGACCATGAAATGGTCAAGGTTATTCTTAGATCACTCATATTTCTTAACCCCACTCAAGTTCAATTAATTTGTGGTAATCCAAGATATAAACTAATGTCTTCCGAGGAAGTGATAGGCAAATTTGTGAGATTTGAATTGATGATCAAAGGCTCCAAGAAGATCATCGAGCAAGGCGCCTCCTCCTCCGTACCCGAAGCACAACCCATTGCAAGCCCCGAGTAGGGTCCCCATCGACGCCTCCAAGCTCGACAATGAGGAGATGGCGCTCATCATCAAGAGCTTCCGCCAAATCCTCAAACAAAGGAAGGGGAAAGATTACAAGCCCCGTTCCAAGAAGGTTTGCTACAAGTGTGGTAAGCCCGGTCATTTCATTGCTAAATGTCCATTATCTAGTGATAGTGATAGGTGCGACGACAAGAAGGGAAAGAGGAGAGAAAAGAAGAGGTACTACAAGAAGAAGGACGACGATGCCCATGTTTGCTGGGAGTGAGACTCCAACGAGAGCTCCACCGACTCCTCCGATGAGGACGCCGCCAACATCGCCATCAACAAAGGGCTCCTCTTCCCCAACGTCGGCCACAAGTGTCTTATGGCGAAGGACGACAAGAAGAAGAAGGTAAAATCAAAATCCTCCACTAAATATGCAACCTCTAGTGATGAGGATAATTCTAGTGATGAGGAGGATAACTTGCTTACTCTTTTTGCCAATCTTAACATGCAACAAAAAGAGAAATTAAATGAATTAATTAGTGCCATTCATGAGAAGGATGATCTCTTGGATAGCCAAGAGGACTTCCTTATCAAAGAAAACAAAAAGCATGTTAAGACTAAAAATGCTTATGCTCAGGAGGTAGAGAAAAATGAAAAATTAACTAGTGAGCTAAGTATTTGCCATGACACTATTTCCAACTTTAGAATTGAGAATGCTAATTTGATTGCTAAGGTTGAGAAGTCAAATATTTGTGATGATTCAATTGTCAATCTTAGAAATGATAATGCTAGTTTAATTGCTATGATTGATAAATTGAATATCTCACTTGCTAGCCTTAGAAATGAGAATGAAAAGTTAATTGCTAAGACCAAGGAATTAGATGTTTGCAATATTTCCATTTCCAATCTTAGAGATGAGGATGCCATTTTGCATGCTAAGATTGTTGAGTTAAATACTTGCAAACCTTCTACATCTACCGTTGATCATGTTTCTATATGCACTAGATGTAGAGATGTTAATGTAGATGCTATTCATGATCACCTTGCTTTAATTAAACAACAAAATGATTGTATAGCTACATTAACTGCTAAAATCAATGAGCATGACTTGAAAAATGAGAAATTTAAATTTGCTAGAAGTATGCTCTATAGTGGGAGACGCCCTGACATTAAGGATGGCATTGGCTTCCAAAAGGGAGACAATGTCAAGCTTAATGCCCCTCCTAAAAGATTATCTAACTTTGTTAAGGGCAAAGCTCCCATGGTTCAGGATAACGAGGGTTACATTTTGTACCCTGCCGGCTATCCCGAACATAAAATTAGGAGAATTCATTCTAGGAAGTCTCACTCTGGATCTCATCATGCCTTTATGTATAAGAGTGAGACATCTAGTTCTAGGCAATCCACTCATGCTAAATTGCCTAAGAAGAAAACTCCTAAAGCATCAAATGATCATAATGTTTCATTCAAGACTTTTGATGCTTCTTATGTGCTTACTAGCAAATCAGGCAAGGTAGTTGCCAAATATGTTGGGGGCAAACACAAGGGGTCAAAGACTTGTGTTTGGGTACCCAAAGTTCTTGTATCTAATGTAAAAGGACCCAAAACTGTTTGGGTACCTAAAATCAAGAACTAAATTTGTTTTGTAGGTTTATGCATCCAGGGGTTCAAGTTGGATCATCGATAGCGGGTGCACAAACCACATGATTGGGGAGAAAAGAATGTTCTCCTCCTACGAGAAAAACCAAGATCCCCAACGAGCTATCACATTCGGGGATGGAAATCAAGGTTTGGTCAAAGGATTGGGTAAAATTGCTATATCACCTGACCACTCTATTTCCAATGTTTTTCTTGTAGATTCTTTAGATTACAACTTGCTTTCTGTTTCTCAATTATGCGAAATGGGTTACAACTGTCTTTTTACGGATACAGGTGTTACTGTCTTTAGAAGAAGTGATGATTCAGTAGCCTTTAAGGGAGTGTTATAGGGTCAGCTATACTTAGTTGATTTCAATAGAGCTGAACTCGACACTTGCTTGATTGCTAAGACTAACATGGGTTGGATCTGGCACCGCCGACTAGCCCATGTTGGGATGAAGAATCTTCACAAGCTTCTAAAGGGAGAGCACATTTTGGGACTAACAAATGTTTATTTTGAGAAAGACAGGATTTGTAGCGCATGCCAAGTAGGGAAGTAAGTTGGTGTTCATCATCCACACAAGAACATCATGACAACTGACAGACCACTCGAGCTCCTCCACATGGACCTATTCGGTCCGATAGCTTACATAAGCATCGGCGGGAGTAAGTACTGTCTAGTTATTGTGGATGATTATTCTCGCTTCACTTGGGTATTATTTTTACAGGATAAATCTCAAATCCAAGAGACTTTGAAAGGATTCTTGAGACGGGCTCAAAATGAGTTTGGCTTGCGGATTAAGAAGATAAGAAGCGACAACGGGACGGAGTTCAAGAACTCTCAAATTGAAGGCTTCCTTGAGGAGGAGGGCATCAAGCATGAGTTCTCTTCTCCCTACACCCCACAACAAAATGGTGTAGTGGAGAGGAAGAATAGAACTCTATTGGACATGGCAAGAACCATGCTTGATGAGTACAAGACTTCGGATCGGTTTTGGGCCGAGGCGGTCAACACCGCTTGCTACGCCATCAATCGGTTATATCTACACCGAATCCTCAAGAAGACATCATACGAACTCCTAACCGGTAAAAAGCCCAATATTTCATATTTTAGAGTCTTTGGTAGCAAATGCTTTATTCTTGTTAAAAGAGGTAGAAAATCTAAATTTGCTCCTAAGGCTGTAGAAGGCTTTTTACTAGGATATGATTCAAACACAGGGGCATATAGAGTCTTTAACAAGTCCACTGGACTAGTTGAAGTTTCTTGTGACATTGTGTTTGATGAGACTAACAGCTCTCAAGTAGAGCAAGTTGATCTTGATGAGCTAGATGATGAAGAGGCTCCGTGCGTCGCGCTAAGGAACATGTCCATTGGGGATGTGTGTCCTAAGGAATTTGAAGAGCCTCCACAAGCACAAGATCAACCATCTTCCTCCATGCAAGCATCTCCACCAACTCAAGATGAGGATAGGCTCAAGATGATGAAGGAGAAGATCAAGAAGATGAGCCACCTCAAGAAGACTGCAATAATCAAGGGAGAGATGCTAATGATCAAGACAAGGAAGATGATGAAGATCCAAAGCCGCCACACCCAAGAGTCCACCAAGCAATCCAACGAGATCACCCCATGAACACCATTCTAGGAGACATTCATAAGGGGGTAACCACTCGATCTCGTGTTGCTCATTTTTGTGAACATTACTCTTTTGTTTCCTCTATTGAGCCACACAGGGTAGAGGAAGCACTTCAAGATTCGGATTAGGTGTTGGCGATGCAAGAGGAGCTCAACAATTTCACAAGGAATGAGGTATGACATTTAGTTCCACGTCCTAACCAAAATGTTGTAGGAACCAAGTGGGTCTTCCGCAACAAGCAAGATGAGCATGGTGTGGTGACAAGGAACAAGGCACGACTTGTGGCCAAAGGGTATTCACAAGTCGAAGGTTTGGATTTTGGAGAAACCTATGCACCCGTAGCTAGGCTTGAGTCAATTCGTATATTACTTGCCTATGCTACCTACATGGCTTTAAGCTTTACCAAATGGACGTGAAGAGTGCCTTCCTCAATGGACCAATCAAGGAAGAGGTCTATGTTGAGCAACCTCCCGGCTTTGAAGATAGTGAGTATCCTAACCATGTCTACAAACTCTCTAAGGCGCTTTATGGGCTCAAGCAAGCCCCAAGAGCATGGTATGAATGCCTAAGAGATTTTCTTATCACTAATGGATTCAAAGTCGGTAAAGCCAATCCTACTTTATTCACTAAAACCATTGAAAATGATTTGTTTGTATGCCAAATTTATGTTGATGATATCATATTTGGGTCTACTAACAAATCTATTTGTGAAGAGTTTAGTAGGATCATGATTCAAAAATTTGAGATGTCTATGATGGGGGAGTTGAAGTTTTGCTTAGGATTTCAAGTCAAGCAACTCCAAGAGGGCACCTTCATCAGCCAAACGAAGTATATTCAAGATATTCTCACCAAGTTTGGAATGAAGGATGCCAAACCCATCAAGACACCCATGGGAACCAATGGGCATCTCGACCTCGACACGGGAGGTAAATCTGTAGATCAAAAGGTATACCGGTCGATGATAGGATCCTTACTCTATTTATGTGCATCTCGACCGGACATTATGCTTTCTGTATGCATGTGTGCAAGGTTCCAAGCCGACCCTAAGGAAGTTCACCTTAGGGCCGTGAAGAGAATCTTGAGATATTTAGTTCAAACACCTAAATTTGGTCTTTGGTACCCCAAGGGATCCTCATTTGATTTATTAGGATATTCCGATGCTGATTGGGCAGGGTGTAAGATTGATAGGAAGAGCACATCAGGGACTTGTCAGTTTCTGGGAAGATCCCTGGTGTCTTGGGCTTCAAAGAAACAAAACTCAGTAGCTCTTTCTACCGCCGAAGCCGAGTACATTGCCGCAGGCCATTGTTGCGCGCAATTGCTTTGGATGAGGCAAACCCTTAGGGACTATGGCTACAAGTTTAGCAAAGTCCCTCTCCTATGTGACAATGAGAGTGCAATCCGCATGGTGGATAATCCCATTGAACACAGCCGCACTAAGCACATAGCCATTCGGTATCACTTTCTGAGAGATCACCAACAAAAGGGGGACATCGAGATAGCCTATATAAACACCAAAGATCAATTGGCTGATATCTTTACCAACCTTTAGATGAGAAAACCTTTACCAAACTTAGGAATGAACTAAATATTCTTGATTCTTGGAATTTTGATTGATTCTTTGCACACATAGCTCATTTATATACCTTTGATCATATCTCTTTTTATGTCTATGACTAATGTGTTTTCAAGTGTCATCTTATGCTTAGTCATAGAATTGAAAGGGAAATGGAGTATTCGGCAAAGAAGGCGCTTCCACTCAACTCCATTGATATTTGCCGGCACTCCGCATCGTTCTCCACTTTGGTATAATCTTCCCTCATATTTTTGTGTTTGCCAAAGGGGGAGAAAGTTTGATAAAGGGCTTATATTTCACTCACAAGTATCCGTTTTTGGCGATTCATGCCAAAGGGGAGAAAGTATGAGCCCAAAGCAAAAGGACCGCACCACCACCGAATTTTAAAAAATGAAGTTTTCCAAATTGATATCCTTTTGTGTTCAAAAGGGGGAGAAAGTAGTATCTTCAAAACTTGCAAAACCCTCTTGAACACTAAGAGGAGAATTTTTATTGAGGGGGAGTTTTGTTTTAGTCAAAGGAAAAGCATTTGAGACAGGGGAGAAAATTTCAAATCTCGAAAATGCTTTCTTCAATCTTATTCATATACCTTTGACTATTTGCAAAATGATTTTGAAAAGAATTTTACAAAGGATTTGCAAAAACAAAACTCATGGTGCAAATGTGGTCCAAAATTTTAAATAAGAAGAAAACCATCCATGCACATCTATTGAAATAAGTTTATTGGTTTCAATTCCAAGCAACCTTTGCACTTACATTATGCAAACTAGTTCAATTCAGCACTGTTATATTTGCTTTGGTTTGTGTTGGCATCAATCACCAAAAAGGGGGAGATTGAAAGGGAAATAGGGTCAAACCTTTTCCTATATAAATTTTGGTGGTTGAATTTCCCAACACAAATTATTGAACTAACTAGTTTGCTCTAGAGTATGAGTTCTACAGGTGCCAAAGGTTCACAACAAACCAATACAAGTCAAAAGAAAAGGGTTCAAAACTAAGGAGCAAAGTATACCGAAGGCAGCCCTGGTCGGACTGTCCGGTGCACCAGGGAGATCGACTCTGAA
This sequence comes from Zea luxurians, assembly GCA_029449295.1. Lineage (NCBI taxonomy): Eukaryota > Viridiplantae > Streptophyta > Magnoliopsida > Poales > Poaceae > Zea > Zea luxurians. The sequence goes on along the minus strand of JAOPSE010000016.1, from coordinate 69,223,259 downwards.
CTTGCCAGCTTCGAGAATTTGGGAGGCCGCTCCGCTATAATTCACCGGACTGTCCGGTGTAACACCGGACTGTCCGGTGTGCCAGCGGAGCAATGACTACTTTGCGCCAACGGTCATCTGCAGAAGACATTAAATGCGCTACAGTGCGCGCCTGCGCGCGCAGAAGTGAGAGCATGCCCAGAAGGCGCACCGGACAGTCTACAGGACCTGTCCGGTGCACCACCGGACTGTCTGGTGGCCCCTATTGTCAGAGCTCCAACGGTCAGAACCCAACGGCCTGGTGACGTGGCTGGCACACCGGACAGTGTCCGATGGCGCACCGGACTGTCCGGTGCACCATACGACAGAAGCCCTCACCAACGGTTCTTTTGGTGGTTGGGGCTATAAATACCCCCCAACCACCACACTTCAATGCATCCAAGTTTTCAGCCTTCAAACCTCATACAAGAGCTATAACATTCAATACAAGACACAAACAAAGAGATCAAATCCTCTCCCAAGTTCGGAATCACTCCAAACAAATTAGTGACTAGAGAGAGACTTTTGTGTTCTTTTGAGATCTTGCGCTTGGATTGCTTTTTTTCTTCCTCATTCTTGTTTCCATAACACTTGTAATCAAAATAAGAGACACCAATTGTGTGGTGGTCCTTGTAGTGGACTTAGTGTCCCATTTGATTGAGAAGAGAAGCTCACTCGGTCTAAGTGACCGTTTGAGAGAGGGAAAGGGTTGAAAGAGACCCGGTCTTTGTGACCACCTCAACGGGGAGTAGGTTCGCAAGAACCGAACCTCGGTAAAACAAATCACCATGCCATCCATTCTTATTTGCTTGTGATTTGTTTTCGCCCTCTCTTTCGGACTCGTTTATATTTCTAACGCTAACACCGGCTTGTCGTTGTGCTTAAGTTTGTAATTTTCAGATTCCGCCTATTCACCCCCCCCTCTAGGAGACTTTCACTTGATCATTTGTAAGAATGTTTTCATTGTCACTAGCAGATGGTTCATCTTCTTTCAACACAACAAATCCATCCTTGACAATTGGCCAAATTTTTCCACCCATTGCTCTAAGATGCATTGACATTCTTATTTTCCAATAGTCGTAGTTATTTCTATCAAAATGCGGTGGCTTTCCAATGTGCACATTGTTGTTACTAGCCATTTTGTCCCACTCCGGGATGATTAGATCCACAAACAATAGAGTCCTCGCCTTTGATACCACTTGCAGAATCTAGGACACCGGCTAGAGGGGGTGAATAGACGGTTTTGACTAAAATAAAAAACACTAGAGAAATTTAATCAATACGACAAGAGGTAAAAATTCTCTAGTGACAACAAGTAAACAATCTATGAGAATCAACTATGGTGATTATATACTCGAAGAACAATATGCAAAATACTAATCACTTGCACGGCAATAAGTAATGCAAGAAAAGAAAGGCACCAGATTTTTTTCCGTGGTCTCGATGATTTGCCGATCACCCCTAATCCACGTTGAGGTGGACTTCAACCTCTCACTTGCTCCTCTATCAAGACACAGTTTGATCTTTGAGCCAAGTGGACAAGAAATCACTCAATACCTCGATTCCACTAATGTCACCTTTACCGCTCCGGCAAGGTAGGTGCGAACCCCTCATAATCAACACCACGGCTCCTCCACAATCTTCTTGGAGAGCTCGACAGAGACAACACCGAGCCGTCTAGGAGGCGGCAACCTCCAAGAGTAACAAGCCGATGACGCTTGCTTAGTGTACCACCTAGTGCCTCAAGAATCACCAATGGATACAAATGCACTAGGAACACTCAATCTCTCACTAGAATGCAATCTCAAGCAAGGAGTGTGAGAGAATGAGTTGGAGGATCACAAATGAGCTCAATGTGTGCAAGGAATGGCCAAGTGAGCCCTCACACACGAGCTCCCCTTCTATTTATAGCACACCACTCAAATCCAACCGTTATGTGCAAACAGCACACATTCTGCGCACACGCGGACGGTCCGCGCCCTAAGGCCGGACGGTCCGCCATACACATAACGACTATTTTTTCCGTTTGAAATTTGTCAGAGCTGTCAGAAAAGTGAGGTCCGGACAGTCTGCCCATCTTGGCCGGACCGTCCGCGACCTGGCAACTTGGAGCACCAGAGCTCTGACCAAGAGGAGTTAACACATGCGGACCGTCCGCCCTACAAGGTCGGACGGTCCGTGACCTGGGAGTCAGTACTATCCGGGCTTATCCTCCAGACAGTTCGTAGTACAAATCCCAAAAACCACACAGTCCCTACCCAAACCAATTTGGCACCTGCGGACAGTCCGCCCAACAAGGCCGGACAGTCCGCACAATAATTCAGGGACTGTGCCGAGAGCAACCTTCTCTGGTCAGGACTACGGACGGTCCGGCCCCAAGGCTCGAACGGTCCGCAGTACAAATGAACAGGATCAGTCCAAAGTAAACATACTTCGGACCCCACTGGAGGATCGTGGATGGTCCGCCCACATGGCCCGGACGGTCTGCCATCCCAAGACTTAGCAATTTTTAAACACGCTTTTGAAAAGATTTTTAACTCTTGAAATTGGAAGCACGGTTAGTCCTCATGCAAATGCAACCACTAGATGCTCTATGAGGCACTAAGCTTTACACATATCAAAATCATTGACCCCTCTTAATAGTACGGCTATCTAACCTACTAATCCGGTCAAATATCTTCTCTAAACTCCTGGAGACCTGCAAAAACAAAACCTATGTTATACCTTTGCCTTCACTTGATCCACAACCAATGCTTATAAATCTCCAAGATTTTCTGTTCTATGTGGTCCAACCCTGCATTCTTATTTCTTTAAGAACCGTTAGTCCACAAGCAGTTGTCATTAATTACCAAAATATCACTAAGGAGCCTAGATGATTCACAGCGAGACCTACTTCTCCCCCAATCTTGGCTTTAACGACCATCGATCCAGATTCCCTGAGGTAAGACCCATTTACGTTGCACTGTTAGTTCATAATTTGTTAAATTAACTTAGCCAGACCTTTTTGTGCACTAGGTTTTCTAAATCTTCACAAAAAATCGGAAATATTCCGGTACTTGTCTATTTGTAAAACCCTACCGGCATTGGACCCGGCACAACCTAGTATTCTCTTTTAGTTGTATGCTAATGCCTGTGATATGTGCACTGAATCTAAGGAAATCGTTTTGCAATTCGTTCGTTCTTCGCATGGTAATTAAACCAATAAAAGAATGAGCACCCCTAATTTTTGTTCTTCGGTACAGTTGCTATGATGCAAATTGGACAATTTGTGTCTGCATACACAGTAATTTGTGCCTTGTTAACTGCTAAATTTGAATGACAACTGAAACTTCGTACACTTGATTGTCTCATTTAGTTTCCATACCAAGTTTGCACAAGCGACGAATTCCCAAATATCTCCATTCTTCACCGCAGACTGTTTGTAAGCTTTAGCGTCTCTATGGCCGATAATGCAAAAACTTAGTGAGTCCATGTACATCATTGTTCTATCTGAAAATGATTTTTGCGATCTATGATGGTTCACTTGTATTTTTATTGTGTTTGCTTCCTGCATTTCTGTGACAATGTATCACGTAACTGTGTGTGCTACCATGTCCTGCTTAAACTCAAAATAAGGCAACACCTGTGTTATACGTTTCCGGGCAGTGTATGACATTAATCGCCTACTTCGTGCAAAGTTGTTCTATGCAGCACCTAGTAGTAACTTATGCTTTCATAGAAAGTTTGTTTCCTTCAATGAAATGTTGGCATTTTTTGCAGTTTACAGATTGCCTTTGCTTAGGTCATAAGTGGAAGGTGGACCGACTTCTCTGTCATGGCTCGGCGCCAAGCTTTTGTCCGACTGCAGTTTTTAAGATGTCGTTAGTCTTCCCTTGTCTCTGTCCGATCACGAGCTGGAGGACGTCCTAGAGAGCTATGATAAGGCAGTCAGTCATGTCGTAGATAGGTTGTCTACAGACGACATCGTTCGTAGCGCCCGGTGAACTATCCTGACACTGTTTCTCAAGGGAATATTTATAAAATTAATTTTTATTTGCTCGTGTCGCCCTTTGACTCCCTGTGACCATGTCGTGGGTTCCTGAGGTCCTTTCTTTGATGACTCGTTACCCTTTCCCAGGCTTGTAGGCTTGTTCCCATAAGTTTCACCGAACGTTGCCTTTTAAAGACGGACAGACTCTTGGCCACCCAATTTGGCAGCAATCGCATTGGCTCTTACACCCCACGGGCTTCCTCAGCGACCCTTGCTCTCCCATGACTAGTTGCTTACGGCTATGAACTAGGGCGGATCCCTTAGAGGTGGTTCTTCAAGGCGATGGTATGTGCATTCTACCTTTTTTGCAAGGTCCTACCCATTCCCCTTATTCCTCTCGGTCTTCCTCAGCCCCTTTTCTAGGGTGGTGGTTCACCCTCCTAGGACGTAGGAGGGCCATGGTCTTACGACCGAGTCGTCTAACCTATCAACCTTTATGTCACACCCGGATTTAAGGGCAAAGTCGGGCGTGTCTCAAATATGTGCTAGTATCAAATGTCACACATATGATAACTCAATGTACAGATAACAATGTCACATCTTTATTACTTAATACAATTTATGTATAAAGTAACTAAATAAAATACACCATATGGTAACAACGATCCTCCTTCATCATAGTTGACTGGGAGATGACAACCTAGACCTCTTCGAACTCATCGCAACATCCTTCATGCTCCTCATCTTACGGTACCTATTCTTGATTTGGTGTGATTATAGTAAGGGTGAGCTCACATACGTTGATCGCTCAGCAAGTGTAGGGAATAATGTGCATAAACTCACTTATGGTGGATGCTCATGTTAGTGATGAAAATGGTAATCCGAACTGTTAGAACAAATTTAATATTTTAAAATAGATATGTATAAAATTTGATGTTGATCTTTTCTTATGTTATCAAACACATTAGTGCAAATATGAATAAAATATTATATAAGTTGTTTTATGTATTATTTGCTCCCTACAATACAAAAAGTTGAAAAAATTACCGAATTTGTTTTCGAATACATACCGAAGTTTATATCTGTTATTTGAGGAAATGTAGGATGAATTTAAGGTTTACCTTTTATGAATCTTAACAAGCTGGATGTTAAAAACAAGAATACAAATTTGTATTGTATATTCTATATCCTATTTATTTGCAATCAAAAGAAAAACTGATTACCGAATAAATACCGTTTCCGACCGTTTTCATCCCTAGCTCATGTGTGGTGTAAGGCTTACAAAAAAATGGTTAAGGCTGAGCATTGATTTTAATAAGTTGGTCAAAATTTTATTAGCAATTACTAAGTATAAATAATACCAATACAATTAAAAAATTGATTACAATGATAAATAAATCCCACAATGCAATGCATGACAAGTTAAGTTTAATTCCATAAATTACTTATGTGAGGCTCCGAGCCGCTCATGACCGTGAGCACGGCTGATATACTAGTTTTACACTCTGCAGAAGTTGTGCATCTTTACCCACAAGTTGTGATACCCATCTGTAAAGGGGTCATGAATCACATACACTTCTACCGATGAGGCGATGTTGTGTAGCACTATAAGGGCTTTACAAAGTTCCACTAGCTTGAGAAAACCTACCTTGCTTCGTCTTCTCGGCGTCACATGGTGGCCAACCTTGCTCTATCTTCTCGGCGTACGCTATGGCCCACAAGGGCAAGGCAACGTTCAACGTCACCTACAACCCGGAGGACAGGACAGAGGCGTACAGTAACCCCGCTATCCGCAGCCTCCTCAGTTAGTACACCGCCATGGCAAAGGAGCTCCATTGGCTAGATTACGATTTGAGGACCAAAGACATCGACAGAGATGTCCTCGTGAGGGTTGGAGGACGCAAGAGGCATGGGCGATACTGGATTGCCGAAAGGGCAATCGACTCGTCCTCTACTTCCACTCCGTCTCAGGTGCGAGCAAGGGCACGAGCACGAGCCCAACCATACGACCTCGGCAGGAAGCTCACAACATTGCATCTAGGAACTCCAGGTTAGAGCTTTTGTGCCTTGTCATTCATTGAGTTATATACCTTCTCTTTGCATTATTATGACATTGTGGTAAAATATTACAGGCTTAGCTAGAAGAAGAGAGGAGGGAACGTATGGAGATAGAGGCGAGGATGAGGGTGGAGCAGGAGGCGGAGCGGACGGATTGCTTGGCGAATTAGCAGAGGATGGCGGAGATGTTCCAGTACATACAGAGCCTTGGCGCTGCACAGGGTCTTGCTCCACCATCTTTGTTGTTCCCTCTAGCTGACCCTGTTTAGTTCCATACTCCTGTGAGTAAATTTTAGTTCTACATGATATATATTCATCTGATCTCACACATGCAATCTCTTCTCTATGCAGGGACAATTGGCGGCATCGAACAACCCTCACGGATCGCCTAGCCTTTCGCCGAACTAGTCCAGCCGCCCACCTCGCTGATGACCTTTTAGTGGTGATTGTGAGACTTATGTTTGTCAAACTTGTGATACTTTTGTTTGCGTGGGTCTGGCAATACTTATATTTGTAAAACTTAGTCTGAACTTATGAGATTTGTGGTCGTGATACTTATGTTTGTGAAAAATTGTGGTTTTTGTGAGATATGTGGTCGATGATTCTGTGAACTGTATGATGTATATGTGATGATTATGTGATATATGTTTTGTTTGTTTGGATGGAATAATAAAAACAAATAAAAGGGGGTTTTGGTCACTTTGTCGAGTGTCATGACCATAACACTCGACAAAGAAGGCTCACCAGAGAATCGGTAAAGCTTCTTTGCTGAGTGTTGTAGTCCTAACACTCAGCACAGAAAATCCCTTTACCAAGTGCCTCCAGGAGCACTCAGCAAATGGACTGGCAAAAGGGTCTACTGGAGCCTTCTTCGCTAAGCGCTAGTACAGCAGGCACTCGCCAAAGAGGAAGCCTTTGCGAGTACCTCCCGGAGCACTCGACAAAGAGACTAGCAAATGAGCCACGTGAGCCTTCTTTGTCAAACGCTAGTCCAGCGGGCACTCGGTAAAAGTTTCGTCACTGTCACTTGGCGCCGTGACGACGACTTTTCTTTGCCGAGTATCAGGTGGCATTCGGCAAAGTTTTGCTGAATGTGCGATAAAAAGTACTCGGCAAATAAGTCATTGTCGATGTACAGTTCAATGAGACTTCTTTACCGAGAGTCACCACACTTGACAAAAGAGTTTGTCGAGTGTTTTGTGGCATTTACCGAGTGTCTGAAACACTCGGCAATGCAGTTGTGTCCGGTAGTGTATCATGTACCGTCCAATCTTCTCAAGTGCCGCAATGGTGCTCAACAGGGAGCGATAATTAATACATATGAATATTAGTGCTGGATCATGCATGTAAGTCTACGAATCAATATAACCTGGCGATGCTGCTCATGTTCTCATGCTCATATATGTGAATATGTCTGGTCCATGATTACGCATGGGTTGATTAAGTCCTGGAGAAGAGCCTACTGGAGACGAAGACGCCAAGTGTGAAGGCGGCGACGGCCGTGGCGATCACCTCCTTCTTGTTATTGACCGCCTCCGCCAACTTGAGGCCCTCCTCCATGACGCGCTCCTTCCAGTGCTCGCACTTCCTCTCCCGCTCCGCCTTGGCCTTGGCCTCCGCCACCCTCGCCCGCGCCGCCTCAATCCTGCGCGCGGCCTCGCGAGCGACCATCTCCCTGTGGTCGGCCTGCGCCTTGCCATCCTGCTGGTCATCTCGTTGATGGTCTCCGCCCGCCTTCTCGCTCGACTGCGGCGGCAGCGCCACCATGGGCTTGGCCTTCTCCTCGTCTTCCTCTTTGCTTCTCGCCGCCAAGCTAGTCCTCTCGGTCTCGGTGGTCCTCCGCTCCTCCGTCGTCTCCTCACGGCCACGGCCAACCCTGGCGGGCTGCTTGTCCGCCTGATCTGGCTTATCGCCGGCGACTCGCGCCTCCTCCTTGGCCTGCGGTGGTGGCGTTGCGGGGGCAGCACCGGCGAGCAGCTTGGGCACGGTGAGCGTTAGCACGTTGCCGTCGAAGCGGCCAGTGATGGTATCAAGGTTGGCTGTATTGGGCAGCTGGAACGTCTTGTGGAGCCGCAGCGCCTTGCCGCCGCCGCCGCCGGTCGTGGGTTTGCGATTGCCGATGATGGTGAGTCGGCCCTCGCCGTCCACGTGCACCCGAAAGTCCTCCTTCTTGAACCCTTCATTTTTTTTTATTCAGCCAACAAGGAGGAGAAGGTAAGTGCAGTGAGCAGCTATAGCACCATGCATTTTGAGCGTCGTCAGCTCATCTGTCCGCAAGAGAAAGAGAAACACGTAGAGTGACCTCACCTGGGAGGTCGAGGCGGAGAAGGTAGCTGGCGCCATCGTCGAGCCACTCGTAGACGGGGTCCACGTTGTCGGCCGCCGCTGGAGCTTGCGTGCTCGCCATTGCCGATGGCCCGCTTGGTGACTAACGACGCCGTGCGCCGCGTACGTGTTCTTGTGCACACTCTGATGGTGTTTACGAGTAGCTTGGTCCCTGGCCGTGAGAAGGACAGAGGCAACCATAGGTGCCTCATATATATGGTACTCCATGTGCGAGCCTTGTTTATTTGATCTAGCTGCTCACTCATTCTAAGCTTTTTCCTGAGGGCAAGAAAATGGTTGCCGGTTTCTTTGTCACCACGGCCGGAGAAGGGCACAGCCGGGCACCAGATGTTTTGGGGTGAAGGATCGGACAAGGGATCTCTCAGCTCTGACGGAGCCACGGCCATTTGCGCGGCACGGCAGCACCTCGGCTTGCCTACCTGCTTCACTACAACGTTTCCCCGTTCGTCGAAACCAACACGACAAGGAAGCTCCGGGCTTTGCTGCCTCATGCCCCCCAATTCGATTTGATGGCCAGACTGAAACCCTGGTTGCACTGAACCAAGGATTCGACGTTGATTTTCCTTATCATTGCCCCCAATAAAAGCTGGAAAAAACATAATTACACAATATTTGTTAGGATTTATGGGCTTGGCCCAACTAAGAAATTCAAATAAATCCTAGAAAATCTCAAAAGCCCATACAAGAGGATGGCTAGAGGATAGGTGGAACCATTAGCACCATATTGCTAGCTCTAGTGGAGTAGAGCTAGCTTAAATATGGAAGCCACACTCACTCACCAAGTCATGGATGAGAGGAGAGAGTGTGGAGAGCCACACGCGCGCGCGCGCTCGCTCGCCTGGCCTGGCCTGGGCGGGGCGAAGGGCGCGCGCGCACGACATGCGCGTGAATGGTCCGCCGAAATCCGGCCCCTCGCCTTGCGGGGGCGCGGCTACCTTTTGCCGTTTGATTTTTTGGTTTCTTGGCTGTTACGCTTATCCTAACCGAACGCTATAAAATCTCAACTGATTGCGAGATTTTCGTGCGCGGATAAGCACGGGGGGTCGCGGACTCGGCCCTATAAAAGGAGCCCGGCAGCCAGCCTCCAAATCATCCCAATTCGCTTTCGCCTCTCTTCACAGCTGAGCCGCTTTCCAGTTCTCTTCGTCCCGATCGTAGAGGTGCATCTGCGATTAGGAGAGCAGGTCTCCGGAACCCTTCGCCTTCTAGATCCTGCACCAGGAGAGGCCGAATAAGGTTTTTGGGAAGCGTCTTCACGCGACTGCTCGTGATCTGATTGACCTCGTCGACCCTGCTGATTTCGCTACTTCGACATCGTCGACCCTGCTGATTCCGGCGCGTGCCATCTATCAGTAAGTCTAATCAGTACGCATCATCTGATTTGGCTTGTTATTTCAGTGCTTGTGATTTTGTCATGATTTATATTCGGAATTTAAACTGGAATTTGTCTAATTATTCAACAATCCAAAAACCTTATTGTAGACAATTTCCTAGTTTTTCTATGGCTGCTTTTGCCGATGCGCTCAAGCCAGAAAAGTTCAATGGTATGCACTTTAAGAGATGGCAAGTCAAGGCCACGCTCTGGCTTACTGCTATGAATGTCTTCCATGTTAGTAAAGGCAGACCTGAGGGTCCACTGACTCCTGAACAGGAGAAAGAGTACGACCATGCCAATACTATGTTCACGGGAGCCGTTCTTAGCGCCCTTGTTGACCGTCTAGTTGATGCGAATATGCAGTACACAGACGGGAAAGAGTTGTGGGATGCACTTACTACTAAGTATGGTGCATCAGATGCTGGCAGTGACCTGTATATCATGGAGAGCTTTCATGATTATAAGATGGTTGATAATCGCTCTATTGTAGAGCAAGCTCATGAAATACAGTGTATAGCCAAGGAGCTCGACCACCTTAAGATAGTCCTTCCTGACCGATTTGTGGCTGGGTGCATTATCGCAAAGTTGCCTTCTACATGGAGGAACTTCGCCACATCTCTGAAACATAAGAGACAGGAGATATCAGTTGAAAATCTGATAGCGTCTCTAGATGTTGAGGAGAAAGCTCGGGCTAAGGACACGAGATCTAAAGGAGGCGAGGGCCACTCCAGCGCCAACATGGTTCAGAAGAACTGCTTTGGTTCATGTCATGTTCTGAATAGAATTCCTATGGGCAAAGAAGAGAAAACCCCTTATGAGAAGTGGGTTGGAAGAAAACCATCACTTTCATACTTGCGCACTTGGGGGTGCATGGCGAAAGTCAATGTACCAATTAATAAAAAGCGCAAGCTTGGTCCAAGGACAGTGGATTGTGTCTTTCTTGGATATGCTTCGTGTAGCATAGCATATAGATTTTTAGTAGTTAAATCTGAAGTTCCTGATGTGTATGTTGATACTATTATGGAATCACGTGATGCTACTTTCTTTGAACATATATTTCCAATGAAAGACATTCATAGCAATTCTAGATACTCTTCTGAGATAACTCCTGAACATAGTACACCTATTGAGAGTTTTGAACAGCCACATGAAATTGTCCTAGAGGAGGATGACAATGATGCTCCTAAAAGGAGCAAGAGACAAAGGGTTGAAAAATCCTTTGGTGATGATTTCATTGTGTACCTTGTGGACGATACTCCTACTACCATTGCAGAAGCATTTGCATCTCCAGATGCAGATGATTGGAAAGAAGCAGTTCATAATGAGATGGACTCCATTCTTTCAAATGGTACGTGGGAAGTCACTGATCGACCCTATGGATGCAAACCTGTGGGTTGTAAGTGGGTGTTTAAAAAGAAGCTCAAGCCTGATGGTACAATTGAAAAGTACAAGGCTAGGCTTGTGGCTAAAGGCTATACTCAGAAAGAAGGAGAAGACTTCTTTGATACTTACTCACCTGTTGCTAGAATGACCACTATTCGAGTACTACTTTCTTTGGCTGCCTCGTATGGTCTCCTTGTTCATCAGATGGATGTAAAGACAGCTTTTCTTAATGGAGAGCTGGACGAGGAAATCTATATGGAACAGCCTGATGGATTTGTAGTAAAGGGTCAAGAAAGCAAGGTGTGCAAGTTATTGAAATCTTTGTATGGTCTGAAGCAAGCACCAAAGCAGTGGCATGAGAAGTTTGACACTACTCTAACGTCTGCAGGCTTTGCCATTAATGAGGCAGACAGGTGTGTATATTATCGCTGTGGTGGGGGCGAAGGAGTTATATTGTGCTTATATGTTGATGATATATTGATATTTGGCACAAACATTGATGTGATCAATGAAGTCAAGTCTTTTCTATCAAAGAGTTTTGATATGAAAGATCTGGGAGAAGCTGATGTGATTCTAAACATCAAGCTGATTAAGGCAGATGGTGGGATTACTCTCTCGCAATCTCACTATGTTGAAAAGGTTTTGAAGCGATTTGGCTTCTCTGAGTGCAAACCTTCTCCAACACCTTATGATCCCAGTGTGACACTGCGAAAGAACAAGAGAATTGGTTTAGACCAATTGAGATACTCTCAGATTGTCGGTTCACTCATGTATCTTGCTGGTGCAACAAGGCCCGATATCTCGTTTGCTGTGAGCAAATTGAGTAGGTTCATGTCAAACCCCGGGACTGATCATTGGCATGCACTTGAGCGGGTTATGCGCTACCTGCAAGGTACAATGAGTTATGGAATTCACTATTCTGGTCAGCATGCAGTACTTGAAGGATATAGTGATTCGAACTGGATATCTGATGCAGACGAGCTTTATGCCACCAGTGGTTATGTCTTTACTATTGGTGGAGGTGCGGTATCATGGAGGTCATGCAAACAGACCATTTTGACGAGGTCAACCATAGAAGCCGAGCTAGCTGCACTTGACACAGCAACCGTTGAGGCAGAATGGTTGCGTGAACTCTTGATGGACTTGCCGGTGGTTGAGAAACCAATACCAGCTATCCTTATGAACTGTGACAATCAGACAGTGATTGCTAAAGTGACGAGTTCTAAGGATAATGGAAAGTCATCAAGACATGTCAAAAGACGATTGAAGTCTGTCAGAAAGTTGAGGAACTCCGGAGTTATAAGTGTGACTTATATTTCAACAGATAAAAATCTGGCAGATCCTTTTACCAAGGGACTACCACGTAATGTGATAGAAATCGCATCGAGAGAGATGGGTATGAGACCCGAATAAAGTTGCCATGGTGGAAACCCAGTCTATGTGATCGGAGATCCCGTGAATTAGGTCCTGGGAAGAACAAGCCATTGGTGAACTGAGGAGAGTAGCCTTTGACCCTCTCTAAGTAAAGATGCAATACTCTCAAATGCTGTAAGGCAGGTTGGCTTTGTGCCTTAATGTGTTCTGTTGGCTTGTATTAGCGAAGATGTTGTCCTGCAGAACATTCTTTGAAAGAACACACCTATATGAGTTAGACTGTCTAACGTCGCAGTCTATGAGATCTGGGTGATCTCTAGTAAACTCATGAAGAGACCTTGGAGTACGACGTATATGCTCCACCCGAGAAGGGGACTACTGGTAGCCAAGTACTGGTCATGACTTCAAGTGAAACCCATTCACGCAAAACTTGCAATTCAAGGCATAGTCCATTGTCCAAGTTGTGGGTTGGTGTAGCTTGGAGTTCTAGGCGGAAGTTCAACTTAACAGTCTCTGCTGAAAAAACCGGTATATTAAACAGTAGTGAACAGTGGCGAAAACTGCAGATGGGCATTTGAGATCTGGTGGGGGATTGTTAGGATTTATGGGCTTGGCCCAACTAAGAAATTCAAATAAATCCTAGAAAATCTCAAAAGCCCATACAAGAGGATGGCTAGAGGATAGGTGGAACCATTAGCACCATATTGCTAGCTCTAGTGGAGTAGAGCTAGCTTAAATATGGAAGCCACACTCACTCACCAAGTCATGGATGAGAGGAGAGAGTGTGGAGAGCCACACGCGCGCGCGCGCTCGCTCGCCTCGCCTGGCCTGGCCTGGCCTGGCCTGGGCGGGGCGGGGCGGGGCGAAGGGCGAAGGGCGCGGGCGCACGACATGCGCGTGAATGGTCCGCCGAAATCCGGCCCCTCGCCTTGCGGGGGCGCGACTACCTTTTGCCGTTTGATTTTTTGGTTTCTTGGCTGTTACGCTTATCCTAACCGAACGCTATAAAATCTCAACTGATTGCGAGATTTTCGTGCGCGGATAAGCACGGGGGGTCGCGGACTCGGCCCTATAAAAGGAGCCCGGCAGCCAGCCTCCAAATCATCCCAATTCGCTTTTGCCTCTCTTCACAGCTGAGCCGCTTTCCAGTTCTCTTTGTCCCGATCGTAGAGGTGCATCTGCGATTAGGAGAGCAGGTCTCCGGAACCCTTCGCCTTCTAGATCCTGCACCAGGAGAGGCCGAATAAGGTTTTTGGGAAGCGTCTTCACGCGACTGCTCGTGATCTGATTGACCTCGTCGACCCTGCTGATTTCGCTACTTCGACATCGTCGACCCTGCTGATTCCGGCGCGTGCCATCTATCAGTAAGTCTAATCAGTACGCATCATCTGATTTGGCTTGTTATTTCAGTGCTTGTGATTTTGTCATGATTTATATTCGGAATTTAAACTGGAATTTGTCTAATTATTCAACAATCCAAAAACCTTATTGTAGACAATTTCCTAGTTTTTCTATGGCTGCTTTTGCCGATGCGCTCAAGCCAGAAAAGTTCAATGGTATGCACTTTAAGAGATGGCAAGTCAAGGCCACGCTCTGGCTTACTGCTATGAATGTCTTCCATGTTAGTAAAGGCAGACCTGAGGGTCCACTGACTCCTGAACAGGAGAAAGAGTACGACCATGCCAATACTATGTTCACGGGAGCCGTTCTTAGCGCCCTTGTTGACCGTCTAGTTGATGCGAATATGCAGTACACAGACGGGAAAGAGTTGTGGGATGCACTTACTACTAAGTATGGTGCATCAGATGCTGGCAGTGACCTGTATATCATGGAGAGCTTTCATGATTATAAGATGGTTGATAATCGCTCTATTGTAGAGCAAGCTCATGAAATACAGTGTATAGCCAAGGAGCTCGACCACCTTAAGATAGTCCTTCCTGACCGATTTGTGGCTGGGTGCATTATCGCAAAGTTGCCTTCTACATGGAGGAACTTCGCCACATCTCTGAAACATAAGAGACAGGAGATATCAGTTGAAAATCTGATAGCGTCTCTAGATGTTGAGGAGAAAGCTCGGGCTAAGGACACGGGATCTAAAGGAGGCGAGGGCCACTCCAGCGCCAACATGGTTCAGAAGAACTGCTTTGGTTCATGTCATGTTCTGAATAGAATTCCTATGGGCAAAGAAGAGAAAACCCCTTATGAGAAGTGGGTTGGAAGAAAACCATCACTTTCATACTTGCGCACTTGGGGGTGCATGGCGAAAGTCAATGTACCAATTAATAAAAAGCGCAAGCTTGGTCCAAGGACAGTGGATTGTGTCTTTCTTGGATATGCTTCGTGTAGCATAGCATATAGATTTTTAGTAGTTAAATCTGAAGTTCCTGATGTGTATGTTGATACTATTATGGAATCACGTGATGCTACTTTCTTTGAACATATATTTCCAATGAAAGACATTCATAGCAATTCTAGATACTCTTCTGAGATAACTCCTGAACATAGTACACCTATTGAGAGTTTTGAACAGCCACATGAAATTGTCCTAGAGGAGGATGACAATGATGCTCCTAAAAGGAGCAAGAGACAAAGTGTTGAAAAATCCTTTGGTGATGATTTCATTGTGTACCTTGTGGACGATACTCCTACTACCATTGCAGAAGCATTTGCATCTCCAGATGCAGATGATTGGAAAGAAGCAGTTCATAATGAGATGGACTCCATTCTTTCAAATGGTACGTGGGAAGTCACTGATCGACCCTATGGATGCAAACCTGTGGGTTGTAAGTGGGTGTTTAAAAAGAAGCTCAAGCCTGATGGTACAATTGAAAAGTACAAGGCTAGGCTTGTGGCTAAAGGCTATACTCAGAAAGAAGGAGAAGACTTCTTTGATACTTACTCACCTGTTGCTAGAATGACCACTATTCGAGTACTACTTTCTTTGGCTGCCTCGTATGGTCTCCTTGTTCATCAGATGGATGTAAAGACAGCTTTTCTTAATGGAGAGCTGGACGAGGAAATCTATATGGAACAGCCTGATGGATTTGTAGTAAAGGGTCAAGAAAGCAAGGTGTGCAAGTTATTGAAATCTTTGTATGGTCTGAAGCAAGCACCAAAGCAGTGGCATGAGAAGTTTGACACTACTCTAACGTCTGCAGGCTTTGCCATTAATGAGGCAGACAGGTGTGTATATTATCGCTGTGGTGGGGGCGAAGGAGTTATATTGTGCTTATATGTTGATGATATATTGATATTTGGCACAAACATTGATGTGATCAATGAAGTCAAGTCTTTTCTATCAAAGAGTTTTGATATGAAAGATCTGGGAGAAGCTGATGTGATTCTAAACATCAAGCTGATTAAGGCAGATGGTGGGATTACTCTCTCGCAATCTCACTATGTTGAAAAGGTTTTGAAGCGATTTGGCTTCTCTGAGTGCAAACCTTCTCCAACACCTTATGATCCCAGTGTGACACTGCGAAAGAACAAGAGAATTGGTTTAGACCAATTGAGATACTCTCAGATTGTCGGTTCACTCATGTATCTTGCTGGTGCAACAAGGCCCGATATCTCATTTGCTGTGAGCAAATTGAGTAGGTTCATGTCAAACCCCGGGACTGATCATTGGCATGCACTTGAGCGGGTTATGCGCTACCTGCAAGGTACAATGAGTTATGGAATTCACTATTCTGGTCAGCATGCAGTACTTGAAGGATATAGTGATTCGAACTGGATATCTGATGCAGACGAGCTTTATGCCACCAGTGGTTATGTCTTTACTATTGGTGGAGGTGCGGTATCATGGAGGTCATGCAAACAGACCATTTTGACGAGGTCAACCATGGAAGCCGAGCTAGCTGCACTTGACACAGCAACCGTTGAGGCAGAATGGTTGCGTGAACTCTTGATGGACTTGCCGGTGGTTGAGAAACCAATACCAGCTATCCTTATGAACTGTGACAATCAGACAGTGATTGCTAAAGTGACGAGTTCTAAGGATAATGGAAAGTCATCAAGACATGTCAAAAGACGATTGAAGTCTGTCAGAAAGTTGAGGAACTCCGGAGTTATAAGTGTGACTTATATTTCAACAGATAAAAATCTGGCAGATCCTTTTACCAAGGGACTACCACGTAATGTGATAGAAATCGCATCGAGAGAGATGGGTATGAGACCCGAATAAAGTTGCCATGGTGGAAACCCAGTCTATGTGATCGGAGATCCCGTGAATTAGGTCCTGGGAAGAACAAGCCATTGGTGAACTGAGGAGAGTAGCCTTTGACCCTCTCTAAGTAAAGATGCAATACTCTCAAATGCTGTAAGGCAGGTTGGCTTTGTGCCTTAATGTGTTCTGTTGGCTTGTATTAGCGAAGATGTTGTCCTGCAGAACATTCTTTGAAAGAACACACCTATATGAGTTAGACTGTCTAACGTCGCAGTCTATGAGATCTGGGTGATCTCTAGTAAACTCATGAAGAGACCTTGGAGTACGACGTATATGCTCCACCCGAGAAGGGGACTACTGGTAGCCAAGTACTGGTCATGACTTCAAGTGAAACCCATTCACGCAAAACTTGCAATTCAAGGCATAGTCCATTGTCCAAGTTGTGGGTTGGTGTAGCTTGGAGTTCTAGGCGGAAGTTCAACTTAACAGTCTCTGCTGAAAAAACCGGTATATTAAACAGTAGTGAACAGTGGCGAAAACTGCAGATGGGCATTTGAGATCTGGTGGGGGATTGTTAGGATTTATGGGCTTGGCCCAACTAAGAAATTCAAATAAATCCTAGAAAATCTCAAAAGCCCATACAAGAGGATGGCTAGAGGATAGGTGGAACCATTAGCACCATAATGCTAGCTCTAGTGGAGTAGAGCTAGCTTAAATATGGAAGCCACACTCACTCACCAAGTCATGGATGAGAGGAGAGAGTGTGGAGAGCCACACGCGCGCGCGCGCTCGCTCGCCTCGCCTGGCCTGGCCTGGCCTGGCCTGGCCTGGCCGGGGCGGGGCGGGGCGGGGCGGGGCGAAGGGCGAAGGGCGTGGGCGCACGACATGCGCGTGAATGGTCCGCCGAAATCCGGCCCCTCGCCTTGCGGGGGCGCGGCTACCTTTTGCCGTTTGATTTTTTGGTTTCTTGGCTGTTACGCTTATCCTAACCGAACGCTATAAAATCTCAACTGATTGCGAGATTTTCGTGCGCGGATAAGCACGGGGGGTCGCGGACTCGGCCCTATAAAAGGAGCCCGGCAGCCAGCCTCCAAATCATCCCAATTCGCTTTCGCCTCTCTTCACAGCTGAGCCGCTTTCCAGTTCTCTTCGTCCCGATCGTAGAGGTGCATCTGCGATTAGGAGAGCAGGTCTCCGGAACCCTTCGCCTTCTAGATCCTGCACCAGGAGAGGCCGAATAAGGTTTTTGGGAAGCGTCTTCACGCGACTGCTCGTGATCTGATTGACCTCGTCGACCCTGCTGATTTCGCTACTTCGACATCGTCGACCCTGCTGATTCCGGCGCGTGCCATCTATCAGTAAGTCTAATCAGTACGCATCATCTGATTTGGCTTGTTATTTCAGTGCTTGTGATTTTGTCATGATTTATATTCGGAATTTAAACTGGAATTTGTCTAATTATTCAACAATCCAAAAACCTTATTGTAGACAATTTCCTAGTTTTTCTATGGCTGCTTTTGCCGATGCGCTCAAGCCAGAAAAGTTCAATGGTATGCACTTTAAGAGATGGCAAGTCAAGGCCACGCTCTGGCTTACTGCTATGAATGTCTTCCATGTTAGTAAAGGCAGACCTGAGGGTCCACTGACTCCTGAACAGGAGAAAGAGTACGACCATGCCAATACTATGTTCACGGGAGCCGTTCTTAGCGCCCTTGTTGACCGTCTAGTTGATGCGAATATGCAGTACACAGACGGGAAAGAGTTGTGGGATGCACTTACTACTAAGTATGGTGCATCAGATGCTGGCAGTGACCTGTATATCATGGAGAGCTTTCATGATTATAAGATGGTTGATAATTGCTCTATTGTAGAGCAAGCTCATGAAATACAGTGTATAGCCAAGGAGCTCGACCACCTTAAGATAGTCCTTCCTGACCGATTTGTGGCTGGGTGCATTATCGCAAAGTTGCCTTCTACATGGAGGAACTTCGCCACATCTCTGAAACATAAGAGACAGGAGATATCAGTTGAAAATCTGATAGCGTCTCTAGATGTTGAGGAGAAAGCTCGGGCTAAGGACACGGGATCTAAAGGAGGCGAGGGCCACTCCAGCGCCAACATGGTTCAGAAGAACTGCTTTGGTTCATGTCATGTTCTGAATAGAATTCCTATGGGCAAAGAAGAGAAAACCCCTTATGAGAAGTGGGTTGGAAGAAAACCATCACTTTCATACTTGCGCACTTGGGGGTGCATGGCGAAAGTCAATGTACCAATTAATAAAAAGCGCAAGCTTGGTCCAAGGACAGTGGATTGTGTCTTTCTTGGATATGCTTCGTGTAGCATAGCATATAGATTTTTAGTAGTTAAATCTGAAGTTCCTGATGTGTATGTTGATACTATTATGGAATCACGTGATGCTACTTTCTTTGAACATATATTTCCAATGAAAGACATTCATAGCAATTCTAGATACTCTTCTGAGATAACTCCTGAACATAGTACACCTATTGAGAGTTTTGAACAGCCACATGAAATTGTCCTAGAGGAGGATGACAATGATGCTCCTAAAAGGAGCAAGAGACAAAGGGTTGAAAAATCCTTTGGTGATGATTTCATTGTGTACCTTGTGGACGATACTCCTACTACCATTGCAGAAGCATTTGCATCTCCAGATGCAGATGATTGGAAAGAAGCAGTTCATAATGAGATGGACTCCATTCTTTCAAATGGTACGTGGGAAGTCACTGATCGACCCTATGGATGCAAACCTGTGGGTTGTAAGTGGGTGTTTAAAAAGAAGCTCAAGCCTGATGGTACAATTGAAAAGTACAAGGCTAGGCTTGTGGCTAAAGGCTATACTCAGAAAGAAGGAGAAGACTTCTTTGATACTTACTCACCTGTTGCTAGAATGACCACTATTCGAGTACTACTTTCTTTGGCTGCCTCGTATGGTCTCCTTGTTCATCAGATGGATGTAAAGACAGCTTTTCTTAATGGAGAGCTGGACGAGGAAATCTATATGGAACAGCCTGATGGATTTGTAGTAAAGGGTCAAGAAAGCAAGGTGTGCAAGTTATTGAAATCTTTGTATGGTCTGAAGCAAGCACCAAAGCAGTGGCATGAGAAGTTTGACACTACTCTAACGTCTGCAGGCTTTGCCATTAATGAGGCAGACAGGTGTGTATATTATCGCTGTGGTGGGGGCGAAGGAGTTATATTGTGCTTATATGTTGATGATATATTGATATTTGGCACAAACATTGATGTGATCAATGAAGTCAAGTCTTTTCTATCAAAGAGTTTTGATATGAAAGATCTGGGAGAAGCTGATGTGATTCTAAACATCAAGCTGATTAAGGCAGATGGTGGGATTACTCTCTCGCAATCTCACTATGTTGAAAAGGTTTTGAAGCGATTTGGCTTCTCTGAGTGCAAACCTTCTCCAACACCTTATGATCCCAGTGTGACACTGCGAAAGAACAAGAGAATTGGTTTAGACCAATTGAGATACTCTCAGATTGTCGGTTCACTCATGTATCTTGCTGGTGCAACAAGGCCCGATATCTCGTTTGCTGTGAGCAAATTGAGTAGGTTCATGTCAAACCCCGGGACTGATCATTGGCATGCACTTGAGCGGGTTATGCGCTACCTGCAAGGTACAATGAGTTATGGAATTCACTATTCTGGTCAGCATGCAGTACTTGAAGGATATAGTGATTCGAACTGGATATCTGATGCAGACGAGCTTTATGCCACCAGTGGTTATGTCTTTACTATTGGTGGAGGTGCGGTATCATGGAGGTCATGCAAACAGACCATTTTGACGAGGTCAACCATGGAAGCCGAGCTAGCTGCACTTGACACAGCAACCGTTGAGGCAGAATGGTTGCGTGAACTCTTGATGGACTTGCCGGTGGTTGAGAAACCAATACCAGCTATCCTTATGAACTGTGACAATCAGACAGTGATTGCTAAAGTGACGAGTTCTAAGGATAATGGAAAGTCATCAAGACATGTCAAAAGACGATTGAAGTCTGTCAGAAAGTTGAGGAACTCCGGAGTTATAAGTGTGACTTATATTTCAACAGATAAAAATCTGGCAGATCCTTTTACCAAGGGACTACCACGTAATGTGATAGAAATCGCATCGAGAGAGATGGGTATGAGACCCGAATAAAGTTGCCATGGTGGAAACCCAGTCTATGTGATCGGAGATCCCGTGAATTAGGTCCTGGGAAGAACAAGCCATTGGTGAACTGAGGAGAGTAGCCTTTGACCCTCTCTAAGTAAAGATGCAATACTCTCAAATGCTGTAAGGCAGGTTGGCTTTGTGCCTTAATGTGTTCTGTTGGCTTGTATTAGCGAAGATGTTGTCCTGCAGAACATTCTTTGAAAGAACACACCTATATGAGTTAGACTGTCTAACGTCGCAGTCTATGAGATCTGGGTGATCTCTAGTAAACTCATGAAGAGACCTTGGAGTACGACGTATATGCTCCACCCGAGAAGGGGACTACTGGTAGCCAAGTACTGGTCATGACTTCAAGTGAAACCCATTCACGCAAAACTTGCAATTCAAGGCATAGTCCATTGTCCAAGTTGTGGGTTGGTGTAGCTTGGAGTTCTAGGCGGAAGTTCAACTTAACAGTCTCTGCTGAAAAAACCGGTATATTAAACAGTAGTGAACAGTGGCGAAAACTGCAGATGGGCATTTGAGATCTGGTGGGGGATTGTTAGGATTTATGGGCTTGGCCCAACTAAGAAATTCAAATAAATCCTAGAAAATCTCAAAAGCCCATACAAGAGGATGGCTAGAGGATAGGTGGAACCATTAGCACCATATTGCTAGCTCTAGTGGAGTAGAGCTAGCTTAAATATGGAAGCCACACTCACTCACCAAGTCATGGATGAGAGGAGAGAGTGTGGAGAGCCACACGCGCGCGCGCGCTCGCTCGCCTCGCCTGGCCTGGCCTGGCCTGGCCTGGCCGGGGCGGGGCGGGGCGGGGCGAAGGGCGCGGGCGCACGACATGCGCGTGAATGGTCCGCCGAAATCCGGCCCCTCGCCTTGCGGGGGCGCGGCTACCTTTTGCCGTTTGATTTTTTGGTTTCTTGGCTGTTACGCTTATCCTAACCGAACGCTATAAAATCTCAACTGATTGCGAGATTTTCGTGCGCGGATAAGCACGGGGGGTCGCGGACTCGGCCCTATAAAAGGAGCCCGGCAGCCAGCCTCCAAATCATCCCAATTCGCTTTCGCCTCTCTTCACAGCTGAGCCGCTTTCCAGTTCTCTTCGTCCCGATCGTAGAGGTGCATCTGCGATTAGGAGAGCAGGTCTCCGGAACCCTTCGCCTTCTAGATCCTGCACCAGGAGAGGCCGAATAAGGTTTTTGGGAAGCGTCTTCACGCGACTGCTCGTGATCTGATTGACCTCGTCGACCCTGCTGATTTCGCTACTTCGACATCGTCGACCCTGCTGATTCCGGCGCGTGCCATCTATCAGTAAGTCTAATCAGTACGCATCATCTGATTTGGCTTGTTATTTCAGTGCTTGTGATTTTGTCATGATTTATATTCGGAATTTAAACTGGAATTTGTCTAATTATTCAACAATCCAAAAACCTTATTGTAGACAATTTCCTAGTTTTTCTATGGCTGCTTTTGCCGATGCGCTCAAGCCAGAAAAGTTCAATGGTATGCACTTTAAGAGATGGCAAGTCAAAGCCACGCTCTGGCTTACTGCTATGAATGTCTTCCATGTTAGTAAAGGCAGACCTGAGGGTCCACTGACTCCTGAACAGGAGAAAGAGTACGACCATGCCAATACTATGTTCACGGGAGCCGTTCTTAGCGCCCTTGTTGACCGTCTAGTTGATGCGAATATGCAGTACACAGACGGGAAAGAGTTGTGGGATGCACTTACTACTAAGTATGGTGCATCAGATGCTGGCAGTGACCTGTATATCATGGAGAGCTTTCATGATTATAAGATGGTTGATAATCGCTCTATTGTAGAGCAAGCTCATGAAATACAGTGTATAGCCAAGGAGCTCGACCACCTTAAGATAGTCCTTCCTGACCGATTTGTGGCTGGGTGCATTATCGCAAAGTTGCCTTCTACATGGAGGAACTTCGCCACATCTCTGAAACATAAGAGACAGGAGATATCAGTTGAAAATCTGATAGCGTCTCTAGATGTTGAGGAGAAAGCTCGGGCTAAGGACACGGGATCTAAAGGAGGCGAGGGCCACTCCAGCGCCAACATGGTTCAGAAGAACTGCTTTGGTTCATGTCATGTTCTGAATAGAATTCCTATGGGCAAAGAAGAGAAAACCCCTTATGAGAAGTGGGTTGGAAGAAAACCATCACTTTCATACTTGCGCACTTGGGGGTGCATGGCGAAAGTCAATGTACCAATTAATAAAAAGCGCAAGCTTGGTCCAAGGACAGTGGATTGTGTCTTTCTTGGATATGCTTCGTGTAGCATAGCATATAGATTTTTAGTAGTTAAATCTGAAGTTCCTGATGTGTATGTTGATACTATTATGGAATCACGTGATGCTACTTTCTTTGAACATATATTTCCAATGAAAGACATTCATAGCAATTCTAGATACTCTTCTGAGATAACTCCTGAACATAGTACACCTATTGAGAGTTTTGAACAGCCACATGAAATTGTCCTAGAGGAGGATGACAATGATGCTCCTAAAAGGAGCAAGAGACAAAGGGTTGAAAAATCCTTTGGTGATGATTTCATTGTGTACCTTGTGGACGATACTCCTACTACCATTGCAGAAGCATTTGCATCTCCAGATGCAGATGATTGGAAGAAGCAGTTCATAATGAGATGGACTCCATTCTTTCAAATGGTACGTGGGAAGTCACTGATCGACCCTATGGATGCAAACCTGTGGGTTGTAAGTGGGTGTTTAAAAAGAAGCTCAAGCCTGATGGTACAATTGAAAAGTACAAGGCTAGGCTTGTGGCTAAAGGCTATACTCAGAAAGAAGGAGAAGACTTCTTTGATACTTACTCACCTGTTGCTAGAATGACCACTATTCGAGTACTACTTTCTTTGGCTGCCTCGTATGGTCTCCTTGTTCATCAGATGG
This sequence comes from Zea luxurians, assembly GCA_029449295.1. NCBI lineage: Eukaryota > Viridiplantae > Streptophyta > Magnoliopsida > Poales > Poaceae > Zea > Zea luxurians. The sequence continues at coordinate 69,199,457 of JAOPSE010000016.1, read as the reverse complement.
ATGTAAAGACAGCTTTTCTTAATGGAGAGCTGGACGAGGAAATCTATATGGAACAGCCTGATGGATTTGTAGTAAAGGGTCAAGAAAGCAAGGTGTGCAAGTTATTGAAATCTTTGTATGGTCTGAAGCAAGCACCAAAGCAGTGGCATGAGAAGTTTGACACTACTCTAACGTCTGCAGGCTTTGCCATTAATGAGGCAGACAGGTGTGTATATTATCGCTGTGGTGGGGGCGAAGGAGTTATATTGTGCTTATATGTTGATGATATATTGATATTTGGCACAAACATTGATGTGATCAATGAAGTCAAGTCTTTTCTATCAAAGAGTTTTGATATGAAAGATCTGGGAGAAGCTGATGTGATTCTAAACATCAAGCTGATTAAGGCAGATGGTGGGATTACTCTCTCGCAATCTCACTATGTTGAAAAGGTTTTGAAGCGATTTGGCTTCTCTGAGTGCAAACCTTCTCCAACACCTTATGATCCCAGTGTGACACTGCGAAAGAACAAGAGAATTGGTTTAGACCAATTGAGATACTCTCAGATTGTCGGTTCACTCATGTATCTTGCTGGTGCAACAAGGCCCGATATCTCGTTTGCTGTGAGCAAATTGAGTAGGTTCATGTCAAACCCCGGGACTGATCATTGGCATGCACTTGAGCGGGTTATGCGCTACCTGCAAGGTACAATGAGTTATGGAATTCACTATTCTGGTCAGCATGCAGTACTTGAAGGATATAGTGATTCGAACTGGATATCTGATGCAGACGAGCTTTATGCCACCAGTGGTTATGTCTTTACTATTGGTGGAGGTGCGGTATCATGGAGGTCATGCAAACAGACCATTTTGACGAGGTCAACCATGGAAGCCGAGCTAGCTGCACTTGACACAGCAACCGTTGAGGCAGAATGGTTGCGTGAACTCTTGATGGACTTGCCGGTGGTTGAGAAACCAATACCAGCTATCCTTATGAACTGTGACAATCAGACAGTGATTGCTAAAGTGACGAGTTCTAAGGATAATGGAAAGTCATCAAGACATGTCAAAAGACGATTGAAGTCTGTCAGAAAGTTGAGAAACTCCGGAGTTATAAGTGTGACTTATATTTCAACAGATAAAAATCTGGCAGATCCTTTTACCAAGGGACTACCACGTAATGTGATAGAAATCGCATCGAGAGAGATGGGTATGAGACCCGAATAAAGTTGCCATGGTGGAAACCCAGTCTATGTGATCGGAGATCCCGTGAATTAGGTCCTGGGAAGAACAAGCCATTGGTGAACTGAGGAGAGTAGCCTTTGACCCTCTCTAAGTAAAGATGCAATACTCTCAAATGCTGTAAGGCAGGTTGGCTTTGTGCCTTAATGTGTTCTGTTGGCTTGTATTAGCGAAGATGTTGTCCTGCAGAACATTCTTTGAAAGAACACACCTATATGAGTTAGACTGTCTAACGTCGCAGTCTATGAGATCTGGGTGATCTCTAGTAAACTCATGAAGAGACCTTGGAGTACGACGTATATGCTCCACCCGAGAAGGGGACTACTGGTAGCCAAGTACTGGTCATGACTTCAAGTGAAACCCATTCACGCAAAACTTGCAATTCAAGGCATAGTCCATTGTCCAAGTTGTGGGTTGGTGTAGCTTGGAGTTCTAGGCGGAAGTTCAACTTAACAGTCTCTGCTGAAAAAACCGGTATATTAAACAGTAGTGAACAGTGGCGAAAACTGCAGATGGGCATTTGAGATCTGGTGGGGGATTGTTAGGATTTATGGGCTTGGCCCAACTAAGAAATTCAAATAAATCCTAGAAAATCTCAAAAGCCCATACAAGAGGATGGCTAGAGGATAGGTGGAACCATTAGCACCATATTGCTAGCTCTAGTGGAGTAGAGCTAGCTTAAATATGGAAGCCACACTCACTCACCAAGTCATGGATGAGAGGAGAGAGTGTGGAGAGCCACACGCGCGCGCGCGCTCGCTCGCCTGGCCTGGCCTGGCCTGGCCTGGCCGGGGCGGGGCGGGGCGGGGCGAAGGGCGAAGGGCGCGGGCGCACGACATGCGCGTGAATGGTCCGCCGAAATCCGGCCCCTCGCCTTGCGGGGGCGCGGCTACCTTTTGCCGTTTGATTTTTTGGTTTCTTGGCTGTTACGCTTATCCTAACCGAACGCTATAAAATCTCAACTGATTGCGAGATTTTCGTGCGCGGATAAGCACGGGGGGTCGCGGACTCGGCCCTATAAAAGGAGCCCGGCAGCCAGTCTCCAAATCATCCCAATTCGCTTTCGCCTCTCTTCACAGCTGAGCCGCTTTCCAGTTCTCTTCGTCCCGATCGTAGAGGTGCATCTGCGATTAGGAGAGCAGGTCTCCGGAACCCTTCGCCTTCTAGATCCTGCACCAGGAGAGGCCGAATAAGGTTTTTGGGAAGCGTCTTCACGCGACTGCTCGTGATCTGATTGACCTCGTCGACCCTGCTGATTTCGCTACTTCGACATCGTCGACCCTGCTGATTCCGGCGCGTGCCATCTATCAGTAAGTCTAATCAGTACGCATCATCTGATTTGGCTTGTTATTTCAGTGCTTGTGATTTTGTCATGATTTATATTCGGAATTTAAACTGGAATTTGTCTAATTATTCAACAATCCAAAAACCTTATTGTAGACAATTTCCTAGTTTTTCTATGGCTGCTTTTGCCGATGCGCTCAAGCCAGAAAAGTTCAATGGTATGCACTTTAAGAGATGGCAAGTCAAGGCCACGCTCTGGCTTACTGCTATGAATGTCTTCCATGTTAGTAAAGGCAGACCTGAGGGTCCACTGACTCCTGAACAGGAGAAAGAGTATGACCATGCCAATACTATGTTCACGGGAGCCGTTCTTAGCGCCCTTGTTGACCGTCTAGTTGATGCGAATATGCAGTACACAGACGGGAAAGAGTTGTGGGATGCACTTACTACTAAGTATGGTGCATCAGATGCTGGCAGTGACCTGTATATCATGGAGAGCTTTCATGATTATAAGATGGTTGATAATCGCTCTATTGTAGAGCAAGCTCATGAAATACAGTGTATAGCCAAGGAGCTCGACCACCTTAAGATAGTCCTTCCTGACCGATTTGTGGCTGGGTGCATTATCGCAAAGTTGCCTTCTACATGGAGGAACTTCGCCACATCTCTGAAACATAAGAGACAGGAGATATCAGTTGAAAATCTGATAGCGTCTCTAGATGTTGAGGAGAAAGCTCGGGCTAAGGACACGAGATCTAAAGGAGGCGAGGGCCACTCCAGCGCCAACATGGTTCAGAAGAACCACAACAAGGGCAAAGGAAAGCCAAAATCTAACAAGCCCAACAAAACTACCAACTTCAAGAAGAAGAAGAACAAGGCTGAATTGACATGTTTCGCATGTGGCGAGGCGGGTCATTTTGCCAAGGATTGTCCTGATCGAGCGGATCGCCGTGGCAAAAAGGGCAATGTCAACACAGTGGTCGCTAGCAATGAGGAAGACAAAGGGTATGGTAATTTACCTTTTATCTTCTCAGTATTTCAATCACCTAGCTGGTGGCTTGATACTGGTGCTAATGTTCATGTGTGTTCTGACATTAACTTGTTCTCTTCTTATCAGAGCGCCCGGGATTCTTCCGTGCTAATGGGGAATGGGTCACATGCTTCTGTTCATGGCACTGGCACGGTGGATCTGAAGTTTACTTCGGGAAAGATCGTGCAGCTGAAGAACGTGCATCATGTCCCTTCTATACACAAGAATCTTGTTAGCGGAACCCTTCTATGTAGAGATGGGTTCAAGGTAGTTTTGGAGTCCAATAAATTAGTTGTGTCCAAGTCTGGACAATTTATTGGTAAAGGTTATGATTGCGGAGGCTTGTTCCGCTTTTCTTTGTTAGATTTCAATAATAAGTCTGTGAACCATATTTGTGCTAATGTTGATGATCTTGCGAGTATTTGGCATTCTCGTTTGTGTCATGTTAATTTTGGCTCTATGTCTCGGCTTGCAACCATGAGTTTAATTCCGAATATCACCATAGTCAAAGGTTCTAAGTGCCATAGTTGTGTGCAGTCGAAGCAACCTCGAAAGCCTCACAAGGCTGCTGAGGAGAGACACCTGGCACCTCTAGAACTCATACATTCTGATCTTTGTGAGATGAATGGTGTGTTGACAAAGGGTGGTAAGAGATACTTCATGACATTGATTGATGATGCGTCTAGATTTTGCTATGTATACTTGCTAAAAACTAAAGATGAGGCTTTAGACTACTTTAAAATCTATAAGGCTGAAGTTGAAAACCAACTAGAGAGAAAGATCAAACGTCTTAGATCAGATCGTGGTGGCGAGTTCTTTCCCAAAGTCTTTGACGATTTCTGTGCAGAACATGGCATTATTCATGAGAGGACTCCTCCCTATTCACCCGAGTCAAACGGGATTGCTGAAAGGAAAAACCGTACGTTGACTGACCTGGTGAATGCCATGTTAGACACTTGTGGTTTATCTAAGGCATGGTGGGGGGAGGCAGTCCTGACTTCATGTCATGTTCTGAATAGAATTCCTATGGGCAAAGAAGAGAAAACCCCTTATGAGAAGTGGGTTGGAAGAAAACCATCACTTTCATACTTGCGCACTTGGGGGTGCATGGCGAAAGTCAATGTACCAATTAATAAAAAGCGCAAGCTTGGTCCAAGGACAGTGGATTGTGTCTTTCTTGGATATGCTTCGTGTAGCATAGCATATAGATTTTTAGTAGTTAAATCTGAAGTTCCTGATGTGTATGTTGATACTATTATGGAATCACGTGATGCTACTTTCTTTGAACATATATTTCCAATGAAAGACATTCATAGCAATTCTAGATACTCTTCTGAGATAACTCCTGAACATAGTACACCTATTGAGAGTTTTGAACAGCCACATGAAATTGTCCTAGAGGAGGATGACAATGATGCTCCTAAAAGGAGCAAGAGACAAAGGGTTGAAAAATCCTTTGGTGATGATTTCATTGTGTACCTTGTGGACGATACTCCTACTACCATTGCAGAAGCATTTGCATCTCCAGATGCAGATGATTGGAAAGAAGCAGTTCATAATGAGATGGACTCCATTCTTTCAAATGGTACGTGGGAAGTCACTGATCGACCCTATGGATGCAAACCTGTGGGTTGTAAGTGGGTGTTTAAAAAGAAGCTCAAGCCTGATGGTACAATTGAAAAGTACAAGGCTAGGCTTGTGGCTAAAGGCTATACTCAGAAAGAAGGAGAAGACTTCTTTGATACTTACTCACCTGTTGCTAGAATGACCACTATTCGAGTACTACTTTCTTTGGCTGCCTCGTATGGTCTCCTTGTTCATCAGATGGATGTAAAGACAGCTTTTCTTAATGGAGAGCTGGACGAGGAAATCTATATGGAACAGCCTGATGGATTTGTAGTAAAGGGTCAAGAAAGCAAGGTGTGCAAGTTATTGAAATCTTTGTATGGTCTGAAGCAAGCACCAAAGCAGTGGCATGAGAAGTTTGACACTACTCTAACGTCTGCAGGCTTTGCCATTAATGAGGCAGACAGGTGTGTATATTATCGCTGTGGTGGGGGCGAAGGAGTTATATTGTGCTTATATGTTGATGATATATTGATATTTGGCACAAACATTGATGTGATCAATGAAGTCAAGTCTTTTCTATCAAAGAGTTTTGATATGAAAGATCTGGGAGAAGCTGATGTGATTCTAAACATCAAGCTGATTAAGGCAGATGGTGGGATTACTCTCTCGCAATCTCACTATGTTGAAAAGGTTTTGAAGCGATTTGGCTTCTCTGAGTGCAAACCTTCTCCAACACCTTATGATCCCAGTGTGACACTGCGAAAGAACAAGAGAATTGGTTTAGACCAATTGAGATACTCTCAGATTGTCGGTTCACTCATGTATCTTGCTGGTGCAACAAGGCCCGATATCTCGTTTGCTGTGAGCAAATTGAGTAGGTTCATGTCAAACCCCGGGACTGATCATTGGCATGCACTTGAGCGGGTTATGCGCTACCTGCAAGGTACAATGAGTTATGGAATTCACTATTCTGGTCAGCATGCAGTACTTGAAGGATATAGTGATTCGAACTGGATATCTGATGCAGACGAGCTTTATGCCACCAGTGGTTATGTCTTTACTATTGGTGGAGATGCGGTATCATGGAGGTCATGCAAACAGACCATTTTGACGAGGTAAACCATGGAAGCCGAGCTAGCTGCACTTGACACAGCAACCGTTGAGGCAGAATGGTTGCGTGAACTCTTGATGGACTTGCCGGTGGTTGAGAAACCAATACCAGCTATCCTTATGAACTGTGACAATCAGACAGTGATTGCTAAAGTGACGAGTTCTAAGGATAATGGAAAGTCATCAAGACATGTCAAAAGACGATTGAAGTCTGTCAGAAAGTTGAGGAACTCCGGAGTTATAAGTGTGACTTATATTTCAACAGATAAAAATCTGGCAGATCCTTTTACCAAGGGACTACCACGTAATGTGATAGAAATCGCATCGAGAGAGATGGGTATGAGACCCGAATAAAGTTGCCATGGTGGAAACCCAGTCTATGTGATCGGAGATCCCGTGAATTAGGTCCTGGGAAGAACAAGCCATTGGTGAACTGAGGAGAGTAGCCTTTGACCCTCTCTAAGTAAAGATGCAATACTCTCAAATGCTGTAAGGCAGGTTGGCTTTGTGCCTTAATGTGTTCTGTTGGCTTGTATTAGCGAAGATGTTGTCCTGCAGAACATTCTTTGAAAGAACACACCTATATGAGTTAGACTGTCTAACGTCGCAGTCTATGAGATCTGGGTGATCTCTAGTAAACTCATGAAGAGACCTTGGAGTACGACGTATATGCTCCACCCGAGAAGGGGACTACTGGTAGCCAAGTACTGGTCATGACTTCAAGTGAAACCCATTCACGCAAAACTTGCAATTCAAGGCATAGTCCATTGTCCAAGTTGTGGGTTGGTGTAGCTTGGAGTTCTAGGCGGAAGTTCAACTTAACAGTCTCTGCTGAAAAAACCGGTATATTAAACAGTAGTGAACAGTGGCGAAAACTGCAGATGGGCATTTGAGATCTGGTGGGGGATTGTTAGGATTTATGGGCTTGGCCCAACTAAGAAATTCAAATAAATCCTAGAAAATCTCAAAAGCCCATACAAGAGGATGGCTAGAGGATAGGTGGAACCATTAGCACCATATTGCTAGCTCTAGTGGAGTAGAGCTAGCTTAAATATGGAAGCCACACTCACTCACCAAGTCATGGATGAGAGGAGAGAGTGTGGAGAGCCACACGCGCGCGCGCGCTCGCTCGCCTCGCCTGGCCTGGCCTGGCCTGGCCGGGGCGGGGCGGGGCGGGGCGAAGGGCGAAGGGCGCGGGCGCACGACATGCGCGTGAATGGTCCGCCGAAATCCGGCCCCTCGCCTTGCGGGGGCGCGGCTACCTTTTGCCGTTTGATTTTTTGGTTTCTTGGCTGTTACGCTTATCCTAACCGAACGCTATAAAATCTCAACTGATTGCGAGATTTTCGTGCGCGGATAAGCACGGGGGGTCGCAGACTCGGCCCTATAAAAGGAGCCCGGCAGCCAGCCTCCAAATCATCCCAATTCGCTTTCGCCTCTCTTCACAGCTGAGCCGCTTTCCAGTTCTCTTCGTCCCGATCGTAGAGGTGCATCTGCGATTAGGAGAGCAGGTCTCCGGAACCCTTCGCCTTCTAGATCCTGCACCAGGAGAGGCCGAATAAGGTTTTTGGGAAGCGTCTTCACGCGACTGCTCGTGATCTGATTGACCTCGTCGACCCTGCTGATTTCGCTACTTCGACATCGTCGACCCTGCTGATTCCGGCGCGTGCCATCTATCAGTAAGTCTAATCAGTACGCATCATCTGATTTGGCTTGTTATTTCAGTGCTTGTGATTTTGTCATGATTTATATTCGGAATTTAAACTGGAATTTGTCTAATTATTCAACAATCCAAAAACCTTATTGTAGACAATTTCCTAGTTTTTCTATGGCTGCTTTTGCCGATGCGCTCAAGCCAGAAAAGTTCAATGGTATGCACTTTAAGAGATGGCAAGTCAAGGCCACGCTCTGGCTTACTGCTATGAATGTCTTCCATGTTAGTAAAGGCAGACCTGAGGGTCCACTGACTCCTGAACAGGAGAAAGAGTACGACCATGCCAATACTATGTTCACGGGAGCCGTTCTTAGCGCCCTTGTTGACCGTCTAGTTGATGCGAATATGCAGTACACAGACGGGAAAGAGTTGTGGGATGCACTTACTACTAAGTATGGTGCATCAGATGCTGGCAGTGACCTGTATATCATGGAGAGCTTTCATGATTATAAGATGGTTGATAATCGCTCTATTGTAGAGCAAGCTCATGAAATACAGTGTATAGCCAAGGAGCTCGACCACCTTAAGATAGTCCTTCCTGACCGATTTGTGGCTGGGTGCATTATCGCAAAGTTGCCTTCTACATGGAGGAACTTCGCCACATCTCTGAAACATAAGAGACAGGAGATATCAGTTGAAAATCTGATAGCGTCTCTAGATGTTGAGGAGAAAGCTCGGGCTAAGGACACGGGATCTAAAGGAGGCGAGGGCCACTCCAGCGCCAACATGGTTCAGAAGAACTGCTTTGGTTCATGTCATGTTCTGAATAGAATTCCTATGGGCAAAGAAGAGAAAACCCCTTATGAGAAGTGGGTTGGAAGAAAACCATCACTTTCATACTTGCGCACTTGGGGGTGCATGGCGAAAGTCAATGTACCAATTAATAAAAAGCGCAAGCTTGGTCCAAGGACAGTGGATTGTGTCTTTCTTGGATATGCTTCGTGTAGCATAGCATATAGATTTTTAGTAGTTAAATCTGAAGTTCCTGATGTGTATGTTGATACTATTATGGAATCACGTGATGCTACTTTCTTTGAACATATATTTCCAATGAAAGACATTCATAGCAATTCTAGATACTCTTCTGAGATAACTCCTGAACATAGTACACCTATTGAGAGTTTTGAACAGCCACATGAAATTGTCCTAGAGGAGGATGACAATGATGCTCCTAAAAGGAGCAAGAGACAAAGGGTTGAAAAATCCTTTGGTGATGATTTCATTGTGTACCTTGTGGACGATACTCCTACTACCATTGCAGAAGCATTTGCATCTCCAGATGCAGATGATTGGAAAGAAGCAGTTCATAATGAGATGGACTCCATTCTTTCAAATGGTACGTGGGAAGTCACTGATCGACCCTATGGATGCAAACCTGTGGGTTGTAAGTGGGTGTTTAAAAAGAAGCTCAAGCCTGATGGTACAATTGAAAAGTACAAGGCTAGGCTTGTGGCTAAAGGCTATACTCAGAAAGAAGGAGAAGACTTCTTTGATACTTACTCACCTGTTGCTAGAATGACCACTATTCGAGTACTACTTTCTTTGGCTGCCTCGTATGGTCTCCTTGTTCATCAGATGGATGTAAAGACAGCTTTTCTTAATGGAGAGCTGGACGAGGAAATCTATATGGAACAGCCTGATGGATTTGTAGTAAAGGGTCAAGAAAGCAAGGTGTGCAAGTTATTGAAATCTTTGTATGGTCTGAAGCAAGCACCAAAGCAGTGGCATGAGAAGTTTGACACTACTCTAACGTCTGCAGGCTTTGCCATTAATGAGGCAGACAGGTGTGTATATTATCGCTGTGGTGGGGGCGAAGGAGTTATATTGTGCTTATATGTTGATGATATATTGATATTTGGCACAAACATTGATGTGATCAATGAAGTCAAGTCTTTTCTATCAAAGAGTTTTGATATGAAAGATCTGGGAGAAGCTGATGTGATTCTAAACATCAAGCTGATTAAGGCAGATGGTGGGATTACTCTCTCGCAATCTCACTATGTTGAAAAGGTTTTGAAGCGATTTGGCTTCTCTGAGTGCAAACCTTCTCCAACACCTTATGATCCCAGTGTGACACTGCGAAAGAACAAGAGAATTGGTTTAGACCAATTGAGATACTCTCAGATTGTCGGTTCACTCATGTATCTTGCTGGTGCAACAAGGCCCGATATCTCGTTTGCTGTGAGCAAATTGAGTAGGTTCATGTCAAACCCCGGGACTGATCATTGGCATGCACTTGAGCGGGTTATGCGCTACCTGCAAGGTACAATGAGTTATGGAATTCACTATTCTGGTCAGCATGCAGTACTTGAAGGATATAGTGATTCGAACTGGATATCTGATGCAGACGAGCTTTATGCCACCAGTGGTTATGTCTTTACTATTGGTGGAGGTGCGGTATCATGGAGGTCATGCAAACAGACCATTTTGACGAGGTCAACCATGGAAGCCGAGCTAGCTGCACTTGACACAGCAACCGTTGAGGCAGAATGGTTGCGTGAACTCTTGATGGACTTGCCGGTGGTTGAGAAACCAATACCAGCTATCCTTATGAACTGTGACAATCAGACAGTGATTGCTAAAGTGACGAGTTCTAAGGATAATGGAAAGTCATCAAGACATGTCAAAAGACGATTGAAGTCTGTCAGAAAGTTGAGGAACTCCGGAGTTATAAGTGTGACTTATATTTCAACAGATAAAAATCTGGCAGATCCTTTTACCAAGGGACTACCACGTAATGTGATAGAAATCGCATCGAGAGAGATGGGTATGAGACCCGAATAAAGTTGCCATGGTGGAAACCCAGTCTATGTGATCAGAGATCCCGTGAATTAGGTCCTGGGAAGAACAAGCCATTGGTGAACTGAGGAGAGTAGCCTTTGACCCTCTCTAAGTAAAGATGCAATACTCTCAAATGCTGTAAGGCAGGTTGGCTTTGTGCCTTAATGTGTTCTGTTGGCTTGTATTAGCGAAGATGTTGTCCTGCAGAACATTCTTTGAAAGAACACACCTATATGAGTTAGACTGTCTAACGTCGCAGTCTATGAGATCTGGGTGATCTCTAGTAAACTCATGAAGAGACCTTGGAGTACGACGTATATGCTCCACCCGAGAAGGGGACTACTGGTAGCCAAGTACTGGTCATGACTTCAAGTGAAACCCATTCACGCAAAACTTGCAATTCAAGGCATAGTCCATTGTCCAAGTTGTGGGTTGGTGTAGCTTGGAGTTCTAGGCGGAAGTTCAACTTAACAGTCTCTGCTGAAAAAACCGGTATATTAAACAGTAGTGAACAGTGGCGAAAACTGCAGATGGGCATTTGAGATCTGGTGGGGGATTGTTAGGATTTATGGGCTTGGCCCAACTAAGAAATTCAAATAAATCCTAGAAAATCTCAAAAGCCCATACAAGAGGATGGCTAGAGGATAGGTGGAACCATTAGCACCATATTGCTAGCTCTAGTGGAGTAGAGCTAGCTTAAATATGGAAGCCACACTCACTCACCAAGTCATGGATGAGAGGAGAGAGTGTGGAGAGCCACACGCGCGCGCGCGCGCTCGCTCGCCTCGCCTGGCCTGGCCTGGCCTGGGCGGGGCGGGGCGGGGCGGGGCGGGGCGGGGCGAAGGGCGAAGGGCGCGGGCGCACGACATGCGCGTGAATGGTCCGCCGAAATCCGGCCCCTCGCCTTGCGGGGGCGCGGCTACCTTTTGCCGTTTGATTTTTTGGTTTCTTGGCTGTTACGCTTATCCTAACCGAACGCTATAAAATCTCAACTGATTGCGAGATTTTCGTGCGCGGATAAGCACGGGGGGTCGCGGACTCGGCCCTATAAAAGGAGCCCGGCAGCCAGCCTCCAAATCATCCCAATTCGCTTTCGCCTCTCTTCACAGCTGAGCCGCTTTCCAGTTCTCTTCGTCCCGATCGTAGAGGTGCATCTGCGATTAGGAGAGCAGGTCTCCGGAACCCTTCGCCTTCTAGATCCTGCACCAGGAGAGGCCGAATAAGGTTTTTGGGAAGCGTCTTCACGCGACTGCTCGTGATCTGATTGACCTCGTCGACCCTGCTGATTTCGCTACTTCGACATCGTCGACCCTGCTGATTCCGGCGCGTGCCATCTATCAGTAAGTCTAATCAGTACGCATCATCTGATTTGGCTTGTTATTTCAGTGCTTGTGATTTTGTCATGATTTATATTCGGAATTTAAACTGGAATTTGTCTAATTATTCAACAATATTTGTATACCACAGTAAACAATCCCACTATTATATTTATCCAGACATCCGAATGAATGACTGACCAATGAATGAACATAGATGTAAACCCAAAGTAATTACCATTATATATTTCACAAGTTTAACAATTGGTCTCAAGCAACAGAATTATTAACAGGGCGCTGAGAATTTAAAAATAAAGTCAATTAACCCTAATATTTCCCTATGAAATTGATCACGCAGAGAGAAAAAAAAATATAGTTCAAGATCAAAATGGTGCCGCAAAGATGACTCCAGACCATGTTTATTCCAATCCAACTGAACCGAAAACAAATTCCTAGAGCCCAAAAACACTCGGCACTTCAGTGCTTGAGCACCAAGGACAGACCAACTTTCGTGCTCTTCTCAATTGCCTTGGTGTCGACATCACCAGAGATGGTGACGAAGGACTTGGGACGCCATTCATGCTGGACAAGGGCGCTGGCCATGCCGTAGTTGTTGAAACGTGTCTTGACAGTCGTGTGGGGATCCAGCGAGTGCTGGGACCCAAAGATTAGCGTGCTCTCATTTCTCGACATGCTGTGAGACAACTCAGCTCCAACAGCAGTGCCTGAACGGTTCTTTACCAAGTGGTAGTAGGACGCAACCAGGGTATCACCGTGGTTATTCCTGATTAAGTTTTTCATGGTTATTTACCGTAGTAGAAATAGGAGTGGTCGCAAGACCAATGTTCAGTAAAGGCCATTTTTTTAGTGAAATAGGAGATGTGGTACTCACAGATGAAGGGAAGCAATAAGATCTGGACTGGTGAGGCTCAGGGCAGCGTTGTACTTGGTGAAATTGCTAGTCGCCGTATCAAATGAGACATCAACGCCGACTGAGAGTGCTTTGCTTCCAAAGGCACCAGAAAGGTTAACCATAGGGTTGGAATTAAGCCCAATGCTTGCATTCACACCAGCATATTCATGTAGGTACTGGAATTCAAGCTGATAAAACACAGAAAAGGAGGGTAAGTGTTTTCCCTTCTGGATACCATGTTGTTTCGAAACAGTTGAGCAGATGACAATTGATTAAATCCATAGAGTTAAAAAAAAGCATACCTTCCCTGACCTCTGGTCTGGAACAACCAAATTGATAATTGATTTTAGCCCTGGAGTGCCAAACTCATCGACAGTGATTGTTGTCAAAAGCTGGAAGATATGAAATGCAAAAGAAATCATTAATCTAAAAAAAGTGTATCCTCCTTATATGATGCATAAAAACAGTTATGCACAAACAAAAATAGAACAATGTGAAACAAAAGTAGAAACTAGATTCTCATAAACATGATTAATTTGATAAAGAGAGAAGTGGAACACTTTCAAGTATGCTTACATCTGATTCCGAGTTTGCTTTGACATCAACCGTCAATTTCTTGTTCTTAATCTGGGTGTGAAGCTCACCAAAGATGGACTCATTTTTCCTTGTTCCTGCCGCTGTGATTGCCTGTATGAAAATCAAGATCATTGCCACAGAGCACAAATCACATATAGAAATTGAGATACCAATACTGCATTATGACCCCCTACTCGTTCAGTAAAACGTCATCAACTGACGAGCGTTATCTGAGGCTTTGTTGTGTTACCACGGGAAAATGCACTATGCAATTACAGGAAAAAGAGAGGAGATCAGAACCACATTAATTAAGAGATACGAGATCCTGAACATGCATAATCTAATCGGAAAACATCCTTAAGCCCCTAAATCAACATTTGGTTTAATTTACTCCCTCCATCTATTTCAATTGGTCTAGTGGATTTGTTATTTTTTTTTGTTTCTCCACGTTTAAGTTAAGTTTTAATATCAAATTTGTGACGTGGTAGAGGACATTATAAGTTATGTTAGAAAAATGTGTCTTAATTTTTTGTCACTATTTTGATAGCTTAGAAAAGTTAATAATAAATTAGCACTAGAGATAAAATATCAAATCCGTAATAGTGTTTTTATAACACAAAATATGATGTCCTGTATCGCATAAAAAAATTGAAACTAAAACTCAATTTGTATATAGGTAAATAAAAAAGAAAATTCTTTTTAAGGTGTAAATTGGACCAACTTAAATAGTTGGAGAGAGTAAATCGAACAAAATGTTAGTTTAGGGGTTACCCGGACATAGGCAAAACTTGGGAGGTAATTTGGACATTTTCCTTTACAACTCAACAGTACGCAGTGATCGCTAGAGAGGACGACTCTCTGCAGAGAACCAGCAAGGGCAGCCGATTCGATCGGTCAATTTGACATGCCTGGTGGTTCCATCTATTTGGCAAATGGCAAGTGCGAAAGGAATCGGACTCATAGTGATTCACTCCACTAAGGACTACGCAAATAAAGTGCGGTGTCCTCTGGGGACGTGCGCTCAGGTAAAGGAGGAAATGGTGATTGATTAGGAGGGAGGGGGCACTCACGACGCCATTGGGGGAGGAGGTGGTGAGGGAGAACTTCTGGTGCGTGTTGTAGTCCTTGTACAGCAGATCTGCGCGCAAAGGGAAACAACACGCGTCAGGATGAAACAGTTGCCGGGCACCGGTGAACATGGAGAGTACTTAAATCAGGAGGTAAGGAGGAGGGCAGAGATGGCGTGCAAGACCTCTGGTCTTCTTGCCGATGTCGGTGTAGAGGCCGGGTGCCATGGTGGTGGCGGTCGGCGGCTAGACGAAGACGAGTGGTACGGAGGACAGAGGAGGGAGATGGCAGTGGCGGAGGAGGCGACCAGAAAATGGAGCCGCGGCAGATCTTGCTTCTTTTTACCTTTTGGTTTTCAGGAATATCACATCGTGTCTCCTCGTGCTTCGCGGGACGTGCGATGCTTCGACGGTGGCGGGCAGCTGAGCCAGGCTGTTCGGGACCCCACATCCACGTCACTCGTGGACGCTCGCCGTCGCGTGGCACGTGTGTGGACCAGAAAAGTAGTTTCCGCGACCACGGGCCTTTATTAGGCCTCTACTAGTTGCAGCCCGGCCCGCAGTTTTCTTAGCTGGGTGTGCTCAACTGCTCACCTAGTTACATGTCCCAAACAAAAGCGAGAAACAATTGGGCCTGTTTGGTTCAACTTTTTTTAACCAGCTTTTCTGAAAATCTGGCTGTGGGGAGAATCTGGCTGTGGGGAGAATCTGAGTATTATTACGATTACGTGTGGAGGAAGATAAAGTTGTTCATAAGGCTCTGGATTTAGAAAGTGAAGGATTCATACTATTACAACGACTCAACTGATTATGTGTTTATGTTAATTTTGGATGGTTTTTGCCCCAACGAATTTTATAGAATCTCGCTGAAAAGCTGAGAGTTTGACAGTCCGCAGCAGCTTTTGGTGGCCAGAAGCTGCCAGAAGCCGAAACAAACAGACCCAATGTCACATGTCAAAGGAAAAAAGAGGTCTAACCTAACGGCAACGACTGATGTGTAATTAGTCACTAGAACAATGCACCCTTTATAACACCTCAAAATTCTATTTTAGGATTTAGAAAAAATTATCAAAAAAGTTAAGAATTAAAATTGCATTTAAAATACTTAGGTAGTGTTTGGTTCATCAAAGGTAATAAAAATGGTAATGCAATGAGCTCCCACTGTGATTCGTTGCAATGTAATGGTTACCTTTTTTTGTTGCCTTTAGCAACGTGATTCAATCCCTTTACGCTATTTGATTCATCAAAGTGATTCCATCCCTTTTACGATGTTTGGTTCATCAAAGTAACGTTGCATGCTCCACAGCAGCTTGTCCAACAAACGCTTCAAAAAAAAAAGCTCATGTCACACCTGGATTCAAGGACAAATTCAGACGTGTCTCACATGTATGTCAGGATCAAGTTTCATATGTATGACGACTCAGTGCATATAAAACAATGTCACATCTTTATTACTTAATATAATTTCTAAATAACTAAATAAAATACATCATATGACGATAATGATCCTCCATAACAAATAGTTGACTAGAAGACGACGGTCTAGACCTCTCCGAACTCATCTTCATGGTGATCCTCCTCTTGGTGGTATCTGTTCTTAACCTGGTGTGATTATAGCAAAGATGAGCTCTCATACGGTCATCACTTAGCAAGTGTAGAGAAAAGTATGTATGAGCTCACTTATGGTTGAGGCTCAATAAGTGTAGTGTAAGATTTACCAAATAAAATGGCTGAGGCTAATCATAGCTTTTAACTTTGTTGGTCAAAATTTTATTAGCAGTTACTAAGTATAAGTGAATACTAACCCAACTAAATAAATGATCAATATTGAAATTTCATAATGCAAATGCATGATAAGTTAAATTTTATTCCATCATTTACTCATGTGAGGGTCTGAGCCGCTCATGACCATGAGCACGACTGATATACCAGTCTTACACTCTGCAGAGGTGCGCATCTTTACCCACAAGTCATAGGATCATGAATCCCGTACACCTCTTCTAAGGAGGTGAAGCAGTGTTTCACTACAAGGCTTTTACAAAGTTTCACTAGCATGAGAAAACCTGCTATAGATTCAAGCAGAAGGAATCATAGGCCTTTTTCCACGGTCTGTAACCCCATCACAGTAATTACAACCATCACTATGCTTGTGCGACTCACTTCCCGCTTGCCCCTTTCGGGAAAGGATTATCCCACACTAGGTTTCCTATTTAATCGGCCAACGACGTCCCATTCCACCCTTGTGGTAGCACTGTTTTCCGGGTGGTTCTCCTTGTTATAATTAGCAAAGTGATCTTATCATGAACAATAATAAAGCCAACAATAGTAATAAGGCATGATCATAATTCATATGTAACATTAATCCCAAAAATAGGTAGAGAAATAGCAAGACTACCCAATAATTCATTTGTATGCAAGGCGTAGGGTAAATAAGACTAGGTAACCTATTAGGTCCCATCAAGTTAACCTAACTATGCAAGCATGGTGAGAACATAAAAGTTAGAGTAAAGTGCGATAGCGATCCCTAAACTTGTGTAGCTATGCCATGCCAATCCCTAAAATCTGAAAATGATCGTTTAGGTTCGTGAACAGTAATCTAGTGTCATTTAGGTCCAAATGGGTGTGTGTGGCACGTGTTTAGCTGACGTGGCTTCACCACAATGTCATCTACGTGTCTGGCGGAAGTTCTTTTTTGCACTTACCCCCTCACGATCGCCCAGCAGTCCACGTCTCCTCGTCTTTGAGACTTCAATAGACCGTTGTTGCCCCTATGCTATCTTTGATCATCGACGAAAGAAGTTGTAGTGGCGGTGGCGACCGAGAGGGATCGTAGAGAGATGGCATTAGGGTTCACGAAGTTCAAAAGGTAGGTGGTCAATCTAGCAACGCGATGTGCAAGGATAGTGGTGCGATTACGAGAGAAAGGGGAACCAACGCCAGTGTACGATGAGTTGAACTTTGCCTCCTAGTTTCAGATCGTATGATTAGGGGTCGAATCATGTTTGTGTAGATTATTGTAGGAATACTTGAATTTTGGACATGTTATTGCGGACTCGGGCAAAATTTTTAGGGTTTTGGGTCTTTTAGTGTGTTTGAAGTTGCGGCTGTCAATGTAGGTTCCGATACAGAAGAGTTCACAGCTGAGATTCATCATGGTGGGTTAATTGTGGGTTTGGAGAGTTGAGGTCATATGTTGATGAAAAAATCAATTGGTTTGATCGGATAGAGACCAATACATGGTTTGCTCTATGGTTTGAGGACTTTCTACAACAATTAGGATATGAGAATGATCCAAGAATCAAGTTTTATTGGTTCTTACCAGAAAAAACAATTGCTGATGGGCTTAGAATCATTGCATCAGATCATGACACCAATGTATGTCGAACATGAAGCTAGTATGGGAGATTCTGCTTGGGATGATTGAGAGCACCTAGAGAGGGGGGTGAATAGGTGATCCTGTAAAATCAAACACCAAGTAGCCACAAACTTGATTGTTAAGGTGTTAGTGAAATCAAGTGGCTATGGAACACGCTCGTGCGAACAAAACAATCACAAGAAGCAACACTCGAGACACGTGATTTTTATCCCGTGGTTCGACCAAGTAACACTTGCCTACTTCCATGTTGTAGCATCCCAATGGACGAGGGTTGCACTCAACCCCTTTCAAGTGATCCAATGATCGACTTGAATACCATGGTCTTTTCCTTTAGAGTAATTTTCCCGGTTGCGAGGAATCTCCACAATTTGGAGTCTCTCGCCCTTACAATAGAGATCACAAAGAAGCACAAGAGTAAGAGAGGGAAAGCAACGCACACAAGACTCGAATCCGCAGCAAAACCACGCACACAAGTGAAGAAGTGAGCACACAAACACAAAGCGAGGAGTTTACAACTCGAAAGTGCTCAAATCTCAAAAACTATGATCCGAGTGCGTGAATGCAGAGTCTAGGTGCCTTAGGATGTTTCTTGTAAGCTTGGTGTAGTGCTCCATGCGCCTAGGGGTCCCTTTTATAGCCCCAAGGCAGCTAGGAGTCGTTGGAGATCAATTTGGAAGGCCATTCTTGCCTTCTGTCGAGTGGAGCACCGGACAATCCGGTGCACCACTGGACAGCCACTGTTCATGTCTGGTGCACGATCTCCTTCCATATCTGGCGCAGCCGACCGTTGCTCCTCGGGGCCGGTTGGCGCACCAGACACTGTCCGGTGCACCTAGCCGACCGTTGGAGCGGGTCACATGTCGCGCGTTGATCGCGTGGACGACCATTGCCACACTACAGGAAAACACTTAATTCCCCGTCGGCCAGGAACCGACAGGAATAAGCCTTAAACCGATGGAAATTAGTAATTCCTGTCGGTTTAGGGCTTATTCCCATCGGTTGTCAACCGACATGCGTTAGATGTCGGGGATAAGATTATTCCCGTCGGCCGCTGACGGGAATAATTAATCCTCGTCGGCCACTTAGAAGCCAACGGGAGTTACTGCTAATTGCCGTCGGCCAGGACAACCGACGGGAGTTATTACGTAATCCCCGTCGACCCTACCTGGCCGATGGGAGTTATTACGTAATCCCCGTCGGCCCTACCTGGCCGACGGGAGTTACTAGGCCGACAGGAATTAATTGTTAATTCCCGTCGGTTCGACCATAGCCGACGGGAATTAACTGGGCCGATGAGAATTACCCTATACTGCTACAAAACCAGCACTAAATTAGGTCACTATTTCTGCATAATTGCACACATAACATATATCACACAGAACAGACACATTACAAACACATGCATTCATAATCAAATCACGCATTACAAACATAACATCCACCAACATAGTTTACACAAACATTTCAAATAGAAGTACAACATAAGTTCAAGTGTTTAGTTCGCGAAAAACATAGAGTCAACGAGTTAAGAAACATGTTCAAGTGTTTAGAGATAACCACCACTTGGGTGGTTAGAGCTTTGACCGCTGCCGCCACCACCATCAGGAGGAGGGAACGCGAAGAGGGAGTCAACAAATCCACTCCCTGCTGTGGGATCAGACCCACTACCACCCGCTTCGGGCGTAACCTATGCAAGTTAGCAAATATTAACACGTTAAATGCAAATATCAAAAAGTATACAAGTGTATAAATTCATCGAGAGTTATCAAACGTACCCTATCTCCAGGTGCAGGTATATGTGTCGGAGGGGTGTTGAACTATGGTGGCGGAGCTAGTGTGGATGCAAACTGGCTCCATTGTGGTGGCGGTGGAGTATTTGGTGCCATGCCCTGTTGCTGCATTAACTGTTAAACATATGTGTTACTATTGAAGATGTTGTATTGAAATATAATAATTTAGAGTTCAGATTATGTGTACTCACTTGATACATCACTTGGTTATGTGCATCGCAAGCCTCCATAAATTCGCGTTGTTGTCTCATCTCTTCACGCATCCTCATAATCTCCAACTCCTACTCGTTCGGTCGACGAGAACATGAGCTACGGGAAGATGAACCCGTCCTCTGAGATCTCACCGACGACGAGTTAATGAATCCGTCGAAGAATGCGTATCTATAATTGATTCAAAAATTTTGATTACTGCATAATCAATTTAGTGTCAACCATATAATTTCATAAGTTAGAGCTTACCATCCATGCGCTTTGCCACCACCACTTGTGTACACCACCGAGGGATCCACCGGTTCATGGCGCCAGTCGAAGTCAAGGCCATGACGACGAACCATCTCCTCCCCATATGCCGCTTATACATCATTCACAACCTTACAAATGCAGGAATTTCTATACTTTGAACGTTTGTACTTTTGGGCCAAAACTCACCAGCCGATCCGTGGCTGTCTGGCTGCAGAGCTGGTCAGAGTTGTTAGGGTCTAGTCCTTTGTGGCCCTCCTGGTAGACCTCAATGTCACTAGGCTTTTAGCCACTCGTAGCTTCCTGTATAAACAAAAAACATTCATAACAATCGTACTATTTGCTGATCGACATAGCTAGATCAAACTTACCATTCTTTTAGCTTTTCGTAGCATGTCGTCACCGCCAAACTTGTGGTTAGGATTGGTTCCTCGACATTGTCTGTGATGCGCTGACACTTTCTGGAAGCCTTCGAAAGCCCAATATCGACACCAAGCATAGTACGCATCATGCACGGGCGCCATCCATGGAACCATCACCTGCACACACAATGTTACATATTATATCAATCACAACAATCAATAAAAAGGGTAAAACAAATTGAATACTAACCTCACGATATTGATCCTCAGTCAAATATATCTTTGAGGACCCTTCCTTTTTATTCAAGGGGCCTGCTTCTTCCGGATGCTTTTGAAAATACAGGTTTGTAGCCTGAATTCTCGCATAGTATATGGCATCCTTCACCAGCTTCTTTGCATTGTTTTGGAACATACATTCAGCGTGCCCCATGTAATCCTCTCCATCAGGCAACCGATATCGAAGCTACAACATAAAGAATACAAATACAATGGTATAAGTCATAGAATTACAATATTAAGAAACATAACAAAAACAATAAAGAATTCATACCCAAAAGTCATTACGCACAAGTCCTTGTCTGTCGATGTGGTTTCGTTCCTTTTTAAACTTGTACTCGTCCCAGGTACTGACGAGCACCTCATCCTCGGTATCACCGTTTGACACCTTCACTATACCAGGGTAGTGAAGGCGGCAAAGAGAACCCAACGTAAGGTTAACCTGAGTGTGGTGTCCCTTGCCGTCAAAGGACAGGTCCTCCCAATTCCTGCATTACACAAAAACATTAACAATACACATAATAGTTATATGAGATAAGTTAATATATTACACTCACCGATCTCCATGTGGCATGATTAAAGTCCTATCAGCCTCTCGCTCTATCATGTGATGAGGCTTTACTGAGTGGCTTTTTCTTGAGCGACGTGTGCGTGTCGCTGAAGAGCCTCCTAAGCCATCATCCATCGGGTTGTCAGCCGGTTCGCCCTGTTGGCTCCACTGGTCCCACGCCTGTTGCTGCTCTCTCTGGTGGTCCCACTGGTCCCATGGCTGGTGATGCTGTGCGGCCTGGTCCCATGTCGCGTGCTCCACCTCCTCATTGTGCTCCACCTCCTCATTGTGCTGCTCAGCCTCATTGTGTTGCTCCTCCTCATTGTGCTGCTCCTCAGTGTGCTGCTCATCCTGGTACATACAACTCAAGATTTATTTGTAAATATGTAAACAAATTTATTTGTACAAGATATGTTACCTCATCTCCATGTACAGCGCTCAACAGCTCTCGACGTTTGCTGCTGCTCGAAGAACTGCCCTAAAAAGGCCTAGGCCCTTGAACAGCCCCTTCACTGACTTCTTTGATTTTGGCGGCATCCTGCATCAAAAATAAGAAATTATTCATTAGTGCATCAAAAATGATATAATCCTTGAAAAATAGAAACAAATGAAATAACAAAACAACTTTACTTGTTAAATATCATCAAAATTAGGACCTATTTGTTCTCTTCTATGCAGAGGTCGCCATGTAACTTTTCTCCTAACAGGTTGTCTTCTCCGTCTCTCGAGAAAAGTTAAGTCGTTAACGTCTGCAACTAGTCAATCTAATGCCGGTGCAGGATCAATATGAAAACTAGTTGGCAACTCTTCTTTTGAAACACCTCATCAACCTGCTCAAGATGACCAATTCGATATTCGTCCTCACTAGGAGTGTATAGGCGTTCGCGAGGATTTACATTGTACACAACCCTCCATTTAGACAACTTTTTGCATGGATATGTGGAGAAATAAACTTGGTCTACTTGATGGGCAAGGATATACGTGTCGTGTCGTTGAAGCAATTTTTCAGGTTGGATCTGTGTCATCCCAAATTCGGTCCTATAATACTTCGGGTCATACCATTTACACTAAAAAAAAACTAGCGCTAAAGGCTTATTTCCAACAAATGTAATCTCGATTATATTTTTGGTTTTCCCGTAATAGCAGACTTCGTGTCCTTCCATGTCGGTTGCCCTAGTAACGACTCCACTATTTTGAGTGGCGGTCATAGGATGACTTGATTCGAAAATGCTTGAACGAAAGCGATATCCATTGATGTCGTAACGTCCATAGCTTTTGGCAGTTACGCTTCCAATAGATAGCTGACGTAAGTCATCATTCAAATTCATTTCCTCCCCAAACTGTCAATTATGCCACAAAGCATTAGCAAATTCTGTAATATTAGTTAACTAAAATTAGGTCTCGGAGCCACATAATTAAGACTTACACGGTCCCGAAGCCACATAATGAAATTAGGTCGCCCATGCATACCATCGCGTCGCAATTTGTCTATGTCTCTCGCTGTTGGCCTACTGAGACACCTCATGTTTTGTTCATCAAACTCGCTGTCAAATATTATTGTATTACATGAGATATTTGATAACATAAACTAATTCACATATGAACAATTTAAGGAAATAAGTCTTACACAAAGTATTTCTCCACCTCAGGCATATTCGTGAACATGTATAGTAAAGCAGACTTCCGTTCTTCCATAGTGAGGTGATATGCCTTGGGTGGACCAATGGCTTTACCGTTTGTCTGAAAAATCGAAAGATCACTACACGGAGGCATCTCTCGTTCATCATCATGGTACCTTTTCTTTCGAGCAAATACATTATGTTCTTATGCAAAGTAACAACTTGTGAAGTGTGCTACCTCCTTCAGTTTAAATTGTTCCACAATACATCCTTCAACTCTTGCCTTATTGCCCACCATTGCTCTAAGCTTCTTTAATGCTCTTTCTATATGAAACATCCACCTGTACTGAATAGGACCACCAACCTTAGCCTCATATGGAAGATGTATAAAGAGATGCTGCATAGGATTGAAGAAACCCGATGGAAATATGTTTTCCAATTTGCACAAAAGCACCAGTGCCTCTTTCTCCAGCTGTTCCATCACATCTCTTCTGATTTCTTTAGCACACAACTGTCTGTAGAAATAGCTAACTTCAGCTAACGTTTTCCACACAGCATCAGAAATGTACCCACGAAACATTACAGGCATGAGCCTTTCCATAATTATGTGGAAGTCATGGCTCTTGAGTCCATTCATCTTCATTGTCTTCAAGTTCACAGATCTTCTAAAACCAGCAGCATAACCATCGGGGAATTTAATATCCTTCATCCACTTCATCACTTCTTTCCGTTGCTTAGGTTTCAGACATAGTCAGCTTTTGGTTTGCCTCATTTTCTCTAAGCACTTGGGTTGGACGATCACAAATCACGACTAAGTCCATGCGTGTCTTGTCATTGACTTTCGTTTTATTAGGGAAATCCATGCATGTATTTATGAGGGCTTGGCAAAAGTTACTCTCTTGATGCATGATGTCGATGTTGTGCATCAAAATCAATGACTTAGCATAAGGAAGCTCCCACAAGCCACATATGTGAGTCCAGTTATGGTCCTCACCAAAACCTTGATACCTTTTCCCACTCTCGTCTAGGACAAGTTTCCTTTGCTCTTCTGTAATTTCTATCCCACTACGTCGCTTGGGCGGTCCCTTCGTGACGATGGTGCCCTTCCTAAACTCCTTTCTCTGCCTTCTGAAGGGGTGATTGAAGGGTAGAAAACATCTATGGCAATCAAAGTAACATATCTTGCCACCAGCACTAAGACGAAAACAATCTATATCTTTAGCACAATAAGGACACGTCAATCTACCATGCACGCTCCATCCAGAGAAAATACCATACGCCATAAAATCATGAACTGAGAACAGATACGCAACACGAAGATTGAATTTCTGCTTCTTGAAGCAGTCATAGGCTTCCACTCCTTGCCATAGCTTCTTTAACTCTTCAATCAGTGGTTGAAGCATCACATTAAGGCGTACGCCAGGATGCTCAGGCCCAGTATAATAAGACATAGAAACATAAACTCATATTTCATGCAAAGAGCAGGTGGAAGGTTGTACGGTATGGCAATGACAGGCCAACATGAATACGACGCAGCGGTCATATTGAAAGGTGTGAAACCATCAGTTGCCAAGCCGATACGAACGTTTCTTGCATTGCTGGCAAAATCTGGATCAAAGTTGTCAAGAGCCTTCCATGCATCACCATCTGACGGGTGCACCATTAACCCATCTTGTCTGTCAGTAAAATCTTTATGCCACCTCATGTGCATAGCGGTCTTCCTCGAGAGAAACAAACGTTTCACTCTAGGAGTGAGAGGCATGTACCGAAGCTGTTTATGTGCAACCTTTGTCACCACCTTCTCCCCTTCTTCATTTACAAGCTCCACGTACCTCGACTTCCCACATTTTAAGCATTTCTACTCTCTATCATGTTCCTTCCAAAAAAGAATACAGTTGTCCTGGCAAACATCAATCTTCTCATACTCCATACCATGACCTTCAAGCAATTTCTTGGATTGGTACATGTCTTTGGGCATCTTGTGACCCGTGTAATACCCCAGGTGTTACCAAGGTGCTGGCTTCCTAATGGCATATACCTATTATCACATGTGGTTAAAACTTGGAGGAGAGGGAACACTTAAGACCTTGGAAGCATGAGTGAGTTGAGAAATGCCAAGGACCAAAACATTACCCAAGCTTTTAGGCAATATCACCTTGGGCAAGGTAGGATTGAACCTTGAGTCCCCTCTCTTGAAGCCTTTAGTTGAGAGAAAGATCAAGCAAATGCACAATTCTTAATTTAAACCTTAACCAAAGTTTAAGAGTACCAAAATGTTTACAAAAGACAGTAAAGGAACTTTACAAAAAGACCCCTAAATCAGCCCCAAGTGGAGAACACTATGGAATCACCCCCATTCCCTCTAAGTCCAAAATCAGCCCTAATCTAGAGATCAGGGGTGTTCACCTAGCTAATGGCATCAAAAACCCAGGGTCTAAATAACAAAAAGGAGCCAAATTATCTAAGGAACCCCCTGGAAGAGTTTGAACCCAAGCCAATACCGTTTGACACGAGTTGGCACCTATTTTGTCTCGGGTTGAACAGTGCAGACAGACAAGACTTGGCGCCACCATATCTTCTAAACCAGACCCGATCTTTCCTTGGAACTTACAGGAACTAGGTAGCCCTAGGTGCAGGGAAGAAATCTTACACAAGCCATAGGGCGAGATTCGCACGTTTGGCTGCTCAGCAGGCGCAAGAACAGGGGCAGAAAGCAACGGCCACGTGTTCGACGCGCTCTGGGCTCGCCAGAGCACGCCCGACGCGCGCCCCACGTGCCCCGCGTCGTGCCAAAGCCCAGCCGGCGCCATGGCCCGCGCCCGCACCTATAAAGCACCCAGGGACCTCGACCGTACCCCTCCGCACACGCTCGACCTCACCGGAGCCCAAAACCACCGGCGTTTGCCCGTGCACGGCATGCCCGCGGCCGCCCGATCCCCCTGCCACTGTAGACCGGCCAACAGAGCCCTTCCCAACCCCGTACAATCCTTAGAATCGACTGTGCACACCTCGGTGAAGCTCCCCGAGCGAGGAATCGGAGTTTGCTTCGCCGGAGAGGCCAGTCCACGGTCGCCGGACTCCACCCGACCGCCGGCGAGCGTAGACCGGGTAATCCTCTGCTCCATTCTTCGATTCCTTGTGCACACGGCCTCTACGTCACCCCGTGAAGCTCACCGTGCCCGTGGATTGAACTAGGTCGCCGTGGTTTGGCCGGAGCACCTGCCGCCGACGAGAGCACCCGCCTGCGCACGTGGACCGGACGATTTCGACCACCCCCGCCGTTGAGCCGTACACCGTTGTGACCGCCAGGACCTCCCGGAGCCAACCCCGCCCCTCGCCGGACCTCTCTCACCGCCGGTAAGCCGGGCCGCCCTTTTCTTTCTTGCGAGTACTGTTTAAACCTAGGGAGGGACCGCGGGGGAGAAGAAGGGAAAGCTAGGGGGTTTTGCGCAATGTCAGTGACTCGGATGAATAGTTGCGTGGGGGTATAACTGAGAGAGTTAGTTTGGAAATAACCCGAGGACTTCGGTCCAAAGTGGTTTTTCCAGGAAACCTTTTAATAAATCTGATTTAAATTCAAACAGAACTTAAATAATTCATATCTTCTGTTTTATTCACCCAAATCAAATCAAACCAATTTTGCCAGACCTTAAATAATGTAGGCTACTTAAGAAAAATATAAAGACCCTATGTGCTATAGAAAACTTTAGGGTTCTGATTTAAATATTAATTTGGCCAAAAACTAAATAATAGGAAGAAAAATAGTTGCACTATTTAACTGAGGTTAAGAAAAATTAGAGAAGTACTTAACCCCCTACTGACCTATTTAAAAATGATAAACCCCTCTGTCCACCCCATTAAGGTAGAGTTTGCCATTTATTTTACATTGTGCTTAAGGTTAAAGAAAATAGGAAAGGTAAATTAAATAAAGAATCAGGGAGCCCCCATCTTTTTGTTAGTGTATTTATTCAGTATAGTTCACTAGAAAAATTTATTATACTCTGGTTTAGTACAAAATAATTGGGATACCTTTTATTTTGAGAAAACAAGGAAAACTTAGAAAAACCCTAGAAAAATAATTCCAAGGCAAAAACACCCCAAACCTTGGGATAACTAATGGGTTGTTGTTATGAACATAAGAAAAATATGAAGTCTGTTGTTTGATACTTTTCAAATAACAAGTTAGTTATAAGCACCTTTTTGGCATAAAACTTTAGAAAATCACAACTAAATAACCACCAATTAACCTTCTATGATTTTTGGCACAGAAACTTGTGATTACTGTTAGATACCAACAAAAATGATCCTTAAGACAGAACCCACCCCTAGTTAAGAGTTGTAGTGTAAAGTGACCCCTTTTGCCCAACTTTTGTTATTTTAGTCCAAGGCATACCCTTTTCAGGATGGACCTCAAATTCATAGAACAAACTGTAATAACCAATGGCAACCCACTGTAATTTTTACAGAATTGTTGGAGCAAGTTAAACCACTGTTGTAGTTCAAGCCCACACTAGGATTCATAATTAGAAATGAAAAAGGGAAATTGATAGTGGAAACTGTGTCACCCTAACCCAACTAGCAAAACCCTTTTTAAATTGCCCACTGAAATATGTAAAGGAAAAATACAAATCCACTATGCTTATCCTTACCGAAACCTAAACCTAGAATGATAAGCATAAACTACTAAAAGCCACGTATGACCAAGAAACCCTAAGTTACGAACTAACTTAGTTTTTCTTCCTTTAGCATAAAGTCGTTAACTCCTGCATAATCATGACATACATATTCATTGCATTCGATAGATTGCAACCTCGCCGACGGAGAGTATGTCCTCGTGCCGGAGCAAGGAGCTGCTCAGGAGGTAGCCCCGGATCCAGCACCAGAGCCTGCACCAGAGGATCTGCCTGCCATAGCTTTGGAAGGCAAGCCCCGGTTTTATGCATAACCTGTTTATTATGCTATTTTACTACACTTAATGATTGTAGGATTGAATGTGCACTTAAGTGTAGGAGTTGTTTGAAACCCTAGTTGCATGATCTCAGGAATCCCATTGAGATGAATACTAGTATGCTAAGCCGAGTAGCTGCTTTATTAGTTAGGGATTTCGGTAGAAGTCGAGTGATTTTTCTAGCACTCGCGTGAGGTCAGGAATTGATTGTGCCCACTTTCATATCATAATGATGTTGGTTGGTGGACAACAATCCATAGGGATTGGTGGTCCACGAGATGAAAATTGGAATAAGGATTAAGGTGTGGTACCGTGAGTCAAGCGTTTGAACGTACTAAGCACATGCCGAGAAATATGGTAAATCGGTAAGCCTAGTACCTGATTGAACCTGCCAGCGGACATATCCCCTCACGCGACCTGAGACGTGGTCTCCCATTCCGGTTATGGTGGGTACAAGTGCGGTCACTGCACGACGGCAGTCGGGGTCAGTGAGGCATTGTACGCCAAGGCGGTGAGCCCTGATCTGCTGCCAGGGAATCGATGGGGACGGTTGATGTGTGTGGGGACGGAGTGCCTCGCCACATCGTGTGTTTAGGTTTACCTTGCAAGGTTTAAAAACTCGATTCGAATCGTCTGCTTCTCGCAGCTAATGAGACTGCTTGATCCATGCTGCTACATTGAGTAAAAAGTGGAAATATGATGAGTTGATACAAGATGTTGATTGCTAAAAATGTTTGCTACTATGAATGAGTAGATAGTACATATTTAGCCTTAAGAGAGTCACACTTAAATTTGACAAAGTTAAAACTTGATTTAGAAACTCAGCTAGTGCTTTTGGCAACCAAACCCCACAGCCAAACAGCCGCATGTCTAGAGGTAGAGGAGTAGACTCCTCACACCGGGTAAGTCTAGCTGAGTATTAGTATACTCAGCCTTGCTTGTGGCACAATTTTACAGGTTCTTTGGAGGACACGGTTGCTGGAGTGACTTGGCCGTCCATCTTGCCACCGGGTTGGACTGTCGAGTGGGACCCCGCCTCGGCTGAGGAGGAGCATGAGGAGTGATGGGACAAGCTTCCTCATCCCTCCATTTAATTATCGTTAGTTTATTCCGCTGCACTTCGAACAATGATGACTACTTTTGCAAAACTCCGATGATATTGTAATAATTTGATACTCCTTAATGTATGGTTTTATGCATTATTGTATTTGCTCTGTGACTCACCATCGAGTGAGATTGTGGTACTTGATCCTGTCGGTGGCCTTGTCGGACTAGATCCGAGGGATTGACGGGTTATTCCTATTTAAGTGTGGTCTAGCCTCCAAGGCGGGACTTAGGCACTTAAGTCGGAATAATTCGGGCAGTTCCGCCACAGCTGGTATCGGAGCTTGTACCACCCCAGAGGAATCAATAAAATATAAATACCATCCTTTTCCGAAGTAAAACTTGATAGAAACAAATGTTGGATAGATCGTAGGACGATCAGGATAAACCTAGGACATGAAGCCTTAGGATGATAGAGGGGTAGTTAGGTGGCTAAGTGATTAAGCCCTACAGGCTACTATATGGGATGGGAGTTCTTCCCTATTCCCTTTACCTTGGTGTGAGGTCGTTCAGGACGAGCATGCATGCATTCTTAATTAAACAAATGGATAGTTGAGTAAGGACTTAAATACAGAATGATGACCAACTAAGTACGCCAGTACCATTGCCATAATTAGAGAGAGGCTGAGTTGTGTTTCCTTTTCTTTTTATAATTCTTTTTCTTTTACTTACGATTAACCGTACACAGATGACTTCCCATGGATCTTCAGACGACGGGAATGCACTGTCCCACACTGACGGGCTTGCACGAGAGGGCTTTCCCCGTATTTTGTGGGAGGTACTTCAGGGGGCCGGATACACGACACCTCCTCTGTACGCGGTGTAGCAGTTCGAGAAGCACCGAGTGCCCCATTGTAGGGTGAGGATGACCCTAGAGCCTCATCCCCTACAGCCAGGATGGCGTTTGCTGGACTCTGAGTCTTTTGGGTACCGGGCTGAGGATACAATCGAGGCGATTGCTCTACACGGGTTGACCACTTTCTGCGGATTCCACCCCTTGGAGCTATCCACCCACCCCATTGGCTTGTTCCCCGCTGAGAAGGAGGATGACCCAATGTGGAAGGACCGAGTGGAGCATGCCAAGGACATCTAGGCTCTCTACCCAGGCCAGACTGCTCACTTGACGGTGCGGTGTATGAATGCCCTATATCGTTTGCAAGTGATGCATGGTGAGGCAATATCCCATCCGATGGCATTATTGGAGGCAACCAAGATCACCTTGGACAACAGAGAGGAGCTTATGGTTGACTTGTCCACTGAGATGGTAGAAAAAGATCTACAAGTGGAGCAGTTGTCAGATGAAATTCACGAGCTTGAGGAGCTAATGGGAACCAGGGAGAACACCATCGAGGTTCTCGAGGATCAGCTTATTAACACCCAGCAGCAGCTTGCCGAGGCTAACGAGCACCTAGATATGCATCACCAGGAGATTCAGGATATGGGGGCCAATGAGGATGTCGACATCGAGGGAGGAGAAGAGCCTGCCTCCAGCTTGGACACTGCTGGCTCAGGGAGACCACCTTCCCCCGAGTCGAGTGTTGCCTCGTTCGCTCACTAGGTATCAGGAGTAGGGCTAGAAGTCGGTAATGGTGGGACTCCTCAAAGTTAGCTTA
This sequence comes from Zea luxurians, assembly GCA_029449295.1. Classification (NCBI taxonomy): domain Eukaryota; kingdom Viridiplantae; phylum Streptophyta; class Magnoliopsida; order Poales; family Poaceae; genus Zea; species Zea luxurians. Next base: position 69,168,780 of record JAOPSE010000016.1, on the reverse strand, counting down.
GCTTTTGCACCCTTGGGGTACTAGGCTAGATCGAGTTGAGTCTTTTGGGCCATTGATGTAATCATGATAAACTCTTTTGGAAGCATGGTTGATGGATGATGTTAGTCTTAATTTGGGAAGAAAAGTTTATGCCTTATGCAATCCTTTATGTTTATACAAGAATCTATCAGTTTCGCCTTTTGACTCTTCCATCGCGATTAAACCTTGAACCTCAAGTTGTGATATTGAGAATATACATGATTTTTCAGATGGCTGGAAGAGCGCGTCGTGGACAGAATGAGCGCATTCCCCCACCACCGCCACCACCGCCTACTCTGCAGGAGCTGATGACTCAGCAGAACAAGATCTTGAGACAGCTAGCTCGGCGTCAGCCACCACCTCAGCACTATGGTGGTGGTGACCATCAGCGTCACCTGGCCGTAGCTACTTACCAGGAGTTCCTCAGTACCCAGCCACCGTTGTTCACCAGGGCAGAGGACCCGCTGGATGCTGATGTATGGTTGAGAGTAGTGGAATCCAAATTCCCACTACTCAATGGAGTTTGTTCAGAGGTGACTAAGGTCAGGTTCGCCACCCAGCAACTTCGCGGACCCGCGCGGACATGGTGGGACCACTACCTTGCTATGCAACCAGATGACCGAGAGGTGGAATGGAGAGAGTTCAAGGAAGCTTTCAGAGGGCACCACATACCAGCAGGCATTATGGACCGAAAGCTCAACGAGTTTCTGGCACTCACTCAGGGAAACAGGACAGTGTTACAATATGCTCAGGCCTTCAATGACCTGTGCCAGTATGCTGAATATCACGCAGACACAGACGAGAAGAAGAGGGACAGGTTCAGGAGGGGGCTCAGCACTAAGCTCCATGACCGTCTCAACACCGTCAGGGCCAACAGCTATAATGAGTTAGTCAACATGGCTATTTCCCAGGAGGACTGTATCACGGCTCGTCAGGCAGAGAAGAAGAGGAAGACCACTGTGGCAGGACCTTCAGCTCCGCTGCAGCGCTTCAAGATTGTGTCTGACACTCAGAACAGGGACCTCAGCAGCAGCAAGGGCGTTGGGTGATCCGATCGCAGCAGCAGCAGGCACCCAACCGCACCCAGTTTCTAGCTTAGAGGAACAATCAACAGCAACAGCAACATCGTCAGGCTAATGACAACAGGTGTTTCACATGTGGCAACACCAGACATTATGCCAAGAATTGCCCCAGAAACCAGCAGAGGTAGGGGCAAAATGTTAATCAGAACCAAGGCAAGAGGCAGAGGGTGCAAGTGAGGCAAGGCAGGCTGAACTTCACCACCATGGCTGATATTCCAGAGGGAGCACCCGTCATGACTGGTACCTTTACAGTTTTGAATTATCATGTTATTATTCTTTTTGATTCTGGTGCATCGCATAGTTTTATCAGTGCCAAATTTAGTACCAAGTGTCAGTTACCTTTTCACCACACCAATGGGGGTATTACAATTTCAACACCAGGAGGCAGGATTGCCACCAATCAAATCAGCAAGAATGTGCCTATAAAGTTTGGTAGTCTGATAATTAAAACCAACCTCCTCATTTTGGGTTTGGATAGTGTGGATATCTTATTGGGAACTGACTGGTTGACCAAACATCAAGTAGTGATTGATATTGCAGCTAGGGCCATTGAAATGCACTCACCGACCTGTGGTGAAACCACACTATATTTGCCCGACTAGGGTTGTACCCGTTCTTGCGCCTTCGTTATGATAGAATCCCTAGTGGAAGGGATCCCAGTGGTTCGTGACTACCCAGATGTTTTTCCGGATGAATTGCCAGGAATGCCACCTGACAGAGACATTGAGTTTGCAATTGAATTGCAACCCGGGACCGCTCCTATCTCCAAGAGACCCTATAGGATGCCTCCCGCGGAATTGGCAGAACTGAAAAAGCAACTACAAGAGTTGTTGGACAAGGGGTTCATTCGCCTCAGTACTTCACCATGGGGATGTCCTGCTTTATTTGTGAAGAAAAAGGATGAGAGTTTGAGAATGTGTGTCGATTACCGCCCTCTCAATGCGGTGACCATCAAGAACAAATATCCACTGCCCCGCATTGATGTATTGTTTGATCAGTTGGTGGGAGCCCAGGTATTCTCCAAGATAGATCTTCGCTCGGGCTACCATCAGATCAAGATCCGTGCCAATGATATTCCCAAGACGGCCTTCTCTACCAGATATGGGCTTTATGAGTTTTTGGTGATGTCTTTTGGGCTGACCAATGCCCCGGCTTATTTTATGTACCTGATGAACTCAGTATTCATGCCAGAGCTGGACAAATTCGTGGTCGTTTTCATTGATGATATTCTGGTTTATTCCAAGAATGAAGTCGAGCACACTAAACATTTGCATACTGTACTACAGAGACTGCGCGACCATCAGTTGTATGCCAAATTGTCTAAATGTGAATTCTGGCTGAAGGAAATTAAATTCTTGGGTCACACAATTTCTTAGGATGGGATATCTGTTGATCCTGAGAAGGTACAGGAGGTAATGGATTGGAAACCCCCAACTACAGTGAGGCAAATTCGGAGTTTTCTGGGATTGGCAGGGTATTATCGACGATTTATTCCGGATTTCTCCAGAATTGCCAAACCAATGACTGAACTATTGAAGAAAGGGGTCAAGTATGATTGGAGCGAGAAGTGTGAAGAAGCCTTTCATACACTAAGGCGACATTTGACTACAGCCCCAGTGCTGGCTCAACCTGATAACACCAAGCCCTTTGAAGTTTATTGTGATGCTTCTGGTACTGGATTGGGATGCGTCTTAATGCAAGACAACAGAGTAATTGCTTATGCCTCCCGAGCACTCAGACCCCATGAGCAGAACTACCCTACACATGATCTGGAGTTAGCAGCCGTGGTTCATGCTCTCAAGATATGGAGACATTACTTGATGGGAGCTCACTGTAACATTTACACTGATCATAAGAGTCTCAAATACATTTTCACTCAGGCAGACCTTAACATGAGGTAGAGGAGATGGTTAGAGCTAATCAAGGACTATGATTTAGAAGTGCATTACCACCCTGGCAAAGCCAATGTTGTGGCAGATGCTTTGAGCAGAAAGGCCCAGTGCAATTGTATGAGCATGGATGCAAGAGTTACCACCCTGTGTGATGAGTTATGTAAATTGAGCCTGGAAGTTGTTTCTTCGGGTGATTTAAATTATATCTCGGTGGAGCCCACACTGCAAGAGCAAATAGTCAGGGCACAGATTGAAGACAAGGGTGTTCAGGTTATCAAGGAAATGATCAAGCAGAAAGCAGAAAAATACAAGTGCTTCCGTCAGGACAGCAAGGGAATTCTATGGTTTGAAGATCGATTGGTTGTTCCCAAGGACCCTGAGCTCAGAAAGAAGATATTGGATGAAGCTCACCTTTCAAAATTCTCCATGCACCCCGGCAGCAACAAGGTGTATCACGATCTCAAATCCTTATACTGGTGGACCAGAATGAAGAGGGAGATTGCCAAGTACATATCCGAGTGTGACACCTGCCAGAGGATCAAAGCCAGCCATTTGAAGGCAGCAGGCCCTTTGCAACCTCTTCCCATACCATCTTGGAAATGGGAGGACATTTGCATGGACTTTATCGTGGGATTGCCCAACACCTCCAGGCGCCATGATTCCATTTGGGTCATTGTGGACAGATTGACCAAGTCAGCTCATTTCTTGCCAGTACACACCACCCACAGGACGGAGAAGTATGCGGAAATTTACATTGACCAGATAGTTCGTTTGCATGGAATACCAAGGACTATAGTATCAGACAGAGGAGCACCATTTGTGGCACGATTTTGGGAGCAATTGCAGGAATCACTTGGGACCCATGTAATACGAAGCTCAGCATACCATCCTCAAACAGATGGCTAGACAGAAAGGGTAAATCAGATTTTGGAAGACATGTTAAGGGCATGTGTGCTACACTATGGAAAGGATTGGGACAAGTGTCTTTCCTTGGCAGAGTTTTCTTATAATAACAGCTACCAGTCCAGTCTAAAAATGGCACCTTTTGAAGCCTTGTATGGGAGAAGGTGTAGGACCCCACTGAATTATTCTCAAGCAGGAGAGAGGGAAATATTTGGGCCAGATTTGGTACTTGAAGCAGAGGAAAAGGTGAGAGTCATTAAGAAAAACTTAGAAGTTGCTCAGGCCAGGCAAAAAAGCTATCATGATAAGAGGCGGAAACCTCTACAGTTTGAAGTGGGAGATCTTGTTTATCTTAAGGTATCACCCATCAAGGGTGTCCAGAGATTTGGAATCAAAGGCAAGTTAGCCCCTCGCTACATTGGGCCCTACGAGATCAAGGAAACTTGTGGACCAGTAGCATATCAATTGAAGTTGCCCCCCCACATGTTAGCTGTTCATGATGTGTTCCATGTATCTCAGCTGCGGAAATGTGTCCGCTTACCTACTAAAGTGCTACCTGAACCAGAAATTGAGATAGAACCAGACTTATCTTATCAAGAGTACCCCATCAAGGTCTTGGATCAGAAAGAAAGGTCAACGCGGACAAGGTCGATCAGAATGTATAAGGTTCAGTGGAGTCACCATTCAGTAGAAGAAGCCACATGGGAGACTGAGGATTTTCTACGCTCTCGCTTCCCCGACTTTCTGCCCAAAGGAGTCGGTACGTAACCCAAAACCCCACCCTCCACCTGCCCTTTGAATACAAATATAAGAAAAACTTAGATGACAAGGGTAGTCTAAGTTGTGGATTTAACGTAAAAAGGGCTTCCTTCTAAAGTTGCAAAGAGAATGACATTCGAAGAGCAGTTAACAAGAGAAACTTGGATTAAAGAAAGGGTAACACCAGCGCACCTTCATAGCACCCCCATTAATCTCGGGACGAGATTCCTTTAAGGGGGAGGGCTGTAATACCCCAGGTGTTACCAAGGTGCTGGCTTCCTAATGGCATATACCTATTATCACATGTGGTTAAAACTTGGAGGAGAGGGAACACTTAAGACCTTGGAAGCATGAGTGAGTTGAGAAATGCCAAGGACCAAAACATTACCCAAGCTTTTAGGCAATATCACCTTGGGCAAGGTAGGATTGAACCTTGAGTCCCCTCTCTTGAAGCCTTTAGTTGAGAGAAAGATCAAGCAAATGCACAATTCTTAATTTAAACCTTAACCAAAGTTTAAGAGTACCAAAATGTTTACAAAAGACAGTAAAGGAACTTTACAAAAAGACCCCTAAATCAGCCCCAAGTGGAGAACACTATGGAATCACCCCCATTCCCTCTAAGTCCAAAATCAGCCCTAATCTAGAGATCAGGGGTGTTCACCTAGCTAATGGCATCAAAACCCCAGGGTCTAAATAACAAAAAGGAGCCAAAAATATCTAAGGAACCCCCTGGAAGAGTTTGAACCCAAGCCAAGACCGTTTGACACGAGTTGGCACCTATTTTGTCTCGGGTTGAACAGTGTAGACAGACAAGACTTGGCGCCACCATATCTTCTAAACCAGACCCGATCTTTCCTTGGAACTTACAGGAACTAGGTAGCCCTAGGTGCAGGGAAGAAATCTTACACAAGCCATAGGGCGAGATTCGCACGTTTGGCTGCTCAGCAGGCGCAAGAACAGGGGCAGAAAGCAACGGCCACGTGTTCGACGCGCTCTGGGCTCGCCAGAGCACGCCCGAAGCGCGCCACGCGTGCCCCGCGTCGCGCCAAAGCCCAGCCGGCGCCATGGCCCGCGCCCGCACCTATAAAGCACCCAGGGACCTTGACCGTACCCCTCCGCACACGCTCGACCTCACCGGAGCCCAAAACCACCGGCGTTTGCCCATGCACGGTGTGCCCGCGGCCGCCCGATCCCCCTGCCACTGTAGACCGGCCAACAGAGCCCTTCCCAACCCCGTACAATCCTTAGAATCGACTGTGCACACCTCGGTGAAGCTCCCCGAGCGAGGAATCGGAGTTTGCTTCGCCGGAGAGGCCAGTCCACGGTCGCCGGACTCCACCCGACCGCCGGCGAGCGTAGACCGGGTAATCCTCTGCTCCATTCTTCGATTCCTTGTACAATCCTTAGAATCGACTGTGCACACCTCGGTGAAGCTCCCCGAGCGAGGAATCGGAGTTTGCTTCGCCGGAGAGGCCAGTCCACGGTCGCCGGACTCCACCCGACCGCCGGCGAGCGTAGACCGGGTAATCCTCTGCTCCATTCTTCGATTCCTTGTGCACACGGCCTCTACGTCACCCCGTGAAGCTCACCGTGCCCGTGGATTGAACTAGGTCGCCGTGGTTTGGCCGGAGCACCTGCCGCCGACGAGAGCACCCGCCTGCGCACGTGGACCGGACGATTTCGACCACCCCCGCCGTTGAGCCGTACACCGTTGTGACCGCCAGGACCTCCCGGAGCCAACCCCGCCCCTCGCCGGACCTCTCTCACCGCCGGTAAGCCGGGCCGCCCTTTTCTTTCTTGCGAGTACTGTTTAAACCTAGGGAGGGACCGCAGGGGAGAAGAAGGGAAAGCTAGGGGGTTTTGCGCAATGTCAGTGACTCGGATGAATAGTAGCGTGGGGGTATAACTGAGAGAGTTAGTTTGGAAATAACCCGAGGACTTCGGTCCAAAGTGGTTTTTCCAGGAAACCTTTTAATAAATCTGATTTAAATTCAAACAGAACTTAAATAATTCATATCTTCTGTTTTATTCACCCAAATCAAATCAAACCAATTTTGCCAGACCTTAAATAATGTAGGCTACTTAAGAAAAATATAAAGACCCTATGTGCTATAGAAAACTTTAGGGTTCTGATTTAAATATTAATTTGGCCAAAAACTAAATAATAGGAAGAAAAATAGTTGCACTATTTAACTGAGGTTAAGAAAAATTAAAGAAGTACTTAACCCCCTACTGACCTATTTAAAAATGATAAACCCCTCTGTCCACCCCATTAAGGTAGAGTTTGCCATTTATTTTACATTGTGCTTAAGGTTAAAGAAAATAGGAAAGGTAAATTAAATAAAGAATCAGGGAGCCCCCATCTTTTTGTTAGTCTATTTATTCAGTATAGTTCACTAGAAAAATTTATTATACTCTGGTTTAGTACAAAATAATTGGGATACCTTTTATTTTGAGAAAACAAGGAAAACTTAGAAAAACCCTAGAAAAATAATTCCAAGGCAAAAACAGCCCAAACCTTGGGATAACTAATGGGTTGTTGTTATGAACATAAGAAAAATATGAAGTCTGTTGTTTGATACTTTTCAAATAACAAGTTAGTTATAAGCACCTTTTTGGCATAAAACTTTAGAAAATCACAACTAAATAACCACCAATTAACCTTCTATGATTTTTGGCACAGAAACTTGTGATTACTGTTAGATACCAACAAAAATGATCCTTAAGACAGAACCCACCCCTAGTTAAGAGTTGTAGTGTAAAGTGACCCCTTTTGCCCAACTTTTGTTATTTTAGTCCAAGGCATACCCTTTTCAGGATGGACCTCAAATTCATAGAACAAACTGTAATAACCAATGGCAACCCACTGTAATTTTTACAGAATTGTTGGAGCAAGTTAAACCACTGTTGTAGTTCAAGCCCACACTAGGATTCATAATTAGAAATGAAAAAGGGGAAATTGATAGTGGAAACTGTGTCACCCTAATCCAACTAGCAAAACCCTTTTTAAATTGCCCACTGAAATATGTAAAGGAAAAATACAAATCCACTATGCTTATCCTTACCGAAACCTAAACCTAGAATGATAAGCATAAACTACTAAAAGCCACGTATGACCAAGAAACCCTAAGTTACGAACTAACTTAGTTTTTCTTCCTTTAGCATAAAGTCGTTAACTCCTGCATAATCATGACATACATATTCATTGCATTCGATAGATTGCAACCTCGCCGACGGAGAGTACGTCCTCGTGCCGGAGCAAGGAGCTGCTCAGGAGGTAGCCCCGGATCCAGCACCAGAGCCTGCACCAGAGGATCTGCCTGCCACAGCTTTGGAAGGCAAGCCCCGGTTTTATGCATAACCTGTTTATTATGCTATTTTACTACACTTAATGATTGTAGGATTGAATGTGCACTTAAGTGTAGGAGTTGTTTGAAACCCTAGTTGCATGATCTCAGGAATCCCATTGAGATGAATACTAGTATGCTAAGCCGAGTAGCTGCTTTATTAATTAGGGATTTCGGTAGAAGTCGAGTGATTTTTCTAGCACTCGCGCGAGGTCAGGAATTGATTGTGCCCCACTTTCATATCATAATGATGTTGGTTGGTGGACAACAATCCATGGGGATTGGTGGTCCACAGGATGAAAATTGGAATAAGGATTAAGGTGTGGTACCGTGAGTCAAGCGTTTGAACGTACTAAGCACATGCCGAGAAATATGGTAAATCAGTAAGCCTAGTACCTGATTGAACCTGCCAGCGGACATATCCCCTCACGCGACCTGAGACGTGGTCTCCCATTCCGGTTATGGTGGGTACAAGTGCGGTCACTGCACGACGGCAGTCGGGGTCAGTGAGGCATTGTACGCCAAGGCGGTGAGCCCTGATCTGCTGCCAGGAAATCGATGGGGACGGTTGATGTGTGTGGGGACGGAGTGCCTTGCCACATCGTGTGTTTAGGTTTACCTTGCAAGGTTTAAAAACTCGATTCGAATCGTCTGCTTCTCGTAGCTAATGAGACTGCTTGATCCATGCTGCTACATTGAGTAAAAAGTGGAAATATGATGAGTTGATACAAGATGTTGATTGCTAAAAATGTTTGCTACTATGAATGAGTAGATAGTACATATTTAGCCTTAAGAGAGTCACACTTAAATTTGACAAAGTTAAAACTTGATTTAGAAACTCAGCTAGTGCTTTTGGCAACCAAACCCCACAGCCAAAAAGCCGCATGTCTAGAGGTAGAGGAGTAGACTCCTCACACCGGGTAAGTCTAGCTGAGTATTAGTATACTCAGCCTTGCTTGTGGCACAATTTTACAGGTTCTTTGGAGGACACGGTTGCTGGAGTGACTTGGCCGTCCATCTTGCCACCGGGTTGGACTGTCGAGTGGGACCCCGCCTCGGCTGAGGAGGAGCATGAGGAGTGATGGGACAGGATTCCCCATCCCTTCATTTAATTATCCTTAGTTTATTCCGCTGCACTTCGAACAATGATGACTACTTTTGTAAAACTCCGATGATGCTGTAATAATTTGATACTCCTTAATGTATGGTTTTATGCTTTATTGTATTTGCTCTGTGACTCACCATCGAGTGAGATTGTGGTACTTGATTCTGTCAGTGGCCTTGTCGGACTAGATCCGAGGGATTGGCGGGTTATTCCTATTTAAGTGTGGTCTAGCCTCCAAGGCGGGACTTAGGCACTTAAGTCGGAATAATTCGGGCAGTTCCGCCACAGCCCGTAGGAAGAACCTCGCTAATCAAATCCACAAGCTCCTTGTAACAATTAATTGAGAATGCAAACTTGGACTTAATTGACGTCAGCCGGGTCACGAATTTGAGGACGGTCACGTCAGTGTGCCCATGAAGAGGCTCTTCTGACGCTTTGAGGAGGTCGAAGAACTTCTAAACCTCCGGTGTAGGTGAATCATGATGATCAGGGGCCAGTTCAGGCTGCAGATCCTCAAGCATCTGGTCCATTCTATCCACATCTTCACCGTCATCAACTTACTTCTGCTGCTCGTTCAAGGCATGACTCCCCGTGGAGATACCAGACCTTATAGCCTGGCACAAAACCATGTGAGCACAGGTGTAGTGTGACCTGCCTCTTGGTGTGGCTTGTCATATTTCTACATTTATTGCATGGACACCTAATATTATCTATTTGTGACAAAACAGCTGCATGGTCCAGAAACATCTGCGTCTTGGCAAACCATTCACTTGTGTGACACCCACCCTTCTTGAAACCTTCATACATCCAATCACGTATATCACCCATTATTGTGGCTGTGTGTACGAGTAAGGAGTGCGTGTGAGACATTCATGTTTCTACACGTCACACATACATCTATAGGTAAGTAGTAAAACTATATATATATATATATATATAACATCACCTTCATCACATTAACATGATAATCATTAATTAACAATATTGCAACATCCAAATTTAAGTCAAATCATACTAACAAATAACATGTGATATTAAAACCGATGAAAATTAACATGTGATATTAAACTAACGAATTATAATCGCATTACAGTTAACTCCCGTCGGCCATAAAGACCGACGAAAATAAATAATAATCACACTCTAATCAAGCCACACATGTGATATTAAACTAACTCTAATCATACTCTAATCACATGTTATATTAAACTAACTCTAATCACATGAAAGCTAACTCCCGTCGGCCATAAAAAACCGACGAAAATAATCACATGTATTTACATATAGGTAGGATTATACCTCGACGAGCCTGCGTCGGTATACGGGCGGACGGTGGACGAGCGAACGATGGACGATGGTACACAGGCGGACGATGAACGACGGCGGGCTGGAGACGACGACGCTCGGGGGCTAGAGGCGGCGTTCGGGCGGGGCGGCGACGCTCCGGGACGAGCAGGGGGCGGCGGCGCTCGAGCCGTGCCAGGGGGCGGCGACCCACGGGCGTTGGCGGCCTCGGGGGGCGGCGACACTCGAGCTGGGCCAGGGGGCGGCGACCCACGGGCGTTGGCGGCCTCGGGGGGTGGCGCTCCGGCCTTGGGGGGCAGGCCTAGGCATGGTGCGGAGGCGTGGCAGCGCGACGGCTCGGCGAGTCGTGGGAGCACGGCGGCGCGGCGGCTCGGGCGAGGGCTACGCGCGGCGGGCGGTCGGAGCAGATAGCGGCGGTTAGAGTGGAGAGGAGGAAGAAATGAGCCCGCGCACGGCCGCGGCTGGCTCTAAAACACTTAATTCCCGTCGGCTTGTGACGTGGCCGACAGGAATTAATTATCCCCCATCGGCTTTGTGACGTGGCCGATGGGAATTACTTAACCCCCATCGGCTTTGTGACGTGGCTGACGGGAATTAATTAACCCCCGTCGGCTTGTGACTGGGCCGACGGGAATTAAATTAATTCCCGTCAGCTAGTAGATGGCCGACGGGAATTACTTCATTCCCGTCGGCTTTTTCACTAGCCGACGGGAATGAATCTGGCCGACGGGAATCAACGGGATTCCTGTAGTGCCACTAGCGTCGTTGGCTCATCGGACAGCCCGGTGCACCACCGGACAGTCGGGTGAATTTTAGCCATGTCGCCTTTTTCTTTTCCCGAGAGTGACGAGTTTATCGCGGATGTCTCACCGGACAGTCCGGTGAACCACCGGATAGTCCGGTGAATTATAGTCGTACTACTCCGTTGATTCCCGAGAGCAGCCGGTTCACCATCGGCCAGCCTAGGGCACCGGACAGTCTGGTGCGCCAGGCCCGAGCTGGTGTTGGTTGTACACAGCCAACCTTTTTCCAATTCGAATCTTCTTGTCTTGGCACTGTTTCTAGCACTTAGATAAGTATGTTAGTACTCACAAAACAATTCACTAGGTCTAGAAACATACCTTGTATTTGATTTGTACTTCTTGCTCGTTTAGCACATGAGAGTTCAATGCATTTGTGTTGGGCATCTAATCACCAAAACAATTATAGAAATGGCCCAAGGGCACATTTCCCTTTCAATCTCCCCCTTTTTGGTGATTTATGCCAACACATAAAAAAGCAATTAGAGAAGTGCACTATCAATTCAAATTGAAGACCAAATTCTCTTTACTTAAGATTTGACATATTTGGATCATTCTTTGCCACCACTTGGTTTGTTTTTGCAAATTAAATTCTTTTTCTTATCTCTAAGTCAAGCACGCTTGTTTGTGCAAAAAGAGAGATATCCCAAGAGTGAAATTGATCAAGTGCCAAAAACTCTCCCTTTTCCCATAATCAAAATTTTCCCTCACAAGAGACCAAATTTTGCAATAAGAGTATTTTGGACAAATCAAAAATTCTAACTCTATTATTTTCAAAATTCATAAGTGGTTGACTGATCCATTTGCTTTGGCCTTAATTTCTCCCCCTTTGGCATTAAGCACCAAAGCGGGATCATTTTTGGCCCTTCAACCCCATTGCCTCACCAAAATGTCAAATAAGAGCAAAAAGGCAATGAGAGCATAAGTATGAACTTGGAATTAAAAACACTAATACCGGAGTGCAGTGGAAGTCTTTTCGTCGTCCAAGTTCACTTTCCCTTTCAATGTACCTTTGAGACTACATCAAGTGTACTCAAACAAACAAGTTAGTCTCAAAGGGATCAAGTTGTAGCACATCTCCCCCTAAATATATGCATCATTTGCATACAGACTTGTGAGGTCCGGGGATGACTTGTACAACTTGAGCACCACAAATAAACAATAACTGATTTAAATGCACAAAGTAACATGATCAAAGCATAGAATACATGTATGCTATAGATCAATCCAAGTTACGCGAATCTAAGACATTTAGCTCACTACGCAACCTGCAAAACCTTTTGTCATCTAAAGGCTTAGTGAAGATATCGGCTAGCTGGTTCTCGGTGCTAATGTGGTACACATAATATCTCCCTTTTGCTGGTGGTCTCTCAGGAAGTGATGCCAGATGTCTATGTGCTTAGTGCGACTGTGTTCAACAGGATTATTCGCCAAGCGGATTGCACTCTCATTGTCACATAGGAGTGGGACTTTGCTCAGATTGTAGCCAAAGTCCCGGAGGGTTTGCCTCATCCAAAGCAGTTGCGCGCAACACTGTCCTGCGGCAACGTACCCGGCCTCAGCGGTGGATAGGGCAACAGATGTTTGTTTCTTGGAATTCTAGGACACCAGGGACCTTCCTAGAAATTGGCATGTCCTTGATGTACTCTTCCAATCAACCTTGCACCCGACATAGTTGGAGTCTGAGTATCCAATCAAGTGAAAGGTAGACCCCCTTTGGATACCAGATCCTGAAGCAAGGCGTAGAAACTAAATACCTAAGAATTCGCTTAACGGCTACAAGGTGACATTCCTTGGGGTCGGATTGATATCTAGCACACATGCATACACTAAGCATAATGTCCGGTCTACTAGCACAAAGATAAAGTAATGAACCTATCATTGACCGGTATGCCTTTTGATCAACGAACTTACCTCCTTTTTTGAGGTCAATATGCCTATATGTTCCCATCGGTGTCTTTGCGGGCTTGGCGTCCTTCATCCTAAACCTCTTGAGAAGATCTTGAGTGTACTTCGTTTGGAAAATGAAAGTGCCGTCCTTGAGTTGCTTCACTTGGAATCCAAGGAAGTAGGTCAACTCGCCCATCATCGACATCTCGAATTTCTGCATCATCACCCTGCTAAACTCCTCACAAGAATCTTGGTTAGTAGAACCAAATATTATGTCATCAACATAAATTTGGCAAACAAAGAGATCGCCGTTGCAAGTCTTTGTGAAAAGAGTGGGATCGGCTTTCCCAACCTTGAAAGCATTAGAAATAAGGAAATCTCTAAGGCATTCATACCATGCTCTTGGGGCTTCCTTAAGTCCATAGAGCGCCTTAGAGAGCTTATATACATGGTCGGGATACTTGTCATCCTCAAAGCCAGGGGTTGTTCCACGTATACCTCCTCCTTGATTGGCCCGTTGAGGAAAGCGCTCTTCATGTCCATTTGGTATAGCCTAAAAGAATGGTGAGCGGCATAGGCTAATAAAATTCGAATTGACTCTAACCTAGCCATAGGAGCAAAAGTCTCCTCGAAATCCAAACCTGCGACTTGGGCATAACCTTTTGCCCCAAGTCGAGCCTTGTTTCTTGGCACCACCCCGTGCTCGTCTTGCTTGTTGTGGAACACCCACTTGGTTCCCACAATGTTTTGCTTTGGATGTGGCACTAGGCTCCAGACTTCATTCCGTTTGAAGTTGTTGAGCTCTTCCTGCATGGCCAACACCCAATCCGAATCCTGCAAGGCCTCTTCTACCCTGAAAGGCTCAACAGAAGAGACAAACGAGTAATGCTCACAAAAATTAGCTAAACGTGAGCGAGTAGTTACTCCCTTGCTGATGTCACCCAGAATTTGATCGACGAGGTGATGTCTTTGGATTGACGCTCGGACTTGAGTTGGAGGGGCCCGTGGTGCTTCTTCCTCCATCACTTGATCTTCCTGTGCTCCCCCTTGATCCTTCCCTTCTTCTTGAGGTACCTGTACATCGTCTTGAGTTGGGGGATGCACCAGTATAGAGGAAGATGGTTGATCTTGTTCATGTAGTTCCTGTGGTCGCACATCACCTATCGCCATCGTGCGCATTGCGGCCGCCAGAACTTCATCCTCATCTATGTCATCAAGATCAACTTGCTCTCTTGGAAAGCCATTAGTCTCATCAAATACAACGTCGCTACAGACTTCAACTAATCCTGATGATTTGTTGAAGACCTTATACGCCTTTGTATTTGAGTCATACCCTAGTAAAAACCCTTCTACTGTCTTGGGAGCAAATTTAGAATGTCTACCTTTCTTCACTAGAATGTAGCATTTGCTCCCAAATACATGAAAGTAAGAGACATTGGGTTTGTTACCGGTAAGGAGTTCGTAGGAGGTTTTCTTGAGGAGGCGATGCAGATAGAGCCAGTTTATGGCGTGGCAGGCTGTGTTCACAGCTTCCGACCAAAACCGCTCAGGCGTCTTGAACTCTCCAAGCATCATTCTCGCCATGTCGATTAGCGTCCAGTTCTTCCTCTCTACCACACCATTTTGCTGTGGTGTGTAGGGAGCGGAGAACTCGTGCTTGATGCCTTCCTCCTCAAGATACTCTTCAACTTGTAGATTTTTGAACTCGGACCCATTGTCGCTTCTTATTTTCTTCACCTTTAGCTCAAATTTGTTTTGAGCTCTCCTCAAGAAGCACTTTAGGGTCCCTTGGGTTTCTGACTTATCCTGCAAAAAGAATACCCAAGTGAAGCGGGAAAATCATCAACAATTACAAGACCATACTTGCTTCCCCCGATGCTGAGGTAGGCAACAGATCCGAAGAGGTCCATGTGAAGAAGCTCTAGTGGTCTTGATGTTGTCATCACATTCTTGATCTGATGAGTGCTTCCCACCTGTTTCCCTACCTGACATGCTGCACAAGGTCTGTCTTTCTCAAAACAGACATCAGTTAGTCCTAACATATGATCTCCCTTTAGAAGCTTATGAAGGTTCTTCATCCCAATATGTGCTAGACGGCGATGCCAAAGCCAGCCCATACTAGTCTTAGCCATTAAGCATGCATCTAGATCGACATTCTCTTTCGAAAAATCAACTAAGTAGAGCTTGCCGTCTAATACACCCTTAAAAGCTAATGATCCATAACTCCTTCTAAAGACATATACATCTACATTTGTGAATAAACAATTATAACCCATGTTACATATTTGACTCACAGACAATAAGTTGTACCCGAGCGATTCAACTAAAAACACATTGGAGATAGAATGCTCGGATGTGATGGCTATCTTTCCCAATCCTTTAACCTTGCCTTGATTCCCATCTCCAAAGATGATCGAATCCTGGGAGTCCTTGTTCTTGACATAGGAGGTGAACATCTTCTTCTCCCCCGTCATATGGTTCGTGCATCCGCTGTCGATAATCCAGCTTGAGCCCCCGGATGCATAAACCTGCAAGGCAATTTAAACTTGGGTTTTAGGTACCCAACTCTTGTTGGGTCCTACGAGGTTAGTCACAATAACTTTTGGAACCCAAATACAAGTCTTGTCTCCCTTGCATTTGGATCCCAACTTCCTAGCAACTACTTTTGTGTTCTTACATGAAAGTACAAAAGAAGTATTGCAAGCATGATAAATAGTAGAAGGTCCATTGCACATTCTCCTAGGCGCATGAGGCACAACATGATTTCTCCTAGGCCTACTTCTACCATGAGCAAAAGTGGAGTTAGATGCAAACATAGCATGTGAATCATTATAAGCAGCATGATCATAACATCTATCATTATAAGCATTCCTAGCATATTTCCTATCATAAATATAGGCATGATTCTTTTGGGAACTACTAGCCATAGGGGCCTTCCCTTTTTCCTTGTTGAGAACAGGAGCCCTTTGGCTTGTTAAGTTCTTGGTTTCCTTTCGAAAACCAAGTCCATCCTTAATTGAGGGGTGTCTACCAACAGTGTAGGCATCCCTAGCAAATTTTAATTTATCAAAATCAACTTTGCAAGTCTTAAGTTGAGCATTAAGACTTGCCACCTCATTGGTTAATTTAGCAATAGAAATGAGATGTTCATCACAGGCATTAACATCAAAGTCCTTACATCTATTGCAAATAACTACATAATCTACACATGATCTAGTTGCATTTGCTTCCTCTAGTTTAGCATTTAATTCAACATTTAAATCCTTTAGACTAGAGACAGATTCCTGACAAGCAGACAACTCAGAGGATATCATTTCATTTCTTTTAAGTTCTAAAGCAAGAGATTTTTGAACATTAACAAACTTATCATGTTCCTCATACAAAATGTCCTCTTGCTTTTCTAGTAGTCTATCTTTTTCATTTAGAGCATCAATTAATTCATTAATTTTCTCTACTTTGGCTCTATCTAACCCTTTAAACAAACCAGAGTAATCTACTTCATCATCAGAGGATTCCTCATCACTAGAAGAAGAGTACTTGGGGGTATCTCGAATACGTACCTTCTTTTCCTTAGCCATAAGGCAAGTATGGCGTTCGTTGGGGAAGAGCGTAGACTTGTCAAAGGCCAAGGCAGCCAGTCCTTCATCGTCGGAGTCAGATGAAGAGCAGTCAGAATCCCATTCCTTTCCAAGATGCGCCTCGCCCTTCGCCTTCCTGTAATTCTTCTTCTTTTCCCTCTTCCCGCTCTTTTCTTGTCCCTGGTCATTATCATTATCGGGGCATTGTGCTATGAAATGACAAGTCTTACCGCATTTGAAGCAGGAGCGCTTTCCCCTTATTTTATTCTTATTGGGGTACTCTTTGCGTCCTTTGAGTGCGGTCTTGAAACACTTGATGATAAGCGCCATTTCTTCCTCATTGAGCCCGACAGCCTCCACTTGTGCTACCTTGCTTGGTAGCGCCTCCTTGCTGCTTGTTGCTTTGAGAGCAACGGGCTACGGCTCGTAGATGGGTAGTGGACCATTTAGTGCGTTGTCCATGTATCGTTCCTCCTTCACCATCATGTGCCCGCTCACAAGTTTTCCAAGGATCTCCTCGGACATCATCTTGATGTACCTAGGGTTTTCACGAATAAGGTTGACAAGATGGGGGTCAATAATGGTAAATGACCTGAGCATGAGTCGGACGACATCATGATCCATCCATCTTGTGCTTCCGTAGCTTCGGATCTTGTTGACCAGGGTCTTGAGCCTGTTGTAGGTCTGAGTTGGCTCCTCTCCCCTGATCATCGTGAACCTCCCTGGCTCGCCCTCCACCAGTTCCATCTTGGTGATCATGGTGGCATCATTTCCCTCATGTGATATCTTGAGGGTGTCCCAGATCTGTTTGGTGTTGTCCAAGCCACTCACTTTATTGTACTCATCCCTGCAAAGAGATGCTAGCAAAACAGTAGTGGCTTGGGCATTTTTATGGATTTGCTCATTTATAAAAACAGGATTATCAGTGCTATCGAAATGCATCCCATTTTCTACAATTTCCCATATGCTAGGATGGAGAGAGAATAAATGACTACGCATTTTATGGCTCCAAAATGAATAGTCCTCTCCATCAAAGTGTGGAGGTTTTCCAAGGGGAATTGAAAGTAGATGCATATTTGAATTATAGGGAATGCGAGAGTAATCAAAAGAATAAATTTGATTGACCGTCTTTTTCTTGGACGAGGAGTCGTCGTCGTCGTCCCTTGGTGAAGAAGAGGATGCATCGCTGTCGTAGTAGATAATCTTCTTGATGCGTCTCTTCTTCTTCCCGTCTCTCTTCTTGTGACTTGAGCCTGTGTTAGTGGGCTTGTCGTCTCTTGGCTCGTTAAAGATGGACTCCTTCTCCTTGTCGTTGATCACCATCCCCTTTCCCTTAGGATCCATCTCTTCGGGCAGTTAGTCCCTTAGATGAAGAGTACGACTCTGATACCAATTGAGAGCACCTAGAGGGGGGGGGGGTGAATAGGTGATCTTGTAAAATCAAACACTAAATAGCCACAAACTTGATTGTTAAGATGTTAGTAAAATCAAGTGGCTATGGAACACGCTCGTGCGAACAAAACAATCACAAGAAGCAACACACGAGACACACGATTTTTATCCCGTGGTTCGGCCAAGTAACACTTGCCTACTTCCACGTTGTGGCATCCTAATGGACGAGGGTTGCACTCAACCCCTTTCAAGTGATCCAATGATCAACTTGAATACCACGGTCTTTTCCTTTAGAGTAATTTTCCCGGTTGCGAGGAATCTCTACAATTTGGAGTCTCTCACCCTTACAATAGAGATCACAAAGAAGCATAAGAGTAAGGGAGGGAAAGCAACACACACAAGACTCGAATCCGCAGCAAAACCACGCACACAAGTGAAGAAGTGAGCACACAAACACAGCGCGAGGAGTTTACAACTCGAAAGTGCTCAAATCTCAAAAACTATGATCCGATTGCGTGAATGCAAAGTCTAGGTGCCTTAGGATGTTTCTTGTAAGCTTGGTGTAGTGCTCCATGTAGGGCTGGAAAAAAAGCTCGAGCTCGATGAGGTGGCTCGGGCTCGCAGCAGCTCGGCTCGGCTCGGATCGGCTCGATGCTCAGAACGAGCCCGAGCCGAGCCTGTTTTTGTGGCTCGTGAAAAGAGCGAGCTAGCTCGGCTCGGCTCGGTGCAGCTCGCGAGCTGGCTCGTGGCTTGTCCCTTCAACAATTTGTTACATAAAATCTTAATTAGCATATAATATTAGTACCGAGTAGACAATTAATTTATGTTATTTGAGATTACTATACAAAAATAATCTATTTTATATATTATATTAGTGATATATCTATTTTACTAATTTAAAATATGTTATTTAAAATATTTTTAAGATTTTATATTATAATTTAGAGAGCAGATTTATGTTTATGCCCAGGCTCGTTGGCTCGGCGAGCCGGCTCACGAGCCAGGAGCGAGCTGAGCCGAGCCGCTTTTTCGAGCTCGTTGCATGAGCGAGCCGAGCCTGTCTTGGCTCGTTTCCACCCCTAGCTCCATGCACCTAGGGGTCCCTTTTATAGCCCCAAGGCAGCTAGGAGCCGTTGGAGATCAATTTGGAAGGTCATTCTTGCCTTCTGTCGAGTGGTGCACCGGACAGTCCAGTGCACCACCGGACAACCACTGTTCATGTTCGGTGCGCGATCTCCTTCCATATCGGGCGCAGCCGACCGTTGCTCCTCGGGGCCGGTTGGCGCACCGGACACTATCCGGTGCACACCGGACAGTCCGGTGCACCCAGCCGACCGTTGGAGTGGGTCACGTGTCGCATGTTGATCATGCGGATGACCGTTGCCGCTGGCGCCGTTGGCTCACCGGACAGTCCGATGCACCATCGGACAGTCCGGTGAATTTTAGCCACGTCACCTTTTTCTTTTCCCGAGAGCGACGAGCTCGTCGCGGATGACTCACCGGACAGTCCGGTGAACCACTAGACAATCCGGTGAACCACTAGGCAGTCTGGTGAATTATAGCCATACTACTATGTCGATTCCCGAGAGCAGCCGATTCACCGTCGGCCAGTCTGGGGCACCAGACACTGTCCGGTGCGCCAGGCCTGAGCTGGTGTTGGATGTACATAGCCAACCTTTTTCCAATTCGAATCTTCTTGTCTTGGCACTGTTTCTAGCACTTAGATAAATATGTTAGTACTCACAAAACAATTCACTAAGTCTAGAAACATACCTTGTCTTTTATTTGTACTTCTTACTCGTTTAGCACATGAGAGTTCAATGCATTTGTGTTGGGCATCTAATCACCAAAACAATTATAGAAATGGCCTAAGGGCACATTTCTCTTTCAATGATGTAGTTGCAAATCCAGTGACAGATTTGCCAAATGTGTTGAGTCCTCATAAGGTTGTCTACATGGACAAGTGACCTGGTGAGAAGTTGTCAGTGTTTTACACTGATTTGAAGAAAGGGAGAGTTGAGCAAGGTAGTGGACAGTCTGAACATGAAGAACATGATAATGGGCAGTCCGAAGATGATTTTTTGTAGCTAGTGAAAATGTGATAGATGGTGGAGATGAAGACTTGTTTGAAGATTTGGTTGACATGGATATGGAATGGGTGAAAGGCAACAAAAAGGCCAGAGGAAGCAAGCTAAAGGGATATGAGACTAGTAGACCATCAATTTGTGGTGATGAAGAATCTGAAGATGAGGAATTGGACCTTCTAGATTTAGATGGCGAAGGAGAAAGTAGGCTGAGGTTCAAGTCATGGACTAAAGAAGATATAAAGAACCCGCAACTCTTTGTTGGACGAGTTTTTGCATCTGTTGTGGACGTTAGAAAAGCTATTGCAGAGTATAGTGTGAAGATTAGGGTTGAAATCAAGCTACCTAGAAATAACAATAGGAGGTTAAGGGATCATTGTGCTGAAAGGTGCCCTAGAACTTATATGCTTCTAAGGACAGTAGGCTTAATTCATTTGTAGCGAAAACATACTATGGGGTTCATAACTGCCAGAAGGAGTGGGAATTAAGGAAATGTACTTCTAGGTGGCTTGCAGATAAATACATTGACTTATTCAGAGCAAATGATAAGATGAGTATAACTAGATTAGGCAACATTGTTCAAAAAGATTTGAACTTGACAGTTCTAGGAGCATGCTTGCAAGAACTAGAAGACAAATACTTGTAGCCATTCATGGAGATAAAGTCCAGCAGTACCATTCCTTATGGGACTATGTAGTGGAGTTGAGGAGAAGTAATCATGGGAGCACATTCTATCTAAATCTTACCAAAGACAACATATTCAGTACACACTACATGTCTTTAGATGCTTGTAAGAGGGGGGTTTTGGCTGGATGCATGCCTATCATATGCTTAGATGGCTGTCACATCATAACTAAATGTGGAGGTCAATTCTTGACTGTAGTTGGAGTGGATCCAAATGATCTCATTTACCTAGTTGATATGGCTATTGTTGAGGTTGAGTCACTGGCTTCATGGAAATGGTTCCTACAAACTTTAAACAACGATATTAAAATACAGACCACCTACCCTTGGACCATTATGACTGATAAGAAAAAGGTGAACATTTATGCCAATATTTGGTAAGTGTTAATGTGTATATATATGAACTTATGCCTAACTATTTGTATTACTAGCTATTATCTCTATAGGGTTTAATTCTAGCTATGCAACAGGTGTTCCCTAAGTCTAAGCACAGGTTCTATGTAAGGCATTCATACTCTAATTCTTAGGAAAAGTTCAAAGGTGAGATCTTGAAGAATTAGTTGTGGGCTTGTGCAAGGTCATCTTTAGTTTAGGAATTTAACAAAAATATGGATTACATGAAGTTTTTGAATGAGGATGCATTCAAATGGTTGGATAAGATGGCTCCTAACACATGGGTTAAGGCTTTCTTCTCAGAGTTCCCAAAATGTGACATCCTATTGAACAATAATTGTGAGGTGTTCAACAAATAAATTCTAGATGCCAGAGAGCTGTCTATCTTAACCATGTTTGAAAGGATAAAATCCCAGGTTATGACAAGACACTACAGCACACAACAAGAGCTTCATAAAGAGATGCAAGGAACATTTTGCCCAAGAATCAAAAAGTAGGTGGCAAAAAATGCAGAGTTTGCCAATTTATGTTTAGCAATGCCTTTTGGTCAGGATGTTTTCCAAGTACAAGTTAGAGATTATCAGCACGTTGTAGACATAAATGCAAAGGCTTGTGACTGTATAAAATGGTAGCTAACCTACGAAGTTGAATGCAAAACGGACAATGGAAGAAATGTCTGACAATAGGCAGGACAAAAAAGGATGGAGAAGCAAGATGAGAATGTGACAGTTCATGATGCTATAAAGATCACTCCTGGGATAGAGGCCCTAAAAGGTAAACCAAAATGGTGTTTCTGCTGTAGAACTAAGGGACATGCTACAGCAGAATGTACTGCAATGTACTGCAATCCTTTTCTGCAATATATGTGAGGGAGGTGATCTTGTAGTAGCCACTTGCCCCATCAAGAAAAAACCTCGACTGGTGGCTCTCTCAGTGGTTATGCTATGGATGGTTTAGGTTTCTTTCATATTCCACATGGACCAATCTCTACTACTAAAATGAAAAGAATATGGCACTGATCAAAGTTATAGGAGGTGCACTTCAACAAGCAGATTTGGTTGCCCACTTACAACGGCTGGTGCCTGGAAAGTTTGAATGGGATGTGTAACTTCATGCACCAAATACATGGGTAACATCCTTTCCTTCAAAAGTAGAATTAAAGCGAACAGTGAACTTCAGTTCTGCTAATCTAAAGAATGGCTTAGTGTTAAAATTTGAAGAATTTGAGGAGGAATAATTTGGCGAGGAACTACCTTGTGTGTGGATGTGGGTACTGAATTTACCTAAAGTCCTTCGAACATATGAGGTGTTGTGGGCTATTGGAACAATGATTGGAGCTACTACAAAGGTGGATATGATCACAATTTGAAAGAGTAATTTTGGTCGAGTTGAGGTGGCTGTTCTCAACACATCAATAGTGCCTACATAGATAGATGTTGTCATCAACACAAGATGGTTTGAATTACAACTTCAAATTGAGAGTACAAGTTCTTCTTTAAGGACAAAAACGATTGAGGAGGATAATGGTAATGCTAATGACAGTAATCATGAAAAATACAATGACTCAGAAATGAAGGATGGAGAAGCTGGTGCTAAAGATCATAAGACCTCTCAATCAAACGTTTCTTTTTCAACTAAAGGAGCATGGACCTCTAAAGGACGACATGTTGATGATGGTTCCATTGAGGATTTAGAGGAAGGGGATTTATTAGATGTTGATTGGGAGGTGGCAGATGGTCCTACTACTGATTTACCCTCTGAATTGTATCTGGATAATTATGTAGTCCAAAATGACAGTAGCAATATCCAAATTCAGAAAATATGGGTATTGATGTTGAGCAGATACAACCCCATGGGCAAGTTGCTTTAAGGAAAAAGTTGCTTGTTCACAATTAGTGAAACACATGCTGAATCACATTCTGCAGCAATACAAACAAAGCAAAAACAGAAAGAAAATGATGGGACATTGAAGCTACTGCATCAGATGCTCTAGGTCCTTCGCTAGATAGGGCCTTGACAGAGCCTAAAGAAAGAAAGTTTCCATAGAATGGCAGCACAGAGGATGGTCAAGTACTGACCGACACCCAACTACACACTCCACCATTCTAGGTGAAAAGAATCTTTGAGGCTAGGACAATGAAGAGGAGTAAAAGGAGGGAGGGCTCTGTCAAAGAAGATTCCACCTTATGTGTTAAAAGGTTGGTGGCAAAAAGGATTTTGGAGAATTCTAAAGGTAACACTTTTAAGAATTCAATTTTATCCTTTTCTGATGAACATGTTACTGAGAAAATTACAAACATCGTCATCTCTTTAGTAAATAATGACACTTTAGTTCAAAATTCAGTCGATTTACTTAGGTCCATTGAAAAAATGAGATTCAAAAGACCTCATGTTAAAACTGATCAGGACAACAATGCAGAATTAGATGAATCTGATGAGGACATTGATTTGAAAACTCTATGTCATTTGTGTGGTTACTTAACAGAGGAAATCATGGATAGTCAGGTTGAATAAATTATTTTGGTACACAATCATCAAAGGAGTAAGAATTTTAATTCTGTTAAAAAGAAGAAAAGTCAAACGTACTGACCAGAAACCAAAAACATAATTATTGATGAGAGGAATGTTTTGGAACAGCAGAGGTCTACGTGACTTGGCTAAATCTACTTTTTGGTATGATACTTCGTTAGAATATGATGTTGACTTTGTGGCCTTGCTTGAAACAAATAGGAAAGACTTTTCTAATGAAGTTTATCAACTTTTTGTGGAGGTAGAGACTTTCAATGTACTGGAATCCACCAAAGGGTAGGTCTTGTGGGATCCTTTTGGGTATCAATGCTCTTACCTTTGACATCATATATATTTTGAAGGGAGAATTCTCAATCAAAGAGCACTTAAAAACAAAAGCGACGATTTTCATTAGGTTTTGATGGCTGTTTATGGAGCAGCTAAACCCGAACACAAAGACCGTTTTTTGGTTGAGTTTTTAAGTCCTAGTAGTAATGAAATCATTCATGTGATGGTAAGTGGAGATTTTAATATTATCATAAACCCCTTAGAAAAAACAATGATAGGTTTTGTAGTAGATGGCCTAATCTTTTCAATGCGTGTGTTGAACCTCTCAACCTAAAGGAACTTGAGCTTCCAGGCCGTAAATTTACTTGGGCTAGCTCGAGTTCAAACCCTACTTTTGAAAAATTGGATAGAATCCTGGTAAGCACAGAATGGGAACAAAAATTTCCTCTTTCCACCGTGGAAGCTTTGTCTATAAATATCTCAGATCACACACCGTTATTGTTACAAACCAGTGAGCCATCTCATAGAGGAAATAATCCAAGGTTCAAATTTGAACTAGGATGGCTCTATAGAGATGGGTTTCATGATATGGTGATAGATATGTGGGGAAGAGAAACTCGAGGACGCTCACTTATGGAGAGATGGCTGAATAAAGTTAGAACTTTATGTCAACATTTAAGGGGCTGGGTTAAAAATATATTAGGTGAAAAGTGGAAAAAGAAAAAAACTTATAAATGAACTAGATGCTATTGATAGAAAATCTGAAATTTCAACACTATCGCCACAAGAGTAGGAATACAAACATTATCTCAATGTCGATTTATCTAAGTTGCTTAGAGAACATGAGATTTATTGGATGCAACGTTCTAAAGCAACAAATGTGTTTAAAGGCGACGATAATACTAAGTATTTCCATTTAGTAGCAAATGACAGACATAGAAAGACTAGTATTTTTCAGCTTGAGCAAGATGAGGGAGTAATACTAGGGCAAAACAACCTTAAGGAATACCTCACTAAATACTATAATTTTTTTTGCTGAGCCTGAGTCTAACCATTTCAGTCTAAACAAAGAGTTAAGGGGTGACATCCCACAAGTGATAGATATTGAAAATGAAATACTCAGAAGAGTTTAAAGAGGACGAGATTAAAAAGGCAGTTTTCCAAATGGAACATAATAAGGCACCAGGTCTAGATGGTTTCCCAGCTGAATTCTATCAAGCCTTCTGGGACAACATCAAATTAGACCTAATGGTGCTATTTATGGAATTCCATAAAGAAATTTACCACTGCATTATCTCAACTTTGGTGTGATTGCACTATTACCAAAAAAGAAGCTCTTAAAATACAACAATACAGGCTGATTTGTCTTCTAAATGTCAGTTTCAAAATCTTCACCAAAGTGCTAACAAATAGAATATCGGTTGTAGTCGATAAAGTTATTAAACCTTCACAATCTGCTTTCATTCTGGGAAGGTATATCATGGATGCAGTAGTTACTCTACATGAAACAATTCATGAGATGCATAGGAAAAAGAAGAATGGAATAATCCTTAAATTAGACTTTGTAATAGCATATGACAAGGTTAAATGGCCTTTTATGCAACAAGTTCTAAGGATGAAAGGTTTTTATTCTACCTGGTGCTCCTGGATACAACAAGTGGTAACCAAGGGGAGTGTAGCGGTAAAGGTTAACGATGACATCGGTCACTACTTTCAATCAAAAAAGGTGTTAGACAAGGAGATCCTTTGTCACCTTATACTTTTTAACATTATTGTAGATATGCCGGCCGTGTTAATCAATCATGCTAAAGATTTAGGACAATTTAGAGGAGTTGTTCCTCATCTGGTTGATGGAGGATTATCTATTCTCTAGTAGGTAGACAAGACTATCATTTTTATGGAAAATGACATTGAAGAGGCCAAGAACATGAAGCTAGTGTTGAATGCATTTCTGCAACTTTTTGGCCTAAAAATTAATTTCCATAAAAGTAAACTTTTTTGCTATGGTGTGGCTCAAGAGTCAGAGAGGAATATTCTCAGATCTTTGGATGTGACATGGGAACATTCCCTTTCTAATATCTAGGCATTCTGATGCACCATAGGAAATTAAAAAATACGGACTGGAAAGAGGTAGAAAAAATATTTCAGAGAAAACTAAGTGCATGGAAAGGTAAAATGCTTTCAATAGGAGGAAGGCTCGTGCTGATAAACTCCATCTTAAGCAGTCTTTCAATCTTCATGTTGTCTTTTTTTTGAGGTCCCGTGTACGGTTCTCAAGAAGCTAGACTATTATAGATCTAGATTCTTCTGGGAAGGCGAAGGACACAAAAATAAATATAGACTAGCCAAATAGAGTATTATTTGTATACCAAAAGAATATGGTGGTCTTGGCGTGTTAAATCTTAACTTGCAAAATAAATGTATCTTAAGCAAATGGCTTTTTAGTTTAATTAATGAAGATGGAGTGTGGCAAAATTTACTTATGAACAAATACTTGAGGAACAAAACCATAACTCAAGCTCAATACATGCTCGGAGACTCTCAATTTTGGTCTAGACTAATGAAAGTACAAGATGACTTCTTGAGACATGGGTAGTTTAAGCTAGGGAATGATACTTAGGTACGTTTCTAGGAGAACAAATGGATTAGTAATACATCCCTCAAAGACCTATATCTAAATTTATATAATATTGTTAGAAAGAAAAAGACACAGTGGCAACAGTGCTGCGATATCAACCATTAAATATATCTTTTCGGTGATCCTTGGTGAGACAAAATTTGATAGCATGGCACCAAGTGGTAGCAAGAGTTATCAACGTCCAACTTACCACGCAAAGAGATACGTTATTTTGGTCCTTATAAAAACATAGTAGATTCACAGTACGATGTATGTATAAAGCTTTTAACGCTCCACATATTGTACAACAAAATTTCCCCATCTGGAAGCTAAAATTACCTTTGAAAATTAAGATATTTATGTCGTATTTGATCAAAAATATTGCTCTAACTAAAGATAATCTAGCGAGAAAACATTGGAAAAGGAGTTTAAAATGTTGTGGATGCAATTTAAATGAATCCATTCAGGATCTCTTCTTTGATTGTTCTATTGCTAGATGCATATGGCGAGGGGTACAAATCTCCTTTAACATATCACCACCTTTAAGCATACAACATATGTTTGGAATTGGTTGAATGGGGTCGATGATACACTTAAGTACAAAATCTAGGAAGGAGCATGCACCTTGCGTTGGGCAATATGGCTATGCCGAACTGATGTGATTTTTAACAATATACTAGTTTCTACTCGTATGCAAGTAGTCTTCAGAGGAACCCACTAGATAAGACAATGGCCCATGTTGCAAAAAAGAAAAACATGACACAAATCAGGTGGGGATGCCATGCGCTTGAGACTGCAATGATGCAAATTTTCTCATGCAACGGATGG
Organism: Zea luxurians; assembly: GCA_029449295.1. Taxonomy (NCBI): domain Eukaryota; kingdom Viridiplantae; phylum Streptophyta; class Magnoliopsida; order Poales; family Poaceae; genus Zea; species Zea luxurians. Next base: position 69,141,307 of record JAOPSE010000016.1, on the reverse strand, counting down.
AGTTTTAGTAATCGAATGGGTTTTTAGTATATTACAAAATATGGTTGTTCTTGAGATATTAAGCATCGTGTGTTTTGGTTTTAGATGTAATAATTGAACAGCCACATGCATCTATTGGTGTAGAAGCTGGAATATTTCAATATATTCCCTATTCTAAAACTGGTGTGCCTTGCTGCCATGCAATTGCATGTTTGATGCATGAGAGAATTAGACCAGAGATTGTCCTGCCTGCTTGTTATTCAGTGGAGTCCTTCAATAAATCTTATGGCTACAATATTTGGCATTGCACAGACAAAACAAATTGTAAAAGATTGATGGACCACAAGTACAACCACCAGTGTATGAGAAAAAGATAGGAAGACCACCAAAGTCCAGGAAGAAACAACCTCAAGAGGTTGTTAGAAAATATGGTCCTAAATTGTCCAGCATGGGGTGATAATTCATTGTAGGCATTATTCTGAAGCAGGCCACAATAGTGCTAGTTGCAAGCTAAAGAAGATGGGTTCACTACTGAAGAAGCCAAGACCCTTGTAGCAAACACACAAGCTCAAATACAAAAAGAGGCTGATGAAGCTGCTATTGCAGCAGTTGCATGCAATTCAGTCAGACCCTACTATTGCAGAACCAATGGAAGCTATCAATCAGAGCATTATTAATGAAGACGTGCCCAGCACATAGTCTAGTACCCCAATGTTAACTAAAATGTTGTCACAGGTAAAATTGTTCTAAAAATTCTAGATTTTTATATAATAGTGTTACTAAACAAATTTATTTTTCTAGGAAACTACAACTACAATACAAACTGAGCCTCATGGGCCACTGCCAGATAGTGATTTCATCTTGAGCAACCAATCAGTGGCAAGGCTTGTCCCCTAACAACAAGTACCAAAGCATGCAGGGAAGTTGCTTCAAAAAAAGGAAGGCAACCACAAGCAAGGATGCAGGTCAAAGGAGGAAAACAACCATAGAACCAAAGAGGACCATGACCATCAGCATAAGAGAAGTGGAGGGAGGAGGGCATGTCGACAAGTGCGTGGGAGGAAGGCAGGGAGAAGGCCATGCCTCAATTAGAGTGGATGAGACTAGTATATTTTGTGTATGAGACAAGTGCAGAGAGCATGGCATACATTGACAATGTTGTGTCTTTTGTGTAGAATGCTCGGTACTTTGGCATCTACTCTGAATGCATGCAACTAATATGTTGTAGCAAACGTGCCTCTGTTCTGCTTTCTTTTTGTTGTTTGTTGGTTTTGTGATGTGATCAATGAACTGGTATTTTGTCGTCTTCTGTGTCATCTATGTATTTTGAAGCTCAATCACCAAACCGTTGTGAATAGCACACTGCATGCGTGTTCCCCACATCCTAGACACGTGTCCCACCAGTCATCGATCGCGCCTGCGACACGATCCACCCCGCCATGTCATTGCATCAGTGTGTTTCCTAGGTTTTAGCTACCATGGCTAGTCAACCAGTTTCTCTGGTCCCTCTATCAAATCCAGTGCTCATCCTTCTCCTCTCCCAGTCCATTAGCATGAACCCGTATGACCTTCACCTTCGTCTACAACCACAACTAGACACAACAAGTCGACATACATGGTTGCACAACACATACTTTTGTACTCTGGTTAGTCCAAGGCTCACACCAAAGCACTACCCATTGACAATCACTCATTATCAACCCAAACCATAAGGGACAAGTCAACCTTGTGTTTGCATTGCTGTCGGGCGAGACGACGATTGGATCCTCGCCAGCGTTCATGGTCGTTGTCGCCGCCGAGCGGCGGTCCCACCAAGCAAGATCCCTGCCTCCAAGGAGGCTTCCTTGCATGGATCACTTGCTCGTCGTCCCCATGCTACCAGCTCTAGACAGAGTCGGGCTCATCGCCGCTTTGCCGGCAACGTGTCTGAGTCCATCATTGAAAGGGAAATGTGCCCTTGGGCAATTTCTATAAATGTTTTGGTGATTAGATACCTAACACATATTGGTTTTAAGGTGATGTGTACTAAGTGTTAAAGAGATGCAAATCAAGAATCAAGATTTGACTCTAGCCTTAGTGAAATGCTTTTGGTACTAACATATTCCTCTAAGTGCTAGGAACTTTGTTAAATCAAATGAGATTGGATTGGAGAAGTTTGGCTAAAGTACAGCCAGACTTGCACCAGCCTTCAGTGCACTGGACTGTCCGATGTGCACCGGACAGTGTGTGGTGCCTAGGCTGGCTCAGCGACGAACTCACTGCTCTCGAGAATCGCTAAGGACGTTGTGGCTAAAATTCACTAGACTGTTCGATGAGCCAACGACGCCCACGCCAACAGTCAGCAGCGTGATCAGCAGGCGATGCATGGCCAGGGCCAACGGTCACTATGCCGCACTGGACTGTCCGGTGTGCCAAGGGGACTGAGGGCTCAATGGTCGGCTTCACCAGAGAAGGAAAGAAATCGAGCACTGTTCATCTCCGGTGGTGCACCAGATTGTCTGGTGCGCTAACCGACAGAAGGCAAGAATTGCCTAGCAAATGGAGATCCAACGGCTCCTAGCTGCCTTGGGGCTATAAAAGAGACCCTAGGCGCATGGAGCAGTACACCAAGCCTCCATTGAACATCCTAAGACGCCTAGACTCCACAAACACGCATCCGGATCATTGCAATTAAGATTTGAGCACTTGTCGAGTTGTGAACTCGTTGCGCTATGTTTTGTGTGCTCGTGTCTTGACTTGTGTGTGTGACTTTGCTACGACTCTAGCTTTTGCGTGTGTTTCTTTCCCTCCCTTACTCTTGTGGTTTTCATTAAGATCAATCTTGTAAGGCTGAGAGACTCCAACCTGTGAAGATTCCTCAGAAAGGGAACATATACTATATGGAAGAAAACTGTGGTATTCAAGTGGATTATTTGATCACTTGAAAGGGGTTGAGTGCAACCCTCGTCCATTGGGACGCCATAACGTGGAAGTAGGCAAGTGTTCTGCTTTGCCGAACCACGGGATAAAAATCGCTATGTCACCTGTTGCTATTCTTGTGTGATCTTCTACTCACTTGATAATTGCTCTAAGTTTAACACTCACTTTGTGAAGAGCAATTAAGTGAAGAAGTCACTTCTCTCTCTTGTCATAGCACCTTGGTTTGATTTCACTAACATCCCATAAACCAAGTTTGTGGCACTTAAAGTTGATTTTATAGGATCACCTATTCACCCCCCCTCTAGGTGCTCTCAATTGTTATCAGAGCCATACTCTTCATTAAGGGACTAACCGCATGAAGAGATGGATCCCAAAGGTAAGGGGATGGTGATCAATGACAAGGAGAAGGAGACCCTCTATGTCAACGAGCCAAAAGACGACAAGCCCACTGACTCAGGCTCAAGCCACAAGAAGAGAGATGGAAAGAAGAAGAGGCACATAAAGAAGATCATCTACTATGACAGTGACGCCTCCTCTTCTTCACCAAGGGATGATGACGACGAAAACTCTTCGTCGAAAAAGAAAACGGTCAATCAAAACTATTCTTTTGATTATTCTCGTATCCCTTATAATTCGAATGCCCATTTACTATCTATTCCACTTGGAAAACCCCCACACTTTGATGGAGAGGACTATTCATTTTGGAGTCATAAAATGCATAGTCACTTATTTTCCCTCCATCCTAGTATTTGGGAAATTGTTGAAAATGGAATGCATTTCGATAGCACTGATAATCCTGTATTTATCAATGAGAAAATACATAAAAATGCACAAGCCACTTCTGTTTTGCTAGCATCTCTATGCAGGGATGAATACAACAAAGTGAGTGGCTTGGACAATGCCAAGCAAATATGGGATACCCTCAAAATCTCTCACGAGGGTAATGATGCCACCATGATCACCAAGATGGAACTGGTGGAAGGCGAGCTAGGGAGGTTCGCCATGATAAGGGGAGAGGAGCCAACTCAAACTTACAACAGGCTCAAGATCCTTATCAACAAGATTCGAAGCTATAGGAGTACAAGATAGATGGATCATGACGTCGTCCGACTCATGCTAAGGTCATTTACCGTTATTGATCCTCATCTTGTAAATCTTATTCATGAGCGGACGCATGATGGTGAAGGAAGTGAGGTATGTGGATGATGCTTTAAACGAACCGCTTCATCTCTACGAGCCGCAGCCCATTGCTCTCCAATCAACTAGCAGCAAAGAGGCGGTACCTAGCAAGGTAGCACAAGTGGAGGCTGCTATTGGGGACTTGTTCTCAAATGCTATGAATCAAGAACAAGGCAACACAAAGTATTAAATGTTAAAGTCCTTCATCCTTCAAAACATTATTTCCCTTAGGATATAACGATCTTCGGACGAAGGTTTTGAAGGACATACCTTCATCATCACGATTATAAGATAATGAAAGATGAAACATATGAAACATGAAAGATAACACGAACAAACACATAATATCATTCATATGTTCCATTATACAAACATGAATATTTAAATACAATATTTAATTATATTTATACCTTTGGCTTGACAGAAGGCAAAAATCCAAGTGTTGCGCGCGAGCGATTACAAGATAGCGGAACAGTACGGGGGTACTGTTCATCTATTTATAGGCACAGGACACATCCTGTGAGAAATTACATTCATACCCCCTACAAAGGTTTACAATCATAATACAAGTTGTCGTGAGCCGGTTGGTCATTTCATCTTTAAGTCGGTGCATTTGGAAATATGCTCCGAAGCCTTTTGATTGATAGCTTCGGCTTTGTGTCAATTTTCCGAAGGTGTTTCTTCTTATGAGACCTTCAGCGACGAAGCAGACCCCCAACAGTAGCCCCTTCATGGTGCCAGATCGTTTTTTGTGATGAGCTCGACCCGTGAAAAATTCTCTCAGGCTTCGAAATGCCGAAGGTCCGAAAAACACCTTCACTGAGCTCGTTGCTGAGAAATGATTAAAATATTCCGAGCGAAGGATGGTCCCACCATGCGATTCAGCTTCTTGGGCACTATGGTCCACCGTTCAGCGAGTGTGGGTGACTGTTCAACGGGTGCGAGCGGCTTGACGATTCACCTTCCCACCTGCAGCACTATATAAACAGACGGGTAGGTGTGAAGTTACCACAGCATTTACTGCCATTGCATCGTTGTGCTGCCAAAAAATTTGACCATAGCCGAAGCTTGCTCACTGCATTCTGAACCGAAGGATCATTTTGCTCTAGCTTCGTGACAAGAAGGAGCTTTGTCAAAGATAAAAAAATTTCAACTTCATCAAAACGTAAGAAATTCAACATCAAATGGCCAGGGTGCGCTCAACGGCTAGGGTTACTCGCGACAGAGAGGAAGCCGAAGCTGTTGAAACTGCTCCGATCTCCGAAGTTATGAGGCGGTCAGGATTGGTTGTGACTGAAGGCGCTTCTGACGAAGAAGCACCCGCTGCTGAAATCGAGCAAGTAGATGTTGAAGAGGGCGATACTGGTGAAGAGGAGATTGATTATAACACCATTATGCCATCCAAGCCCAGCCATTTGGATTTTGGGAAGTCAACTATCTCCGAAGCTGATATGCCTGTGATGACGAAGCTAGGCTACTTCAGGAAAGCCGAAGAGAAGTTGATTCGTTTCGACAGGGAAGAGACCACCCCAAAACCGGAAAATGACGAAGTGGTGGTTTTTAAGAGTTTTTTCAAAGCAGGGCTGAGGCTTCCCATGCACAGAATGATTGTAGATGTGTTAGAAAATTTTGAGATTTATCTTCATCAGCTGACTCCTAATGCTATCGTTAGGCTCAGCGTTTTCATCTGGGCTCTCCGAAGCCAAAGAGCGGAACCTCTTGCTGAAGCCTTCTGCCGGGTGCATGAACTTCACTATCAGACGAAGGCTAGAGAAGATGGATTACATGAGAACTTTGGATGTTATAATTTTGCATACCGCAAGGACATGAAAACACCGGTGGTCAGCTATCGCACCAAGTGGACGACCGGTTGGAAGACTGAATGATTCTATGTCAAGATAGATGAACAGAAGGAGAAGCTAGTTCAGAGCCCGCTGAAGCTAACCTTCGGGCTAACTAGGCCTCAGTGCAACATGATGTGGGGGGAACCATGCTCGGATGCTGTGGCCGAATTTAGAGTTGTATCTGAACATATTGGTACTAGGGATTTAGTTCAGGAATATCTAGCCAACAGGGTATTCCCAACGCTAAGGGAATGGGGTATGCCGAAGCTCAAAGGTGAGAAAAAGAAGTGTGAACTCGTTCGGCTGCCTTATCATTTCAAGTTCAAGAAACACTTCAAAGAACCCTGCCAAGAATGGTTGGACACAATTGAAGTTATGTGCAACGAGATTTTGGGCAATTACACGAGAAAAGAAGATCAGTTGATGACTGCAGCCTTCGGCACTCGACCGAAGCGAAGATTAAATCGGGTAATGGATGCCCTGAATTTTGAATATCCAGACTATGAGCGATTGAGCAAGGGCACCGAAGGGCAAAAAAGAAAAAGAGTTGTCAGCGTTGTGGGCACACAGGCCGCTAGAATGGTAAAAGAAGATGGAGAAAACCTAAAGAAGAGAAAACTGAGCCCTGAGCCGAAGGCAGTCGCTCCGAAGAAAAGGAAAGCTACGGTCTCGAAGCAGAAGGCGGCTGATAAGGAAGAAGAGACTGCTTCAACACCTTCTGTTGTCGACGTAGAAGAAATTCTAAAGGTAATGACTGAATCCTTGCCCATCAAGCTAAGTCCACTGGGGCCGCATCTAACGAAGCTTTTACAAAAGAAGGAGGAGCCATCGGCAATGAAGAAGTCTGCTAGGCCGAAAAAACGAAGAATTATTACTGTGACAGAGGCCATTGAAAAAACACCACCACCAGCTTCGGCGTCAAAAGCACCAGCTGTTGAGAGCTCTACAGCTACCGAAGCTGGACCTGCTGAAGCTGCAACTACCGAAGGTGCAAACTTAGAAAGTACACTTTCTGATATTGATAAGGTACTTCTGGACATGGCTGCAGAAGAAGCTGCTACAGCCGCCGAAGAGACCATGGCCACAGTGCCTAGGAAAGAGAAGGAAATAGCCAAAGATACTTTAGAAGGAGAAAATTTCAACTTTCAAAACTTGATTGGACAAGAATTGACAAAGGCTGAGAAAGAAGAATTGAGAGACTATGCCATCTCCTGCGGGTATCAGCCAGGAGCGCTACTCTTCGGCGGCATTGACGACGAAAGCCTGGGTTGCCTCCAAGACCGAACCGGAGCAAAATATATCGGTACTCTGTCGAAGAGTATTGGCTTTCCGAAGCTTGAGACCGATATTAGCCGCTACCGACGATAGCATATCGTCGGTAGTTTATTTTATTCTAACTTCAAGGTAAAAACTTTTCTTTGACTTTGCATTGTTTTTAACTACGAAGGTCTTTTCTAACGAAGGTTGCTTCTGTACAGAGTATGTTATTAAGCAAAGCTTTGAGGATGCAATAGGACCTTGAAGATAAAAAGCACGAAGTTATAATCGAAGGGTTAGAAAGCAAAATAAAAGATCAAACAGCTGCTCTTGAAAAGAAAGATTTTGAACTTCAGACAATGGAAGGTTTACTGGCAGAAGCTGAAGCCAAAATTGCAAAGCTGGATAAAGAGCTTCTCTCAAAATCAGAGAGTTTCGAACAAGAAAAATAGAAATTTGATACAAAGTTTGCGGCTGAGGTTGAAAAAAGTTCAAATTTGCAAAAATCATTGAAAGAGCTTCAAGATAAATGTCTAGAGTTCAGCAACCAATGCGTGCAGCGGCTAAGGCAGATCTTCAACTCAGTTGGAGCCAGCTCTGAGAAATTTAGTCCTTCGGTTGAAGACCTGCCAGGAACCTTCCGAACACATTGAGGGCGAAGTTGATGCTCTTGATGAGGTTATAGCAGGACACGGTGATTTCTGTGCCCTGCTAGCTTCTCGGGGCACAGCTGTTGCCTTCATGAAGTCTGGTTGCACGCATGGAAAAATTGTTATTAGACTAAACTTCAGCTTATCACCAGCAGATCTGATTGATATCCCTAGTCTAGCTCGAAGCATAGGAAACAGATTCATAAAGCAAATATGGACGAAGGGTGGGCGAAGCCTAGCTGGTGACGAAGCCCGGAGTCATCTCAAGCCGGTAATAAAATCATACCTTGTGCTTACCTTTTCCTTGAAACTTGAATTTTCCTTATAATGCTTTGATATGTACAAGATGATGAAACCGAAGAACACAGAGCCGAAGCTTAGCTGGCAATCCGAAGCTCAGCAGATGAAGACGAAGCTAGAGTACCTAGCTATGGAAAAAATTCTAAGGAAACTTTTGTATTAACCTTTGTAAAGAATATTGTAACTTAAGAATCAGATTGTACTCTGTAAATTTGTCCATACCTTGTAATATATTTTTACCTTTCCATCGATGTATGAAATGCTTTGATGTGGTCGAAACCTGTATTTTTGAGCCGAAGGCGAAAAACACCTTCCCTTCTTTTCGTACACAACAAAGCACAAATCTGCTTCTTGAAGCTGTATGCTTAGAACCGAAGCAACTGTCTGTATCTGTATGATATGATGATGATGATCCTATGTATATCTAAATGAATGTTTATGAATGCAATGTATGATGTAATGTTTCGTGCAAATGAATGCCCAAACACACACATCCGAAGCTTCATCCACAACCTTCATTCCCTTAGGAATAACTGAAATCTCTTTGCCACTTATTTTTCGGCTTCACCGCTTATTTTTCGGTGTAAGTTCTGCATCCTCTTAGGAACGTCTTTTGAACTTCTTTGCCTTCTATTTCGGCGGTATTCGCATTGACTTTTCGTGCTTCGCCTTATATTTCGGCAATATTCGCGTTGATTTTTCGCGCTTCGCCTTATATTTCGGCGGTATTTGGCTCTGCATTCCCTTAGGAACGACTTTTGAGCAGAAAACTTATGCTGCGCTCCCTTAGGAACGGCTTTTTTGTAGCTTCGTCGTGCTCTACATCCCCTTAGGGACGACTTTCGAGCTTCTCCCTGTTTTTCCTTTTTCTCTGCAGTCGATGGTGCATGCTCAGATTTTCCATTTACATATTTTGGGGGATTTTGCTCTCGTGGAGCTGAATAAGAAAAGAAAGATTACAAATTATGGTCCCATTAAAAACCTTTCTCCCCCTTCGGAAAGGAAAAGGGTACCATAGGAAAAATGAAAAAAGATTACATCCAGTTACACATAGTATCGCCGAAGATCGTCCACATTCCAAGATCTAGGAATGTCGTTGCCGTCCATATCCTTCAATCTTTAAAGAACCGGGTCTTGACGAAGATACCACAAGAAAGGGTCCTTCCCATTTCAGCTGTAACTTGCCTACTGTGTCTGGATTGGCCACTCTTCGAAGCACCAGATGCCCTGGCCTAATGTTTTTTAGCCGAATCTTTCTATCACGCCATTTTATTGTTTCGGCTTGGTATTTATTGATATTCTCCACAACCTGAAGTCTGGTCCCTTCTGTAGCATCTTTTGCTACAGAATAATTAGCTTCGTCCTCTGCCGAAGCTACTGTTCTGATTGACCCTGCCTTAGCTTCTTCTGGAGTTATTGCTTCATCACCAAATAATAACTTGAATGGTGTAAAACCTGTTGACCTTGACACTGTTGTGTTGTGGCTCCACACCACTTTAATCAACTCGTCTGGCCATTTTCCTCTAGGCTGATTGAAGATTAACTTCATTATTCCTGTCATTATGATGCCATTTGCCCTTTCGATAAGTCCATTTGACTCTGGATGTCTGACTGATGCAAAATGGATCTTCGTGCCAATCTGATCACAGAATTCCTTGAAAGCTTCGGCATCAAACTATGTTCCATTGTCTACTGTGATAGCCTTCGGCACACCGAAACAACAAACAATATTTTGCCAGAAAAACTTCTGGACTGTGACCGAAGTTATTGTGGCCAACGGCTTCGCCTCAATCCACTTGGAAAAATATTCTACCGCCAGCACAACATATTTTAAATTACCTTGTGCTGGTGGAAGTGGGCCTAGCAAATCAAGACCCCATCTTTGCAACGGCCAAGTGGGCTGTATTAATTGAGTAAGAGATGAAGGTTGCTTCTGGTCTCTTGCACATTTTTGACAGTGAGAGCACCTGGAGGGGGTGAATAGGTGATCCTATAAAAACTTAAAACTTATAGCCACAAAACTTGGTTAAGGTTAGAGAGATAATACCAAGTGACTATAAAGCGAGCTCTTGCGAATCACAACAATCTCACACAAAAAGCAATCACAAGAGACACACGAGTTATCTCGTGGTTCGACAAGTACAACACTTGTCTACCTCCACTTTGTGGCGTCCCAATGGACGAGGGTTGCACTCAACCCCTTTCAAGTAATCCAATGATCAACTCGAATACCACGATGTTTTTCTTTCTTTCACTATATCCCGTTTGCGAGGAATCTCCACAACTTAGAGCCTCTCGCCCTTACAAATGATGATCACAAAGAAGCATGGAATTAAGGGAGGGAAAAGCAACACACACAAGACTCAAAGCACGAACACAAACACGCACACAAGTCACAACTTGAGCTCTAAGTTCACACACAGAGTTCTCAACTCAAGAGGAGCTCAAATTGCTATCACAACGAATGAAATGCGCTAGAATGAAGTCTTGGTGCTTAGAGATGATCAAAGAATGCTTGGTGTCCTCATCCATGCGCCTAGGGGTCCCTTTTATAGCCCCAAGGCAGCTAGGAGCCGTTGGAAGCAATCTGGGAAGGCAATTCTTGCCTTCTGTCGGGTGGCGCACTGGACAGTCCGGTGCACCACCGGACAGGCACTGTTCACAGTCCGGTGCAGATTGCCTTCCAAAAATAGCTCAGTCGACCATTGCAGAAATGGAGCCGTTGGCGCACCGGACACTGTCCGGCGCACACCGGACAGTCCGGTGCCCCCATCAGACCGTTGGCTCGGCCATGCGTCACGCGCGGATTGCGCAGCCGACCGTTGGCACAGTCGACCGTTGGCTCACCGGACGGTCCGGTGCAGCACCGGACAGTCCGGTGCACCACCGGACAGTCCGGTGATTTTTAGCCGTACGCTGTTGATTGTTTTCCGAGAGCGGCGACTTCGCCGCAGACGACTCACCGGACAGTCTGATGCACCACCGGACAGTCCGGTGATTTATAGCCATACGCTGCCGTCGAGACCCGAGAGTAAGCTGTTCATCGGGACTAGTCCTGGCACACCGGACACTGTCCGGTGCACCACCGGACAGTCCGGTGCACCCAGACCGAGCAGCCTTTTGGCTGTACATAGCCAACTTTTCTCAAAAATGATTTCTCCTGTTTCTAGCACTTAGACATAATACATTAGTCTTCAAAACAATGTACTAAGTCTAGAAACATACCTTTAATCTTGATTTGCACTTCTTGAGTCTTTGGCACAAATATCACTCAAAGCATTTGTGTGGAGCACTTAATCACCAAAATCTTATAGAAATGGCCCAAGGGCACATTTCCCTTTCAATCTCCCCCTTTTTGGTAATTTATGGCAACACAACGAAGAGCAACTAAAAGAAGTGCAACATCAATGCAAATGAGAACAAAAATTTGTTTTTGATTCAAATTTGGCATATTTGGATCATTCTTTGCCACCACTTGGTTTGTTTTTTTGCAAATCAAACTCAATTTCCTATCTCTATGTCAAATTCACTTGTTGAGGTATAGAGAGAGGTATTCCAAGAGAAATTGATCAAAGGTTCAAAAACTCCCCCTTTTTCCCATAATCAAACATTCTCCCCACAAGAGACCAACTTCTGACAATAAGAGACAATAAGAGTATTTTGACAAAACAAAAGCTCTAACTCTACTATTTTCAAAATTCTCAAGTGGTAGCTGATCCATTTCTTGCTTTGGCCTTAATTTCTCCCCCTTTGGCATCAAGCACCAAAATGGGATCATTTTTGGCCCTTAAACCCCATTGCCTCACCAAAATCTTCAATTAAGAGTAGAAAGGCAATAAGAGCATAGAGATGAACTTGGAGTAAATTACCCTCTCATCGGAGTGCAGCGGAAGTCTTGCATGGTCCAAGTTCACCTTTTCCCTTTCAATCCACCTTTGAGACTAAATTAAGAAAACTCAAGCACACAGTTAGTCTCAAAGGGTCAAGTTGTAGCATTTCTCCCCCTAAGTATGTGCATCATTCACACATAGACTTGTGAGGTCCGGGGATCCCTTGCACAACTTGAGCACCATAAATAAGCAATAAAATGCATAATGGAACATGATCAAAGGCATAAAACACATGTATGCTATAGATCAATCCAGGTTCCACGAATCTAAGACATTTAGCTCACTACGCAGCCTGCAAAAGGTCTTCTCATCTAAAGGCTTAGTAAAGATATCGGCTAGCTGGTTCTCGGTGCTAACATAAAACACTTCGATATCTCCCTTTTGCTGGTGGTCTCTCAAAAAGTGATGCTGGATGTCTATGTGCTTTGTGCGGCTGTGTTCAACAGGATTGTCCGCCATGCGGATTGCACTCTCATTGTCACATAGGAGTGGGACTTTGCTCAGATTGTAGCCAAAGTCCCGGAGGGTTTGCCTCATCCAAAGTAGTTGCACGCAATACTGTCCTGCGACAACATACTCGGCCTCAGCGGTGGATAGGGCAACGGAAGTTTGCTTCTTAGAACTCCAAGACACCATGGACCTTCCTAGGAATTGGCACGTCCCTGATGTACTCTTCCTATCGACCTTACATCCAGCATAATCGGAGTCTAAATATCCAATTAAGTCAAAGGTAGACCCCTTTGGATACCAGATCCCGAAGCAAGGCGTAGCAACTAAATATCTAAGAATTCGCTTAACGGCCACAAGGTGACACTCCCTTGGGTCAGATTGAAATCTAGCACACATGCATACGCTAAGCATAATATCCGGTCTACTAGCACATAAATAAAGTAAAGACCCTATCATAGACTGGTATGCCTTTTGATCAACGGACTTACCTCCTTTGTTGAGGTCGACATGTCCGTCAATTCCCATTGGAGTCTTTGCGGGCTTGGCGTCCTTCATCCCGAACCGCTTGAGAAAGTCTTGCGTGTACTTCGTTTGAGAGATGAAGGTGCCGTCCTTGAGTTGCTTCACTTGGAACCCAAGGAAGTAGTTCAACTCGCCCATCATCGACATCTCGAATTTCTGTGTCATCACCCTACTAAACTCTTCACAAGACTTTTGGTTAGTAGAACCAAATATTATGTCATCGACATAAATTTGGCACACAAATAGATCACCGTCACAAGTCTTAGTGAAAAGAGTTGGATCGGCTTTCCCAACCTTGAAAGCATTAGCAATTAAAAAGTCTCTAAGGCATTCATACCATGCTCTTGGGGCTTGCTTAAGTCCATAGAGCGCCTTAGAGAGCTTACACACGTGGTCGGGGTACCGTTCATCCTCAAAGCCAAGGGGTTGCTCCATGTACACCTTCTCCTTAATTGGCTCGTTGAGGAAAGCGCTCTTCACGTCCATTTGGAACAACCTGAAAGAATGGTGAGCAGCATAGGATAACAAAATACGAATCGACTCTAGCCTAGCCACAGGAGCAAAAGTCTCCTCAAAGTCCAAACCTGCGACTTGGGCATAACCTTTTGCCACGAGTCGAGCCTTGTTCCTTGTCACCACCCCGTGCTCGTCCTGTTTGTTGCAGAACACCCACTTGGTTCCCACAACGTTTTGCTTGGGACATGGAACCAGTGTCCAAACTTCATTTCACTTGAAGTTGTTGAGCTCTTCCTGCATGGCCAACACCCAGTCCGGATCTAGCGTGGCCTCCTCTACCCTGAAAGGCTCAATAGAAGAGACAAAAGAGTAATGCTCACAAAAATTAGCTAATCTAGAGCGAGTGGTTACTCCCTTGCTTATGTCACCCAAAATCTGGTCGACGGGATGATTCCTTTGAATTGTCGCTCGAACTTGAGTTGGAGGGGCCTGTGGTACTTCTTCCTCCTCAACTTGGTCTTCTTGTGCTCCCCCTTGATCACACGCCTCTTCTTGAGGAACCTGTTCATCAACCTGAGTTGGGGGGTGCACCATTGTTGAGGAAGAGGGTTGATCTTGCTCCTGGTGTTCCTGTGGTCACACATCTCCAATAGCCATGGTGCGTATTGCGTCAGTTGGAACATCATCCTCATCGGTTAGAAGTTCGTATGATGTCTTCTTGAGGAGGCGATGAAGGTAGACCCGGTTTATGGCGTGACAGGCCGTGTTCACGGCTTCCGACAAAAACTGCTCGGGCGTCTTGAATTCTCCAAGCATCCTCCTCGCCATGTCTATGAGCGTCCTGTTCTTCCTCTCTACCACACCGTTTTGCTGTGGTGTGTAGGGAGCAGAGAACTCGTGCTTGATTCCTTCCTCCTCAAGAAACTCCTCCACTTGAAGGTTCTTGAACTCAGACCCGTTGTCGCTTCTAATCTTTTTCACCTTGAGCTCAAATTCGTTTTGAGCTCGCCTTAGAAAGCGCTTGAGGGTCCCTTGAGTTTCTGATTTATCCTGCAAAAAGAATACCCAAGTGAAGCGGGAAAAATCATCAACAACAACAAGACCATACTTACTTCCCCTGATGCTAAGGTAGGCGACGGGTCCGAAGAGGTCCATATGCAGTAGCTCCAGAGGTCTTGATGTAGTCATCACATTCTTGTTGTGATGAGCGCTTCCCGCCTGTTTACCTGCTTGACAAGCTGCACAAGGTCTATCTTTTTCGAAAAGCACATTTGTTAGACCTAACACATGTTCTCCCTTTAGAAGTTTGTGAAGGTTCTTCATCCCAACATGTGCTAGACGGTGATGCCACAGCCAGCCCATGCTAGTCTTAGCAATTAAGCATGCATCTAGATCGGCCTCCTCCTTCGAAAAATCAACTAAATAGAGTTTGCCATCTAGTACACCCTTAAAAGCTAATGAACCATCACTCCTTCTAAAGATAGACACATCTACATTGGTAAATAAGCAATTGTAACCCATATTACATAATTGACTAACGGACAACAAGTTATACCCGAGCGATTCAACTAAAAACACATTAGATATGGAATGCTCAGATGAAATAGCTATCTTTCCTAGTCCTTTAACCTTGCCTTGATTCCCATCACCGAATATGATTGAGTCTTGGGAATCTTTGTTCTTGACGTAGGAGGTGAACATCTTCTTCTCCCCCGTCATATGGTTTGTGCATCCGCTGTCGATAATCCAGCTTGAGCCCCCGGATGCATAAACCTGCAAGGCAAATTAGGCTTGGGTTTTAGGTATCCAACTCTTGTTGGGTCCTACAAGGTTAGTAACAATAGCCTTAGGGACCCAAATGCAAGTTTTATCTCCCTTGCATTTTGCCCCCAATTTCCTAGCAACCACTTTCTTATTTTTACATGAAAGTACAAAATCAGAGTTGCAGGCATGAAAAACAGTAGCAGATTTATTTTGCATTTTCTTAGGTACATGATGAACAACATTGTTCCCAGGCATATTTCTACCATGCATAAAGGAAGAACTTGAACCAAACATGGCATGTGAATCATAAGCATTAAAACTCCTATTATGATGAGCATTCCTAGAAAATTTTCTATCATAAATAATTGCATGATTCTTTTGACTACTACTAGCCATAGGAGCCTTCGCTTTTTCCTTGTTGAAAATGGGAGCCCTTTGGCTTGTTAAGTTCTTGGCTTCCCTTTTAAAGCCAAGTCCATCCTTAATTGAGGGGTGTCTACCAACAGTGTAGGCATCCCTAGCAAATTTTAGTTTATCAAAATCACTTTTGCAAGTCTTAAGTTGAGCATTAAGACTTGCTACTTCATCATTTAATTTAGAAATAGAAATTAAATGTTCATCACAAGCATCAACATTAAAATCCTTGCATCTATTGCAAATTACAACATGCTCTACACAAGGACTGGATTTATTAACTAACTCTAGATTAGTATTTAAATCATCATTCAAAATCTTCAAGCTAGAAATAGATTCATTGCAGATAGATAATTCAGAAGATAGTAATTCATTCCTTTTAATTTCTAAGGCAAGAGACTTTTGAACACTAACAAATTTGTCATGTTCCTCATACAAGATGTCCTCTTGCCTCTCTAGCAGTCTATCTTTTTCATTTAATGCATCAATCAGCTCATTAATCTTTTCTACTTTTGCTCTATCTAATCCTTTGAACAGGCTAGTGTAATCAATTTCATCATCACTAGAGTCCTCATCACTAGAAGTAGAGTACTTAGGAGTTTCTCTAGTGTTTACCTTCTTTTCCTTTGCCATTAGACAAGTATGGCACTCGTTGGGGAAGAGCGACGACTTGTTGAAGGCCGAGGCGGCGAGTCCTTCGTCGTCGGAGTCGGACGACGAACAATCCGAGTCCCATTCTTTGCTGAGGTGCGCCTCGCCCTTCACCTTCTTGTAGGCCTTCTTCTTTTCCCTCTTCCCGCTTTTCTCTTGTCCCTGGTCACTATCATTATCGGGACAGTTAGCAATAAAGTGACTAGTCTTACCACACTTGAAGCAGGAGCGCTTTCCCTTCGTCTTGCTCTTGTTGGGATGCTCCTTGCGACCCTTTAGCGCCGTCTTGAAGCGCTTGATGATGAGGGCCATTTCTTCCTCGTTAAGCCCGGCCGCCTCAACTTGCGCCACCTTGCTAGGTAGCGCCTCCCTGCTACTTGTTGCTTTGAGAGCAACCGTTTGAGGCTCGTGGATCGCATTGGGCCATTCAACGCCTCATCAACATATCTTGCCTCCTTGATCATCATTCGCCCGCTTACAAACTTTCTAAGTATTTCCTCGGGCGTCATCTTGGTGTACCTAGGATTTTCACGAATAGAGTTTTACAAGATGAGGATCAAGGACAGTGAAGGACCTTAGCATAAGCCGGACGACGTCGTGGTCCGTCCATCTCGTGCTTCCATAGCTCCTTATTTTGTTGACCAGGGTCTTGAGCCTGTTGTACGTTTGGGTTGGCTTCTCCCCCCTGATCATTGCGAACCTTCCTAGTTCGCCCTCCACCAACTCCATCTTGGTGATCATAGTGACGTCGTTCCCCTCATGCGAGATCTTGAGGGTGTCCCAAATCTGCTTGGCGTTATCCAAGCCGCTCACCTTATGGTATTCTTCCCTGCACAAGGATGCTAATAGAACAATGGTAGCTTGTGCATTTTTGTGAATTTGTTCATTGATAAACATGGGATTATCGGTACTATCAAAATTCATTCCATTTTCTACTATCTCCCATATACTTGGATGAAGAGAGAACAAATGGCTACGCATTTTATGACTCCAAAATCCATAGTCCTCTCCATCAAAGTGTGGAGGTTTCCCAAGTGGAATTGAAAGTAAATGAGCATTGGAGTTAGATGGAATACGAGAATAATCAAAAGAAAAGTTTGAGTTAACCATTTTCTTTTTCTCGTCGTAGTCGTCGTCTCTTTAGGAAGAAGAGGACTCGTCGCTGTCGTAGTAGACGATCTTCTTGATACGCCTCTTCTTCTTCCCGTCCTTCTTCTTATGACTCGAGCTAGAGTCAGTAGGTTTGTCGTCCCTTGGCTCATTGAAGATGGACTCCTTCTCCTTATCGTTGACCACCATCCCCTTTCCCTTAGGATCCATCTCTTTGGGCGATTACTCCCTTGTGTGAAGAGAACGACTCTGATACCAATTGAGAGCACCTAGAGGGTGGGTGAATAGGTGATCCTGTAAAAACTTAAAACTTATAGCCATAAAACTTGGTTAAGGTTAGAGAGATAATACCAAGTGACTATAAAGCGAGCTCTTGCGAATCACAACAATCTCACACAAAAAGCAATCACAAGAGACACGCGAGTTATCCCGTGGTTCAACAAGTACAACACTTGTCTACCTCCACGTTGTGGCGTCCCAATGGATGAGGGTTGCACTCAACCCCTTTCAAGTGATCCAATGATCAACTTGAATACCATGGTGTTTTTCTTTCTTTCACTATATCCCGTTTGCGAGGAATCTCCACAACTTGGAGCCTCTCGCCCTTACAAATGATGATCACAAAGAAGCACGGAAGTAAGGGAGGGAAAAGCAACACACACAAGACTCAAAGCACGAACACAAACACGCACACAAGTCACAACTTGAGCTCTAAGTTCACACACGGAGTTCTCAACTCAAGAGGAGCTCAAATTGCTATCACAACGAATGAAATGCGCTAGAATGAAGTCTTGGTGCTTAGAGATGATCAAAGAATGCTTGGTGTCCTCCTCCATGCGCCTAGGGGTCCCTTTTATAGCCCCAAGGCAGCTAGGAGCCGTTGGAAGCAATCTGGGAAGGCAATTCTTGCCTTCTGTTGGGTGGCGCACCGGACAGAGTCCTGTGCAGATTGCCTTCCAAAAATAGCTCAGTCGACCGTTGCAGAAATGGAGCCGTTGGCGCACCGGACACTATCCGGCGCACACCGAACAGTCCGGTGCCCCCATCAGACCGTTGGCTCGGCCACGCGTCACGTACGGATTGCGCGACCGACCGTTGGCACAGTCGACCGTTGGCTCACCGGACGGTCCGGTGCACCACCGGACAGTCCAGTGATTTTTAGCCGTACGCTGTTGACTGTTTCCCGAGAGCGGCGACTTCGCCGCAGACGACTCACCAAACAGTCCGGTGCACCACCGGACAGTTCGGTGATTTATAGCCGTACACCTCCGTCGAGACCCAAGAGTAAGTTGTTCATCGGGACTGGTCCTGGCACACCGGACACTGTCCGGTGCACCCAGACCGAGCAGCCTTTTGGCTGTACATAGCCAACTTTTCTCAAAAACGATTTCTCCTGTTTCTAGCACTTAGACATAATACATTAGTCGTCAAAACAATGTACTAAGTCTAGAAACATACCTTTAATCTTGATTTGCACTTCTTGAGTCTTTGGCACAAATATCACTCAAAGCATTTGTGTGGAGCACTTAGTCACCAAAATCTTATAGAAATGGCCCAAGGGCACATTTCCCTTTCAGACAACCTTCACACTTTTGGACTAGCTCTGCTGCATCCAAAGCTGCCTTCGGCCAGTAAAATCCTTGTCAAAAAACTTTTCCCAGCAAAGGCCTAGACCCAATGTGAGATCCACACAATCCTGCATGTATCTCCTTCATCAGCTCTATACCTTCGGCTCTGGATAAACACTTAAGAAGTGGAGAGCAGACTCCATGCTTGTATAACTCCCCTTCTATTATTACATATGGTCTTGTTCTTGCCTCCATTCTCTTATTATAAGCTTCATCGTCTGAAAGGCAATTACCTTGGAGGAAAGATATAATCTCAGTCCTCCAATCTTCACTATGAATAGGAGATATAGTGAGCACTGCTCTTTCGAGGAGTTCCACCGAAGGTGCTCTTATCGTTTCAAAAAATACTTCCGAAGGTAGAGGCAGGCCCTGTGCTGCTGACTTGGCTAGCAGATCAGCGTGCTCATTTTCCCCTCGTGGAATATTCTTAACAGAAAACCCTTCGAATGAAGCCTCAAGCCTTCAAACTGTGTCTAGGTATTTCTCAAGCTTCGGATCTCTTGCTTTGCAACTCTTGTCGACATGTCCAGAAATAACTTGGGAGTCGGTTTTAAGGACCACCCTTCTTATCCCCATTGGCTTTAACTTCCGAAGCCCCAAAAGTAAAGCTTCGTATTCAGCAATATTGTTTGTACAACTGAAATCAAGCCTTATTGCATAGCATATTCTGACTTTGGAAGGTGCAACTAAGACAGCAGCCACACCTACCCCGAAGGTTCCCCAGGAACCATCGCAGAACACTGTCCAGGCTTCGGCATGTTTATTTGCTTCTTCTTCCTGAGCCCTTGGCGTCCAGTCAGCGATGAAGTCTGCTAGCGCCTGGGACTGAATCGAGGATCTATGCACATAATCAATGCTGAATTCGTTGAGTTCTGCAGCCCACTTTCCAATCCTTCCAGTAGCTTCTCTGTTCCTCATGATGTCCTTCAGAGGCTGTGACGAAGGAACAATTATATGGAATGCTTGAAAATAATGCCGAAGCTTCCTGGAGGCCATTAAGACAGCATACAACACCTTCTGCAATTCTGTATAATTTTTCTTTGATAAGCTTAGAACTTCGGAGACAAAGTATACTTGTCGGCGTTCCGAGACCGGGGGGTCCCCGAGCCGACGAGTGAGAGTGCCGCGTGCCCCAGCCCAGATGGGTCGAGCGCGTGGGCGAGCGCGAAGGGGGGAGAGAGAGAGAGCGAGAGGTCGGTGGCCGGAGCCGGGTCGTGAGGGAGTCGGAGAATTCCCGCGGCCTTCGTGTTCGTCCCGCGCCCAGGTCGGGTGCGCTTGCAGTAGGGGGTTACAAGCGTCCGCGCGAGGTGAGGGGAGCGAGCGGCCCCGAGAGAGCGCCTGCCCCTGCCCTTCGTCCCCGCGAGGCCAACCTTCTCTAAGAAGGCCCTGGTCCTTCCTTTTATAGTCGTAAGGAGAGGATCCAGGTGTACAAAATGGGGGTGTAGCAAGGTGCTACGTGTCTAGCGAGGGAGAGCTAGCGCCCTAAGTACATGCCAAGGTGGCAGCCGGAGAGATCTTGGCACCCTGTTGGTGTGGCGTCGTGGCTGTTGGAGGAGTAACGGAGCCGGACGGAGGGACAGCTGTCGGAGTGGCTGGGCCCTTGCTGACGTCCTCCTGCCTTCATAAGGGAGCTGTGAGCCGCCGTCGTCATGGTCTAGCGGGGCGCCATCATTTGCCTATCTGGCGTAGCTGGCCAGATGGGACGCCGGTCTTGTTCTCTGCGACCCAAGTCGGCTCAGGGCAGGGTGATGATGACACTTCCTGTTGACGTGGCGGTCTTGTGTCCTAGGTCGGGCGTCGTGGAGGCTCCTCCGAAGTCGAGGTCGAGTCCGTCCTGCAAGACAGAGGCCGAGCCTGAACCCCTGGGTCGGGCGAGGCGGAGGTCGTTCGGCAGAGGCCGAGGCGGAGTCCGAGCCCTGGGTCGGGCGAGGCGGAGTTCGTCGTCTTCCGGGGCCTTAGCCCGAGTCCGAGCCCTGGGTCGGGCGGAGCGGAGTTCGCCGTCTTCCGGGGCCTTAGCCCGAGTCCGAGCCCTGGGTCGGGCGGAGCGGAGTTCGCCGTCTTCCGGGGCCTTAGCCCAAGTCCGAGCCCTGGGTCGGGCGGAGCGGAGTTCGCCGTCTTCCGGGGCCTTAGCCCGAGTCCGAGCCCTGGGTCGGGCGGGGCCTCCTATGGCACCTCTGGCGAAGTCTGGTCGCCCGTCGGTCTTACCTTTTGCGTTAAACGCCCCGGTGACTTGGTCGGTTGGCGCGGTGATTTAGTCAGGGTTACTTCTTATCGAAGGCGGGGCCTCGGGCGAGCCGGTGATGCGTCTGCCGTGAAAGAGGAGGCCTCAGGCGAGACGGAGTCATCTTAGGGTCGGCTGCCCTCGCCCGAGGCTAGGCTCGGGCGTGGCGTGATCGAGTCACTCGTATGGACTGATCCCTGACTTAATCAAACCCATCAGGCCTCTGCAGCTTTATGCTGATGGGGGTTACCAGCTGAGAATTAGGCGTCTTGAGGGTACCCCTAATTATGGTCCCTGACAGTAGCCCCCGAGCCTCGAAGAGAGTGTTAACACTCGCTTGGAGGCTTGCGTCGCACTTTTTTGCAAGGGGACCAGCCTTTCTCGGTGGTACTTTGTTCCGGTGGGTGCGCGCGAGCGCACCCGCCGGGTGTAGCCCCCGAGGCCTCGGAGGAGTGGTTTCACTCCTTCGAGGTCTTAATGCCTTGCGTAATGCCTCGGCTGGTCTGGCGGTTCCCTCATGCGAGCAGGGCGTAGCCCAGGTGCACTGTCGGGGCCCAAGTTCTCGGGCTGGTATGTTGACGCTGTCAACGGTTTGGCCGGAGCCGGGTTTGCGAGAGCAGCCCCCGAGCCTCCGCACGGAGCGAGAGGACGATCAGGGACAGACTCGGCTTTTTTATATACGCCCCTACGTCGCCTTTCCGCAAGGAGGAGGGGGGGAGTGCGCCATGTTACCCTCGATGGGCACCGAACATGGTGTCTCCGGTGAGCTGCAATCGGGTAATCCGAGTGGACGTCCGTGCCCCGTTCGTTGGGGGTCGGCTAGGGGCCCGGAGGCACGCCCAAAAGTACCTGCGGGTGATCTGCCGGACCCGGTCCCCTAGCGACGGGGTCCGAGGGCTCGTTGCCTCCCTCCGATGGGATTCCGTTACAGAGTCGTTCCCGCTGGTCTCGGAAATGTCCTAGGGTACCTCGGGAGCGCAGCCCGAGCCTTGGTTATGTATCGAACGTACCCCTGGTCATCCCTCGCTCGGCGTCTGAGGCGACTGTGAACCCTTCGACAGGCCAGCCTTCGAACCCCTGATCAGTAATGGGCGCGGAGCCCTAGTAGCCTGAGGCGGTCGTGGGACCTTTCGGGGGCCGACCTTCGAACCCCTGACCAGTAGTGGGTGTCGGGCCCACGCGATCTGAGGCGGCTGTTGAACCCCTCGGGGGGCCAGCCTTCGAACCCCTGATCAGTAAGGAGGCTCGGAGCCTAGTTCCTTCACGGGGAAGGATCCCTTTGGGGGTATCCCCTTTCCCGGTCCCTGTTGCAAGAGATGGAGAAAGAAGGAAAAGGGAAAAAAGGATTCGAAATTGAACGTCGTGGCGTACCTTTTTCGGCGTGGTTGTTTTGGCGAAGGCGAAACGTCGTCAGCCGCTCCCGCCCGTAGTGCTGTCCGTCGAGCCGCGGAGTTAATGCGCCGGGGTGAGTAGTTGGCGAGGTTGCCGTTGCGCGCGCGCGAGCCGTTCGAGGTACGGGTCACGGGCGCGTCGTCTTCACGCCGTGAGAGGGGGTTCTCTTGCTGCCTCCGGATGGAACATGAGCTTGGCAGATGGCGTGACCGCTGCTCTCGCGCGCCTGCCACCGTCATTACTGCCGGCCCATTTTTGACCGCTTTTGACCGCTGCGCCAGGATGGCGCTGCTGGGTCGCGGGCTGGGTTGCCTCGAACCGCGGTATTGGTTCCGCAATCGAGGAGGTGTGGTGGTGACGTCGTCCTTCGGAGCTGAGGCCCTCGGACCGCGTCGTCGTCCGAGGCTAGGTCGGGCCTTGCCGAAGGTGATGTCGATGCCGAGGGTGTCATTGCCCTCTTCCAGCGTCAAGATCCGAGCCTGCAGGGTCAAATCGTCTTGTAGCGTGGGCCTTGTGCGGCCGTCGAGGCCAGAACACACACCCTTGCTGCGTTATAAAGCTGTGTCTCTTTTCCTCTTGTTTCGAGTATCCGGACTTTTTGTCGGTAGCAGGGATGTTAGTGCGAGCAAGAGTTGCTTCTCGCGGAAGGTGATGAGTGAGGTATCCGTATCCCGGAGGCGTGGGAGTCCCTCGGCTCGGTCGGCCTTGCCGCTTACGCGTACTTTTACCCGTCCATGAGGCCCTGTCACCGACTCGGTCGAGAAGGCTCGAAGAATCGCTTCAACAGAAGAGCTTCCGTACGTAAAGACTCGTTCGATCCGCGGATTCACCTTATCCGAGCGCGAGTTACTTATCGCAGAAGGTGATGAGTGAGGTATCCGTATCCCAGAGGCGTAGGAGTCCCTCGGCTCGGTCAGCCTTGACTGCTTACGTGTACCCTGTCGTTTCCAGGACCCGCTTTTCGAAGTAGTCAAAAAGCACGAAAGATGTTCTGGTAAAAGAGATTTTCTTTTCGAGGAAAATTTTGACGCAGAGGGGGTTTCCCCCCTTTTAGCCCCCGAGGGAGGGTCGGGCTTTGCCGAGGCGAGGCCGACCCTTCCTTGTTGACTAAACTTTGCGTGGGTGCGAGGTATATGAATAACTTGGAAACATCTTAAGGGTAGAAGCGACGTAGCTGTTGGATGTTCCAAGCGTTGCCGTAGACCTCGCCCTGACTGTTGGCCAGCTTGTACGTTCCGGGCTTCAGGACTTTGGCGATGATGTACGGCCCCTCCCAGGGGGGCGTGAGCTTGTGCCTCCCTCGGGCGTCTTGCCGCAGCCGAAGTACCAGATCGCCCACCTGGAGATCTCGGGGTCGGACCCCTCGGGCGTGGTAGCGTCGCAGGGACTGCTGATACCGCGCCGAGTGTAGTAAGGCCCTGTCCCGAGCCTCGTCCAGCTGGTCCAGTGAGTCTTCTCGGCTAGCTTGGTTGCTTTCTTCGTTGTAGGCCCTCGTCCTCGGGGAGCCGTATTCCAGGTCCGTGGGCAAGACGGCCTCGGCCCCGTAGACCAGGAAGAACGGCGTGAAACCCGTGGCTCGGCTTGGCGTCGTCCTCAGGCTCCAGACCACCGAGGGGAGTTCCTTCATCCATCGCTTGCCGAACTTGTTGAGATCATTGTAAATTCGAGGCTTGAGCCCTTGTAGGATCATGCCGTTGGCGCGCTCTACTTGCCCATTCGACATGGGATGAGCTACGGCGGCCCAGTCCACCCGGATGTTGTGATCCTCGCAAAAATCCAAGAATTTTTTGCCGGTGAACTGGGTGCCATTGTCGGTGATGATGGAGTTCGGGACCCCGAAGCGATGGATGATGTTGGTGAAGAACGCCACCGCCTGCTCGGACCTGATGCTGTTCAGGGGTCGGACCTCGATCCACTTGGAGAATTTGTCGATGGCGACCAGCAGGTGCGTGTAGCCCCCGGGCGCCTTCTGCAGAGGGCCGACGAGGTCCAGACCCCACACAGCGAAGGGCCAGGTGATGGGTATCGTCTGCAGAGCCTGAGCGGGCAGGTGGGTCTGCTTCGCATAGAATTGGCACCCTTCGCAGGCGCGGACAATTCTAGTGGCGTCAGCCACCGCCGTTGGCCAGTAGAAGCCTTGGCGGAAAGCGTTCCCGACGAGGGTTCGAGGTGCTGCATGATGACCACAAGCCCCCGAGTGTATTTCCCGCAGGAGTTCCTGACCTTCGGCGATGGAGATGCATCGCTGGAGGATGCCCGAGGGGCTACGGTGGTAGAGCTCCTTCTCATTGCCCAGCAAGACGAACGATTTGGTGCGTCGCGCTACCCGCCGAGCCTCGGCTCGGTCGAGGGGCAGTTCTCCCTGGTGGAGATATTGCAGGTACGGGGTTTGCCAATCTTGATCTGGCACGACCCCGTTCTGCTCCTCCTCGATGCGCAGTGCTTCGCCCTCGGGCTCCGAGGGTTCCTCGGGTTGAGCCGAGGATGGCTCGGGCTGGGCCGAGGTCACCTCAGACGAGGCCGAGGGTGCCTCGGGCTCGGGCGCGTCGCCTATCTTGACGGAGGGTTGGTGCAGATCCCGGGAGAAGACGTCCGGGGGAACCGTCGTTCGCCCCGAGGCTATCTTCGCCAGCTCGTCCGCAGTCTCGTTGTAGCGCCGGGCGATGTGGTTAAGCTCGAGCCCGTAGAACTTGTCTTCCAGGCGTCGAACCTCCTCACAGTAGGCCTCCATCTTCGGGTCGCGGCAGAGGGAGTTCTTCATGACTTGGTCGATGACGAGCTGCGAGTCACCGCGTGCATCGAGGCGTCGGACCCCTAGCTCGATGGCGATTCGCAATCCGTTGATCAGAGCCTCGTACTCAGCCACATTATTGGACGCCGGGAAATGGAGGCGGAGCACGTAGCGCAGGTGTTTCCCGAGGGGCGAGACGAAGAGCAGGCCCACGCCGGCCCCCGTCTTCATCAGCGACCCGTCGAAAAACATGGTCCAGAGCTCCGGCTGGATCGGAGCCGTCGGCAACTGGGTATCGACCCATTCGGCGACGAAATCCGCCAGTACCTGGGACTTGATGGCCTTCCGAGGGGCAAACGAGATTGCCTCGCCCATGATTTCCACCGCCCACTTTGCGATCCGTCCTGAGGCTTCTCGGCACTGGATGATCTCCCCCAGGGGGAAGGATGACACCACAGTCACCGGATGGGACTCGAAGTAATGTCGCAGCTTTCGCCTCGTCAGGATCACTGCATATAGCAGCTTCTGGACTTGTGGGTAGCGGATCTTGGTCTCGGACAACACTTCGCTGACGAAGTAAACTGGCCTCTGAATGGGCAAAGCATGCCCCTCTTCCTGCCTTTCGACCACGATCGCGGCGCTGACCACCTGAGTGGTCGCGGCGACGTAGACCAGGAGGGCTTCTCCATCAGCCGGGGGTACCAAGATGGGCGCCTGGGTGAGGAGCGCCTTCAGGTTCCCGAGGGCTTCCTCGGCCTCGGGAGTCCAAGTGAAGCACTCGGCCTTCCTTAAGAGACGGTACAGGGGCAGGCCTCTTTCGCCGAGGCGCGAGATGAAACGGCTCAAGGCCGCGAGGCATCCCATGACCCTCTGTACGCCTTTTAAGTCCTTGATGGGCCCCATGTTTGTGATCGCTGCGATCTTCTCCGGGTTGGCTTCGATGCCCCGCTCGGAGACGATGAATCCCAAGAGCATGCCTCGGGGCACCCCGAAGACGCACTTCTCGGGATTGAGCTTGACGCCCTTCGCCTTGAGACACCGGAATGTCAGTTCGAGGTCGGAGAGAAGGTCGGAGGCTTTCCTCGTCTTGACTACGATGTCATCGACGTAGGCCTCGACCGTGCGACCGATTTGTTCGCCGAACACATGGTTCATGCACCGCTGGTACGTTGCACCCGCGTTCCTCAAACCGAACGGCATTGTGACATAACAGTACATGCCGAAGGGCGTGATGAAAGAAGTCGCGAGCTGGTCGGACTCTTTCATCTTGATTTGATGATACCCTGAGTAGGCATCGAGGAAAGACAGAGTTTCGCACCCTGCAGTGGAGTCCACGATTTGATCGATGCGAGGTAGAGGGTAGGGGACTTTCGGACATGCTTTGTTGAGACCAGTGTAGTCTACACACATCCGCCATTTCCCCCCTTTTTTCCTCACAAGTACAGGGTTGGCAAGCCATTCGGGATGGAATACCTCTTTAATGAACCCTGCTGCCATCAGCTTGTGGATCTCCTCGCCTATCACCCTGCGCCTTTCCTCGTCGAATCGGCGAAGAGGCTGTCTGACCGGTCGGGCTCCGGCCCGAATATCCAGTGAGTGCTCGGCGACTTCCCTCGGTATGCCGGGCATGTCCGAGGGACTCCACGCAAAGACGTCGGCGTCTGCGCGGAGAAAGTCGACGAGCACTGCTTCTTATTTGGGGTCGAGCCCGGATCCGATCCGAATCTGCTTGGAGGTGTCGCCACTGGGGTCGAGAGGGACGGCCTTAACCGTCTCCGCTAGCTCGAAGTTGCCGGCCTGCCGCTTCACGTCCGGCACCTCTCGGGAGAGGCTTTCCAGGTCGGCAATGAGGGCCTCGGACTCGGCGAGGGCCTCGGCGTACTCCACGCACTCCACATCGCATTCGAATGCGTGTTCGTACGTGGGGCCGACGGTGATGACCCCGTTGGGGCCCGGCATCTTGAGCTTCAGGTAGGTGTAGTTGGGGATGGCCATGAACTTCGCGTAGCATGGCCTCCCCAACACTGCGTGGTAGGTTCCTCGGAACCCGACCACCTCGAACGTCAAGGTCACTCTTCGGAAGTTGGAGGGTGTTCCGAAGCAGACAGGGAGGTCGAGCTGTCCGAGGGGCTGGACGCGCTTCCCGGGAATGATCCCGTGGAAGGGCGCAGCGCCTGCTCGGACGGATGATAGGTCGACGCGCAGGAGCCTGAGGGTCTCAGCGTAGATGATGTTGAGGCAGCTGCCTCCATCCATCAGGACCTTGGTGAGCCTGACGTTGCTGTGACACCCCAGTGTCACTCAGGGTTTTTCCTTCAAAAGCTAAACCTAGAACCATTATTTTATGTGAACCAAAGTAAGCATGAGCATCAAAATAACTTAAGTAATGATGAAGTCACCAAGTACATACTTAAAAGTGTCATGATCAAAGCAATTGAGTCCCTTAAAAGATAAGATCATGCAACCCTAGTTTAAAAATCCCAAAATGAGCCCCAAGAGCAAAATTCAGAAAGTAAGAAAAAGGAAGTGAAAAGTTTAAAATTTTGAGTTGAGCCAATTATAAAAATTAAAGTATATTTAATGGGCAGCAAGAAAGATTGAGAAAGCTTAGCCAAAATAGCTCAAATAAAACCCCAAATCAAGCTTTCCATGTGTGGACTTAATAAGAATTCTGAATTTCAGATTTCTGAAAATCAGACCTTGATCCAAAGATCAGAGATGTTCACCTTGATCCTTAACTCGAATCCTAATGGTCCCATTGACAAAAATGTGCCTAACTAACCCCTCTGTCGTGTGCCAGAAGATGGCATTGGGACGCGAGCCCTAGACACGACTAAACCTTGGATTTGCCTCGGATTTGCGCAGGGAGACAGACCAGATTTCCTGGCTCCATATCTCTGCAACCAGTAGGCAAAATCCTATGACCTCCACACAAGAATGGTAGCTTGTAGGGAGGGGAAGAGGTTTTGTGCATTGACCAAGGCGAGAGCAGGCTCGGATGAGCGACTACACGCGCCAGAACTTGGGCAGAACGCGTGCTCCCACGTGTTCGACCCTGGCCGGCGTGCCAGAGCTCGCCCAACCCGCGCGCGCGCGCTCCCCGGCGTTCGGTCAAGTCCGCCGCGCGTCCTCGCCCTCGGCCGTGCCCGCCCGCGCCTATAAAGCCTCCCCAGGCTCGCCTCACTTCACCCCGCACTCACCCTCTTCGGCCAGCCGCTTTCCTTAGCTCCGGCGAGCTTGATTTCCGCCCGCCATTGCCGCCCGAGCTTCGGCCACCGTGGCCAGCTCCCTCCAGCCACCCTCAAGTCAAGCCAGTGCTTCGGCCAGCTCCACCAGTAGCCCGTGAAGCTCGCCAAGCCCTCGGACCCAGCCGGACTTCACCGGAGGCCCGAGATCGACTTCGCCGGACTTCGGTCATCCGCCGCCGCGCGTGGACCGAGTTATCCGGTGAGTCTCCGCCCAATTCCTTTCGCTCATGTCTTCTCTGGCATCCCGTGAACCTCTCTGACCCATTCAATTGACCTATCTCGCCGTGGCCAGGCCGGTCTCCTCGCCGCCGACGAGCATCCCCGCCTGCGCGCGTGGACCGACCGACTCCGGCCATCTCCGACGGTGTTTCGCCCACCGTTGTGATCCCCAGGACCTCCCCTTCATCCTCGACCACTTCACCGGAGCAGTCTCGCCGCCGGTAAGCCCCTCCGCCCTTTTCCCCGCCGCGGCTACTGTTTAAGATTAGCTAAGGACCTCGGGTTAGGAGGTGAAGAACCCGAGGGGTTTTCTGCAATGTCAGAGACCCTGGTGAATAGTAACCTGAGGACTGATTCGCGAGGAAAAACTTAGAAAACGTCCAGGGACCCCAGTGCAAAGTAGTTTTCATTTAAATCGATTCTGAAATCCTTTTAAATAACCAGAGAACTTGTAAAATTCATAACTTGATGAATTCTTACTAAAAAAATGTCAAACCAATTTTGCTAGCCTCTGTATATTACAATCTATCATTTAAAAATAGTAAACCCTATGCTTTCTGTTCAACCTTTTAGAGTTTAAAATTAAAAACAGAAACCCCCTAAACCTTATTTAATCAAGGAAAATTAGTTCTTCTTCTGTTCTAGACTTAAGAAAATTTGTGGGTATTCAGACCTCTTTTAGACACTGTTTAAAAATAGTAGGAACCCCAGCATTAGACATTATGATGTAGTTTCTCATTTGAAGATGTTTTGACCAAAACTTAGAGAAAATCATAAGGGTGTTAGAAACTAATGAACAGTGACTAATATTATTTTTCCTAGTTTATTTATGAAACAAAGAACCTAGGAAAAATACAGAGACTATTAGTTTGGATTAGTTTTAAATTAAAGTGATTTGTTTAGCCTAAATAAGACTGAAAATCAATTATTAAAGAGGCAAAACTATAACCAAAATGCTTAACAAAAATCCAGTGAACTTATAACCACCAGAGCCCCACTACAAAAATATGGAGCACCTCAGTCCAACTTTTTAAGTAAGGAAAATAAATACAAAGTGATAATAAGGCATTTTCCAACTAAATCATGAACAACCTCAAATAATGAGATAATGGGCAACCAAAAATTAGCTAAGTCCATGATGAGGTAAACTACCAGAGAAAAATGCAAACCCATGAAAAAGAAGCAAACTCATACCATTTGTTAATAATTCAAGGGAAAGGCCATTTAATTCAAATAAGGCACCCCACCCCCTTCCCTTAAGCAAAAAGATGCCAAACTTCAGAATGATTGCTCTTGCACAAAACAATGACTAAGAAAAATAAGAATTCTGTTGTTTGATATTTTTCAAATATAGTGGTAGTAGAAAGCACCCATTTGGCTAGAAAATTGAGGAAACCATAGAAAAATAATTAAAAGGTATTAATGACTAGAAATTTGTATCAAGTCATGTTATAACACCTAAAAGCCAGCAAAAATAAGTTTTGAAGAATTACCCACTGTTAAATGGTAGTTGTAGTTCAAAGCACCTCTTTTACCCTAGAATTTAACAATTTTGTGCAGAGAAAACTATTCACTTTCTGATCCCCAAATTTTAAGGCAGAGAAACACACACCAGTAGCAAGCCACTGTAATTTTTACAGAATTTTTAGAATTTTATAAAAGCAACTTGTAGTTCAAACCTACTCCAAAACATTAAAGAGAATAAAGAAAAAGGAAAGAGGAAATAAACCCCACCTCAATAAGTCTAACTTGAGTACTTATCATTTATCCCTAAGACTTAAAGGAATTCAGTGGAACCCCTAAAAGTAAAACCTACCACTTGCCTTAGCTAAAGTTTAACTTAATCTACCAAGTATACCACCCAAGGGTCTTGCATAAGTAAAGTTGACTTTGTTAACTCAAGAAAGATCATACACCTTTTTAGGTTGTGAGTTCTAAAAGCACATATCATAGCATGCATATATCTTACGCATTGCATTCATTAGATTGTAATCTAGCCGACGGAGAGTACGTGCTCATCCCCGAGCAAGGACCTGTCCAAGAGGAGGACCAGGAGCAGGCTTCAGAGGCTGCCATTGAGGATCTCCCCGCAGCCCCAGCAATCGAAGGCAAGCCCCGGTCTTATGCATAACCATGTTATTATATGCTACTTTACTACACTTAATGCTTGTAGGTTTGTAATGTGCACTTAAGTGTAGGAGTTGCTTGAAACCTCTAGTTGCATGAACTTAGGACTCCTTTTTGAGATGGATACTAGTATGCTAGGTCGAGTAGCTGCTTGCTAATCAGGATCTCGGTAGAAGTCGAGTGATTTTTCTAGCACTCGCGCGAGGTCAGGAATTGATTGTATTCATCTTGATAATGGGATATATGTTGGTCTATGGACTTGGATCCAGGGAGGATGCCTTGTCCATGAGACGGGAAAATGAATTAAGGATTAATGTGTGGATACCTGAGTCAAGCTTTTGAACGTACTAAACACATGCCGGGAAAAATGGTAACCGGTAAACCTAGTACCTGAGTGAAGCCGGGCGCGGACTTTATCCCTCATGCGACCTGAGACTGGTTCTCCCATGCTAGCTATGGTGGGTACAAGTGCGGTCACTGCACGGCGGCAGCCGGGGTCAGTGGAGCATTGTATGCCAAGGCGGTGAGGCCTGGACGCGAACGGGGAATCGATGGGGACGGTTGTCATGTGTGGGGTCGGAGTACCCTGACATGCCGTGTGTTTAGGTTTACCTTGCAAGGTTTAAAACTCGATTCGAATCGTCTGCTTCTCGCAGCTAAAGAGACTGCTTGATCCCTTGTACTGCATCGAGTAAGAAGTGAAATGTGGTTATATGAGATAACTTGTTGTTTGAACTAATTGATTGTTACCATGCATGCTTAGAAAGAGCAAACTTAGCTGAATTAATGATACTAGAATTGGAAAAGCTAAAACTTGTTTTTAGACTCGGCTAGTGCTTTTGGCAAACCAAACCCCTCAGCCAAATAGCTGCATAGTCTAGAGGTAGAGGAGTAGACTCCTCACACCGGGTAAGTCTAGCTGAGTATTAGTATACTCAGCCTTGCTTGTGGCACCATTTTTGCAGGTACCATGCAGGAGTTGGTTGATGGTGTGACTTGGCCTACCACCCTGCCACCGGGTTGGACGGTCGAGTGGGATGTTGCTCCGGCAGGAGAGGAGCATGAGGAGTAGTGGGCTAGGCCTTGCCCATTTCCTCATTACCGACGACATCGATTATCCGCTGCACCTTACTTAATGAACTTAGTCGCTACTCCAGAACTCCGATTTATGTAATAATTCAGTACTTAATTTGAGGTTTCCTGTTTTATTGTATTTCTTCTGTGACTCACCTTCGAGTGAGATTGTGGAATTTGATCCTGGTTAAGTGGCTCTATCGGACTAGATCTGAAGGACTGACGGGTTATTCCGATTTAAGTGTGTCACGGCCCTTAGAGGCATGACTTAGGCACTTAAGCTGGAATAATTCGGGTGGTTCTGCCACAGCTGGTATCGGAGCCAAATTCCACCACAGAGAAAAGCAATAAACCAAGAATACCAGTTTTCAAAATCTAAAACTTGCCTAGAAACTGCTATAGATCGTCAGGACTAGACCGCTAGACCTAGGACGAAAGGCCTTAGGCATAGAGGGAAATAGGTGGCTAATTAATTAGGCCCCGTGGGCCAATACTTATATTTTAGGATGCCCTAAAAAGGCACCCTTTTGAGAGGCAACGTTTCTTCCAGCATGCATGCATTATAAAACATAAAGAGGAATTAAAATTTGAGCTAACCCCTTTTCCTTTAAAACCATTCGGGCTCTCTTTTTCTTTTTCCTTCCACCATAATCTTTATCTTTGATTCCCTTCCGCAGATGAATTCACCCACCCCCGCTAGTGGAGGAGACTCTCGTTTCAGTTCTGACTTCCTTTCTCGCGATGGCTTTCCATCCATCTTGTGGGAAGTGCTTAACTCCGCCGATTACCCTACGCCCCCTTTGTACACGGTGCAGTTGTATGAGGAGCATCGGGTACCTCGTTGTCGGGTCTGGCTGGCCTTGGAGGCTCATCCCCTTCAGCCGGGTTGGCGTTCTCTTGACTCTGAGACGATCGGACTCAGGACGGACGACACCGTTGAGGCAGCAGCCATGAAGGCTCTGACGACTTTCTGTGGCTACCACCCCCTGGAGATGGTGATGCACCCTTTGGGACTCTTCCCTGCTGAGAGGAAGGATGATCCCATGTGGTGTAACCGCGTGAGCCATGTGAAGGATGTGTGGGCCATGTATCCTGACTTGGTTGGGAGGGTCACTGTTCAGTGCATGAGTGCGCTGTACCGCCTTCAGGCCCTTCAGAGCGATGCTATGACACTTCTCGCTAACACCGCTCGGACTGCCAAGCTCACTCTCGACAGTCGGGAAGATTTTGTGGTCGACCTATCCACAGAGTTGGTGGAAAAGGATCTGCAGGTGGAGAGGCTGAACCAGCGTATCGCTACCCTGGAACAGCAGGTGGAGATCCGAGACAACACTATTGATGTCTTGGAGAACCAGCTTCACGATGTGCAGAGGGAACTCGAGGAAGCAAACGACCACCTGGACATGCACCACCTGGAAATGGAGGCCAATGAAGCAGGAAGCGAGGGAGAAGAGGCTCCCGAGGAGCTAGGACCAGCCCCTGGTGCCAATGGGACTACCTCCGCGATGCCCCCTTCACCCGCATCCAGTGTCGCTTCCACCGCTCAGGGTTAAGCTGTCACCTTGACATTTTAGGTGGATAGAAACCTATGCGAGCTTAGTAGTATCACCTTTTGGACTAGGCTTGTGGGTACTTTCCCCTGATAAATGTAACCCTGTGAACATTTGGAATCTGTGGGATCCTTGTCACCATGTTATCTTCATTTCGAACCTGATATTATGATTATGGCATTCTTTTTCTTCTATATGAAATGATATCTTGCCGTTCGAAATTGTGAGTTGGGATAACAATGGCGACAATCTCTGTTTTCAGATGGCAGCTAGGCAGCGTCGCGGGCAGAACGAGCAGGTTCCCCCGCCACCTCCTCCAGCTCCCACAGTGCAGGAGCTGATGGCCCAGCAGAATGAGATTCTGCGACAGCTCTTGCAGCGGCAGCCCCACCCCCAGCAGCATGGTGGAGGCCAGCCTCAGCGACCTCCGGCTATGGCAACATACCAGGAGTTTCTGAGCACGCAGCCGCCCTTGTTCGCCAAAGCAGAGGATCCGTTGGACGCCGACGTATGGCTTCGCGTCGTCGAGTCCAAGTTTCCCCTCCTCACGGGAGACTGCCCTGATGCTACCAAGACCCGCTTCGCCGCGCAGCAGCTTCGCGGATCTGCTCGGACTTGGTGGGATCACTTCCGTGCTATGCTCCCCGCTGATCGTGAGGTATCTTGGGAGGAATTCAAGACTGCCTTCAGAGGACACCACATTCCAGCTGGCATTCTTGATCGGAAGTTGAATGAATTTCTGGCCCTCAATCAAGGAACCCGCACGGTACTGCAGTATGCGCAAGCCTTCAATGACTTATGCCAGTATGCAGGGTATCATGCTGATTCCGATGAGAAGAAGAGGGATCGCTTCCGCAGGGGTCTCAATACCAAGCTGCGGGAACGACTCAACACTGTCCGGGCCAATAGCTTCAATGAGTTGGTCAATATGGCCATCTCCCAGGAGGATTGCATTGTTGCTCACCGGGCAGAGAAGAAGAGAAAGGCACCAATGGCAGCACCATCCGCTCCAGCTCAGAGGTTCCGGATTGTTTCTCACAACCAGAGCAGGGGTTTCCAGCAGCAGGCAGGCAGATGGGTGATCAGGCCACCTCAGCAGCAGCAGCAGCCGACACCCAACCGCTACCCAGCTCCCGCCCCAAGGAACAATCAGCCTCCGCAGCAGCAGCAGTTCCGCCAGGGCAATGGGAACAAGTGTTTCACTTGTGGCAATGTGGGCCACTATGCTAAAAATTGCCCCAGGAACCAGCAGAGGCAGATGCCAGCACCAAATCAAGACAAGGGAAGAAAGCAGAAGGTGCAAGTCAGGCAAGGGAAGCTCAACTTCACTGCTCTTGAGGAAGTGCCAGAAGGAGCTCCTATCATGACTGGTATCTTTTCAGTTTATAATCAACCTGCTTTAATTCTGTTTGATTCTGGTGCATCTCATAGTTTCATTAGCCGAAAGTTCAGTGCTAAATGCAAACTGCCATTCTCTCACTCAAAAGGGTCATTCATGATAGTCACACCTGGGGGTAAAATTGCAACTAATCAATTAAACCAAAGTGTGCCTATTCAACTGGGAAGCCACATTATCAAAACCACTCTTCTTGTGTTGGGATTGGAGAATGTGGACATTATTCTAGGGGCAAATTGGATGACCTTGCACCAAGCTGTGCTTGATGTAGCCAGTCGTACCGTGGAAGTTAGTTCTCCCTTCTGCGGAAATTTCACTTTGATTTTGCCTAGTCAGGGTTCTTCTCAGTCATGTGCTTTCTCTATGACGGAGCTACCCCTGAAGAAGATCCCAGTAGTCTGTGAGTATGCAGATGTCTTTCCTGATGAATTGCCAGGAATGCCACCGGACCGGGACATTGAATTCGCCATCGAGTTGCAACCGGGAACGGCCCCAATTTCCAAGAGGCCCTACCGAATGCCACCCGCTGAGTTGGCAGAATTGAAGAAGCAATTGCAAGAGTTGCTGGATAAGGGTTTCATTCGCCCAAGCACTTCGCCTTGGGGATGCCCAGCACTGTTTGTGAAGAAGAAGGATGAAAGCTTGAGGCTGTGTATAGATTACCGCCCTCTTAATGCGGTAACTATCAAGAACAAGTATCCTTTGCCTCGTATTGATGTTCTCTTTGACCAGTTGGTCGGAGCCAAGGTGTTTTCCAAAATAGACCTTCGCTCTGGCTACCATCAGATCAAAATACGAGCAAGTGATATTCCGAAGACGGCATTCTCAACCAGATATGGGCTATATGAATTCTTGGTGATGTCATTTGGGCTGACAAATGCACCAGCGTATTTCATGTATCTGATGAATTCTGTTTTTATGCCGGAATTGGATAAGTTCGTGGTGGTTTTCATCGATGACATTCTGGTGTACTCAAAGAACGAGGAAGAACATGCCGGGCATTTGCATGTAGTGCTTCAACGTCTGCGAGAGCACCACCTTTACGCCAAGTTATCCAAGTGTGATTTTTGGCTAAAGGAAATCAAATTCTTGGGTCACACTATCTCTCAGGCTGGAATAGCTGTTGATCCTGATAAAGTGCAAGAGGTGATGAACTGGAAGCCACCAACAACTGTTCGTCAGATTCGGAGTTTTCTGGGATTAGCTGGTTATTACCGAAGATTTATTCCGGACTTCTCTCGAATTGCGAAGCCTATAACTGAATTGCTAAAGAAAGAAGTCAAATTTGTGTGGAGTCAGAAGTGCGAAGATGCCTTCCATGCATTAAGGCAGCATCTGACCACAGCACCAGTATTGGCGCAACCCGACAGCAGCAAGCCTTTTGATGTATATTGTGATGCCTCGGGCACCGGGCTAGGTTGTGTCTTGATGCAAGACAACCGAGTCATTGCTTATGCTTCAAGAGCACTCAGGCCTCATGAGCAGAATTATCCCACTCATGACCTTGAGTTAGCAGCAGTGGTTCATGCATTGAAGATGTGGAGGCACTATCTAATGGGAACCCACTGCAACATCTTCACTGATCATAAGAGCCTTAAGTACATTTTTACTCAGGCTGATCTTAACATGAGGCAGAGAAGATGGCTAGAGCTGATCAAGGATTATGACCTGGAGGTGCATTATCACCCAGGAAAGGCTAATGTGGTAGCTGACGCTTTGAGTCGGAAGTTGCAGTGCAACTGTGTTCTGATGGATTCTCGCATTAACACCTTGTGTGATGAGTTGAGCAAGATGCAAATTGAAGTAATTTCCTCTGGTTCTTTGTCTCACATTTCTGTTGAGCCAGCTTTGCAAGACCAGATTATTATGGCCCAGCTCAGTGACAAGGGAGTGCAGATTATCAAGAAGAATCTCCATCAGAAGATTGAGAAGTATAATTGTTTCCGCCAGGATGAGAAGGGTGTGTTATGGTTCAAAAGCAGATTGGTAATTCCTAAAGATCAGGATCTCAAGAGGAGAATTTTGGAAGAAGCTCATCTCTCCAGATTCTCTATGCATCCGGGAAGCACCAAGATGTACCATGATTTGAAGCCTTTGTACTGGTGGACCAGAATGAAGAGGGAGATAGCCCAGTATGTATCAGAATGTGACACCTGTCAGAGGGTAAAGGCAAGCCACTTGAAGTCCGCTGGAGCTTTGCAACCACTACCCGTACCTTCGTGGAAGTGGGACGACATCAGCATGGATTTCATTGTGGGTCTGCCTAACACCTCTCGTCATCATGATTCAATTTGGGTTATTGTGGACCGATTGACAAAAGTGGCACATTTTCTTCCTGTGCACACCACTGATAAGGCTCAGAAGTATGCAGAATTGTATATTGACCGGATCGTGTGTTTGCACGGATTACCTCGGACCATTGTTTCTGACCGAGGAGCCCAATTTGTTGCCAGATTTTGGGAACAATTGCAAAAGTCTTTGGGAACTAAGCTAATCAGAAGTTCAGCTTACCACCCACAGACTGATGGTCAGACGGAAAGGGTAAACCAAATTCTGGAAGATATGCTGAGAGCTTGTGCGATCGATTGTGGCAAGAACTGGGATAAGCACCTCTCCTTGGCAGAGTTTGCTTATAACAATAGTTATCAATCCAGCCTAAAGATGGCACCTTTTGAAGCTCTCTATGGAAGAAGGTGCAGGACACCACTCAATTGGTCTCAGTCTGGTGAAAGAGAAGTTTTTGGACCTGATTTAGTGACTGAAGCCGAAAGGAAGGTCAAGCTAATCAGGAAGAATCTAGAAGCTGCTCAGGCCAGGCAGAAGAGTTATCATGATAGAAGAAGGAAACCTCTCCAGTTCGAGGTGGGAAGTTTTGTATACCTCAAGGTATCACCCACCAAGGGAATGCAGAGGTTTGGGATCAAAGGCAAGCTAGCCCCTCGCTACATTGGACCTTATGAGATCATAGAAGCATGTGGACCCGTGGCATACAAGCTGAAGTTACCTTCAAGGATGTCTGCCATTCACAATGTTTTCCATGTATCTCAGCTGAAGAAGTGTGTTCGATTACCGACTGAAATCTTAGCAGAGCCAGAATTGGAGATAGAGCCAGATCTCTCGTACCAAGAGTACCCCTCCAAGATTCTGGATTGCAAGGAAAGATCAACTCGGGCTAAATCGATCAAGATGTTCAAGGTCCAGTGGAGTAATCACTCAGAGGAGGAAGCTACTTGGGAAACCGAGGAATTCCTGAGATCCAACTTTCCCGATTGCCTACCTAAGGAAGCTGGTACGTAATCACCCCCAACCCCTCCTCCTGCCTTTCGAATCTAATTTCCAAAAATATGATCTTAATTCAGAATGAAGTAACTATAAAGAAAAACTTAAAAGGACTTCCTTCTGAAGTTGCAAAGAGAATGACATTCGAAGAGCAGTTTATCCTAATAATGGCAATCATCACCCTTTTTCCTATCAGTCTCACCCTTCGCTTTACCCCGGGAGGACTCTGGCCCGAATCTCGGGACGAGATTCCTTTAAGGGGGGAAGGCTGTGACACCCCAGTGTCACTCAGGGTTTTTCCTTCAAAAGCTAAACCTAGAACCATTATTTTATGTGAACCAAAGTAAGCATGAGCATCAAAATAACTTAAGTAATGATGAAGTCACCAAGTACATACTTAAAAGTGTCATGATCAAAGCAATTGAGTCCCTTAAAAGATAAGATCATGCAACCCTAGTTTAAAAATCCCAAAATGAGCCCCAAGAGCAAAATTCAGAAAGTAAGAAAAAGGAAGTGAAAAGTTTAAAATTTTGAGTTGAGCCAATTATAAAAATTAAAGTATATTTAATGGGCAGCAAGAAAGATTGAGAAAGCTTAGCCAAAATAGCTCAAATAAAACCCCAAATCAAGCTTTCCATGTGTGGACTTAATAAGAATTCTGAATTTCAGATTTCTGAAAATCAGACCTTGATCCAAAGATCAGAGATGTTCACCTTGATCCTTAACTCGAATCCTAATGGTCCCATTGACAAAAATGTGCCTAACTAACCCCT
This sequence comes from Zea luxurians, assembly GCA_029449295.1. NCBI lineage: Eukaryota > Viridiplantae > Streptophyta > Magnoliopsida > Poales > Poaceae > Zea > Zea luxurians. Next base: position 69,102,284 of record JAOPSE010000016.1, on the reverse strand, counting down.
CTGTCGTGTGCCAGAAGATGGCATTGGGACGCGAGCCCTAGACACGACTAAACCTTGGATTTGCCTCGGATTTGCGCAGGGAGACAGACCAGATTTCCTGGCTCCATATCTCTGCAACCAGTAGGCAAAATCCTATGACCTCCACACAAGAATGGTAGCTTGTAGGGAGGGGAAGAGGTTTTGTGCATTGACCAAGGCGAGAGCAGGCTCGGATGAGCGACTACACGCGCCAGAACTTGGGCAGAACGCGTGCTCCCACGTGTTCGACCCTGGCCGGCGTGCCAGAGCTCGCCCAACCCGCGCGCGCGCGCTCCCCGGCGTTCGGTCAAGTCCGCCGCGCGTCCTCGCCCTCGGCCGTGCCCGCCCGCGCCTATAAAGCCTCCCCAGGCTCGCCTCACTTCACCCCGCACTCACCCTCTTCGGCCAGCCGCTTTCCTTAGCTCCGGCGAGCTTGATTTCCGCCCGCCATTGCCGCCCGAGCTTCGGCCACCGTGGCCAGCTCCCTCCAGCCACCCTCAAGTCAAGCCAGTGCTTCGGCCAGCTCCACCAGTAGCCCGTGAAGCTCGCCAAGCCCTCGGACCCAGCCGGACTTCACCGGAGGCCCGAGATCGACTTCGCCGGACTTCGGTCATCCGCCGCCGCGCGTGGACCGAGTTATCCGGTGAGTCTCCGCCCAATTCCTTTCGCTCATGTCTTCTCTGGCATCCCGTGAACCTCTCTGACCCATTCAATTGACCTATCTCGCCGTGGCCAGGCCGGTCTCCTCGCCGCCGACGAGCATCCCCGCCTGCGCGCGTGGACCGACCGACTCCGGCCATCTCCGACGGTGTTTCGCCCACCGTTGTGATCCCCAGGACCTCCCCTTCATCCTCGACCACTTCACCGGAGCAGTCTCGCCGCCGGTAAGCCCCTCCGCCCTTTTCCCCGCCGCGGCTACTGTTTAAGATTAGCTAAGGACCTCGGGTTAGGAGGTGAAGAACCCGAGGGGTTTTCTGCAATGTCAGAGACCCTGGTGAATAGTAACCTGAGGACTGATTCGCGAGGAAAAACTTAGAAAACGTCCAGGGACCCCAGTGCAAAGTAGTTTTCATTTAAATCGATTCTGAAATCCTTTTAAATAACCAGAGAACTTGTAAAATTCATAACTTGATGAATTCTTACTAAAAAAATGTCAAACCAATTTTGCTAGCCTCTGTATATTACAATCTATCATTTAAAAATAGTAAACCCTATGCTTTCTGTTCAACCTTTTAGAGTTTAAAATTAAAAACAGAAACCCCCTAAACCTTATTTAATCAAGGAAAATTAGTTTTTCTTCTGTTCTAGACTTAAGAAAATTTGTGGGTATTCAGACCTCTTTTAGACACTGTTTAAAAATAGTAGGAACCCCAGCATTAGACATTATGATGTAGTTTCTCATTTGAAGATGTTTTGACCAAAACTTAGAGAAAATCATAAGGGTGTTAGAAACTAATGAACAGTGACTAATATTATTTTTCCTAGTTTATTTATGAAACAAAGAACCTAGGAAAAATACAGAGACTATTAGTTTGGATTAGTTTTAAATTAAAGTGATTTGTTTAGCCTAAATAAGACTGAAAATCAATTATTAAAGAGGCAAAACTATAACCAAAATGCTTAACAAAAATCCAGTGAACTTATAACCACCAGAGCCCCACTACAAAAATATGGAGCACCTCAGTCCAACTTTTTAAGTAAGGAAAATAAATACAAAGTGATAATAAGGCATTTTCCAACTAAATCATGAACAACCTCAAATAATGAGATAATGGGCAACCAAAAATTAGCTAAGTCCATGATGAGGTAAACTACCAGAGAAAAATGCAAACCCATGAAAAAGAAGCAAACTCATACCATTTGTTAATAATTCAAGGGAAAGGCCATTTAATTCAAATAAGGCACCCCACCCCCTTCCCTTAAGCAAAAAGATGCCAAACTTCAGAATGATTGCTCTTGCACAAAACAATGACTAAGAAAAATAAGAATTCTGTTGTTTGATATTTTTCAAATATAGTGGTAGTAGAAAGCACCCATTTGGCTAGAAAATTGAGGAAACCATAGAAAAATAATTAAAAGGTATTAATGACTAGAAATTTGTATCAAGTCATGTTATAACACCTAAAAGCCAGCAAAAATAAGTTTTGAAGAATTACCCACTGTTAAATGGTAGTTGTAGTTCAAAGCACCTCTTTTACCCTAGAATTTAACAATTTTGTGCAGAGAAAACTATTCACTTTCTGATCCCCAAATTTTAAGGCAGAGAAACACACACCAGTAGCAAGCCACTGTAATTTTTACAGAATTTTTAGAATTTTATAAAAGCAACTTGTAGTTCAAACCTACTCCAAAACATTAAAGAGAATAAAGAAAAAGGAAAGAGGAAATAAACCCCACCTCAATAAGTCTAACTTGAGTACTTATCATTTATCCCTAAGACTTAAAGGAATTCAGTGGAACCCCTAAAAGTAAAACCTACCACTTGCCTTAGCTAAAGTTTAACTTAATCTACCAAGTATACCACCCAAGGGTCTTGCATAAGTAAAGTTGACTTTGTTAACTCAAGAAAGATCATACACCTTTTTAGGTTGTGAGTTCTAAAAGCACATATCATAGCATGCATATATCTTACGCATTGCATTCATTAGATTGTAATCTAGCCGACGGAGAGTACGTGCTCATCCCCGAGCAAGGACCTGTCCAAGAGGAGGACCAGGAGCAGGCTTCAGAGGCTGCCATTGAGGATCTCCCCGCAGCCCCAGCAATCGAAGGCAAGCCCCGGTCTTATGCATAACCATGTTATTATATGCTACTTTACTACACTTAATGCTTGTAGGTTTGTAATGTGCACTTAAGTGTAGGAGTTGCTTGAAACCTCTAGTTGCATGAACTTAGGACTCCTTTTTGAGATGGATACTAGTATGCTAGGTCGAGTAGCTGCTTGCTAATCAGGATCTCGGTAGAAGTCGAGTGATTTTTCTAGCACTCGCGCGAGGTCAGGAATTGATTGTATTCATCTTGATAATGGGATATATGTTGGTCTATGGACTTGGATCCAGGGAGGATGCCTTGTCCATGAGACGGGAAAATGAATTAAGGATTAATGTGTGGATACCTGAGTCAAGCTTTTGAACGTACTAAACACATGCCGGGAAAAATGGTAACCGGTAAACCTAGTACCTGAGTGAAGCCGGGCGCGGACTTTATCCCTCATGCGACCTGAGACTGGTTCTCCCATGCTAGCTATGGTGGGTACAAGTGCGGTCACTGCACGGCGGCAGCCGGGGTCAGTGGAGCATTGTATGCCAAGGCGGTGAGGCCTGGACGCGAACGGGGAATCGATGGGGACGGTTGTCATGTGTGGGGTCGGAGTACCCTGACATGCCGTGTGTTTAGGTTTACCTTGCAAGGTTTAAAACTCGATTCGAATCGTCTGCTTCTCGCAGCTAAAGAGACTGCTTGATCCCTTGTACTGCATCGAGTAAGAAGTGAAATGTGGTTATATGAGATAACTTGTTGTTTGAACTAATTGATTGTTACCATGCATGCTTAGAAAGAGCAAACTTAGCTGAATTAATGATACTAGAATTGGAAAAGCTAAAACTTGTTTTTAGACTCGGCTAGTGCTTTTGGCAAACCAAACCCCTCAGCCAAATAGCTGCATAGTCTAGAGGTAGAGGAGTAGACTCCTCACACCGGGTAAGTCTAGCTGAGTATTAGTATACTCAGCCTTGCTTGTGGCACCATTTTTGCAGGTACCATGCAGGAGTTGGTTGATGGTGTGACTTGGCCTACCACCCTGCCACCGGGTTGGACGGTCGAGTGGGATGTTGCTCCGGCAGGAGAGGAGCATGAGGAGTAGTGGGCTAGGCCTTGCCCATTTCCTCATTACCGACGACATCGATTATCCGCTGCACCTTACTTAATGAACTTAGTCGCTACTCCAGAACTCCGATTTATGTAATAATTCAGTACTTAATTTGAGGTTTCCTGTTTTATTGTATTTCTTCTGTGACTCACCTTCGAGTGAGATTGTGGAATTTGATCCTGGTTAAGTGGCTCTATCGGACTAGATCTGAAGGACTGACGGGTTATTCCGATTTAAGTGTGTCACGGCCCTTAGAGGCATGACTTAGGCACTTAAGCTGGAATAATTCGGGTGGTTCTGCCACAGTTGCCGATGACGGGGTCGACGACGAGCGGGTACTTCCCCGGGCTCGGCACGTGGTCGGGGTGGTTGTCCCGGTCGAAGGTGATGGGCTTGTCGGACCAGTCTAGGTAGACTGGCGCCGCCACCTTCACCGAGCAGACCTCCCGACGCTCTTGCTTACGATGCCGAGCCGAGGCATTCGCCGTATGCCCTCCGTAGATCATGAAGCAGTCGCGGACCTCTGGGAACTCTCCTGCTTGGCGATCCTCCCTTTTGTCGTCGTCGCGGGCCTTGCCACCCTCTGCGGGTGGCCCGGCCCTGTGGAAGTGGCGCCGAAGCATGACGCACTCTTCGAGGGTGTGCTTGACGGGCCCCTGATGGTAGGGGCACGTCTCCTTGAGTGCCTTGTCGAAGAGGTTAGCACCTCCGGGGGGCTTCCGAGGGTTCTTGTGCTCGGCGGCGGCGACAAGGTCTGCATCGGGAACGTCGCGTTTCGCTTGCGACTTCCTCCTGCCTTTCTTCTTGGCGCCACGCGGAGTAGACGCCTCGGGAGCATCTTCCGACGGGCGGCCCTGGGGCTGCTTGTCCTTTCGGAAGATGGCCTCTACTGCCTCCTGGCCGGAGGCGAACTTGGTGGCGATGTCCATCAGCTCGCTCGCCCTGGTGGGGGTCTTGCGACCCAACTTGCTCACCAGGTCACGGCAGGTGGTGCCGGCGAGGAACGCGCCGATGACATCGGAGTCGGTGACGTTGGGCAGCTCGGTGCGCTGCTTCGAGAACCGCCGGATGTAGTCCCGGAGAGACTCTCCCGGCAGTTGCCGACAGCTTCGGAGGTCCCAGGAATTCCCGGGGCGCACGTACGTGCCCTGGAAGTTGCCGGCGAAAGCCTGGACCAGATCTTCCCAGTTGGAAATCTGCCCCGGAGGCAGGTGCTCCAACCAGGCACGAGCGGTGTCGGAGAGGAACAGGGGGAGGTTGCGGATGATGAGGTTGTCATCGTCCGTCCCACCCAGTTGACAGGCCAGGCGGTAGTCCGCAAGCCACAATTCCGGTCTTGTCTCCCCCGAGTACTTTGTGATAGTAGTCGGGGGTCGGAATCGGGGCGGAAACGGCGCCCGCCGAATGGCTCGGCTAAAGACCTGCGGACCGGGCGGTTCGGGCGAGGGACTCCGATCCTCCCCGCTGTCGTAGCGTCCCCCACGCCTGGGGTGATAGCCTCGGCGCACCCTTTCGTCGAGGCGTGCCCGACGGTCGCGATGAGGGTGCTCGTCGCCGAGGCGGCCCGGGGCCGCAGGCGCGGTGTTGCCCGTGCGCCCGGTGTAGACCGAGGCTTCCCGCGTGAGTCGGGAAGTCGCGGCACGAGGTTCCGAGGGGTACCCCTGCCTTCGGGAGGCAGAGCTCTCGGCCCGCCAGGCCGCAGCGCCTTCCAGGAGATGTTTGAGTTCTCCCTGGATTCGCCGACCCTCGGTGGTTGATGACTCCGGCATCGCGCGGAGGAGCATCGCTGCGGCAGCCAGGTCCTGACCGGTTCCGCCGGATGCGGGTGGCGGTCTGTCCCTGGCATCGTTGGCGATGCGGTGCTGGAGACCTTGGGGCAGGTGACGTATTCCTCCGGCTAGAGGCTGGCTCGCCCATACCTGCCCGATGTTCTGGCGGATTGCCTCGAGCGCTCCTGCTCCTCCATCGAGCCCGGCCTGCGCCCCGCGGACTTGCTCGAGCTGTGGGTCGTGACCCCCCGCCGGAACGGGGACCACAGCTAGCTCCCGCGGGATGTCGGCGCGAGGCGCTGGCCTAGGGGGATCACCATCCTCCGGCATGCCGAGACAGCCGCCTCCGGAGGGATCCCCTAGCTCGATGTGGAAACATTCGCGGCTCGGGCCGCAGTCCTTGTCGTCAAGGCTGCGGCTGCCGTCGGAACAGTCAGAGAGGCAGTAGTCACATGCGGTCATGAAGTCCCGCATGGCACTGGGGTTGCCAGATCCGGAGAAATCCCAGCAGATGCTGGGGTCGTCATCTTCCTCGGACCCAGAGGGTCCGTAGGTCGAGACACCCGTCAATCGGTCCCAAGGCGACCGCACACGAAACCCCAGAGAGGTTGCACTCGCCTCAACGTGAGCGCCCGCCAAAGCGAGGTCGCCAGGCGGGCTGAGGTCGAGTCGAAATGACGAAAGATGGATAGCAGTCGGTACCTTTTTGTCGACGAGGAGCGATGAAGTCACGTCGGGGGCTGATCGCGTCGTCGTCCTGGGTGCGAGGGCGACGTCCCGCAGGCCCTCCGTGAGCGTGCTGGCGTCGTCCACCTGCTCGGGGTCGACGTGTTGCGGGGGGATGCTGCTCGCCTTTGCCTCGAACGCGAGGGCGACGCTTGGCGTGTCCTCCGTTGGGGCGCCGGGGATGTCGATTTGCTCGACAGCCGTCGGAGCGCGGCCTCCCGCTCGGCCCCGGTTGCCCCGCCTCCTCCTCCTCCGATGGCGAGGGAGAGGATGGGGCGAGCTCGGAAGTTGTCCTTCCCCCACGCGGGAAAGGCATCGTCGATTCCGCCGCCGGCGGGCGGGCTGTCCGCCACCATTGTCGCTGCCGCGCGGCGGTGGAAGGAGTACCATGTCGTAGCCGCTGTCGAGAGACATGAACTCGAGACTCCCGAAACGGAGCACCGTCCCGGGTTGAAGAGGTCGTTGGAGACTGCCCATCTGGAGCTTGACGGGAAACCGCTCGTCAACACGCAGCAGGCCCCTACCTGGCGCGCCAACTGTCGGCGTTCCGAGACCGGGGGGTCCCCGAGCCGACGAGTGAGAGTGCCGCGTGCCCCAGCCCAGATGGGTCGAGCGCGTGGGCGAGCGCGAAGGGGGGAGAGAGAGAGAGCGAGAGGTCGGTGGCCGGAGCCGGGTCGTGAGGGAGTCGAAGAATTCCCGCGGCCTTCGTGTTCGTCCCGCGCCCAGGTCGGGTGCGCTTGCAGTAGGGGGTTACAAGCGTCCGCGCGAGGTGAGGGGAGCGAGCGGCCCCGAGAGAGCGCCTGCCCCTGCCCTTCGTACCCACGAGGCCAACCTTCTCTAAGAAGGCCCTGGTCCTTCCTTTTATAGTCGTAAGGAGAGGATCCAGGTGTACAAAATGGGGGTGTAGCAAGGTGCTACGTGTCTAGCGAGGGAGAGCTAGCGCCCTAAGTACATGCCAAGGTGGCAGCCGGAGAGATCTTGGCACCCTGTTGGTGTGGCGTTGTGGCTGTTGGAGGAGTAACGGAGCCGGACGGAGGGACAGCTGTCGGAGTGGCTGGGCCCTTGCTGACGTCCTCCTGCCTTCGTAAGGGAGCTGTGAGCCGCCGTCGTCATGGTCTAGCGGGGCGCCATCATTTGCCTATCTGGCGTAGCTGGCCAGATGGGACGCCGGTCTTGTTCTCTGCGACCCAAGTCGGCTCAGGGCAGGGTGATGATGACACTTCCTGTTGACGTGGCGGTCTTGTGTCCTAGGTCGGGCGTCGTGGAGGCTCCTTCGAAGTCGAGGTCGAGTCCGTCCTGCAAGACAGAGGCCGAGCCCGAACCCCTGGGTCGGGCGAGGCGGAGGTCGTTCGGCAGAGGCCGAGGCGGAGTCCGAGCCCTGGGTCGGGCGAGACGGAGTTCGTCGTCTTCTGGGGCCTTAGCCCGAGTCCGAGCCCTGGGTCGGGCGGAGCGGAGTTCGCCGTCTTCCGGGGCCTTAGCCCGAGTCCGAGCCCTGGGTCGGGCGGAGCGGAGTTCACCGTCTTCCGGGGCCTTAGCCCGAGTCCGAGCCCTGGGTCGGGCGGAGCGGAGTTCGCCGTCTTCCGGGGCCTTAGCCCGAGTCCGAGCCCTGGGTCGGGCAGGGCCTCCTATGGCACCTCTGGCGAAGTCTGGTCGCCCGTCGGTCTTACCTTTTGCGTTAAACGCCCCGGTGACTTGGTCGGTTGGCGCGGTGATTTAGTCAGGGTTACTTCTTATCGAAGGCGGGGCCTCGGGCGAGCCGGTGATGCGTCTGCCGTGAAAGAGGAGGCCTCAGGCGAGACGGAGTCATCTTAGGGTCGGCTGCCCTCGCCCGAGGCTAGGCTCGGGCGTGGCGTGATCGAGTCACTCGTATGGACTGATCCCTGACTTAATCAAACCCATCAGGCCTCTGCAGCTTTATGCTGATGGGGGTTACCAGCTGAGAATTAGGCGTCTTGAGGGTACCCCTAATTATGGTCCCCGACAATACTGGGGCTTGCTTCTTAATTTGTCCTTCCAATTTCTCCTGCACAAGTGCCGCACTTACTGCAGAGTGCGAAGCTGCCACATACAATAGTAATGGAGCCCCTAGCACTGGTGGAGTTAATGTTGTTATATCAATCAAGTATTGCTTTAGCTCTTCAAAGGGTTTCTGTTGAGCTAGGTCCCACTGAAAGACTTCGGCTGACTTTAGTATTTCAAAGAATGGCAAGTTTCTTTTTGCTGATCTAGATATAATTCTATTCAATGAAGCCAATCTTCCTGCCAACCGTTGGGCCCCCTTCTTTGTGCTCGGTGGTTCCATTCGAAGGATAGCTTCAATCTTGCTTGGGTTAGCTTCAATCCCCTTCGTCGAAACCAGATAGCCAAGGAACTTGCCCTTCTTTACTCCAAAGACACACTTTTCAGGATTTAATTTTAGGCTAGCTTGTCTGAAATTAGCAAATGTTTCTTGCAGATCAGTGATATGATTTTCTTGCTTCGTGCTTTTTACTATGATATCATCAACATATGTTAGCACATTTCTGCCTATCGGAGAATGAAGGACCTTGGCCGTCATCCTGCTGAAACTGCCTCCAGCATTTTTGAGCCCCTTAGGCATCCGAAGATAGCAATAGGTTCCACTGGGAGTTATGAAGCTAGTCTTCGGCTCATCCTCCTTCTTCATCCATATTTGATGATATCCTGATTAGCAATCCAGAAGACTCATAAGTTCTGACGAAGCTGTTGCATCCACAAGAGAGTCTATCCTTGGTAATGGAAATTCGTCCTTCGGACAGGCCTTGTTGAGATCCATAAAATCAATACACATTCTCCATTTGCCATTGGCCTTCTTCACCATAACAGTATTGGCTTGCCACTCTAGATATTTTACTTCTCTGATGACACCAGCACTGAGAAGTCTTTTTACTTCATTTTGAGCACCTTCGGCTTTATCGTCAGACATTTTCCGAAGCCTTTGCTTTCTGGGCCTGAAGGATGGATCGACATTGAGTGAATGTTCAATGACATCGCTGTTGACACCACAGAGATCGTTGGCTAACCATGCAAAAACATCTTTGTTGTTGAATAAAAACCTTATCAAAGTTTTTTACTGCTCTTTAGATAATTGAGACCCCAGCAGTACCTTCTGCTCTGCTATGTCTTCACACAGAAGCATGGGCTTTGGCTGATCAGCCGAAGCGGCCTTCTCTCTTCTATACTTGTACTGCTCACAAGCTTCAGCTCCATCTATATTGTGGATGGCTTTTGAGTCTGTCCAATTTCCCTCAGCCTTTCTGGCAGCTTCCTGACTTCCATGAATTGCAATAGGCCCTTGTTCCGAAGCTATCTTCATGCATAGGTATGCTGGATGAAGAATTGCTTCGAAAGCATTAAGTGTCCCACGACCAATGATTGCATTGTAAGGATATTCCATGTCAACAATATCAAACACAACCTGTTTAGTCCTTGTGTTGTGGACAAATTCAAAGGTTACTAGCATTGTGATCTTGCCGAGTGCTACAAACTGCCTTCCTCCAAAGCCACAAAGAGGGTGTGTAACATCATGAATCTTGTCCTCTGGCTCTTGCATCTGTTTGAAGGCCTTAGCAAATATGATGTCAGCTGCACTGCCTGTATCAACCAAAACATTGTGGACCAGAAATCCCTTGATGACACAAGTTATGACCATAGCATCATTATGAGGATAATCCTTGAGCTGAGGTCCTCCTGGGAGAAGGTGATTGGGATGTGGGACCATTTTGTCTTGATGAAGGGTCCCTGCACCCCAACATGTTGTACTCTTCTCTGAGCCTCCTTCTTCTGCTTCTTGTTGGCTGGTTCTGAGCATGAACCGCCTATTATTGGGAGCACCGGCTTCGTAGCCGAAGCAGCTTCAGCTTGGATGTTGGACGAAGCCATTAGCTCAAAAGTGGAAGTGAGTTTACCGGAGGTGGGCGCCAATGTTGGGGACTTGTTCTCAAATGCTATGAATCAAGAACAAGGCAACACAAAGTATTAAATGTTAAAGTCCTTCGTCCTTCGAAACATTATTTCCCTTAGGATATAACGATCTTCGAACGAAGGTTTTGAAGGACATACCTTCATCATCACGATTATAAGATAATGAAAGATGAAACATATGAAACATGAAAGATAACACGAACAAACACATAATATCATTCATATGTTCCATTATACAAACATGAATATTTAAATACAATATTTAATTATATTTATACCTTTGGCTTGACAGAAGGCAAAAATCCAAGTGTTGCGCGCGAGCGATTACAAGATAGTGTGAACAGTATGGGGGTAATGTTCATCTATTTATAGGCACAGGACACAGCCTGTGAGAAATTACATTCATACCCCCTACAAAGGTTTACAATCATAATATAAGTTATCATGGGCCGGTTGGTCATTTCATCTTTAAGTCGGTGCATTTGGAAATATGCTCCGAAGCCTTTTGATTGATAGCTTCGACTTTGTGTCAATTTTCCGAAGGTGTTTCTTCTTATGAGACCTTCGGCTACGAAGTAGACCCCCAACAGCTGTCGGGCTCAACGAGGATGAAATGGAGCTTATAATCAAGTGCTTCAAGACCGCCTTGAAGGGACGCAAGGAGTATCCCAACAAGAACAAATCAAGGGGAAAGCGCTCAAATGCGGTAAGTCTGGTCATTTCATAGCACAATGTCCCGATAATTACAATGACCATGCACAAGAAAAGAAAGGGAACAAGGAAAGGAAGAAGAACTACAGGAAGGTGAAGGACGAGGCACACAATGGAAAAGAATGGGACTCTGACTGCTCTTCATCTGACTTTGATGATGAAGGACTAGCTGCCTCAGCCTTCAACAAGTCCTCCCTCTTCCCCAATGAACGACACACGTGCCTCATGGCTAAGGAGAAGAAGGTACATATACGAGGTACACCTAAGTACACTTCTTTTAGTGATGAGGAATCTTCTGACGATGAAGTAGATTATAGTAGTCTATTTAAAGGCTTAGATAGATCTAAAGTAGATAAAATAAATGAATTAATCGATGCTCTCAATGAAAAAGATAGGCTTCTGGAAAAGCAAGAAGACATTCTTTATGAGGAACATGATAAATTCTTTAATGTTCAAAAATCTCTTGCTCTAGAAATTAAGAAAAATGAACTATTGACTTCTGAGCTATCTGCTTATAATGACTCTATCTCTAAGCTTAAGAATTTAAATGTTGATTTAAATGCTAAGTTAGAAGAAGTAAATATTGCTAGTTCATCTATAGAGCATGTTGTTATCTACAATAGGTGCAAAGATTTTAACATCGATGCCTGTAATGAACATGCCTCTACTATTCTTAAGCTAAATGATGATGTTGCGAGTCTTAATGCTCAACTTAAGACTTGCAAGGATAATTATGAAAAACTAAAATTTTCTAGGGATGCCTACACCATTGGTAGACACCCCTCTATTAAGGATGGACTTGGTTTCCAAAAGGAGACCAAGAACTTAACAAGCCAAAGGACTTCCAATCACAACAAAGAGAAAGGGAAGGCTCCATTAGCTAGTAGCCCTAAAAGGAACCATGCCTATCTTTATGACAAGAGAATTACTAGTATTGCTCATCATGACAGGTGTCACAATCATGTTGTTTCTCATGTATGTCAAGATGATGCATTTAGTTCTCATGCCATGTTTGCATCTAGCTCTTCATATGCTCATGGTAGAAATAGGCCTAGGCGCCATTATGCTGCTTCTCGTGCGCCTAGGAGAGCATCCACTAGACCAACTACTCTTTATCAAACATGTGATGCTTCATTTATACTGTTATGTAAAAATGATAAAGTAGTTGCTAGAAGTTTGGGACCTAAGCACAGGAGAGACAAAACTTGTATCTGGGTTCCAAAGTCTGTTGTGACTAACCTTGTAGGACCTAACAAGAGTTGGGTACCTAAAACATAAGCTTAATTACCTTGCAGGTTTATGCATCTGGGGGCTCAAGCTGGATTATTGATAGCGGATGCACAAACCACATGACGGGGGAGAAGAAAATGTCCACCTCGTATGTCATGAACAGGGATTCCCAAGACACTATCATCTTTGGAGATGGGAACCAAGGCAAGGTCAAGGGCTTAGGCAAAATAGCCATCACAACCGAGCATAAAATTTCAAATGTGTTTCTAGTAGAATCGCTCGGGTATAATTTGTTGTCTGTAAGCCAATTATGTCATATGGGTTATAATTGCTTATTTACAAATATTGATGCATCTGTCTTTAGAAGAAGTGATGGTTCATTAGCTTTTAAGGGTGTATTAGACGACAAGCTCTACTTAGTTGACTTCTCAAAAGAGAATGCTAATCTAGATGCATGCTTAATCGCTAAGACTAATATGGGCTGGCTCTGGCACCGCCGTCTAGCACATGTTGGGATGAAGAACCTTCATAAACTTCTAAAGAGAGAACATGTGCTAGGACTAACCGATGTCTGTTTTGAGAAAGATAGACCTTGTACAGGGAAGCAGGTGGGAAGTAATCATCAAAGCAAGAACGTGATGTCAACATCAAGACTACTAGAACTCCTACATATGGATCTCTTCGGGCCCATTGCTTATATCAGCATCGGGGGAAGTAAGTATGGTCTTTTTATTGTAGATGATTTTTCTCGCTTCACTTGGGTTTTCTTTTTGCAGGATAAATCTGAGACCCAAGGAACTCTAAAGCGCTTCTTAAGGAGAGCTCAAAATGAGTTTGAGCTAAAAGTGAAAAAGATAAGGAGAGATAATGGATCTGAGTTCAAGAACCTTCAAGTCAAAGAATATCTTGAGGAGGAAGGCATCAAGCACGAATTCTCCGCTCCCTACACACCACAACAAAATGGTGTGGTAGAAAGGAAGAACAGGACTCTAATTGACATGGCGAGGACTATGCTTGGAGAATACAAGACGCCTGAGCGGTTTTGGTCGGAAGCTATGAATACAGCTTGCCATGCCATAAACCGGCTCTATCTGCATCGCCTCAAGAAGACATCATACGAACTCCTAACCGGTAACAAACCCAATGTTTCCTATTTTCGTGTATTTTGGGAGCAAATGCTACATCTTGGTAAAGAAAGGTAGGCATTCGAAGTTTGCACCCAAAGCTGTAGAAGGGTTTTTACTAGGTTATGACTCAAATATAAAAGTGTATAGGGTCTTCAACAAATCATCAGGATTAGTTGAAGTCTCTAGCGATGTTGTATTTGATGAAACTAATGGCTCTCCTAGAGAGCAAGTTGATCTTGATGATATAGATGAGGATGAGGTTCCGATGGCCATAATGCGAACAATGGCGATAGATGATGTGTGACCATAGGAAACACAAGAGCAAGATCAACCTTCCTCCTCTACATTGGTGCATCCCCCAACTCAAGATGAGGAACATGTACATCAAGATGAAGGGCTGGATCAAGGGGGAGCACATGAAGAACATGATAAGGAGGAAGAAGCTTCACAAGTTCCTCCAACTCAAGTTCGGTCAACAATCCAAAAAAATCATCCAGTGGATCAAATTTTGGGTGATATCAGCAAGGGAGTAACCACTCGCTCATGTCTAGTTAATTTCTGTGAGCATTACTCGTTTGTTTCTTCTATTGAGCCTTTCAGGGTAGAAGAAGCCTTGCATTATCTGGATTGGATGTTGGCCATGCAGGAAGAGCTCAACAACTTCAAGAGAAATGAAGTTTGGAGCCTGGTGCCACGTCCAAAGCAAAATGTTGTGGGAACCAAGTGAGTGTTCCACAACAAGCAAGATGAACACGGTGTGGTGACAAGAAACAAGGCTCGACTTGTGGCAAAAGGTTATGCCCAAGTCGCATGTTTGGATTTTGAGGAGACTTTTGCTCCTGTAGCTAGGCTAGAATCAATTCAAATATTATTGGCCTATGCTGCTCACCATTCTTTTAAGCTGTTCCAAATGGACGTGAAGAGCGCCTTCCTAAATGGACCAATCAAGGAGGAAGTGTATGTGGAACAACCCCCTGGCTTTGAGGATGACAGGTATCCCGACCACGTCTACAAGCTCTCTAAGGTGCTCTATGGACTTAAGCAAGCCCCAAGAGCATGGTATGAATGCCTTAAAGATTTCCTCATTTCTAATGTTTTCAAGGTTGGGAAAGCTGATCCTACTCTCTTTACTAAGACTTGTAATGGTGATCTTTTTGTATGCCAAATATATGTCGATGACATTATATTCGGCTCTACTAATCAAAGTCTTGTGCGGAGTTTAGAAGGGTGATGATGCAGAAATTTGAGATGTCAATGATGGGCAAATTGAACTACTTCCTTGGTTTCAATTGAAGCAACTCAAGGAAGGAACCTTCATCTCCCAAACAAAGTATAGTTAAGATTTGCTCAAGAGGTTTGGGATGAAGGATGCAAAGCCCGCAAAGACACCAATGGGAATGGACGGGCATCTAGACCTCAACAAACAGGTAAGTCTGTTGATCAAAAGGCATACCGGTCTATGATAGGATCTTTACTTTAACTTTGCGCTAGTAGACCAGATATTATGCTAAGTGTATGCATGCGTGCTAGATTTCAATCCGACCCCAAGGAGTGTCACCTTGTGGCCGTTAAGCGAATTCTTAGATATTTGGTTTCTACGCCTTGCTTCGGGATCTGGTATCTAAAGGGGTCTACCTTTGACTTAATCGGATACTCAAATTCCGACTATACCAGGTGCAAGGTTGATAGGAAGAGCACATCAGGGACTTGTCAGTTTCTGGGAAGGTCCCTGGTGTCTTAGAGCTCTAAGAAACAAACTTCTGTTGCCCTATCCACTGCTGAGGCCGAGTATGTTGCCGTAGGATAGTGTTGCGCGCAACTACTTTGGATGAGGCAAACCCTCCGGGACTTTGGCTACAATCTGAGCAAAGTCCCACTCCTATGTGATAATGAGAGTGCAATCCTCTTGGTGGACAATCATATTGAACACAGCCGCACTAAGCACATAGACATCTGGCATCACTTTTTGAGAGACCACCAGCAAAGGGGAGATATCGATATTTATCATATTAGCACTGAGAACCAGCTAGTCGATATCTTCACCAAGCCCTTAGATGAGAAAAGGTTTTGCAGGCTGTATAGTGAGCTAAATGTCTTAGATTCGCGTAACTTGGATTGATCTATAGCATACATGTGTTCTATGCCTTTGATCATGTTATTTTAAGCATTACTGTCTTTAATTGGTTATTTTTGGTGCTCAAGTTGTACGAGTCATCCCCGGACCTCACAAGTCCCTATGCAAATGATGCACATGTTTAGGGGGAGGATATGCTACAACTTGACTCCCTTGAGAGTAACTTGCTTGTTGAGTACTCTTGAAATACTCTCAAAGTGTATTGAAAGGGAAATGTGAACTTGGACAAAGAAAGGGCTTCAACTGTATTCCGGTATAAATGTAACTTATCCCAAGTTTGTACTTGTGTTCTCATTGCCTTTAGTTCTTATTTGACATTTTGGTGAGGCAATGGGGTTAAAAGGCCAAAAAGGTCTTCTGTTTTGGTTCTTAATGCCAAAGGGGGAGAAATTAAGGCCAAAGCAAATGGATCAGCCAACCACTTATGAATTTCAAAAATTGTAAGTTAGAATCTTTGTGTTTGATCAAATCCCTCTTATTGCAAAATTGTTCTCTTATGGGGGAGAAGTTTTGTTATGGGAAAAGGGGGAGTTTGTGGCAATTGATCAAATTTACTCTTGAAAGATCTCTTGATTTGCCAAAACAAGTGTTTTGATATAGAGATAGGAAAAAGAATTTATGTTGTGAAAATAAACCAAGTGGTGGCAAACGTGATCCAAATATGCCAAATCCTATGTGAGTTAAATTAGTCTTCAATTTGCACTCTTTAGCTTCTCTTTGAAAATGTTGTTGCATTTTGAGTTGCTTTTAATGTGTTGGCATAAATCACCAAAAAGGGAGAGATTGAAAGGGAAATGTGCCATTGGGCAATTTCTATAAATGTTTTGGTGATTAGATGCCCAACACATATTGGTTTTAAGGTGATGTGTACTAAGTGTTAAAGAGATGCAAATCAAGAATCGAGGTATGACTCTAGCCTTAGTGAATTGTTTTTGGTACTAACATATTTCTCTAAGTGCTAGGAACTTTGTTAAATCAAATGAGATTGGATTGGAGGAGTTTGGCTAAAGTACAGCCAGACTTGCACCATCCTTCGGTGCACCGGTGCCCAGGCTGGCTCAGCGACGAACTCGCTGCTCTCGGAAATCGCCAAGGACGCCGTGGCTAAAATTCACTAGACTGTCCGGTGTGCACCGGACTGTCCGGTGAGCCACCGGCACCTGCGCCAACGGTTGGTAGCGCGATCAGCGGGCGACGCGTGGCCAGGGCCAACGGTCACTAGGCCGCACTGGACTGTCCGATGTGCACCGAACAGTGTCTGGTGTGCCAAGGGGATCGAGGGCTCAATGATCGGCTTTGCCAGAGAAGGAAAGAAATTGGGCATTGTTCATGTCCGGTGGTGCACCAGACTGTCCGTTGCGCTAACCGACAGAAAGCAAGAATTGCTTACCAAATGGAGATCCAATGGCTCCTAGCTGCCTTGGGGCTATAAAAGAGACCCTTAGACGCATGGAGCAGTACACCAAGCCTCCATTGAACATCCTAAGACGCCTAGACTCTGCAAACACACATCCGGATCATTGCGATTAAGATTTGAGCACTTGTTGAGTTGTGAACTTGTTGCGCTGTGTTTTGTGTGCTCGTGTCTTGACTTGTGTGCGTGACTTCGCTACGACTCTAGCTTTTGCGTGTGTTTCTTTCTCTCCCTTACTCTTGTGGTTTTCATTGAGGTCAATCTTGTAAGGGTGAGAGACTCCAACCTATGGAGATTCCTCACAAAGGGAACATATACTATAAGGAAGTAAACTGTGGTATTCAAGTGGATCATTGGATCGCTTGAAAGGGGTTGAGTGCAACCCTCGTCCATTGGGAGTGTTCTACTTGGCCGAACCACGGGATAAAAATCGTTGTGTCACCTGTTGCTATTCTTGTGTGATCTTCTACTCACTTGATAATTGCTTTAAGTTTAACACTCATGTGACGGAACTTCCCAAGTCATTAGGCCCACCTACAGTTGTCCTTGTCCAGCGGACCTCGGACAACCCTATAGATGCACCTGATCACTCGACAAGTTCGGTATCTACATCATTACCTTTCCCAAGAGCGTTTCACCCGTCACACAGATATTACAACACAACGGAGGAACGGATAAGCGGAAGCATTTACAGTAACTTAATTTACATTCAAATATGGAAAGAGTGTTATTATTACAGACCAGTGGTTATATGAGTGCAGAAGTATTATTATTACAAACTCGGGAGGCAAAAACTCCTCCCGCATACAGATATAAAGTTTTTCAAAAGGAGGACAACACCCTCCCAAGGCTTCACTCTTGAGATTCTTCCTTTGGCACCACCTTAGAGCAAAAGCAACAAAAGTTTGTTGCTTCCTCGCTTACAACAACATGGGTTCTAAAACCCTGAGTACGAAGTGTACTTTCGCAAGTCTTACCCGTCAAAATAAAAGACTCTCAAGGATATGCTGGCTTGAGGGAATCAAGGTAAGGCTTAATCAAGAATCAAGACTCTGTTTGCAAAAATGCTTACTAATAGTGGATCCTTAAAATCCAGTTTTATTAGCAAGTTAAGTTATTACTTGAATCTAGAGTTCTTTCTACCCTAGTTCAAGCACTTAGCCTATACTAGCCATCCTTTTATTATCCCTTTAAGTTTACTGGAATGCTATGTGTAGGTTAGTGACCAAGTCTTCATGTCCGAGAAGTAACGGCGATCCGAATCGATTAATACCTAGCTGGGGATCTCCAATCACACGACATATGTAGCACTTAACCCTTGCATATGTCAACTCGCCACCGGGGTTCTTAAGACCAGATCAGGTTCACGCCAACCGAGAGCACAGATACACCACCGTCTAGCCTCTTACCACGGAGGGTACACACTACTCTCGCCATCTCTCCACTCCCATTGCATGTTGTCTTATTCTGGTATTAGTCTACCCGAGGCAAAGCATACCCATGACGAGGCATGTGACCAGTTAAAAGGTCCTCAATCATCAAGCCTACATTGAGACAGTCCTTAATCGACTCAGACAGAGACACTACACCGAGACTCTCTTCTCGTGCAAGTCACCCGCCCGGTCTCAGCTTTATTATTTCAAAACCCAAAGTTTGGTACCTGGCAGAGGTACATCTTTTCCGATGTTGAATCCATCATGGCCATGATGGATCCACCATCAAGTTTTTATTTTTTGAAAACATCCCATCCCATTTGGAGCATCATCTTTTGTTAAAACAAAACATTTTGTTTTTCTAGAGCAAGACTAAGCATTAGAAAAACCTTTTCATAAAACAGGTGATCAAGGAAAAGTAAGCAATTTTCCAAGGAAGGGAATGCATCAATGGTTTGGCACACAACTCCTATCACCTAATGCATCAAGCAAGTGAGAAAGATTTTAAAACAGCAAGGAGGTGGCAAATGCACCGGGGCTTGCCTTGTGTTATAGGAGAGTCAGGCTTTGCTACACAAATATCGAAATAAAAGCAGTTCCTGGCAGGTGGGTCTTCAGGTGGTTGTGGTGTAGCTCTTTCTTCTTCAACTACTATTTCTTCTTCGTTCTCTATATATAACCACATATAATCATGAATGCTCATGTAATTCTTATGAAAATGCAATGATAATAAAGGTACATCATATTATGTCTTGAAAACAATTTCATGGTTCTTCAGGAGTCTAGGGTTTTTGGAGTCAGTATTTTATTTCAAAGGGCACACTCTACTTAAAAGATTAGGGTTTTGGGGTTTAAGTATCAAACATTGTCCAAATCATGTCAAACTTTACCCAAGGTTTCTAAATATCATTTTAAGCTTATCCAAAAAGTTTGATGATTTTTGGAGTTACTAATTAATTTCTAAAGTTTTAGGAGTATAGGTTTTGGCCCTTTAAAATACTATATAATTCCCTATTTGGATTAAAAATCCTAAAACTATTTTTATTAAAAACTACATAAATTTAGGAATCTAACAAAATTGGTCTTGTATTTTTAGCATTTTTCTACAATTTTCTAGGAATTCTCTAATCCTGGCAGAAAAAGAAAAAGAGAAAGGGTCAACAGTATTGGGCTCATTCTGGCCCGAGACAGCCCATGATAGGCAAAATGCCCCGCGCGCGCCCACACTGATAACTTTGCGCAAAGGCCCCTGGCGTTTTAAACAACTTGAAAAGAGTATAACGTACTATTCCTTGAGTCACTGACAACTCACAAAACCCCCCTATATTTCTATTTCTTCACAGCTCTTGGTCCACGGCGCATCACAGCGGCAGACCGAGCTCCGGCAAGCCTGTACTAGCCAAGACACGCAATGGCCGGTGCTCTAACTTGGCTGATACCTAATTCAACATCTAACAAACGTTTCCCCTCGATCAATTGCACGGTTCGAGCTCCCAACCTCTCTGCTCACGGTGACCCCGCAATCCGGGGACAATTCAAAGTGTTCCCGGTGATCTGATGGGTACAAGATTAATTGGTCGGGGAGTATCAAGAGCACATCAGAGTACTAAAACGAGTGAACAGAGGGCATGAACGGACCTGAAGCGCACTGGCCACAGTGAGAGCCTTTTCACGGTGGCAGAAAACCGATTTGGGGGAAGTGGGCAATTTGGAGGCTCTAGTGGATGATTGGAGACGAGAGTTGGTGCTTTGGATGTGTAGTTACCCTATGGAGCTCATGGCATGCTCAATTTATAGAGTCCGTGAGCGATGGTGTCCAATTCGAAGAGATTGCGCTGGCGGCCAGGAAGAAGAGATGAGTCACTGGTGCAGTTTACCGTGGCACTCACTCGCTGAGGGGCTACGGTGGTCATTGGCGAGCTGTTGCGGTTAGTAGCGATGTGGTTAAAGGGTCATGGTCATGGCATGATCATGGCGATGACGTTTACCTCGATGACGGCTGGTTGGCCACGTCGCCGGTGCAAGTGGTTGAGTGACCGAGCGCAACAGTGCTCCAAGCTCATCCCCAGCGCCAGATTTTTCACCCGGGGATCGTTATCCATGTTTAATTCGGGCGTGAATCATGACGATGGCACGAATCCGCACGCAAGGTTGCCGACGGTGAGGTACCTGAACTTGGCGATCTGATCCGAACACTGTACCATCGTGCTGCCATTCAGTCAGTCTGACAGAGCCTATTTGGGGGCAATTTGCTCCCAATTTCGTGTGGTGACCAGATCAACATTTCGCATCAAAGTTGTAGTTTAACAAACCAGCTTTAACTTTGTCACAGAGATTTTAGTTAGACATCCATTAAATTGAGCTCCACATGGTCCCAAAGTTGATCCAACACACTGCTTTCTCTGAATATCACAGAGTCTTAGTCTGACAGCCAGACTTCAAACCAATTTAACTCCTAATTTTACATGTGACCAAGGCTTAATCACATAAGCAAAGTTGTACTCCTATAGTAGCTCTACAAGTTTGGTGTGTTGACCCTAGGCAAATTCCTCATGAACTGAAAGATACAGGGTTCTAAAGTTGGCTCTATGCACTGATTTTCAGACTTAGGCATAGGGATGAAGGGGGTGTCCTTTTTGCAAATAAGTCCAAACTTCATCATCTGGCTTGCAAATCCTCAAATGTGAGAAACACATAGTTTGTGATGTTGTACTACCTTGGTATTTGCACTTTAGTCCAAAAGTGTACAAAATTTGCACTTAGCCCCCTAGGGTTTCAATTTAGGGTTTTTCAGGGGTCTTTTCAGGATTCTGAGCTTTCTAGGGTTCTTGTGCTACCAAAGTTCATTAAGTATGATATCTTATGATCATTTCTAATGAATTTTGAGATTTTAACTTATTTGGGCTTCTTTTTCACTCATAGGCCCAGTTTGGGGTTAAGTACTCTATTCTAGAGTTAACCACACATCAAGTCACACCAGTACAACTTGTTTGAAAATTTTGCCTAGTGAATGCACTCTAAGTGTAACAAACACATGTTATGCCAATGCTCATGATGTCATGCTCAAGTTTTAGTGATAGTAACACCAGGGGTGTTACAACTCACTTTGTGAAGAGCAATTAAGTGAAGAAGTCACTTCTCTCTCTCTTGTCATAGCACCTTAGTTTGATTTCACTAACATCCCATAAACCAAGTTTGTGGCACTTAAAGTTGATTTTTATAGGATCACCTACTCACCCCTCAAGGTGCTCTCAATCATGACGTTTCCCCTCCACTTCATGCCCACTATGACGACCTCACTTGGCCACCCCCATGCTCTACCTTTCCATCGTCGACCTGGAAGTATGCGACACAGCCGATGAGCTGCTACGCAAATGGATGCCCAGTTCGAGGAGGAAGTGGTGGCACTCTGCCTCTTCATCGACATGGGTGACCTTGCATGGTTCACGCACACGGCCTGATCTCATCCAATGATGGACAATCATGTAGATGCGGCAACTCAAGGGCAAGGTCAACGTTGTTGCGCGCGTAGATGGGTGGGTTAAGGCTCTCCTTCAATTCTGATGGACTGGGTTGAAACGAATAGCTATTCGATAAGGGTTGCAGATGGTGATATGGTGCTCGCTTTTGATTGGTTCTGTTTGTGTTTGTTGATCTACGTAGGTCGGCGCTGTTTGAGATGGGCAACACAAGAGTGTACATAGTTGTCTACGGCCCACTAGAGGTGATTCTCATTATCCTATTTGTGTACCTCGGTGTCCACCAAAGTCATGTGCATGTGTTGGAAATAATAGCAATTTAGTGATGAAAAAATTGATTCTGACATTAATGAAAAAAGCAACAACATTTTTCACATATGTATAACCCACTAGCAGTTCATAAACTAGTGCTAGTGATTGAAGGAATATAAGTATACACATGCTTACGGTGTGGTTGTTGGCACTAAAATAGCGCAATAGTAGACAAAGTAGATCAACAAGAATCACTGCGTTGGAGTAGAGGAAGAAGACAAACAATGAGCATTCATGACAGCGCTACCCAAAAACCTGATATTGCCCCTACCTCGTGCGGGGACACGAGGGGACGTAGGCTTCAAAGATCCTGCTCTCCTAAGCTCAATGGCATGTTGGCAGCAGGATGCGGAAGACGAAGTCAGCATAGCTCTTTGGAATGATGAGAGTGTGTTTTGGGGACGACGTCTCGTCCCCATTATATACGCATGACGTAGCTAAGGTAAGTAATTATCCGCGTGATCACAACACTAGCTTGATTGACCCACAATCAATTAGATCAATCACAACTAATGCAAGAATAATTGCTTACCAGAATTGCCAGCACAATTTTCTCCATGCATGCAAAAAACGAGTAGCAAAATAAGGTCGCGCACCCACGAGGGTGGAGGCAAGAAATCATCAGACCATTCATGCGCATGTCATGCGCCCCCACCCATTGCCCCACCCCGCCTCGCCCGGCAAGGTGAGGTGAGGCAAGTGAGCGAGCACGTGTGTTCTCCCCTTTTATCTCCTCAATAGCTTCAACCAGGTGCAGACAACTCAACTATTTAAGTTGGCCTCACTCCACCTAGAGTAGCAAGGTGGTACTAAAGTTCCCACCATACCATGCATGTGTGAATGGGCCTTTGAGATTTATAGGAATTAGTATTTGGGACAAGCCAAAATTTTCTAACAATTCCCCACCAGATCCTAGGGGCACATTTCATCCTCCTTGTACCAAAGTACTTTTAATATAGTAGTGTTTTGGTGGAGACCGGTTAAGGTTGAACATCCACCTAGAGCGACTAGCTAGGATCATCCACAACTGCACAATGGACTAAGCCTTGAATTGACAGTTCGGTGTGAACATGTTTCACTTGACGTCTGGACTGATACTAGGCTACCAATTGCCTACCTTGTGAGTAGAGCATATAGGTCATACTCATGTATCTGTTCATGAGCTTCTTAAGGAATTCCCAATTCCTACAAACTGCGACAACAGTTGGGATCACATAGGTGTGTTCTTGCAAGAATACTCTATAGGACAGTATCTTGTTACAAAGCCTCATAGCACATTAATATTAAGTCTGCCTCACAGAAATGAGAGTGTTGCATCTCTAAAGGAGTGGGTTAAAAGTAAGGTGTACTCACCCATTAACCAACATCTTGTTCTTCCCATATCCTAATTCATGGGACTTCTGATCACATAGGTTGGGTTACTACTGAGGTTAACTCACATGGGTCTCAATCCCATCTCCTTTGATGCATTATCAATCATAGTACGTGATAGTTCATTAGTGAAGTGATCTACTAGGTTCTTAGATGTATGGATATAATCCACAACTATTACTCTAAAGCTTCACAATTTCTTGACAGACTTCAGTCTATGTTTTATATGTTTGTTGGACTTCATATTGTCCTAACTATTCTTCAACTTCGTGATCATCGTTTGATTATCATAGTTTATGAGAATGGCAGGAATTGGTTTCTCAACCACAGGTAAGTCCATCAACAATTCTCTTAACCACTTAGCTTCTATAGAAGGTGTGTCCAGAGCCATGAGCTCTGCCTCCATGGTAGATTTTGTAAGTATTGTCTGCTTACATGATCTCCAAGAGACAGTGCCACCACCCAATGTGAAGATATATCCACTAGTGGCCTTCATCTCATCAGCATCTATAATCTAATTTGAATCACTATATCCTTCAAGTAAACTTGGGTACCCTAAATAGTGAATTCCATAGCTCATTGTACCCTTCAGATAGCGCATTATATGATCAATACCACACCATTGATTATTTCCTGGATTTGCTGAGAATCTACTCAACTTGCTTACAATAAATGAAATGTCAGCGCGAGTTGCGCTAGCTAGATACATCAAAGAGCCAACAACCTGGGAGTATCTCAAATGATCTTTTCCTAGTATTTTATTCTTTTGAAGTACTAGACTAGGATCATATGGTGTTGGAGAAGGCTTGCTATCCGTATCGCCAAAGCAGTTCAACACTTTCTCCACATAATGAGACTGCAAAAGAGTAATCTCATCCTCACCCTTAATAAGTTTAATGTTAAGGATCACATCAGCTTCCCCCAAATCTTTCATCTTAAATTTTTGGGATAATAATGACTTTACATCATTTATCTCATCGAGACTTGTCCCAAAAATTAGTATGTCATCGACATACAAGCATAGGATTACTCATTTTCCCCCACCATAATGATAGTACACATAAGTGTTGGCTTCATTTATAGCAAACCCAGCAGATGTTAATGTTTTATCGAATTTCTCTTGTCATTACTTTGGCGCTTGCATTAAGCCATACAAGGATTTGATTAACCTGCACACCTTGCCCTCTTATCCTTGTGCTATAAATCCATCAAACCGATCCATATAAATTTCTTCCTCTAGCTCTCCATTAAGGAAAGCCATATTCACATCCATCTGATGGACAAGAAGACGGGAAGCAACCAAAGATAATAATACACAGATAGTAGTTAATTTGACAATAGGTGAGTAGGTATCAAAGAAATATTTGCCCTCTTTTTGTGTATACCCTTTAGCCATAAGCCTTAGCTTGTACTTTTCAATGGTACCATTAAGTCTAAGCTTCTTAAATACCCACTTATAGTTGACTAGCTTGCAGCCCATAGGTCGATCTATAACCTCCCATGTTCCATTTGCAATGATGGAGTCCATCTCACTATGGACTACATTCTTCCAATATTCTACATCGGACGATGCATATGCCTCTGCTATGGTTGTGAGGGTATCCTTGACAAGGTACATAGTGAAGTCTTCACCAAAGGACTTTGCAATCATCGGTCTCTTACTCCTTCTAGGAGCTAACTCACTATCACCTTCTTTGTCTTCAAGTGGATTTTCAATTGGCTCAATTGTAAGTGTGCGTTCAGGATTAAATTCATTTAGAACACTAGGCAAAGAGTAAGTTTCTTTCATCGGAAATATATTCTCAAAGAAAGTGACATCCCATGACTCCATGAGTAAATCCACTAAAATATCGAGCGTCTCTGATTTTATCACCAAGAACTTATAAATCGTGTTATGGTGTGCATATCCCAAAAGAATACAAATCAATTGTTTTAGGTTCAAGCTTGTGTTTCTTATTAATTGGTACACTAACCATGGCAAACAGCCCCACATATGCAAGTAATGAAGTGATGGTTTCCTTCCTTTCCATCCTTCATACGGAGTTATCTCACTATTTTTTAGTGGGAACTCTATTAAGAACATGACATGCTATCAAAACAGCCTCCCACCATGCATTTGACATTCCTAACATGGCATTCACCAAGTTCATTAACGTTCAGTTCTTTCTTTTGCAATGCCATTATATTGAGGAGAGTATGGAGGTGTCCGTTCATTAATTATTCCATTCTCTGAACAGAAAATATAAAACTCGTTGGAAAAGTACTCCCCACCATAGTCAGACCTAACAGGTTTATTTTATTTTCCAATTGATTTTCCACCTCGACTCTATAAGTCTTAAAACATTCTAGCACCTCATCTTTAGTTTTTAGTAGAAACACATAACAATACCTAGAGTCATCAATTAAAGTCATAAAGTATATTTTACCTCCTTTTGCCAACACACCATTTATCTCACAAAGATCAGAGTGTATGAGCTCTAACAGTATCGTGTGCCTCACAATTATAGCCTTGTGTGGCTTACGAGGTTGCTTTGCTTGCACACACGCTTGACATTTAAAGCCTTTGACAACAACGAAATTTGGAATTAAGCTCATACTCGATAGACGTGACATACAACCAAAATTAATGTGACACAAACGGAAATGCCATATATCACCCATAGAATTGTTTGACTCACACCCTTGGTTCACAATCTTATTATAGAAATCAGATAAAGGGAAACAGAAGTGTCAAGGACCATAATTAGGGGTACCCTCAAGACGCCTAATTCTCAGCTGGTAACCCCCATCAGCATAAAGCTGCAGAGGCCTGATGGGTTTGATTAAGTCAGGGATCAGTCCATACGAGCGACTCGATCACGCCACGCCCGAGCCTAGCCTCGGGCAAGGGCAGCCGACCCTGAGGTGTTTCCGTCTCGCCCGAGGCCCCCTTTTTACGGCAGACGCATCTCCGGCTCGCCCGAGGCCTTGCCTTCGTTGAGAAGCAACCCTGACTGAATCACCGCGCCGACCGACCAAGTCACTGGGGCATTTGACGCAAAGAGTGGGACTGCCGGGCGGCCAGGCTTGGCCAAAAGCGCCATAGGAAGCTCCGCCCGACCCAGGGCTCGGACTCCGGAAGACGGCGAACTCCGCTCCGCCCGACCCAGGGCTCGGACTCGGGCTGAGGCCCCGGAAGACGGCGAACTCCGCTCCGCCCGACCCAGGGCTCGGACTCGGGCTAAGGCCCCGGAAGACGGCGAACTCCGCTCCGCCCGACCCAGGGCTCGGACTCGGGCTAAGGCCCCGGAAGACGGCGAACTCCGCTCCGCCCGACCCAGGGCTCGGACTCGGGCTGAGGCCCCGGAAGACGGCGAACTCCGCTCCGCCCGACCCAGGGCTCGGACTCGGGCTAAGGCCCCGGAAGACGGCGAACTCCGCTCCGCCCGACCCAGGGCTCGGACTCCGCCCTGGCCTCTGCCGAACGACCTCCGCCTCGCCCGACCCAGGAGCTCGGGCTCGGCCTCGGCCATGCAGGACAGACTCGACCTCGGCTTCGGAGGAGCCTCCACGTCGCCCGACCTAGGGCACGAGTCCGCCACGTCAACAGGAAGCGCCATCATCACCCTACCCCGAGCCGACTCAGGCCGCAGGGAACAGGACCGATGTCCCATCTGGCTAGCTCCGCCAGATAGGCAATGATGGCACCCCGCTGGACCCATGACGACGGCGGCTCTCAGCTCTCTTACGAAAGCAGGGGAACGTCAGCAAGGGCCCAACCACTCCGACAGCTGTCCCTCCGCCAAGCTCCATTGCTTCTCCGACAGCCACGACGCCACACTAGCCGGGTGCCAAGATCTCTCCGGCTGCCACCTTGGCATGTACTTAGGGCACTAGCTCTCCCTCGCTAGACACGTAGCACCTTGCTACACCCCCATTTGTACACCTGGATCCTCTCCTTACGCCTATAAAAGGAAGGACCAGGGCCTTCTTAGAGGAGGTTGGCCTCACGGGAACGAAGGGCAGGGGCAGGCGCTCTCTCGGGGCCGCTCGCTCCCCTCACCCGCACGGACGCTTGTAACCCCCTACTGCAAGCGCACCCGACCTGGGCGCGGGACGAACACGAAGGCCGCGGGATCTCCGACTCCCTCACGACCCGGCTCCGGCCACCTCGCTCTCGCTCTCTCCCCCCTTCGTGCTTGCCCACGCGCTCGACCCATCTGGGCTGGGGCACGCGGCACACTCACTCGTCGGCTCGGGGACCCCCCGGTCCCGAAACGCCGACAGTTGGCGCGCCAGGTAGGGGCCTGCTGCGTGTTGACGAGTAGTTTCCCGTCAAGCTCCAGATGGGCAGTCTCCAACGACCTCTTCAACCCGGGACGGTGCTCCGTTTCGGGAGTCTCGAGTTCATGTCTTTCGACGGCAGCTACGACATGATACTCCTTCCACCGCCGCGCGACAGCGACAATGGTGGCGGACAGCCCGCCCGCCGGCGGCGGAATCGACGACGTCTTTCCCGCGTGGGGGAAGGACAACTTTCGAGCTCACCCCATCCTCTCCCTCGCCATCGGAGGAGGAGGCGGGGCAACCAAGGCCGAGCGGGAGGCTGCGCTCAGTCGACTGTCGAGCAAATCGACATCCCCAGCGCCCCAACGGAGGACGCGTCGGGCATCACCCACGCGTTTGAGGCGAAGGCGAGCGTCGTCCCCCCGTGACACGCCGATCCCGAGCAAGTGGACGACGCCAGCGCGCTCACGGAGGGCCTGCAGGACGTCGCCCTCGCACCCAGGACGACAGCACGATCAGCCCCCGATGCGACTTCGTCGATCCTCGTCGACCAAAAGGTACCGGCCGATTCCCATCCTTTGTCATTTCGACTCGGCCTCAACCCGCCTAGCGACCTCGCTTTGGCGGGCGCTCACATTGAGGCGAATGCAACCTCTCTGGGGTTTCGTGTGCGGTCGCCTTGGGACCGATTGACGGACGTCTCGACCTACGGGCCCTCTGGGTCCGAGGAAGATGACGATCCCAGCATCTACTGGGATTTCTCTGGATCTGGCAACCCCAGTGCCATGCGGGATTTCATGACCGCATGCAACTACTGCCTCTCCGACTGTTCTGACGGCAGCCGCAGCCTTGACGACAAGGACTGCGGCCCGAGCCGCGAATGTTTCCACGTCGAGCTAGGGGATCCCTCCGGAGGCAGCTGTCCCGGCATGCCGGAGGATGGTGATCCCCCTAGGCCAGCGCCTCGCGCCGACATCCCGCGGGAGCTAGCTGTGGTCCCCGTTCCGGCGGGGGGTCACGACCCACAGCTCGAGCAAGTCCGCGGGGCGCGGGCCGGGCTCGATGAGGGAGCAGGAGCGCTCGAGGCAATCCGCCGGGACGTCGGGCAGGTATGGGCGGGCCAGCCCCCGGCCGGAGAAATACGTCACCTGCCCCAAGGTCTCCAGCACCGCATCGCTAACGATGCTAGGGACAGACCGCCACCCGCATCCGGCGGGACCGGTCAGGACCTGGCCGCCGCAGCGATGCTCCTCCGCGCGATGCCGGAGTCATCAACCACCGAGGGTCGGCGAATCCAGGGAGAGCTCAAGCATCTCCTGGAAGGCGCTGCGGCCCGGCAGGCCGAGAGCTCTGCCTCCCGAAGGCAGGGGTACCCCTCAGAACCTCGCGCCGCGACTTCCCGACTTATGTGGGAAGCCTCGGTCTACACCGGGCGCACGCGCAACACCGCGCCGGCGGCCCCGGGCCACCTCGGCGACGAGCACCCTCATCGCGACCGTCGGGCCCGCCTCGACGAAAGGGTGCGCCGAGGTTATCACCCCAGGCGTGGGGGACGCTACGACAGCGGGGAGGATCGGAGTCCCTCGCCCGAACCACCCGGTCCGCAGGTCTTCAGCCGGGCCATTCGGCGGGCGCCGTTTCCGCCCCGATTCCGACCCCCGACTACCATCGCAAAGTACTCGGGGGAAACGAGACCGGAATTGTGGCTCGCGGACTACCGCCTGGCCTGTCAACTAGGTGGGACGGACGACGACAACCTCATCATCCGCAACCTCCCCCTGTTCCTCTCCGACACTACTCGCGCTTGGTTGGAGCACCTGCCTCCGGGGCAGATTTCCAACTGGGAGGATCTGGTCCAAGCCTTCGCCGGCAACTTCCAGGGCACGTACGTGCGCCCCGGGAATTCCTGGGACCTCCGAAGCTGCCGGCAACAGCCGGGAGAGTCCCTTCGGGACTACATCCGGCGATTCTCGAAGCAGCGCACCGAGCTGCCCAACATCACCGACTCCGACGTCATCGGCGCATTCCTCGCCGGCACCACCTGCCGTGACTTGGTGAGCAAGTTGGGTCGCAAGACCCCCACCAGGGCGAGCGAGCTGATGGACATTGCCACCAAGTTCGCCTCTGGTCAGGAGGCGGTCGAGGCCATCTTCCGAAAGGACAAGCAGCCCCAGGGCCGCCCGTCGAAAGATGCTCCCGAGGCGTCTACTCCGCTCGGCGCCAAGAAGAAAGGCAGGAGGAAGTCGCAAGCGAAACGCGACGCCGCCAGCACCGACCTTGTCGCCGCTGCCGAATACAAGAACCCTCAGAAGCCTCCCGGAGGCGCCAACCTCTTCGACAAGGCACTCAAGGAGACGTGCCCCTACCATCAGGGGCCCGACAAGCACACCCTCGAAGAGTGCGTCATGCTTCGGCGCCACTTCCACCGGGCCGGGCCACCCGCGGAGGGTGGCAGGGCCCGCGACAACGACAAAAAGGAAGATCACCAAGCAGGAGAGTTCCCCGAGGTCCGCGACTGCTTCATGATCTACGGAGGGCATGCGGCGAATGCCTCGGCTCGGCATCGTAAGCAAGAGCGTCGGGAGGTCTGCTCGGTGAAGGTGGCGGCGCCAGTCTACCTAGACTGGTCTGACAAGCCCATCACCTTCGACCAGGACGACCACCCCGACCACGTGCCGAGCCCGGGGAAGTACCCGCTCGTCGTCGATCCCATCATCGGCAACGTCAGGCTCACCAAGGTCCTGATGGATGGGGGCAGCTGCCTCAATATCATCTACGCCGAGACCCTCAGGCTCCTGCGCATCGATCTGTCATCTGTCCGAGCAGGCGCTGCGCCCTTCCACGGGATCATCCCTGGGAAGCGCGTCCAGCTCCTCGGACAGCTCGACCTTCCTGTCTGCTTCAGAACACCCTCCAACTTCCGAAGGGAGACTTTGACGTTCGAGGTGGTCGGGTTCCGAGGAACCTACCACGCAGTGTTGGGAAGGCCATGCTACGCGAAGTTCATGGCCATCCCCAACTACACCTACCTGAAGCTCAAGATGCCGGGCCCCAACGGGGTCATCACCGTCGGCCCCACGTACAAACACGCGTTCAAATGCGATGTGGAGTGCGTGGAGTACGCCGAGGCCCTCGCCGAGTCCGAGGCCCTCATCGCCGACCTGGAAGACCTCTCCCGGGAAGTGCCGGACGTGAAGCGACATGCCGGCAACTTCGAGCCAGCGGAGACGGTTAGGGCCGTCCCTCTCGACCCTAGTGGCGACATCTCCAAGCAGATCCGGAACAGTTCCGGGCTCGACCCCAAATAGGAAGCAGTACTCGTCGACTTTCCCCGCGCAAATGCCGACATTTTTGCGTCGGGTCCCTCGGACATGCCTGGCATACCGAGGGGTGTCACCGAGCACTCGCCGGATATTCGGGCAGGAGCCCGACTCGTCAAAACGGCCTCTGCACGGACGACGCTCGGGGGCTACGCCTTTCCCCCACTCACACACGAGAATCAGTCATCGAGGAAGGGTCGGCCTCGCCCCGGCGGAGCCCGACCCTCCCTCGGGGGCTAAAAAGGGGGAACCCCTCTCGTCGAGTTTGGATGCGCCTCTCCGCGTCAAAAAAAAATTCTTTTTTCGATCAAGAAGGGGTTTTTTGCGTTCTCCCGGATGCGTCAGAAGCAGGGTCCCGAGGAGCGAACTTGGCTACAAATAAGTGGCAAGACCGACTGAGCCGAGGAACACCTGTGCCTCCGGGCTAGGGACACCTCACTCATCGCCTGCCACGAAAAAGGACCCAGCTCGGGAAATCACCCTGTTGTTGACAAGTCAGGCCAGGCGCGCAAATTGAAACAGAAAAGAGTATGACTTCACGCAAGAGAAGTAAAGTGTCCAGGCCTCGGTGGCTGCGGCAAATCGCACATCCAACAGAAATTGTCCCAACAAAAATCAGGCATCGCCTTGGGAAGGCGCCGCGCCCTCAGCTCCACCCCCGCCGTCGGTAAGGTCCACTTCCGCTTCCGGCGGCGGCACAGGAGGAAGAATCTCCGCTTCGAAGATGGTCGCCAGCGCTGCGCTCGGACCCGCAGCGACCGCGTCGAGCCGCTAAACTTCCGCCAGGGCCGCCTCGTCTTCGTCAGGAAGGCAGTACCCCTCGCTGACCCGCTCCAGGTCCACGACGTAATGGGAAGCGAGCACGGCGAAGGCCCGCCTGACGCCATGGTGTAGCGCCCCGTGGACTTTACCGCGCGCGTAACCACCTAGGGCTTGAAGACGGCTTTGGGGGGAGCTTCCTGAAGGGACGTCGCCGGGACCAAGGGTCCGATAGACATCCGAGACGGCCTCGGACATGGCCGCGAGATCGGCCTCCCTCTGCTCAGCAGCCCCGGCGAGCGCCTCGGCGAGCGCTTTGGCAGACTCATCGAGGGCAGACTCAAGCTCTGCGAACAACCAGAAGAAAGACCTCAAACGCGAGCGGAAGAAACGAACAAGAACGAGAACCGAGGACGGTCGAAGCATACCCCCGGCTCGGATGCGCTGCTCCGAGGCCGCGACTTGGGCTGCGGCCAGGTCGGCCGCGAGGGTCTTGGCTCGGCTTTCGGCCTCGGCAGCCTGACCCCGGGATTGGTCCCGCTCCTCGGCAACCTGGACGAGCTCCGACCGCTGCCGTAGCGCCTCCGTGCGCGCCACCGCCGCCTCGGCCCTCAGGTCAGCGCAGAGCAACTGGAGGTCCGCTATCTTAGCATCCTGCTGAGAAAGGCGCGCGGTAGCCCCGGCGAGCGAAGTCCTCAGGGACCGCAGCGAGCCCCAGACGTCGGCCTCGCGGCGGATGAACGACGACTTGGCGGCGCTCCGGTCCGTCAGATCCTGGAAAGGAAAACAAGGCATCACGACGGACGCCTCGCTCGCAGAAGGGAGAAGGTATGCCTGAAACCATTACCTGGAGGATTTTGGGGACATCCCCGCAGAGAACCTCCAGCGACGATCGGAGCGACCCCACAGTTGCTTCCGCACGCTTGCGGAGCTCATCCCAGGACTGGTCCTCCTGTTCGTCGTCAAGAACGAAGATAGGGTCCGAAGCCTCGCGGGTCCGGAATCGGAGCAACTGGCCTCGGGCCTCGGGACTCCGCCGCACGGCGACAAGGCTGCCGCCCGCCTGGATGAGCTGCGCGTCCACGCCCACCTCTTCCGAGGCCCTGGGCGCCGACGCTGTGGCCGACTCAACGTCGGCAGCAACCATGTGCTCTCCGACTGGGACGGTGCCAACTGCGGTGGCGGCAGGCGCCAGCATGGCCGACACGGCAGGCAGGCTCGGAACCGCGTCGGCACCGGCCGCCTCCCCGATCACGATGGCTGCCTCGGCAGAGGAGCCCGCCTCGGGGACCTGCTCCCCCGGGACATGCGACGCCTGAGCCCCATGCGGCAAAGCGCCCTGCGAAAGGGTCGGCTGAGCGGCGGGGCCCGGGATGGCGCCAGGCGCCTGGACTGACGCCGTCTTAAGGGCCTTTCGGGGCGCCAGGTCAGTAGGGCCATGGCTCCGCTTGCTGGAAAAAAGAAGAAAGAGAAAATCACGGCCAAGACGTATGAATGAAGCGCCGGGACGGAGACATTCCAAGGTACTTACCCGCTCCGGGCCATGATCCACTGTGCCTGGGGGGAGGTCTCTTGGCTCCCTCTCCCTGGAACCACCGCCGAGGTCCGCCTCGCCGACAGCCCTGGCACCGCCCTCGCCTTGGGCGCCCCTGACGCCCGGGAGGCGGACTGCCCAGGCGCCGCCATGGCAACCCGAGGACCGCTCCCCCGCGCTGCCGGCGCGGGGGACGGCTCTAGAGGGACGAACCCCTCGGCCCGGCTCCCTGGAGTCGCGTCAGCTCCTCCAGCCGAGGGGTCAAGTACCCTCTCGGGTTGCCCCCGCCCCTCAGGTCGGGGATCCGGCGTCTCGGCCCCAGGAACCGACAACATCGGCCCGCTCGGGGGCTGACTCGACAGCTCCCAGCCACACCCCAAGCTGGGGCTGAGGCCGAGACGGGCGGCCATGTCGTCCTCCTCCTCTTCATCATCGTCGTCGTCGTCGTCGGATGTCTCCGGCGACAGCTCCCTGGGGAGTCCTTCCCTCTCCTGCTGGCGATGGCGTTTCTCCAGGGCGTCCCGAGCCCGCCTCCGCTTGTGGGCCCGGGCCTTCTCCACGTCCTTTTTCTTTTTCTCCTCCTCCGCGGCGACCCGCCGCGCTGCCCGACCCACCGCGTCCTCCGGGACCCGCGGCAAGGAGGGTTTGTGCCGCCCCACCTCCTAAAAAAGGGGGGGAGGGGGAAAGGAACCCAATCATGAGAACCAGGAGCAACCCGGTATATGAGGAAGGAAGGAGCGAACACTCACCAGAGCGACGCACCCCTGGTCGGGGCGCATTCGAGGCTGGGAGAAGGCGTGGGGGTCCGGCTTCCCCATCGCGGCCGACACCCGCCATTGGAGGGCGTCATGGGGAAGGGGGTCAGGGGACATCCGTGACCCCTCTCAGTCGGCCTCCAGGGTCATCTCCCAAAACGACAGCCGCCGTTCCGCCAGGGGGAGCACCCTCCGACGGTGGATGGCGGCAACCACTCCCGCGGCGGTGAGACCTTCCTCCCGCAACGCCTTCAGGGCCTGGAGAAGAGGTTCGAGGTTCTTCTGCCTCTCGTGTGGAGTCCCGTGGCGCCAGGCGTCGGGAGCGGCGGTGACAACCCGCTGAGAGAACGGTGGGAGCGACTCTCCGTCATTCCGGAGGTAGAACCACCGGCGCTGCCAACCCTTGTTTGAGGACACGAGGACGGCGGGGATATACTGCGACGACCGCGACTGCCTCAACAAAAGGGTGCAGCCGCCGGCCCGCACCGCTGCGTGGACCTTCCTCTCCCCCGTCGGCGAGGCAAAAAGCTCGGCGAAGAAGAGATGGGTCCACAAATCCCAATGGGGGGCGATCCCCAAATACCCCTCGCACACCGCTACGAAAATAGCGGCCTGCGCGATGGAGTTGGGGGTGAGGTTGTGCAACTCCACCCCGTAATGGAACAGGATGGCCCGCATAAAGCGGCTCGTCGGCACACCAAATCCCCGCTCATGGAAGGAGATGAAGCTCACGACGTACCCCGGCGGAGGGGATGGATTGACTCCACCCGCGGGAGAAATCCATTCCGGCCGCTGCTCATCGGTGAGAGGGCGGAGCAAACCCTCGCCGACGAGGTCCTCCAAATCACTCGCTGTCACCGTGGAGAAGGGCCACGGGTCGCGCGGTGGGATGATGGTCACCCGGTCGGCCATCGCCGAAGCAGAAAGGGTGGCGGCGCGAAGGACAG
This sequence comes from Zea luxurians, assembly GCA_029449295.1. Classification (NCBI taxonomy): domain Eukaryota; kingdom Viridiplantae; phylum Streptophyta; class Magnoliopsida; order Poales; family Poaceae; genus Zea; species Zea luxurians. Next base: position 69,067,169 of record JAOPSE010000016.1, on the reverse strand, counting down.
GGGAGGGCGGTTTTCTTTTCCTGGCTAGATCTCTCAGACTGTGAAAAACCTAAGAGGAAGGCAAAAAGTGGAGTCGAGAACCGTCACCAGACCCACTCCGGGGTATATAAAGACCAAGGTGACGACGGTTCCAACGTACCGCCCGAACTGGACGCGGGGTTCAAAAAACGCAAAGCAAAACAGCCGTTCCTCGAACGGCTCGCGCACGCAACGGCAGCCTCGCTGACCGCCCGCCCCGGCGCATTAACTCCGCGGCTCGACGGGCAGCGCTTCTAGCGGAAGCAGCTGGCGACGTTTCGCCTTCGCCAAAACGGCCACACCAAAAAAGGTACGCCACGTCGTTCAATTTCGTATCCTTTTTTCCCTTTTCCTTCTTTCTCTATCTCTTGCAACAGGGACCGGGAAAGGGGATACCCCCAAAGGGATCCTTCCCCGTGAAGGAACTAGGCTCCGAGCCTCCTTACTGATCAGGGGTTCGAAGGCTGGCCCCCCGAAGGGTTCAACAGCCGCCTCAGATCGCGTGGGCCCGACACCCACTACTGGTCAGGGGTTCGAAGGTCGGCCCCCGAAAGGTCCCACGACCGCCTCAGGCTACTCGGGCTCCGCGCCCCTTACTGATCAGGGGTTCGAAGGCTGGCCCCCCGAAGGGTTCACAGTCGCCTCAGACACCGAGCGAGGGATGACCAGGGGTACGTTCGATACATAACCAAGGCTCGGGCTGCGCTCCCGAGGTACCCTAGGACATTTCCGAGACCAGCGGGAACGACTCTGTAACGGAATCCCATCGGAGGGAGGCAACGAGCCCTCGGACCCCGTCGCCAGGGGACCGGGTCCGGCAGATCACCCGCAGGTACTTTTGGGCGTGCCTCCGGGCCCCTAGCCGACCCCCAACGAACGGGGCACGGACGTCCACTCGGATTACCCGATTGCAGCTCACCGGAGACACCATGTTCGGTGCCCATCGAGGGTAACATGGCGCTCTCCCCCCCTCCTCCTTGCGGAAAGGCGACGTAGGGGCGTATGTAAAAAAGCCGAGTCTGTCCCTGATCGTCCTCTCGCTCCGTGCGGAGGCTCGGGGGCTGCTCTCGCAAACCCGGCTCCGGCCGAACCGTTGACAGCGTCAACATACCAGCCCGAGAACTTGGGCCCCGACAGTGCACCCGGGCTACGGCCTGTACGCATGAGGGAACCGCCAGACCGGCCGAAGCATTACGCAAGGCATTAAGACCTCGAAGGAGTGAAACCACTCCTCCGAGGCCTCGGGGGCTACACCCGGAGGGTGCGCTCGCGCGCACCCACCGGAACAAAGAGCAACCGAGAAAGGCTGGTCCCCTTGCAAAAAAGTGCGACGAAAGCCTCCAAGCGAGTGTTAACACTCCCTTCGAGGCTCGGGGGCTACTGTCGGGGACCATAATTAGGGGTACCCTCAAGACGCCTAATTCTCAGCTGGTAACCCCCATCAGCATAAAGCTGCAGAGGCCTGATGGGTTTGATTAAGTCAGGGATCAGTCCATACGAGCGACTCGATCACGCCACGCCCGAGCCTAGCCTCGGGCAAGGGCAGCCGACCCTGAGGTGTTTCCGTCTCGCCCGAGGCCCCCTTTTTACGGCAGACGCATCTCCGGCTCGCCCGAGGCCTTGCCTTCGTTGAGAAGCAACCCTGACTGAATCACCGCGCCGACCGACCAAGTCACTGGGTGAAAGGGAAATGTGCCCTTGGGCCATTTCTAAGTATTTTGGTGATTGAGTGCCAACACATGTGCTTAATTGTGAATTTATGTACATGGATGAACAAGGTGCAAATCATGAAGTAAAGGTATGTTTCTAAGCCTTAGTACATTGGTTTTGTGTACTAATATATTTGTCTAAGTGTTAGAAACAGAAAGAAGAAGAAGAGAGAAGAGGAGAAAAGACTTGGCTGTGTGCTGCCAAGACCCAGCTCGGTCTGGAGCACCGGACTGTTCGGTGTGCACCGGACAGTGTCCGGTGCGCCAGGCTGACTCGGCTCGAACTGGCCGCTCTCGGGAAATTGGCCGACGGCGTACGGCTAAAATTCACCGGACTGTCCGGTGTGCACCGGACTGTCCGGTGAGCCAACAGTCGGCCGGGCCAACGGTCGGCCGCGCAATCTGCGCGGGACACGTGGCGGAGCCAACGGTCGGAAGACGGCACCGGACTGTCCGGTGTGCACCGGACATGTCCGGTGCGCCAACGGCTCTCAGATCTCCAACGGTCTGCAACGGTCGGAAGCGCCAGTTAAGGAAAGAAATCGGGCACCGGACAGTGTCCGGTGTGCACCGGACTGTCCGGTGCCCCCGACGACAGAAGGCAAGGATGGCCTTCCGGATTTGCTCTCAACGGCTCCTAGCTGCCTTGGGGCTATAAAAGGAGCCCCTAGGCGCATGGAGGAGGCAGACAAGCAACCTTTGAGCATTCTTGATCATCCACACTAAGTCTCTGCGCATTCGTTTGTGTTTCTAAGTGATTCGAGCTCTGTTCTAAGTGAGAACTCTGAGATAGTCTTGTGAGCTCGATTCTTGGCCTTGTGTGTGCGCTTTTGCTGTGGATTTGTGTGTGTTGCTTCCCTCCCTTACTCTGTGTTTCTTTGTGATCATATACTTGTAAGGGCAAGAGACTCCAATTTGTGGAGATTCCTTGCAAACGGGATAGTGAAAGGCAAAACAAAACACCGTGGTATTCAAGTGGGTCTTTGGACCGCTTGAGAGGGGTTGATTGCAACCCTCGTCCGTTGGGACGCCACAACGTGGAGTAGGCAAGCGTTGGTCTTGGCCGAACCACGGGATAAACCACTGTGTCACATTTGTGCTTGATCTTTTGTGGTATTGTGTTTTGTTGAGACTTCACCTTAGCCACTTGGCAATAATCGTGCTAACGCTTAACAAGTTTTTGTGGCTTAAGTTTGAAGTTTTTACAGGATCACCTATTCACCCCCCCCCCTCTAGGTGCTCTCAATTGGTATCGGAGCCGTTCTCTTCACAAAGGGACTAACCGCCCGAAGAGATGGATCCTAAGGGGAAGGGTATTGTGATCAATGACAAAGAGAAGGAATCCTTCGTCAACGAGCCGAAGGACGATAAGCCTACCGACTCCGGCTCGGGCCAAAGACGGAAGGAAGGGAAGAAGAAGAAGACAAGGCGCATCAAGGAGATCGTCTACTACGACAGCGACGAGTCTACTTCTTCCCAAAAGGACGAAGACCACAACGACTACGAGAGAAGGAAACCGGTTAATTCGAACTTTTCTTTTGATTACTCTCGTATTCCGCAAAGTTCACATTCACATTTGCTCTCCATTCCACTCGGCAAGCCCCCACACTTTGATGGAGAGGACTACGGATTTTGGAGCCACAAAATGCGTAGTCACCTATTCTCTCTCCATCCTAGTATATGGGAGATTGTAGAGAGTGGAATGCACTTTGATAGTTCGGATAGTCCCATGTTCATTAATGAACAAATTCATAAGAATGCACAAGCTACTACTGTTCTTCTAGCTTCCTTGTGCAGGGATGAATACCATAAAGTAAGCGGCTTGGATAACGCCAAGCAAATCTGGGACACCCTCAAGATTTCTCATGAGGGGAACGACGTCACCTTGCTCACCAAGATGGAGTTGGTGGAGGGAGAGCTTGGACGGTTCGCGATGATAAGGGGCGAGGAGCCGACGCAAACATACAACCGGCTCAAGACCCTTATCAACAAGATAAGAAGCTACGGGAGCACGCGATGGACGGACCACGACGTCGTCCGCCTAATGCTAAGGTCATTTACCGTTCTTGATCCTCATTTGGTGAACAATATACGTGAAAATCCCAGGTACACCAAGATGTCGCCCGAAGAAGTTCTTGGGAAATTCGTTAGCGGGCGAATGATGATCAAGGAGGCAAGGTATGTGGACGACGCCTTGAATGGTCCGATCAACGAGCCGCAACCCCTGGCTCTCAAGGCAACACGAAGCAAGGAGGCGCTACCCAGCAAGGTGGCACAGATTGAGGCGGCCGGACTCAATGATGAAGAGATGGCTCTCATCATCAAGAGATTCAAGACGGCGCTAAATGGTCGCAAGGGGCAGCCAAGCAAGACCAAGACAAAGGGGAAGCGCTCATGCTTCAAGTGCGGTAAGCTTGGTCATTTTATCGCTAACTGTCCCGATAATGAAAGTGACCAGGAAAAGGGGAATAAAAGAGAGAAGAAGAAGCAATACAAGAAGGCAAAGGGCGAGGCGCATCTAGGAAAGGAGTGGGACTCGGATTGCTCTTCGTCCGACTCCGACAACGAAGGACTCGCCGCCACTGCCTTCAACAAGTCGGCTCTCTTCCCCAACGAGCGTCTCACATGTCTTATGGCAAGGGAGAAGAAGGTGAGTACTCAAGACTCTACTTATGCCTCTTCTAGTGATAGTGAGTCTAGTGATGATGATGACATAGATTATTCATGCTTGTTCAAGGGCTTAGATAGATCTAAGATAGATAAAATCAATGAATTGATTGATGCATTGAATGAAAAGGATAGGCTTTTAGAAAAGCAAGAGGATTTATTGTATGATGAACATGATAAATTTGTAGAGGCACAAAAATCATATGCTTTAGAAGTGAAAAGAAATGAAATGCTTTCTAGTGAATTATCTTCCTGTCATAAAACCATTGCTACCTTAAGAAGTGTTAATATTGATTTAAGTGCTAAACTAGAAGTAGCTAGTAAATCAAATTCCTGTGTTGAACATGTTGAAATTTGTACTAGGTGTAAGGATTTTGATGTTAATGCTTGTAGTGAACACTTAGTGTCAATTTCAAAACTAAATGATGAAGTGGCTAGTCTTAATGCCCAACTTAAGACTAGCAAGAGTGAAGTTGATAAAATAAAATTTGCAAGGGATGCCTACACGATTGGTAGACACCCCTCAATTAAGGATGGTCTTGGCTTCAAGAGAGAGGCCAAGAACTTAACAAGCCATAAGGCTCCCATTCCCGCCAAGGAGAAAGGGAAGGCCCCTATGGCCAGTAGCGCTAAAAAGAACCATGCTTTTATGTATAATGATAGGAGAAATGCTAGAAATGCTTATAATGATTTTGATCTACATGTTTATGATTCTCATGCCATGTTTGCTTCTAGTTCTTGTTATAAGCATGATAGGGATATGTATAAGAGAAATGTTGTACATATGCCTAGGAGAAATATTGCTCATGTACCTAGAAAGAATGTTATTCATGCTCCTAGGAAAGTAGTGAATGAACCTTCTATAATTTATTATGCTTTAAACACTTCCTTTGCTATTTGTAGAAAGAATAGGAAAATAGTTGCTAGGAAGTTAGGGGCAAAATGCAAGGGAGACAGGACTTGCATTTGGGTCCCTAAGGATATTTGTGCTAACCTTGTAGGACCCAACATGAGTTGGGTACCTAAGACCCAAGCCTAAATTTGCCTTGCAGGTTTATGCATCCGGGGGTTCAAGCTGGATTATCGACAGCGGATGCACAAACCATATGACGGGGGAGAAGAAGATGTTCACCTCCTACGTCAAAAATAAGGATTCCCAAGACTCAATTATATTCGGTGATGGGAATCAAGGCAAGGTAAAAGGGTTAGGTAAAATTGCAATTTCTAATGAGCACTCAATTTCAAATGTGTTTTTAGTTGAGTCTCTTGGTTACAATTTGCTATCTGTTAGCCAACTATGCAACATGGGATATAATTGCCTTTTTACTAATGTAGATGTGTCTGTCTTTAGAAGATGTGATGGTTCACTAGCTTTTAAGGGTGTACTAGACGGCAAGCTTTACTTAGTTGATTTTGCAAAAGAAGAGGCCGGTCTAGATGCATGCTTAATGGCTAAGACTTGCATGGGCTGGCTGTGGCATCGCCGCTTAGCACATATGGGGATGAAGAACCTCTCCAAGCTTCTAAAGGGGGAACACGTAATAGGTCTAACAAATGTTTATTTCGAAAAAGATAGACCTTGTGCAGCTTGTCAAGCAGGTAAACAAGTGGGAGGAGCACATCACAGCAAGAATGTGATGACCACATCAAGACCTCTGGAGCTGCTGCATATGGACCTCTTCGGACCCGTCGCCTATCTAAGCATAGGAGGAAGTAAGTATGGTTTAGTTATTGTTGATGACTTTTCCCGCTTCACTTGGGTGTTCTTCTTGCAGGATAAGTCTGAAACCCAAGGGACCCTCAAGCGCTTCCTCAGGAGAGCTCAAAATGAGTTTGAGCTCAAGGTAAAGAAGATAAGGAGCGACAACGGGTCCGAGTTCAAGAACCTTCAAGTGGAGGAGTTTCTTGAGGAGGAAGGGATCAAGCACGAGTTCTCCGCTCCCTACACACCACAGCAAAATGGTGTGGTAGAGAGGAAGAACAGGACGCTAATCGATATGGCGAGGACGATGCTTGGAGAGTTCAAGACCCCCGAGTGCTTTTGGTCGGAAGCCGTGAACACGGCTTGCCACGCCATCAACAGGGTCTACCTTCACCGCCTCCTCAAGAAGACGTCATATGAGCTACTAACCGGTAACAAACCCAATGTATCTTACTTTCGTGTTTTTGGGAGCAAGTGCTACATTCTAGTGAAGAAGGGTAGAAATTCTAAGTTTGCTCCCAAAGCTGTAGAAGGGTTTTTATTAGGTTATGATTCAAATACAAAGGCGTATAGGGTCTTCAACAAATCATCGGGTTTGGTTGAAGTCTCTAGCGACGTTGTATTTGATGAGACTAATGGCTCTCCAAGAGAGCAAGTTGTTGATTGTGATGATGTAGATGAAGAAGATGTTCCAACGGCCGCTATACGAACCATGGCGATTGGACGTTCGGCCACAGGAACAAGATGAACGAGATCAACCTTCTTCCTCAACGACGGTGCATCCCCCAACTCAAGACGATGAACAGGTTCATCAAAAGGAGGCGTGTGATCAAGGGGGAGCACAAAATGATCATGTGATGGAGGAAGAAGCGCAACCGGCACCTCCAACCCAAGTTCGAGCGATGATTCAAAGGGATCATCCCGTCGACCAAATTCTGGGTGACATTAGCAAGGGAGTAACTACTCGGTCTCGACTAGTTAATTTTTGTGAACATTACTCTTTTGTCTCCTCTATTGAGCCTTTCAGGGTAGAGGAGGCCTTGCTAGATCCGGATTGGGTGTTGGCCATGCAGGAGGAACTTAACAACTTCAAGCGCAATGAAGTTTGGACGCTGGTGCCTCGTCCCAAGCAAAATGTTGTGGGAACCAAGTGGGTGTTCCGCAACAAACAAGACGAGCACGGAGTGGTGACAAGGAACAAGGCTCGACTTGTGGCAAAAGGTTATGCCCAAGTCGCAGGTTTGGACTTTGAGGAGACTTTTGCTCCTGTGGCTAGGCTAGAGTCCATTCGTATCTTGCTAGCATATGCCGCTCACCATTCTTTCAGGTTGTACCAAATAGATGTGAAGAGCGCTTTCCTCAACGGGCCAATAAAGGAGGAGGTGTACGTGGAGCAACCCCCTGGCTTCGAGGATGAGCGGTACCCCGACCACGTGTGTAAGCTCTCTAAGGCGCTCTATGGACTTAAACAAGCCCCAAGAGCATGGTATGAATGCCTTAGAGATTTCTTACTTGCTAATGCTTTCAAAGTTGGGAAAGCCGATCCAACTCTTTTTACAAAGACATGTGATGGTGATTTGTTTGTATGCCAAATTTATGTCGATGACATAATATTTGGTTCTACTAATCAAAAGTCTTGTGAAGAGTTTAGCAGGGTGATGACGCAGAAATTCGAGATGTCGATGATGGGCGAGTTGAACTACTTCCTTGGGTTCCAAGTGAAGCAACTCAAGGACGGCACCTTCATCTCCCAAACGAAGTACACGCAAGATTTGCTAAAGCGGTTTGGGATGAAGGACGCCAAGCCCGCAAAGACTCCGATGGGAACCGACGGACACACCGACCTCAACAAAGGAGGTAAGTCCGTTGATCAAAAAGCATACCGGTCCATGATAGGTTCTTTGCTTTATTTATGTGCTAGTAGACCGGATATTATGCTTAGCGTATGCATGTGTGCTAGATTTCAATCCGATCCTAAGGAGTGTCACTTGGTGGCGGTGAAGCGAATTCTTAGATATTTAGTCGCTACGCCTTGCTTCGGGATCTGGTATCCAAAGGGGTCTAACTTTGACTTGATTGGGTACTCAGATTCCGACTATGCTGGATGTAAGGTCGATAGGAAGAGTACATCAGGGACGTGCCAATTCTTAGGAAGGTCCCTGGTGTCATGGAACTCTAAGAAACAAACCTGCGTTGCCCTATCCACCGCTGAGGCCGAGTATGTTGCCGCAGGTCAGTGTTGCGCGCAACTACTTTGGATGAGGCAAACCCTCAGGGACTTTGGCTACAATCTGAGCAAAGTCCCACTCCTATGTGATAATGAGAGTGCTATCCGAATAGCGGAAAATCCTGTTGAGCACAGCCGCACAAAGCACATTGACATCCGGCATCACTTTTTGAGAGACCACCAGCAAAAGGGAGATATCGAAGTGTTTTATGTTAGCACCGAGAACTAGCTAGCCGATATCTTCACCAAGCCTTTAGATGAGAAGACCTTTTGCAGGCTGCGTAGTGAGCTAAATGTCTTAGATTCGCGGAACTTGGATTGAATTGTAGCATACATGTATTCATGCTTTTGATCATGTTCCTTTTTGCATTTTGTTGCTTATCATGGTGCTCAAGTTGTACAAACACTCCCTGGACCTCACAAGTCCGTTGCAAAGTGATGCACATGTTTAGGGGAGATGTGTTACAACTTGACCCTTTGAGACTAACCATATGTTTGAGTTTGCTTGTTTTAGTCTCAAAGGAGAATTGAAAAGGAAAAGGTGGACTTGGACCATGAAAGACTTCCACTGCACTCCGATGAGGGGTAACTTATTCCAAGTTCATCTCATGAACTCTTATTGCCATTTGCTCTTAATTGAAGATTTTTGGGACGCAATGGGGTTAAAGGGCCACAATTGATCCCGTTTTGGTGCTTGATGCCAAAGGGGGAGAAAATAAAGGCCAAAGCAATAAATGGATCAGCTACCACTTGAGAGATTTTGAAAATAGTAGAATAGAGTTTTTGGTTTGTCAAAATTCTTATGTTGTCTCTCTTGTCAAAAGTTGGCTTCTTGTGGGGAGAAGTATTGATTATGGGAAAAAGGGGGAGTTTTTGAAATCTTTGATCAATCCCTTTTGGAATGACTCTCTTTATGCTTCAACATGTGTGTTTAACTTAGAGATAGAGATTTGAGTTTGATTTGCAAAAACAAACCAAGTGGTGGCAAAGGATGATCCATATATGCCAAAATTGATTTAAGTTTTATTTGAAGTGAGTTTGCACTTGTTCTAGTTGCTTTATGTTGTGTTGGCATAAATCACCAAAAAGGGGGAGATTGAAAGGGAAATGTGCCCTTGGGCCATTTCTAAGTATTTTGGTGATTGAGTGCCAACACATGTGCTTAATTGTGAATTTATGTACATGGATGAACAAGGTGCAAATCATGAAGTAAAGGTATGTTTCTAAGCCTTAGTACATTGGTTTTGTGTACTAATATATTTGTCTAAGTGTTAGAAACAGAAAGAAGAAGAAGAGAGAAGAGGAGAAAAGACTTGGCTGTGTGCTGCCAAGACCCAGCTCGGTCTGGAGCACCGGACTGTCCGGTGTGCACCGGACAGTGTCCGGTGCGCCAGGCTGACTCGGCTCGAACTGGCCACTCTCGGGAAATTGGCCGACGGCGTACGGCTAAAATTCACCGGACTGTCCGGTGAGCCAACAGTCGGCCGGGCCAACGGTCGGCCGCGCAATCTGCGCGGGACACGTGGCGGAGCCAACGGTCGGAAGACGGCACCGGACTGTCCGGTGTGCACCGGACATGTCCGGTGCGCCAACGGCTCTCAGATCTCCAACGGTCTGCAACGGTCGGAAGCGCCAGTTAAGGAAAGAAATCGGGCACCGGACAGTGTCCGGTGTGCACCGGACTGTCCGGTGCCCCCGACGACAGAAGGCAAGGATGGCCTTCCGGATTTGCTCTCAACGGCTCCTAGCTGCCTTGGGGCTATAAAAGGAGCCCCTAGGCGCATGGAGGAGGCAGACAAGCAACCTTTGAGCATTCTTGATCATCCACACTAAGTCTCTGCGCATTCGTTTGTGTTTCTAAGTGATTCGAGCTCTGTTCTAAGTGAGAACTCTGAGATAGTCTTGTGAGCTCGATTCTTGGCCGTGTGTGTGCGCTTTTGCTGTGGATTTGTGTGTGTTGCTTCCCTCCCTTACTCTGTGTTTCTTTGTGATCATATACTTGTAAGGGCAAGAGACTCCAATTTGTGGAGATTCCTTGCAAACGGGATAGTGAAAGGCAAAACAAAACACCGTGGTATTCAAGTGGGTCTTTGGACCGCTTGAGAGGGGTTGATTGCAACCCTCGTCCGTTGGGACGCCACAACATGGAGTAGGCAAGCGTTGGTCTTGGCCGAACCACGGGATAAACCACTGTGTCACATCTGTGCTTGATCTTTTGTGGTATTGTGTTTTGTTGAGACTTCACCTTAGCCACTTGGCAATAATCGTGCTAACGCTTAACAAGTTTTTGTGGCTTAAGTTTGAAGTTTTTACAGGATCACCTATTCACCCCCCCCCCTCTAGGTGCTCTCACTGGGGCATTTGACGCAAAGAGTGGGACTGCCGGGCGGCCAGGCTTGGCCAAAAGCGCCATAGGAAGCTCCGCCCGACCCAGGGCTCGGACTCGGGCTGAGGCCCCGGAAGACGGCGAACTCCGCTCCGCCCGACCCAGGGCTCGGACTCGGGCTGAGGCCCCGGAAGACGGCGAACTCCGCTCCGCCCGACCCAGGGCTCAGACTCGGGCTAAGGCCCCGGAAGACGGTGAACTCCGCTCCGCCCGACCCAGGGCTCGGACTCGGGCTAAGGCCCCGGAAGACGGCGAACTCCGCTCCGCCCGACCCAGGGCTCGGACTCGGGCTAAGGCCCCGGAAGACGGCGAACTCCGCTCCGCCCGACCCAGGGCTCGGACTCGGGCTAAGGCCCCGAAAGACGGCGAACTCCGCTCCACCCGACCCAGGGCTCGAACTCGAGCTAAGGCCCCGAAAGACGACGAACTCCGCCTCGCCCGACCCAGGGCTCGGACTCCGCCCTGGCCTCTGCCGAACGACCTCCGCCTCGCCCGACCCAGGAGCTCGGGCTCGGCCTCGGCCATGCAGGACAGACTCGACCTCGGCTTCGGAGGAGCCTCCACGTCGCCCGACCTAGGGCACGAGTCCGCCACGTCAACAGGAAGCGCCATCATCACCCTACCCCGAGCCGACTCAGGCCGTAGGGAACAGGACCGACGTCCCATCTGGCTAGCTCCGCCAGATAGGCAATGATGGCACCCCGCTGGACCCATGACGACGGCGGCTCTCAGCTCTCTTACGAAAGCAGGGGGACGTCAGCAAGGGCCCAACCACTCCGACAGCTGTCCCTCCGCCAAGCTCCATTGCTTCTCCGACAGCCACGACGCCACACTAGCCGGGTGCCAAGATCTCTCCGGCTGCCACCTTGGCATGTACTTAGGGCACTAGCTCTCCCCCGCTAGACACGTAGCACCTTGCTACACCCCCATTTGTACACCTGGATCCTCTCCTTACGCCTATAAAAGGAAGGACCAGGGCCTTCTTAGAGGAGGTTGGCCTCGCGGGAACGAAGGGCAGGGGCAGGCGCTCTCTCGGGGCCGCTCGCTCCCCTCACCCGCGCGGACGCTTGTAACCCCCTACTGCAAGCGCACCCGACCTGGGCGCGGGACGAACACGAAGGCCGCAGGATCTCCGACTCCCTCACGACCCGGCTCCGGCCACCTCGCTCTCGCTCTCTCCCCCCCTTCGCGCTCGCCCACGCGCTCGACCCATCTGGGCTGGGGCACGCGGCACACTCACTCGTCGGCTCGGGGACCCCCCGGTCCCGAAACGCCGACAGGAAGAAGCCTCCGCTATCATAACCCTTGCTAATGAATTGGTCATATCTTCAAATAACTACTTTATTCGAATCGAATACTAGCTCGAACCCATCTCAACGTAGGAAGGATTCACTAACGAGGTTCTTATTAATTGAGGGCACATGTTGCACGTTCTTCAGTCCCACGATCTTTCCCAAAGTAAACTTCAGATCAACCATACCAACACCAAGTACAGTAGCATGCGAGCTGTTCTCCACTCCATTATGACGGTTGAACCTTGCCCAACCTTGTAAGATGAAAACATGAATATATCAGAGCAGGCATGAATATTGGCTCTTGTATCTATTCACCAATCATTATATCGACATATAGAATATATATATATACACATCTATATATACGACGAATTACCGTATCTAGACCTACTAGGATTGCCAATAGTCACATTGATAGACTTCTGCCTCGGTTGATTCTTCTTGCCCTTGCGATTCTTGCACTTCTTAGTGAAATACCCATTCTCATCGCAAATGAAGCACACAATCTCATCCATGTTCATCATCTTCTTCCTTTTGAATTGAATAGTCTGATTGAGCTTATGATTCTTCTTTCTAGCATGTTGCATCAAGTTGGCGCTAGACTACCCTTCGGGTGCCTTTATTGAAGTGTCCTTTGCCCGAGGCTTTTCTTCCACATCAAGACCAACCAATAAATCCTTAACGGAAATTTGATGTCTTTTATGTTTTAGAGTTGTAGCAAAGTTCCTCCATAATGAAGGCAACTTAGAAATGATGCCACCCGCTACAAACTTATCAGGTAAGACGTGTCCATGTTGTTTGAGCTCCATCACAATAAGTTGGAACTCATGAGCCTGTTCTACAATATATCGGCAATCAACCATTCTAAAGTCAAGGTACTTCTCCATCATATATAGCTCGCGCCCAGCGTTTGAGGCAGAGAACTTATGCTCAAACACCTCCCATAGTTTAGTAGCACTATTGATGTTCATATAAACATCACATAGCTGGTCGGAGAGAATGCTAAGAACGCATCCAACAAAAACCATTGTATCCGCAGTAAACTCATGCACCTTTTTCTCAGATCCAAGAGGTAATGTGGGTGGATTACTCACAACCCAAAACACTCCCATAGCCGAGAGCCACAATTGGGCTCTCGTTTGCCATCTCTTGAAATTCACACCAGTGAACTTATCTGGTTTCATCTCATTAGAGTAATTTTCCATCACTAAATGCCTATCAGGTTTTTGGATTAATGGAAACAATAACAAATTAGTGATGAACAAATTAATTCTGATAATAATGAAAAGAGCAACAACATGTTGCACATATGTATAACTCACAGTAGTTCATAAACTAGTGCTAGTGATTGAAGGAATATAAGTATACACATGCTTACAATGGGATTGTCGGTGCTAGAATAGGGCAATAGTAGACGGAGCAGATCGACGAGAACCATTGTGTTGGCATAGAGGAAGTAGGCAAACACTGAGCAATCGCGACAGCGCTTCCCAAAAACCTAATATGACCCCTACCCCATGCATGGACACGAGAGGACGTAGGCTTCGAAGATCTTGCTCTCCTAACCCTGATGGCACGTCAGCGGTAGGATGGAGAAGATGAAGCAGTTCAACTCTTTGGAACGAGGAGGAGTGAAAGTCTGTTCTAGGAATGACGTCTCGCCCCCATTATATATACATGATGTGGCTAAGGTAAGTAATTAGCCATGTGATCACATCACTAACATAATTGACCCACAACCACAATCAATTAGATCAATCATAATTAATGTGGGAATAATTGCTTACCAGAATAGACCAGCGTAATTTTCTCCATGCATGCAAAAATATCGAGTAGCATAAGGAGGCCACGAACCCAAAAGGTCAGAGGCGAGAAATCGCTAGACCATTCACGTGCATGTCGTGCGCCTGCACCCTTTGCCTCACCCCGCCCTGCCTTGCTCGACCCGGCCCGGTGAGATAAGGCAAGCGTGTGTTTGTTTTTCCTTTTCCTTTCCTCAATAGATTCAACTAGGTGGAGACAACTCAGCTATTTAAGTTGGCCTCACTCCACCTGAAGTAGCAAGGTGGTACTAAAGTTCCTACCATATTATGCATGTGTGAGTGGGCCTTTAGGATTTATATGAATTATTATTTGGGCCAAACCCAAATTCTCTAATACACTGTCTGTTTGAGGAAATGCCTCTTAGAGGGGGTTTCCATTTACTCGTATTGTATGGTGGGTCGAATTTTCTGAACCAACAACTTTGATTTAGTGTTATGTAGTTTTTCTAGTGAAATCGGGGATCATTTGGAAAAACTGACTTGTCTATTGTTTAAATTCTCTATATGCATGAAGAGTGCGAAACCACTAGGATCCATAATGGCCTATGGACATTAGCACATTATTTTTTATATGTACACAATGTTCTTTCCTGAGATGCACTTGAGAACTTGGAATTATGGATGGGGCCTATGTATAGTTGACCTTCATCTTTTCTTCTAATGTTTATTTTTTTGTTCTTCGAAAGGAACATAAAGGTATTGCAAATGAACTTGAAGTGCCATCTTTGATCTCTTCTTTGAGGACTAGAAGGTAATTGTAATCTATAAATAAAGCTTGGCATTACAACGTTTATGGTGTTTGTCTAGTAGGTTTTCTCATTCACAAAACATGAGAACTTTGTTCCTAATAATAGTGCAACAGATAGTAGCACATAGCTAAAAGATTGTTCCCAATATTAGTGCAACAGTTAAAAGCACAAAGCCAAAGGATTTTGAGTTTCATGAACTGGTTTTAGTCTACTATCATCATGATGCAGCACATATAGAACATATGACCTCCAAATTCGCTTCTAGAACCAAGTTATCTTCTAATGTACATATTTGCCATTTTAAATTGTTGCTGCAATTTTTAAAACAAGTTAACCGTTTGATTATTGTTCACTAAAATGTAGTTTTATTTGGAAGGTTAGATTCAATATTCCCAAACTTGATCTGATGTTTTTGCCAAAAGATCATGGATGGAGCCACCTCTGTATTTGAGGTTTTAAAAGTTTTAACAGTTGTTTCAACTAACAGTTCGTTTGATCTTATTTATTTATTAGTTCAAACTCTACTATTTTGGATCCTTTGATTTCCCTTAGAGAATTTTGAGGGGCCCCTCATCTACCTTCTTTTATTATCATTTTTGGAGAATACTTTCCTTACATAGATAAGGATTCCCTTTGAATACATAGATACAATGTCTTGTTTAGTTTATAATTCCTTTTGGAGCTAATGTGTTTATGCATTTTTTTCTCTCAGTCAGCATTGCCAGTTCCGGCTGAAGTAGATATCAAGATTAGTGGATTCCAATGTAACCTCATTGTAAGCAGGATTAAGACTTTGATTAGAATAAACTCAAATAAAATTGATGGATCCATCCTGGATCTAAATTTTCATGGTCTCTAATTATATGGATCATTTGTTTGCTATATCATTCAACTATAAGCTCCTCTAATCTTATGGCTTACAACTATGTACATGTAATAGTTTTTCTGCATTTGAGATTCATTTGTGCCTTTTTCAAACCCAAAACCTATCTATTTGTTTTCCAAACCCTGCTACTACCAATTTGTTTTGGCTAAATGATAGGTTACTGACTGTGGTGATCTGAATTCTTAGGCAAAAAAATCCAAATCTCTTCTATAGAAGATCAAATTTTGTAAGGAATGACATAAAGTTGTCGTTTCAAAACCTAATTCTCTTTTGTAAAAACTATAGATCCAAGCTTATGGAATCAAAAGTTATTTTTGTCACTTTTCTCATGGACATATGTTGTACCAAAAGCCATTTCATTTCTCATAAAGAGATGTCCATGGGACATTTGATCCCATGAGCTAATTATGTCATGTTTCTCTTCTATCACATTTGATGCCATCGTGACAGCGGGCTGCCGCCTGTGGTTAGGCTTCTGAACTGGTTATCTCTAGCTTTCCTCGTGGTCACTTGGACATATGACCAATTGGACATAACACTATTTCACTTTGATCTATCTATATATTCTTAATTATTGTCAGTTTTATATTTCCTTCATGATTATCGTAGCTTCGTGGAGCCTCGTGTCCTTAACATTTTTAGGAGATTTGTCACACCCGATTTTAGAAAGGCAAACCAAATGCGAACAATGTACGTGCCAGGATCAGCAATTCACGTACACAGCAGTTACATAACTAGACATCATCACACAGTGCTCAAATAATAACATAAAAGATAGTAATAGTCGATTACATCATGATGTCTGAGATATCCACATAGTATTTAACAATAATCAAAGTGCGGAAAAGAAATGTAGATAAACGTGACCTTCACAGGCACTCGACTAGGGGTTTGTCGCTAACCCACGCCTAGAACTCATCGTACTCTTAGAACTCCTTGAAGTCTTCCTCCATAACTTCATCTTCTCCTGAGCAGTGGTTGCAACATAGACAACCTGGGGGGGTTTGGTGTGCAAAGCAAGGGTGAGTACACATCAACATACTCAGCAAATGTTCCGTTTGGCTGTAGTGGACTAGCTTTATGTGGGGTTAAGTCTAGCAGTTCCTTTTAGTTGGTCAGGTTATTATTACTAGTAGAGAGCCAGGTTTTAGCATTAACCCAAGTTGTAAACCCAAAAGTACCCTTTCCAAATGGAAAGAATACCAGAAATCATAATCATAATCATAACCATAATAGAAACTAGCATTATCCTCATCATCACCTGTAAACCAAACATCTCTGATCCATGTATCCCTAATCAATGGAGCTCCCTTGGCCGCTCATAATCGCGAGCATGGCTGATATATCAGTTTCATAACACTCTATAGAGGTTGCGCACTTTACCCACAAGCCGTGATTCCCTTTTGCCTCGGGTTGATCAAACCCTTAAACACTACCAAGGTGAATAGGTAGGGTTTCACTGCGTAGCCTTTACAAAGATTCCTTGAGGCTGTAGCCGCCCGTTAGGTTTCCTAAATGTACCACACTCCTCCACAAGGAACAATCCACCCTCGGCAAAGCGAGTCGCATACACCAAGCCCCTTTGATGGCACAACGGCGAAGCGGACTACACCTCAGTTCCTCTAATTATTCAGCTAAGGGCGTCCCATTCCACCCTCATGGTTGCACTGTTTTCCCGGACGGTCATCCAACGAACAGGTCCTTACGGAGAGGCACTCGAGAAACCGCTTGAGTCCCCTTAAATGCCACAAGTATATCATTATAATCAAAACGGAAAACAACGTATCATAAATAATCTCATCATGTTTATTGATTAATGTGAAGCACTAGCATAAAGCTAAACAAAAATAACTCAACCCAAATAGGTAAACAAGGACAAGATAAATAAAAGCTAGTCAATCCTTAGGTATAAATTGTATAAATGCGGGGAGTGAATTATAAAATGAGTGGGACATAGATGGATCAAGGGACACTTGCCTTCACCAACCAGCTGCTGCTCAGGGTCTTCACCTGCAACTCCTTCGGACTCTGCCAACTGACCGTTATCTATACGAGTTCAAACATACATTCCACAAATTTAATATAAAAATAACAGTACACCATGCAGTAAAATATAATAAATAAGCAGATACTCAGCGCAGGGCTTGCACCTACGACTAAGCGAGAAAAAGAAAGCAACAGTCGAGGCTACGGTCGAAGAGCGATCACATTAAGCAGTTATGGATTAAAGTACTTATCCAAACACAACTATATTAGTTTGACAATCATGCTATACATAAACTAAAGTTACGCTACGCGTTTAATCATTATGGACAGTTCACGGAAAATTTAAAAGGATTATCATGCGGCGAAACGCACAACGGCACACGCGACTAAATCGAAAATAAAACGAGTCATCGCAGAGTGAAGTACGCGACGCAACACTTAGACTAAACTTGAAATTGAATAGATCGTCGCGCGATGAAGCGCGCAACGAAATACTTGAATTAAAGATGAAAGTGACGCACTACGTCGCGCGACGAAGCGCACAACCGCATACACCACTCGAACTGAATTTAAAATAAATCGTCGCGCGACAAAGCGCGCGACGCAACCTATTAGATAATTTGGAAATAAAATGAATCATTGCATGACGTAGCACCCTAAATAATCTAAAAGTAAACTGAATCGTCGCGCGATAAAACGCGCGATGCAGCACACTAATTAATCTAAAATTAGACTGAATCGTCGCGCTATGAAGCGTGCGACACAGCACACTAAATTAAACTAAATTAAAATTAACCAAGCGAAATTTCAAACATTACGCGCGCGGGAACAGGACCGCGCGGGCGCCAGGGGCGCGCGACCGGGGACGGCGCGTGGCCAGGGGCACGCGGCCAGGGACGGGGCGCGACCCGGGGCACACAGCCATGGGAGGGCGCGGTTGGGGGCGCGGGCCAGGGGCGAGCGCGACCGGGGCCGAGCACGCCGGGGAGGGCGTGGCCGGGGGTGGGGGCTGCGGCCAGGAGGGCGCACGGGGTCGCGGCTAGGAGGGGCGCACGGGGTCGCGGCCGGGAGGGGCACGCAGGCAAGGGAGAGGGCACGCGGGGAGGAGAGGAGGAAGAACAGGAAAGAGAAAGAGAGAGGGAGATGGGGGCTCACCTTGGGGTCCAAAATCCGGCGATTACCGTCACTGGATCACCTAGGGCAAAAGAGGTGGAAGAGAGGTGGGAGAGAGGGAGAGGGAGTTGCTGCGTGGGAAAACCAAATGAGAAAGAGAGGGGGAGAGGCGCGCATGGGGAGGGGTAGGGCGCGTGGGGCGCGCTGGGCCGGGCTGGGTCTAGTTGGGCTAGGCTAGGTCGCGGGCCGGGATGGAAGCCCACAACACACACGATCACTGATCGGAATACAATTGCAAATCAAAATCTAAAACGAGGTGAGATGGACGCGCGATTAAACACAACATCAAACAAAAGAAATATGCTTCGGGATGATGCAACACCCATGTCAACTTAGATTTTTGTTTACACGCGATACAGACACCAGTCGTTATACTGCTTTGAAAATGGGAAGAAGGAGCGAAACGGGAAAAGGAAAGAGAGTAACACCTGAATTTGGTGAGTATTAAAGAAGAAAAATTCTACCCCCAAACTCAGGGCGTTACAAACCTATCCCCCTTAAAAGAATCTCGCCCTCGAGATTCAAGGTTGGTCAGCAAAGAGTTCGGGATACTTGGCCATTAGATCATCTTCACGCTCCCAGGTTGCTTCTTCCTCAGAGTGGTGACCCCATCTAACTTTGCACATTCTGATAGTTTTCCTTCGGGTGACCTTGTCTGCAGTCTCGAGAATCTGTGTTGGCTTCTCTATGCAGGTCAAGTCTTCTTGGACTTCTAGACCTTCCACTGGCAACTGCTCTTCTGGCACACGAAGACACTTCTTCAACTAAGACACATGAAAGACATCATGCACCGCTGATAAATCTTCCGGTAGACTGAGCTGACAGGCCACTTCTCCATGCTTTGCGAGAATCTGACACGGACCAACATACTGGGGTGCTAGCTTGCCCTTGACTCCAAATCTTCTAACTCCTCTGATAGGCGATACTTTCAGGTAGACAAAATCTCTGACTTCAAAACTCAGCTCTCTCCTTCTTGTGTCTGCATAACTTTGTTGTCTTGACTGCGCTATCTTCAGATTCTTCTGAACCATCTTGATGTTCTCTTCAACTTCGAGCAAAATGTCTGGCCCAAACACTTGCTTTTCTCTAGGCTGATCCCATTGCAACGGAGTTCTACAACTCCTCCCATAAAGCACCTGAAATGGTGACATCTTCAAGCTGGCCTGGTAACTATTGTTATAGGAGAATTCTGCATAAGGTAATCTCTTGTCCCATTCGGACTGATCTTGCAGCGCACAGGCTCTCAACATATCTTCGAGGACTTGATTAGTTCTTTCAGTCTGACCATTTGTCTGTGAATGATATGATGAACTGAAATTCAGATGTGTACCCAAGGTTTCATGCAACTACTGCCAGAAATGAGAGGTGAACTGTGTTCCTCTGTCTGACACTATTTTCTTTGGAACACCATGAAGACAAACGATCTGGGACATTATAGCTCCGCCAGTATTGCACTGCTGTAGCTAGCCTTGACAGGTATAAAGTGAGCTGACTTGGTTAAGCGATCCACCACTACCCAAATGGAATCGTAGCCGGCTCGAGTGCGAGGCAATCCGACTATGAAATCCATCCCGATTTCATCCCATTTCCACTGAGGAATTCGCAACGGCTGCAACAATCCAGCTGGCTTCTGATGCTCTGCCTTGATCCTCTGACAACTATCACATATGGCCACATGCTCTGCGATCTCCCTTTTCATTCCGTACCACTAGAATTTCTTCTTCAGATCTTGATACATCTTCTCACTTCTAGGGTGTATGGAATAAGCTGTCTCATGGGCTTCCTTGAGGATCAATTCTTGAATAGACTGGACATTGTGAACACATAAGCGGTCCTTGAACCATACCACGCCTTCTGCAACTTCCTTAAAATCTTTGCCTCTTCCTTCTAGAATCAGTTGCTGAATTTCACTGATCTTCTCATCATTCTTCTGTGCTTCCTTGATTTCTCGCTCTAAGGTGGGTTCTAACTCAACTGTTACTCCTCGCATGGTATTTAGGAATCCGAGACACAACCTGTCAAATTCTTTGGCCAACTCATAAGGCATTGGATGAGTGACCATCATATCGACTTGACTTTTCCTGCTCAAAGCATCTGCTACCACGTTCGCTTTGCCTGGATGGTAATGAATTTCCAATTCATAGTCTTTGATCAATTCTAACCATCTTCGTTGTCTCATATTCAACTCTGACTGGGTGAATATGTACTTCAGACTCTTGTGGTCTGTGTAGACATCACATTTCTGCCCATACAGATAGTGCCTCCATGTCTTCATCGCATGAACCACTGCTACCAACTCTAGGTCTTGGATTGGATAATTCTTCTCATGAACCTTCAACTGTCGGGACGAGTAAGCCACAACTCTTCCCTCTTGCATCAACACGCATCCCAAGCTAGTGTAGCAAGCGTCGCAATACATCGAGAAGGGCTTGTGCACATCAGGCAAGACTAAGACAAGCGTTGTAGTGAACTTCTCTTTCAGCGCTTCAAAGGCCTCTTAGCACTGCTAGGTCCACTTGAACTCCACTATGTTGCCTAGCAAAGTCGTCATCGGTTTCGCAATCTTCGAAAATCCTTCAATGAATCATTGATAGTATCCGACCATTCTAATGAAGCTCTTGATTCCTCGAGCATCTGTTGGCACTTTCCAGTTCAGAATGTCTACCACTTTCTTCGGATCCACAGCCAATCCATCTTTGTTTATTATGTGACCCAAGAACATGACTTCATCAATCCAGAACTCGCACTTGCTCAACTTTGCATACAGCTGGTGCTCTTGCAATCTTTGCAATACCATCTTCAAATGATCCACATGCTCCTCCTCACTTTAAGAATATATAAGAATATCATCAATAAATACCACCACAAACTTGTCGAGATAATCCATGAATACACTATTCATCAGATTCATGAAGAAAGCTGGTGCATTCGTCAGGCCAAAAGACATAATGGTGAACTCATACAACCCATACTTGGTAATAAATGTCGTCTTCGGAATGTCTGAAGGTCGAATCCTGAGCTGATGATAACCTGATGTCACACCCGGATTTAGGGGCACCAAAGCCCGGGCGCGAACATAATCACCAGGTGTGCTGGGACCAAGTCTCACACATATGATGAATCATGGCACAGGATCGAATGTCACATCTTTAATACATAATAGGAGTTCTGTACAAAATAAATAAATAATTACATTATAAGGAGACAACGATCCAGCAACCCAAAGTTGACTGGGAGACGATGGCCTAGACCTCTCACGAACTCGTCACAACATCCTCCATGCGCCTCATCCAGCGGTACCTGTTCTTGAACTGTGGGGGTGTGAGACAGCAGGAGTGAGCTCACATACGTTCATCACCCAGCAAGTTGTGGGGAATAATGTGCATGAACTCGCCAAAGGTGGGAGCTCACGTGAAGTGTAAGGTTTACCAAAGAGGATGGTTAGAGCTGGGCATTGCTTTTAAAGTTGGTCAAAATTTTATTAGCAGTTACTAAGTATAAGTAAATACCAACCCAATTAAGTAGTAGAACAAAATAATAACAACACCTGCAATGCAATGCATATGACAAATTGAATTTAGTTCCATAAATTAATCATGTGAGGGTCCGAGCTGCTCATGACCGTGAGCACGGCTAGTATACCAGTTTTACACTCTGCAGAGGTTGTGCATCTTTACCCACAAGTCATGTTGCTCATCTGCCAAGGGATCGCGAATTCTCGTACACCTCTACTGAGGAGGCGAGGCAGGATAACACTACAAGGCCTTTACAAAGTTCCACTAGCTTCAGAAAACCTGCTACAGTTTATAGGAAGCTCTAGTGTAGGGACCCCTCGCATGACCGCCATCGCAGCAAAATCATCCCAAGGGCCTCCCTACACTGACCACTCCCCTACTGCCCTTGCCCCTTTCGGGTAAGGTAGTCATCCACTAGCTTTCCTAATTAATCAGCCAAGGGGTCCCATTCCTCCCTCGTGGTAGCACTGTTTTCCCGGGTGGTCGCTCCATGTTCCAATTAACATAATGATCTTATCATGAACAGTAATAATAAACAGATAATAAAAGTGTGATCATGAATAATGTATCTTCATACCCAAAACCACATAAAGCACTAGCAAGTACTACCCAAAAAGTTCAGTGGTAAACAAGGTATAAAGATAGACAAACTAGGGTAACCTATTGGGTTCCATCAAAATTAACCTATGCAGATCATTATGACTAATTAGGACATGAGTGGGTAAAAAGAAGTGATCAAGGGCACAACTTGCCTAGGACTTGAGATTCCAGGTACCAAGATGATCTTCAGGTGACACGTGTCCTCACTACTAAACGTAGCAATACAGACAAACATGGTATAGGCAAAATTAACATTACACCAAACATAAGTACAAACTGCATAATAATATTCTACGCTGCGCTACGGGATCGAGAATCACTAAATTCGGAGCTACGATTATTAAGTTATGGTTTTCTGAAGATCTACGTGGTTAAATATAGAATAGAGTAAGTGCAACATTTTAACCTATATTTCATGACAAAACAAAGTTACCAGATGATAATAAATATTATTGTGAGAATAATGCAACTAGAATGGATCAAAATGAAGTTACGATTATTGAGCTATGAATTTCTGAAGTTATTAAGCACTTAGAATAGATTAATTCAAATGAACAATTTTAGTTCAAGTTTCATGGCTAAACAGTGTTACTAGTTGATAGATAATATTAAAACAAAATTAATGCCACTGGAATGGATTAATTTGGAGCTAAAATGAATTTACTATGAATTATATAAGTTTCTGGATTTATTTTTGTATTAAAAATCCACTTCTAATATTAGTTTCCTATTTTCCCTATTTCCTGGTCTGCGCGCCAAATATAGAAAAGTGCAAGGTCTAATCTACAAAACTACCTAGACTCAGATTGCCACACACTGGACGACGGGTTGAATACCTAAAAGCATAGGGTCTCTTCTGCAAAATGCGCAGGCCGAAAAGGTACAGGTGAACACGGATCGCCCAGATTAGATCCTATGGTGCAGATTAGATCTGGGCACTTTATAAACTGGTACGCAACGTCAATCGTACGATCAGAGATCCTCGGTCCACGAATGCCCACGATCCAATCTACCCCGAGCCACACGATTAAAATCCGATGGCTTGGATTTAAAATGACGAAGGGGTACTCTCTCTTCTAATCTGGAGCCTCCGCTCCCTGATCAACAGTCCACGATCGCACCAGTCGAATTGTTATTGCGCAACTAATCACAACCATCGTAGATCGATCCAACGGTCATAGACAACCCACATCCGATCGATACGCCCATCTAATCTACACCCTTCATCTTGGATCCGATGGCTCTCTAGCTTCTTCTTCCCCCCAGTGTTCTTCCATGGAGGAGCATCTCAACCCCGCGGTGGCACACAAACCGGCGACCAGATCGACGCCCAAGAGCCCCAACAGCTACCCCGGATGGTGCTATGTGTATTCGAGACAAGGATGAAACTGTGGAAGAAATTCTTACCAAGATTAGCGGCGCGGAATCCACTGGCCATGGCAAAAGCGGATCTGCGACGGAGCTCTAATTCCTGCGAGGGATTATAGGGCATCCGATTCTCTTTTCGTCGTATCGGAGTCACGACCACAGTCGTTGTGCCCTGGCGAAGCGCCCTGATAGTACACCAAGGCCCCAACACGAACGTAGCCCGGAATCAATGTCGGTGGCATCACTCAAATCTCTCTACGCTCGGTAATGGCAGACGCCACAGATGCAAAAGGGCCGGCTCGGTTTTATATAGCTACGACGTTCCGAGTCCAGGGGAGCCGGTCCTCAAGCGATTAGCACGGTAGGCGAGATATCCGGTTAGTTGCAACAGAATCCGAGCATCGCGTGGGGTAGAAATGGAATTAGTTTAGCGGCAGCTGTGAACGGAGAAGGTTTCTCTGCCGACGAGATCGCTAACTCCGCCTGCACCCCTGGACCTCCGTTCCCCCTGGCATGAATGGCTGGTTCTCGTCCTTCGTGGGCGAGAGCTTTTCCGCCGCAGCGTCTGCCCGGAAGCCATTGCTGCAGCTGTCTTGCCGCCCGGGACAGAGGTTGTTGCCGCTGCTGTCAGAGTGGGCGGCGGTGAGCCGCTTGGAGTTCGTCGTCCCGCGGGCCTCCTGGTATGGAGGTTGTTCATACCCGCGGGAACGGAACCGGAGTCCCGTTTGCAATGGCACCTTGAGTGCCGGTGTTTGTTCATTGTGGCTGTCGGGGCCTGAACATGTAGGTATTTTTGGTGTAAACCATATTTTTTCTCATTTCGAGCACTAGGACTCGCCTGCCGGCTAACTGAACCGCTTAACCAAGTGTGAGTTGCCTCGTGCGGAAGGTGACGAGTGAGGTATCCGTATCCCGGAGGCGTAGGAGTCCCTCGGCTCAGTCGGCCTTGCCGCCCGAGGCTTCTCTTGCTTAGTTAAAGGAACCCTCGACCGCTCTGCGATGAGCCGGAGCTGGAGGCAGCGGTGCCAGTACGGACAGAGGCAGAGTTGGCTCGAAAAAAAGGGAGCTTCGTCGGCCGGGGCTTGGCCGGGTCGTCCACTGGCGGGACCAACGTCGGAGTCGAGTTGTCGAGGCCACGAACCGGGCTGGTGTCCTCGGGGGACAGTTGGCTGAGGCTTCGAGGCGGCCGGCCGAGCCGTCTGCTCGGGCCAGGTTCCTGGAGGAGACCCTGGCGGCAATGGCCCGGGCGTGGTGCTGACGTCGTCCTTCGGAGCGGAGATCCTCCGACCGTGTTGCCGTCCGAGGCTCGGTCAGACTTCGCCGAAGGTGGAGTTGACGCCGAGGGTGCTGCTGCTCCCCCTCCATCGACGTCTGAGCCTGCAGGATCGGTTCGCCTGTAGTATGCATATGTTTTTTGCGACCGTCGAGGCCCAAACATACTGTCGTCGCATTGTAAAACTGCGTTTCTTTTCCCCTTGTTTCGAATATCAGGACTTGTTCGTCGGTAACAGAATCGTTTATCCGAGCGTGAGTTACTTATCGCAGAAGGTGATGAGTGAGGTATCCGTATCCCAGAGGCATAGGAGTCCCTCGACTCGGTCGGCCTTGCCTGCTTACGTGTACTCTTACTCGTCCGTAGGATTCTGTTATCGATATAGTCGAGACGGCACGAAAGATCGTTTCAGCAGAAGAAGTTTTCGAGCGTTAAGACTTGTTCGGACAGCGGAATCCCTTATCCGAGCGTGAGTTACTTATCGTAGAAGGTGACGAGTGAGGTATCCGTATCCCGGAGGCGTAGGAGTCCCTCGGCTCGGTCGGCCTTGCCTGCTTACGTGTACTCCGTCGTTTTCATGATCCCACTACCGAGGTAGTCGAAAAGCACGAAAGATATTCTGGCAGAAAGACTTTTTCCGAGGAAAATTTTGACGCGGAGGGGGTTCCCCCCTTCTAGCCCCCGAGGGAGGGTCGGGCTTTGTCGAGGCAAGGCTGACCCTTCCTTGATGGTTAGACTTCATTGGCGTATGTAAACGAGGTGTATGAACGACTTGAAAACATCTTAAGGGTAGAAGCGACGTAGCTGTCGGATGTTCCAAGTGTTGCTGTAGACCTCGCCTTGACTGTTGGCCAGCTTGTACGTCCCGGGCTTCAAAACCTTGGCGATGATGAACGGCCCTTCCCGGGGAGGCGTGAGCTTGTGGCGCCCTCGGGCGTCTTGTCGCAGCCGAAGCACCAAGTCGCCCACCTGGAGGTCTCAGGACCGAACCCCTCGGGCGTGGTAGCGTCGCAGGGACTGCTGATACCGCGCCGAGTGTAGTAAGGCCATGTCCCGAGCCTCTTCCAGCTGGTCCAGTGAGTCTTCTCGGTTGGTCTGGTTGCGTCGGTCGTCGTAGGCCCTCGTCCTTAGGGAACCATATTCTAAGTCTGTGGGCAAGATGGCCTCGGCTCCATAGACAATAAAGAACGGCGTGAAACCCGTGGCTCGACTTGGCGTCGTCCTCAGGCTCCAGACCACCAAGGGGAGTTCCTTCATCCATCGCCTGCCGAACTTATGGAGGTCGTTGTAGATCCTTGGCTTGAGTCCTTGCAAAATCATGCCGTTGGCACGTTCTACCTGCCCATTCGTCATGGGGTGTGCCACGGCGGCCCAGTCCACCCGGATGTGGTGGTCTTCGCAGAAGTCCAGGAACTTTCTGCCAGTGAACTGGGTGCCGTTGTCAGTGATGATGGAGTTCGGGACCCCGAAGCGATGGATGATGTTGGTGAAGAATGCCACCGCCTGTTCGGACCTGATGCTGTTTAGGGGTCGAACCTCGATCCACTTGGAGAATTTGTCGATGGCAACCAGTAGCTGCGTGTAGCCCCCGGGTGCCTTCTGCAAGGGACCGACGAGGTCCAGACCCCACACAGCAAATGACCAGGTGATGGGTATTGTTTGCAGAGCCTGAGCGGGTAGGTGCGTCTGGCTTGCGTAGAATTGACACCCTCGGCAGGTGCGGACAATTCTAGTGGCGTCGGCCACCGCGGTCGGCCAGTAGAAACCTTGTCGGAAAGCGTTTCCAACAAGGGCTCGAGGCGCTGCGTGATGACCGCAAGCCCCCGAGTGTATTTCTTGTAAGAGCTCCTGGCCTTCGGCGATGGATATGCATCGCTGGAGGATGCCGGAGGGGCTGTGGTGGTAGAGCTCCTTCCCGTCACCTAGCAAGATGAATGACTTGGCACGCCGCGCCAGTCGTCGAGCTTCGGCTCGGTCGAGGGGCAGCTCTCCTCGGTGGAGATATTGCAGGTATGGGGACTGCCAGTCTCGATCTGGCGGGACCCCATTCCGCTCTCCCTCGACATGCAGTGCCTCACCCTCGGGGGCCGAGGGTGCCTCGGGCTGAGCCGTGGGCGCCTCGGGCTGAGTCGAGGGCGCCTCGGGCAGGGCCGAGACCTTCTCGGGCTCGGGCGTGTCGTCGGTCTTGACTGAGGGTTGATGTAGGTCCCGGGAGAAGACGTTCGGGGGAACCGTTGTTCGCGCTGAAGCTATCTTCGCCAGCTCGTCCGCAGTTTCGTTGTACCGACGGGCGACGTGGTTGACCTCGAGCCCGTAGAACTTGTCCTCCAGGCGCCGAACCTCGTCGCAGTAGGCTTCCATCTACGGGTCGCGGCAGTGGGAGTTCTTCATGACTTGGTCAATGACAAGCTGCGAGTCACCGCGAGCGTCGAGGCGTCGGACCCCTAGCTTGATGGCGATACGCAACCCGTTGACCAGAGCCTCATACTCGGCCACATTGTTGGACGCCGGGAAATGGAGGCGTAGCACGTAGCGGAGGTGCTTCCCGAGGGGCGAGATGAAGAGCAGGCCCGCGCCTGCCCCTGTTTTCATCAGCGACCCATCGAAAAACATGGTCTAGAGTTCCGGTTGGATCGGAGCTGCCGGGAGCTGGGTGTCGACCCATTCAACCACAAAGTCCGCCAAGACTTGGGACTTGATGGCCTTTCGAGGGGCGAACGAGATTGTCTCTGTTGGGGACTTGTTCTCAAATGCTATGAATTAAGAACAAGGCAACACAGAAAAGTTAATGGTTAATGTCCTTCGTCCTTCGAAGCGTTATTTCCCTTAGGATATAACGATTTCGGACGAAGGTTATGAAGGACATACCTTCATCATCATAATTTATATTGATAAAAGAAAAAGCACATGAAACATGAAAGAATACACGAATAATCATATAACATTATTAAGTGTTATCATTATATGATTATGGAAGAATAAGAACAATATTGAATTACATTTGTACCTTCGATTTGACGGAAGGCAAAAATACAAGCGTGACGCACGAGCGAATACAAGTCAGCGTGAACAGTACGGGGGTACTGTTCATCTATTTATAGACACAGGACACAGCCTGTGAAGAATTACAATTATGCCCCTCATAAAAGTTTACAACATTGACTCGGACCTTTATGGATTAAAAGGTCATTCTATCTCTAAGTCGGTTTGTAATACTGAAGCTTCATGAAGAGGAACCTTCGGTCATCTCCCGGGGAAAACTTCAGCCGAAGCTGCTTCTTCCTACAAGACCTTCGGCGCAACGAAGCATGGCCCCAACAGTAGCCCCTTTCGCGACGCTAGATCGTTTTTCGTAACGAGCTTGATCCGTGAAAAAAGCCTCTTAAGCTTCGGGAAGCCGAAGGTCCAAAAAACACCTTCCCTGAGCTCGTTGTCGAGAAACGATCCAGTTTCCGAGCGCGTGTCAGGCCCACCTTGCAGAGTTACTGTTTGGTCTCTGCGGTCCACCGCGCAGTGAGTGCAAGTGACTGTCCGCCTGGTGTAAAAATCCTGGCGCTTCGCCTTCTTACCTGCAGCACTATATAAACAGACGGGTAGGTGTGAAGTTACCACAGCATTCATTGCTATTTGCACTGTTTTGCTGCCAAAATTTTTAACCATAGCCGAAGCTTGACTCTCGAAATCGAACGAAGGTCCAACTCAAAGTCTGCTTCGTCAGAAGGAAAGGCTTCGGGAGAAAAAAGTATTCAATTTCCACAAACTCAGAATTAAATGGCTAGAGTGCGATCTACTGCCAGGGTTGATCGTGAAGGAGACGAAGCTGAAGGTTCGGTGACCGTTCCCATCTCCGAAGCAATGCAACGATCCGGACTGGTAACTCCGGAGGAAATCCCCACTGTTGAAGCAGAACAAGCAACTGCCGAAGCAGAAGATGAGAACATTGAAGAAACTGATCCCGAAGATGATTATCGCATTGCCATGCCAAGTAAGCCCAGCCACTTGGACTTTGGAAAGTCGACCGTTTCGAAGGCCGATCTCTCCAAGATGGTAAAGTCAGGTTATTTCAGTGAAAGTCAGAAGAAGCTACTTCGCTTCGGGGGAGAAGAAACTACCCCGAAGCCAGAGAAGAATGAGATAGTCATTTTCAAGAGCTTTCTAAAGGCTGGGTTGAGATTCCCCCTTCATGGGATTATTGCAGATGTATTGAAGAAGTTTGGTATCTACTTTCATCAATTGACTCCTAACGCTATCATTAGGCTTAGTGTTTATATCTGGGCTCTCCGAAGTCAGGCGGTGGAGCCGTTTGCCGACAGCTTTTGTCGAGTTCACGAGCTGCATTACCAGACGAAGGCTAGAAAAGATGGATTACATGATAACTTTGGTTGCTACAATTTTGCCTATCGGAAAACCACAAAGTTTCCTGTTATCAGCTACCGAAGCAAATGGCCGGCAGGCTGGAAGTCAGAGTGGTTCTATGTGAAAGTTGACGAAGACAAAGAGAAGTTGGTACAAAGCCCACTTGAATTGATCTTCGGAGAAACAAGACCGCAATGCCACATGACATTAGAAGGTCCCACCTGGGCTGCACTGGGTGAGTTTAAAATTATTTCAGAGCATATCAGTACCAGGGACCTGGTTCAAGAGTTCTTGGCCTTCAGGGTTTTCCCTACTTTAAAAGAATGGGAAATGCCGAAGCTGGAAGGGGAGAAGAAAGAAGGGGAACTTGTCCGGCTTCCTTACCATTTCAAGTTCAAGAAATACTTTAAAAAACCTTGCCAAGAGTGGCTGGACACAGTTGAAGTAATGTGCAATGAAATTCTTGGGAATTATTCGAAAAAAGAAGATCAATTGATGACTGCGGCCTTCGGCACCCGTCCGAAGCGAAGGCTGAACCGAGTGTTTGATGCCCTGGGTTTTGAGTACCCTGACTATGAACGGCTGGATAAGGGTGCTGAGGGCCAAAAAAGGAAAAGGGTGGCTGAAACTTTGAACAAAGATGAGGAAGAACCACCAAAAGAGAAGAATATTCCAAAGAAGAGAAGAATATCATCTCCGAAGCGAAAATTATCCGATGAAGAGGGGACTCCTGCACCACCCTCTACCACCGACGTGGAGGAAATCTTAAAGGTAATGACTGAACCCCTACCCGCGAAGCTAAGTCCATTAGGGCCTCAACTGACGAAGCTTTTTCGAAAGGTGGAGGAGCCCGAAAAAACGAAGAAGATAACCAAAACAAAGAGACAAAGGATTATTACAGTGACCGAAGTCATTGACAAGACGCCACCGAGGGCTTCAACTCAGAAAGCGCCAGCGGTTGAGGGCACAACAAATGTCGAAGTCGCACCTTCGGAGGTCGCGGCTACCAAAGCCGCTTCGGCCGAAGATTTGAACTTGGAAACTACAATTGAAGACATCGACAAAATACTGCTAGATATGGCCGCAGAAGAAGCTACCACTGCTGCCGAAGAAACCATGGCCATAGTGCCTGGGAAGAGAAAGGAAATAGCCGAAGATACTTCGGAGGACGAAGCCTTCATATTTCAAAATTTAGTTGGGCAAGAACTGTCGAAGGCCGAAATAGAAGAGCTTAAAGAATATGCCAAATCTTGCGGATATAAACCAGGAGCTCTTCTTTTCGGAGGTATTGACGATGAGAAATTGAACTGCATCCGGGATCAAACTGGAGCTAAGGTCATCGGTACTCTATCGAAGAGTATCGGTTTTCCGAAGCTGGAAACGGATATCAGCCGCTACCGACGACAACATATCGTTGGTAGTTTATTTTATTCCAATTTCAAGGTAAACAACTTTTCTCTGACTTTTATTGCTTTCAATAATGTAGACCTGTCTTAATGAAGGTTGTTTACGTGCAGAGCATGCTGCTGAGCAAGGCTTTGAAAATGCAACAAGATCTGGAGGATAAAAAACACGAAGTTATTATTGAAAATTTAGAGAGCAAAATAAAAGAGCAATCAGCTACTATTGAAAAGAAGGACTTCGAGCTCCAAACAACTGAAGGCTTATTGGCAGAGACTGAAGCTAAAGTAGCAGAATTGAACACGAAGCTTCTCTGCCAATCAAAACAATTTGAACAAGAGAAGCAAGAGCTTAATTCAAAATTTGAGGTCGAAGTCCAAAAAACTCAGATTTGAAAAAATCATTGACAAGCCTTCAGGACAAATGTTTGGAATTTAGTAACAACTGTATTCAACAATTAAAAAAGATCTTTTATTCAGTTGGAGCCAGCAGTGGAAAGTTCACTCCTTCAGCTGAAAATTTGCCAAGAACCTTCGAACATATTGAAGCTGAAATTGATGAGCTTGACGAAGTTATAGCCGGGCACGGTGACTTCTGTGCCTGGGTAGCTTCTCGGGGCACCGCTGCTGCCTTCCTAAAAGCTGGCTGTGATCATGGAAAAATCGTCAACAGGCCCAATTTCACTCTATCTCCATCAATTCTAGACGATATTCCTGACCTCGCCCGAAGCATTTCAAACAGATTTATAAAAATGATATGGACGAAAGGCGGGCGAGAAAAAGCTGGAGACGAAGCTCGAAGTCATCTTGAACCAGTAAGAAATCATACCTTGTGCTTACCTTCTCCTTCAAACTTGATTTTTACTCACAATACCTTGATTCATGTAGGATGACGAAGCTGAAACTGATGCTTAAAGAATATGCAGCCGAAGCTGAAGCCTGGTGAAGATTAGTAGGAGTAGACTGTAGAAAAAACTCAAGAGACTTTTGTAATAACTTTTGTAAATACAGCTAAACTGCTCTTAATGAACTTTGTTCATATCTTGTAATATATTCTTACCCTTCCATTAAGGCGCTTTGATTGTGGACGAAATTAGTATTTTGAGCCGAAGGCGAAAAAACACCTTCCCTTCTTTTCGTACACAACGAAGCATAAAAGACCGCTTCTTCTTTTTGCCGAAACCTTTCTTTTTTGTACGCGAAGAAGCTCTTCTCTTATGCCGAAACAGCCACTTATGCCATGATGATGATTATCCTATATATGCTTGAATGTTTATGAATGCAAATGCTATGATGTAATGTGATGTGCAAATGAATGTCCAAACACATATCCGAAGCTATACCCTTAGCCATTATTTCCTTAGAAACAATCACACATCAGCTCTGCATTCCCTTAGGAACGACTTTGGAGCTTCTTCGCCTTTTACTTTCGGCGGAATCAGCGTTGACTTTTCGCTGTAAGCTCTGCATTCCCTTAGGAACGACTTTGGAGCTTCTTCGCCTTTTACTTTCGGCGGAATCAGCGTTGACTTTTCGCTGTAAGCTCTGCATTCCCTTAGGAACGACTTTGGAGCTTCTTCACTTTTTCAGTTTTCGGCACTCGATGGTGCGTTCTCAGCTTTTACATTTACATTCCTTGGGGGATTTTGCTCTTATAAAACTAAAAAGGAGATTACATGAGATGGCCCCATTAAAAACCTTTCTCCCCCTTTAGAAAGGAAAAGGGTGCCATGAAAAAGAAAAAACATAAGAAAAGTTACATCAAATTACACATAATATCGCTGAAGCTCATCCGCATTCCAAGATCTTGGAATGTCGTTGCCGTCCATGTCCTTCAATCTGTATGAACCAGATCTTGACGAAGATGCTACTAAGAAAGGCCCCTCCCATTTCAACTGTAACTTGCCCACTGTGTCTGGGTTGGCCACTCTCCGAAGCACCAAGTGTCCCGGCTCAATATTCTTTAGCCGAACTTTTCTATCCCGCCATTTGACTGTTTCGGCTTGGTATTTATTGATATTCTCGACAGCTTGAAGCCTAATCCCTTCTAAAGCATCTTTTTCCACAAAGCAAGCATCTTCAGGACCTGATTCTGTCGAAGCTACTACTCTTATTGATCCAGTTTTAGCTTCTTCCGGAGTTATTGCTTCGTCGCCGAATAATAACTTGAATGGAGTAAAGCCTGTAGACCTTGATGTTGTTGTATTGTGGCTCCACACCACTTTAGTTAACTGATCTGGCCACTTTCCCCTGGGTTGATTGAAGATTAACTTCATTATTCCTGTCATTATGATGTCGTTGGCTCTTTCAACGAGCCCATTTGACTCCAGATGCCTGACTGATGCAAAATGGATCTTCGTACCAATTTGATCACAGAAATTTCTGAAAGCTTCGGAGTCGAATTGTGTTCCATTATCTATAGTGATGGCCTTCGGTACCCCGAAACGACAAACAATATTCTGCCAGAAAAACTTTTGGACAGTGGCCGAAGTTATTGTGGCTAATGGCTTTGCCTCAATCCATTTAGAAAAATACTCCACAGCCACTATAACATATCTTAAATTCCCTTGAGCCGGTGGTAATGGACCTAACAAGTCAAGGCCCCACCTTTGCAATGGCCAGATGGGTTGTATGAGCTGTGTTAAAGACGAAGGTTGTTTCTGATCTCTTGCACATTTCTGACAGCCTTCGCACTTTTGAACTAATTCCGCTACATCCGAAGCTGCCTTCGGCCAATAAAACCCTTGGCGGAAAACTTTTCCAAGTAACGGCCTAGATCCAATGTGAGATCCACACATGCCTGCATGTATCTCTTTCATCAACTCTATACCTTCGGCTCTAGATAAGCACTTGAGTAGCGGAGCACAAACTCCATGCTTGTACAACTCCCCTTCTATCATGACATATGGACGAGCTCTTGCCTCTATCCTCCTGTTATAAGCTTCGTCATCTGAAAGGAACTTACCCTGAAGGTAAGAGATGATCTCAGTTCTCCAATCTTCGCTATAAACAGGAGATATGTTGAGGACTGCTCTTTCAAGGAGTTCTACTGAAGGTGCCTTTATTGTTTCGAAAAACACATCCGAAGGTAAAGGCAGCCCCTGTGCTGCTGACTTAGCTAGCAAATCAGCATGCTCATTTTGTCCTCGAGGGATATTTTTGACAGAAAATCCTTCGAAGGAAGCTTCGATTCTTCGGACCGTGTCCAGATATTTTTCAAGCTTCGGATCTTTAGCCTTGCAACTCTTGTCGATGTGACCCGAAACAACCTGGGAATCAGTTTTAAGGATGGCCCTTCTGATTCCCATTGCTTTTAATTTCCGAAGGCCCAAAAGCAGGGCTTCGTACTCAGTAATATTGTTTGTACAGCTAAAATCGAGTCTTGCCGCATAACAAGTTTTGACTTTAGATGGTGAGATCAACACAGCGGCTGCTCCTGCTCCGAAGGTTCCCTAGGACCCATCGCAAAACACTGTCCACACTTCGGCATCTTTATTTGTTTCTTCATCCTGAGCCCCTGGCGTCCAATCGGTAATGAAATCTGCCAACGCTTGAGACTGGATCGAGGATCTATGCACATAATCAATGCAAAATTCATTGAGCTCTGCAGCCCATTTTCCAATCCATCCAGTAGCTTCTCTATTTCTCATAATATCCTTCAACGGTTGCGAAGAAGGAACAATAATATTGTATGCTTGAAAATAATGCCGAAGCTTCCTGGATGCCATCAAAACAGCATATAATACCTTCTCCAACTCTGTATAGTTTTTCTTTGACACACTAAGGACTTCAGATACAAAATACACTGGAACCTGTTTCTTGACTTGGCCATCGAGCTTCTCCTGGACAAGAGCTGCACTTACTGCTGAGTGCGAAGCTGCCACGTATAACAACAAAGGAGCCCCTGGCGTTGGTGGAGTTAATGTTGTTAAATCTATCAAATATTGCTTCAACTCTTCGAAGGCTTTTTGTTGGCTTGGTCCCCATTGAAAGACTTCAGCTGACTTCAGCACCTCGAAGAATGGTAAATTTCTTTCTGCTGATCTGGATATGAATCTATTGAGAGATGCCAGCCTCCCTGTCAATCTTTGGGCCCCCTTTCTTGTAGTTGGTGGCTCCATTCGAAGTATAGCTTCAATTTTATTTGGATTAGCTTCAATTCCCTTTGTTGAAACCAAGCATCCAAGAAATTTCCCCTTCTTTACTCCGAAGACACATTTTTCTGGATTCAGCTTTAAACCAGCTTGTCTGAAACTGGCGAAGGTCTCCTGCAAATCAGCAATATGATTTTCCTGTTTCATGCTTTTTACAATGATGTCATCAACATAAGTTAGCACATTTCTGCCTATCTGAGACTGGAGGACCTTCGCAGTCATTCTGCTGAAACTTCCTCCAGCGTTTTTGAGCCCTTCAGGCATCCGAAGATAGCAATATGTGCCACTTGGGGTTATGAAGCTAGTCTTCGGCTCATCTTCCTTCTTCATCCAGATTTGGTGATAGCCTGAGTAACAGTCTAGCAGACTCATGAGCTCTGAAGAAGCTGCTGCATCAACTAAAGAGTCTATCCTTGGCAATGGGAATTCGTCCTTCGGACAAGCCTTGTTGAGATCTGTAAAATCGATGCACATTCTCCACTTGCCGTTGGCCTTCTTTACCATAACAGTGTTAGCTAGCCATTCTGGGTACTTTACTTCTCTGATAACTCCTGCACTGAGGAGTCTTTTTACTTCATTGCGAGCACCTTCGGCCTTATCATCAGACATTTTCTGAAGCCTCTGCTTTCGGGGTCTGAAGGATGGGTCAACATTGAGCGAGTGTTCAATAACATCCCGATTTACTCCGTAGAGGTCATTAGCTGACCATGCAAAAACATCTTTGTTGTTGAACAAAAACCTTATCAAGGTTTTCTCCTGGTCTTCGGATAATTGGGAGCCCAACAGCACCTTCTGCTCTGCTATGTCCTCACATAAGAGCATGGGCTTCGGTTGATCTGCTGAAGCTGCTTTCTCCCTTCTGAATTTGTACTGTTCACAAGCTTCAGCTCCATCTATGTTATGGATTGCTTTGGAGTCAGTCCAGCTTCCCTCGGCCCTTCTAGCAGCTTCCTGACTTCCATGAATAGCAATAGGTCCTTGGTCCGAAGGTATCTTCATGCAGAGGTAAGCTGGGTGAAGAATTGCTTCGAAGGCATTGAGAGTACCGCGACCAATGATAGCATTGTAAGGATACTCCATGTCAACAATATCAAACACAATTTGCTCAGTCCTTGTGTTGTTAACAAATCCGAAGGTTACTGGCATGGTAATCTTCCCCAATGCTACAATCTGCCGTCCTCCGAAGCCACAAAGAGGGTGTGTAGCATCATGGATCTTGTCTTCGGGCTCTTGCATTTGTCTGAAGGCCTTAGCAAATATGATATCAGCTGCACTGCCTGTATCAACCAAGACATTGTGAACCAGAAATCCTTTGATAACACAAGAGATAACCATGGCATCGTTGTGTGGGTAATCCTTGAGTTGAAGGTCCTCTTGGGAGAAGGTAATAGGAATGTGAGACCATCTCGACTTGATGAAGGGTCCTTGCACCCCAACATGCTGTACTCTTCTCTGTGCTTCCTTCTTCTGCTTCTTGTTGGCTGGCTCTGAACATGATCCGCCTGTTATCGGGAACAGCAGCTTCGGAGCCGAAGCAGCTCCAGCTTGATCGTTGAACGAAGCCATCAGCTCAAAAAAGTGGAAGTGAGTTCACCGGAGGTGGGCGCCAATGTTGGGGACTTGTTCTCAAATGCTATGAATTAAGAACAAGGCAACACAGAAAAGTTAATGGTTAATGTCCTTCGTCCTTCGAAGCGTTATTTCCCTTATGATATAACGATTTCGGACGAAGGTTATGAAGGACATACCTTCATCATCATAATTTATATTGATAAAAGAAAAAGCACATGAAACATGAAAGAATACACGAATAATCATATAACATTATTAAGTGTTATCATTATATGATTATGGAAGAATAAGAACAATATTGAATTACATTTGTACCTTTGATTTGACGGAAGGCAAAAATACAAGCGTGACGCACGAGCGAATACAAGTCAGCGTGAACAGTACGGGGGTACTGTTCATCTATTTATAGACACAGGACACAGCCTGTGAAGAATTACAATTATGCCCCTCATAAAAGTTTACAACATTGACTCAGACCTTTATGGATTAAAAGGTCATTCTATCTCTAAGTCGGTTTGTAATACCGAAGCTTCATGAAGAGGAACCTTCGGTCATCTCCCGGGGAAAACTTCAGCCGAAGCTGCTTCTTCCTACAAGACCTTCGGCGCAACGAAGCATGGCCCCAACAGTCTCGCCCATGATTTCCACCGCCCACTTTGCAATCCTACCTGAGGCCTCTCGGCACTAGATGATCTCCCCTAGGGGGAAGGATGACACCATAGTCACCGGATGAGACTCGAAGTAGTGTCGCAACTTTCGTCGCGTCAGAATCACCGCGTACAGTAGCTTCTAAATTTGTGGGTAGCGGATCTTGGTCTCGGACAGTACCTCACTGATGAAGTAGACCGGCCTCTGGACGGGCAATGCATGCCCTTCTTCTCGCCTTTCGACCACGATCGCGGCGCTGACCACCTGAGTGGTAGCGGCGATGTAGATTAAGAGGGCTTCTCCGGCAGCGGGAGGCACCAGGATGGGTGCATTCGTAAGGAGCGCCTTCAGGTTCCCGAGGGCTTCCTCGGCCTCGGGGGTCCAAGTGAAGCACTCGGTCTTTCTTAAGAGGCGGTACAGAGGTAGGCCTCTTTTGCCGAGGCGTGAGATGAAACGGCTCAGAGCCGCAAGGCATCCCATGACCCTCTGTACGCCTTTCAAGTCCTTGATGGGCCCCATGTTGGTGATGGCCGCGATTTTCTCCGGGTTGGCCTCGATGCCCCGCTCGGAGACGATGAACCCCAAGAGCATGCCTCGGGGGACTCCGAAGACGCACTTCTCGGGGTTGAGTTTTACGCCCTTCGCCTTGAGACACTTGAATGTCGTTTCAAGGTCAAAGAGGTGGTCGGAGGGTTTCCTCGTCTTGACTACAATGTCGTCGACGTAGGCCTCGACGGTCCGGCCAATGTGCTCTCCGAACTCGTGGTTCATGCACCTTTGGTACGTCGCACCCGCATTCCTCAAACCAAATGGCATAGTAACGTAGCAGTACATGCCAAAAGGTGTGATGAAAGAAGTCGCGAGCTGGTCGGACTCTTTCATCTTGATTTGGTGATACCCTGAGTAGGCATCGAGGAAAGACAGGGTTTCGCACCCAGCAGTGGAATCCATGATTTGATCGATGCGAGGCAGAGGGTAGGGAACCTTCGGACATGCTTTGTTTAGACCAGTGTAGTCTACACACATCCGCCATTTCCCTCCTTTCTTTCTCACAAGCACATGGTTGGCAAGCCATTCGGGATGGAATACCTCTTTGATGAACCCTGCGACCATCAGCTTGTGGATCTCCTCGCCTATGGCTCTGCGCTTTTCTTCGTCGAATCGACGTAGAGGCTGCTTCACGGGTCGGGCTCCAGCTCGGATATCCAGCGAGTGCTCGGCGACATCCCTCGGTATGTCAGGCATGTCCGAGGGACTCCACGCAAAGACTTCGACGTTCGCGCAGAGAAAGTCGATGAGCACTGCTTCCTATTTGGGGTCGAGCTCGGAGCCGATCTGTATTTGCTTGGAGGCGTCATTGCTGGGGTCGAGAGGGACGGACTTAACCGTCTCTGCTGGCTCGAAGTTGCCGGCGTGGCGCTTCGCATCTGGCGCCTCCTTGGAGAGGCTCTCCAGGTCGGTGATGAGGGCCTCAGATTCGGCGAGGGCCTCAGCGTACTCCACGTCGCATTCGTACGTGTGTCGGTACGTGGGGCCAACGGTGATGACCCCGTTGGGGCCCGGCATTTTGAGCTTAAGGTAGGTGTAGTTGGGGACGGCCATGAACTTGGCGTAGCATGGCCTCCCCAGTACTGCGTGGTAGTGAGAGCACCTAGAGGGGGGTGAATAGGTGATCCTGTAAAACTTGAAACTTAAGCCACAAAAACTTGGTAAAGCGTTAGCACAATAATCGCCAAGTGGCTAGAGAGGAGTCTCAACAAAACACAATAACCACAAGAGATCAATCACAGAGATGGCATGGTGGTTATCCCGTGGTTCGACTAAGACCAACGCTTGCCTACTCCACGTTGTGGCGTCCCAACGGACGAGGGTTGCAATCAACCCCTCTCAAGCGGTCCAAAGACCCACTTGAATACCACGGTGTTTTGCTTTGCTTTTCTTAATCCCGTTCGCGAGGAATCTCCACAACTTGGAGCCTCTCGCCCTTACACTTGAAGTTCACAAAGAAGCACAGAGTAAGGGAGGGATGAGCAACGCACACAAGACACAAAAATCAGAATGTCAACACGCACACAAGTCGCAACAAGAGCTCGCAACACAACCCGACGAGTTCACAACTCAACAAGAGCTCTAGATGCTATCACGAAGAAACAAATGCGTGGAATCGAAGTCTTGGTGCTTAGGAATGCTTTGAGTATTCTTGATGTCATCCTCCATGCGCCTAGGGGTCCCTTTTATAGCCCCAAGGCAGCTAGGAGCCGTTGAGAACATTCCTGGAAGGCAGATCTTGCCTTCTATCGACTGGCGCACCGGACAGTCCGGTGCACCACCGGACACTGTCCGGTGCAGATATCCTTCCTTATTTGGCGAAGCCGACCGTTGGAGTCTGAGAGCCGTTGGCGCACCGGACACTGTCCGATGCACATCGGACATTCCTGTGCACCAATGTGACCGTTGGCTCGGCCACGCGTCACGCGCGGAATCCTCGGCCGACCGTTGCCCCGGCTGACCGTTGGCTCACCGGACAGTCCGGTGCACCACCGGACAGTCTGGTGAATTTTAGCCGTACGCCGTTAATCAACTCCCGAGAGCGACGAGTTCGCTTGTGAATGGCTCACCGGACAGTCCGGTGCACCACCGGACAGTCCGGTGATTTATAGCCGTACACCACCGTCGAAGTCCCGAGAGTAGCAAGTTCACCAGAGTCAGCCTGGCACGCCGGACACTGTCCGGTGCACCGCCAGACATTGTCCGGTGCACCACCGGACAGTCCGGTGCACCTAGACCGAGCTGACTTTGGCTGAACAGAGCCATCTCATTTTCAATTCAATCTTTCCTGTTTCCAGCACTTAGACACAATACATTAGTCCATAAAACAATGTACTAAGTCTAGAAATATACTTTTTGACTTGATTTGCACTTTGTCCACCACATTGCATATATCAACACAAAAGCACTTGCGTTGGCACTCAATCACCAAAATACTCAGAAATGGCCCAAGGGCACATTTCCCTTTCAATCTCCCTCTTTTTGGTTATTTATGCCAACACAACATAAAGCAACTAGAACAAGTGCAATATCAATGCAAATGAGAACTCAAAATTGTTTTGATTCATATTTGGCATATATGGATCACTCTTCGCCACCACTTGGTTTGTTTTTGCAAATCAAACTCAAATTCCTATCTCTAAGTCAAATTCACTTGTAGAGACATAAAGAGAGGTATTCCAAAGGAAATTGATCAAGGATTTCAAAAACTCCCCCTTTTTCCCATAATCAACACTTCTCCCCACAAGAGGCCAACTTTTGACAAAAGAGACAATAAAAGAGTTTTGACAAACCAAAAGCTCTAATCTACTATTTTCAAAATTTCTCAAGTGGTAGCTGATCCATCTATTGCTTTGGCCCTTTATTTTCTCCCCCTTTGGCATCAAGCACCAAAACAGGATCAATCTTGGCCCTCTAACCCCATTGCCTCACCAAAATCTTCAAATAAGAATACAAAGGCAATAGGAGTACATGAGATGAACTTGGAATAAGTTACCCTCTCATCGGAGTGCAGTGGAAGTCTTTCATGGTCCAAGTCCACCTTTTCCCTTTCAAACCTCCTTTGAGACTAAAATAAGCAAACTCAAGCACACGGTTAGTCTCAAAGGGTCAAGTTGTAACACAACTCCCCCTAAATATGTGCATCACTTGCAAAAGGACTTGTGAGGTCCAGGGAGTGATTGTACAACTTGAGCACCACAAGTAAGCAACAAAATGCATAAGGAACATGATCAAGGCATAAACACATGTATGCTATAAATCAATCCAAGTTCCGCGAATCTAAGACATTTAGCTCACTACACAGCCTGCAAAAGGTCTTCTCATCTAAAGGCTTAGTGAAGATATCGGCTAGCTGGTTCTCGGTGCTAACATAAAACACTTCGATATCTCCCTTTTGCTGGTGGTCTCTCAAAAAGTGATGCCGGATGTCAATGTGCTTTGTGCGGCTGTGCTCAACAGGATTTTCCGCTATTCGGATAGCACTCTCATTATCACATAGGAGTGGGACTTTGCTCAGATTGTAGCCAAAGTCCCGGAGGGTTTGCCTCATCCAAAGTAGTTGCGCGCAACACTGTCCTGCGGCAACATACTCGGCCTCAGCGGTGGATAGGGCAACGGAAGTTTGTTTCTTAGAATTCCATGACACCAGGGACCTTCCTAAGAATTGGCACGTCCCCGATGTACTCTTCCTATCGACCTTACATTCAGCATAGTCGGAATCTGAATATCCAATCAAGTCAAAGTTAGACCCCTTTGGATACCAGATCCCGAAGCAAGGCGTAGCGACTAAATATCTA
The DNA here is from genome assembly GCA_029449295.1 of Zea luxurians. Classification (NCBI taxonomy): domain Eukaryota; kingdom Viridiplantae; phylum Streptophyta; class Magnoliopsida; order Poales; family Poaceae; genus Zea; species Zea luxurians. Next base: position 69,025,316 of record JAOPSE010000016.1, on the reverse strand, counting down.
AGAATTCGCTTCACAGCCACCAAGTGACACTCCCTTAGATAGGATTGAAATCTAGCACACATGCATACGCTAAGCATAATATCCGGTCTACTAGCACATAAATAAAGCAAAGAACCTATCATTGACCGGTATGCCTTTTGATCAACGGACTTACCTCCTTTGTTGAGGTCGGTGTGTCCGTCGGTTCCCATCGGAGTCTTTGCGGGCTTGGCGTCCTTCATCCCAAACCGCTTTAGCAAGTCTTGCGTGTACTTCGTTTGGGAGATGAAGGTACCATCCTTGAGTTGCTTCACTTGGAACCCAAGGAAGTAGTTCAACTCGCCGATCATCGACATCTCGAATTTCTGCGTCATCACCCTGCTAAACTCTTCACAAGACTTTTGATTAGTAGAACCAAATATTATGTCATCGACATAAATTTGGCACACAAAAAGATCACCATCGCAAGTCTTAGTGAAAAGAGTTGGATCGGCTTTCCCAACCTTGAAAGAATTAGCAATTAAAAAGTCTCTAAGACATTCATACCATGCTCTTGGGGCTTGCTTAAGTCCATAGAGCGCCTTAGAGAGCTTACACACGAGGTCGGGGTACCGCTCATCCTCGAAGCCAGGGGGTTGCTCCACGTACACCTCCTCCTTGATCGGCCCGTTGAGGAAAGCGCTCTTTACATCCATTTGGTACAACCTGAAAGAATGGTGAGCGGCATATGCTAGCAAAATACGAATTGATTCTAGCCTAGCCACAGGAGCGAAAGTCTCCTCAAAGTCCAAACCTGCGACTTGGGCATAACCTTTTGCCACAAGTCGAGCCTTGTTCCTTGTCACCACCCCGTGCTCGTCCTGTTTGTTGCGGAACACCCACTTGGTTCCCACAACATTTTGCTTGGGACGAGGCACCAGTGTCCAAACTTCATTACGCTTGAAGTTGTTGAGTTCCTCCTGCATGGCCAACACCCAGTCCGGATCTAGCAAGGCCTCTTCTACCCTGAAAGGCTCAATAGAAGAGACAAAGGAGTAATGCTCACAAAAATTAACTAATCTTGAACGAGTAGTTACTCCCTTGCTAATATCACCCAAAATTTGGTCGACGGGATGATTCCTTTGAATCGTCGCTCGAACTTGGGTTGGAGGTGCCTAAGGAGCTTCTTCCTCTCCAACTTGAACATCCTATGCTCCCCCTTGATCATGCGCCTCCAAGTGAGGTACCTGTTCGTCATCTTGGGTTGGGGATGCACCATTGTTGAGGAAGACGGTTGATCTTGCTCCAATTGTTCCTGAGGCTGCACATCTCCAATCGCCATGGTGCGTATCGCGATCGTTGGAACGTCTTCTTCATCTACATCATCAAGATCAACAACTTGCTCTCTTGGAGAGCCATTAGTCTCATCAAATACAACGTCGCTAGAGACTTCAACCAAACCCGATGATTTGTTGAAGACCCTATACGCCTTTGTATTTGAGTCATAACCTAATAAAAACCCTTCTACAGCTTTGGGAGCAAATTTAGAAGTTCTACCTTTCTTCACAAGAATATAACACTTGCTCCCAAAAACTCGAAAATACGAAACATTGGGTTTGTTACCAGTTAGCAGCTCATACGAAGTCTTCTTGAGGAGGCGGTGAAGGTAGACCCGGTTGATGGCGTGGCAAGCCGTGTTCACGGCTTCCGACCAAAAGCGCTCGGGGGTCTTGAACTCTCCAAGCATTGTCCTCGCCATATCGATGAGCATCCTGTTCTTCCTCTCTACCACACCATTTTGTTGTGGTGTGTAGGGAGCGGAGAACTCGTGCTTGATTCCTTCCTCCTCAAGGAACTCCTCCACTTGAAGGTTCTTGAACTCGGACCCGTTGTCGCTCCTCATCTTCTTCACTTTGAGCTCAAACTCATTTTGAGCTCTCCTGAGGAAGCGCTTGAGGGTCCCTTGGGTTTCAGATTTATCTGCAAAAAGAATACCCAAGTGAAGCGGGAAAAATCATCAACTATAACAAGACCATACTTACTTCCTCCTATACTTAGATAGGCGACGGGTCTGAAGAGGTCCATATGAAGCATCTCCAAGGGTCTTGATGTTGTCATCACATTTTTGGTGTGATGAGAGCCTCCCACCTGTTTCCCTGCTTGACAAGCTGCACAAGGTCTATCTTTTTCGAAATGTACGTTAGTTAGACCTATCACGTGTTCTCCCTTTAGAAGTTTGTGAAGGTTCTTCATCCCCACATGTGCTAAGCGTCGATGCCACAACCAGCCCATGCAAGTCTTAGCAATTAAGCATGCATCTAGACCGGCCTCTTCTTTTGCAAAATCAACCAAATAAAGTTTGTCGTCTAGTACACCCTTAAAAGCTAGTGAACCATCACACCTTCTAAAGACAGACACATCTACATTTGTGAATAGACAATTATATCCCATATTGCATAATTGACTAACAGATAACAAATTATATCCAAGCGACTCAACTAAAAACACATTAGAAATAGAGTGCTCAGATGAAATAGCAATTTTACCTAATCCTTTTACCTTGCCTTGGTTCCCATCACCGAATATTATTGAATCTTGGGGATCCTTGTTCTTGACGTAGGAAGAGAACATCCTCTTTTCCCCCGTCATGTGGTTTGTGCATCCGCTGTCGATAATCCAGCTTGTACCCCCGGATGCATAAACCTGCAAGGCAAATTTAGGCTTGGGTCTTAGGTACCCAACTCTTGTTGGGTCCTACAAGGTTAGTCACAATTGTCTTAGGGACCCAGATGCAAGTTTTATCTCCCTTGCATCTTGCCCCTAACTTCCTAGCAATCACCTTCTTATTCTTTCTACAAATGGCAAATGAAGCATTGCAAGCATGATATATTGTAGAAGGTTCATTAACTTTCCTAGGAGCATTAACAACATTTCTCCTAGCAACCTTTCTATCATGCATAACATAGGAACTAGAAGCAGTCATAGCATGAAAATCAAAAGCATCATAACTTCTAAAGGCATTCTTAGAATGTCTCCTATCATGATACATGAAAGCATGGTTCTTTTGCACACTACTAGCCATAGGGGCCTTCCCTTTCTCCTTGGCGGAGATGGGAGCCTTATGGCTTGTTAAGTTCTTGGCTTCCCTCTTGAAGCCAAGACCATCCTTAATTGAGGGGTGTCTACCAATCGTGTAGGCATCCCTTGCAAATTTTAGTTTGTCAAATTCACTTTTGCTAGTCTTAAGTTGGGCATTAAGACTAGCCAATTCATCATTTAATTTAGAAATGCAAACTAGGTGTTCACTACAAGCATCAATGTCAAAATCTTTACACCTAGTGCAAATCATAACATGTTCTACACAAGAGTTAGATTTATTTGCTACTTCTAGTTTAGCATTTAAATCATTGTTAATTCTCTTTAAGCTAGAGATAGAGTCATGCCATGTAGACACTTCACTAGAAAGCATTTCATTCCTTTTAACTTCTAGAGCAAGTGAATTTTGTGCACTAACAAATTTATCATGCTCTTCATATAAAAGGTCCTCTTGTTTCTCTAAAAGTCTATCCTTTTCATTCAAGGCATCAATCAATTCATTAATCTTATCTATTTTAGTTCTATCCAATCCCTTGAACAAACTAGAGTAATCTATTTCTTCATCACTAGACTCATCATCACTAGAAGAATCATAAGTAGTACTGTCTCGAGTACATACCTTCTTCTCCTTCGCCATGAGGCATGTGTGACGCTCGTTGGGGAAGAGGGACGACTTGTTGAAGGCGGTGGCGGTGAGTCCTTCATTTTCGGAGTCGGATGACGAACAATCCGAGTCTCACTCCTTGCCAAGGTGTGCCTCGCCCTTAGCCTTCTTGTATGCCTTCTTCTTCTCCCTCTTGCTCCCTTGTTCCTGGTCACTTTCATTATCGGGACAGTTAGCAATAAAATGACCAATCTTACCACATTTGAAGCATGAGTGCTTCCCCTTTGTCTTGGTCTTGCTAGGCTGTCCCTTGCGACCCTTTAGCGCCGTCTTGAAGCGCTTGATGATGAGGGCCATCTCTTCATCATTGAGCCCGGCCGCCTCAATTTGCACCACCTTGCTAGGTAGCGCCTCCTTGCTCCTTGTTGCCTTGAGAGCAATGGGTTGAGGCTCATGGATTGGACCGTTCAACGCGTCGTCCATGTACCTCGCCTCCTTGATCATCATTCGCCCGCTTACGAACTTTCCAAGGACTTCTTCGGGCGACATCTTGGTGTACCTAGGATTTTCACGAATATTGTTCACCAAATGTGGATCAAGTATAGTGAAGGACCTTAGCATTAGGCGGACGACGTCGTGGTCTGTCCATCGCGTGCTTCTATAGCTCCTTATTTTGTTGATAAGGGTCTTGAGCCGGTTGTATGTTTGGGTTGGCTCCTCGCCCCTTATCATCGCGAATCTTCCAAGCTCGCCCTCTACCAACTCCATCTTGGTGAGCAAGGTGACATCGTTCCCCTCATGAGAGATCTTGAGGGTGTCCTAGATCTGCTTGGCATTGTCCAAGCCGCTCACCTTATGGTACTCGTCCCTGCACAAAGAGGCTAACAACACAGTAGTAGCTTGTGCATTTTTATGAATCTGTTCATTAATAAATATAGGACTATCCGAGCTATCAAATTTCATTCCATTCTCAACAATCTCCCATATGCTTGGATGGAGAGAGAACAAGTGACTACGCATTTTGTGACTCCAAAATCCGTAGTCCTCCCCATCAAAGTGTGGAGGCTTGCCAAGAGGGATGGAAAGCAAATGTGCATTTGAACTCTGTGGAATACGAGAGTAATCGAAAGAAAAGTTCGAATTAACCGTCTTTCGTTTCTCGTAGTCGTAGTCGTCCTTTTGGGAAGAAGTAGACTCGTCATTGTCGTCGTAGTAGACGATCTCCTTGATGCGCCTTGTCTTCTTCTTCTTCCCATCTTTCCGTTTATGGCCCGAGCCCGAGTCGGTAGGCTTGTCATCCTTCGGCTCGTTGACGAAGGACTCCTTCTCCTTATCGTTGATCACGATTCCCTTCCCCTTAGGATCCATCTCTTCGGGCGATTAGTCCCTTTGTGAAGAGAACGGCTCTGATACCAATTGAGAGCACCTAGAGGGGGGTGAATAGGTGATCCTGTAAAACTTGAAACTTAAGCCACAAAAACTTGGTAAAGCGTTAGCACAATAATCGCCAAGTGGCTAGAGAGGAGTCTCAACAAAACACAATAACCACAAGAGATCAATCACAGAGATGGCACGGTGGTTATCCCGTGGTTCGGCCAAGACCAACGCTTGCCTACTCCACGTTGTGGCGTCCCAACGGACGAGGGTTGCAATCAACCCCTCTCAAGCGGTCCAAAGACCCACTTGAATACCACGGTGTTTTGCTTTGCTTTTCTTAATCCCGTTCGCGAGGAATCTCCACAACTTGGAGCCTCTCGCCCTTACACTTGAAGTTCACAAAGAAGCACGGAGTAAGGGAGGGATGAGCAACGCACACAAGACACAAAAATCAGAATGTCAACACGCACACAAGTCGCAACAAGAGCTCGCAACACAACCCGACGAGTTCACAACTCAACAAGAGCTCTAGATGCTATCACGAAGAAACAAATGCGTGGAATCGAAGTCTTGGTGCTTAGGTATGCTTTGAGTATTCTTGATGTCATCCTCCATGCGCCTAGGGGTCCCTTTTATAGCCCCAAGGCAGCTAGGAGCCGTTGAGAACATTCCTGGAAGGCAGATCTTGCCTTCTATCGACTGGCGCACCGGACAGTCCGGTGCACCACCGGACACTGTCCGGTGCAGATATCCTTCCTTATTTGGCAAAGCCGACCGTTAGAGTCTGAGAGCCGTTGGCGCACCGGACACTGTCTGGTGCACACCGGACAGTCCGGTGCACCAATGTGACCGTTGGCTCGGCCACGCGTCACGCGCGTAATCCTCGGCCGACCGTTGCCCCGGCTGACCGTTGGCTCACCGGACAGTCCGGTGAATTTTAGTCGTACGCCGTTAATTAACTCCCGAGAGCGACGAGTTCGCCTGTGAACGGCTCACCGGACAGTCCGGTGCACGACCGGACAGTCCGGTGATTTATAGCCGTACACCGCCGTCGAAGTCCCAAGAGTAGCAAGTTCACCAGAGTCAGCCTGGCACACCGGACACTGTCCGGTGCACTGCCAGACACTGTCCGGTGCACCACCGGACAGTCCGGTGCACCCAGACCGAGCTGACTTTGGCTGAACTGAGCCATCTCATTTTCAATTCAATCTTTCCTGTTTCCAGAACTTAGACACAATACATTAGTCCATAAAACAATGTACTAAGTCTAGAAACATACTTTTTGACTTGATTTGCACTTTGTCCACCACATTGCATAGATCAACACAAAAGCACTTGCGTTGGCACTCAATCACCAAAATACTCAGAAATGGCCCAAGGGCACATTTCCCTTTCAGGTAGGTTCCTCGGAACCTGACCACCTCGAACATGAGGGTTTCCCTTCGGAAGTTGGAGGGAGTCCCGAAGTAGACGGGCAGATCGAGTTGTCAAAGGGGTTGGACGCGTTTCCCAGGGATGATCCCATGAAAAGGCGCCGCGCCTGTCAGGATCGAGGATAGATCGATCTGCAGGAGCCCGAGGGTCTCGGCGTAGATGATGTTGAGGCTGCTACCTCCGTCCATGAGAACCTTGGTGAGCCTGACGTTGCTGATGACGGGGTCGACAACGAGCGGATATTTCCCCGAGCTCGGCACGCGGTCGGGGTGGTCGCCCTGGTCGAAGGTGATGGGCTTGTCGGACCAGTCTAGGTAGACTGGCGCCGCCACCTTTACCGAGTAGACCTCCCGACGCTCTTGCTTGCGGTGCCGAGCCAAGGCGTTCACCACTTGCCCACCGTAGATCATGAAGCAGTCGTGGACCTCGGGAAACTCCTCTGCCTTGTGATCCTCCTTCTTGTCATCGTTGTGGGCCCTGCCACCTTCTGCAGGTGGCTCGGCCTTGTGAAAGTGGCACCGAAGCATGACGCACTCCTCAAGGGTGTGCTTGACGGGCCCCTGATGATAGGGGCACGGCTCCTTGAGCATCTTATCGAAGAGATAGGCACCTCCAGGAGGTTTCCGAGGGTTCTTGTACTCAGCGGCGGCGACAAGGTTCGCGTCGGTGGCGTCGCGTTTCGCTTGCGACTTCTTCTTGTTCTTCTTTTTGGTGCCGCGCTGAGCGGACGCCTCAGGAACGTCTTCCGGCTGACAGCCCTGGGGCTGCTTGTCCTTTCGGGAGATGGCCTCAACCGCCTCCTGGCCAGAGGTGAACTTGGTGGCGATGTCCATCAGCTCGCTTGCCCTGGTGGGGGTCTTGCGGCCCAGCTTGCTCACCAGGTCGCGGCAGGTGGTGCCGGCGAGGAACGCGCCGATGACGTCCGAGTCGGTGACGTTGGGCAGCTCGGTGCGCTGTTTCGAGAATCGCCGGATGTAGTCCCGGAGAGACTCTCCTAGCTGCTGGCGGCAGCTTCGGAGATCCTAGGAGTTCCCAGGGCGCACGTACGTGCCCTGGAAGTTGCCGGCGAAGGCTTGGACTAGGTCGTCCCAGTTGGAGATCTGCCCCAGAGGCAGATGCTCTAGCCAGGCTCGAGCGGTGTCAGAGAGGAACAGGGGGAGGTTGCGGATGATGAGGTTGTCATCGTCCGTTCCACCCAGCTGGCAGGCCAGTCGGTAGTCCGCGAGCCACAGTTCCGACCTCGTCTCCCCCGAGTACTTTGTGATGGCAGTCGGGGTTCAGAACCGGGTCGGGAACGACGCCCGTCGTATGGCCCGGCTGAAAGCCTGCGGACCGGGTGGTTCGAGCGAGGGGCTCCGATCCTCCCTGCTGTCGTAGCGTCCCCCACGCCTGGGGTGGTAGCCTCGGCGCACCCTCTCGTCGAGGTGGGCTCGACGGTTGCAGTGGTGGTGCTCGTTGCCGAGGCGGCCCGGGGCCGCAGGCGCCGTGTTGCGCGTGCGCCCGGTGTGGACCGAGGCTTCCCGCACGAATCGGGAAGTCGCGGCGCGATGCTCCGAGGGGTACCCCTGCCTTCGGGAGGCAGAGCTTTCGGCCCATCGGACCGCGGCATCCTCTAGGAGATTCTTGAGCTCTCCCTGGATACGCCGCCCTTCGGTGGTCGATGGTTCCGGCATCGCACGGAGTAGTATTGCTGCTGCAGCTAGGTTCTGGCCGACCCCACTGGAAGCCGGTGGCGGCCTTGCCCTGACGTCGTCGGCAATGCGGCGCTGGATGCCCTGGGGTAGATGACGCGCTTCTCCGGCCGGAGCTTGGTCTGCCCATTCCTGCCCGGTGTTCCGCCGGAACTGCTCAAGTGTTCCTGCTCCCTCGTCGAGCCTGGCCTGCATCTCGCGGATTTGCTCGAGCTGTGCGTCCTGACCCCCCGCAGGGACTGGGACCACAGCTAGCTCCCGAAGGATGTCAACGCGAGGCGCAGGCCTAGGGGATCGCCGTTTTCTAGCATACCAAGATGGTTGCCTTCGCCGGGACCTCCTAGATCGACATGGAAACATTCACGACTTGGGCCACAGTCCTTATCGCCGAAACTGCGGCTACCATCGGAACAATCGGAGAGGCAGTAGTCGCATGCAGTCATGAAGTCCCGCATGGCACTGGGGTTACCGAGCCCGGAGAAATCCCAACAAAAGTCGGGCTCGTCATCTTCCTTGGAACCCGAGGGTCCGTAGGTCGAGACGGCCGACAATCTGTCCCAGGGCGACCGCATACGGTACCCCGGAGGGTTGGTACATGCCTCTATGGAGGCTTCCACCGAAGCGAGGTCGCTTGGTGGGTCGAAGCTGAATCCAAAAGGCACGAGATGGGAATCGGTCGGTACCTCTTGGTCGACGGGCGGTGACGAAGTCGCGTCAGGGGCGGACACCGTTGTCTTAGGTACGAGGGCGACGCCCAGCAAGTCCTTCACGAGCGTGCTGGCGTCGTTCGTCTGCTTGGGGTTGGCGTATTGCGGGGAAACGGCGCTCGTCTTCGTCTCAGACGCAAGGTCGAAGCCCGACGTGTCCCCCGCTGGGGCACTGGCGTCGTCGACTTGCTCGACAGCCGACGAGGTGCCGCCTCCTGCTTGGCCATGGTTGCCCCGCCTCCTCCTCCGTCGGTGGGGGAGGTGACGGGACAAACCCGGATGTTGTTCTTCCGCCATGTGGGGAAGACGCCGTTGATTCCGCCGCCGGCGGGCGGGCTGACGGCCGCCATTATCGCTGTCGCGCGGCGGAGGAAGGAGTATCATGTCGTAGCTGCCGTCGAGGGACATGAACTCAAGACTCCCGAAACGGAGCATCGTCCCATGTTGGAAAGGTTGCTAGAGACTACCCATCTGGAGCTTGACGGGAAGCAGTTCGTCAACACGCAGCAGGCCCCTACCTAGCGCGCCAACTGTCGGCATTTCGACCCCGGGGGGTCCCTAGACCGACGAGTAAATTGTCGCTGCGTGTCCCAGCCCAGATGGGTCGGCGCGAGATGGGACATAAAGGGGGGAGAACAGTGAGGGGAAACCGCGGCCTTCGTGTTGTCCTGCGCCCAGGGCAGATGGATGCGCTTGCAGTAGGGGGTTACAAGCGTTCGCGTGGGAGAGACAGAGAGAGCGAGAGCCTTATGCGTCAGCCCGTTCTCCCGCGTGGCCAACCTTCTCGTACGAGAGCCCTGTACCTTCCTTTTATAGGCGTAAGGAGAGGGTCCAGGTGTACAATGGGGGGTGTAGCAGTGTGCTAACGTGTCTAGCAGAGAGGAGCTAGAGCCCTAAGTACATGCCGTCGTGGCAGTCGGAGAGGTTTTGGCACCCTGTTCATGTGATGTCGTGGCCGTCGGAGGAGCGCTGGAGCCCTGCGGAAGTACAGCTATCGGGGCTGTCGGATCCTTGCTGACGTCTCCTGGCTGACGTAAGGGGCTGGGAGCTGCCATCGTCATGGAGCGTGCGGGGTGTCATCATTACTTGATTGCTGGGGCAAGCCAGATGGGACGCCGGTCTTGTCCCCCGTAGCCTGAGCTAGCTAGGGGCAGGGTAATGATGGCCCCCTAGCGACGTGGCCGGTCCAGACCTGAGTTTGGGCGAGGTGGCGATTCCTCCAAGGTCGAGGTTGAGTCCGAGCCCTGGGGTCAGGCGAGGTAGAGTCCATCGTCTTCCGGAGCCGAGGCTGAGTCCGAGCCCTGGGTCGGGCGAGGCGGAGTTCGTCGTCTTCCAGAGCCGAGGCTAAGTCCGAGCCCTGGGGTCGGGCGAGGCGAAGTCCATCTTCCGAGGCCGAGACGGGGGCCGAACCCTGGGGTCGGGCGAGGCGGAGCTTCCTATGTCGCCTGAGGCTAGACTTAGCCGTTGTCGACCTCACTCTAGCGAGTGGCACGGCAGTCGGAGCGGGGCAGGCGGCGCTGTTTTCTTGTCAGGTCGGTCAGTGGAGCGGCAAAGGGACTGTGGTCACTTCGGCTCTGTCGACTGAAGAGCGCGTCAGGATAAGGTGTCAGGCGATCCTTGCATTAAATGCTCCTGCGATACGGTCGGTTGTCGTGGCGATCTGGCCAAGGTTGCTTCTCCGTGAAGCCTACCCGAGCTGAGCCTCGAGCGAGTCGATGGTGCGTCCGTTGCTTGAGGCCTTGAGGGGACCCTCGGGCGAGGCGTGAATCTTCCGGGTCGGCTGTCTTTGCCCGAGGTCGGGCTCGGGCGAGGCGGGATCGTGTCCCTTGAGCGGAGCCTTGGCCTGAATCGCGCCCATCAGGCCTTCGCAGCTTTGTGCTGATGGGGTTTACCAGCTGAGATTAGGAGTCTTGGGGGTACCCCTAATTATGGTCCCGACAAAAATGAATCGTCGCGCGACACAGCACTCTAAATAATCTAAAATTAAACTGCACGCGACGAAGCGTTTAAGGGTCGCACACTAATTAATCTAAAATTAGACTGAATCGTCGCGCGATGAAGCGTGCGACGCAACACACTAAATTAAACTAAACTAAAATTAACCAAGTGGAATTTCAAAAGTTATGCGCGCGGGAACAGGACCGCGCGGGTGCCAGGGGCGCGCGACCGGGGACGACGCGTGGCCGAGGGCGTGCGGCCAGGGGCACATAGCCAGGGGAGGGCGCGGGGCCAGGGGCGAGCGCGGCCAGGGCCGAGCACGCTAGGGAGGGCGGGGCCGGGGGCGTGGGTCGTGGCCGGGAGGGCGCGCGGGGTCACGACCGGGAGGGGCACGTGGCCAGGAGGGCGCGCTGGCAAGGGAGAGGGCGTGCGGGGAGGAGAGGAGGAAGAAGAGGTAAGGGGAAGAGAGAGGGAGATGGGGGCTCACCTTGGAGTCCAAAATCTGGCGATAACCATCACCGGATCACCTAGGGCAAAGAGGTGGGAGAGGGGGAGAGGGAGTTGCTGCGCGGGAAAACCAAATGAGAGAGAGAGGGGGAGGGGCGCGCATGGGGAGGGGTGGGGCGCGCGAGGCGCGCTGGGCCAGGCCGGACCGGGCTAGGTCGGGTCGGGCTGGGTCGCGGGCCGGGACGGAAGCCCACAACACACACGACCACTAATCGGAATCCAATTGCGAATCGAAATCCAAAACGAGGCGAGACGGACGTGCGATTAAACACAACATTAGACAAAAGAAATATGCTTCGGCATGATGCAACACCCGTGTCAACTTAGATTTTTGTTTACATGCGATACGGATACCAGTCGTTATACTGCTTTGAAAATGGGAAGAAGGAGCGAAACGGGAAGAGAAAAGAGTGTAACGCCTGAATTTGGTGAGTATTAAAGAAGAAAAACTCTACCCCCAAATTCAGGGTGTTACAAGATTGTTGTGTCCAAGTGTTAACATGCAAGAGATTGAGTTATGAAATAGTGATTGTATATAATTTGTTGATTCCAAGTGCTTTCTCTAAACAATTATATTATATTATTGTTCTACCAGCATAATACATGTCGTTACACTGGTGACTTATGATCCTAAAATGCATAGCACAGGTCTTTGCATTGCTTAATGCTTGTCACTATACCACTAGGTAAATTTGTTGCATAAGAGTATATCGTTCTTTGTGTATTCAAGCTATTATATCTTAGACTGGTTGGCTAGACATAATCTACCTATATTTTGACAAGCATCTAGCATGGTTGTGCCTAATGCTTTTCATGGTCCTATGTAGTGCATGATTGACATATAGGACAATGTTCTATGAGTGGGAGGTGGTGAGGTTTCAGTGCCCTTCTTACAATATAAGTAGATTATCGTTGGCCACATGTTTACAGTTTCTTCTAGTTGTAGTTCTTGAGAATGCTAGAATGTTAGATATATATTCTTTAAGTGTTGTGCATTGATCTGGCTATTCACATATTCGACTTGTAATTGTATTCACCAATCAATCTACCACTGTATCTTCAGAGAGAGACATCCCACACACATACACGATGAAGAGAAGTTGTCTAAATTAGGAACTCTCAACCAAGCAATAGAGTAAGCAAACTCACCTTTGCATGTTGCAACTTCATTTTTTCATTCAACTATGGTATTTAGCATTGGCATACCTTTATTTTCTTTGAATAGTTAAGGAATAATCAAGGACATGTGAGGGTACTCCCATTGCGCCATAGCAAACCCCTCTTCCAGTTTACTGTTTTTTCACTATTATTGCTGCTTCTATATGTTCTAAGCACTTGTAAGCTCATGATAACTACGAACTAATTTAAAACGATAATCGTGAACTAACTTCAATTCCACTACCATTCAACGGGACAAGGAGCAAGTTGTTGCATTCTTGTTTGGTAGTTAGGCTCGTGGGAGCGGCTGTTTCTGGTTTTCTGTTTGTTGAACCCTTTCTAGGATTGAATATTTGCTACAAAAGTGATTAAAGTACTAGGACATTATACATGATCTATTTTAGGTTGTTTTTGGGTCATTGCAAGGCACACAAAGCGCACCTCGATGTTATCTTTTAGTAGTGCGGGACCGTAATTAGGGGTACCCCCAATGCACCTTAATCCGGCTGGAAAACATCTTCAGAACAAACCATAAACGACCAATAAAGCGCGGGCTTCGTCTATCAAGGGACGCGACCTCGTCCAAGCCCAGCCTCGGGCAAGGGCAGTAGCACCGGACGAATTCACGCCTCGCCCGAGGGTCCCCTCAGTCAGCAGGCGCACCCTCGGCTCGCCCGAAGCCCAGCTCGGGCAGACTTTGTCGTGTAGCGACCTTGTCCGAATCGCCTTACCAACCGACCATATCGCATGCGCATTTAATGCGAGGATTGCCTGACACCTTATCCTGACACGCGTGCCTCAGTCGGCGAGGTCGAAGTGACCGCAGTCACTTCGCCTTCTGTACTGACCGTTCTGACAGGAAAACAGCGCTGTTCACCCTGCTCCGGCAACTGTGCCAGCTACCAGGGAAAGGCTGACAACAGCAAGTCACGACCTCCCCCGAGTTAGGCCTCGGGCGCAACAGGGAGCTCTGCCTCGCCCGACCCCAGGCCTCGCCTCAGCTTTGGCCTCGGGAGAAGGTCTCCGCCTCGTCCGACCCTGGGCCTCGGCCTCAACCTCGGTCTCAGGAGAAGGTCTCCGCCACGCCCGACCCTGGGCCTCAGCCTCAGCCTCGGCCTCGGAGGAGTCGCCGCCTCGCCCGACCCTGGCCTTGTATTAGCTACGCTACTGGGGATCCATCATTACCCTACCCCTAGCTAGCCGCCTCAGGCTACGAGGGAACAAGACCGGTGTCCCGTCTAAGTTACTCCGGTAACAGGTAATGATGGTTCCTCGCATGCGCCCATGACGTCGGGTGCTCTCAAACCCCCTACGGAAGCAAGGAAACGTTAGCAAAATCCACGCCGCACCGCCGGCTATGCTTCTATAGGGCACGAGGCACTTCTCCGACGGCCACGTTGGTACATCTACAGGGCTCAAGGCGCTCCCCCGACGGCCACGTTATTATCTGTACAGGGCTTAGGGCACTTCCCTGCCAGCCACGTTAGCTCCAAGCTACACCCCCATTGTACAGCTGGGCATCTCCTTGTGTCTATAAAAGGGGGTGTCCAGGTCCCCACGGGGGGGAGGAGAGGGAAAAAAGGGCAAGAGAGAAAGAGACGAATGTGCACCGCACGAACACACGGACGCATGACATGGACGAGCGGAGACAGGCAGAGTAGGAGAGACGCGGTAGAGGCAGCCCCAGACGGCTCGCCTCAAGGCCGAACCCTCTCCTTCTCACTCTCCCTCGCTTCTCACTCTCTCTTGTTCTCGCTCTCCCGCAACGCTTGTAACCCCTACTGCAAGCGCCCCCTGGTGCAGGATAATATAAGCCTCATTCCATCGCTTGTGTTCCATCTTGCATCAACCCATCTGGACAGGGGCACGCGGCACAAAAATTCACTAGTCGGTCCGGCTGAGGGCCCCCCGGGTCCAAAACACCGACAGTTGGCGCGCCAGGTAGGGGCTTGCTGCGTGTTAACGAATACTTTCCCGTTGAGTTCCAGATGGGTAGCTTCCAGCAACCTCTTCAGCCTGAGACGGTGCTCCGCTTCGGAAGTCTCGAGTTCATGTCCCTCGACGGCAGCTACGACATGGTACTGCTCCCTCCGCGGCATGACAACAACGATGGTCGACGGCTCGCCCGATGGAGGCGAACTCGGCGACGGCATCTCCCCGCGGCAGAAGAGGAACACCCGGGTTTACCCCGCCACCCTCCTCGCCGGAGGAGACGGAGACGGGGAAACCGTGGCCAGGCATGATGCGGTACCTCGTCGGCTGTCAAACCAGAGCAAGTCGGCGACGCCGGCACCCCTGCGGGGGGCATGTCGGGCGTTGTCCTCGCCCCTGAGACAATGACGGGTGTCACCTCCCCGCAACGGGCCAACCCTAAGCGGACTAATGACGCCAGCACCCTCGTGAAGGACTTGCTGGGCGTTAGCCTCATACCTGCAATAACGGTGCAGTCCGTCCCCGACGCGACTTCACCACCGTCCATCGACCAAAAGGTACCATCCGTTTTCCACCTTGTTCCCTTTAGATTCAGTTTCGATCCACCAAGCGACCCCGCTTCGGTGAGCGCTTTCGCTAGGGCATACCCTGACCTTCCAGAGTACCATATGTGGTCCTCTTGGGATCGACTGACGATGGTCTCAACCTTCGGACCCGCGGGTTCTGAGGAAGGGGACAACCTCGATGTCAGTTGGGATTTCTCCGGACTCTGTGATCCCAGTGCCATGCGCGACTTCATGTCCACATGTGACCACTGCCTCTCCAGCTGCTCTGATGATGGTCACAGCCTTGATGACGAGGGTTGTGACCCAACTCACGAGTGCTACCACATCGATCAGGAGGATCACGACAGAGAAAACCACCTCGGTATGCCAGGAAGTGACGGTGCCCTTGCACCTGCGTCTCACGCTGAGATCCCGCGATAGCTAGCCGTGGTCCAAGTCCCTGCGGGGGGTTAGGACACATAGCTTGAGCAACTCCGCGAGATGCAGGCCAAGCTCGACGAAGAAGCGGGGCGACTTGTGTAGCTCTGGCAAAACATCGAGCAGGAGTGGGCAGGCCAGGCACTCGCCGGAGGAGCACGTCATCAGGCCCAGGACGTCCAGCGTCGTATCGTTGACGATGCCAGGGCGATGCCGCCCCCAGCCTTCAACGGGGCCGGCCAGAGCCTAGCCGCTGCAGCAATGTTGCTTCGGGCGATGCCAGAGCCATCCACCACCGAAGGGTGACGTATCCAGGGCGAGCTCAAGGGCCTCCTGGAAGACGCCGCTGTCCGACAAGCCGAAAGCTCTGCCTCCCGGAGGCGAGGAGACCCCTCGGAGCATCGCGCAGCGCCCTCCCGACGCATGTGGGAGACCTCGGTCCACAACGAGCGCACACGGGACGGGACGCCTGTAGCCCCAGATCGCCTCGGCGCCGAGCAACACCGCCGCCACCGTCGGGCCTGCCTCGAGGAGAAGGTGCGCCGAGGCTACCATCCCAGGCACGGGGGACGCTACGACAGTGAGGAGGATCGAAGCCCCTCACCCGAGCCACCGGGTCCGCGAGTCTTCAGCCGGGCCATACGACGAGCACCGTTCCCGGCCCGTTTCCGAGCCCCGACTACCATCACCAAGTACTCGGGGGAGACAAGGCCAGAATTGTGGCTTGCGGACTACCGGCTGGCATGCCAGTTGGGAGGGGCGGACGATGACAACCTCATCATCCGCAACCTCCCCCTTTTCCTCTCCGACGTTGCTCGGGCCTAGCTGGAGCATCTGCCTCCTGCGCAGATCTCCGACTGGGACGACCTGGTCAAGGCTTTCGCTGGAAATTTCCAGGGTACATATGTGCGCCCTAGGAACTCATGGGATCTCCGAAGTTACCGCCAGCAGCCCGAGGAATCCCTGCGAGAGTACATCCGGTGGTTTTCGAAGCAGCGCACCGAGCTACCAAACATCACCGACTCGGACGTCATCGGGGCATTCCTCGCTGGCACCACAAGTCGAGACCTGGTGAGCAAACTGGGACGCAAGATTCCCACCAAGGCGAGCGAATTGATGGACAACGCCACCAAGTTCGCCTCTGGTCAGGAGGCAGTTGAAGCCATCTTCCAGAAGGACAAGCAGCCTCAGGGAGGGCAGAAGGAAGACGCCCCCGAGGCGTCCGCCCAGCGTGGCGCGAAGAAGAAGGCCAAGAAGAAGGCGCAAGCAAAGCGCAACACCGTCGACACGGATCTCGTCGCCGCCGCCGAGCACAGGAACCCTCGGAGGCCTCCTGGAGGGGCTGACGCGTTCGACAAGATGCTCAAGGAGTCGTGCCCCTATCACCGGGGTCCCCGTCAAGCACACCCTTGAGGAGTGCGACATGCTCCGGCGCTACATCAACAAGGCTGAACCCTCGGCAGAAGGTGGCAAAGACCAAGGCAACAACAAGGGGGGCGACAAGGGAGAGGAGTTCCCGGAGGTCCACAACTGCTTCATGATCTATGGCGGACAGATGGCGAACGCCTCGGCTCGGCACCGCAAGCAAGAGCGCCGGGAGGTCTGCTCTGTGAGGGTGGTAGCGCCGGTCTACCTAGACTGGTCCAACAAGCCTATCACCTTCGACCAAGGCAACCACCCCGACTTCGTGCCGAGCCTAGGAAGGTACCCGCTCGTTGTCGACCCGATCATCGGCAACGTTAGGCTCTCCAAGGTCCTCATGGACGGAGGCAGCAGCCTCAACATCATCTACGCCGAGACCCTAGAGGTCTTGGGGGTTGATCGGTCCGAGATCCGGGCTAGTGCAGCACCCTTCCATGGGATCGCACCCGGAAAGCGTATCCTGCCCCTCGGACAGGTTGACTTGCCCGTCTGCTTCGGAACTCCCCCCAACTTCCGCAAGGAAACCCTCACCTTCGAGGTAGTTGGGTTCCGAGGGACCTATCACGCGGTGCTGGGAAGACCATGCTACGCCAAGTTCATGGCCATCCCCCACTACACCTACCTCAAGCTCAAAATGCCTGGCCCCAAGGGAGTCATCACCGTTGGGCCCACGTACCGCCACGCTTACAAGTGCGACATGGAATGCGTGGAGTATGCCGAGGCCCTCGCCGAGTCTGAAGCCCTCATCGCCGACATGGATTGCCTCTCCAAAGAGGCGCCCGACGCGAATCGGCACGCCGGCAACTTCGAGCCGGCCGAGGCGGTCAAGTCCGTCTCTCTCGACCCCAGCAACGATGCCGGCAAGAAAGTCATGATCGGCTCCAAGCTCGACCCCAAATAGGAAGCAGTGCTCATCGACTTTCTCCATGCAAACGCTGAAGTTTTCGCGTGGAGTCCCTCAGACATGCCGGGGATACCGAGGGATGTCGCCGAGCACTCACTGGACATCCGAGCTGGAGCCCGACCCGTGAAGCAGTCCCTGCGCCGTTTTGATGAAGAAAAGCACATAGCCATAGGCGAGGAGGTCCACAAGCTGATGGCTGCAGGGTTCATCAAAGAGGTATTCCATCCCGAATGGTTAGCTAACCCTGTGCTCGTAAAGAAAAAGGGTGGGAAATGGAGGATGTGCGTAGACTACACTGGTCTGAAAAAAGCATGTCCGACGGTTCCCTACCCTTTGCCCCGCATCGATCAAATTGTGGACTCCACTGCTGGGTGCGAAACCCTGTCATTCCTCGATGCCTACTCGGGCTATCATCAAATCAAGATGAAAGAGTCCGACCAGCTCACGACTTCTTTCATCACGCCTTTTGGCATGTATTGTTATACTACAATGCCATTTGGCTTGAGGAATGCAGGTGCCACCTACCAGAGGTGCATGAACCATGTGTTCGGAGAACACATCGGCAGGACGGTCGAGGCTTACATCGATGACATCGTCGTCAAAACAAGGAAAGCCTCCGACCTCCTCTCTGACCTTGAGGTAACATTCAGTTGCCTGAAAGCGAAGAGCGTGAAACTCAATCCTGAGAAGTGTGTCTTCGAAGTCCCCCGAGGCATGCTCTTAGGGTTCATCGTCTCCGAGCGAGGCATCAAAGCCAACCCGGAGAAAATCACGGCCATCACCAACATGGGGCCCATCAAAGATTTGAAAGGGGTACAAAGGGTCATGGGATGCCTTGCGGCTCTGAGCCGCTTCATCTCGCGCCTCGGCGAGAAGGGATTGCCCTTGTATCGCCTCTTAAGGAAAGCCGAGCGCTTCACTTGGACCCCCGAGGCCGAGGAAGCCCTTAGAAACTTAAAGGCACTCCTTATAAATGCGCCCATCTTGGTGCCCCCCGCTGCGGGAGATGCCCTCTTGATTTATGTCGCCACAACCACTCAGGTGGTCAGCGCCACGATCATAGTCGAGAGACAAGAAGAAGGGCATGCACTGCTCGTCTAGAGGCCAGTCTACTTCATCAGCAAAGTACTATCCGAGACCAAAGTCCGCTACCCGCAAATCCAGAAGCTGTTGTATGCAGTGATTCTGACACGGCGGAAGCTGCGACACTACTTCGAGTCTCATCCGGTTACTGTGGTGTCATCTTTCCCCCTAGGAGAAATCATCCAGAGTCGAGAGGCCTCGGGTAGGATCGCAAAATGGGCAGTGGAGCTCATGGGCGAAACACTTTCATTTGCCCCTCGGAAGGCCATAAAATCCCAAGTCTTGGCCGACTTCCTGGCTGAATGGACTAACACCCAGTTGTCGACGACCCCAATACAGCCAAACTTTGGACCATGTACTACGACGGGTCGCTGATGAAAACCGGAGCAGGCGCGGGCTTGCTCTTCATCTCGCCCCTCGGGAAACATCTGCGCTATGTACTGCGCCTCCATTTTCCGGCGTCAAACAACATGGTCGAGTACGAGGCCCTGGTTAATGGCCTACGCATCGCCGTCGAGCTAGGGGTTCGGTGCCTCGACGCTCGTGGTGACTCGCAACTCGTCATCGACCAGGTCATGAAGAACTCCCACAACCGCGACCAAAAAATGGAGGCCTACTGCGACGAAGTTTGGCGCTTAGAAGACAAGTTCTACGGGCTAGAACTCAACCATGTTGCTCGACGGTACAACGAGACTACGGATGAGCTGGCGAAAATAGCCTCAGGGCGAACCACAGTTCCCCCGAACATCTTCTCCATGGACATATATCAACCATCCGTCAAACTCGACGATGTGCCCGAGCCCGAGGAGGCCTCGGTCCAGCCCGAGGTACCCTTGGCCGCCGAGGGTGAGGCCCTGCGCGTTGAGAGGGAGCGGAATGGGGTCACACCGGTCCCGAACTGACATACCCCATACCTGGAATATCTCCTCCGAGGAGATCTGCCCCTCGACAAGGTCGAAGCTCGGCGACTGGCTCAGCGCGCCAAGTCGTTCGTTTTGCTGGGTGATGAAAAGAAGTTGTACCACCACAGCCCCTCAGGCATTCTCCAAAGATGCATATCCATTGCCCAAGGGCAAGAGCTGTTACAAGAAATACACTCGGGGGCTTGCGGTCACCATGCAGCACCTCGAGCCCTCGTTGAAAACGCCTTCCAACAAGGTTTCTACTGGCCAACCGCAGTGGCCGACGCCACTAGGATTGTACGCTCCTGCCGAGGGTGCCAATTCTACGCAAGACAGATGCACCTGCCCGCTCAAGACCTACAGACCATACCTATCACTTGGTCGTTCGCTGTGTGGGGTCTGGACCTCATCGGTCCCTTGCAGAAGGCACCCAGGGGCTTCAAGCACCTGCTGGTCGCCATCGACAAATTCTCCAAGTGGATCGAGGTCCGACCCTTAACCAGCATCAGTTCACTGGGAAGAAGTTCCTAGACTTCTGCGAGCACCATCACATCCGTGTGGACTGGGCCGCCGTAGTGCACCCAATGACGAATGGGCAGGTGGAACGTGCCAACAGTATGATTTTGCAGGGACTAAAGCCGAGGATCTACAATAACCTCAATAAGTTCGACAAGCGGTGGATAAAAGAGCTACCCTCGGTGGTTTGGAGTCTGAGGACGATGCCGAGCTGGGCCACGGGTTTCTCGCCATTTTTCCTAGTCTATGGGGCCGAGGCCATCTTACCCACGGACTTGGAATACGGTTCCCCGAGGACAAAGGCTTACGGCGACCAAAGCAACCAGACCAGCCGAGAGGATTCGCTGGACCAGCTGGAAGAGGCTCGGGACGTGGCCTTACTACAGTCGGCGCGGTATCAGCAGTCTCTGCGATGCTACCACGCTTGAAGGATTCGGCCCCAAGACTTCCAAGTGGGGGACTTGGTACTTTGGCTGCGACAAGACGCCCGAGGGTGCCACAAACTCACCCCTCCCTAGGAAGGGCCCTTCATCATCGCCAAGATTTTGAAGCCCGGGACATACAAGCTGGCCAACGATCAAGGCGAGGTCTACAGCAACGCTTGGAACATCGAACAGCTACGTCGCTTTTACCCTTAAAATGTTTCAAGTCGTTCATGTATCTCGCTTTCTTTACATGCATAAATAAAGTCTAACCATCAAGGAAGGATCAGCCTTGCCTCGGCAAAGCCCGATCCTCCCTCGGGGGCTAGAAGGGGAAACCCCCTCTGCGTCAAAATTTTTCTCGGAAAAGTCTTTTGCCCAAACGTCTTTCGTGCATTTTGACTGCGTCGATAACAGAATCCTAAAGACGAGCAAGAGAGACCGTAAGCGGCAAGGCCGACCGAGCCGAGGGACTCCTACGCCTCCGGGATACGGATACCTCACTCATCACCTTCCGCGAAAAGGTAGCTCACGCTCGGATAAGCGATTCTGCTACCGAACAAGTCCTAACGCTCGAAAACTTCTCTGCCAGAACGACTTTCGTGCCTTTTCGACTGCGTCGCTAGTAGAATCCTAAAAACGACGGGAGAACACGTAAGCGGCAAGGCCGACCGAGCCGAGGGACTCCTACGCCTCCGGGATACGGATACCTCACTCATCACCTTCCGCGAAAAGTAACTCATGCTCGGATAAGCGATTCTGCTACCGAACAAGTCCTAACGCACGAAACAAGAGAAAAGAAAACGCGGCTTTATAATATGACAATAATGTTTAGGCCTCAGCGGCCGCAAAAGACATACGCATACTTCAAGCAAATTGTTCCTGCAGGCTCAGACATCGGCAGGGGGAGGAGCAGCATGCTCGCCGCCATTTCCACCCTCGTCAGAATCTAGCCCGGCCTCAGACGGCGACGCGGGCGGAAGGATCTCCACCTCAAAGGAGGAAGCCAGCGCCGCACTTGGGCCCTCGACGGCCGCGTCAAGCCTCTAGACCTCGGCTAAGGCAGCCTCCTCCTCGTCGGGTAAGCAGTACCCCTCGCTGACCCGCTCCAGATCCACGTCGTAGTGGGAAGCGAGCACGGCGAAGGCCCACCTGACGCCGTGGTGCAGCGCCCCGCGGAGTCTGTTGCGCACATGGCCGGCCAAGGCCCACAGATGACTTCGGGGGGAGCTACCCGAGGGGACGCCGTCGAGGCCAAAGGTCTGGCAGAGAGCCGAGATGGCCTCGGACATGGCCACGCGCTCGGCCTCCTTCCGCTCAACCACCTCGGCAAGCGCCTTGCAGTTCTTGACGGACTCGTCAAGATCCGTCTCGAACCCTACAGATAGCAGGACAACATTCTTCAGACACGAGGAGAAGAATGGAGACATAAACAAAGTCTCAAAGCAGGGAAAGTGCACCTTTGGCCCAGACACCCTAGCTTGGGCGGACCAAGCAGACCCGACGACCATGGCCAGACCCTCCGCGAGGGTCCCGGCCCGAGCGGTTGCCTCGGGGTCCGGAAAGGGGGAGCACCCTCTGCGCCGAAACTTTCCTCAGAAAAGTTTTTCCACCAAAACAACTTTTGTGCATCTCGACTATGTCAGCGGCGGAGTCCCAAAAACGAGCGACTGAGACCTTAAACGGCAAGGCCGACCGAGCCGAGGGACTCCTACGCCTCTGGGATACGGATACCTAACTCGTCACCTTCCAGGAAAGGCAGCTCACGCTCGGACAAGTGATTCTACCACCGACGAACAAGTCTTAATGCACGAAACAAGAGGAAAGTAACATGGCTTTTTACCCAAATGTTCAGGCCTCAGCAGCCACAAAGAACAAACACACGTTGTCGGGGACCATAATTAGGGGTACCCTCAAGACTCCTAATTCTCAGCTGGTAACCCCCATCAGCATAAAGCTGCTAAGGCCTGATGGGTGCGATTAAGTCAGGGATCAATCCATTTGAGCGACTCGATCACGCCTCGCCCGAGCCTAGCCTCGGACAAGGGCAGCCGACCCCGGAGGATTTCCGTCTCGCCCGAGGCCCCCCTCCAACGGCGGACATATTTCTGGCTCGCCCCAGGCCCTGCCTTCGCTAAGAAGCAACTCTGACTAAATCGCCGCACCTGTAACACCCGGTTTTAAAGAACAAAGCCGGGTGCATCTCATACATGCGCCAAGAAGACAACATATATAATAACAGAGTGTATAGAGATAAATGTCATTAAACATCAGAGTACATATTACATAGCGGAAGACTTATTACAAAATAAAGTTAAATATAAAACGAACTAAGGATCGTCGGCGCCAATGTCGACTGAGAAACGCCACCTAGATCAGACCAAACTCCTCGATACTTGACTCCACTTGAAACCACCTGTTCTTCTCCTGTGGGGGGGTGTGAGATAGCAAGAGTGAGCTCACATACGTTCATAGCTCAACAAGTCGTGGGGAATAATGTGGCATGAACTCACCAAAGGTGGGAGTTCATGAAGTGTAAGGCTGATCAATGAAATAACGGCTGAGGCTGAGCATTGCTTTTATAAGTTGGTCAAAATTTTATTAGCAGTTACTAAGTGTAAGTAATTACCAAACCATAGTAATAATAAGTAAAAGTAATAACAAAATAGTCCCAAATGCAATGACATGACAGATTAAGTTTAAGTTCCATAAATTAATCATGTGAGGGTCCGAGCCGCTCTTGACCGTGAGCACGGCTAGTATACTAGTTTTACACTCTGCAGAGGTTGCGCATCTTTACCCACAAGTCATGTTACCCATCTGCCAAGAGATGGCCAATCCCATACACCTCTACCGAGGAGGCGAGGCAGGGTAACACTACGAGGCCTTTACAAAGTTCCACTAGCTTCAGACTACCCGCTACAGTTTATGGGAAGATCCAGTAAAGGGTTCCTGGCTGATAGCCATCGCAGCAAAATCAACCAGGGACCTCCCCGCACTGACCTCTCCCCTACTGCCCTTGCCCCTTTCGGGTAAGGTAGCCCTCCCCTAGCTTTCCTAGTTAATCAGCCAAGGGCGTCCCATTCCACCCTTGTGGTAGCACTGTTTTCCCGGGTGGTCGCTCCATGTTCCCATTAACATAATGATCTTAACATGAACAAGGAATAATAAAACAGATAACAATAAACAATATAACAATGAGCGATGAATATCTCTATACCCAAATCCACATAAAGCAATAGCATGTACTACCCAAAACTTTAGTAGTAAAATCAGTGGTGAAGCAAGGTATAAAGATGGTCAAAATCTAGGGTATCCTATTGGGTCCCAGCAAAATTATCCTATGCAGATCATTATGAATAATAAGAACATGAATGGGTAAAAGAAGTGATCAAGGGCACAACTTGCCTTCAACGAGCTCCTGCTCAGCTATCTCAACTTGTTGAAGCTCAGGTTCCACAGTGGGTTGCTCGTCTACTCGCATCAATACAATACATACATGGCATAGCATAAATTAACATCACATCAAACATGCAAATAGAATATACAGTAATAAACTAGACATTAAAATAAGATCACATGAACTGGAATCATTAAATTTAGAGTTATATGTTTTAAGTTATGGATTTTCGAAGGTTTTATGTGCTTAATACAAGATTAAGTACCAAAATAATTCCAATGTGCTTTTCATGCCAAAACAGTGGCACAAATAGACAAACAATAATTTTATGAAAATTTAGGAACTGGAATGGTCTAATTTGGAGTTCATATGCATTTACTATGATTTAAACAAGTTTTAACATTTATTTTTGCACTAAAAATTAATTTCTAATATTAATTTCTGATTTTCCAAGCTCTCTGGATCGGGCCTCGAATACCAGAAAACGCAGGGGCTCATCTGAGAAAACTCCCCAGACTCAACGCACTGCCCCTGTGGACGGCGGGTTGATATCCTTTAAACCCAAGGTTTCTTTTACAAAACGTACCCGCGAAGGGGTACGCTTGGATCTCGGCCGTCGGATCTGCTACGGACGCACCAGATTAGATTATTAAACCTATGAGGCGGTAAGCAGCGCAGACCACCGGATCTGAGATCGATGGCTTACAGCACGCCACACCAGGCTCCAATTTCTACCGGACGATCTGCAATCTACGGTCAAGATTCAATACGGCGAAAGGCCACGGGATCAACTAATCTCGACCGTCGATTCAATGCATGCGGCCCAGATTTACTCCCGAGGCGGTACGCGAGCTTCTAATCTCCACCGCACATCAAAAATCCAACGGCCCGGCGTCTTCGTCCACCTTCGTTCCCGGGTCAGACGCCGCGCCCTCCCTGAAACTCTCTCTCTCTCCGATGGCCTACTGGTGAGCACGCAGCCCGCACAGAGACCCCAACTCAAGGCATGCCAAGCGCTAGATGGCGAAGAGCATCGCATAAACTTAGGGAAACAACGGATTTACCTGCGATGAGGACCGAAGGGGCTAGCCACGGTGCCAGGCGACTTACGGCCCCAGCTGGACACCGGCGTGAAGCCGATCGATTCTCCCCACCTAGTGATGTCAAGGCCCGAACGTCGAGAAGGCAGCCGCGGTGCTCAAACTCACGCGCTAATTCTCTCTCTTCTCAGCTGCATTCGTCGCTAGGCAACCTATGCTCTCGCTGCTCCCCTTCTCTTTCTCTCGTCGGAGCGAACACGTCGGCACTGCGCGATAGACCGCACAATCCGGCCGAGCCAACTCCCCCGGAGCTCCAGTTATATGGCGAGTTCGGTGGTCGAGCCGATTTCTCCGGCAACGGCTTGACCCGCGCCAGTGCGTGAATCACGCGCGGTTCGCCCGGGTCAGTTCGGGCGTAGAAGAGGAACAGTGCCAGCACGAGGGACCACATGGCGGCGACCGTGGCGAGTCCGTGCTGCGCGCCTGAGAAAACTGAGTTAGGGCCCACCGGTCAGTGAGAAACCGGGAGCAGGCGTGTGCGTGGCGGCTAGGGCTTTGAGCAGCCAGGTAGGCGCGCAGGAGCACAGGAGCTGGTGGCGCGAGTTGGGCCGCGGGGATTGAAAAACGTAGTGGGCCAAAAACGCTTAATTGAGCCCAGCATCCATTTTATCCTTTTCCATTTTATTTCTCCCATTCCTTTACTTGTTTTCCTCAAATTCAAATTAAATTCTAGTTTCAAACTCGAATTTGGGACAAATCCCCATTCAGATCATTTTGTGCATTTTAAAAGTACCCATAATTATTTATATACCTTTTTTTCCATATATTTTATATCTTTTTTTTTAATCTTGTTCTCACCATATTTTATTTTTATCCACATTATTATTGTTTTTAATGCACAAACAAAAGTCTCAAAGTGATGCAATGGTTTATTTTAGGTGTTATTAATTATTCAATCCCTCTTTTGATGGTGTTTATTCACATGTGACATTATATAGAGATGGTACACACATATAAATAAAGGAAATATTCTCTCTCCATATGAGTTACAAACTTAGGTATTACAAATCCTACCCCCCTTAAAAATAATCTCGTCCTCGAGATTTAAGAAGAACTAGAGAAAAGATGGGGAAAATCTATGCGAAGCTCTTCTTCTCTTTCCCAAGTTGCTTCATCTTCACCATGGTGACTCCATTGTACTTTGCACATCTTTATCACCTTGCTTCTTGTAACTCGAGTTAAAGTATCCAAAATCTTGACCGGGTACTCCGTGTAAGTCAAATCACCCTGGACACTGAGCTCTTTTATTGGTAACTGTTTCTCAGGGACACGGAGACACTTCTTCAGTTGAGATACATGAAATACATTATGCACATCAGACAGATCATCAGATAGCTCGAGTTGATAGGCCATCTCTCCAACTCGCCTAAAAACTCAAAATGGTCCAATACAGCGAGGGGACTATTTGCTCTTAACCTTGAATCTCCTCACTCCACGAAGTGGTGACACCTTGAGGTATACAGGATCTACTTCCTCAAATCCCAGTGGTCTCCTCCTATTACCAGCATAGCTCCTTTATCTGGTCTGAGCCACTCTCAAATTCTCTCGAATTATACGGACTTGTTCTTCTGCTTCTTGAATCAGTTCAGGCCCAAAGAACTATCTTCCTCTAGTCTGATCCCAATATAGAGGAGTCATGCACTTCCTGCTATATAGAGCCTTGAACGATGCCATCTTCGGACTGGCCTGAGAACTCAGCATAAGGTAGACTCTTGTCCCAACTACTACCATGTTGAAGGGCACAAGCTCTCAACATATCCTCCAATACTTGATTAGTCCTTTCAGTTTGTCCATCAGTCTGTGGATGGTAGGCCGAACTAAAATTCAACTTCGTATCCATATTCTCATAAAAACTTTTCCAAAATCTGGAGGTAGACTTTGATCCTCTTATCCAAAACGATCTTCTTTGGTACTCCATGTGGAGACACAATTCGAGCCATATATAACTCTGCTAGCTAAGATCCTTTATAAGTAGTCTTGACCGGAATGAAGTGAGCTACTTTAGTCCATCTATCCTCGACCACCCGTACAGAATCATATCCTTTCGAGGTGCGAGGCAACCTAGTAATGAAGTCCATATCACTCATCCCACTTCCATTCGGGTATCTTTAATGGGTACAATAGTCCAGCTGGCCTCTCGTGTTCAGCCTTAACTCTTTGACACACATCGCACATAGCCACATGTGCAACCACATTTCTCTTAAGTCCATACCATCAATACTTCCGCTTCAAATCCTGATACATCTTGGTACTACCAGGATGAATAGAATAATCCAAGTCATGGGCTTCCTTCAAAATAGTCTCACGAAGGCTTTCAATCTCCGGAACACATCTCTTGTCCTTGAAGCATACGGTGCCTTGCTCATCTTCCGCGAATTCCGGAACTCGACCTTCAGTAATCAGATTCTTAATCTCTTGTATCTTAACATTACCAATCTGTCCTTTGCGGATCTCTTGCTCCAAAGTAGGTTCCACATCAATAGTAACTCCTTCAGTATGAGCAACTATCCCCAGGTTAAGTCTCCTGAAATCCTCAACAATCTCATCGAGTAGCTGGGCAACAACAGCTAAATGAACATGCTCCTTTCGACTCAAGGCATCTGTAACCAAATTTGCCTTGCCCGGGTGATAGTGAATTTCCAAATCGTAATCCTTAATAAGCTCCAACCAACGGCGTTGCCTAAGGTTGAGATCCTTTTGAGTGGATATATACTTCAAACTCTTATGATCCGTATATACTTGGCACTTCTCGTCCCACTTGATTTCTCTTTCCCTCACCAAAAGCGAGGTCATAAGCTTAGCAATCTTAGAAAATCCTTCAATAAATCTCCAATAATATCCTGCAAGTCCTACGAAACTTCGGTCCTCCGTAACCGCAGTGGGTATGCTCCACACCACTATATTCTTGACTTTAGCAGGATCCACTGATATCCCTTCATTAGAAATGATACGTCCAAGAAATGGCACCCCGCCAATCCAAAACTCGCATTTACCATACTTGGCGTAGAGTTGATTATCTTAAAGCTTCCGTAGCACCAATCACATATGTCCCTCATGATCACTATCACTCTTGGAGTAAAAATATCGTCCATGAAAACCACGACGAATCTGTCCAGATCATGCACCTTATTCTTCAGATCCATAAAATAGGTTGGTGCATTTGTTAATCCAAACGACATAACAGTTAAACTCATATGATCCATATCGAGTCGAGAATGCTGTCCTAGGAATATCTGACGGTCTTAATCCTCATCTGATAGTACCCCGATCGGAGGTCAATCTTCGAGAATACTCTAGAACCTCTCATCTGATCAAATAGGTCCTCAATACGGGGCAACGGATACTTGTTCTTCACCGTAACATCATTAAGAGATCTATAATCCACACACATCCGTTGCGATCCATCCTCTTCTGCACAAATAACACTGGTGCTCCCCAAGGCGAGGAACTCGGACGAATGTAACCAGCCTCTTGTAACTCCGTCAACTGCTTCTTAAGTTCCTTCAACTCTTCTACTGACATTCTATACTGCTTGGCTCCACTATTATAGCAGTAACTCCAAATTCTCTACCCATAATGGTCAATGTCATTCTACGTGTCATTTGATTCACCACAACAGGTCCTTTAGGTGTAATTACTCCCATGGGTTTTCTCATATTATCCAACACATACGCCCAAACCAAAATCCCAGCATGACGCATACTTTTATTAGCAACACATGGGGACAAATAGACCTTTTTATTCCTCCTAAAATGGTATCATACCGAATACTAACTAAAGGAACATGTAGATCCTATAAATAGTAGTAATTTACATATATGTTTATGTAGCTTGGTGGAGCCGGTGGTGGTGAAGATGGTGGTTGCTCTTGTTGTTGTCTCTCCAACCGTGATTGCCTTATTTCTTGTTGTATCTCCAGACGGGCCTGACGTATTTCCTCGCGTTCTTGTCTTATCTGGTTTTGCATTTCGGTCATCATGTCTGTCAATTGCTGTATTACCAGCCTTTGGGTTGCGATCACTTGCTCGGTTTCAACAGGTGGGGGATTTGGAGGATTCATTTCTGTTTGCTGTTGCGTGATAATCTTTTCCTTTCCTGGTATTGACCATGAGAGTTAGATACAAAAGGTAAGAGATTAGTAGCCAAGGCAGGTACTTACAAATCAAGTTATTTTGGGGGATTCATTAGCTAAGTAGATTAGTGTGTCACCTACTACAGCTAATACAATACATTATAATGGTACATGCTAAAATGCCCATCTATACTATTTCAATCAATCAAGGAAGCAAATCAGGCATTGATCATCAGAACAATCAACCAATATTTTTTAATAGAGAAAATAGTTTTGATTTGGTCTTAGGCCTTCTATCTCTTAAAAATGTCATAGGGGTAGGGATTCCAAGGTGTGAAATCCATCTTGTCTTAGAGTAGAAAAGGTAAGAATGATCAGAGTAGAACAGTAGAAGGTGAGACAAGATCAAGATAGGGTAAGTATGGAATGAATCAGAGTAAGGTGAGTGTAGAATGAATCAGAGTAAGATAAGTAGGTAAGGGTTGTCCATTTCTATCTAGGTCTCGTCCTACAGTCAACATTTCCTCTGATACCACTTCTGTAACACCCGGTTTTAAAGAACAAAGCCGGGTGCATCTCATACATGCGCCAAGAAGACAACATATATAATAACAGAGTGTATAGAGATAAATGTCATTAAACATCAGAGTACATATTACATAGCGGAAGACTTATTACAAAATAAAGTTAAATATAAAACGAACTAAGGATCGTCGGCGCCAATGTCGACTGAGAAACGCCACCTAGATCAGACCAAACTCCTCGATACTTGACTCCACTTGAAACCACCTGTTCTTCTCCTGTGGGGGGGTGTGAGACAGCAAGAGTGAGCTCACATACGTTCATAGCTCAACAAGTCGTGGGGAATAATGTGGCATGAACTCACCAAAGGTGGGAGTTCATGAAGTGTAAGGCTGATCAATGAAATAACGGCTGAGGCTGAGCATTGCTTTTATAAGTTGGTCAAAATTTTATTAGCAGTTACTAAGTGTAAGTAATTACCAAACCATAGTAATAATAAGTAAAAGTAATAACAAAATAGTCCCAAATGCAATGACATGACAGATTAAGTTTAAGTTCCATAAATTAATCATGTGAGGGTCCGAGCCGCTCTTGACCGTGAGCACGGCTAGTATACTAGTTTTACACTCTGCAGAGGTTGCGCATCTTTACCCACAAGTCATGTTACCCATCTGCCAAGAGATGGCCAATCCCATACACCTCTACCGAGGAGGCGAGGCAGGGTAACACTACGAGGCCTTTACAAAGTTCCACTAGCTTCAGACTACCCGCTACAGTTTATGGGAAGATCCAGTAAAGGGTTCCTGGCTGATAGCCATCGCAGCAAAATCAACCAGGGACCTCCCCGCACTGACCTCTCCCCTACTGCCCTTGCCCCTTTCGGGTAAGGTAGCCCTCCCCTAGCTTTCCTAGTTAATCAGCCAAGGGCGTCCCATTCCACCCTTGTGGTAGCACTGTTTTCCCGGGTGGTCGCTCCATGTTCCCATTAACATAATGATCTTAACATGAACAAGGAATAATAAAACAGATAACAATAAACAATATAACAATGAGCGATGAATATCTCTATACCCAAATCCACATAAAGCAATAGCATGTACTACCCAAAACTTTAGTAGTAAAATCAGTGGTGAAGCAAGGTATAAAGATGGTCAAAATCTAGGGTATCCTATTGGGTCCCAGCAAAATTATCCTATGCAGATCATTATGAATAATAAGAACATGAATGGGTAAAAGAAGTGATCAAGGGCACAACTTGCCTTCAACGAGCTCCTGCTCAGCTATCTCAACTTGTTGAAGCTCAGGTTCCACAGTGGGTTGCTCGTCTACTCGCATCAATACAATACATACATGGCATAGCATAAATTAACATCACATCAAACATGCAAATAGAATATACAGTAATAAACTAGACATTAAAATAAGATCACATGAACTGGAATCATTAAATTTAGAGTTATATGTTTTAAGTTATGGATTTTCGAAGGTTTTATGTGCTTAATACAAGATTAAGTACCAAAATAATTCCAATGTGCTTTTCATGCCAAAACAGTGGCACAAATAGACAAACAATAATTTTATGAAAATTTAGGAACTGGAATGGTCTAATTTGGAGTTCATATGCATTTACTATGATTTAAACAAGTTTTAACATTTATTTTTGCACTAAAAATTAATTTCTAATATTAATTTCTGATTTTCCAAGCTCTCTGGATCGGGCCTCGAATACCAGAAAACGCAGGGGCTCATCTGAGAAAACTCCCCAGACTCAACGCACTGCCCCTGTGGACGGCGGGTTGATATCCTTTAAACCCAAGGTTTCTTTTACAAAACGTACCCGCGAAGGGGTACGCTTGGATCTCGGCCGTCGGATCTGCTACGGACGCACCAGATTAGATTATTAAACCTATGAGGCGGTAAGCAGCGCAGACCACCGGATCTGAGATCGATGGCTTACAGCACGCCACACCAGGCTCCAATTTCTACCGGACGATCTGCAATCTACGGTCAAGATTCAATACGGCGAAAGGCCACGGGATCAACTAATCTCGACCGTCGATTCAATGCATGCGGCCCAGATTTACTCCCGAGGCGGTACGCGAGCTTCTAATCTCCACCGCACATCAAAAATCCAACGGCCCGGCGTCTTCGTCCACCTTCGTTCCCGGGTCAGACGCCGCGCCCTCCCTGAAACTCTCTCTCTCTCTCCGATGGCCTACTGGTGAGCACGCAGCCCGCACAGAGACCCCAACTCAAGGCATGCCAAGCGCTAGATGGCGAAGAGCATCGCATAAACTTAGGGAAACAACGGATTTACCTGCGATGAGGACCGAAGGGGCTAGCCACGGTGCCAGGCGACTTACGGCCCCAGCTGGACACCGGCGTGAAGCCGATCGATTCTCCCCACCCAGTGATGTCAAGGCCCGAACGTCGAGAAGGCAGCCGCGGTGCTCAAACTCACGCGCTAATTCTCTCTCTTCTCAGCTGCATTCGTCGCTAGGCAACCTATGCTCTCGCTGCTCCCCTTCTCTTTCTCTCGTCGGAGCGAACACGTCGGCACTGCGCGATAGACCGCACAATCCGGCCGAGCCAACTCCCCCGGAGCTCCAGTTATATGGCGAGTTCGGTGGTCGAGCCGATTTCTCAGGCAACGGCTTGACCCGCGCCAGTGCGTGAATCACGCGCGGTTCGCCCGGGTCAGTTCGGGCGTAGAAGAGGAACAGTGCCAGCACGAGGGACCACATGGCGGCGACCGTGGCGAGTCCGTGCTGCGCGCCTGAGAAAACTGAGTTAGGGCCCACCGGTCAGTGAGAAACCGGGAGCAGGCGTGTGCGTGGCGGCTAGGGCTTTGAGCAGCCAGGTAGGCGCGCAGGAGCACAGGAGCTGGTGGCGCGAGTTGGGCCGCGGGGATTGAAAAACGTAGTGGGCCAAAAACGCTTAATTGAGCCCAGCATCCATTTTATCCTTTTCCATTTTATTTCTCCCATTCCTTTACTTGTTTTCCTCAAATTCAAATTAAATTCTAGTTTCAAACTCGAATTTGGGACAAATCCCCATTCAGATCATTTTGTGCATTTTAAAAGTACCCATAATTATTTATATACCTTTTTTTCCATATATTTTATATCTTTTTTTTAATCTTGTTCTCACCATATTTTATTTTTATCCACATTATTATTGTTTTTAATGCACAAACAAAAGTCTCAAAGTGATGCAATGGTTTATTTTAGGTGTTATTAATTATTCAATCCCTCTTTTGATGGTGTTTATTCACATGTGACATTATATAGAGATGGTACACACATATAAATAAAGGAAATATTCTCTCTCCATATGAGTTACAAACTTAGGTATTACAGCACCGACCGACCAAGTCGCAGGAGCATTTAATGCAAAGGTGACCTGACACCTTTGTCCTGACGCGCGCCCCCCGGCAGAGCCGAAGTGACCGCCGTCACTTCACCGCTCCACTGACCGGCCTGGCAGAAGGACAGCGCCGCCTGCGCCACTCCGACCGCAGTGCCACTTGACAGAGTGAGACTGACAGGCAGTCAGGCCCTGCCAAAGGCACCATAGGAAGCTCCGCCCGACCCAGGGCTCGGACTCGGGCTAAGCCCTGGAAGACGGCGAACTCCGCTCCGCCCGACCCAGGGCTCGGACTCGGGCTAAGCCCCGGAAGACGGCGAACTCCGCTCCGCCCGACCCAGGGCTCGGACTCGGGCTAAGCCCCGGAAGACGGCGAACTCCGCTCCGCCTGACCCAGGGCTCGGACTCGGGCTAAGCCCCGGAAGACGGCGAACTCCGCTCCGCCCGACCCAGGGCTCGGACTCGGGCTAAGTCCCGGAAGACGGCGAACTGCGCTCCGCCCGACCCAGGGCTCGGACTCGGGCTCAGCCCCAGAAGACGACGAAATCCGCTTCGCCCGACCCCAGGGCTCGGACTCCGCCCTGGCCTCTGCCGAACGACCTCCGCCTCGCCCGACCCAGGGGCTCGGACTCGGCCTCGGCCATGGAAGACAGACTCAACCTCGGCTTTGGAGGAGCCTCCATGTCGCCCAACCTAGGGCGCAGGCCAGCCACGTCAACAGGAAGCGCCATCATCACCCTACCCCGAGCTGACTCGGGCCACAGAGAACAAGACCGGTGTCCCATCTGGCTAGCTCCGCCAGATAGGCAATGATGGCGCCCCGCATGCTCTGTGACGACGACGGCTCTCAGCTCTCTTACGGAAGCGGGAGGACGTCAGCAAGGACTCAACCGCTCCGACAGCTGTCCCTCCGCCAGGCTCTGTCGCTCCTCCGACGGCCACGACATCACACCAGCTGGGTGCCAAGATCTCTCCGGCTGCCACATCGGCATGTACTTAGGGCGCTAGCTCTCCCCCGCTAGACACGTAGCACTCTGCTACACCCCCATTGTACACCTGGATCCTCTCCTTACGCCTATAAAAGGAAGGACCAGGGCCTTCTTAGAGAAGGTTGGCCGCGCGGGGACGAGGATGGGACAGGCGCTCTCTTGGGGCCGCTCGCTTCCCTCTCCCGCGTGGACGCTTGTAACCCCCTACTGCAAGCGCACCCGACCTGGGCGCGGGACAAACACGAAGGCCGCGGGATCCCCATCTCTCTCACGCCGGTCTCCGGCCGCCTCGCTCCTTTCCCCCCTTCGCGCTCGCCCACGCGCTCGACCCATCTGGGCTGGGGCACGCGGCGACACTCACTCGTCGGCCCGAGGGACCCCCCGGTCTCGAAATGCCGACAGTTGGCGCGCCAGGTAGGGGGCTGCTGCGTGTTGACGAACAGCTTCCCATCAAGCTCCAGATGGGCAGTCTCCAGCAACCTCTCCAACCCAGGACGATGCTCCGTTTCGGGAGTCTTGAGTTCATGTCCTTCGACAGCAGCGATGACATGATACTCCTTCCACCGCCGCGCGACAACGACAATGGCGGCCGACAGCCCGCCCGCCGGCGGCGGAATCGACGACGTCTTCCCCGCGTGGTGGAAGAACAACATTCGAGCTCGCCCCGTCCTCTCCCTTGCCAACGGAGGAGGAGGCGGGGCAACCAAGGCCAAGCGGGAGGCCGCGCCTCGTCGGCTGTCGAGCAAATCGACGTCCCTAGCGCCCCAACGGGGGGCGCGTCGGGCGTCGACCTCGCATTTGAGACGAAGGCGAGCGCCGTCTCCCCGCGACACGCCAATCCCGAGCAAGCGGACGACGCCAGCACGCTCGCGGAAGGCTTGCTGGGCATCACCCTCGTACCTGAGATGACGGTGCAGTCAGTCCCCGACGTGATTTCATCGCCGTTCGTTGACCAAAAGGTACCGACCGATTCCCATCCTACGTCATTTAGATTCAGCCTCAACCCGCCTAGCGACCTTGCTTTGGCGGGCACTCTCGTAGAGGCGAGTTTAAACCCTCTGGGGTTTCGCACGCGGTCGCCTTGGGACCGGCTGACGGACGTCTCGACCTATGGGCCCTCCGGGTCCGAGGAAGACGACGACCCCAGCATCTGTTGGGATTTCTCTGGACTTGGCAACCCTAGTGCCATGCGGGACTTCATGACCGCATGTGACTACTGCCTCTCCGACTGTTCCGACGGTAGCCACAGCCTCGACGACGAGGGCTACGACCCAAGCCGCGAATGTTTCCACGTCGATCTAGAGGGTCCCTCCGAAGGCAATCATCTCGGCATGCCGGAGGACGGTGATCTCCCTAGGCCGGTGCCTCGCGCTGACATCCTGCGGGAGCTAGCTGTGGTCCCCGTTCCGGCGGGGGGTCACGACCCACAGCTTGAGCAAGTCCGCGGGGCGCAGGCCAGGCTCGACGAGGGAGCAGGAGCGCTTGAGCCGATCCGCCGGGACGTCGGGAAGGCATGGGCGGGCCAACCCCCGGCCGGAGAAATACGTCACCTGCCCCAGGGTCTCCAGCTCCGCGTCGCCAACGACGTCAGGGTCAGGCCGTCACCCGCATCTAGTGGGGTCGGTCAGAACCTGGCTGCAGCAGCGAAGCTTCTCCGCGCGATGCCGGAGCCATCAACCACCGAGGGTCGGCGAATCCAGGGAGAGCTCAAGAATCTCCTGGAAGGCGCTGCGGTCCGACGGGCCGAGAGCTCTGCCTCCCGAAGGCAGGGATACCCCTCGGAACCTCATGCCGCGACTTCTCGATTCATGCGGGAAGCCTCGGTCTACACCGGGCGCACGCGCAACACCGTGCCTGCGGCCCCGGGCCACCTCGGCAACGAGCACCATCATCGTGACCGTCGGGCCACCCTCAACGAGAGGGTGCGCCGAGGCTATCACCCCAGGTGTGGGGGGCGCTACGACAGCGGGGAGGATCGGAGTCCCTCGCCCGAACCACCCGGTCCGCAGGCCTTCAGCCGGGCCATCCGGCGGGCACCGTTCCCGACCCGGTTCCGACCCCCGACTACTATCACAAAGTACTCGGGGGAAACGAGACCGGAATTGTGGCTCGCGGACTACCGCCTGGCCTGCCAGCTGGGTGGAACGAACGACGGCAACCTCATCATCCGCAACCTCCCCCTATTCCTCTCCGACACCACTCGCGCCTGGTTAGAGCACCTGCCTCCGGGGCAGATCTCCAACTGGGATGACCTAGTCCAAGCCTTCGCCGGCAATTTCTAGGGCACGTATGTGCGCCCCGGGAATTCCTGGGACCTCCGAAGCTGCCGGCAGCAGCCGGGAGAGTCTCTCCGGGACTACATCCGGCGATTCTCGAAGCAGCGCACCGAGCTGCCCAACATCACCGACTCGGATCTCATCAGCGCGTTCCTTGCCGGCACCACCTGCCGCGACCTGGTGAGCAAGTTGGGTCGCAAGACCCCCACCAGGGCGAGCGAGCTGATGGACATCGCCACCAAGTTCGCCTCTGGCCAGGAGGCGGTCGAGGCTATCTTCTGAAAGGACAAGCAGCCCCAGGGCCGCCCATCGGAAGATGCTCCCGAGGCGTCTACTCCGCGCGGCGCCAAGAAGAAAGGCAAGAAGAAGTCGCAAGCGAAACGCGACGCCGCCGACGCAGACCTTATCGCCGCCGCCGAGTACAAGAACCCTCGGAAGCCCCCCGGAGGTGCCAACCTCTTCGACAAGATGCTCAAGGAGTCGTGCCCCTATCATCAGGGGCCCGTCAAGCACACCCTTGAGGAGTGCGTCATGCTTCGGCGCCACTTCCACAGGGCCGGTCCACCCGCGGAGGGTGGCAGGGCCCGCGACGACGACAAGAAGAAAGATCACCAAGCAGGAGAGTTCCCCGAGGTCCGCGACTGCTTCATGATCTACGGTGGGCATGCGGCGAATGCCTCGGCACGACACCGCAAGCAAGAGCGCCGGGAGGTCTGCTCGGTCAAGGTGGCGGCGCCGGTCTATCTAGACTGGTCCGACAAGCCCATCACCTTCGACCAAGACGATCACCCCGACCACGTGCCGAGCCCGGGGAAATACCCGCTCGTCGTCGACCCCGTCATCGGCGACGTCAGGCTCACCAAGGTCCTTATGGACGGGGGCAGCAGCCTCAACATCATCTACGCCGAGACCCTCAGGCTCCTGCGCGTCGATCTGTCCTCCGTCCGAGCAGGCGCTGTGCCCTTCCACGGGATCATTCCCGGGAAGCGCGTCCAGCCCCTCGGGCGACTCGACCTTCCCGTCTGCTTCGGAACGCCCTCCAACTTCCGAAGGGAGACTCTGACGTTCGAGGTGGTCGAGTTCCGAGGAACCTACCACGCGGTACTGGGGAGGCCATGCTACGCGAAGTTCATGGCCGTCCCCAACTACACCTACCTGAAGCTCAAGATGCCGGGCCCCAACGGGGTCATCACCGTCGGCCCCACGTACAAACACGCGTTCGAATGCGACGTGGAGTGCGTGGAGTACGTCGAGGCCCTCGCCGAGTCCGAGGCCCTCATCGCCGACCTGGAAAGCCTCTCCAAAGAGGTGCCAGACATGAAGCGTCATGCCGGCAACTTCGA
Source organism: Zea luxurians (assembly GCA_029449295.1). Taxonomy (NCBI): domain Eukaryota; kingdom Viridiplantae; phylum Streptophyta; class Magnoliopsida; order Poales; family Poaceae; genus Zea; species Zea luxurians. Next base: position 68,987,614 of record JAOPSE010000016.1, on the reverse strand, counting down.
GCCAGTGGAGACGGTTAAGGCCATCCCCCTCGACCCCAGTGGCGACGCCTCCAAGCAGATCCGGATCGGTTCCGAGCTCGACCCCAAATAGGAAACAGTGCTCGTCGACTTTCTCTACGCGAACACCGACGTCTTCGTGTGGAGTCCCTCGGACATGCCCGGCATACCGAGGGATGTCGCCGAGCACTCACTGGATATTCGGGTCGGAGTCCGACCCGTCAAGCAGCCTCTGCGCCGATTCGACGAGGAGAAGCGCAGAGCGATAGGCGAGGAGATCCACAAGCTAATGGCAGCCGGGTTCATCAAAGAGGTACTCCATCCCGAATGGCTTGCCAACCCTGTGCTTATGAAAAAGAAAGGGGGGAAATGGCGGATGTGTGTAGACTAAACTGGTCTCAACAAAGCATGTCCGAAGGTTCCCTACCCTCTGCCTCGCATCGATCAAATCGTGGATTCCACTGCTGGGTGCGAAGCCCTGTCTTTCCTCGACGCCTACTCAGGGTATCACCAAATCAGGATGAAAGAGTCCGACCAGCTCACGACTTCTTTCATCACGCCCTTCGGCATGTACTGCTATGTCACCATGCCGTTCGGTTTGAGGAATGCGGGCGCGACGTACCAGCGGTGCATGAACCATGTGTTCGGCGAACACATCGGTCGCACGGTCGAAGCCTACGTCGATGACATCGTAGTCAAGACGAGGAAAGCTTCCGACCTCCTCTCCGACCATGAAGTGACATTCTGATGTCTCAAGGCGAAAGGCGTCAAGCTCAATCCCGAGAAGTGTGTCTTCGGGGTGCCCCGGGGCATGCTCTTGGGGTTCATCGTCTCCGAGCGGGGCATCGAAGCCAACCCCGAGAAGATCGCAGCCATCACTAGCATGGGTCCCATCAAGGACTTAAAGGGCATACAGAGGGTCATGGGATGTCTCGCGGCTCTGAGCCGCTTCATCTCACGCCTCGGCAAAAGAGGCCTGCCTCTGTACCGCCTCTTAAGGAAGGCCGAGCGCTTCACTTGGACCCCTGAGGTCGAGGAAGCTCTCGGGAACCTGAAGGCGCTCCTCACAAAGGCGCCTATCTTGGTGCCTCCAGCTGACGGAGAACCCCTCTTGGTCTACGTCGCCGCGACCACTCAGGTGGTTAGCGTCGCGATTGTGGTCGAGAGGCAAGAAGAGGGGCATGCATTGCCCGTTCAGAGGCCAGTTTACTTCGTCAGCGAGGTACTATCTGAAACCAAGATCCGCTACCCACAAGTTCAAAAGCTGCTGTACGCAGTGATCCTGACGCGGCGGAAGTTGCGACACTACTTCGAGTCTCATCCGGTAACTGTGGTGTCATCCTTCCCCCTGGGGGAGATTATCCAGTGCCGAGAGGCCTCGGGCAGGATTGCAAAGTGGGCAGTGGAAATCATGGGCGAGACAATCTCGTTCGCCCCTCGGAAGGCCATCAAGTCCCAGGTCTTGGCGGACTTCGTAGCCGAATGGGTCGACACCCAGCTACCGACGGCTTCGATCCAACCAGAGCTCTGGACCATGTTTTTCGACGGGTCACTGATGAAGACGGGGGCCGGCGCGGGCCTACTCTTCATCTCGCCCCTCGGGAAACACCTACGCTATGTGCTACGCCTCCACTTCCCGGCGTCCAACAATGTGGCTGAGTACGAGGCTCTGGTCAACGGGTTGCGGATCGCCATTGAGCTAGGGGTCAGACGCCTCGACGCTCGCGGTGACTCGCAGCTCATCATCGACCAAGTCATGAAGAACTCCCACTGCCGCGACCCGAAGATGGAGGCCTATTGCGATGAGGTTCGGCGCCTGGAAGACAAGTTCTACGGGCTCGAGCTTAACCACATCGCTCGGCGCTACAACGAGACTGCGGACGAGCTGGCAAAAATAGCCTCGAGGCGAACAACGGTTCCCCCGGACGTCTTCTCCCGTGATCTGCATCAACCCTTCGTTAAGATCGACGACGCGCCCGAGCCTGAGGCGCCCTCGGTCCAGCCCGAGGTGCCCTCGGCATAGCCGGAGGCACCCTCAGCTCGGCCCGAGGCGGCCTCGGTTCAACCCGAGGTACCCTCGGCCTCCGAGGGTGAGGCACTGCGCATCGAGGAGGAGCGGAGCGGGGCCACGCCTGATCGAAATTGGCAGACCCCGTACCTGCAATATCTCCGCCAAGGAGAGCTACCCCTCGACCGAGCCGAGGCTCGGCGGGTAGCGCGACGCGCCAAGTCGTTCGTCTTGCTGGGCGATGAGAAGGAGCTCTACCACCGCAGCCCCTCGGGCATCCTCCAGTGATGCATCTCCGTCGCCGAAGGTCAGGAACTCCTGCAAGAGATACACTCGGGGGCTTGCGGCCATCACGCAGCGCCTCGAGCCCTTGTCGGGAATGCTTTCCGGCAAGGCTTCTACTGGCCAACGGCGGTGGCTGATGCCACTAGAATTGTCCGCACCTGCGAAGGGTGTCAATTCTATGCGAAGCAGACCCACCTGCCCGCTCAGGCTCTGCAGACGATACCCATCACCTGGCCCTTTGCTGTGTGGGGTCTGGACCTCGTCGGCCCCTTGCAGAAGGCGCCCGGGGGCTACACGCACCTGCTGGTCGCCATCGATAAATTCTCCAAGTGGGTCGAGGTCCAACCTCTAAACTGCATCAGGTCCAAGCAGGCGGTGACGTTCTTCACCAACATCATCCATCGCTTCGGGGTCCCGAACTCCATCATCACCGACAACGGTACCCAGTTCACCGGCAGAAAATTCTTGGACTTCTGCGAGGATCACCACATCCGGGTGGACTGGGCCGCCGTGGCTCATCCCATGTCGAATGGGCAAGTAGAGCGTGCCAACGGCATGATTCTACAAGGGCTCAAGCCTCGGATCTACAACGACCTCAACAAGTACGGCAAGCGATAGATGAAGGAACTCCCCTCGGTGGTCTGGAGCCTGAGGACAACGCCGAGCTGGGCCACGGGTTTCACGCCGTTCTTCCTGGTCTACGGGGTCGAGGCCGTCTTGCCCACTGACCTGGAGTACGGCTCCCTGAGGACGAGGGCCTACAGCGATCAAAGCAACCAAGCTAGCCGAGAAGACTCGCTGGACCAGCTGGAAGAGGCTCGGGACAAGGCCTTGCTACACTCGGCACGGTACCAGCAGTCCCTGCGACGCTACCACGCCCGAGGGGTCCGGCCCCGAGACCTCCAGGTGGGCGACCTGGTGCTTCGGCTGCGGCAAGACGCCCGAGGGAGGCACAAGCTCATGCCCCCCCTGGGAGGGGCCATTCGTCATCGCCAAAGTTCTGAAGCCCGGAACGTACAAGCTGGCCAACAACCAAGGCGAGGTCTACGGCAACGCTTGGAACATCCAACAGCTACGTCGCTTCTACCCTTAAGATGTTTTCAAGTTGTTCATATACCTCGCACCCACACAAAGTTTAGTCATCAAGGAAGGGTCGGCCTCGCCTCGGCAAAGCCCGACCCTCCCTCGGGGGCTAAAAGGGGGGGAACCCCCTCTGCGTTGAAATTTTCCTCGAAAAAAGATTTCTTCTGCCAGAATATCTTTCGCGCTTTCTGACTACTTCGAAAAGTGGATCCTGAAAACGACGGAGTACACGTAAGCAGCCAAGGCTGACCGAGCCGAGGGACTCCTACGCCTCCGGGATACGGATACCTCACTCATCACCTTCTGCGATAAGTAACTCGCGTTCGGATAAAGTGATTCCGCGGACCGAACAAGTCTTCACGTTCGGAAGCTCTTCTGTCGAAGCGATCCTTCGAGCCTTCTCGACTGAGTCGGTGATAGGGCCTCATGGACGGGTGAAAGTGCGCGTAAGCGGCAAAGGCCGACCGAGCCGAGGGACTCCCACGCCCCCGGGATACGGATACCTCACACATCACCTTCCGCGAGAAGCAACTCTCGCTCGCACAAACATCCCTGTTACCGACAAGAAAGTCCAGATACTCGAAACAAGAGGAAAGGAGACGCAGCTTTACAACACGGCGAGGGTGTGTATTCTGGCCTCGGCGGCCGCGGAAGGCACACGCTACAAGACACTCTGATCCTGCAGGCTCGGGTCTTGACGCTGGAAGGGGGCAGTAGCACCCTCGGCATCGACGACACCTTCAGCGAGGTCCGACCTAGCCTCGGACGGCGACGCGGTCCAGGGATCCCCACTCTGGAGGACGACATCATTGCCACGCCCGGACAATCACTGCCGGGGACTTCTCCGGGAATCCGGCCCGAGCAGGCGGCTCGGCCGGTTACCCCTGGGGCCTCGGCCAACCATCTCCTAAGGGCGCCAGCCCGACCCGAGGCCTCGGTTGATCAACTCCGGCGTCGGTCCCGCTAACAGACAACCCGGCTAGGCTCCAGCCGACCAGGTTTCATTTTCGAGCCAACTCCGCCTCTGTTCATGCTGATATCGCTACCCCTGGCCTCGGCTCGTCGAAGAGCGGCCAAGGGGTCCCTTTAACTAAGCTAGAGGAGCCTCAGACAACAAGGCCGACCGAGCCAAGGGACTCCTACGCCTCCGGGATACGGATACCTCACTCGTCACCTTGACACAGGGCGACTCATGCTTGGTGAAGCGGTTCAGATAATCAACAGGGATGGAGCGGCTCCGCCCATGGGAGGTATCCATTCCGGTCGCTGCTCATCGGTGAGTGGGCGAAGCAAACCCTCGCCGACCAGATCCTCCAGATCGCTCGCCGTCACCGTGGAAGAGGGCCATGGATCGCGCGGCGAGATGATGGTCACCCGGTCGGCCATCACCAGACGGAAGGGATGGCGGCGCAAGGGGCTGTAAGGACGGTTTTCTCTTCTCTGGCTAAAGTCTCTCGGGTTGCGAAAACCCAAGAAGGAGGCAGGAAGCAGAGCGAAGAACCGTCACCGAACCCTCTCCCAGGTATATAAAGACCAAGGCGAGACCATTTCCGACGTTCCGCCCGGACCGGATGCGGGATTCAAAAAACGCGAAGCGAAACAGCCGTTCCTCGAACGGCTCGCGCACGCGCAACGGCCGCCCTGCCAACAACTCGCCCCGTTGCATTAACTCCGTGGAGGGACAGACGGCGCTTCTGGCAGGAGAAGCGGGCGACGCTTCGCCTTCGCCGTAAAAACCGCGCCAAAAAAGGTACGCCACGTCGTTTGATTTCGTATCCTTTTCCTTTTTTCCTCTTTCTCTATCTCTTGCAACAGGGACCGGGAAAGGGGGATACCCCGAAAAGGATCCTTCCCCGTGAAGGAACCAGGCTCCGAGCCTCCCTATTGATCAGAGGTTCGAAGGCTGGCCCCCCGAGGGGTTCAACAGCCGCCTCAGATCGCGTGGGCCCTACACCCACTACTGGTCAGAGGTTTGAAGGCCGGCCCCCCGAAGGGTTCCACGGCCGCCTCAGGCTACTCGGGCTCCGCGCCCATTACTGATCAGGGGTTCGAAGGCTGGCCCCCGAAGGGTTCACAGCCGCCTCAGACGCCGAGCGAGGGATGACCAGGGGTACGTTCGATACATAACCAAGGCTCGGGCTGCGCTCCCGAGGTACCCTAGGACATTTCCGAGACCAGCGGGAGCGATCTTGTAACGGAATCCCATCAGAGGGAGGCATCGAGCCCTCGGACCCCGTCGCCAGGGGACCGGGTCCGGCAGATCACCCGCAGGTACTTTTGGGCGTGCCTCTGGGCCCCTAGCCGACCCCTAACGAATGGGGCACGGACGTCCACTCAGATTACCCGCTTGCAGCTCACCGGAGACACCATGTTCGGCGCCCATCGAGGGTAACATGGCGCTTTCCCCCCCTCCTCCTTGCGGAAAGGCGACGCAGGGGCGTATGTAAAAAAGCCGAGTCTGTCCCTGATCGCCCTCTCGCCCTGTGCGGAGGCTCGGGGGCTGCTCTCGCAAACCCGGCTCCGGCCGAACCGTTGACAGCGTCAACATACCAGCCCGAGAGCTTGGGCCCCGACCGTACACCCGGGCTACGGCCAGTTCGCATGAGGGAACAACCAGACCAGCCGAAGCATTACGCGAGGCATTAAGACCTCGAAGGAGTGAAACCACTCCTCCGAGGCCTCGGGGGCTACACCCGGCGGGTGCGCTCGCGCGCACCCACCGGAACAAAATGCAACTGAGAAAGGCTGGTCCCCTTGCAAAAAAGTGCGACGAAAGCCTCCAAGCGAGTGCTAACACTCCCTTCGAGGCTCGGGGGCTACTGTCGGGGACCATAATTAGGGGTACCCTCAAGACTCCTAATTCTCAGCTGGTAACCCCCATCAGCATAAAGCTGCTAAGGCCTGATGGGTGTGATTAAGTCAGGGATCAGTCCATTCGAGCGACTCGATCACGCCTCGCCCGAGCCTAGCCTCGGACAAGGGCAGCTGACCCCGGAGGATTTCCGTCTCGCCCGAGGCCCCCCTCCAACGGCGGACATATTTCCGGCTCGCCCGAGGCCCTGCCTTCGCTAAGAAGCAACCCTGACTAAATCGCCGCACCGACCGACCAAGTCGCAGGAGCATTTAATGCAAAGGTGACCTGACACCTTTGTCCTGACGCGCGCCCCCCGGTAGAGCCGAAGTGATCGCCGTCACTTCACCGCTCCACTGACCGGCCTGGCAGAAGGACAGCGCCGCCTGCGCCACTCCGACCGCAGTGCCACTTGACAGAGTGAGACTGACAGGCAGTCAGGCCCTGCCAAAGGCACCATAGGAAGCTCCGCCCGACCCAGGGCTCGGACTCGGGCTAAGCCCCGGAAGACGGCGAACTCCGCTCCGCCCGACCCAGGGCTCGGACTCGGGCTAAGTCCCGGAAGACGGCGAACTCTGCTCCGCCCGACCCAGGGCTCGGACTCGGGCTAAGTCCCGGAAGACGGCGAACTCCGCTCCGCCCGACCTAGGGCTCGGACTCGGGCTAAGCCCCAGAAGACGGCGAACTCCGCTCCGCCCGACCCAGGGCTCGGACTCGGGCTAAGTCCTGGAAGACGGCGAACTCCACTCCGCCCGACCCAGGGCTCGGACTCGGGCTCAGCCCCAGAAGACGACGAACTCCGTTCGCCCGACCCCAGGGCTCGGACTCCACCCTGGCCTCTGCCGAACGACCTCCGCCTCGCCCGACCCAGGGGCTCGGACTCGGCCTCGGCCATGGAAGACAGACTCGACCTCGGCTTCGGAGGAGCCTCCACGTCACCCAACCTAGGGCGCAGGCCAGCCACGTCAACAGGAAGCGCCATCATCACCGTACCCCGAGCTGATTCGGGCCGCAGAGAACAAGACCGGTGTCCCATCTGGCTAGCTCCGCCAGATAGGCAATGATGGCGCCCCGCATGCTCTGTGACGACGACGGCTCTCAGCTCTCTTACGGAAGCGGGAGGACGTCAGCAAGGACTCAACCGCTCCGACAGCTGTCCCTCCGCCAGGCTCCGTCGCTCCTCCGACGGCCACGACATCACACCAGCTGGGTGCCAAGATCTCTCCGGCTGCCACATCGGCATGTACTTAGGGCGCTAGCTCTCCCCCGCTAGACACGTAGCACTCTGCTACACCCCCATTGTACACCTGGATCCTCTCCTTACGCCTATAAAAGGAAGGACCAGGGCCTTCTTAGAGAAGGTTGGCCACGCGGGGACGAGGACGGGACAGGCGCTCTCTTGGGGCCGCTCGCTTCCCTCTCCCGCGTGGACGCTTGTAACCCCCTACTGCAAGCGCACTCGACCTGGGCGCGGGACGAACATGAAGGCCATGGGATCCCCATCTCTCTCTCACGCCGGTCTCCAGCCGCCTCGCTCCTTTCCCCCCTTCGCGCTCGCCCACGCGCTCGACCCATCTGGGCTGGGGCACGCGGCGACACTCACTCGTCGGCTCGAGGGACCCCCCGGTCTCGAAACGCCGACACACGTGCTTGGGGTAACAACGGTACCTAGACTCAGACGTCGACCGCGCCCTCGGCGGTTGCCCCGACCTACGGCAGATGTCTTAGTACTCAAAGCTATTACATCTCGCTCTCAAGAGGGTACCATTACAAACAGGACTCCGGGTCCATTCCCACGGGAATGAACAACCTCCACACTAGGGGCCTGTGGGATAACAAACCCCAGGTGGCTCGCCGGCGACCACTACACCAACGGCGCGACAACGATCTCTGCCTCGGGCGGCTAGACAGCAGCAGCGATGGCCCTAGGGCAAACGCTACCGCTGAAAGGCCCTCGTTCACGTCCCCTCACAGGGGACGAGAACCAGCCATTAAAGCCAAAGAGCCGGAGGTCCAGAGCGCAGCTGGCACCGACGGTCTCGTCGGCGGAGGCAACCGCTGCGGTGGGAAGCCTCACCAGCAGCAGCCCCCACTCCATCACCGGTGACAGCAGCCACCTGCGCACGGCACGACCATCGCTCGGGTGGAGGACGGACAGCTGCACCCTGGCTAGGCAGCAACAGTTCACCTTCCCCCGCATGGCTGGAGGACGCCTCCGCAGGGCTAGAGGATGCCCTTCTCCCCCGAATGCTGGAGGAAGAAGCGGGTCACCGGCCCACGTGGGAGGCAGGACCCCACTCGGCGCGCCCTCCTCCTCAGCCCGGATGATGAACATCCTTGAAGCTGAGGGCGAGCCAGAGGCCGCAGCCCGGCTTGCTTCTCCCCACCACAAGGCTGGTGATCATCCCTACGGATGACCATTGGTGAGGGACTGCAGTCGGGCTGCATGATGAAAATCCTTGAAGCCGAGCGATGACTGGAGAGCGCCAACCCCCACGGGGTCACGCTCCTCCAACAACAGCAAGAAGAAGACAACATAGGTGCACCCCATCGGGGGGCTCGGAAGGTGGAAAGGCGCGATGGGTGCGAGGAGTGTGAAGGCATGGCTACCGCCTAGGGGGTCGATCCCTTTTTAAAAAGGCAGATCTCCTCACTCGCACCCCCAAGCGTCACGGGCAAAGTCTCCACCGACGTGCTCCAGGGTTCCCACCCCACGACATGGGGGCTGGGTCCCACACGTCATGCGAGCTGACCCGAAACGCGAGGAAGGCGAACCGCCGCACGCGAAGCATGTAACCACCCTGCGGTTATAAGTGTTCCCTCATCATCGTCGAAGCTAACGGTCGGAAGGGCGAGCCACCACGCAGGGAGCATGCAACCGCACCACGGTTGTGCACCCTTTCAGCTTCGTCGCATCCGACGGTCCAGCATGGAGGTCCAGGCCCACATGTCATGTAACCGATGCAACGGTTACTACGTGCAAGGAAACCGCACCGCCGCTTGCGCCAATGCTGTGTCTTCTCGACTGCGGATCCAGCGCAGCAACTCAAGGCAGCCCTACGCGTGACCCAACAGTGCCCATTAAGTGCGGCGATCATGGGTCACCCAGCCGCGGAGATAGGCAGACGGTCGATATGATCAGAGGCGGGCCAGTAGTAATTGCAGCAACAGGCATGCGGAAGCCGCGGTCCAATCACCTACAGGGCAAGCGACACCTCCGGCAGGCGAAGCGGGCACCGTTTCGTCTCCGTCATGATGACTGCGTCAAAAAAGGTGCGCCACCTTATTTAAATTCATATCTTTTTCCTTTTCCACTCTCTCTCTCTCTTGCCACAGGGACCGAGAAAGGGGATATTGCAAAAAGGATCCTTCTCGGCGAAGGAAACGGGCCCCGAGCCCTCCTACTGATCAGGGGTTCGAAGGTTGCGCCCTCCGGGGTTCGGCAACCGCCCCAGAGCACTCGGGCTCCGTGCCCATTACTGATCAGGGGTTCGAAGGCTGGCCCCTCGGAAGGGTTCGACAACCGCCCTAGAGCACGCAGAGTTAGGGATGACCCTGGGTACGTCCGTTGCATGGCCGAGGCTCGGGCTACGCTCCCGAGGTACCCTAGGACATTTCCGAGACCAGCGGAAACGATTTGTAATGGAATCCCACCGGAGGGAGGCATCGAGCCCTCGGATCCTATCGAATGGGTCCGGGTCCAGCAAATCACCTGTAGGTACTTTTGGAGCGCGCCTCTGGGCCACTAGCCGACCCTTATCGAACGGGGCTCGGGTGTCCACTCGGATTACCCGTTAGCAGCTCACTGGAAACACCGTGTTCGGTGCCCCCCGGGGGTAACACGGCGCTTTCCCCCCTTCCTCCTTATGGAAAGGCGATGAAGGGGCGTATAATAAAAGTCGAGACAGTCCTTGATCGTCCTCTCGCTCCATGCGGAGGCTCGGGGGCTGCTCTCGCACCAGGCTACGGCCAAACTGTTGACCACGTCGACAAACCAGCTTGAAAACTCGGAGCCAGACCATGCACCCGGGCTGCGGCCAGGCCGCACAAGGGAACGACAAGGCTGATCGAGGCATCACAAAAAGGATTAAGACCTCGGAGGAGTCAAACCATTCCTCCGAGGCCTCGGGGGCTACACCCGGCGGGTGCGCTCGCGCGCACCCACCGGAACAAAGCATAACCGAGAAGGGCCGGTCCCCTTACGAAAAATCCGGCAGAACCTCCAAGCGAGTACCTACACTCCCTTCGAGGCTCGGGGGCTACTGTCGGGGACCGTAATTAGGGGTACCCCCAATGCACCTTAATCCGGCTGAAAAACATCTTCAGAACAAACCATAAACGACTGATAAAGCGCGGGCTTCGTCTATCAAGGGACGCGACCTCGTCCGAGCCCAGCCTCGGGCAAGGGCAGTAGTCCCGGACGAATATACGCCTCGCCCGAGGGTCCCCTCAGTCAGCAGGCGCACCCTCGGCTCGCCCGAAGCCCAGCTCGGGCAGACTTTGTCGTGCAGCGACCTTGTCCGAATCGCCTTACCAACCGACCGTATCGCATGCGCATTTAATGCGGGGATTGCTTGACACCTTATCCTGACACGCGTGCCTCAGTCGGCGAGGTCGAAGTGACCGCAGTCACTTCACCCCCTGTACTGACCGTTCTGACAGGAAAACAGCGTTGTTCACCCAGCTTTGGCAACTGTGCCAGCTACCAGGGAAAGGCTGACAACAGCAAGTCACGACCTCCCCCGAGTTCGGCCTCGGGCGCAATAGGGAGCTCCGCCTCGCCCGACCCCAGGCCTCGGTCTCAGCTTCGGCCTCGGGAGAAGGTCTCCGCCTCGCCCGACCCCAGGCCTCGGTCTCAACTTCGGCCTCGGGAGAAGGTCTCCGCCTCGCCCGACCCTGGGCCTCGGCCTCAACCTCGGTCTCGAGAGAAGGTCTCCGCCTCGCCCGACCCTGGGCCTCGGCCTTAGCCTCGGCCTCGGAGGAGTCGCCGCCTCGCCCGACCCCGGCCTCGTATCAGCTACGCTACTGGGGATCCATCATTACCCTACCCCTAGCTAGCCGCCTCAGGCTACGAGGGAACAAGACCGGTGTCCCGTCTAAGTTACTCCGATAACAGGTAATGATGGTTCTCTGCATGCGCCCATGACGTCGGGTGCTCTCAAACCCCCTACGGAAGCAAGGAAACGTCAGCAAGATCCACGCCGCACCGCCAGCTATGCTTCTACAGGGCACAAGGCACTTCTCCGATGGCCACGTTGGTACATCTACAGGGCTCAAGGCGCTCCCCCAACGACCACGTTATTATCTGTACAGGGCTTAGGGCACTTCCCTGCCAGCCACGTTAGCTCCAAGCTACACCCCCATTGTACAGCTGGGCATTTCCTTGTGTCTATAAAAGGGGGTGTCCAGGGCCCCGCGAGGGGAGGGAAAAAAGGGCAAGAGAGAAAGAGACGAACGTGCACCGCACGAACACACGGACGCATGACACGGACGAGCGGAGGCAGGCAGAGTAGGAGAGACGCGGTAGAGGCAGACCCAGACGGCTCGCCTCAAGGCCGAACTCTCTCCTTCTCACTCTCCCTCGCTTCTCACTCTCTCTCGTTCTCGCTCTCCCGCAACGCTTGTAACCCCTACTGCAAGCGCCCCCTGGTGCAGGATAATATAAGCCTCATTCCATCGCTTGTGTTCCATCTTGCATCAACCCATATGGACAGGAGCACGTGGCACAAAAATTCACTAGTCGGTCTGGCTGAGGGCCCCCCGGGTTCGAAACACCGACAAGTAGACATCATCTAAACTTGCTTAATGGAAAGAGAGTAGAAACTAAACTGAACCATTCTATTTCTGATTTTGTGGCTTTGGCCTTTTTCATGTTAACCCATCGTTTTCTTGGAATTAGTGCAAGTTTTCAAGCGAGCCATGATAATAGACAAAAATAGGAGCCATGATAATAGACAAAAATAGGGAAACAGAAAACAAAATCTGGAGGATCGACATCTTTTTTTTGAATAATTATCTAATTTAAACGAGGTCTATCTAGATGATATATAGAAACCGTAACATTGCACATGCAAAATAATGTTTGTTCGATATCAATTCATTCTATTTGAGTCGACATATTTATAATAATATTATATATTTATATCTTTAATATAATATTAGTGTTATAGTGATATTTTGCCACACAGATTTTGTATATCATAGTGATGATGTTTATCATTTCGTATCTATGTTTTATACTAATTTTGTACTTCCACGACAACACACGAACACATACCTAGTTTCGTTTATATGAGTCTAAACATGTAAAGCTTAATTATATGGTACTTTTAGAAACAACCCAACAAAACACGCTACCGAGAGCACATGGTATGCGTATATATGGATGAACATTTACTTATAGATTAAATGACGGCTACTACCATAGATAAAATGCATATGTTTATAAACCACCTAATTCATTCATTTTACGAACTTTGTATAATGTCAGACCTAAGTATCCTAGCCGTTCAAGTGTTCAACGAAACGTTCCAGTGCTTGCTTGTTTTAGTTTGTGGCCCATCCGGCCCACTCAGCCGAACCGCCATGGGGCCCGAGTCCGACCAATAATCGTCGCCCACCAGTGGGCGCGCGCGCGCACACACACACAAGGCTGAGCCCAACGCATCCGAACCACCGACCCAACCGGCCAACCCAGATCCATTCCTGTCCCGTGTTTACCTTCACCCAGCGGCGCTGCCCCTGTCGTCGTCTTCCCGCACGCTTCCGAGCGCCGCCCTCCCCAGCCCTCCCCTTCTTTCCCCATCGCCTCCCTTCCACTCCCTCTCATCTCCGTCTCCCGCGCCGACGACCTAAGTAGGGTTTGGCCTTAGGGTTCAGGCAAGATGGGTGAGCGCAAGGTGCTGAACAAGTATTACCCGCCGGACTTCGACCCGTCGAAGATCCCGCGGCGGCGGCAGCCCAAGAACCAGCAGATCAAGGTGCGCATGATGCTCCCCATGAGCATCCAGTGCGGTACCTGCGGGACATACATATACAAGGGCACTAAGTTCAACTCCAGAAAGGAGGACGTCGTCGGAGAGGTAGGCCTCATACTCGCCCTCGACCTAGTTACAAGCACGGTCGCTAATTGAAATCTCTGTGGGCACTGATTGGTGCTGCAGTGGCCATATGAAAAAAAATATATTATGGCTGGCCTTTGCTCGTTCGGATAAGACCCAAATGCGCTAGGAGCAGATTGTTGGATCCCTCGCTATTGTTAGGCATAGGTGATACATATCTGTTCCTGATAGTTTTATGCTGCTAAGCAAATATTAAGCCACCCACCACATTGCACGCCTTTTCCATATTGAAGTCATCGTCTTAGCTGTTGGTCTGCTGTATGTTTTGTTGATGTTGCCTTCCACAATCGAGCTGCATACTAACAGAAACGAAACGGGTGCCTGAGACTGGCTGTGATTGTGCAATCTTGATACCAAGAGTTCGGTTTTAGGTCATACATTGGTTGTGAATGATCCAACCAACAACAGGGTATCTAGTATTCTACATACATGGGTTGTGGACAATCATTATTAGAGTGGTCTGGTGGATAAATAAAAGGGGATAAGTACCATTGCTTGCTTCAGCAGTATAAGCAAATAGAGCAGATGAGGTATCATAAGTGCCAGTAAAACACTTCTTGGCTTAACAAAAATATTGCTATAACTATAATCTGTTTGAATGGACCATATGCTAACTCTGAGACAACAAATGGCAGAAATAAGAGCCGGTAGAATTAACATGGTAGCAGCACTGCATTACAATGAAGATGCAACATATAATTTGTGATCCTTGTTGTATAAATTCTCTAGATAATCACAAAAAGGAGTTAGAAAATTAGACTCTAGTCCTAGACTAAAAACACTTCTATTTTTATAAACATACTTGTCGTCCACCAACATAGTTATTAAGGCGTCGGTAAAGCGACGTTTAAGTGTCGCTTTAGAGATAAGGCGGAGCTCCAGGGTAAGGCGTCGCCGTCGCCTTACTCGCCGGTGTAAGGCGTCCGCTTTAGGATAGGGCGTCGCCTTCAGGGTGTAAGGCGATGGACGCCTTAGCCCTGGGTAGGGTTGGGGAAGGGGTAAATGAGGAGGTGAGGACACACGGTTTAGTTTGGGATACAGAGGAGCTGTCGACTTGGAACCATTGGTGGTGGCGGTGGCTCTCCCGCGGCGGCTACTGGCTCCCGCTGCCCGCCGGCGGCGCGCAGCGCAGCTGTTGGGGCCCGGGCCGTTTATGGTCCACTGGAAGGGAGAGGAGAGCGGGAGGTACGCACGCAAGGTCGCTAGAGCCGCTCCTGTGTGTCGAGCGTGAGTGGGGGAAGGAAGATCGGCGGCGGCTGGAACCTGGGTGTGTGCCTTTGCGGCTGATGCGCCTTGCTGGAGCAGTGAAAAAATTTAGGGTAAATAAATGTATGGCGTGGGTTTGTGCCGAATTGATGGGCTTCTAGATGGGACACAAGACAAAAGTCCATACCATTTTCCCTTTTCTTTTTTGTTTCTAACATCTGTTCATAGTTTATAACTCAAAAATGTTAAATCCTTTGAGTTTTGTATTAAGTCTCTCCCTTTAGAGTGTTCAGGCCCTAATTTATACTCCCTTTGTCCCAAAATAAAATTTGCTTTAGGAATTTATTGGATTCACACAATACTTGATGTATGCGTTTTGTATATGTGTCTAGATTTATCTTCATCCATTTGCAGATAGACATATAAATCAAGAGCTAAAATGACTACTATTTTGAAACGGAGGGAGTATTATATATTTCTATAAATGCCTCATCTTTTTGCTATCTTTATATATGAGTATGGCGTTGCCTCGCCTTATGCCTTTCTGCTTAAAAGTTAAAAAGGGACCCGCTCGTCTTAACTTGCCTTATTGCCTTAATAACTATGTCCACCAATATACATAAAAAGGGCAGACCCAGTGTTGGAGGCTCCCACATGAGTGGAGTTGGGGGAAGGGTCGAAGGGATAAACCGAGGCAAGCATTCTCCTGCAAATGCGGAGAGGCTGCTTCGAACCGACGACCTGGTGACTCAGCCAGATAGCTCTCACCACTGCACTAGGTCAATATACATGATTACATGAAATCTGAACAAAAGTTGGCATCCACATCAATCTCCCAATGGTCTGCAAGCTACATGTCCTGTCTTCTGTATTTATTCTACTATTCTAGAGTAGTTTGTGGATTTTACTTATGTTGGTTTATATTAGAATTTTTTGTCAGCCCCACGTCATTTATCTAAAAGTGTTCTTCCTGCTCATCTAGGTTGTCTGTTGTCCAGTGTTGATAGCTTCACCTTTTGCATCCTATGCCTTTGTAGAGCAAAAGATTCTGCTATCTTGGCATTAAAGTTGCTTTGAGACATCCGTTCTTTGTGTTCTGCACTTGCATCTCTTCATTTAGCTAAACACAATAGCCTTTTCATAGACATCTTTGTGCTTTTCAATTTACAACCATGGTTTTAGTTTATTTTTCACAATTGTATGGCCTGGCATAATGTTTTATTTGATTGTCTTCTGTCTTGGAACTGTGGAATTTCATATTGGCATAGTGGTTTGTTTTCTGATTGTATGCTAACCCATGCTAATGCTATTCCCTTCTTTTGTGTGCAGACATACTTGGGAATACAAATATTTAGGTTTTACTTCAAGTGCACCAAATGTTCTGCTGAGATCACATTCAAAACGGACCCTCAGAATTCTGACTACACAGTGGAATCGGGGGCTAGTCGCAATTTTGAACCATGGCGTGCACAGGACGAGGTAAGTGATTTTGGGGCATATTTGAAGGATAAATTCCATGCTCCAAGCATATAATCTTCAATTTGATCACCATGTTGCACATTCTTTTCTTCAGGCAGCAGACAAAGAAAAGATTAAACGAGAAGCCGAGGAGATGGGTGATGCAATGAAAGTGTTGGAAAATAGAGCAATGGATTCAAAGCAGGATATGGACATCCTTGCAGCTTTGGAAGAGATGCGGTCCATGAAGGTTGAATCTAGTTCTAGACCACTAGCTTTTGTAGAGTTCTTATTTCATGGCATTTTGCTGATTACTAATATTGTTTTCTGTGCTGTCTACAGTCTAGACATGCTGGTGTCTCTGTTGACCAGATGCTTGAAATTTTGAAGCGTTCAGCTCACGAGAAGGTTAGACCTTAAAAACATTGTTTGCTTTATCATGTTTTAATAAATGTCTGAAATAAATTATTCCATCCTTTTGTTATTTAGAATAACTTTATCGCAACAATGTAGTTTCCTACGTCTCACTGTTAACACTGATATTCTTTATACAATAACAGGAGGAAAAAGCAATTGCAGAGCTTGATGAAGAAGATGAGGAACTTATAAAATCAATCACTTTCCGAGTAATTCTCTATCTCTGCATCACAATGCCGATTACTGCAGTCATGCATAACTTCTGCATGGAGGAGGGTGTTGCCTTTTGAAACTGCACCATTTTTATTGTTTACAATTAAAGTGTCTCCCTTTAACTTGTGATCCTATTGCTTAATGCAGAACTCTGGATTCTATGTGAAGCGGATAGAAGATGACGACGACGATGATGATGAGGATTTGGCTCCTGGCCAATCGAGTAGAACAATAAAGGTACGTGCAGATGTGCTGTATTCCTTCCCTTTTGTTTGTTTTTGCTGCTATTTTGTGTTGATGTTCATATCCCAACTTATCACATACTATACATTTTCATGAATATAGTTTACAATTAGGAGTATTTAGATGAACCATTCTGTTTATAGTTAGACTAAATACAATTGTTTAATCCACTTGGTTATTAGTTTACAAACTATGGGTCTAACTTGGATTTTGGAGCTCGAGCTATGCCAAACTGGGCCCTGTACCATTAATTTACACTTAATTACCTGTAACCTAAAAAAACATTGTTTTACCATTCCATACATCACATATGTTCTATTATCACCAATGGTGAAATACCCTTCTTGCAGTTTTTCACTTAGTTTTTTAAGCTATGAGAATTTAACATATTAGATTTTGAAACCGGCAGATGTCCTGTGTAAGGTTTCTATGATATCTAGTTTTCTTTAGGATGAGGGGACTGTTAGAGATAAAAAAAGGTGAAGACCCTTTGAACATAGATACGCTAATAAGAGTAAAATTTGTTGTTTAGCAATGCACGAATATGCAAATTGTAACCGGTGGGTGCATTTGGATCACTTGCTCTCAGACTTGCTGGGCAAGAAGCTGGAAATGCAGTATGTTTGGTTCCTTTACTCGCCTTCCATGTTACCTGTACTAGGGATGTTTTCCCTTGCTAGCTTGGGAGAGCTGATTTTGCATGCCTGCTCTGGCAAGGCTAGCCTTGCTGGGCGAGGTGAGCAAATCTGGCAACTGAACCTAACGGCCCATACAAATGAATTGTTGCTCTGTGGAGTAGCCAAGTAGCTATCACCATACCATTCTTCATATGAAAAATATTATGCACCTCAGTTATGAACTCTTAGTCAATATTGTTTCTTGCCCTAAATGTATATTTTCATATGAAATGTCTTCAGTTTGTTTGTTTGATTGGTTAATATTTTGATCTTTTTTGCAGATCAATGAATCTTCTGAATCTGTGACAAAGCCAACAGATGTTTTAAGCAAAACTAACGTATCAGAGGTTGCCAATAAAGAAGGTAAGCACTAATAAGATTTATTATTTATTTTTTTGTGTTACTACGTTAGTCTACATGAAGCGCATAAAATCTCCCATATCCATAGTTATTAAGGCGGTAAGGTGACATAAGGCAATCGATCCTCTTTTATCTTTTAGGTGGTAGAGCGTAAGATGAGGTGACACCTTAATTATATAGATAAGTATAAAAAATAGAGTAAATATTAGTTATAATCACTAATACGAGCAGCCTAGTAGGTCCATTTCAGCCTAGTAAAATAGAAAAAAAGGAAAAAGAAAGAAGCCTATCCCAACAATTTTAGGGTCAAGTCACCTCCCTCACGGCAGATTCTCCCTCCCTCTCCTTCACCACAGCTGCCAGCTCTCCTTCCCCGACAGCAGCCAGCAGCCAGCTTCTCCCTCCGCTCTCCTTCCCGGCCAGCAGCCAGCTTCTCTCTCCTTCCCCGCCAGCAGCCAGCTTCTCCCTCCCCGCAACTCTCTTTTTTTTCTCGGAAGCAACTCCCCGCAACTCTTTTTCCCTGCAAACCTCACCACAGCCGCCATGCGCCGCAACCCGCGCGTTGCCGTTGCCTTGACCCCCGTGCCACCGCCGCCTCTTCCCCTCGCCTCACTCTCGTGGGCAAGGCGACAAGATGCCTTACCTCTCCTGGCCGCCTTACTGCTTAAGCATCTCTTTAGCGACACCTTAATAACTATGCCCATATCACAGAATTTTATTCTGTATTTCTACTAAATGCAGAATTGAAACTGGGATACATTATACATCTATTATTTACTGTTACATTATGGTTTCATTATACTGTCAAATTAGTGTTAACATGAGAACTTTAGGTACAGGGTTTTAATTTTCTTTTTGGGGAACTGTAAACTGTTACCATTTTACACATTTAACTTGGTAGTGTCATATTATGAATTTTGACAGTTTGTCCATGGCAATGATCATTCCAAATTTTCAAAATATATAAAACCTTCATATTTTTCATTTTACAATGAATTTATCTGTGATGTTCTCTATTGCCTGGTTAAAAATAATCATCTTTTTTCACGAATTTTTCTCTCCATATTCTTGTTCTCTTGCCCCTCTATATGTAGATTTGCGACATATTTTCATGTGTAAACTTACTGTTGGGCTTGGGCATGTTTTGTAGGGAGCAAGAGCTGGATGCCCAAATTTATTGTGAAACCGAAGTCTGCAAGCGCAGATCCTCATAAGCGACAGAAGATCGAATCCACGGCTGTCCAAGACACTGGGAAAGGCCAAGATGATGAACAAAAAAGTGAACTTGCGAAGCAAACCAATGTTCTCCAGTCCCTCTGCCAGAACTACGATAGTGATGATAGTGAATGAATGAGGACACCGCCCTCTTGAAGCCATAACAGTCCTGGTTGCCAATGCTGTATCAGTCATCATTATACCAGAGGATGTTAACACATGTAGTTCCCCAAACCACTGGTATTGTGCCATCATGGCACATGATATTTATCACAAATCTCTGATTGTCAATGGGCCAACGACAAGTATTGGCTCTTACAAATATGGGCTATCCAGATAGAGCTGTGTTATTGGATAAAAATGATAGTTGCAGAAAGTCAGATCTGCGGTTTGTACATCAAACAGCCATACACAAGCTTGTTTATGCAGCATCACTGAATTAATCATTGTTTGTTTGAAGTGTGTGATATTTACTTGACTTTGCTTGTGAAATTTCAATGAAATGTCAAAATGCAGATGAAGTGTGGTTGTTTGGTTTTCTCGTCCTAGTTGTGTTAAAAACTTGTACAAAAAACTAATATATTTAGAGCCCTAGGCTCATGTTAACAAACGGAAGCCCTGATCCAAATTAGTTGGTTCGACCTCACCAGTTTGCAACTCAGGCCTACCTACAGCCAACTTCAGTTAGGAAACAAATACCCACATGTACCCCACCTTCAACCTCGACGCAGGCTTCCTAAACAACCGCCACGACGCCACCTCGTTTCCTCCACATACTTCGTGCTTTCCATTTCTTCTCTGCGTCTTGGCGACCGGGAGGCGAGTGAAGCTTTCTTCGGCGCGCAGCACAATCTTCTTTAGCAGCGAGATTCGACGGCGCACCGAATAGGGCATTTCGTTGTCACCCACCTCTAGCTACAGAGTCGGCCGATAGTTCCATCGCAGGTAAGTTTTTTCGGTTCGCGGCTCCTCCCATCGCTAGTGTGAATACCCGGCTAGTGTCATCGCTCGCAGATTTCCCCTTAGTATCTAAACCGATCCATTTCACAGTTTATCTGCATTGGGGTTTTCAAAGGTGTTTACTGACATTGCAAGCGACCTCGTGCAATCCGCCATTTTTCATGTAGCATCTTTCAGTGACCTAATCTGTTCATCGGATTCGAAGGCGTGCCCAGTTATAAGTTTTTACATCTGTTATTGTTGCAACCGAGCTATCTAGGGTTTAGATTGCAATATGAAAATATGTTCTAATATCTTGTATGGTATCCATAACATTAAACCCCAAACAACGGATAGCGGAACCCTAAATTATGTTCGGTGTGCAATTATTATGCACATTTTATTTTTAATTAATTGGAAACAGACATACATAATGGTACACATTTAGATGGCTTTGGCAAAATCTTGCAGTATTTATGCGGATTACGTTCACATTTATGATACTAATTAATTTACAGAGACTCATATCAGAAATGCATAAATGTATTATACACGTAGGCAGTTGGATGACATTTGCACTTATGCTAATTACTTAACAGAGACACATTCGTCTCTTAATTTTTTATATAGTTATGACAAAATATGTTCGCTGTTATGCTGATTATGTACGTAGTTATGACAATAATTATTTACAGAGATGGACATTAGTTTTGATGCCCTCGTGTATTATATGCTAACATGTGGATGTAGTTATATTCAATTCAATGCTTTTTGGAATAATTAATGAATGTATCAATACAATTCATACAGAGAACAAATACTCCACATATTAAATACTTTGATAAAGAGACAATTGATGCACTGACCAAGGCTGACAGGAGTAAGCCTCGTCATGCTGGCGAAACGAATGGTCATCATGTAAGTTCATTCCCATATTCAAAAACAGATTCTTTTATGCAATTTATGCACCCATTTTTTTATGTTTTGTTATTGTTTGATTAGTAACTACGCTTGTTTGTTACTGTTTGATTAGTTCCGTAGCAGGATAGACACATGGTACGTTGCTGCTCCTGAACGACCAGCAAATAATACGTTCCATATTCATGTTCCTTGCATGAAAGACTTGATCTCTAGCAAGGTTATTTGCCTTCCACCGCCATACCGCTCTAGTTTTGACTCTTTGTTGAAAGCTCATGACAAAGAGGTTGACAAGTACTGTGCAACGCTTGAACGGGCTCTCCGCAAATTAGTATCAAAGCGGCTCCAGCTAGCTGAGACCTTCGCATACATGATTGATGATGTCATTCTACTCGGTTCACAGGTTCAAGGTTCCCAACAACGAGACACTCAAACAGGTGATTGAGTTTTTTTTGTATATTTTGATTATGTACGTAGCAACTTCAGTACAATAATTACACTATAAATAGGGACATGTGCACCAGCAATTGCATGTCTACATGTAAAATTTATATATAATACACAGAATTACTAATTTACGCACATACTAGTAACAATTTATGCATTACTATACATTTCAAACATCACCTATGAAAGAACTTATAGATAATAACGACTATAAGTTTGCAACACCCTTTTCTGAATTTTGCAAAACAACCTACCCAGTCTGATGCCAACATTCCCAATGACCCGCACACGGGTGCAGTTGATGATGTGATACCAGAAGCAAATACGTAATCTGAAAATTTTGAGGTGCAGACAAATGATCTTAATGCAACTGATCATTGTAGTGATGAGATGCATAGCATGTCTGAAGACATCTCTATCAAAATCAATCAAACTCATGTTCCTCCGCCGCCCGACTCACCTATCAAACCTAAGGTGTATGACCAACTTTTTTATTACACTTTGTCAATATGCACAAGTTACCATCATTACAGCCTAAAATACATGTCTTACTTTTCCAAAAATCAGGAATACCCAATGGAAGCCGACGGTGACCTAGTATCGACTATCAATAAGATAGTTGATCTGCTTGGCCAAGACAAAGTTCAAGAGACATACAAAGATTGTAGCCCACAATTTGAATTGGGGTTTCTCTACTAAACTTTCTGGTCAAAACCAGTAGAACTGGTCCCCAGGGCAGTTCAACCGATCACTAGGTCTTCTGCCCAGTCTGACCTGGTAGACTGTAGCAGACACCAGGGTGGTTGAGGGCCGATTCAACCGGTGTCAGGTTAATTTGACCAATCTGTCCAGTAGTCTGCCAGTCAGACTAGCTGACAGACTAACAGTCAGCCAAGGCGGTTGAACCGGTCCTCCACAAAAAAATCGAGCCCAACAACTCTTTTTGAGGAGTGTCTATAAATACCCCCTCACATATCTCTCCTCATAACTATTGGTCACCCACACACTTATTGCTCACCTAACTTGAGACAAAGGCACTCCCTCTCTACCTCTCACACCCGATCTATCTCTCAAATCAAATCGATTGAAGGGGCCCCTTTGGTTAAGGTTTGTGCTTGTGTTTTCGGAATTGGTTTTCCTCTCCTCTCTCATTCTCATCTCTTGAGATTGTTGCAAACACCTCTTGTGCGATATTGTTGTTCTTGAAACCCTACGATTTCTAAACAGATTGAGGTTGCTTGGGAGTCTCCAAATTTGTGGACGACCCCAAGAAGTTTGTATTCCCCGCTCTTGTGAGCAAGTTTGAGAAAAGAATCCCTTGACCTCGGTGGTCGGGTTGTGGAGGATTAGGGTTGAAAAAGACCTGACCCTTTGTGGGCTCCTCAACGGGGAGTAGGGCAACTTTGTCGTGTGGCCGAACCTCGGGATAAAATCTAGCGTCTTGTGTTCTTGCTTGATATGTGATTGTGATTTTCATTTGGTAAGATAGACATATAGGTTTATTCGCCATGTGGATCTTGTGGTGAATTAACTCCCGCATTTCTCATCATCCACACTTAGTTTATCCCCTGTGTTTTCCATTATAAGAGACCCATCTTATATTTCTGCGTAGTTCATAGCCTAGATTTATTCTATCAATTGGACTGGTTCATAGTAGTTCAACTTGCCTTTATAGCAGTTGAACTGGGTTGCACCAGATTTAACATTATCTCAAAGTTTGTTATGATAATTTTCAGGTTTAGTCTATTCATCCCCTGTAGGCTAATTTCAATTACATAGGGAGAACATACATTTTCTATTTTACACACTTTTATTGTTTAATGACTATTTAATAAGCATAGCCTAGGTAAATAACAGTGATGCATGATACAATGCATGATTTTTTTTCATGCAACTCAAGAATGCAATGATTAGCTTACCATAAAACTTTGATCACAATTTGATCATAAAACATACCGTTATAAATTAATTAAAAAATATAGATCTATAACTACAACAATAATTTTGTACTAAATCATAGCATCACACTACACAATATGTTCAATGTGTGAATACTCTCAAGTGAAGTTTTAAAAAATTAGATTTTTATTTTATTATTTTATATAATTTAGTATAGCTTTTAAATATTATGTCAAAACAAATATAAAAGAAAAAAGAAAAATCATAGCGGGAAACAGTTATGGGATCATGTTACCGGTTTTAAGAGATGAGTAAAAAAGCTGCATCCAATTTTATAATGAAGAAAAAATATTGATTTTTATAATAGTTAAGAGAGGCAAGATGTATATTTTCCTTTTTACTGCATCCGTGAATCTGTAAACCCTCTGGATATGCAAATTCTCCCTGAGCCAGACCAATTCGACCGTGAACTGGCCCGAGTGAAGTCCACGCATCCGTCTCTTCCCGCTCCGGCCCATTGCCCATTCCGTTCACAAATTCACTTCTCTCTCTCTCTCCGTCGAGATGCTTCGTGGCTCCGCCGCCCTCCTCCGCCGCCTCGCCCCTCGTATCTCGGGCGGTGGCTGCGGAAACACGACTCACCGGCGCCTTCTTCCTCCCATCGCCCCCTTCCTCCGCGCCCGCTTCTTGTCTGCCCCGACTACCTCTTCACCGCCTTCTTCGTCTTCAGCTGCCTGCCACGAGGAGGATGCGGAGGACAGAGACCTCCCCGAGATCTCCAATGGTGATGCAGGTGCCCGGCTCAGCATCTCCGTCGACCGCTCCGGGCTCTACAACCCCACAGGTCCGCTCCGTCCGCCTCTTCTCTTTCACGAGCACTGGTGTCTGGGTTTCGGGTTTCTGATTATCTGATAATAGGTGTTGTTGTGTCAAAATGCGGCAGAGCACTCGCACGAGCCATCGTCGGAATCCGAGCTCGTCAAGCACATCAAGAGCATCATAAAGGTGCCAGCTTCTGTTTCTATGTTAATCACTGCTGCTCGCATTGGGGAAATGTTAATTGTCCATTTCGATGTGATTGTGGTGTCTTTAGTTTCGGAGTGGGCCAATCAGCATAGCTGAATACATGGAGGAGGTGCTGACGAACCCACAGTCAGGATTCTACATCAACCGTGACGTGTTTGGGGAATCAGGGGATTTCATCACCTCGCCGGAGGTCAGCCAGATGTTTGGAGAGGTAAAACTGGTGCTCACTAATCAATTGCTTTGTCAACACTAGTGTGAAGAACATTGCACTGTGCTGTATTTAGTTATTTAATCACGATCCAGTAATGAACTCTAGGTTTCAAGTATAGTGTTGCAACCATAAGATGTGCTCTCTTTTTTTCAAACTAACAAGGCATTAATGAGATTCATGAACCGATTGTGCTGCTATTGAATTTATTTGGCACAGATGATTGGTGTATGGGCAATGTGCCTCTGGGAGCAAATGGGAAAGCCAGCGAAGGTGAATCTGATTGAGCTTGGTCCAGGACGAGGAACACTCTTGGCTGATTTACTTAGGGTGTGTTTTATTGCTAGCGTCTATCATGTATTTAAGTTACACTGTGTTGTTCTTACTTCTTAGTGGATGTCTTATTTGAACAGGGATCGGCCAAGTTTGCTAACTTCACCAAGGCACTGAGCATTAACTTAGTTGAGTGCAGCCCTACATTGCAAAAAATCCAGTATAATACTCTGAAATGTGAAGATGAACATGTTGGTGATGGCAAGAGAATAGTTAGCAAGATTTGTGGAGCCCCTGTTTGTTGGCATGCCTCCCTCGAACAGGTTCCCTCAGGATGTACGAGGCTCTTTTCATTTCTAAGTTCTAACTGGTTCTTTTACCTTCAACCTTTTGGTTTTGAATTAATGATCTCTACAGAAGTTGATATTATCAGAAACACTTGTGTAATTTACTTTTACACCACCATTCATCTTAATGTATATTGGGCAAAAATTTCGAGACAATTTTCCTAATGAGATTAGTGACACTTTTAGGGTCTGTTTATTTAATCAGAGTCAGTCAATTCCCTAGCTATAGTTAATATGAAAAATCCTAGGTATTCAAACATGCCCGGACACCCACACCTATTTTATTGGCTTATGGAATCTCTGAATCTGCTATCACGTATGAAAAGGAGCAGCAGTATTGGTTTATAAAACTGCGGTTTACTTTTCTAAGGAGTACCAACAATAACAACTATTTGCCTCAAGATACTGTTAACAAATTCTGTAACGACGGGAGTAATCTTAACCCACTCCTGTAGTTGTAGGTAAAGGTAAAATTGAGATTACACAAGTGTTGGTACACCTTGTCACTGGTCTAAAGCATCCACCTTACCATTGCTGATTGGCTAGTTTATGTTTCTAATATTTGTAACTATCTTATTATATGCAGCACCAACCATAATCATTGCACATGAATTCTATGATGCCTTACCAATCCATCAGTTTCAGGTTTGTTCCCATGATTAAGTTCTTATTGTGGTTATCCATCACCAACTGAGTTAATAGCCATTGCACTGAATAATCTCCCTCTCCTTCTCTCTCCACCTCCCTCCCTCCCTGTACAGAAAGCATCACGTGGATGGTGCGAAAAGATGGTGGATATTGCAGAAGATTCTTTGTAAGTTTTACAGGTTATGTTTATGTAATTTTAACGGTAAGGAAACGTGTAATGCTTACTTTGCAGCAGGTTTCGGTTTGTTTTATCTCCCCATCCCACAGCCTCCTTAATCTACCTCGCCAAGCGTTGTGGTTGGGCTAGCTCCGAGGAGCTTGAGAAGATTGAGCACATTGAAGTCTGCCCCAAAGCAATGGAGCTTACCGAACAAATTGCAGATAGAATTAGTTCGGACGGCGGAGGCGCTCTTATTATTGACTATGGAAAAAACGGAATAGTGTCCGATAGTCTCCAGGTTCGGATTTTAAATCAATTCATTCGTTGTGCCAAAAGTAAATTCAAAATGTTGCCTGTTTGGTACTACTGCAACATATATTCTTGAAGCTGGTAGCTAGTCTTTTGTTGATTTCGCAGGCACATGCTCTATACAATCAGACACAAAAAAAAAGATATGTTGCTGATGTTCTGAATATTTTACAATACTTACTATGCGTACTTGGAAAATGATATCTCAACTCAATATTGTGATTTTACTAGATTGTGTAAATATAGTGCGTTAGTAAATGATCAAGGTTGTGCTTTGAGGATAAAGCACTACTTTTCTTTTTTAGACTGGAAAGAGTAGTAGCTAAATCCAAGGTCCTGAACTTATGCATTGTTTAGCACACAGAGAGCTAACCTTATGGAGTTTTTTTGCTTGGCATATCTTGCATGATACCAGATGAATGGTCTGGGAACTAAGAAAACTTATGATGAATAAATACAGGCCATCCGCAAACACAAGTTTGTGGACATATTAGACGATCCTGGCTCCGCTGATTTGAGTGCCTACGTTGATTTCGCTTCGATCAAGCGCTCCGCCGAGGAAGCTTCAGGTCTGCACTGGCGTTGTTACTGTACTGTACCTTTTGCTAGTATCAACAGTTACTTACACGAGAATTTTTTTTTTCTCGTAACTTGCGCAGACGATATCTCGGTCCATGGGCCAATGACGCAGTCCCAGTTCCTGGGTTCTCTCGGCATCAACTTCAGGGTAGAAGCTCTCCTGCAGAACTGCACCGAGGAGCAGGCGGAATCATTGCGGACGGGCTACTGGCGGCTGGTTGGAGACGGGGAAGCCCCATTCTGGGAAGGCCCCGAGGACCAGGCGGCACCTGTTGGAATGGGCACCAGGTACTTGGCCATGGCCATTGTCAACAAGAAGCAGGGCACGCCCATTCCGTTCGAGTGAGGGTCCGGCTCGGGCATAGCTTTCCTCGTTCTGTTGGAATGCAGCGTTGTGGAGGGGTTTTGATGATCAGATCAGCCAATTCTTCTCTGTTTTTCCTCATGTACACGCAAAACATGGTCTCATTATTTTGTGACGGACGGAAGGAGGGTACCTACTCGACTGAAACAGCTCATAATTGTGTCCTATGCCATTACAATCACAATGTTCCTCTACTGTCGAAATGTGCCTCTGCACGCTATTATTCGAGACGTGCAGCCCTTGAGAAAGAAGCGTGCGCCTGTTGGCCTGCAGAGTCAGCCTGTTTAGATGGTACAGTACTGCACTACATGATGATGATGGCTTTATAAATAGTAGCTTGTCTAACATTTCCCTTTATATGCTTTCTCTTTACTCAGCTCTCTCCTCTGTTCTGAAGAAGATGGATATTTATAGGAATAGATTACTGTGGTATGAAGAAAATAATAAAAAAAATATCATCTGGTGAATTGGGACCGTCTGCACTACTAAAGATAGTGGGGGCCCTTAGCATCTTAAATCTAATACTAGGTGAGTGCCCGTGCGTTGCAACGGAAACATATAGTAATATAGATAACGTATGTACAAATGTGTGTTATACTGTTAAGATGGAGGACGACGTCCGTGACCCATCTGAGATGATGTTGAAGTGAAACTCGAGTCGCGGTCGAGCGCATTAGCGCCGCGACATGAGGCCACCTGTCTGTGAGGCGCTCGAGGAGAAGGGCAGGATAGTCTCGTGGAGGGAGCAAGGTCTGGGGGACAACGGTGGAGTGGCGACGCGCGATCATGGGGGTGGCGGCCTTGGCGACGATGGCGCGCAATCGAGAAGGTGCGTGTGGGAGCCCAGCAGACGGAGCCTGTGAAAGGATTACATCACAGGAGGGGAAAGTTTACAGTTGAAAGTGTACTCACGAGAACAAATGTTTAGCTGGTTTGAGTGCTATAGTAAGATCATATATGGGACATGAGTGCCATCTAGGTTGCTCTTTCTGAAGCATCAAGTGCAGTGATCTCAAGTGGCAATAGTTTGCAAGTGTTTTTACAGGCTTAACAATGGCATCATCTACAGTGACCAAACCAGTGTATGCATACTCCAAAATTTTCTTCAGAGCATACTCCAAAATTTACATCGTAGTTGGATGTCGTATAATCTAGATTTTGACCTTAATGTTAGAGCAAAATAATTTATCGTGCCCTAAATCCTATAAAATATATTTATTTTAAAATTATAGGTCATTTTTATAAGTCACCCGGTTTGACATAATCATCACGATCCATAGACCATAAGTTGGAAAGTATTCTGCTCTCATCTTCCTCTCACAACAGCAGGAGTCTAGCATTTTTGTTTTTATGCTTTCCAAGATGCAATCACAACCATTGATTTAGCCACCAAATCAATGGTGCAGAAACACTGGGCTGTTGATTTAGCGACCAAATCATGGGTGCAAAAAAACTAGGTTGTTCATTTAACCACCAAATCAATGTTGCTTATTCAAATAAAAGTGCATGCTTACTCAAAATGCATCCTCACGATCCTATAAAACTGCATAGTCCGTCCATTGCCGCGAGGACGTCCGTCGTGCTCGAGTATAAAACTCGCTCTCCCAATCCCACACCAAAAGGACGTGAGTTTGAAGTAAATTCTAAGCGAACAAATATATGAGAAGAACAAGTACGAAATGACGAGCAAAGCTAGACAAACTAAAACCTAGTCATCCAGCCAAACATCGAAATCATACCCCAGACTTCAGCAGCAAAGTCAAATCCAAAACTATCACATTTTTTAGCTTCGTTTGGAAACATTTGTGAAAACACAACGAACTTAGATGGAACCCAAGAAACAATATTGAGTCTTCAAAATTAAGGTACCAAGTGAAAGCACAACACTTGCATCTGGACGGTACGGATACATGAGATAAAACATAGCTAAAGCAGTATCCCTCAAGAGTCCATTCCTGGTGGAACTACGTGCAAGACCTACTGCTTGATCTCAGCCTTCTTCTGCCACAGCCTGTCCAACGAGCTGTTAGCATCACCCTAGACACAACAAAAAATACGCAATCAGAACCATAACCAAGCAGAAGAATCCATGGCACAACAGAAGCAACAAATATGATGGTGATATAGGCATCAGTGAATTCAACGGCATGCATGTTGCGCATACAGATAACATTACAAAGACTGTAAACACCAAACAACAACAATATATAAAAAATTCCTGATTCAGATTGCATGCATCACAATTGACATCGTAGATATAAAGTTAAGATGTTGCATCGACCATAGTTAACAAACACACAACAACATTCAGATGATGCCACAATATACTTACTTATCCAGCCTTGGTACGACACGTTGAATGAAGAGGGCAAAACCACTTGCCAAATCCTCGTAACACTATGCTAATGACAAGCCCCAAAATGTCTCCAACATACAACCCGCCACAAGCACATAGGTCAGGCACTGCATAACTTGGCTACTCAACAGTTTTTAGTGCACCATTCTTGTTTCTAGAATTAGTGCTTCCATTTTGGAATGCTTTGGGCCTTTGATAAATGAAAATAAACTTGGATCTCCCTATTTTATGCTACTTGATACCAGTACCACAAACAGGCATATGCTAATGTTTTGCAACATAATTCAGTTCATTTGGCACCTTTTTAATTTATTTATATTACTGTTTCCATCAATACTTATTTCCTCTAAATTAATTATTGTGCATAACATGTCAACAACCAACATAGATGGCAACAATGGGATGTGATGTAACATGTAATGCATAAAAATAATTAAAGTAGTAAGCTAATGACCAAACCTTACAACACTCTTAGGCACTATGTTAAAGGTATCTTTCATCTTCTCGTTCTTATAGTACAAAGCAGTATTCGTTCTTATAGTACAAAGCAATATTGACTCCTTACATCTTGAATTGTGTAACAATCTGTTGGACAATATAAGCACATGTTTTAATCATAGCAATGCACAATAGTTTTTCCTGTTAAAAAGGAAGGGAAACGAAGAATGTGATGTTCACTCACATCTGTGAGTCTCGTATTAAACTCCCTCTTCACATCTTCATTTTGTTGCTTTAAAGCCTTCACAATAGGAGCATTTGGACATTTCTTCCAACCATAGAGACGACCAACCTTTATAGAGTGAAAATAAACAGACTAAGCAATAAATAAGGAGTGATTTATTTCTAGAAGAGAAAATATTAGATGGCCAAGTAAGGATGAGATTATGCATTTAAAATAGGATAAACCTCTTACTTTCAGTTTTTATTGGGATGTACGCTCACAGTCTCAAGATAATGAAGAACACAAGAAAATGTTATGCGCAGGGTGAACCAACCTTGGAGAATTCCAAGTTGTTTAGGGCTGCACTTGCTAATATCCAATCTACAGTCTAGCCATGAATGTTGAGGGTCAGATGCTTCTGGAGCCAACACAGGTTGTACCTGAAACATAAAAATCTTCAAGTATGAGTATGTTGAAACTGACATTTTTAACACACAAAGTAGGACAATCCGTAAAAATTTGATGGATACGGCAAGGGTGCCTTCCAAGCATCATATGCTGGATTAAGAATGAAAGCTGGTTTGACAATGTGTTTCACAACTTCACGTGGAAAGAAACAGCAGAACACATGTAAGTGGCATTTTTAGAATATCATACATTCCTATGTTTCAGTAATTGCAATGAGTGATGATACTACTATGACTAATTATTATATATTATTGAAGATTAAGTACTAACCTGGCCCGCGTCCATGTTTGAGTTGCAATGTGAAAACCTTTCCCTTAGACCCTGAAACAAAGGATTCAGAAAAAAAATATGAACACTGGGAACAGAAGAAATGGTGGTAGTGGCAGCATGGTAGCATGTCACAGAGGGAAACAAACCTGAAGGCGCACAACATCACTGTAGAAAGAGTGCATTGTCCTCCTCCCAGAAATTTGTTATTGAAGAATAAACCAAGGAATTAGATAGGAACTAAGTACACAACATAGTGGTACAATTCCCAGTTCCCAGTTTTTTTATTTATCATCTGAAGATAATATCTCATTTCTGACTGGTAACAGGCATTTAACAAACCTAAAATTTGGTGTTCACTGATTGGCATTTGAAAATGATAAAGGACCAAGTAAGATATATAGTGAGGCGATAAGAGAGATCCCTAACTCTAAGGGACTTTAATCCCTTTACACCTTGATCACCTCCATTTTTTTCACTAATAAGGAGCTTCCCTGCGACAAAACATTCAATCAAAACATTTATAGTAATTACAACCCTAGAAATGCTAAAACAAAACATTCAATCAAATAATTTTAATCAAGGAGAGGAATAAAGTAAAAAAGTTCTCATATGTCCCCAGCTCTAGCCTTCTCACAATTGCCACCATAAATTCAATGAAAAGAAGTCACCCTTTTCTTCTCTATCTTCACAAGTATTGGAAGAATCCCATTATCAATGACCTGCCTATGGACAGACTGAAAAAGAAAGAACATAGATCTCATCAATTCAACTGAACAGCAAGCACACCTACCATACCCCGTAGCGCCGTCAAAGGCGAAGACCTAGCTCTAGTCCATCGCGACGGCTATCGCGAGCCCAGAAAGTGCCTCCTCGTGGCACACCTTCTGCTGGTGCTGGTCATCTATGGGCACTACCTGGACGCACACCTAGACTGAAGTGCCATCGGCGGAAGCACAAGATCCACTCCCTGATCAAGACGATGGTGGTGGTGGTGGCAAACCACAATTTCGACCAGTGGCGAAGCCAGGCTAAAATTGAAGCCTATGAATTGAGATGACAACAGTCAAATATAGGAGTGGAAGAGAAGCAAAACAACTAAAATAAACTACAACCTTTATAAATTTTCTAGAAAAAATATAATTTACAACCCAAGCATGCGCCAAGCGCATGCTGAATGATCTCAAAACACATTCACATGCGGAATTATCTGAATTTATAATTTACAACCCAAGCAAGTAAATATCAAACCAAGAGGCAAGCTTTCCCCTAAGAAAGCACTAAATCGCCAACTAAAATGAGAAAATAGTTTATGTTCAAAACCATCTCTTTTGCAAGAACAATAGGAAGATGAGGTTGTTAAGATGAGGAACACTCCTAATTTACCCAAGCCACTTGTTCCTGTTACTGGTCCAGTTATTTTTTAGCTTTGTGCACTTACATTTCATCTGTTATTATTTATATTTTTCGTTTGGATAATTGCATTCAGGCATTCACAATATATGCTATAATTCAGCACTACATGATAATTTGTGATATATTATTAATTTATTTGTTGTTTCCAACTAATTTTATGCTTCAATGTTTTTTTTTGTTTCTGCTGATTACATTTTCGTCTTATTTTTGTCTTCTAGATAATATATATTATCTAATTATATGTTTTTTTGGAATATAAGGTAGTTCCTCAGATTATCCTATGGATATTCATCACAAGGACCACCTTCATTTGGAGATTTGCTTGCTGTTTAACAGTCCAGTTTTCAGCAATGAAGCACTTTGTGTGTTCAGAAGCATTACCAAAATTTTCAGAAATGAACTCTAATAAAAGATAGGAACTTAAAACAGAAATAGTCATACCACGTAGCACAATTTCAGTTAGTTTAACAGACCCTTTTAGCTACAGATATATGTTTAAAATGAACACCTTGATTACGCTTTGTTTTGAAGAACTAAAAGCAAATGAACACCCTACACTTGAACAGAGTATATGTTTCTAAACACTAATTGAAAGCATGACTGCCCGAATTAAAAACAGAATATTTTGTTATCATCACTCATAATCCAATAACCTATTGGCCCTTTCTATTTATGTAGGAACCAAAAAACAACAATGCATCACTTCAAAAGAATGATGAAAACTGAGCTGTAAGAAAAACAAAAACAGAATAGATAGCATTCAGAGCAACTGAGTATTCGGACAGTCTGTTCCTTTGTGCAAAAAAAACAAAAAAAACATGGTTGTTTGTTCCTTTACTCAATGACATGCTATACTAAATTGCTATCCTAAAATCACTCAACAGTCAATTATAAACAGAAGAGGCACGCCCAAACTAAATTCTTTTGAGTGATTTGCTTGCTGTTTAACAGTCCAGTTTTCAGAAACGAAGCGCTTTGTGTGTTCAGAAGCATTACCAAAATTTTCAGAAATGAACTCTAATAAAAGATAGGAACTTAAAACATAAATAGTCATACCACGTAGCACAGTTTCAGTTAGTTTAACATACCCTTTTAGTTTACAGAACAGGTAATGAAAAAGCATGATCATGACTCATGTTTCTTAATTCATGAAATGAGTTTATAAGCTATTTGCCTTGTTTGTTAATATTTTTATGGTCCATACAACTACCACATGTGTTATCCATCTCAACAATCTTATCCGGATTAAGTCCAAGGCTAATGCAGTTATATAGCAATACAACACCTAGTTGTCAGTCTACAAAGAAAATGCAAGGCAAAGCACTCTGGACCGCAACGCCCAAACAGCAGATAGAGTTCATTTCTGAAATTTTGGGTAATGCTTCTGAACACACAAAGCGCTTCATTTCTAAAAACTGGACTGTTAAACAGGAAGCAAATCACTCAAATTATCATAGTAAAAGACAACCTTTACTCAATGACATGCTATACTAAATTGCTATCCTAAAATCACTCAACAGTCATTATAAACAGAAGAGGCACGCCCAAACTGAATTCTTTTGAGTGATTTGCTTGCTGTTTAACAGTCCAGTTTCTTTTGAGTGAATTCTTTTGAGTGATTTTAGCATGTGTAAATTTAGCCAAGTAACTTATGAGGCTACAATATTTGCGCCTGTCATTGTAGTGCCTTCCTGAGAGGTTTTGGAGTTACATAGTTAGAGTCAGCATAATTGGACTCAGAAAAACCACAGAGATATGTCTTCTTGCCATCTAGCAATTGTAGCCAATTGTGGTGCAGTGAAAAAAACACATTTGTGCTGATAGGATCACAATTTTGCCGGCCAATATAAAGAGGGAGATTATGTTTACTCTATTAGGTTTGTGGCATATTACGTCATGGTTTTCATCATGAGTCAAGCAAGGAGGCTGCAAAAGAATTGGTGGAGCAACAGCTCATTCTAAACAGTCTACTGTGGAAAGGAAAAGATCTAGTTAAGAGTGCTTTAGACTGAAGCGAGCCTCAAATAGATTCACTGAATGGTAAATTGTTAGTGAAATTTCCCTTGCCTCAAATAGCCTCAAATAGAACCAGGCCAGAAATGATAAGCAGTATAGATAAGAAGATGGGGGCAAGAATCGTACCATGTCTGGCCTAAGGAAGTCAGTCTTACCGAGCACGATGATGGATCCAGACTTGTAGAGCGCGCGCAACGGAGGGGCCCGCGTCCTGGTTGACAGCGTCGCAGAGGTGCAGGATGTCGGCGCCATCGTCATCTGCTCCAAGAGGTTCCACCAGACCAGCTTCGACGTTGCCGTAGTCGTGGGCTCATCGTTAGTCGCGACAAAACTTACCATAACCTCCTCCTCTAGCACTCCCTTGCTGATGAGCGGTACAAGAGGCAATGGAAGCTGGTTCACTGAATGCATCTGATGTTAGTAGACAACAAGAATATAACCTATTATGCCTTAACAAATTTCCTCTTTGAAGCCTCATGCTCTCGGTCTCACTACACTGCTAATAAAAACTGAGCCATGTACTGAACATTCATGATTTCTAATCAAACTCACCAGGACCGGGAGTAGATCTCTGCACTACATAACTGTTGGCCTGGTTCTTGTTCGTTGAATCGCTGTCGCTGGGGAAGTCTAGTTTGACTTATGACCATTCCAAATATTACTGAAAGTGTTAAGATAAAAAAATCGAAGAACTGGATAAAGAAATTGAAGGCAAGAAATGTACATCACTGCATATAGAATGTCACATTAGGATTCAATAAAGTCAAACTTCATAAAGTCTGACCAACAATTATCTGCAAAATATGTGCATGCTTTGTAGGTAAAATATGTATCGCTAGATTCACATCGTGAACATCTTCTAAATACAGATTGTTTTTGTAACAATTGCTGATTATTGTCGGATGGTCAAAGTACACTTCTAAGGACTTCTTCAAATTGTAAAGAACACATACTTTATCTTCACTACAGATTGAGAAGCAATGGACCGATATTGGTTATTGGTTATGCGTCATCTACGTCAAAGCGAAGGATGTCCTCAGAGTAGTGTCCTATCATTTTTTCAGAAGAATGGTCTATATGCAAAAGGGAACAAAAACTTCAATCATTAAATTAATTGTAATTGAATCATGAAAAATGTATACATGTTCACATATTGCATGAAAAATGTATACATGTTCACATATTGCACGTTATGAAAAATGTATACATGTTCAATCATTAAATTTCTGATGCCAAGAGTCTGTAAACTGCAATAATCTATAAGTATCTATATTAACAATCAAGGATTGTCAGTGCCATTTATTTTTATGAAGACAGATCAGTGGACCATGATTTTGTGGCCAATATGCCATATATGTCCTCATGTCTGAGTATGTTACAATGCTGTACACATCAGCATGTAATGTAAGTAGGCCTATTGTGTCCAACATTGCTTTTGCAGTAAGAACAAAGTCAACAATGACAAATTAGCAGTATAAATATTTCACAAACGAACAAAAAACAACATACTGATCTAGTCCTCATCTTCATCAGAAATGAGTATAACAGGACCCTTGACCCTGCTATCACTATGTCCAATAAGTTCCTGA
The DNA here is from genome assembly GCA_029449295.1 of Zea luxurians. Lineage (NCBI taxonomy): Eukaryota > Viridiplantae > Streptophyta > Magnoliopsida > Poales > Poaceae > Zea > Zea luxurians. The sequence continues at coordinate 68,951,590 of JAOPSE010000016.1, read as the reverse complement.
GAAGCCTTTGCAAAGAACTCTTCTGCAGCAGCACGAACAGACTTCTTTTCTACTGAAGGTTTAGGCTTTCTCTTCTGCCCAGACCAACTCCGCCTTTCTCCTCTACTTATTTCATGCATGCTCCTCTTCTGATCTGAATAAAAGAATCTCATTTCCATGCCATAATAATCAAGAATCCACATAAACTTAATGTCCAAGTATGTACCGGATGTTAGATGGGAAAGTGAGTGTCCAATGAACCTTGCTGCTGCTTGTGTATTTAGTGTAGTAGAAGGGCGAAGTGGTGCTACAATTCAGTTCAGGTAGTAACTGAGTACCAGCATTACATACCACAATATTTATATGGATTCCGCTGAAAAAAGGGGGAGAATCCATATGCGATCAATCAACCGAGCAAATTCCGCTGAAAACAAGCAACCACGCGCGTCTCACCTTGGGCTTCGAAACTCTCACGACTGGAGCGGTCACCGTCGATGTCGCTGCCGTGCCGGCCGGCCCGCCTTTCAGACGGCGTGCGGTCGATGCTCCCTGCCGAAGACGACGACTCGGAAGCCGACCGGCTCAACTGGTCCGCCTCCTCCCCGCGCTTAGAAAGTGAGCAGCGAGATTTGGAGCGCGGATGGCGGGTGCGATTCCTGTTGTTGCCGGTGCCCTCGGTGTAGTGGCCCTTGGCCCAGTTGTTGCCGGCGCCGGACTGGAAGACGAAATTGTCGGGGCGGAAGATCTGGCCGAAGGGGCCCGAGCGCATGGAGTCCATGGTGCCGGGCTCGAGGTCCATGAGGACGGCGCGCGGGACGAAGCGGTCGTCGCTGGCCTCATTGCAGTAGATGTTGATGCGCTCGAGCTGGAGGTCGGAGTCGCCGACGTACTTTCCGGTGTGGTCGATGCCGTGCTCGTCGCATATCAGGCATCGCGGAGGTGGGATTCGTGGGGAATGGGGGCGAGAGAGAGGACCAGGGGAAAGGCGGTTGCTGTGAGGAGTCGCGGACGCGCGGAACCGAGAAGGTGGTGGCGCAGTGAGGGGGAGAGAAGGAGGAGGTGGCGGCGTAGGGGCGCGGACGCGCGGTGTGAGATTTTGGGGCGCAGGGGCGCGGACGCGTGGAGGGAGGCGGAGGCAGAACCGTGCACCACCAGTAGTGTGGATGCCTACACTATACTCTTAAGGAGTAGTAGAGATTCAAGAATGTTAGCCTTTAACTAAATGGTTGTGGAAGCTTGAAAATGATGAGGGTCTTTGACAAACGGTAGTTAAAAAGAAATACATGAAGGGTAAACCCTTATGTGTTAAAAAAAGCAAGGAGACTCTTAGTTCTAGAGGGGCGTCCTTGACATTAAGGATGTATATGGCACTAATAGAAAAATGATTACTCGAAATGGATGCTCTACTAGTTTCATGTGTGACACTTGGTGTGGTGATACCCCCTTCTCAACGAAATATAATAGACTTTTTGAGTTATCTCTTAATAAAGAGATAAATGAGAATTGGGCTCTGAGCTCGGACTGTGATTCCTTGACCTTTAGAAGGAGGTTATTTGAAGATGGTGCTAAACAATTGGAAGAATTGAAAAAAAGTTATGAATTGTACTGTCTTATAGACAGGGATGATAAGCCTTCTTGGTTGCTAGATAAGAAAGGAATTTTAGTGAAGTCGATGTACAAAAGCTACAAAAATAGTATGACCAAAGCTCCATATTTGTTTATATGGAAAGCTAAAATTCCTAAGAGAATCAGAGTTTTTCTATGGCTGATTTTAAAATACAAGATTTTATCTAAAGAAAACTTGAAAAAGGGAAATGGCAAGGGAATGTAAACTGTGATTGGCGTGGTTGCCTTGAAACAACTAAGTACATATTTTATGATTGCCAGGTAGCCACTTTCACCTGGAAAGTGATTCAAATGGCCTTAGCGTCTTTATCCCTTCCCAAAAATTCAAATGATATGTTTGGGGATTGGTTATGTAGCTTTAAAAGAAATGAAAGAAATCTGATCACAATTGGATGCAGTGCACTACTATGGTCTCTGTGGAAAATTAGAAACGATTGATGTTTTAACACATCAATCATGTTAATTCTGCTAACATTCTATTACTTTGTTGTTTTGGTTGGACTCTTGGGCCATTCTCCAGAAAGAAACAACGAGAAAAATCTTGGTGGAAGGAACTTCCCTTATCAGAAGAATTGCTAAAGAGATTTTCAACCGAAGCTTCGGCTTGGCGCCTGTGGATAAACGTCTATGTAATTAAGATTAGACGAGGGTTGACTGTTCCTGCTGTCAGATACCCTGTTTTCACTCCAGCTTTTAGTTTGTCTTTTTGGCTTCCATGGGCTTTTGATCTGGATGTTGGTTTAGTTGGGGCCTTACCAAAAACTGTTGATAACTGTTGGTTTTTCTGTGGACTTAGTTTGTCTGTGTTGCTAGCTGCTTGTTTGGAATCCCCTGATCCAAAACGCTTCTCGATAGGTTTGATTTTATTTTTTAGATAATGGATACTAGTCCAGCTTCTCCTCGTTTGGAGGATTAGCCAATACACCAATACACCAAAAGTTTTTACATGAAGTAGTCACACGACTAGCCACATATGGAGGGACAGACCTCCCGAAACACACCATAGAAGACCACGGTTTGATAACCAGAAAAAGACACACAATCCATAGACAAAACTACGAAGCAATTCGATTTGTAAACCTCCATCCATGTTGAGCAAAAATCTGTAGAGCCGTGCACTCTAACCGTCGACAAGCTTCCTTTATTTGGATACCCTCTTCTTGTTTATGAAGAACAGCCCACATCCTAAACCAATGCGTCGCCCTAAAGAGTACCTGCAAGTATGTTAACATGGGTTTTTTGTCAAAAACTAAATCATTCCTACTTATCCAGATAGCCCAGCATATAGCAGCAACACCTGAAATAATCAAATGTTTAGTTTTCGAAGGCATCCCAAAAAGCCAATTCCCAAAAGCGTGTCTAACTGATCTCGGTTGATTGAAACCCAAACTCCAAAAAACTAACCTCCATATGAACTGAGCATAGTGACAAGCAAAAAACAAGTGTTGAATCGATTCATCCGAGTGACAAAAGGTGTCGGCGTTCCGAGACCGGGGGGTCCCCGAGCCGACGAGTGAGTGTGCCGCGTGCCCCAGCCCAGATGGGTCGAGCGCGTGGGCGAGCGCGAAGGGGGGAGAGAGAGAGCGAGGTGGCCGGAGCCGGGTCGTGAGGGAGTCGGAGAATCCCGCGGCCTTCGTGTTCGTCCCGCGCCCAGGTCGGGTGCGCTTGCAGTAGGGGGTTACAAGCGTCCGCGCGGGTGAGGGGAGCGAGCGGCCCCGAGAGAGCGCCTGCCCCTGCCCTTCGTCCCCGCGAGGCCAACCTTCTCTAAGAAGGCCCTGGTCCTTCCTTTTATAGGCGTAAGGAGAGGATCCAGGTGTACAAATGGGGGTGTAGCAAGGTGCTACGTGTCTAGCGGGGGAGAGCTAGTGCCCTAAGTACATGCCAAGGTGGCAGGCGGAGAGATCTTGGCACCCAGCTAATGTGGCGTCGTGGCTGTCGGAGAAGCAATGGAGCCGGGCGGAGGGACAGCTGTCGGAGTGGCTGGGCCCTTGCTGACGTCCCCCTGCTTTCGTAAGGGAGCTGGGAGCCGCCGTCGTCATGGTCCAGCGGGGCGCCATCATTGCCTATCTGGCGGAGCTAGCCAGATGGGACGTCGGTCCTGTTCTCTGCGACCCGAGTCGGTTCGGGGTAGGGTGATGATGACGCTTCCTGTTGACGTGGCGGGCTTGTGTCCTAGGTCGGGCGACGTGGAGGCTCCTCCGAGGCCGAGGTCGAGTCCGTCCTGCATGGCCGAGGCCGAACCTGAGCTCCCGGGTCGGGCGAGGCGGAGGTCGTTCGGCAGAGGCCAGGGCGGAGTCCGAGCCCTGGGTCGGGCGGAGCGGAGTTCACCGTCTTCCGGGGCCTTAGCCCGAGTCCGAGCCCTGGGTCGGGCGGAGCGGAGTTCGCCGTCTTCCGGGGCCTTAGCCCGAGTCCGAGCCCTGGGTCGGGCGGAGCGGAGTTCGCCGTCTTCCGGGGCCTTAGCCCGAGTCCGAGCCCTGGGTCGGGCGGAGCGGAGTTCGCCGTCTTCTGGGGCCTTAGCCCGAGTCCGAGCCCTGGGTCGGGCGGAGCTTCCTCTGGTGCTTTCGGCCAAGCCTGGCCGCCCATCAGTCTTACCCTTTGCGTTAAAGGCCCCAGTGACTTGGTTGGTCGGCGCGGTGATTTAGTCAGGGTTACTTCTTATCGAAGGCAAGGCCTCGGGCGAGCCGGAGACGCGTCTGCCATGAAAGAGGAGGCCTCAGGCGAGACGGAAACATCTCAGGGTCGGCTGCCCTTGCCCGAGGCTAGGCCCGGGCGTGGCGTGATCGAGTCGCTCGTATGGACTGACCCCTGACTTAATCAAACCCATCAGGCCTCTGCAGCTTTATGCTGATGGGGGTTACCAGCTGAGAATTAGGCGTCTTGAGGGTACCCCTAATTATGGTCCCCGACAGTAGCCCCCGAGCCTCGAAGGGAGTGTTAACACTCGCTTGGAGGCTTTCGTCGCACTTTTTTGCAAGGGGACCAGCCTTTCTCGGTTGCACTTTGTTCCGGTGGGTGCGCGCGAGCGCACCCGCCGGGTGTAGCCCCCGAGGCCTCGGAGGAGTGGTTTCACTCCTTCGAGGTCTTAATGCCTTGCGTAATGCTTCGGCTGGTCTGGCGGTTCCCTCATGCGAACAGGCCGTAGCCCGGGTGCACTGTCGGGGTCCAAGTTCTTGGGCTGGTATGTTGACGCTGTCAACGGTTCGGCCAGAGCCGGGTTTGCGAGAGCAGCCCCCGAGCCTCCGCACAGAGCGAGAGGACGATCAGGGACAGACTCGGCTTTTTTATATACGCCCCTACGTCGCCTTTCCGCAAGGAGGAGGGGGGGAGAGCGCCATGTTACCCTCGATGGGCACCGAACATGGTGTCTCCGGTGAGCTGCGATCGGGTAATCCAAGTGGACGTCCGTGCCCCGTTCGTTGGGGGTCGGCTAGGGGCCCGGAGGCACGCCCAAAAGTACCTGCGGGTGATCTGCCGGACCCGGTCCCCTGGCGACGGGGTCCGAGGGCTCGTTGCCTCCCTCCGATGGGATTCCGTTACAGAGTCGTTCCCGCTGGTCTCGGAAATGTCCTAGGGTACCTCGGGAGCGCAGCCCGAGCCTTGGTTATGTATCGAACGTACCCCTGGTCATCCCTCGCTCGGTGTCTGAGGCGACTGTGAACCCTTCGGGGGGCCAGCCTTCGAACCCCTGATCAGTAGGGGGCACGGAGCCCGAGTAGCCTGAGGCGGTCGTGGGACCTTTCGGGGGCCGACCTTCGAACCCCTGACCAGTAGTGGGTGTCGGGCCCACGCGATCTGGGGCGGCTGTTGAACCCTTCGGGGGGCCAGCCTTCGAACCCCTGATTAGTAAGGAGGCTCGGAGCCTAGTTCCTTCACGGGGAAGGATCCCTTTGGGGGTATTCCCCTTCCCGGTCCCTGTTGCAAGAGATAGAGAAAGGGGAAAAAGGGAAAAAGGATACGAAATTGAACGACGACGTGGCGTACCTTTTTTGGTGTGGTCGTTTTGGTGAAGGCGAAACGTCGCCAGCTGCTCCCGCCAGTAGCGCTGCCCGTCGAGCCGCGGAGTTAATGCGCCGGGGCGAGTAGTTGGCGAGGCTGCCGTTGCGCGTGCGCGAGCCGTTCGAGGAACGGGTCACGGGCGTGTCGTCTTCACACCGTGAGAGAGGGGGTTCCCTTGCTGCCTCCGGATGGGACGTGAGCTTGGCTGATGGCGTGACCGCTGCTCTTGCGCGCCTGCCACTGTCATTACTGTCGGCCCACTTTTGACCGTGTTTGACCGCTGCGTCAGGCTGGCGCAGCTGGGCCGCGCGTTGGGCCGCCTCGGGTCGCGGTATTGGTTCCGCAACCGAGGAGGTGCGGTGGTGGCGCAAGTGGCATAGTGGCTTACATGCAGCATCCGGCGCGCCGGTTGTGCGACGCGTGGGCTTGAGCCTCCGTGCTGGCCTGTCAGGAGTCGGAGAGGCGCGTCCACTTGGCGCGGTTGCATGCCGCCCACACGGCTGCCCACCCCTTTCGCCCGTTGGTCTGGGCAGAAGTGGAGGGTCACTTGTAACCGCTGGGTGGTCGTTGCGCGCGCCGTGCGCGGCGGTTCGGCTTCTTTTGCTCGGAGCTGGTCCGCATGACAGGTGGGTCCTAGCCCCCGCGCCGCAGGGGGGCTTTGGAGGTGTGTTGGAGAAGACTCAGCCCGTGACGGTTGGGGGCGCAAGCACGGAGAGTTGCCTTTAAAAGGAGGGCGACCCCTTTCGTAGGGTGACCATGTCTTCTTCTTCCCTTATGCATTGTGTCTTTCCACCCTTCAAGCCCCCGGATGGGGGAAACCGCCGTCTCCGTGCCTCGTCGTCGGGGGACACCACTCCGTGGGAGCGGGTACCTTTCGGCCATCGTTCGGCTTCAAGGATTTTCATCATGCAGCCCGGCTGCAACCCTCCACCGGCGGTCACCCAAGAGGGCGACCTCCGGCTTGATGGTGGGGGAAAGCGAGCCGGGCTGCGGCCTCTGCCCCTCCCTCAGCCTCAAGGATTTTCATCACCAGGGCTGAGGAGGGGAGTGTGCCGAGTTGGGGTCGGCTCCTGCGCGGGCGGTGGCCCGCTCCTTCCCTCAGTGATCGGGGGGAAGGGCGGGAGTCGTCCGTGGCGCCAACAGCTGCAGCGTGCCTGGCCTTCGGACGCGAGTGGCTTCGGAGCCGCTCGCGGCGCCGGCGTTTGCCACGGCAACTGGAAGAGGTTCTTCCGCCGGCGCGACAGCCGAGGCTGGCCACGGACTGACCTCCAATTCTACGGCTTTCTGCCCGTCCTTGCCTCTCGAGTTTGGGCAAGGGCGGGGGCCTCCCAGCAGCAGCATCCGCCCTGAGGCCATCATTACTGCTGTTCGGCCCCCCGGGGCAGAAGTCTTCATCGTCGCCGCTGTCGGGGCGGTCGGCGACCTGCCGTTCGTCGGTCTTCTGTTGCCCCGCAGGCCCACCCCCATCGAGTGGGGTTGTTCGTACCTGCGGAGGGGGAACCAGAGTTCCGTTTGTAATGGCACTTCGAGTGCCGGGTTTTTTGTTCATTTTGGCTTTCGGGGCCTGAACATGTATGTAATTACGGCACGGAGCCGTGTTTTTTCCTCATTTCCGAGCACTAAGACTCGTCTGCTGATTGTCTGAACCGCTTCACTAAGCATGAGTCGCCCCGTGTCAAGGTGACGAGTGAGGTATCCGTATCCCGGAGGCGTAGGAGTCCCTCGGCTCGGTCGGCCCTGTTGTCCGAGGTTCCTCTAGCTTAGTTAAAGAGACCCCTCGGCCGCTCTTCGACGAGCCGAAGCCGAGGGTAGCGATATCAGCATGAGCAGAGGCGGAGTTGGCTCGGAAATGAAACCTGATTGGCCGGAGCCTAGCCGAGTTGTCCGTTGGCAGGATCGACGCCGGAGTTGGTCAGCCGAGGCTTCGGACCGGGCTCGTGCCCTCGGAAGGTGGTTGGCCGAGGCCCCGGAGGTGGCTGGCCGAGCCGCCTGCTCGGGCCGGATTCCCGGAGAAGTCCCTGACAATGATCGCCCGGGCGTGGTGAAGACGCCGTCCTTTGGAGCGGAGGCCCTCGGACCGCGTCGCCGTCCGAGGCTAGTTCGGGCCTTGCCGAAGGTGCTATCGATGCCGAGGGTGTCGCTGCCCCCTTCCAGCGCCAAGATCTGGGCCTGCAGGATCAGCTTGTCTTGTAGCGTGTGCTTTGTGCGGCCGTCGAGGCCAGAACACACACCCTTGCTGTGTTGTAAAGCTGCGTCCCTTTTCCTCTTGTTCCAAGCATCTGGACTTTTTGTCGGTAACAGGGATGTTCGTGCGAGCGAAAGTTGCTTCTCGCGGAAGGTGAGGAGTGAGGTATCCGTATCCCGGAGGCGTGGGAGTCCCTCGGCTCGGTCGGCCTTGCCGCTTACGCGCACTTTTACTCGTCCATGAGGCCCTATCACCGACTTAGTCGAGAAAACCCAAAGAATCGCTTCGACAGAAGAGCTTCCGAACGTAGAGACTTGTTCGATCCGTGGAGTCACCTTATCCGAACGCGAGTTACTTATCGCAGAAGGTGATGAGTGAGGTATCCGTATCCCGGAGGCGTAGGAGTCCCTCGGCTCGGTCAGCCTTGACTGCTTACGTGTACCCTGTCGTTTCCAGGACCCACTTTTCGAAGTAGTCAAAAAGCACGAAAGATATTCTGATAAAAGAGATTTTTTTTTGTTCGAGGAAAATTTTGACGCAGAGGAGGTTTCCCCCCTTTTAGCCCCCGAGGGAGGGTCGGGCTCTGCCGAGGCGAGGCCGACCCTTCCTTGTTGACTAAACTTTGCGTGGGTGCAAGGTATATGAACAATTTGGAAACATCTCAAGGATAGAAGCGACGTAGCTGTTGGATGTTCCAAGCGTTGCCGTAGACCTCGCCTTGACTGTTGGCTAGCTTGTACGTTCCGGGCTTCAGAACTTTGGCGATGACGAACGGCCCCTCCCAGGGGGGCGTGAGCTTGCGCCTCCCTCGGGTGTCTTGCCGCAGCCGAAGCACCAGATCGCCCACCTGGAGGTCTCGGGGTCGGACCCCTCGGGCGTGGTAGCGTCGCAGGGACTGCTGATACCGCGCCGAGTGTAGTAAGGCCCTGTCCCGAGCCTCATCCAGCTGGTCCAGCGAGTCCTCTCGGCTAGCTTGGTTGCTTTCTTCGTTGTAGGCCCTCGTCCTCGGGGAGCCGTATTCCAGGTCAGTGGGCAGGACGGCCTCGGCCCCGTAGACCAGGAAGAACGGCGTGAAACCCGTGGCTCGGCTTGGCGTCGTCCTCAGGCTCCAGACCACCGAGGGGAGTTCCTTCATCCATCGCTTGCCGAACTTGTTGAGATCATTGTAAATCCGAGGCTTGAGCCCTTGTAGAATCATGTCGTTGGCACGTTCCACTTGCCCATTCGACATGGGATGAGCTACGGTGGCCCAGTCTACCCGGATGTTGTGATCCTCGCAAAAATCCAAGAATTTTTTGCCGGTGAACTGGGTGCCATTGTCGGTGATGATGGAGTTCGGGACCCCGAAGCGATGGATGATGTTGGTGAAGAACGCCACCGCCTGCTCGGATCTGATGCTGTTCAGGGGTCGGACCTCGATCCACTTGGAGAATTTGTCGACGGCGACCAACAGGTGCGTGTAGCCCCCGGGGGCCTTCTGCAGAGGGCCGACGAGGTCCAGACCCCACACAACGAAGGGCCAGGTGATGGGTATTGTCTGCAGAGCCTGAGCGGGCAGGCGGGTCTGCTTCGCATAGAATTGGCACCCCTCGCAGGCGCGGACAATTCTAGTGGCGTCAGCCACCGCCGTCGGCCAGTAGAAGCCTTGGCGGAAAGCGTTCCCGACGAGGGTTCGAGGTGCTGCATGATGGCCGCAAGCCCCCGAGTGTATTTCCTGCAGGAGTTCCTGACCCTCGGCGATGGAGATGCATCGCTGGAGGATGCCCGAGGGGCTACGGTGGTAGAGCTCCTTCTCATCGCCCAGCAAGACGAACGACTTGGCGCGTCGCGCTACCCGCCGAGCCTCGGCTCGGCCGAGGGGCAGCTCTCCTTGGCGGAGGTATTGCAGGTACGGGGTCTGCCAATCTTGATCTGGCATGACCCCGCTCTGCTCCTCCTCGATGTGCAGTGCTTCGCCCTCGGGGGCCGAGGGTTCCTCGGGTTGAACCGAGGGTGGCTCGGGCTGGGCCGAGGTCGCCTCGGACGGGGCCGAGGGCACCTCGGGCTCGGGCGTGCCGCCTATCTTGACGGAGGGTTGGTGCAGATCCCGGGAGAAGACGTCCGGGGGAACCGTCGTTCGCCCCGAGGCTATCTTCGCCAGCTCGTCCGCAGTCTCGTTGTAGCGCCGGGCGATGTGGTTAAGCTCGAGCCCGTAGAACTTGTCTTCCAGGCGTCGAACCTCATCACAGTAGGCCTCCATCTTCGGGTCGCGGCAGTGGGAGTTCTTCACGACTTGGTCGATGACGAGCTGCGAGTCGCCGCGTGCATCGAGGCGTCGGACCCCTAGCTCGATGGCGAATCGCATCCCGTTGATCAGAGCCTCGTACTCAGCCACATTGTTGGACGCCGGGAAATGGAGGCGGAGTACGTAGCGCAGGTGTTTCCTGAGGGGCGAGACGAAGAGCAGGCCCGCGCCGGCTCCCGTCTTCATCAGCGACCCGTCGAAAAACATGGTCCAGAGCTCCGGTTGGATCGGAGCCGTCGGCAACTGGGTGTCGACCCATTCGGCTACGAAGTCCGCCAGTACCTGGGACTTGATGGCCTTCCGAGGGGCAAACGAGATTGTCTCGCCCATGATTTCCACCGCCCACTTTGCGATCCGTCCCGAGGCTTCTCGGCACTGGATGATCTCCCCCAGGGGGAAGGATGACACTACAGTCACCGGATGAGACTCGAAGTAATGTCGCAGCTTTCGCCTCGTCAGGATCACTGCATACAGCAGCTTCTGGACTTGTGGGTAGCGGATCTTGGTCTCGGACAGCACCTCGCTGACGAAGTAAACTGGCCTCTGAATGGGCAAGGCATGCCCCTCTTCCCGCCTTTCGACCACGATCGCGGCGCTGACCACTTGAGTGGTAGCGGCGACGTAGACTAGGAGGGTTTCTCCATCAGCGGGGGGTACCAAGACAGGAGCCCGGGTGAGGAGCGCCTTTAGGTTCCCGAGAGATTCCTCGGCCTCGGGAGTCCAAGTGAAGCACTCGGCCTTCCATAAGAGACGGTACAGGGGCAGGCCTCTTTCGCCGAGGCGCGAGATGAAACGGCTCAAGGCCGCGAGGCATCCCATGACCCTCTGTACGCCTTTTAAGTCCTTGATGGGCCCCATGTTTGTGATGGCTGCGATCTTCTCCGGGTTGGCTTCGATGCCCCGCTCGGAGACGATGAATCCCAAAAGCATGCCTCGGGGCACCCCGAAGACGCACTTCTCGGGATTGAGCTTGACGCCCTTCACCTTGAGACACCGGAATGTCAGTTCGAGGTCGGAGAGAAGGTCGGAGGCTTTCCTCGTCTTGACTACGATGTCATCGACGTAGGCCTCGACCATGCGACCGATGTGTTCGCCGAACACATGGTTCATGCACCGCTGGTACGTTGCACCCGCGTTCCTCAAACTGAATGGCATGGTGACATAACAGTACATGCCGAAGGGCGTGATGAAAGAAGTCGCGAGCTGGTCGGACTCTTTTATCTTGATTTGATGATACCCTGAGTAGGCATCGAGGAAAGACAGGGTTTCGCACCCTGCAGTGGAGTCCACGATTTGATCGATGCGAGGTAGAGGGTAGGGGACTTTCGGACATGCTTTGTTGAGACCAGTGTAGTCTACACACATCCGCCATTTCCCCCCTTTCTTCCTCACAAGTACAGGGTTGGCAAGCCATTCAGGGTGGAATACCTCTTTGATGAACCCTGCTGCCATCAGCTTGTGGATCTCCTCGCCTATCACCCTGCGTCTTTCCTCGTCAAATCGGCGCAGAGGCTGTCTGACCGGTCGGGCTCCGGCCCGAATATCCAGCGAGTGCTCGGCGACATCCCTCGGTATGCCGGGCATGTCCGAGGGACTCCACGCAAAAACGTCGGCGTTTGCGCGGAGAAAGTCGACGAGCACTGCTTCCTATTTGGGGTCGAGCCCGGATCCGATCCGAATCTGCTTGGAGGTGTCGCCACTGGGGTCGAGAGGGACGGCCTTAACCGTCTCCGCTGGCTCGAAGTTGCCGGCATGTCGCTTCACGTCCGGCACCTCTCGGGAGAGGCTTTCCAGGTCGGCAATGAGGGCCTCGGACTCGGCGAGGGCCTCGGCGTACTCCACGCACTCCACATCGCATTCGAATGCGTGTTTGTATGTGGGGCCGACGGTGATGACCCCGTTGGGGCCCGGCATCTTGAGCTTCAGGTAGGTGTAGTTGGGGATAGCCATGAACTTCGCGTAGCATGGCCTTCCCAACACTGCGTGGTAGGTCCCTCGGAACCTGACCACCTCGAACGTCAAAGTCTCCCTTCGGAAGTTGGAGGGTGTTCCGAAGCAGACAGGAAGGTCGAGCTGTCCGAGGGGCTGGACGCGCTTCCCGGGAATGATCCCGTGGAAGGGCGCAGCGCCTGCTCGGACAGATGACAGATCGACGCGCAGGAGCCTGAGGGTCTCAGCGTAGATGATGTTGAGGCAGCTGCCTCCATCCATCAGGACCTTGGTGAGCCTGACGTCACCGATAACGGGATCGACGACGAGCGGGTACTTCCCTGGGCTCGGCACGTGGTCGGGGTGGTCATCCTGGTCGAAGGTGATGGGCTTGTCGGACCAGTCTAGGTAGACTGGCGCCACCACCTTCACCGAGCAGACCTCCCGACGCTCCTGCTTACGATGCCGAGCCGAGGCATTCGCCGCATGCCCTCCGTAGATCATGAAGCAGTCGCGGACCTCGGGGAACTCTCCTGCTTGGTGATCTTCCTTTTTGCCGTCGTCGCGGGCCCTGTCACCCTCTGCGGGTGGCCCGGCCCGGTGGAAGTGGCGCCGAAGCATGACGCACTCCTCGAGGGTGTGCTTGACGGGCCCCTGATGGTAGGGGCACGTCTCCTTGAGCGCCTTGTCGAAGAGGTTGGCGCCTCCGGGGGGCTTCCGAGGGTTCTTGTACTCGGCGGCGGCGACAAGGTCCGTGCTGGCGGCATCGCGTTTCGGTTGCGACTTCCTCCTGCCTTTCTTCTTGGCGCCGAGCGGAGTAGACGCCTCGGGAGCATCTTCCGACGGGCGGCCCTGGGGCTGCTTGTCCTTTCGGAAGATGGCCTCGACCGCCTCCTGACCAGAGGCGAACTTGGTGGCGATGTCCATCAGCTCGCTCGCCCTGGTGGGGGTCTTGCGACCCAACTTGCTCACCAGGCCACGGCAGGTGGTGCCGGCAAGGAACGCGCCGATGACATCGGAGTCGGTGATGTTGGGCAGCTCGGTGCGCTGCTTCGAGAATCGCCGGATGTAGTCCCGAAGGGACTCTCCCGGCTGTTGCCGGCAGCTTCGGAGGTCCCAGGAATTCCCGGGGCGCACATACGTGCCCTAGAAGTTGCCGGCGAAAGCCTGGACCAGATCCTCCCAGTTGGAAATCTGCCCCGGAGGCAGGTGCTCCAACCAAGCGCGAGCGGTGTCGGAGAGGAACAGGGGGAGGTTGCGGATGATGAGGTTGTCATCGTCCGTCCCACCCAGTTGACAGGCTAGGCGGTAATCCGCAAGCCACAATTCCGGTCTCATTTCCCCCGAGTACTTTGTGATAGTAGTCGGGGGTCGGAATCGGGGCGAAAACGGCGCCCGCCGAATGGCTCGGCTAAAGACCTGCGGACCGGGTGGTTCGGGCGAGGGACTCCGATCCTCCCCGCTGTCGTAGCGTCCCCCACGCCTGGGGTGATAACCTCGGCGCACCCTTTCATCGAGGCGGGCCCGACGGTCGCGATGAGGGTGCTCGTCACCGAGGCGGCCCGGGGCCGCAGGCGCGGTATTGCGCGTGCGCCCGGTGTAGACTGAGGCTTCCCGCATGAGTCGGGAAGTCGCGGCACGAGGTTCCGAGGGGTACCCCTGCCTTCGGGAGGCAGAGCTTTCGGCCCGCCGGGCCGCAGCGCCTTCCAGGAGATGCTTGAGCTCTCCCTGGATTCGCCGACCCTCGGTGGTTGATGACTCCGGCATTGCGCGGAGGAGCATTGCTGCGGTGGCCAGGTCCTGACCGGTTCCGCCGGATGCGGGTGGCGGTCTGTCCCTGGTATCGTTGGCGAAGCGGTGCTGGAGACCTTGGGGCAGGTGACGTATTCCTCCGGCCGGGGGCTGGCTCGCCCATACCTGCCCGACGTTCCGGCGGATTGCCTCGAGCGCTCCTGCTCCCTCATCGAGCCCGGCCTGCGCCCCGCGGACTTGCTCGAGCTGTGGGTCGTGACCCCCCGCCGGAACGGGGACCACAGCTAGCTCCCGCGGGATGTCGGCGCGAGGCGCTGGCCTAGGGGGATCACCATCCTCCGGCATGCCGAGACAGCTGCCTCCGGAGGGATCCCCTAGCTCGACGTGGAAACATTCGCGGCTCGGGCCGCAGTCCTTGTCGTCAAGGCTGTGGCTGCCGTCGGAACAGTCGGAGAGGCAGTAGTTGCATGCGGTCATGAAGTCCCGCATGGCACTGGGGTTGCCAGATCCAGAGAAATCCCAGCAGATGCTGGGGTCGTCTTCTTCCTCGGACCCAGAGGGTCCGTAGGTTGAGACACCCGTCAATCGGTCCCAAGGCGACCGCACACGAAACCCCAGAGAGGTTGCACTCGCCTCAACGTGAGTGCCCGCCAAAGCGAGGCCGCCAGGCGGGTTGAGGCCGAGTCGAAATGACAAAGGATGGGAATCAGCCCGTACCTTTGGGTCGACGAGGATCGACGAAGTCGCATCGGGGGCTGATCGTGCTGTCGTCCTGGGTGCGAGGGCGACGTCCTGCAGGCCCTCCGTGAGCGTGCTGGCGTCGTCCACTTGCTCGGGATTGGCGTGACGCGGGGGGACGGCGCTCGCCTTCGCCTCAAACGCGTGGGTGATGCCCGACGTGTCCTCCGTTGGGGCGCTGGGGATGTCGATTTGCTCGACAGTCGACTGAGCGCAGCCTCCCGCTCGGCCTTGGTTGCCCCGCCTCCTCCTCCGATGGCGAGGGAGAGGATGGGGCGAGCTCGAAAGTTGTCCTTCCCCCACGCGGGAAAGACGTCGTCGATTCCGCCGCTGGCGGGCGGGCTGTCCGCCACCATTGTCGCTGTCGCGCGGCGGTGGAAGGAGTATCATGTCGTAGCTGCCGTCGAAAGACATGAACTCGAGACTCCCGAAACGGAGCACCGTCCCGGGTTGAAGAGGTCGTTGGAGACTGCCCATCTGGAGCTTGACGGGAAACTACTCGTCAACACGCAGCAGGCCCCTACCTAGCGCGCCAACTGTCGGCGTTCCGAGACCGGGGGGTCCCCGAGCCGACGAGTGAGTGTGCCGCGTGCCCCAGCCCAGATGGGTCGAGCGCGTGGGCGAGCGCGAAGGGGGGAGAGAGAGAGCGAGGTGGCCGGAGCCGGGTCGTGAGGGAGTCGGAGAATCCCGCGGCCTTCGTGTTCGTCCCGCGCCCAGGTCGGGTGCGCTTGCAGTAGGGGGTTACAAGCGTCCGCGCGGGTGAGGGGAGCGAGCGGCCCCGAGAGAGCGCCTGCCCCTGCCCTTCGTCCCCGCGAGGCCAACCTTCTCTAAGAAGGCCCTGGTCCTTCCTTTTATAGGCGTAAGGAGAGGATCCAGGTGTACAAATGGGGGTGTAGCAAGGTGCTACGTGTCTAGCGGGGGAGAGCTAGTGCCCTAAGTACATGCCAAGGTGGCAGTCGGAGAGATCTTGGCACCCAGCTAATGTGGCGTCGTGGCTGTCGGAGAAGCAATGGAGCCGGGCGGAGGGACAGCTGTCGGAGTGGCTGGGCCCTTGCTGACGTCCCCCTGCTTTCGTAAGGGAGCTGGGAGCCGCCGTCGTCATGGTCCAGCGGGGCGCCATCATTGCCTATCTGGCGGAGCTAGCCAGATGGGACGTCGGTCCTGTTCTCTGCGACCCGAGTCGGTTCGGGGTAGGGTGATGATGACGCTTCCTGTTGACGTGGCGGGCTTGTGTCCTAGGTCGGGCGACGTGGAGGCTCCTCCGAGGCCGAGGTCGAGTCCGTCCTGCATGGCCGAGGCCGAACCTGAGCTCCCGGGTCGGGCGAGGCGGAGGTCGTTCGGCAGAGGCCAGGGCGGAGTCCGAGCCCTGGGTCGGGCGGAGCGGAGTTCGCCGTCTTCCGGGGCCTTAGCCCGAGTCCGAGCCCTGGGTCGGGCGGAGTGGAGTTCGCCGTCTTCCGGGGCCTTAGCCCGAGTCCGAGCCCTGGGTCGGGCGGAGCGGAGTTCGCCGTCTTCCGGGGCCTTAGCCCGAGTCCGAGCCCTGGGTCGGGCGGAGCGGAGTTCGCCGTCTTCCGGGGCCTTAGCCCGAGTCCGAGCCCTGGGTCGGGCGGAGCGGAGTTCGCTGTCTTCCGGGGCCTTAGCCCGAGTCCGAGCCCTGGGTCGGGCGGAGCTTCCTCTGGTGCTTTCGGCCAAGCCTGGCCGCCCATCAGTCTTACCCTTTGCGTTAAAGGCCCCAGTGACTTGGTTGGTCGGCGCGGTGATTTAGTCAGGGTTACTTCTTATCGAAGGCAAGGCCTCGGGCGAGCCGGAGACGCGTCTGCCATGAAAGAGGAGGCCTCAGGCGAGACGGAAACATCTCAGGGTCGGCTGCCCTTGCCCGAGGCTAGGCTCGGGCGTGGCGTGATCGAGTCGCTCGTATGGACTGACCCCTGACTTAATCAAACCCATCAGGCCTCTGCAGCTTTATGCTGATGGGGGTTACCAGCTGAGAATTAGGCGTCTTGAGGGTACCCCTAATTATGGTCCCCGACAAAAGGCACACTTTCTATCACCATGCCAATTACGCCTCAGAAGATTATCTTTTGTTAAAACCACCCCTCTAATTAAATACCACATAAATATTTTTATCTTCAAAGGTACCTTCAAAGACCATAGAGTCTTATTATAAGTCACATGATTATTGTTAAGGAGTGCTCTATACATTGACCTGACCGAGAAAAGACCCGTCACAGATAAATCCCATTTGAACATATCATTTTCCCCACATAGCTCAACCTGAGCTACTCTGAGAACCAAACGATGCCATAACCTCAGGTTTTCACCCACCAATGCTCTTTGAAAAGAAACATTAAGCGGAACTGTTTCGAAAACCGACGCTACAGTAGCACTCTTTTTGCGCGCTATATTATACAACGATGGATATTGGGTCATTAAAGGTTGCAACCCCAACCAGCGGTCCTCCCAAAACCTAATCTGAGTCCCGTTTTTCAAGATGAAAGAACCTAAATTTAGGAAGGTGTCCTTCACTTTCATCAAACCTGCCCAGAAATGGGAGTCACCTGGTTTTGAGGTTACTTTTGTGAGCGTGTATCTACTCAGATATTTTTTTCTAAGCAAAGTTTGCCACAAACCATCCTCATTCAACAATTTAAACAACCATTTACTAAGCAGACACTTGTTCTGGACGTCTATATTCTGAATACCCAAACCCCCTACTTCTTTTGGCTGGCAAAGAATTTCCCATTTAGCAAGTCTATATTTCTTTTTGTAATCACCACCTTGCCAGAAGAACCGTGATCTAAAGTAGTCTATTTTTTCTAGGACTCCCTTTGGGACCTCAAAAAAAGACAACATGAACATTACCAAACTTGTTAGAACAGAATTTAACATAACTAGACGACCACCAACCGACATCAGTTTCCCTTTCCAGCTACTTAATTTCCTTTCAATTTTGTCTTCCACTACTTTCCAGTCAATATTACTTAATTTCCTAAAATGCATTGGGATTCCAAGATACTTGAAAGGGTATACCCCTTTTTTGCATCCAAATAGGCAAATATAACTGTCTTCCTCATTCTCCGCCTGACCAAAACAAAACAACTCACTCTTATGATAATTAATCTTTAAACCCGACACTAGTTCAAAGGCTAACAACAAAAGCTTTAAGTTAGATGCCTTGGCCAAGTCATGATCTAGAAACAACAAGGTGGCATCTGCATATTGCAGAATGGATAAACCACCGTCAACCAGGTGCGGGATAAGACCTTCAAATTGTCCATCATTTTTTGCCCTGTTAACCAGAATAGCCAGCATATCCACTACTATGTTAAACAGAATCGGAGAAAGAGGATCCCCTTGTCTCAAGCCTGTGTAAGTCTGAAAATTTCCTCCTATCTGGTCATTGACTTTGATTCCAACATGACCCCTTGTCATGATTGAACTAATCCAATTACACCATTCGCTGGAAAATCCCTTCATACGTAGAGTCTGTTGCACAAAAGCCCAGTTCACTTTATCGTAGGCTTTTTCAAAGTCGATTTTAAGAATGACCCCACTTTGTTTCTTACGATGGAGCTCGTGGATAGTTTCATGTAAAATAATCACCCCCTCCATTATATTCCGCCCCGGAATGAAAGCAGTCTGGGTGGCTATGAGACCTAAGTCTTGTAATAAGTAGTTGGTAGACTAAAGATTCTGTTAAACTTTGTTCCTATTTCTTAATGAAATAGGGGGTCCCCTCTCTGTTAAAAAAATGATGATGATGACATCTGCTTCGGAGCTTTGCCTCCAAGGGGACAATAGATTAGCATTCGCGTAAACCAAGTAAGCAACCGGTTCAAGTCAACCGGTCAAAAATGCGTGTACTAAATACTTTCAGGTATGCTAATTTCCGGTCAGTTAAGTATTTATTCGGTACCAACTACGCATACTCTTTGACATGGTGGTACCAAAGCCGCCGCCGCCGTCAAACAAAACAGCAAAAGAAAATACCCGCCGCATCGTAGACTTTGATGGGAAAACCCGGTAGTCTTTCGGTCGTCTATTACCGACGAATCACTGGGCAGCTTGGTAATACATGGAGCCTACCCCAAGCCACCACCGGTGCAGGCCTGTCCGCTTGGCATGTGCGTGTAGACCTTTTTCTCTTCACGAACGTGTCATAGCTGCGATAGAGCCCTCAAGGTAAAACAATTACACATTCACAAGCGACATTTACAATCATAGACCACATTCATATTCGTATAATTCAACATCAATCCACGTTCGTAAAATATGGAACGTGGCACTGTATATGACACTGTTTGATACTATTTGTCGGACGAAATTTAAAATAGAGAATAAGATAGGGGATGAGATAGTGAAGTTGCTGAAGGCAACCTAATATGCTTCCAAATAGACCTGAAAGTGTGGGACGGACTATTTGGAGCTGACACATCACGACACGAAAATAAGAGACCAAAGAATGACACGAAGGAAAACGGACTAGTTCAACATGGCCTGAATGGTCGGCAAGAAATGAGGCACTTAAATGGTTATTTCATGCTCTAATATTTTTTATATTTTCACAAAAGTAATAGAAAAATATTGATTTTTCTTTCTAATATAATTTTTTAGACTATAGCAAAGTTATAAATATTTTGAAGATATTATATATATAAGTTTTTTTTGTGCCGTGTTTAGACGGGACGGCAGCCTGAAGACGATGCTACTGTAGTGAATAGTGATACTAGTGGAACACCGTGTGTTCGTCACGCTCGCAACGGGATCGGAGAGAATAGAAACCGAGTCCGACGATCAGTACCGCTACATGTTTTTGTTGTGATGGGATTTGATCCCACCCTCACTTAAGCTAAGGTACCCGCTCTGACGCCGTTGCTCTGTTTCGGTGCCTACCTACAGGCTACAGCTACTACTGTCGAGGAACACCTGATGAGCAATGTCAAAGCTCGCCCGCTTTCCTCTGCGGAGAGAAAAAAAAAAGAAAAGAGCACGGCCAACCGAAAGCTCGCGACAGGTGCCACTCCGGTCGCCGCCGCGACTTGTCCTCCTGTCCCCCGCTGCCGACACCGTACGCACGGCCGGATTCCAGTCGCATCCGCTGCCCGCCCCCGACAGCGACGACGGAACCGCACCCGCCGGTAAAACAAAAAGGCTCTCAAAAGGGAAGGAGGCAGCAGCAGCAGCAGGCTCTGATTAGATTAGAAACGAATCGATTACATTGCATAATTAGTCTTTTTTTTGTTTGTTTGTTTCGGACACAGTACATCATCATCATCCCATTCCATCACACAGTGCGAGTGCGAGGCTGCGAGCGAACAAGAACAACCGATCAGGTCCGTCACCACGTACCCGGAATATACATACAGACATACCATGCCTTCCTTCCTTCCTGCTTCTATAGGAGCAAAGGCCCAAAAGAGCAGCAATGACAGAGAGACGCACTGCACCGCGGCTAACGATAGATGCTAAGGTAAACACTGTCACCCATCCCAAAAGAACAAATCAACAGGCTGAGTCTAGAGCTAGCTTAGTAGTATATATATCAGCATAGATGCCTACTACTTCGAGATCCGGCCGCAGAAACTGGTCAGAGAAGGGCAGCCGACGTCCAGAGACGAGGAGGAGGCGATCCCGGGCTCTCCAGCTCCGCCGCCGGCATCTGATCCTCCCACACCAAACCGACCTCGTATTCCGGAACATACTCCTGCGAGAATCGCACGTGAGAAACCGTCCGCTCTACTTGGAGAGGAAGGAGGGGGGTGTCGCTTTAGGGAATCGGGTTTAAGTTCCCCACCTCAAGCTTGAGAACAAGCTCCTTCGCCGTGGGAGCGGAGACGACGATGCGCCGAGCGTCCTCCTTGATGAACCCTTCCTTCACGGCCATGTCGATGAAGGACAGCAACGGGTCGTAGAACCCATCCACGTTCACAAGCCCAACCTGCGCACGTGGACATCTATCATGAGGGCATTGTTTAGGGAGGTTGCCAACCGCACATTCCCTTTGCATGAAACGACAAGTTTGACGCGCGTACCAAGATCCATCAGGATCACTCTGCTCTAGCTTTGTCAAAACATCCATGAGGCAATCGACAAGTGGACAAGGCGTATAAACAAGGCAGAGTGCAGATCGCATGCTCCCCCATTATGTTCCGATTAAAACAACTGCGGGAGCTTGGCGAACTAAACTAGACTAATAATGCAATGGTTTGTCGATCTCTGGCCACCAAAAACCCAAAGCTATCACATGGGCACACCGTGCGCCACGAATCCATGGTCAAGGCAAGATGTCAGCCCCCCCCCCCCCCAAATAAAAAAAGATCACAGTATCTCAAATCTAACGAATTTGTGATAAACTACAGGATTCCGCGCCGCACATGATGGTCAACTATTGGGAGCAAGTTTTTTTTTGTTTGGATGCAACAAGGTATATATCAGGATCAGTTGTTACCGGCTTCCTATGGATTCCTAGTTGCGCCCAGGTGATGACCTCAAGCACCTCTTCCAGAGTTCCGTAGCCGCCTGCAAAGCGAAGCCAAGAGAGAGCGTGTCGAATTTGGGAACACCATGGCCATCCATCAACCAAATTGCGAGAAAAATTTGCGCTATGAAGAAGCATACCAGGTAGCGCTATGAAGGCGTCAGCAAACCGGGCCATCTCCGCCTTCCTCTCGTGCATGCCAGAGACCGCCCTCACTTCTCCAACAGGCTCGCCAGTTACCTGCACAAGAGATGAAATCAAGAGTCTAAGCATCCATATCTTTACACTGCTTTTGAACAAAATGCTCTACTGAAATTAGAAAATGCGGTGCCACGGTGACCTCATCCCTTCTTATCTTATACTCTATAGTCTATACCTGGACCAAATCTCCTTTTCAGCATCAGTCACACAACATGTAAATGCAGTAGTAAAACGTGTTCGAAGGGCATGACTGGGACAACGGTGACAGCTATCTCACTAATCATCAGTTCACGTGTTGGTTCAAAGTAACCTCTCCACATTTACGGAGGAACCCACCCACCAAGGTTATTAAAACGATAAAACGTTGAAACGCTCATGGGTGAAATTTTGACTTTTAAACGTTTAAACTTAGTTTAAACGTAGTTTTAAACAACATAGGAAAAATACCAATACATCATAATTTCAGACAATAATATGAAGTTAAATACCAAAACAGAGATGTTAGTGGCTTACCAAAACTCCACCCATAGCTGGATTGAACCCCAAAAGTAACTAATAGACTGGGTCCAAAAGTAGCTAATGGTCTAAAATGCATAAAACACTGCGTTTTACAGTTTAGAACGCCAAAACGCTAAAACGTGGTTTCAATCTCTAATTAGAGTTTTGACGTTTAAACGTAGTTTAAACATCGTTTAAACGTAGTTTTAATAACATTGCCACCCACTCATTGCCCGAAGGTCGAAGACGAAGAGCCAGCACAGTAGTAAACCGGTAAAAAAAATCATAAAGCCTGAATACCTATTTGAAGTACAGGCACACGATGTTTAAAGTCAGGAGCGTTAGATTCATGTGATCGATATAAATGCATCATGTCTCCCTAGACAAGAGGCCCCCTTGTCATTAATTTATTGGTACTTGGTGTCTAGTATTATGAAAGGAGCCAAATATGCATTCCAAAGACAGCACCAGTGCACAGCATCAGAAATCAAACGCATGCAAAAGTCTCCAGGACGTAGCAGTAGAAGAGGCAGGCTCACCTCTCTGGGCATCAAGGACCTCGGTATGACCCTGCAGTCAAGGAAAGAGGCGAAACAGAAAGGCACGTCAGTTTGTTTCTAGCACGAAGCAGTCCAGCACCAGACCATGGCCGTTCCCGTTGCAGGAAAACTGGGAAGCCAGGGCTTAGCAGCTCAGGCTAGCTAGGCACGCCACTGCAAGAGAGACGTACATTGCAACTCGCAATTAGAGCATGCAGCCGAGTGGCCTTTTGAAAAACCAGGCCAAAAGGGCACTTCCATTCTACCCCTGTGATGAAGCCGAACCCAGTTGCATTCAAAATGGCTCCTGCTGAAATGATGCAGCAAGAGACTCACGTCTCAAAGGCATACCCAGGGGGAGGGGGGCAGAGCCACGGCTGTGGCGATCAAAAGCTACCATTTTGGCGCAGGAAGGCACAGCCAGCATGCACTCACAGTCACAGCAGCAGCCAGCCATGACCCAGGAGCGCCTTCTCATCAAGGAGAGCGAGCGTCTGGTACGACGCACACAGCAGTACAACTTGTCTAGACTCTAGAGAGGAGGGAAGGAAGGGTTATGGTTATTAGGACTTAGGATGCTCACCCAATCACATGGCGACCTCCATCATGAACTGCATGAGAGACCAGCCCCATGAGGCCGATGGAACCTCCCCCGTAGACCAGGTCGATGCCCCTCTCCACCTGGCACACAAGGAAATCGAGCAATTCACTCGTCAAATAGCAACAGCACGTAGAAATGCAGAAAAGAAAGAAAAAAAAGAACAGCATGCGATATTTTTGCTACAGAATTGGGGTTTTGCTGCGCCAAGCAAGGGAGCAAAGATTGTTCATCCGCGGAGGCAAATGAGGTCACCGGCTCACGGTGACGGCGCGGCAGCACCATCCATTCCATTATAGTATGGGAGATGACCATCCAACTACGACACCACCGCCCTCCAAAACGGCAAAGACTCGCGGCGCCCTTCGGCTCCCCCCGACGGCGAGCAGCCGAGCAAAGGTTCGCCGCGCAGAACGGGTGCATGATCACCCAAGGACGCGCGGCGTGCGCCACGGCCGCAGCAGCACACGCAACCGGCCGCAAAGGCGCAGTCGGGCGGAGCGAGGCAAGCAAGATGGCAGCAACAGAGGCGCGCGGGATTTTGATGTGGTGCTGCTTGCCTGGGATGGGAGCTGGGACCAGACCGCGCGGCAGCGATTCACCCCCGAAAAGCTTGGATTTTTTTTTGTTTGTTTGTTGGACCGTGAAGGCGGGATTTTTGAGGTGAGGGAGAAGGGTCCCGTGGCGTACCAGCTCCTTGCCCAGCTCGACGGCGGCGTCCTGGTAGCTGGGCTTCCGGCCCTTGGCGCTGCCGCAGTACACGCAGATGCGATGGAACCGGGAACGCCTCTCGCCGCCGCCGACGCCGACGCCGTTCAGCCCCACCTGCGCGGCCGCCGCGACCCCCGGCCGCTCCGCCTCCGCCGCCGCTCTTCTCTGCCACAGCCGCATCCATTGCCATCGCGCGCGGCGGGTGTTTGTCTAGCTGCCGATCGATGCGCTAGTCCGACCGACGAGGTGGTGGCACCGGGGAAGGAGGCCGCGCGGTTCTTTTGGGTAGGTGGGCGCGTGGGTGTAGCCGAGCGGGAGGGAGGGTAGGCAGCTGTACACTGGAAATTTCGAGTGTTCCGACGACTGGGATTGCAACAAAGGCTTCTTCGGTTGCTGCTGCTGCCGCCTCGGCCTGAGCTTGAGGCGGATGGCGTTGGAGAACGCGTCAATTTATAGTGAGCTTGGGAGGTTGAACGGGTGGGGCCCCCTTGGCTGGATTAGTGGGTCCAACAATTTGCTGGGACTGCCTGGGTCCACCTGTGGTAGTAGGTGCTTTCTCGCCTTTTCGTTTTTGTTTTCTACTGCTCTTTCTTCTTTTCCAGAGACACAGGACAGAGGAGGATGGTTTCTACCTTCTGCTGCTGCTAATATCCGCGTTTGTTTTTCTCTAGCGGTTTAGGCCTGTTCGTTTACTTCAGAACAGTTCCATTAGAATCGTTCCGGTTAAAATAATAAATTTATTTATACTAGAATTAATTAGTTAGAATAGTTTCTAGCCACAGTTCGATCTAACCGAACAGAGCCTTACCCTTTTCTTTCGAGGAGGCCCCTGTCTTTATACCTACGTGAACTTTGTTGGAAGAGCTGATGGTGTGTCAACTTGTAATTTCCGCGCGTGCTAATTTTTCTGAACAACTGTTTCAAATATATTCTAGTATTTAAAATTTATCTCAAAATACAAAGACTCCACAATTGTTTTTGGCCATTTATTCAGTAGTACTATCTTTATTAACTTTTATTTGTCCTAAGTTAGACCATCTTAAATTTAACTAAATAATAATATTTATGATGATGATAACAATAATAAAGTATCATTAGATTCACTTCAAGTAATATATATGTTAATGTACGAGGCTATAGATGGCGGTAGCTTTAATATAGCTACCAGATTTAGGATAGTTCAACTTAAAATAATACTAGTACTGCGTTACGGTAGTATACCAATCATATTTAATAGTATAGTGTAACAATTGTACGACATCTAAGGTATAGGGCAAGCTACTGTGATGGAAAATCCCACAAAAAATTAAATTAAAGTAAGCCCTTTCTATAAAAAGTATATTTAAAATTAAAGTGGATATATGACTCATATAACATATATTAAACCGTATATACTGCACTTGATGTTAGCCAAAAGATTGAAGATATGAGTTGAAAGGAGACATGCCCCTTTTTTATAGCTCGCTCGATTACTCGTCCTCCTTCATCTAGCGAGGTGGTACTCTCCGGAAAGGGTTGTGCTGCATGTGGGTTCGTGTTATGTTGGGATTAAGTGTTTTCTCACCGCCTATGTAGGGCTTAGTTCTTATGCGAGACGTGGGAAAAAACAGGTCTACTCTACGCACATGACATACGACCCACATGTTTTAAAGGAGTAGAGATAGAGACAAAATTATATTTTGGTGAGAAAAAAGGTGTTACAGATAAGCCTAATAATTAGCTGCAAATTATATTGGTGCCTAGTGTTGTGACAAGAAAGAGGGACTTCTCCCTATCGTTGTTGTGGCTGCAGCACACGAGGAGATCACTAATGCGCCGCCCCTACACCAAGGACCCCAAGGACTTGCTCTTATTGGGCCCTTTCGATGAGGAGGGCAACACCGACGAGGATGAGCACTAGTGTCACAAGCAGTAGCTCTTTGGCGTCATGCCCTCCAGGTCGTCGTCTTACATAGCGGGACTGAACACTGTGGAGCTAGTGGAGGAGATGTGTTCCCGTATCTCTTCAGTCGGTAGCGGAGGAGGTGAAAGAGGCGATAGCGAAGTGGAGAGGGCGGCAGCGTAGGCGTGTGGAGGCGAGGAGGCCACCGACTCGGTGAGTAGGGGCAGAGGCACAACGAAGCCATACGAAGGTGGTAGCGGACAAGGATCCAGCGCGAGGGGGGGGGGCTAGACAGTGGGCGCGAAGCGCGTTGTTGTAGGCTATTGCGGCACGTGGATAGTGGGTTGTTGTAGTTTTGCAGGTGGTTGCAGCGAGGGTAGGGGAAGGCCGGAGGGGAGACACATGAATGGGTGTGGTGGAGGGACGACACACGAAAAGGGATGTGCACGAATCTGGTGCATTATAATAGTAGTGATGCCCCGAAAGTTTAGACTACAACTTATTCTTTTATTTACCACAAAATTTACAAGTTATCCATAAAGTGAGGGTATCCTTGTGGTGGGACCTTATTGTCCTTGATTAAGGGTAAGGCTGGAGAGTTGGCCAGCGTCGTGGATGATAGGTGCCCCTGCGTCTTGACATGGAGGCACTTGTGGTTGCTACCACTATTGAGAGCGCCACCAAGTCCTTGTAGAGGAGGGTCAGAGCTCAGCCTCGTTGGATGGTGAGATGCTGAGGACACCATACATTGTAGCTATTTTGGTCACTTCAAATGTGAGATCAATCAAGATAGTGGATTTGGGGGCTAAGGTTTCATAGACAAGAGGCGTTGGCCTATGCCGACCTTTAGCCCCCTCTTTTATATTGCGTTTGGTGACTCGACCAAATATTTAAGAGACGCCCCCGATTAGGGCGCTAGTTAGTTAGGATGCCCTTTTCCTCTCTCGGAGGACACATCAACAGTGCCATTGTCCCACCATTGTCCCGCCTGACTAACGTCTCTCCTCAAAGCAGTATGTTTTATAAGACCACTTGCGTATAGAAGCAGTGTCTTGTATCTTGTTTAAGGCCTCATCTAAGCCCAACATAGATGTCACCAGATAGCCTGGATTTGTAACGTCATCACTGACACTAATAGTAGCCCCGGCCTACGTGTTGCACGACACGGCAAATGTTCCTCCAGTTTACTTGCGAATTAACGTATTGGCATGATGACAAATTGTTTAGTCTCCTCGAGGATTGCCTGCGCAAATATTCTGCTCTCCCACCTTCGATCCGTCGTCACCGGTAAGTCTTGCGTCTTGCCCAATCTCACATGCCATAGATACTCGTCAATTTCTTAATGCTGCTCAGTTTGGGTTTATTTATTATCTGTCCGGTCCAACCAGAACAAAGCCCAAGATCGCAAAGGCATGGATCACCGGATGGATTGGGCACGAGCTACCGCCTATTGGTTGATGGGAGCGAAACACTTGGTGATTGAAGATTTGAAGCAATTAAAAATAATCTACACTATTGACTAATTATATTGGACTAGCAAGTGGGGCACACGACCTACATGCCCATTCCGGCCCCTCAGATCTAACAAAAAGAGCACAAAAGTAGGTAAATCGGAGGGATGGATCGAATGTACTTCCTCCGTTTTAAAAATATAAAGATTTTTTTTCAAGTTAAAGCCATTTAAATCCCATAACAGATCCTAGCATCTATACTTAACGTAATTGTTGAGCACCAATAACGGGACACGGGCTGTTAGAGACCGAACGGTCGGCGTGACGGCTAGGTCAGTCCGCAATAGAACAGAATCTGTCAGGCTTTCAAATCTCTTGCAGTATTTGTTATTAAACTCCAAACAAATTTGGGAACGGACTCAAAACGGATTCAGACCTTCTCTTTATACAAATGAAACCCCTTATATAAATTGATCCAATCAAAACAATTTACCATATCTATCTTATTTTCTTTGTTTTTTCCATGCATTAGGAGTAGAGCTAGCCCTAGTGTTAGTCTTCCTCAAACTATTTTTTCATCTCTCTTCTGTCCGACGTCATCTAGATACGTCTTAGGAGGCATGATGACCCCAAGACAACCGTAGGATCTCTTCTCCTGACTGGGTCCCTCTCGGAAGGCCATCGTGGAGCGTCTAGGCCCTAGGTGCGGACCATCCAGAAGCACACAGACAAGGAGCCGCTTCTGCAGGGAGGTCACGGACAGTTCGACCCTACATAGCGGACCGTCGGTGCTCTAGCAAAGAGCAACATCAGGTGGCCCATTTCAGTGTTTGGCACTAAATCGGCGTCAACAAATTTTTTGACGACTCTACTGAAGATAAGTGTGTTCTAGATTTATTATAATCGGTCATAAATGGACGGTTGTAAAGATGGGGCAGACGTTTCTCAAGATAATATCTTTAGGTCGACTAACAACAACAATATTTAGGATCTCATGCAGGTGTAGTAATGTTCATAGAATTAGTGGTGTTGCTTCACCTTTGATCGAGTTGGTTGCAGCACGGCAGCGGCAGCGGCAGCAGGGTTTTCAACTATGCTGCTATCCAGTACAGCCAGTCACCGTCGCCATTTTTTAGTCTCCCAAATCGTTTTGCTTGTCCATCTGAAGGCAAAGATTCCTTGGCTGGAGATGGCTGCAGTGCAGAGCATTTGTTTTTTTTTCGTTTGGAAGCTTCCAACTCCACCGACCAAGATAGCTTTTGGTTAGATTATCTTCAACAATGCTTTAAATTGGTGCCTTACATTAAAATATAGGGCTCTACGCAGAAAAAACTACTCCAACAGTACCTTATTTTATAAAATTTGGTCAAAAAATTATAGGGCACCCTCTCAATTAGAGCATCTCCAACAACGTGACCTATAAAAATGCCCTATAATTTAAAAGCGAGTATATTTTATATAATTTATGGCACCAACAAAACACTCCGCTCCAACAGTAAAGCCTCAAATTTAGATTATATGACAGTTCATTACAGTGTAGTATATTTGAGGCAATTGAGATGGTGTCCTATAGTTTTTTGATCAAATTTTATGAAATGAGGCAATGTTAGAGTAGTTTTTTTGGTGTAGAGCCCCACATTTTCAATTTGAGACACTAGTTTGAGATATCGTTGAAGATACTTTTAGTGTCTCAAATATACTACACCGCAGTGACCTACCCTATAATCTAGATTTGAGGTTTTACTGTTGGAGCAAAATGTTTGTTGGTGCTTTAAATTTTATAAAATAAAATTTTTAAATTATAGGGTATTTTTATAGGTTAATTTGTTGGAGATGCTCTTAGAAGAAACGGTGATGTATTCATATGTTTAGTTGAGGGGATATAACGGTGGTAGGTTTTGTTTTCTGTTTGGCATGGGATGAGATGAGGAGGGAAAGATAGAATGGATGGATGGGGGTTTTAACACCGTCGTCATCTACAGTTTTGTCGGCCTCACGTGCCAGCAGCGGGCTCCACTAGGCCATGTGAGGGAGATATGGGCCGATATACACGCTGCGTCTATCTCTCTTCTTCTTCGCCGGCCGAAAAGCACAGTGCTGCTGCTGCGCTGGTCTCCCCATCTTTGCATCCAAACGGGCTTGACCGTGGCTACTAATGGAGATGCTACGCGTAGATATATAATAGCGACCAAATCGGGATGGAACGGGACCGTGCAATTCAACTAATCGTTGTTATTCAATGGATCGGATGCGATGCCTCGTTTAGTTAATATAATGATGATAGCTGGATCTGGACGTTACCCTTCTAGTTATAGTTGTATTACAGCTTTGAAGAAATTATTACATTTTATCTTATAAATAATGCCTGAATAGCTCGTAGGTATAATACATCAGATGTAAATGTAAGTAACGTTAGAATTTTGGGCAAATTAATTCAGACCTCACACAATCATATTTGTTACCCATAAAAAATAAATTTAATATCAAAGTAAACATATGATCTATATATCAAATTTTAAACTAATAAGAAAAGCAAATATTACATTTTAGTTGATAAAAATATAAAAATTATAGATCTCTAAAAGTTATGAAATTTTTTAGTTGACAACTTTTTTTATTTGAAATCATTTGAGCTCTCGAAAATTACATATAAATTTATCAAATTTAAAAATGCAAATTTTGCAAACGACCTCGTATGAGAAAAGTACCAAATAAAAGTTGTAGAACTTCAAAAGTTATGAAACTTTGTTGTTGACAACTTTTTCGTTTGATTCGTTTACAGTCTCAAATATTCAATTTATACTCGGATTGTTTTAATATGTGGACAACAAAACTGCAATATAAACATCAAGTGATAGGTGCCATTGCAGAGAGGGCTATGTGCGAGGAAGAGGTCGGGAATTTTGCGCGAAAAAATGCCGCGACTTCGACGGAGACGAGAGGAGCTTGGGTGAGGCCACCCCTAATATATCTTTTTTGTTATTTTTGAAACACATTTTATGTTTCCTAAAAAAGATTTTCACTTGCGGTTTTATTACCTCAACTGCCAGTAGAAATTGATTTCCAGTGGCGGTTTTCTTAGCTCAACCGCCAGTGGAAATCAATTTCCATTAGCGATTCTCAGTTACTCGTATGTCCAAATAATTGTTTCTACTGGCCTCTAGAACTGTCAGTTCTGAAAATGCCTATGTAAATAGGTTCACAATTGTCTCTATAGAGCTTGTACTAATGTGAGCGTTGCGCTACGTGTGGCTCTCTGTCGTGTTGGGTTTGAGTGGTTTCTCATGGCCCATATATGATATAGCAGTCTATTTATTGTAATGACCCACCGGTAGGCAAAAAGCGATGGAGAGAAACAAATCTACACGCTTCGCTCGTGCCGCATGATACTGTTAGGCGAAAAACGGAGGAGGTGGACAGATGTATGTTCGCACAACACATGACGCACTAGCCACGAAATTGATGCTTACGGGTAAAGTAGAGTTACAGAAGATTCACAGAAAGATCGAATCGTGTTGACAGGCGATATCCAAAAATCTAATTGTTGACCTTTACCTGATCAGATATGAACACAGAAGACGGGCGTGGTT
The DNA here is from genome assembly GCA_029449295.1 of Zea luxurians. Taxonomy (NCBI): domain Eukaryota; kingdom Viridiplantae; phylum Streptophyta; class Magnoliopsida; order Poales; family Poaceae; genus Zea; species Zea luxurians. The sequence goes on along the minus strand of JAOPSE010000016.1, from coordinate 68,921,156 downwards.
TGAATGAACTAGTCTCCGTACTCTTGTGTATGCAGGTATCGGGCAAGAACACTACATCAATACGAGTATGAAGCACAAGCGATCTGAATTCATACGGATCTCCCGTGAAAGCTCATAATCATCGAGAAATCGGCAAAACCAACTCTTAACTCCGCACCACGTCGTTCTGGGCCCGAACCCCTGCCCGTGCACATGCCACATGCCTCGTCTCAGCGGTAGCGCGCGCGAGGACGACACACCTTTTTTCTTTCGACTTCTTAATAATTTTACGTACAGTTGTTCACCTATATTAGTTGAGTCAATATTCAGTAAAATTCATATATAGATAATTAAAACAATAGTGTTGGTCACTTACTTTTGATTGCTATATGCATAAAAAATAGCGTGACACTTACTTTTGTTTAGTTGAGGGGATATACCGTCGCAGACTACATGCCGCGACTATATTATGTTTTTTCGTGCTATCGACGCTATTGACACTATAGCGCCGCTATTCTTGTTTAGCGGCATAGCGCCGCTAATAGCGCGCTAAGCATGTTTGTGTGCCTAGCAAAAAATGATGCGCGACCTAGCCCATTAAAGACCCAAATTTCAGTCGAAACCCTACCACTCTGGCCTACGCTGGGCATTCCTCACGATGAGCGGTTGGACGACGTCGGCTGGGTGAAGGCGACAGGGGTTCGGAGTCAGGCGAGCACGAGGTCTCGACATCGTGGCCTGGGGGCTCGTCGGACGCGGCTGCGTAGCACGGGGTCTCGGTGTCTCGGTGGTGCAGCGAAGGTGAGCGCGACCAGCAGCATAGGGGAGACCGGCAGCGCGACAATCAACAACGATGTCGGACCCAAGTGAGAGCATTCGAAACAGTAGGCAAGTTGTTCTCCTTGTTCTTCTCCCTCCTAGATTCTTCTGGTCGTTAGCGGATCGTCCGGCCTTCATAGCCGAACTGTTCACGCCTGTCCCGGACTGTCCGGTCTTAGTGCCCGGACAGTTCGACGTACGTAGGGTAGGTGATCGTGATCGTGTGTCTGATCGTGCTTGCCCCCGGTGCCTCCGGTCTTTCTTTTATCCGGAGCCTTCTGAGTAACCAATCTGCGTGACATATTTGGCGTGCGAGGATCACCAATGATGATATTTTTATCTTTGCTTTTATCGGACGCATATGACCGAACTAAGACTTTTTGCTCGTCGGCACTAATGTGGCGACAGGGACAGGTGGCCTGTCAATCTTCACATCTTGAAATCTCAACTAGCCTTTGTTTATAGCTGATTGTATTTGACAACGGAAGACATCACAAATATTAGTGTTATGAAGAAAGGTACCATGCCACCTGAAAGTCGCCTAGAGGGGGGGGGGGTGAATAAGGCGAAACTGAAATTTACAAAGTTAATCACAACTACAAGCCGGGTTAGCGTTAGAAATATAATTGAGTCTGAGAGAGGGCGTAAAAATAAATCGCAAGCGAATAAAGAAGTGAGACACAAGGATTTGTTTTACCGAGGTTCGGTTCTTTCAAACCTACTCCCCGTTGAGGTGGTCACAAAGACCGGGTCTCTTTCAACCCTTTCCCTCTCTCAAACGGTCACTTATACCGAGTGAGCTTCTCTTCTCAATCACACGGGAACCAAACTTCCCCGCAAGGACCACCACACAATTGGTGTCTCTTGCCTTGATTACAATTGAGATGATCATAAGAAAGAATGAGAAAAAGAAGCAATCCAAGCATAAGAGCTCAAATGAACACAACAATCACTCTCTCTAATCACTAAAGCTTTGAGTAGAATTGGGAGAGGATTTGATCTCTTTGGTGTGTCTAGAATTGAATGCTAGAGCTCTTGTAAGTAGTTGGAAGGTGGAAAACTTGGATGCCATTGAATGTGGGGTGGTTGGGGGTATTTATAGCCCCAACCACCAAAAATGGCTGTTGGAAGTGTGCTGTCGCATGGCGCACCGGACAGTCCGGTGCGGCACCGGACACTGTCCGGTGCGCCAGCCACGTCAGTCAGCCGCTGGGTTCCGACCGTTGGAGCTCTGACTTGTGGGCCCGCCACAGGCCCTGTAGGCTGTCTGGTGTGCCACCCGCGCGTGCTCTACTCCTCTGCGCGCGCAGGTGCGCATTTAATGCGTTGCAGTCGACCGTTGCGCGCGAAATAGCCGTTGCTCCGGTGTCACACCGGACAGTCTGGTGTGCACCGGACACTGTCCGGTGACTCACCGAACAGTCCAGTGAATTATAGCGGAGCGGATTCCCGAAGATGGCAAGTTCAGAGTTGCTCTCCCTTGGGGCACCGGACACTGTCCGGTGGTGCACCAGACAGTCCGGTGAATTATAGTGAAGCGCCTCTGAGTTTTCCCGAAGGTGAAGAGTTCAGCTTGGAGTCCCCTGGTGCACCGGACACTGTCCGGTGGCACACCGGACAGTCCGGTGCGCCAGACCAGGGCAGCCTTCGGTTGTCCCTTGCTCTCTTTGTTTGAACCCATTCTTGGTCTCTTTATTGACTTTTTGTGAACCTTTGGCACCTGTAGAACTTATAGACTAGAGCAAACTAGTTAGTCCAATTATTTGTGTTGGACAATTCAACCACCAAAATCAATTAGGAAATAGGTGGAAGCCTAATTCCCTTTCAATCTCCCCCTTTTTGGTGATTGATGCCAACACAAACCAAAGCAAGAATGGAAGTGCATAATTGAACTAGTTTGCATATTTATAAGTGCAAAGGTTACTTAGAATTGAGCCAATAGAAATTCATAAGATATGCATGGATTGTTTCTTTATAATTTTAACATTTTGGACCACGCTTGCACCACATGTTTTGTTTTTACAAATTCTTTTGTAAAATCTTTTCAAAGATATTTTGCAACTAATCAAAGGTAAACGAATAAGATTTTTGAGAAGCATTTATAAGATTTGAAAATTTCTCCCTTGTTTCAAATGCTTTTCCTTTGACTAAATAAAACTCCCCCTCAATAAAAACTTCCTCTTAGTGTTCAAGAGAGTTTTAGGACATCAATTTTGAAAATACTACTTTCCCCCAATTTCGAACACAATAAGATACCAAATTGAAAATCATGAGTTTTTTAACATTAGGTGGTGGTGCGGTCCTTTTGCTTTGGGCCAATACTTTCTCCCCCTTTGGCATGAATCGCCAAAAACGGATACTTAGAGTGAAATATAGGCCCTTTTGCTACTTTCTCCCCCTTTGGTAAATAAAATATGAGTGAAGATTATACCAAAGACGAAGAATTGCTCGGAGCGACGGCGAAGGATGAGTTATGGAGTGGAGTGGAAGCCTTTGTTTTCGCCGAAGACTCCAATTCCCTTTCAATATACCTATGACTTGGTTTGAAATATACTTGAAAACACATTAGTCATGGCATATAAAAGAGATATGATCAAAGGTATACTTATGAGCTATGTGTGCAATTTAGCAAAAGAAATTTCGCGAATCAAGAATATTTAGCTCATGCCTAAGTCTGGTAAATGTTTGTTCATCCAATGTCTTGGTAAAGATATCGGCTAACTGTTCTTTGGTGTTAATATATGCAATCTCGATATCCCCCTTTTGTTGGTGATCCCTTAGAAAATGATACCGAATGGCTATGTGTTTAGTGCAGCTATGCTCAACGGGATTATCCGTCATGCGGATTGCACTCTCATTATCACATAGAAGAGGAACTTTGGTTAATTTGTAACCATAGTCCCTAAGGGTTTGCCTCATCCAAATCAATTGCGCGCAACAATGGCCTGCGGCAATGTACTCGGCTTCAGCGGTAGAAAGAGCTACAGAATTTTGCTTCTTTGAAGCCCAAGACACCAAAGATCTTCCCAAGAACTGGCAAGTCCCCGATGTGCTCTTTCTATTAATTTTACACCCTGCCCAATCGGCATCCGAATAACCAATTAAATCAAATGTGGATCCCCTAGGATACCAAAGCCCAAACTTAGGAGTAAAAGCCAAATATCTCAAGATTTGTTTTACGGTCGTAAGGTGAGCTTCCTTAGGGTCAGCTTGGAATCTTGCACACATGCATACGGAAAGCATAATGTCTGGTCGAGATGCACATAAATAGAGTAATGAACCTATCATCGATAGGTATAACTTTTGATCTACAGATTTACCTTCCGTGTCGAGGTCGAGATGCCCATTGGTTCCCATGGGTGTCTTGATGGGCTTGGCATCCTTCATCCCAAACTTGTTTAGAATGTCTTGAGTATACTTCGTTTGGCTAATGAAGGTGCCCTCTTGGAGTTGTTTCACTTGAAATCCTAAGAAATACTTCAACTCTCCCATCATTAACATCTCGAATTTCTGTGTCATGATCCTACTAAATTCTTCACATGTAGATTCGTTAGTAGACCCAAATATAATATCATCAACATAAATTTGGCATACAAACAAATCATTGTCAAGAGTTTTAGTGAATAAAGTAGGATCAGCCTTTTTGACTTTGAAGCCATTGGCTATGAGGAAATCTCTTAGGCATTCATACCATGCTCTTGGGGCTTGCTTGAGCCCATAAAGCGCCTTAGAGAGCTTATAAACATAGTTAGGGTACTCACTGTCTTCAAAGCCAGGAGGTTGCTCAACATAGACCTCTTCCTTGATTGGTCCGTTGAGGAAAGCACTATTCACGTCCATTTGATAGAGCTTGAAGCCATGGTAAGTAGCATAGGCTAATAATATTCGAATTGACTCAAGCCTAGCTACGGGTGCATAGGTTTCACCGAAATCCAAACCTTCGACTTGTGAATACCCTTTGGCCACGAGTCGGGCTTTATTCCTTGTCACCACACCATGCTCATCTTGCTTGTTGCGGAAGACCCATTTGGTTCCTACAACATTTTGATTAGGATGTGGAACTAAATGCCATACCTCGTTCCTAGTGAAATTGTTGAGCTCCTCTTGCATCGCCATCACCCAATCCGAATCTTGGAGTGCTTCCTCTACCCTGTGTGGCTCAATAGAGGAAACAAAAGAGTAATGCTCACAAAAATGTGCAACATGAGATCTAGTGGTTACCCCCTTATGAATGTCGCCGAGGATGGTGTCGACGGGGTGATCTCGTTGGATTGCTTGGTGGACTCTTGGGTGTGGCGGCCTTGGTTCTTCATCCTCCTTGTCTTGATCATTTGGATCTCCCCCTTGATCATTGCCGTCATCTTGAGATGGCTCATCTCTTTGATCTTCTCCTTCATCAACTTGAGCCTCATCCTCATTTGGAGTTGTTGGAGATGCTTGCGTGGAGGAGGATGGTTGATCTTGTTCATTTGGAGGCTCTTCGGATTCCTTAGGACACACATCCCCAATGGACATGTTCCTTAGCGCGATGCACGGAGCCTCTTCTTCACCTATCTCATCAAGATCAACTTGCTCTACTTGAGAGCCGTTAGTCTCATCAAACACAACGTCACAAGAAACTTCAACTAGTCCTGAGGACTTGTTAAAGACTCTATATGCCCTTGTGTTTGAATCATATCCTAGTAAAAAACCTTCTACTGTCTTAGGAGCAAATTTAGATTTTCTACCTCTTTTAACAAGAATAAAGCATTTGCTACCAAAGACTCTAAAATATGAAATGTTGGGCTTTTTACTGGTTAGGAGTTCGTATGATGTCTTCTTGAGGATTCGGTGTAGATACAACCGGTTGATGGCGTAGCAGGCGGTGTTGACCGCCTCGGCCCAAAACCGATCTGAAGTCTTGTATTCATCAAGCATGGTTCTTGCCATGTCCAGTAGAGTTCTATTCTTCCTCTCCACTACACCATTTTGTTATGGCGTGTAGGGAGAAGAGAACTCATGCTTGATGCCCTCCTCCTCAAGGAAGCCTTTAATTTGAGAATTCTTGAACTCCATCCCATTATCACTTCTAATTTTCTTTATCCTTAAGCCAAACTCATTTTAAGCCCGTCTCAAGAATCCCTTTAAGGTCTCTTGGGTTTGAGGTTTTTCCTGCAAAAAGAATACCCAAGTGAAGCGAGAGTAGTCATCCACAATAACAAGACAGTACTTACTCCTGCCGATGCTTATGTAAGCGATCGGGCCGAATAAGTCCATATGGAGGAGCTCGAGTGGCCTGTCAGTCATCAAGATGTTCTTATGTGGATGATGGGCACCAACTTGCTTCCCGGCTTGGCATGCGCTACAAATCCTGTCTTTCTCAAAATGAACATTGGTTAGTCCTAAAATGTGTTCACCTTTTAGAAGTTTGTGAAGATTCTTCATTCCAACATGTGCTAGTCGGCGATGCCAGAGCCAGCCCATGTTAGTCTTAGCAATTAAGCAAGTGTCGAGTTAAGCTCTATTGAAATCAACTAAGTATAGTTGACCCTCTAACACTCCCTTAAATGCTATTGAATCATCACTTCTTCTAAAGACAGTGACACCTACATCAGTAAATAGACAGTTGTAGCCCATTTGACATAATTGGGAAACGGAAAGCAAGTTATAATCTAAAGAATCTACAAGAAAAACATTGGAAATGGAATGGTCAGGTGAAATAGCAATTTTACCCAAACCTTTGACCAAACCTTGATTTCCATCCCCGAATGTGATGGCTCGTTGGGGATCTTGATTTTTCTCATAGGAGGAGAACATCTTCTTCTCCCCTGTCATGTGGTTTGTGCACCCGCTATCGATGATCCAACTTGAGCCCCCGGATGCATAAACCTACAAAACAAGTTTAGTTCTTGATTTTAGGTATCCAAACAGTTTTGGGTCCTTTAGCATTAGAGACAAGAACTTTGGGTACCCAAACACAAGTCTTTGATCCCTTGTGTTTGCCCCCAACAAACTTGGCAACTACCTTGCCGGATTTGTTAGTCAAAACATAAGATGCATCAAAAGTTTTAAATGAAATGTCATGATTATTTGATGCACTAGGAGTTTTCTTCTTAGGCAATTTAGCACGGGTTGATTGCCTAGAGCTAGATGTCTCACCCTTATACATAAAAGCATGATTAGGGCTAGAGTGAGACTTCCTAGAATGAATTTTCCTAATTTTATGCTCGGGATAACCGGCAGGGTACAAAATGTAACCCTCGTTATCCTGAGGCATGGGAGCCTTGCCCTTAACAAAGTTAGATAATTTCTTAGGAGGGGCTTTAAGTTTGACATTGTCCCCCTTTTGGAAGCCAATGCCATCCTTGATGCTAGGGCGTCTCCCACTATAGAGCATGCTTCTAGAAAATTTAAAATTTTCATTTTCTAAGTCATGCTCAGCAATTTTAGTATCTAATTTTGCTATATGATCATTTTGTTGTTTAATTAAGGTCATGTGATCATGAATAGCATCAATATCAACATCTCTACATCTAGTACAAATAGACACATGCTCAACGGTAGATATAGAGGGTTTGCAAGAATTAAGTTCAACAATCTTCGCACGCAAAATGTCATTGTTATCTCTAAGATCAGAAATAGAAGCTTTGCAAACATCTAATTCTTTAGCCTTAGCGAGTAATTTTTCATTTTCAATCCTAAGGCTAGCAAGAGAGATATTCAATTCTTCAATCTTAGCAAGCAAATCAATATTATCATTTCTAAGATTGGGAATTGAAGCATCACAAACATTTGAATCAACCTTAGCATTTAAACTAGCATTTTCATTTCTAAGGTTGGCAATTAATTCATGGCATGTGCTTAGCTCACTAGATAGTTTTTCACATTTTTCTACTTCTAGAGCATAAGCATTCTTAACCTTAGCATGCTTCTTGTTTTCTTTAATAAGGAAGTCCTCTTGAGAGTCCAAGAGATCATCCTTCTCATGAATAGCACTAATTAATTCATTTAGTTTCTCTTTTTGTTGCATGTTTAGGTTGGCAAAAAGGGTACGCAAATTATCCTCCTCATCACTAGCATTACCCTCATCACTAGAGGTTTCATATTTAGTGGAGGATCTTGATTTTACCTTCTTCCTTTTGCCGTCCTTAGCCATGAGGCACTTGTGGCCGACGTTGGGGAAGAGAAGACCCTTGGTGACGACGATGTTTGCGGCGTCCTCGTCGGAGGAGTCGGTGGAGCTCTCGTCGGAGTCCCACAATCGGCAAACATGGGCATCGTCGCCCTTCTTCTTGTAGTATTTCTTCTTCTCCTTTCTTCTCCCCTTCTTGTCGTCGCCCCTGTCACTATCACTAGATAATGAACATTTTGCAATAAAATGACCGGGCTTACCACATTTGTAGCACACTTTCTTGGAGCGGGATTTGTAATCCTTCCCCCTCCTTTGCTTGAGGATTTGGTGGAAGCTCTTGATGATGAGCGCCATCTCCTCATTGTCGAGCTTTGAGGCGTCGATTGGTTGTCTACTTGATGTAGTTTCCTCCTTCTTCTCCTCCATCGCTTTGAATGCGACCGGTTGTGCTTCGGACGTGGAAGGGCCATCAAGCTCGTTGATCTTCTTTGAGCCTTTGATCATCAATTCAAAGCTCACAAAATTCCCGATTACTTTCTCGGGAGTCATTAGTGTATATCTAGGATTGCCACGAATCAATTGAACTTGAGTAGGGTTAAGGAAAACAAGTGATCTAAGAATAACCTTAACCACTTCGTGGTCATCCCATTTTTTGCTCCCAAGGTTGCGCACTTGGTTCACCAAGGTTTTGAGCCAATTGTACATATCTTGTGGCTCCTCTCCTTGGCGAAGACGGAAGCGACCGAGCTCTCCCTCGATCGTTTCCCGCTTGGTGATCTTGGTCACCTCGTCTCCTTCGTGAGCGGTCTTTAGCACGTCCCAAATCTCCTTAGCACTCTTCAACCCTTGCACCTTATTATACTCCTCTCGACTTAGAGAAGCAAGGAGTATAGTTGTGGCTTGGGAGTTGAAGTGCACGATTTGGGCTACTTCGTCCTCATCATAATCCTCATCCCCTACGGATGGTACCTGTACACCAAACTCAACAACATCTCATATACTTTTGTGGAGTGAGGTTAGGTGATATCGCATCATATCACTCCACCTAGCATAATCTTCACCATCAAACATTGGTGGTTTGCCTAATGGGACGGAAAGTAAAGGTGTATGTTTAGGAATGCGGGGATAGCGTAGGGGGATCTTACTAAACTTCTTGCGCTCATGGTGCTTAGAAGTTACGGATGGCGCGTCAGAGCCGGAGGTGGAAGGTGATGAAGTGTCGGTCTCGTAGTAGACCACCTTCCTCATCTTCTTTTTCTTGTCGCCACTCTGATGCGATTTGTGGGAAGAGGATTTCTTCTCCTTCCCCTTCCCCTTGTTGCGGGATTCTTCCGATAAAGTTTTCCCGTGGCTTGTAGTGGGCTTGTCGCCGGTCTCCATCTCCTTCTTGGCATGATCTCCCGACATCACTTCGAGCAGTTAGGCTCTTAATGAAGCACCGGGCTTTGATACCAATTGAAAGTCGCCTAGAGGGGGGTGAATAGGGCGAAACTGAAATTTACAAAGTTAATCACAACTACAAGCCGGGTTAGCGTTAGAAATATAATTGAGTCCGAGAGAGGACGTAAAAACAAATCGCAAGCGAATAAAGAAGTGAGACACAAGGATTTGTTTTACCGAGGTTCGGTTCTTTCAAACCTACTCCCGTTGAGGTGGTCACAAAGACCGGGTCTCTTTCAACCCTTTCCCTCTCTCAAACGGTCACTTAGACCGAGTGAGCTTCTCTTCTCAATCACACGGGAACCAAACTTCCCCGCAAGGACCACCACACAATTGGTGTCTCTTGCCTTGATTACAATTGAGATGATCGCAAGAAAGAATGAGAAAAAGAAGCAATCCAAGCGCAAGAGCTCAAATGAACACAACAATCACTCTCTCTAATCACTAAAGCTTTGAGTGGAATTGGGAGAGGATTTGATCTCTTTGGTGTGTCTAGAATTGAATGCTAGAGCTCTTGTAAGTAGTTGGAAGGTGGAAAACTTGGATGCCATTGAATGTGGGGTGGTTGGGGTATTTATAGCCCCAACCACCAAAAATGGCCGTTGGAAGTGTGCTGTCGCATGGCGCACCGGACAGTCCGGTGCACCACCGGACACTATCCGGTGCGCTAGCCACGTCAGCCAGCCACTGGGTTCCGACCGTTGGAGCTCTGACTTATGGGCCCGCCTGGCTGTCCGGTGGTGCACCGGACAGGCCCTGTAGGCTGTCCGGTGTGCCACCCGCGCGTGCTCTGCTCCTCTGTGCGCGCAGGCGCGCATTTAATGCATTGCAGTCGACCATTGCGCGCGAAGTAGCCATTGCTCCGCTATCACACCGGACAGTCCGGTGTGCACCGGACACTGTCCGGTGACTCACCGGACAGTCCGGTGAATTATAGCGGAGCGGATTCCCGAAGATGGCGAGTTCAGAGTTGCTCTCCCTTGGGGCACCGGACACTATCCGGTGGTGCACCGGACAGTCCGGTGAATTATAGCGAAGCGCCTCTGAGTTTTCCCGAAGGTAAAGAGTTCAGCTTGGAGTCCCCTGGTGCACCGGACACTCCGGTGCGCCAGACCAGGGTAGCCTTCGGTTGTCCCTTGCTCTCTTTGTTTGAACCCATTCTTGGTCTCTTTATTGACTATTTTTGAACCTTTGGCACCTGTAGAACTTATAGACTAGAGCAAACTAGTTAGTCCAATTATTTGTGTTGGACAATTCAACCACCAAAATCAATTAGGAAATAGGTGGAAGCCTAATTCCCTTTCACCACCATCTACAATACACACGTCCTTTTAATTCTTCAATCAGAGGAATTGCATGTGAGAATTTAATATTACCATGCTTAAGTAAGTCCTCAAATATTTTACCACACTTAGCAACATTAAATGTGAACTTAACTTTCACCTTTTGTGCTGGGTGCAGGTGAGAGCGAGTAGAAGATTTGTCCTTAGTAGGCCAAACAAGCTCAACGGCGTGTAACCTTTTCGGCTCCTGGAGCTTAGGTGGTCGGCTATCTTTATGTAGGTCTTATGCGGTAGGCCGATCACAGGTGTCTTTCGGTGCTCCGAACGATCCGACCTATGCAGTCGGACGGTCTGCGTAGGGATCGGACAGTCCGGTACTATACCCGGATTGTCCGGTCATGCCGGGCGAGCCTTTTGGTGGGCTCTGGTGCTCTGCGTGACTCTGGACTGTCCGACGTAAGGTGCTGGATGGTCCGATGGAGGGTCAGACGGTCCGAGATCGTGCTCGTACTGTCCGGTCGTGCTCAGAGCCGATCCACCGAGCGAAGATGACCACAACAGTTGCCTCGAATATGAGTTCATCAACATAACATAATATGAATGGGACTGAGAAAACCCATTTGTTACCGATGTGTTTGGCACAGTTGTTTCAGTGTCCAATTTTTGTGACAGAATTAGATGCACACATTTTTTTTTCTAACTTACGCCTCAATTCCTCTATATATTCGTCTACACTTTTAATCCCATTGTCACATAAAGAATTTTTAGGAGATTGAATAATGTTGGATGTCATGGCGTTACTTAAACTGGGGTGCAGCATGAAATCTTTTAGGGAAATGGTTTCTCCAGCGGAGTGGCAAAAAAGTGGGTTTGCGACAAAATCAATAACTTTTTTATGGTTCTCTAGCGGAGTCACAAAAAACTGGGGTGCAGCATGAAATCTTAAATTGTAGAGCTTGAAGAGATCTATAACTTTGTAATACATCAATTTTTTGTTTAAATATATCTTTAGACCAAAATCATTGAAATAATGTACAAATTTGTATCAAATTAATAGACTTTATCATTTTTATGTGGGGGCTTAAGGTTATCTCTACGTGGGAACTTAAGATTATCTTTTTATACACTAATTATTAGTATTGTTACTTATTTGTATTTTTCGGTTGATACTACAATATTTTAAGGATTTAATTGTATTTTGATGATTTTCTATGACAAGAAATTAATAATACATAAATAGCCTCAAAAAATCGTGAAATTTTATGGAGACACAACATATGTCCATATATAACAATAAAAATGTTTCGATCATAAGATCTATAAGATACCCACGTTTCTTCCATTTCACTTTCACTTATTTGTATGAGTTACATGTGAAATCAGTGTAAGTATCCAAGTTTCAACATAATCAGTACTTTACTTCATTATTTTCATATGAGGACTTGAGTTATCTTCGTATAAAATGTTTATTAGTTTTTGTAACTTATTTACAATTTTTGAGTGAAACTAGAATATTTTATGAATTTTAAATATTGCGGTGTTGGTTCTACAATATCCTTGTGATAAGTAACTTTGAACCGCATGATGTCAATTTTATTGGTTTCTGTTGGGACCATGCTTTGTCGACGAAGGTCCTACAGGAAGAAACAGCTTCGGCTAAAGCTGCTTATACATGATGACCGAAGCTACCACTCATGAAGCTTCGGTGTTATAGCATGCCCGAAGACGAAGGATCGAACCGACTTAAAGATAAAATGACCTTTTAGCCCACAAGGGTCTGAGTCATTGTTGTAAACTTTTATAAGGGGCATGATTGTAATTCCTTACAGGCTGTGTCCTGTGTCTATAAATAGTGAACAGTATTCCTTTACTGTTCACGCATTCCTGTAATTGCAAACGCATTGCCCGGGAATTATTATCTATCAAGGAGAAGCATTTGAGAACAAGTCCCCAACATTGGCGCCCACCTCCGGTGAACTCACTTCCACTTTCCTAAGATAATGGCTTCGTTCAAGAACCAAGCTGGAACTGCTTCGGCTCCGAAGCCGATTCTCTCGATAACAGGCGATTCATGCTCAGAGCCGGCTAACAAGAAATAGAAGAAGGAGGCACAGAGAAGAGTACAACATGTAGGGGTACAAGTACCCTTCATCAAATCAATATGGTCTCACATCCCAATTACCTTTTCTCAAGAGGATCTTCAGCTCAAGGATTACCCACACAATGATGCCATGGTTATTTCTTGTGTGATCAAAGGATTTCTGGTCCATAATGTTTTGGTTGATACAGGCAGTGCAGCAGATATCATATTTGCTAAGGCCTTCAGACAAATGCAAGAGCCCGAAGACAAGATTCATGATGCTACGCACCCTCTTTGTGGCTTCGGAGGGCGGCAGATTGTAGCACTTGGTAAGATTACCATGCCAGTAACCTTCGGATTCGTCAACAACACAAGGACTGAGCAAATTGTGTTTGACATTGTTGACATGGAGTATCCTTACAATGCTATCATTGGTCGCGGAACACTCAATGCTTTTGAAGCAATTATTCATCCAACATATCTTTGCATGAAGATACCTTCGGATCAGGGACCTATTGTTATTTATGGGAGTCAGGAAGCCGCCAGAAAGGCCGAAGGGAATTGGACTGATTCAAAGGCAATCCATAACATAGATGAAGCCGAAGCTTGTGAGCAGTACAAGCATAGAAGGGAGAAGGCTGCTTCGGCCGATCAGCCGAAACCCATGCTTTTATGCGAAGATATCGTAGAGCAGAAGGTGCTGCTGGGATCTCAATTGTCTGAGGAACAAGAGAAAACCCTGATAAGATTCTTGTTCAACAACAAAGATGTCTTTGCATGGTCGGCTAATGATCTTTGCGGAGTTAACAGGGATGTTATTGAACATTCGCTTAATGTTGATCCATCCTTCAGACCCAGAAAGCAGAGGCTTCGGAAGATGTCTGATGACAAGGCCGAAGGTGCTCGAAATGAAGTGAAAAGACTTCTCAGTGCTGGAGTTATCAGAGAGGTAAAATACCCAGAATGGCTGGCTAACACTGTTATGGTAAAAAAGGCCAATGGTAAATGGAGGATGTGTATCGATTTTACTGATCTCAACAAGGCCTGTCCGAAGGACGAGTTTCCATTGCCAAGGATAGACTCCTTAGTTGATGCAGCAGCTTCATCAGAGCTTATGAGTCTGCTGGACTGTTATTCAGGTTATCATCAGATTTGGATGAAGAAGGAGGATGAGCCGAAGACCAGCTTCATAACCCCTAGTGGAACATATTGTTACCTTCGGATGCCTGAGGGGCTCAAGAATGCTGGAGGAAGCTTCAGCAGAATGACAATGAAGGTTCTTCAGTCTCAGATAGGCAGAAATGTGTTAACTTATGTTGATGATATCATTGTAAAAAGCACAAAGCAAGAGAATCACATTACTGACCTCCAGGAAACCTTCGCTAATTTCAGACAGGCCGGTTTAAAGTTGAATCCAGAAAAATGTGTCTTCGGGGTGAAGAAAGGAAAATTTCTTGGTTGCCTAGTTTCAACAAAAGGGATTGAGGCTAATCCAAATAAAATCGAAGCTATCCTTCGAATGGAACCACCCAGTACAAAGAAGGGGGCTCAAAGATTGACAGGAAGACTGGCATCTCTCAACAGATTCATATCTAGATCAGCAGAGAGAAATTTACCATTTTTCGAAGTGCTGAAGTCAGCCGAAGTTTTTCAATGGGGACCGGTCTAGCAGAGAGCCTTCGAAGAGCTGAAGCAATATTTGATAAACCTAACAACGCTAACTCCACCAACGCCATGGGCTCCTCTGTTGTTATATGTGGCAGCCTCGCACTCAGCGGTAAGTGCGGCACTTGTCCAAGAGAAGCTTGAAGGGCAAATCAAGAAGAAAGCTCCAATATACTTTATATCTGAAGTTCTTAGTTTATCAAAGAAAAATTATACAGAATTGGAGAAGGTGCTATATGCTGTTTTGATGGCTTCTAGAAAGCTTCGGCATTATTTCCAAGCATACAATATAATTGTCCCTTCTTCACAACCATTGAAGGGCATTATGAGAAATAGAGAAGCTACTGGAAGGATTGGAAAGTGGGCTGCGGAACTTAATGAATTCTGCATTGATTATGTACACAGATCTTCGATTCAGTCCCAGGCGTTAGCTGACTTCATTGCTGACTGGACGCCAGGGGCTCAAATAGAAGAGGCAAATAAAGATGCCGAAGCATGGACAGTATTCTGCGATGGTTCTTGGGGAACCTTCGGAGCAGGAGCAACCGCTGTGTTGGTCGCACCCTCCAAAGTTAAAACTTGCTACGCAGCAAGACTTGATTTTAGCTGCACAAATAACATTGCTGAGTACGAAGCTTTACTTTTGGGTCTTCGGAAGTTAAAGGCAATGGGAATCAGAAGGGCGGTTCTTAAAACTGATTCCCAGGTTATCTCTGGTCATATTGACAAGAGTTGTAAGGCAAGAGACCCGAAGCTTGAGAAGTATCTAGATACTGTCCGAAGGATTGAAGCTTCCTTTGAAGGGTTTTCTGTAAAAAATATTCCTCGAGGAGAAAATGAGCATGCTGATTTGCTAGCCAAGTCAGCAGCACAGGGGCTGCCCTTACCTTCGGAAGTATTTTTTGAAACAATAAAAGCACCTTCGGTTGAACTTCTTGAAAGAGCGGTCCTCAACATATCTCCTGTTTATAGTGAAGACTGGAGAACTGAGATCATCTCTTACCTTAAGGGTAATTTCCTTTCAGATGACGAAGCTTATAACAAGAGAATAGAGACAAGAGCTTGTCCATATGTAATAATAGAAGGGGAGCTGTACAAGCATGGTGTCTGCTCTCCGTTACTCAAATGTTTATCCAGAGCCAAAGGTATATAATTGATGAAGGAAATACATACAGGCTTCTGTGGATCTCACATTGGATCTAGGCCTTTGCTGGGAAAAGTTTTTCGCTAAGGATTTTATTGGCCAAAAGCAGCTTCGGATGCAGCGGAACTAGTCCAAAAGTGCGAAGGTTGTCAGAAATGTGCAAGAGATCAAAAACAACCTTCGTCTCTAACTCAGTTAATACAACCCACTTGGCCGTTGCAAAGGTGGGGCCTTGATTTGTTAGGTCCGCTACCACCAGCACAAGGGAATTTAAGATATGTTGTAGTGGCAGTGGAATATTTTTCTAAATGGATAGGGGCAAAGCCTTTAGCCACAATAACTTCAGTTACTGTTCAAAAGTTTTTCTGGCAAAACATTGTTTGTCGCTTCGGAGTGCCGAAGGCTATCACTGTGGACAATGGAACACAGTTTGACTCCGAAGCTTTCAAAGAATTTTGTGAACAAATTGGCACAAAGATCCATTTTGTGTTAGTTCGACATCCGGAATCAAATGGACTAGTTGAAAGGGCTAATGACATCATAATGACAGGAATAATGAAGTTAATATTCAATCAACCAAGGGGAAAGTGGCCAGAAGAATTAATTAAAGTGGTGTGGAGCCACAACACAACAGTATCAAGGTCAACAGGTTTTACACCATTCAAATTGCTATTTGGTGATGAAGCAATAACCCCAGAAGAGGCTAAGGCAGGATCAATAAGAACAGTGGCTTCGGCGATAGACGAAGCTGATTGTTCTGTGGACAAAGATGCTATAGAAGGGATCAGGCTTCAGGCTGTGGAAAACATCAATAAATACCAAGCCGAAACAATAAAATGGCGTGATAGAAAGGATCAGTTGAAGAACATTAAGCTAGGACATTTGGTGCTCCGAAGAGTGGCCAACCCAGACACAGTGGGCAAACTACAACTAAAATGGGAAGGCCCCTTTCTGGTAGTATCTTCGTCAAGACCCGGTTCCTACAGATTAAAGGATATGGACGACAACGACATTCCTAGATCGTGGAATACGGATGAGCTTCGGCGGTATTATGTGTAACTTGATGTAATCTTTTTTATTTTTTATTGTTGTTTTAGTTTTTCCTTATGGCACCCTTTTCCTTTCCAAAGGGGGAGAAAGGTTTTTAATGGGGCCACAACATGTAATTTTTCTTTTCCTTATTTCAATTCTATAAGAGTGATATCCCCCAAAAATGTAAATGTAAAAGCTGACAACGCACCATCGAGTGCAATGGAAAAAGAAAAGAAGGAGAAGCTCAAAAGTCGTTCCCAAGGGAATGCAGAGCTTACAGCAAAAATAAACGCTGATTCCGCCGAAAGTAAAAGGCGAAGAAGCTCTGAAGGGAGGCTTACAGCGAAAAATAAACGCTGATTCTGCCGAAAATAAAAGGCGAAGAAGCTCCTAAGGGAGGCTTACAGCGAAAAATCAGCGCTGATACACCGAAAAGTAAACGGTGAAGCCGAAAAATAAACGGCAAAAAGATTTGAGTCATTCTCAAGGGAATGAGGGCTATGATTATGGTTTTTTGGATGTACATTCAAATAATCATTTGCACAATGCATTACATCATGATATTTGCATTCATAAACATTCATTTAGACATATATAGGATCATCATCATCGTATCATACAGAAAAGGCAGATGCTTCGGCTATGAGGAAAAAACTTCGGAGAAAGAGGAAATTTTTATGCTTCGTTGTGTACGAAAAAAGGGAAGGTGTTTTTCGCCTTCGGCTCAAAAGTAAAGTTTTCGTTCACAGCAAAGCAGATTGTACACGGATAAAGGAGAAAAGATATATTACAAGGTATGCACAAATTTACATAGGTTTTTTCCACAATTATATTACAAGGATCTTTTCAGAATTTTTTGCAGGAAAGTCTTTTACAGCAACTGTTAAGCTTCAGCCCGTCATTCTTCAGCTTCATCATCCAGCACATATTAAAGCAGAATAAGAAAGGTGCAAATTTCAAGGAGAAGGTGAAAGTAACAAGTATAAGTTTCTCACCGGCTTAAGGTGGCTCCGAGCTTCATCACCAGCCATTTTTCGCCCGCCATTTACCCAAATCTAAGTCATAAATCTGTTTCCAATGCTTCAGGCTAGGTTTGGGATGTCAACCAAATCTGCTAGTGACAAGCTGAAGTTTGGCCTATTTACAATTTTTCCGTGCGTACAGCCAGCCTTCAGGAAAGCGGTGGCTGTGCCTCGAGAAGCTAGCAGGGCGCAGAAGTCAGCATGCCCAGCAATAACTTCGTCAAGTGCATCAACCTCGCCTTCAATGTATTCTAGGGTGCTGGGCAGGTTCTCAGCTGAAGGTGTAAATATATCAGAGCTGGCTCCAATTGAGTGAAACACATCCTTCAGCCGCTGCACGCATCGACTGCCGAAATTTAAGCATTTCTCCTGAAGCTCCTTCAATGATTTTTGCAAATTTGAATTCTTCTCGATTTCGGTCTTGAGACTTGTTTCGAGGTTCTTCTTTTCCTGCTCAGATTTTTCTGACTTTTTGAGTAATTCATTGTTTAACTTGTTATTTTCGGCTTGGGCTTCAGCCAATGAACCTTCCATAGAATGAATGACGAAGTCCTTCTTTTCCAAGGCAGCCTCGTGATATTTAACTTTGATTTTAAGATCTTGAACAATAGAGTCTTTTTCCTTCAGAGCAGCTTCGTAATTTTTGACTTTATTTTCTAGATCTTTGATGGTAGCTTCGTTCTTTTCATCCTCAAGATCTTGTTGCATTCTCAGCACTTTACTTAGAAGTATACTCTGCAAAACAACCTTCGTCAGAAAACAACTTAATTCAAAATAAAAAATATATAATAATAAAAAATCGAGACTTTTTACCTTGAAATTAGCATAGAGCAAGCTACCGGCGATATGCTGTCGCTGGTATCTGCAGAGGTCCGCTTCTATCTTCGGCAGGCCAACGCTTTTGGAGAAGGTCCTAACAACCTTGGCCTCGGTTCGGTTTCGAAGGCATCTCAGCTTCCCTTCATTGACTCCACCAAATAGCAGAGACCCTAGTTTGTATCCACATGATATAGCATATTTCTTCAGCTCTTCTTTTTCAGCGTCTGACAACTCTTGTCCAAGTATATCTTGAAAATTAAAATCTTCTTTTTCCAAAGTGTCTTCAATCTGCTCTTTTCCTTTTTCTGTTGCCATGTTCACTGTAACCACAGCAGTTTCTTCTTCAGCCATTCTCAGAAGCATATTGTCAATATCATCAAGTGTAGTTTCCAGGTTAGGATCTTCGTTGGTCCCGGTGGCTTCGGCTCTGGTGGTTTCGGCTCCGGTGGCTTCGGCTCCTCCGGTTTCAGCTCCGGCGGTTTCGGCTCCGATGGCTGTGGGATCGGCAGTCACAATTTTTGACGCCGAGGTTGGTGGCGGTGTCTGATGAATGACATCAGCCACTTAGATAATTCTTTGTTTTTTCGGCTTTGCGGGACTTTCTGCTGCTGAAGCTTCTTTGCCCTTCTGAAAAAACTTCGTCAGTTCTGGCGCCAGCGGGCTTAGCTTGACAGGCAAAGGTTCAGTCATTATCTTCAGAATCTCTTCCACTTCGGCAGCAGAAGGTGTCACAGGAGCTTCCTCCTCCTGGGCCGACGTCTTTGGTTTTGGAGATGCAGGTTTTGGAGATGCATCTTTTCTTTTCCTTGAAACAACTACCCTCGGTCCAAGGCTCAGTTTTTCAGAAATTTCTTTTTCCTTTTTGGCCAATTTGGTGCTTTCTTTGTCCAGGGCACTGGCAATCCTCTTTCTCTTCGGGCCTTCGGCATCTCCGCCCAGTTGCTCGTAATCAGGGTAATCAAAATTCAAAGCATCTAGCACACGATTCAATCTTCGCTTCGGACGAGTTCCGAGGATATCGTTGCACATAATCTCGATTGTGTCCAGCCACTCTTGGCAGGGCTTTTTAAAGTGTTTTTTAAACTTGTAGTAATACGGCAATCGAACAAATTCTCCCTTTTTCTTTTCTCCCTCCAGCTTCGGCATCTCCCAATCCCTCATTGTTGGAAACAATTTAAAAGCCAGAAATTCCTGCACCAAGTCTCTAGTGCCAATATGATCTGAAATCACGCGAAATTCAGCCAAAGCAATTTGGCTCGGGCTTCCACTTATCATGTTGCATCGGGGCCTCGTTTCTCCGAAGGTTAGCTCTAGTGGACTCTGGACCAATTTATCTTCATCTTTATCAACTTTAACATAAAACCACTCAGATTTCCATCCGGCTGGCCATTTGCTTCGGTAGCTTATCACCGGAAACTTCGAAGTTTTGCGATAAGCAAAGTTGTAACATCCAAAATTCTCATGAAGACCATCTCCTCTGGCTTTAGTTTGATAGTGTAGTTCATGGACTCGACAGAAACCTTCACCGAACGGTTCCACTCCCTGGCTACGAAGGGCCCAAATATAAACACTTAATCTAACAATAGCGTTAGGGGTCAGCTGATGAATGTAAACCCCAAACTTCTTCAACACATCAGCAATCATCCCATTCAAAGGAAACCTTAATCCTGCTTTAAAGAACCTTTTGAACACAACCACTTCATTCTTTTCCGGCTTCGGAGTAATCTCCTCCCCGCCAAAACGAACCAGCTCCTTTTTTGTTTCACTAAAGTAGCCCAGCTTCACCATTTTTGGAAGATCAGCTTCAGAGATGGTGGACTTTCCAAAGTCCAAATGACTAGGTTTGCTTGGCATCCCGCAGTTGTACTCATCTTCGGAACCAACTTCTTCAACATCAGCTTGCGTTGCTTCGGCAGCAGGTGTGTCTTCTGATGGAACCAGCCCGGAACGCCTCATCGCTTCAGAAATCGGAACAGTTTCAACGGCTTCGGTCTCGTCTCCATCACGCTCAACCCTAGCAGTGGAGCGTATTCTGGCCATTTGATTTTAAATTTTCTTGAAAAAATTCTATGGAAGTCAATAACCTTTTTTCCGAAGCTATCCTCGTGACGAAGCACAATCCAAACTGGAGCTTCGTTTGAATGAAAAAATCAAGCTTCGGCTATGGTTAAATTTTTGGCAGCAAAACAGTGCAATAGCAATGAATGCCGTGGTAACTTCACACCTACATGTCTGTTTATATAGTGCTGCAGGTAAGAAGGTGAATCGTCAGGATTTTTTCACCGGGCAAACAGTCACTCGCACCCACTGCACGGTGGGCCGCAAAAACCAAGAAGGTGAACCTACATGGTAGGACCGCTCCGCGCTCGAAAACTGTATCGTTTCTCGGCAACGAGCTCAGGGAAGGTGTTTTTCGGACCTTCGGCTTCCCGAAGCCTAAGAGACTTTTTTCACGGATCAAGCTCGTTACGAAAAACGATCTAGCACCGCGAAGGGGCTACTGTTGGGACCATGTTTCGTCGCCGAAGGTCCTGCAGGAAGAAACAGCTTCGGCTAAAGCTGCTTATACATGATGACCGAAGCTACCACTCATGAAGCTTCGGTGTTATAGCATGCCCGAAGACGAAGGATCGAACCGACTTAAAGATAGAATGACCTTTTAGCCCACAAGGGTCTGAGTCATTGTTGTAAACTTTTATAACGGGCATGATTGTAATTCCTTACAGGCTGTGTCCTGTGTCTATAAATAGTGAACAGTATTCCTTTACTGTTCACGCATTCCTGTAATTGCAAACGCATTGCCTGAGAATTATTATCTGTCAAGGAGAAGGTATAAATGTATTTAAACTCTATGTTCTGACATTTTTATGTTCATATAATAAAATATGTGAATGACGTTACTTATTTCTGATACATCTATCTTTAATGTCTCATGTTTTATATATTATTTCATATTATTTTGTAAGTTTAATCACGAAGGTATGACCTTCGTGATACTTCACTCATGGTCTTCGTCCGAAGTTCATTAAATCCTTGGAGAAATAATGCTTCAGCGGACGAAGGGCATTAATATTTAACATTTTATGTTGCCTTGTTCTTAATTCATAGCATTTGAGAACAAGTCCCCAACAGTTTCCTTTCTTACATTTGATCTATCATATATATGATTATGTATGCTTAACTTATGGATGGTTGGACTATTAATATCATTGGATGAACTACCCGACAATTATCCGGTACCTACCCGAGTAGTATCCTTTATCCGTTTCTTACCCGTTCGGATTATTACCCGGTCCCATCATGTATCCATCCCGAATCTTAACTACCCGTATCCGATCACGTATCCGAGAGAAATACATTAGGGTAGGATACGAGATGACCATGTATCCGGCTGTATCCGTCCCGTTTTCATCCCTAGATCCACCGCATAGCGAAGATGGCAGCAGCAGTTGCCCCGAATACGAGTTCATCGACATAACATAATATGACTGGGACTAAGAAAACCCATTTGTTGCCGATGTGTTTGGCATAGTTGTTTCGGTGTCCAATTTTCGTGACAAAGAATTAGACGTAAGCATTTTTTCTAACTTACGCCTCAATTCTTTATATATTCGTTTACACTTTTAATCCCGTTGTCACATAAAGAATTTTTAGGAGATTGAATAATGTCGGATGTCATGGCGTTACTTACAGTGGGGTGCAACATGAAATCTTTTAGGGAAATGGTTCTCCAGCGGAGTCGCCAAAAAGTATGTTGGCGTCGATCTTGCGGTGCCCTCTGCGGCGGAGCGGACGGCCCTTGGCCTAGACGCAGGAGCGGCTCCTTCCCTTCGTTGCATCGGACGGTCCGTGCTCTGGGCCGGACGGTCCGCGATGGCGCAGGGTTGTCTTCCTCCTCGTAGGAACATAGATATCGCTCCTTAGGGGAGAGATCTTAGGGTGCTCCAGGTCCACAGGTCACCAGAGGAGTCCCCAGATGATGTAGAGTCACCTAGGGCACTCGATTTCACTCCGAGGATTAGATCTTGAATTAAGAAATCAAGTCGAGGAAGAGATGTTGAGTGGAGTGGATCTTGCCTCCGAGAGGGGTAAGATTCTTGGGTCGTCTTAGGGTCGACAGGTCACCCAAGACGGATTTAGACGGCGTAGAGTCGAATAGGGATAGATGTAGATATACGATAAGCTATAACCAGGATTATGCTATATCTACTCATAGGGTATGAATGATAAAGAAAGTAATTATTTTGATTGGAACGTGTTCGATGGTTCTCAATCGGCCGTACCCCTATATACATATATCTATACTATACTTAAAACACCAGTTTCAACGGTCGTCTCACGTCATCTTTTTACAAATAACCCCTCACATTTATTTCAAATTAATCTGCTGCGCGCCTATAGATGGCCAAACAGTGGCTCGGCACGGGCCAGACGCACGCGGGCCACAACTATGGCCCAAGCACGTCATGCCAGTCTGTTGACTGTGCCGGACCAACCCATCGGCCCATTTGATTAAATCATCGTAAAATGTTAAAAAACCCGTCGGCCCATTTGATTAAATAATCGTAAAATGTTAAAAAACGATGCAAGAGGTGAGGTTGCTGACTGTGTGTCGGGCCAAACCGTCAGCCCATTTGATTAAGTCAGCGTAAAATGTTAAAAAACGATGCAAGAGGTGAGGATTGAACCCATGCCTTGATGGAAAAAGGACGGAAGATACTAGGTGAAGCTATCTAACCAGTAGAATATCATACTCAGATATTTTTAATATTGAATATAAATTATATATATGTATATACTTTTTATAAAATAAAACAAATATAATCATGTCGGGCCGGGCCAGCACTACGGGTCCAGACTACAGCCAAGCACGGCACGACACGACACGACGTTCTTGACCTTGCAAGCATTAGGTTGTTTCTGAAACCATATTGGCGCAATGAACTATATGGTGTTTGAGGTTGTTGAATTGGATGAAGCAACAATGATTTGTCACACTAACAGTAAAATGAAAGGTTATTTGTTGGTTTTAAACGTTAGTAATTGCTACGAAGTAGCATAATTTATATGGAGCACATCCAGTTATTATTGATGCCTGACTTTAGCAATCACTCCATATTTTGATCTATCTTTTTTTATTAGTTTGACTTCATTTGACTTATTTTAGAAACTTGAGCTCACAAACTTTCTCTTATTTGGTCTCTGTATGGTGGAATTATATCATTTTATAATCTCTGTTCGTTTAGTCAGTCGTTGTGAACTCTCTTCTAATCGCTCACTTCATTGACTGTGTTGTACCAAGACATATTGTATGAAGTAAACAATAACATCAGTTAGCCAAATCAAAAAAAATATACAGAGAGCGTAGACAATTAATAAAAAAATTTGAGATCTTTTTGGTGGATAGTTTACGTGGGTATTGTTGTAAGCCGTCGCAACGTACGGGCAACCGACTAGTATATATATATATATATATATATATATATATATATATATATATATATATATATATATATGTGTGTGTGGACCTGTTTCTAGACGATACATAACCACGCAGAGATAAAAATAATCACTCAAGTTAACTTAATTGTGGGAGTGCCAATCGTAAGTAAGTGGCCAGTCTGCACGCCACTTTTTGATGTTCAACACAGGAACCTGCAGCCACCTCCGTCGTTGGGCAATCCCACTGCCTACTTTGGATACTCTAGTAATGAGTGAGATTGAAGTGGATTGAGATGTATTGAGAGAGTATTTGATCTATTGGGGATTTGCACCCTCTCCAATCCCTCCAAAACACTCTAATCCTAGAGTATCCAAACTAGGCCTGATGTAATAGTGTACTACGCGTGACGATGTACGTCACTGTTGGCGTCACCGGCACATGCCATGCCTGGAACGACCGAACGTACGAAAGTGTGGGTGGTGGCGCGGCAACTGCAGATGGGAACGGAGCTGCACGTGTCGCTGTCGAGGTGGGTAGGGAGGGTACCACACCCACAGTGTCGACAGGCACGGCACACGACCTGCGTGCCACATAGGAAACCCTTTTTTTGAGTTGCGGTTGCGTGGGGGCCGCCGCGACGATCCCAGTCGTCCGACACGTCCTTGTCGCCATTTTCTCTTTTTCCCTTCATCCACCGGCCACCCGGTTAACTTAACCAAACCTCAGTACTGTAGGCTGCCGTACGTAGCGCAAGAGCGGCTACTGTTCACGTCGAGCTAGCACTAGCAAGCAGAGGAGCTACAGCTTCCACACCCCACCGTCGCGCGCGCTGCATGTCGCCGTCGTGGCATCATGATCACATGACGACGGGGGCAGTGACGCGACATACATACATGCCGTGTGCTGCCGGTATGGCCCGACTCCCCGACCCAACGCCGTCGGGTCGGGAAGGCACACACCACCCACCACCACGTCCTGCCCCGAGTGGCCGGTGGACGTGACGACGTCGCTCGGGGCGCACGTGTCGGGCCGGAGGGCGCCCGGACGTGAGCTAGACGCTGCCGGCGGCCCGATGATTCTCTGTCGATCTGTTGCGCGGCGGCTGCGGCCACGGGCGTCGGAGGTCCCACAACCGACCCGCTGCATCTGCACAGTCTCGCCACCGCAACGCAACCAACCAAGCTCACGGGCACTGTATATTGCCTCCGTCTAAAACAGATCTCTGCTCTCACAACGAAGAGATCATAGTAATAAATTTATGAAGTTATTTCAGGCTCGTGATCAACACCAATGGTGATCCGGCGCGGATACGGAGAGGGTTGACAGAGCTGCAGTCCAAAGCGTGGACTCAAAACTATATGACCAAGTCTTAAGACCAAACTAAATGTCTGCTCTACAACCCACCATGAAATAGCAATCGGTCGTTGTTTTCTGTCTGGCGGATACCATCTATCTCCTCCATAGAATAGCCACGACCGATAGCCGCCCGTGCCCATCTATCTCCTCCATGGAATAGCCACGACCGATAGACGTCCGTGCCCACGCCCAAGCTTCAGGGCGGCAGTGGCTAGTCAGCCAGGTTGCCCACTACAAAGGTATCAGCCACCTATCGCTAAGCCACTACCGCAACAGTTTGCCACGTACTACCCTCGTCTCTCGGCTTTCTCTGCTACAATGATCATCAAGATCGAAAGAAGAAACAAAATTGGTAGCGAGTGGAGGAATAATAGCACGCTGTGCTATATTAAGCGAGAAAAGTTTGAAGATATTGAAAGCGAAAAGATTTTGAATCGTTTTTAGAGGTATGAGAACTCGAAATATAAATTTACCTCGCAACTACAACTCATGAGTAGTTTGTATTGAGTATTGTATTTATAGATTCCGTACCTACTTATTTATCTACATGTTTCAAAGGTTTAAATCATATTTTGTTACTTTGTCATATTAAACATTGATTATATCACCTAGGGTGATCTGGGGCGGATACAGAGAGGATTGACAGAGCTGCAGTCCAGGACGCGTACTAAAAATTATAGGACTAAATCCTTAGACCAACCTAAATGCCTCCTCTGCAACCCACCATAAACCAGCCACGTCCACATCCGACACACAAACCATGGGCCACGACACCTTTCTCAACCTTGTCTGCATCCTAACCCTAGCCAATCGATGTCTGGCGCCCCGTACTCCACTGCTTCCCATCAGTCGTTGTTGTCTGTCTGGCGGATACCATCTATCTCCTCCATGGCATAGCCACGACCTATACATGCCCATAACCATGCCCAAGCTTCAGGCTAGCAGTGGCTAGTCAGCCAGGTTGCCCACTACAAGGTACTAACCACCTATCGTTAATCCACTACCGTAACGGTTGCCACTGCCCTTGTCTCTTGGCTTTCTCTGCTACAAAGATCATCAAGATCGAAAGAAGAAACAAAATGGCTAGCGAGTGGATGAATAATAGCACGCTATGCTATTTTGAGCGAGAAACGTTTGTAGATATTGAAATCAAAAAGATTTTGAAGCGTTTTAGAGGTGTGAGAACTCGAAATATAAATTTGCCTCGCAACCACAACTCATGAGTAGTTTGTATTGATTATTGTATTTATAGATTCCGTA
Organism: Zea luxurians; assembly: GCA_029449295.1. NCBI lineage: Eukaryota > Viridiplantae > Streptophyta > Magnoliopsida > Poales > Poaceae > Zea > Zea luxurians. Next base: position 68,894,703 of record JAOPSE010000016.1, on the reverse strand, counting down.
CCTACTTAGTTGTCTACATGTTTCTTAAAGGTTTAAATTCTATTTTGTTACTTTGTCATATTAAACATTCATTATATCATTTAGTTTAGGCTAAAACTTTAGTCTTATTTTAGTAGCCCCTCCTTTCATCCTGTCCATATGCCCACTCTTTGTGTGGACGGTGTCCCTCCTTCGTATGCTCCCCCCTACGGTTGTTCCCTATGTTCCCTCCCGAATATGGAGCCTCTATAACTTCTGGTGCTCCCTCAAGCACTATAGTGCTACCAAGCATACATAGTGATGCAGCCTTGAACCTGTTCGTGTTCTCTGCTACATCATAGTGCCCATGTCAACAGGATTAGAATAAGACGGATGATGAAAGGATTATAAGTACTGTCGTGGTTCCAAAAACTAGGGGTAGACTTGCTCGGCAAGGGACTAAGTCGCTCGCTTCGCCTCGCAGACTTGCTCGGCGGGGGACTTGGTCGTCTGCTCTGCCTCGCAGACTTACTCGGCGGGGGACCTAGTCGCCCGCTTCGCCTCGTAGACTTGCTCGGCGGGGTACGGGAGAAGGGTTTATGGCCTTGTTCTGGGTATCCCATTCATTGGTACCCGACAAGTACACAAATATATTTATAAATTCTATTATTTTTTTGTAGCAAACATTTTGTGAGTTTCTACATTTGTAGGTGCACACATGGTTAACACACTCCATTGACATTGTTGAGGGCAATAGCAAGAAGGCATTGTTCTGTTGGTCATGATAGGGAGAGAGCGCATGCAAGGGAAAAGGGCTAGCACTACAGTAAACAGAACAATGTCCGACGGCCGAAGCCGTCGGACATAAGGCTAAAACCGTCGGAGATAGATAATGTCCGACGGCTTTAGCTTATCTCCGACGGTTTTAAGCCGTCGGAGATAATTCGTCGGAAATAACGTTATATCCGACGGCAGCCGTCGGATATACACTATATCCGACGGCCGCCTCTGCCCGTCGGACATAATACACAGCAACCGTTTTAACGGTCAGCCTGTGGGGCCCACAGGCTTATGTCCGACGGCCCGGCGCTAGGCCGTCGGACATAATGAAGCCTTATATCCGACGGCCCGGCGCTAGGCCGTCGGACATAATGAAGCCTTATATCCGACGGCACGGCGCTAGGCCGTCGGACATAAGCCTGTTTTATGTCCGACGGCTACCACTAGGCCGTCGGACATAATAAATTACAGAATTTACACAAAATTCTGTTTTTTAAAAAATCTGACATTTACAAAACAAAAACAGATTTCATGCACATATACACATTCACATTCACAATCACAAGTATACACATTCAAATAAGTATTCACAATCACAAATATTCTCACAAATATTAACATTCACAAATTTAACATCAACATATAGGTCCGACGGTTGTTGCAAACTGACATTGTGTCTCACAAACAAGTGTTGCAAAGTGTTTCATAAATTAACATCACGACACATCAATCATATCCATAGCCACCTCCTCCGGCTGGACTCTGCGTGTTGAAAAGGTTGTTCACCCATGAATGTGTTGTGTCGTCTTGACCAGACCCATCACCAGGTGCGGCAACTGAAGCAGGTGGTGTCTGAAATCCCTATAACACAAGCACATAAAATAGTAACCACTCAGTTGTTCATTTAAACATATAAGACATCTATGATCATGTCACACACGCATATGTGTACATACCATAGGGAATTGTGACGGAGGCGGAGGCGGAGGTGGAGGCGCCAACATTGGCATTGGCAGTGCAAACTCCGGAGGCGGCATCCCATATGTCGGCATCGGGACGCCCGCTTGTTGGGCTAGTTGCTACAAATTATATACAAGTCATTGTTGAGCTAATAAGATACACATCAAGTGTTTTGCAAAATAAGCTACAAAATGTTACTTCAGCTTACCGAGAGAAGAGCTTGATTTTGGGCCTGGAGGTTTGCATAATACTCGTCCCTCTTCTTCTGGTACTCGGCTTGTTGCCTCTGGTACTCAGATTGTTGCCTCTGGTACTCCAATTGTTCCCTCAAGACTGATTGATGGTACTCTGCCTGTTGATGCAACACTGCCATCTCTATGTCGTGGGCGGATGATCGTGAACGGGACGACTGTGAAGACGACGATGTGGACTGTCGTCCACGGCGTCTTAGCTCTCTGGAATCAATCGTAGAATCAAAAATACCCAACCTACAAGAGTGAACCATGCACTTAGTATAGTAACTCATGCCTCAGTTGAATCGCAAGCATATGATGACAATTTTGTAATCCAAATTAAATAATCTCACCGTCCGTGGGCTTGTCCTCCTCCGCTAGCATATGCTGCCTGAGGGTCGATTGGCTGGCTCCTCCAATCGTACTCCTGCCCATGGCGTTGAACCATCTCCTCCCCATACGAAGCCTGGAGGCAAACAATATCAAATATAAGTGCATAACCCCTATGCCCTTGCAAACAATATCAAACACATAATAGAGTATCAAAAACTCACTAGACGGTCGGTGGCCGTCTGAGTGCATAACACATCAGGATTCTGAGGATCAGAACCCCTATGCCCTTGCATATACACCTCCACATCCGTGGGCGTACGACCGGATTTGACTTCATGTACATAAAAGTTACAATGACACATTTCTATGTAATTCAAAAGTTACAACAAACTGTGACTTACCATTCGCTTAGCCAAGCGCACATGACCATCACCACCGTAGTTGTGGAACGACTCGGTCCCACGGTTTCCCCTGTTCCTTTCGGAAATGGCACGAAACTCAGGGGAAGCCCACCATCTGCACAATGCCCGATAACCCTCCGATCGGGTGGCCATCCACGGCACCGACACCTACATGAAATTTTTTAAATAAAGCAAGCAAATACATGGCTTCGTGCGATTTGAGAGGCAAGAACCTGTTTACCTCTAGGTATTGCTCCTCCGTCAAGTAAATTGATGACCACTCGGCCTTGGTATTTGGCATCGGTCGATCATCAGCATTTGCTCTGTACCATGCCTTTATAGCCTGAATTCGTGCATAGTACATTGCATCTATATTGCACAGGACCTCCTACCTTAGCTTCGTATGGTAGGTGAACAAGTAGATGTTGCATCGGATTGAAGAAACCTGGTGGAAATAGTTTTTCAAGTTTGCATACCAAAATCGGTATTTGTTGCTCAAGCTTCTCCATCATCTCTTTCTTTATTTCTTTGGCACAAAGATGTCTATAAAAGTAGCTTAGCTCCGCTAATGCTTTCCATACATCATTTTTTACAAAACCACGAAACATAACAGGAAGGAGTCTTTCCATTATTATGTGGTAGTCATGACTCTTCAACCCAGAAAACTTGCCCGTCTTCAAATTCACAGACCTTCTAAAGCCCGCGGCGTAACCATCTGGGAACTTTAAGTTTTTCAACCATTTCATCAATTGTTTCTTCCTTTTAGGTTTAATACTGAAAGGAGCACGTGGCTTCTTCTGATTCTCTCCTATCTCCATAGTTGGTCTTCTATAGATTAAGGCCAAGTCTTTCCTTGCCTTAGGGTTGTCTTTTGTTTTGTCAGTGATATTCATGCAAGTGCTGATAATGCTTTCACCCATATTTCGTTCCTGGTGCATGACATCAATGTTATGCATTAGAATCAAGGCTTTCATATAAGGGAGTTCCCATAGACCACATTTGTGAGTCCAATTATGCTCGGTTCCATAACCTTCAAAACGATTTCCATGTTCGTTTAGTTTCAAATCATTAAGTCTCGCGAGAATCTCTGGACCACTTAGACGCTTGGGTGGTCCCCTCGTCACAATCGTGTCCTTTTTAAAAGCGTTCCTATCGAACCTGAACGGGTGATCCTCTGGCAAAAAACATCTATGGCAATCGAAGTAACATATCTTTCCACCAAACTTTAGTCGAAAGCATGAAGTGTCTTCAACGCATATCGGACATGTCAAAATCCCATGACAACTCCATCCAGCAAAGATACCATAAGCCATAAAATCATGAATAGACCATAAAAACGCGGCTCTCAGGTTGAACTTCTGTTTCTTGTAACAATCGTACGCCTCGACTCCTTCCCACAAAATTTTCAATTCTTCAATCAGGGGCCTCATCATCACATCGATCTTTGTTCCAGGATGATCCGGACCAGGTATTACAAGACACAAGAAAATAAATTCATATTTCATGCAAAGAGCTGGTGGAAGGTTGTATGGAACAGCAAAGACGGGCCAACATGAGTACGACGTTGCAGTTAGATTGAATGGCGAGAAACCATCTGTTGCCAAACCGAAGCGAACATTCCTCACTTCATCAGCAAAGCTGGAATCAAAAGCATCTAGTGCCTTCCATGCATCTGTATCAGCTGGGTGCACCATGACATTTCGATTCTCACGTACCCCTTCTTTGTGCCACCTCATGTGTCTGGCTGTATTCTTGGAGATGAACAAACGTTTCAACCGAGGTATAAGAGGCATGTAACGAAGCTGCTTACGTGCAATCTTCGTAGTCACGGTCAAACCATCGTCGTTTTCAACCTCAACGAATCTACGCTCACCACATACAGTACACTCCTTCTCACCTGCGGTCTCCTTCCAGAAAAGCATACAATTATTTTTACAGACATCGATTTTTTCGTAGTCCATACCGAGGCCAGATAACAGCTTTTTAGACTGATACATGTCCTTTGGCATCTTGTGATTCTCCGGAAGTACATCACTGATCAAGTTCAAAAGTTCCTTGTAACAGTTGTTTGAGAATGCAAACTTAGACTTAATAGCCATAAGTCGAGTCACAAATACAAGGACGGTCACTTTTGTGTGCTCATGCAATGGCTCTTCGGCAGCTTTAAGGAGCTCGAAGAACTTCTGAACCTCAGGTGTAGCTGGATCCTCAAACTCGGTGGGTTGACCGGGGTTCTCCGAATCGACGATTAGAAGCTCATGGCGTACATCGTCAAGCATCTCTTCCATCCTATCGTAGTCCTCCTCTTCATGTGACTGAACTTCCGATACAGTACGAGGAGGTGGGTCCTCACCGTGGTGCACCCACACCTCATAGCCTGGCATATAACCGTTCTTGCAAATATGTATAGACATAGTCCTCCTGTTAAGGAAATTAATGTTCCGACACTTGCTACAAGGGCACCTAACATCGGTTCCAGTCTCTGACCGAGCAAAAGCATGGTCGAGAAAAGCATCAGTCTTGGCAACCCACTCACTTGATAGAGCACCTCTTTTCTTCCAACCTTCATACATCCATCGACGATTCTCCTCCATACTAGATACGAGACGTTAACTTAATTAGATAAGTAATGCACGGACCATCCGTTTTTACGAAGAAATCACGCCCCTACATCTGTAGGAAAGGATAGGTCCTAAACCCACCCAGGAGTGACCGACGAGGCCGTGTTTATGACAAGACATGCGGTCGTGCGAAATTTCGGCAGCATAACCCCGCTGTTCTCCAATCGCACGCCTAAAAATGGTGCAATTGGAGAACAGAGAGGTTATGCTGCCGAAACTAAGCAGGAGCACATGCTTTTGTCATAAACACGGACTCTGTCGGTCACCCCGAGGCTGTCCAATAAAGGGACAATTCCGGCCCAACATACCTCACATGCGTCGCTTGTAAGGTGTGTTGGGCCGAAACGGGTGACGCCTAGGTTTCGTTTGTTCACACTACGATACACTATGATTAACTATAATCATCGTGCATTATTAAATAATTAAACTAATAAACCACAATACAATATTACATACGAAATAACATTGTTATAGATGACAAATCATATAAAATGACCTTATTTCCGAGGGCATAATAATTACCCTCGGAAATTAAAAATTTAAATTATCTAAAGTACCACTAAATAAACTAAAACAAGCTACTTTAATTACGTAATCAAATTTTGGCCGTCGGACATAACAAACTAAACAATCAAATGCATTCATACATACAATTCTAATCAAATACATTAATACAAGCATACAATTCTAATCAAATACATTAATACAAGCATACAATTTTAATAAACAAAATTGCTAATTAAGTATACTCACTTAGCGGGCGTGGGGAGCCGGCCGGCGACGGGCGCACGGGGCCGGCGGCCGGAGCATGGGGCGGCGGTGACCGGCGAACGGGGCGGCGGCGGCAGTCGGAGCACTGGGCGGAGCACGGGGCGGTGGCCGGAGCACGGGGGGCGGGCGGCCGGAGCACGGCGGCGGGCGGGGCGGCGACCTGGCGGCGACGGCGCTCGCTGTGCGGGGCGGCGGCGGCGGCAGAGAAGAAACGACGCGCGCGCGGGTGAAATGAAAGGCGCGCGGGTCGGACCGCGCGTTAAAAAGCCTTATCTCCGACGGCTCGGTACTAGGCCGTCGGAGATAACCTTATCTCCGACGGCTCTGTACGAGGCCGTCGGAGATAAGGCTTATTTCCGAGCGCCGGTTGTGGCCGTCGGACATAACCTCGTACAGAGCCGTCGGAGATAAGGAGGCCGTCGGATGTTTGTTAGTTTACTGTAGTGTAGCAACGAGCAGCATCAAAGGTCCTAGACGAAAGAAGGCCATAGCAAAGATGCTCTATAAGGCTAGCGAGAAGTTAAATTATGCAAAGCTGTAGACTCATTCACCAAATTGATGCATCAGAACACCTACACATGAAGGTATACATGAGAAGGATCCATATGTTGGTCGTTAAACGGTTTGCAAAATAATTAAAACTAGACGACCATTGAAACGAGAAGGAAGGCGAGGTCGACGAGGACGAGTTGTAGTTTTTACATGGACTTTGTAGTTTAATTTGCACATTTTGTGAATTTTTTAATTTATGTAGTTTTATTTTTGTAAATAACAATGTTTTAATGTTTTTTATTTTTATTTGAATTAAAAATTATGTTTCTTGTATATATGATTCTGTAAAAGAAAAGTTGATGTGGCGTTAGACTGATGGTTAAGGCGGTGCATTAAAAAGTAGTGATAGATAAAAATTGACGCTTGAACATATAAACCGATCAATAGTGAGGTGACGATACATACAGACCCGATACATTAGATCGTGCCTTACAGCAAATCTTGAATGCACTTTGCAATATGAGACATAGAAAGTACGTTTCTAGAACGATCACTGTTGAGGTCCCTGATCTGCAAGGCATCGACTCTTGCCTACGTACGGAAGGTGAAATCTGATGAGTTTTATATCATTAGAACGTGCACGTGAACTAACTTACTTACCTATAACGAAATTATACGTAAAAAAACCTATATACTCAGGTTTGTAGGTGTTGACGCCTTTTTAGAGCGCCAAACACTCAACAAGAACTGTGGCGGTGCTCTTTGGTAAGGCGCTGACGGTCCGCGGCCAGGGGCCGGACAGTCCGCGACCTGGCGCAGGGGCTAGGGTATCCTGCCTGACGGCCGGACGGTCCGCGCTCTAGGGCCGGACGGTCCGCGCGTGCGCAGGGGCGGCGGAAGATCACCGGTAGCGTCTGGATCTCGCTCCCGGGAGGGACCCCGTCGGGGAGAAGAGATCTTAGGAGTTGTCTAAGCTCGGGCAGGCCGACCTAAACTCCTCTAATAATCGACGTAGAGTCGAAGAGAAGCGAAGAATTTGGGGATTGAGAGGCTAAACTAAAACTAGACTAGAACTACTCCTAATTATACAGGAAATAAATGCGAGATAGAAGTTTTATTGATTCGATTGATAATTACTAATCGATCGTATACCTCTCTATTTATAAAGGAAGGGGGCTGGACACTTTACACAACTGATTTCCGAGCTAATTCCGCGAATCTAGCTAACAACCGTAGCACAAAACTCGGAACCCTAATCTGCTCTGTGCACGCGCGGACCATCCGGTCCACCGGCGCGGACTGTCCGGCCTCAGGGCCGGACCGTCCGCACGCTCATTTTGGTGCCAAACATATGCCCCCTGCCTTTTGGTGGAGCTGAGCAAACCAAAAGCAACTAACTCGATGTGATTACATCAGTTCTCTTAGGCATCTTGCCATATACTAGGATGGTACTGTTTGAGGAAACGCCCATTCAAAGCCTTAGGTAAATCCTTGCCTTGTAATGTTTGTAGTAAATAGGCGTTACCAGACATTACCTGTTTTACTTTATAAGGACCCTCCCAGCTTGGCGACATTTTTCAAACTTCCGGTCTTTATTCCTTAGAGGCAGGATGATCTTCCACACCAGGTCCCCTACTTGAAATGACTTTGCTTTGACCTTCTTGTTGTAGGCCCTGGCTACCATGATCTTGTCCTTTTCTATTGCTTCCAAAGCTATCACCCTCTTGTCGGCCACCTCATCAATATTATCCATCATCGAATTATAATAATCAGTGATGGTTAGATCATTTTGTCTGGCGAACCTGACAGCATTCAAACTTATTTCCACAGGCAACACTGCTTCCTGCCCATAGACAAGCTCAAAAGGAGATACTTTATTAGTACTATGTTTAGATATTCTATGAGCCCATAAAGCTTCGGACAAAATCTTATGCCAATACTTAGGATTATCAGATATCTTCTTTTTTATCAAGTTAAGCAATGTCCTATTACTAGACTCGGCCTGTCCATTAGCCTGCGCATAATATGGAGATGAATTAAGCAACTTAATTCTATATAATTCAGCAAATTCACGTACCTCCTTTGACATAAAAGAAGTCCCTTGATCTGTAGTCAAGGTCTGGGGAATGCCGAATCTATGAATAATATGCTCAGTTATGAACTCAATTACCTCCTTGTGTGTCATGTTTTTCAGAGCAATGGCTTCAGTCCATTTGGTGAAGTAGTCAGTGGCCACTAACATGAACCGATGCCCCTTTGATGATGAAGGATGAATTTCTCCAATAAAGTCTAATCCCCATCCTCTGAAAGGCCAAGGCTTGATGATAGGATGTAATTCGGCTGCAGGGACCAACTATAGATCGCCGAATTTTTGACACACTTGGCAACCCTTGTAGTACTTGAAACAATCAGCTATCTTGTCAGGCCAATAAAAACTAGACCTTCGCAATAACCACTTCATCTTTGGAGCCGATTGATGGGTACCACAAATTCCTTCATGTACTTCGGCCATGGCTAATATAGCATCATCTGGGCCCAAGCACTTAAGCAGGACGTCGTTGACTGTTCGGCGGTAGAGTTCATCACTCATCAAAACATACTTGAAAGCTGTACGCTGAATGTTCTTATCTGTCCTGATATTGGGATTTCGTAAATAATTAATATAGGCGTCCTCCAATCACTTGCATCAGCTTCATTACCAGCCAAATTAATTAGGAGAACTTTCCTGGTAACCCTGGACGGTCCGGCGTCTTCACGCGGACGATCCGCGACCTGGGGAATTGGCCCTGCACCGGTTATCAGATTTTCAGTGTTGTGAAATCTCCCTCGCTTTATCCGATAACCTGATGCATCTTGTGCCAAATTGTTAGCTCTATGATTCTCAACTCTAGAGATATGCCGAATACTGAATTCGTCAAAAGAATGGATTATGCTCTAAAATTTTCCAAGTTAACTATTTAGAGTACCATCAAAACATTGATATTCTTCTAACACCTGTTGGACGACCAGCTGAGAATCACCAAATGCCTTCACATGTTTTACTCCTATACAATTTAAAAGTTCCAAGCCAAATAAAAGGGCCTCATATTCAGCTTGATTATTAGTGCAATAGGTTTTCAATCGGTTAGAGAAGTCGAAGGAGACATTACTTGGTGAAACAAGTACGATGCCAATTCCTTGACCTTCATTGCAAACCGATCCATCAAAATATAAAGCCCAAGGAGTAATAGTGAGGTATGACATGTCTAGTTTATGAATATCATTAATCCGATGTTCTACAATAAAATCCGCTATGACGTGGCCTTTCATAGATTTCAATCGTTCATAGGCCAAATCATATTCTATGAGTGCATAAGCCCACTTACCAACTCTACCACTCATAATTGGGTTATGCAACATGTATTTGATCACATCGGCTTGACCAGAAACAGTGCAATGACTAGACAGTAATTAACATCTACACTTGGTGCATGCATAAAACAAGCATAAGCATAACTTCTCAATAAAAGTGTACCTTGTTTCAGCATTGTCGGGGACCATAATTAGGGGTACCCTCAAGGCTCCTAATTCTCAGCTGGTAACCCCCATCAGCACAAAGCTGCAAAGGCCTGATGGGTGCGATCAAGTCAGAGATCAGTCCATTCGAGGGACTCGATCACGCCTCGCCCGAGCCTAGCCTCGGACAAGGGCAGCCGACCCCGGAGGATCTCCGCCTCGCCCGAGGCCCCCCTTCCAGCGGCGAACACGTTCCCGGCTCGCCCGAGGCCCTGTCTTCGCCAAGAAGCAACCCCGACCAAATCGCAGGAGCATTTAATGCAAAGGTGGCCTGGCACCTTTATCCTGATGCGCGTCCCTCAGCTGATAGAGCCGAAGTGACCGCCGTCACTTCGCCGCCCCACTGACCGGTCTGTCAGAAAGACAGCGCCGCCTGCGCCGCTCCGACTGCGGTGCCGCTTGATAGAGTGAGGCTGACAAGCAGTCAGGCCCGGCCGCACACCATAGGAAACTCCGCTCCACCCGACCCAGGGCTCGGACTCGGGCTAAGCCCCGGAAGATGACGAACTCCGCTCCGCCCGACCCAGGGCTCGGACTCGGGCTAAGCCCCGGAAGACGGCGAACTCCGCTCCGCCCGACCCAGGGCTCGGACTCGGGCTAAGCCCCGAAAGACGGCGAACTCCGCTCCACCCGACCCAGGGCTCGGACTTGGGCTCAGCCCCAGAAGACGACGAACTTCGCTCCGCCCAACCCAGGGCTCGGACTTGGGCTCGGCCCCAGAAGACGACGAACTCCTTTTCGCCCGACCCCAGGACTCCAATTCCGCCCTGGCCTCAGCCGACGGCCTCTGCCTCGCTCGACCTAGGGGCTCGGACTCGGCCTCGGCCACGGAAGACGAACTCGACCTCGACCTCGGAGGAGCCTCCACATCGCCCAGCCTAGGGCGCGGACCAGCCACGTCAACAGGAGGCGCCATCATTACCCTACTCCAAGTTGACTCAGGCTACGGGGAACAAGACCGGCGTCCCATCTGGCTCGCTCCACCAGATAGGCGATGATGGCGCCCCGCACGCTCCCTGACGATGGCGGCTCTCGGCCCCCTTACGGAAGCAAGAGGACGTCATCAAGGACTCGACGGCCCCGACAGCTGTCTCTCCGCCAGGCTCCAGCACTCCTCCGACGGCCACGACATCACACAAACCGGGCGCCAAAATCTCTCCGGCCGCCACGATGGCGTGTACTTAGGGCACTAGCTCTCCTCCGCTAGACACGTAGCACTCTGCTACACCCCCCATAGTACACCTGGATCCTCTCCTTACGCCTATAAAAGGAAGGACCAGGGCCCTCTTAGAGAGGGTTGGCCGCGCGGGGACGAGGACGAGACGGGCGCTCGCGTGAGGCCACTCGCTCCTTCCCCCGTGTGGACGCTTGTAACCCCCTACTGCAAGCGCACCCGACCTGGGCGCGGGACGAATACGAAGGCCGTGGGATTTCCACCTCTCTCACGCCCAACTCCGGCCACCTCGCTTTCCCCCCTTCGCGCTCGGCCTCGCGTCGACCCATCTGTGCTAGGGCACGCAGCGACACTTCACTCGTCGGCTCAGGGACCCCCCGTTCTCGGAACGCCGACAGTTGGCGCGCCAGGTAGGGGCCTACTGCGTGTTGACGAACAGCTTCCCGTCAAGCTCCAGATGGGTAGTCTCCAGCAACCTCTCCGGCCCAGGACGGTGCTCCATTTCGGGAGCCTTGAGTTCATGTCCCTCGACGGCAGCTACGACATGATACTCTTTCCACCGCCGGGCAACAGCGACAGTGGCGGCCGACAGTCCGCCCGCCGGCGGCGGGATCGATGACGTCTTCCCCGCGTGGTGGAAGAACAACCTTCGAGCTCGCCCCGTCCTCTTCCCCGTCGACGGAGGAGGAAGAGGCGGGGCAACCAAGGCCAAGCAGGAGGCGGCGCCTCGTCGACCGTCGAGCGAGTCGACAACGCCAGCACTCCAACGGGGGGCACACCGGGCATCGGCCTCGCGCTTGAGACGAAGACAAGCGCTGTCTCCCCGCGACACGTCAACCCCGAGCAAACGGACGATGCCAGCACGCTCGCAGAAGGCTTGCTGGGTGTCGCCCTCGTACCTGAGACGACGGTGCAGTCGGCCCCCGACGTGACCTCATCACCGCCCGTCGACCAGGAGGTACCGACCGATTCCCATCCCACGCCTCTCGGAGTTAGCCTCGACCCGCCAAGTGGCTCCGCTTTGGCGGACGCTTTCGTAGAGGCGAATCCGAACCCTCTGGGATCTCGTATGCGGTCACCTTGGGACCGGCTGACGGACGTCTCAACCTACGGGCCCTCCGGGTCCGAGGAAGACGACAAGCCCAGCGTCTGTTGGGATTTCTCCGGACTTGGCAACCCCAGCGCCATGCGGGACTTCATGACCGCATGTGACTGCTGCCTTTCCGACTGTCCCGACGGTAGCCGTAGCCTCGGCGACGAGGACTGCGGCCCGAGCCGCGAATGTTTCCACGTCGATCTAGGGGGTCCCTCCGAAGGCAACCATCTCGGCATGCCGGAGGACGGTGATCTCCCTAGGCCGGTGCCTCGCATTGACATCCCGCGGGAGCTAGCTGTGGTCCCCGTTCCGGCGGGGGGTCGCGACCCACAACTCGAGCAAACCCGCGGGGTGCAGGCCAGGCTCGACGAGGGAGCAGGAGCGCTCGAGTCGATTCGCCGGGACGTTGGGCAGGCATGGGCAGGCCAACCTCCGGCCGGAGAAATGCGCCATCTACCCCAGGGTTTCCAGCACCGCATCGCCGACGATGTCAGGGTCAGGCCACCATCCGCATCCAGTGGGGTCGGCCAGAACCTGGCTGCAGCAGCAATGCTCCTCCGCGCGATGCCGGAGCCATCAACCACCGAGGGGCGGCGAATCCAGGGAGAGCTCAAGGATCTCCTGGAAGGCGCCGCGGTCCGGCGGGCCGAGAGCTCCGCCTCCCGAAGGCAGGGGTACCCCTTGGAACATCATGCCGCGACTTCCCGATTCATGCGGGAAGCCTCGGTCTACACCGGGCGCACGCACAACACAGCGCCTGCGGCCCCGGGTCGCCTCGGCAACGAGCACCATCACCGCGATCGTCGGGCCCACCTCGACGAGAGGGTGCACCGAGGCTACCACCCCAGGCGTGGGGGATGCTACGACAGCGGGGAGGATCGGAGTCCCTCGCCCGAACCACTCGGTCCGCAGGCCTTCAGCCGGGCCATACGACGGGCGCCGTTCCCGACCCGGTTCCGACCCCCGACTACTATCACAAAGTATTCGGGGGAGACGAGACCGGAACTGTGGCTTGCGGACTACCGTCTGGCCTGCCAACTGGGTAGAACGGACGATGACAACCTCATCATCCGCAACCTCCCCCTGTTCCTTTCCGACACCGCTCGCGCCTGGTTGGAGCACCTGCCTCTGGGGCAGATCTCCAACTGGGACGACCTAGTCCAAGCTTTCGCCGGCAATTTCCAGGGCACGTACGTGCGCCCCGGGAATTCCTGGGACCTCCGAAGCTGCCGACAGCAGCCGGGAGAGTCTCTCCGAGACTACATCCGACGATTCTCGAAGCAACGCACCGAGCTGCCCAACATCACCGACTCGGATGTCATCGGCGCGTTCCTCGCTGGCACCACCTGCCGCGACCTGGTGAGCAAGCTGGGTCGCAAGACCCCCACCAGGGCGAGTGAGCTGATGGACATCGCCACCAAGTTCGCCTCTGGCCAGGAGGCGGTCGAGGCTATCTTCCGGAAGGACAAGCAGCCCCAGGGTCGCCCATCGGAGGATGCCCCCGAGGCGTCAACTCAGCGCGGCGCCAGGAAGAAGGGCAAGAAGAAGTCGCAAGCGAAACGCGACGCCGCCGACGCGGACCTTGTCACCGCCGCCGAGCACAAGAACCCTCGTAAGCCCCCCGGAGGACCCAACCTTTTCGACAAGATGCTCAAGGAGCCGTGCCCCTATCACCAGGGGCCCGTCAAGCACACCCTCGAGGAGTGCGTCATGCTTCGGCGCCACTTCCACAGGGCCGGGCCACCCGCGGAGGGTGGCAGGGCCCGCGACGACGACAAGAAGGAAGATCACCAGGCAGGAGAGTTCCCCGAGGTTCGCGACTGCTTCATGATCTACGGCGGGCCAGCGGCGAACGCCTCGGCTCGGCACCGCAAGCAAGAGCGCCGGGAGGTCTATTCGGTGAAGGTGGCGGCGCCAGTCTACCTAGACTGGTCCGACAAGCCCATCACCTTCGACCGGGCCGACCACCCCGACTGTGGGGGATAGATGTCCCCCGGGTCCACTAAAGGAGTAAAAGACCTCACGAAAGGCCCAAGGGCCCAATAAATCGAAAGGTCATTCTTTCGTGGGCCTAGGGAGAAACAACCAACAAAGCAAAGCGACGTGAGACCAGATTGGTGCAAACCCGGACGACCCACAACGTCGAGCGAGTAAATCGCAACAGAGACCCGACTTTCCCGCGCTAAAGCCCCATGCAATGGAGCCGTGCGAGGATAAGACGACGAGGGTTACGTAGGGATAAACTCAAGAGGTTCACTACCTTTTAGCTACTTGTTGTTATCATATCCATGTGTACTGCCCCACGGTCGAGTATATAAGGCCTAGGGGGCACCCCTTCAGAACGATCGACCCTTTACTTAGCCACCCACATCAACTCTCTGTATTCTCGATCCAGAGAGCTCTCTTGTAACCACATCCACCAAGCATACTCATCAGGACGTAGGGTGTTACGCATCTCTAAGCGGCCCGAACCTGTAAAACTTGTCCACTGTCCCTCGTGCAATCGGCGCGAACCATTTTGCTACAGTTGTCGACACCGTCCTACTCCTAAAACACCTTGAGGGGCAACCCCGGTGTGCGGTCGGGCCCAAAACACCGACAGCTGGCGCGCCAGGTAGGGGGTGTGTCGACAATCCAAGCTAGCTCAATGGCCATCTCCTTCTACAGCAAGATCACCCTACGTCCCGGATCCGTGTTCTGCTTTGGAACAATCTCATTTGTAGCGGATGAAGAAGGAATTCTGCACCGTATCGCGGATCCGCCGGAAAAGGAATCTCCCCCAATGAACTCCAAAAATACCGGAGAAGCGCAACCTCCAGCTCTCCGGATGAGGATCGTCTCCGGAAAGCCGGGGGCCGAGGGCTCGCTGACCCGGAGAACTCCGCTGCCTACTTCTCCGACAAAAGAATGGACACAGATCGCAAGAAAGAAGGTAACCGGGGAGAAGCGAGTCGCTCTTTCCGTTCCCCATGCCTCAAAGGAGAACGGGAAGAAGGTCACCACGACAGCAGCACCATTCTACCCCGACGTCCTCTTCATCGAGAGAGCGGAGTCGCCCATCATCTCCGACGACGAGCCGACTGTACCCGGGGAGGACCCGCCTCAACGAGAATCCCGTCGACGGAGGAACCGGCGCAGGAACGTTCGACGACATCACGTAGCCGGAGAGCGGAATCCGGAACAGCCTGTCTCGCGAGACGAGGTCTCGGAGCTAGGAGAAACTCCGGAAGAACGCGTCTTCAGAGAACGAAGGAACTCCCGACGACGTGATCGCCGACGAGCTCAGGAACAGGCTGAGCAGGATGCAAGGCAGCGTCGAGAGAATCCATTCTTCGGGCGCAACCTGAACCCCGACTTCGCCGGAGCTATGAACACGCCGAGCGAAGTCGGAGGGGTACTGGCTCGGATAGCTGAGGGACTTCCTCAGACTCCTGACGCCGATGGCTACCGATGACTGTTCACCCAGGCGGCCAACCATCTTCTACCGCTTGCTCACCCGCCGAACGATCTACGACACGCCATCAACAGTCGCCGAGACGCGCGAAGCTCCATCAATGCTTCGCGCGAGCGGCGGCATGAGAACGAGATTCGCCGTCGGGAGGAGTATGACAGGGATCATGGCATCCCGACTCAGAGCCAAGCTACCAGGACTGAGTCGGCGACGGCTTCAACTAGCGGAACCACCCGGGGACGGTCGAGGAATCACAATCACAACTCCCCTCCCCAGGACAGACATCGTCCCCGACGACAGGAGGACACGTGCGGAGTGTCCGCCCTCACTCCGCGCCTTAGGGCCATCCAATGGCCTCCCAACTTCAAGGTATCCAATGTTGACAAATATGAACCTAAGCAGGATCCATGGGGTTGGCTAGCCGTCTACACCACCGCTGCTCGAGCTGCCGGGGCGTCCGAAGACGTGATGACCGCATACTTACCCATTGTCCTTGGGCAAGACGCGCTGCAATGGCTGCGACATCTACCCCGACACTGCATCGACGTTTGGGGCGACTTCAGTCGACGCTTCACCGCCAACTTCCAGTCCCTCTCCGACAAGCCGGCGCAACCGTGGGACCTCAAATCCATCAAGCGCCGGGGGGACGAGACTCTCCGGTCGTACCTCAAAAGGTTTCAGACCATGAGAAATCGTATCCCTAAGGTCACGGAGGCGGCCGTGATTGAGGACTTCTACAGAGGCTCCAATGACTCGGTTTTCGTCCGAGCCATACTACAGAGGGCACCGACTACCTCCGAGGAGCTGTTCCGGGAAGCCGACCTCTACATCACTGCCGATGAGCGAGCCCAGGACCTCATCGGAGGAGCAAAGCCCATACCGGTAGCACCACGACGCGACACGAACCAGCAACCCGACAAACGATGGGAGAAGAGGCCTCGCGAAGAAGTGCACGCTGCCGGACCACCTGCCTCTCGCGCCCGAGGAGGACCTCGTGGAGGCGAACGCACGTTGGACGACATCCTCGACGCCCAGTGCCCGTACCACAAGGACATGCGCCACACTCTTCGTAACTGCCGAGACTTCAAGCATTCCGTCGGACACGGCCGACCCTTCCAACCTCTACCTCCTCCTCCGCCGAGGGGAGGACCAGATGAACCACGACAACCCCATCGGCAGGAGGAGGGAGGAGGAGGAGCTTTCCCACGCGTTGACAGGGAGGTCAACGTCATCTTCGACGGACACGGATCGCAGGAGAACAGAAGACAGCAAAAGCTCAACGACCGCCAGATACTGGTGGCGACCACCGGCCCTCCCGCCCCATACCGGTGGTCGGAGCATCCGATCACCTTCACTCGGGCAGATCAGTGGCTCAACTTTGACCATCCGGGCAAATACCCGCTTCTCGTCGATCCGGTGATCCGAGAGAGCCGGGTGAAGAAGGTGTTAGTGGACGGGGGGAGCAGCATCAATGTCACCTTCCCCCGGACACTCCAAGGCTTGGGAGTTCACCTCAGAGAGCTCCACGAGTCGGACACTCCTTTCTTCGGCATCGTGCCGACGGAAGGGGAATACCCGTTGGGCCACATCTACATGCCAGTCACCTTCGGAACTCCGGAGAACTACAGAACCGAGTTCCTGAGGTTTGAAGTGGCGAACTTCGACTGCGGGTACAACGCCATCATTGGGAGGCCTGGATTGGCCAAGTTCATGGCCATTCCGCATTACACATACATGATACTGAAGATGCCAGGACCGCAAGGGATCATAACTGTGCGCGCCGACTTCCAAGGCGCCGCAGAGTGTTTCCGAGTGGCTATTCAAGCAGCCCTCACCGCCAAGCCATCGACGGCTCCCTCCACACTGGCGAACTCTAAGCCTGAGGAGGACCTCGCAGTACCAGCGAGCGAAGCTCAGACCGTGACCTCTATGCGGCCGACTGAAGAAACCAAGAGAATCAACCTGGGGTTCGCTGATGAGCGCAAGACGGCCATCATCAGCTCCAGCTTGGATGACAAATAGGAAAGCGCGCTCGTCCGGTTTCTGCAAGATAACCGAGATGTATTCGCATGGCAACCTGCGGATATGCCGGGAGTCCCACGAGAACTGGCCGAGCACAAACTGAAGGTTTATCCCCAGGCAAGGCCGATTCGGCAAAAACTACGTCGTTTCACGCCTGACAAGAGAGAGGCCATTCGCACTGAGTTAGCTCGCTTGGTCGCAGCTGGATTCATTAGAGAAGTATTACATCCCGAGTGGTTAGCCAATCCTGTTCTTGTACTCAAAAAGAATAAAGTGGATTGGCGCATGTGTGTTGATTATACTGATCTCAACAAACACTGTCCGAAGGATCCTTTCGGGCTCCCGAGGATATATCAGGTGGTGGACTCCACCGCTGGATGTTCTATGCTGTCTTTCCTGGATTGCTATTCTGGATACCATCAGATTAGTCTGGCAAAGGAAGATGAAGAAAAAACGGCATTCATTACTCCGTTTGGTGTTTTCTGTTATACCTCCATGCCGTTTGGCCTCAAAAACGCTGGAGCAACTTACCAGAGAGCCATTCAAACATGCTTAGCCGATCACTGGGGCAAGCGTGTGGAAGCCTATGTGGATGATGTGGTAATCAAAACACAGGACTCAAAAGACTTCATCGAAGACTTGCAACTGGTTTTCAATAGTCTGAGGCGGTATAGATGGAAGCTTAATCCCGAGAAATGTGTTTTCGGGGTACTAGCCGAAAAGTTGCTCGGGTTTATTGTCAGCCACCGGGGAATTGAGCCTAATCCAGATAAGATTGAAGCTATCTTGAAGATGGAAGCACCTCGATCGCAGAAGAAGGTTCAGCGGCTTACTGGATGTATGGCAGCTCTAAGCAGATTTATATCCAGGCTGGGAGAAAAAGGTCTGCCATTTTACAAGTTACTCAAAAAGGTGGATAAGTTTCAATGGACTTCAGAAGCGCAAGAAGCTCTAGATGCTCTGAAAAAATTCTTGACAACACCACCAATACTGAAACCACCTCGGCGAGCCACGTCAACTCAACCAGCTGAAGATTTGCTACTGTATATCTCTTGCATGACTCACGTGGTAAGCACCGCGTTAGTAGTCGAGCGAGTAGAAGAAGGACATGCCTATCCAATACAACATCCTGTCTACTTCATTAGTGAAGTCCTAGGCCCCTCGAAGAAAAAGTACCCTCAAGTTCAGAAGCTATTGTACGCAGTACTTCTAACTGCCCGCAAGCTGCGTCACTACTTTGACGACCACAAAGTCATAGTAGTCACAAGTTTTCCAATAAGGGATATTCTTCACAACAAGGAAGCCATCGGTCGAATAGCCAAGTGGGCTTGTGAGCTGGGATCTCATGACGTCGAGTTCCGACCTCGCACTGCCATCAAAACTCAAGCACTGGTTGATTTCGTATCGGAGTGGACTGAACAACAAGTACCAGACAACCCGGAGACTGCAGAAGTATGGCGAATGTATTTTGATGGCTCACTAAAGCTGCAGGGAGCAGGAGCATGGATTCTCTTCACTGCGCCTGGAGGCGAACACCTCAAGTACGCCCTCCAGTTGCTATTCCCAGCCTCCAACAATGCAGCCGAGTATGAAGCTTTGATCCATGGATTGAACATTGCCATATCGTTGGGCGTCAAAAGATTAATGGTATACGGAGACTCTCTGGTAGTCATCAGCCAGATAAACAAGGAGTGGGATTGCTCAAGCGATTCAATGGGAAAATACTGCACTGCCGTCCGAAATCTGGAAGATAAATTCGAGGGTCTAGAATTTCATCATGTAGAGAGAGATCGGAATACAGCAGCCGATGTACTGTCCAAACTGGGGTCCGGTCGAACTCAGGTCCCACCCGGGGATTTCGTGCAAGAAATTCTGCGGCCAAGTATCTCAATGGATCAGACAGAAGAATGCAACATCATAGATCAACCCGAGTCAGACCCTGATGACTGGAGGAGGCCAATCATTAAGTATATAAAAAATGAAGAGGAACCAGACGACAAAAATTTGGCAGAGCGCATTGCAAGACAGTCGGCTCACTATACACTTATTGGGGAGACATTATACAGAAGGGGTGCATCAGGCGTCTTCATGAAGTGCATTCTCCCATCCACTGGAAAGCAACTTCTGGAGGAAGTCCATGCTGGGCAATGTGGAATACATGCAGTCTCCAGAACACTAGTCGGGAAGGTCTTCAGGTCAGGATTCTATTGGCCAACAGCAAAGAACGATGCAGCCGAGTTAGTTCGAAGGTGCGAGGCCTGCCAATACTTGTCAAGGCAACAACACATGCCAGCACAGCAACTGCAGACCATACCAGTAACTTGGCCTTTCGCGTGCTGGGGACTGGATATGATTGGACCTTTCAAGAAAGCTCAAGGGGGATACACTCATGTATTGGTAGCAATTGACAAGTTCACTAAATGGATAGAATTCAAGCCCATTGCCTCCCTAACCTCTGCTAAGGCCATGGAATTCATACAAGACATAATATTCAGATTCGGGATACCAAACAGCATCATAACTGATTTAGGATCCAACTTCACAAGTTCAGAATTCTTTGACTTCTGCGAGCAAAAGAGCATTCAGATCAAGTATGCATCTGTAGCCCATCCAAGAGCCAACGGGCAAGTTGAGCGAGCCAACGGGATGATATTGGATGCACTCAGGAAAAAGATCTTCGATAAGAATGAAAAATTCGCAGGAAAGTGGATAAGGGAATTACCCTATGTTGTTTGGAGCCTAAGAACCCAACCTAGCTGAGCTTTGCATGGAAACACTCCTTTCTTCATGGTCTATGGGTCGGAGGCAGTGCTACCTGCTGATCTCAAGTTTGGGGCGCCAAGGCTGATCTTTGAAAGCATAGCAGAAGCTGAGACCACCAGGCTGGAGGACATAGATGTACTCGAGGAAGAACGGTTAAACGCAGTAATCCAATCAGCAAGGTACCAGCAGACTCTAAGGCGCTATCACGACAAGGCTGTGCGACAACGATTCTTCTCAGTAGGAGATCTCGTCCTCCGCCGAATTCTAACGGGAGAGGGACGACACAAGTTATCACCCTTATGGGAAGGACCCTTCGTGGTAGCAGAAGTCACTCGGCCCGGATCGTATCGCCTCACTCAGATGGATGGCACAGAAGTTGGGAACTCCTGGAACATAGAACACCTCAGAAAGTTTTATCCCTAGCTGTACCTCAAAACTGCTGGGATGATGATGATGTACTCTGTAAAGTGGAAATATGTCATCAATAAAAAAGAGGTCTCAAGGATACTCAATTCATTTACGATTGACTTGCATTCTTACTTAACTCAGGGTGACCACTATGCCCTGCTAACGGAGCAATCGACTTAAATCGGCAACGACTTAAGGCGGTGCAACATGCTCACGCTTACTTAACTCAGGGTGACCACTATGCCCTGCTAACGGAGCAATTGACTTAAGTCGGCAACGACTTAAGGCGGTGCAACATGCTCACGCTTACTTAACTCAGGGTGACCACTATGCCCTGCTAACGGAGCAATCGACTTAAGTCAGCAACGACTTAAGGCGGTGCAACATGCTCACGCTTACTTAACTTAGGGTGACCACTATGCCCTACAAACGCAGCGATCGACTTAAGTTGGCAGCAACTTAAAGACCGGTGCAACATGCTCGCGCCTATATAATTCAGGGGATGACTTCCATATCCCGCAAACAAATTTCATAATCATCATGCGTCATTACTGCCAACTCATTAACTAATAAATTCTGATACAATGAGAGAGTAATTATGTCATTCGAATGGTAAACTGGTGTCCTCTAACAAATACTCGATCATGCAAACCGCGCGCTTGGAGCACGCAAAATGTTTTTCTATTTTGCAACGTCTTTCCCAGGAGCGACCGACAAAGAAGGGCGACTCGAGGAATCAGGGGCGGCGTTCACGTCAGCCCTTATGTCTTCAGGAACAACCACGCCGGGTCTCCTTATCAAGATTCGTCCCGCCCGAATAGCCTTGTCCAGGGCTTTGTCGCGTTGGGCCTTGAGAGTAACAGAAGTTTCTTCAGCAGTTTTAGCAGCCAGTCGAGCGCTCTCTAACTCCTGGGCAATGGATTTTTTGGAAGCTCGGAGCCCTTTGATAGTAGCATCCTTCGCTGATATCAACTGCTTAAGCCGGGTTACCTCCTCCATGGATTCCTGCAGCTTACGACGTTGGAGGTCTAATTCTTCCATGGTGAAGCGATGACTTCTTTCCAAGATAGTCAGCGAATTGCTAGAATCTCGATACAACCTGTCAAGATTGTCACGAGAAGCAGCAAGGATACGCTTTTCTTCCTGCAAGCACAAGTCAGTTCCTTCAAAAAACCAAGCAAGTAATAGGAGCACAGCAAGGCAAAGCACAGTTTCGTATATCACCTTTTCAGAGTCGAGCTGAGCATGAAGAGAAGAACTCAGTGCATTGGCATCATCTAAGGCAGCGGAGACCTGACTCAGCTCAATCTGACTTTGAGAGTACTTTTCCTCAAAATCAGTGCATCGCTGGGCCAATTCAGCCTGATCTCGAGAATGTTTTTCCTCAAGAATTGCAATCTGCCGAGTCATTCCTAGCAAGAGGTAATCAAACAAAACGAGGTCAGAAGGTAAAACAGTCCACAACAAAGGCGAAGAAAAGAAAAAGGGCACTAACCAGCGTTAGTTGCCTCCAACTCGGATACACGACGATGAAGTGACACTGGATTCCAACACGAAACAGACGAAGCCACTTCTGGGACGGAAGCACCCTGCGATCTCAGCTGGCTGGCCATCCCATCCACCAAAACCTGATGAGAAGAACAGATGAGCATAATGACAAAAGTTCATGCAATGTAAAGATCAAGCTAAAAAACAGCACAGTACCTGGAGGTTGGAAAAGAACGAAGGGATCCCCAAATCAGGAGAAATCAGCTGATAACCAGGCGCAAGGCCACCACCCGAAGCAGTTTGCAACGGACCAGTAGGAATCAGCTCAGCGCCTTCAACAGAGCCGAACGCCCGATCAGCGGGGACGCTGCCCTCTAAAGTGACCCCCTGGTCCAAAGTTTGGGCTACCACCATGCAGCCAGAGTGTGGAGGTGATCCCATGTGAACGTCCATGGAAGTGCAGGAAGGAGACCCTGTTTGGGCACCCTCGGGGGCTGGGTCATAGTTGGCACTGCCCACTTGAGCCGGACCATCCCCGGCAGCACCCTCGGGGGCTGGGCAGTGGCTTACACTCTTCACCCGAGCTAAGTCATCCCCGGCGACATCCTCGGGGGCTGGGCATGTGTCAGCACCATTCTTGAGGTCCAGACTCTCCGCAGTAACCACCTCTAAGGTTGATGGGCCTTCAGCCACTTCCATGGAACCAGGACAATCCAAGTTAGCATCCCGACCCTCGAGATCGCACTCTAAGGTCGACGAGGCACGGGATGACCTCAACCCAGCATCAGGCACGACAGCGCAAGCCTCCATCGCATCATCATCCACTGGCTCTGATAACAAGTCCTCTGGGACCATATCCTCAAGAGTTTGATCAAAGTTGGCCAGGGACAGTTCTTGCAGACCAATGAGGGCAGATAAAGCAGGAGAGGGAACTCCACTACTTTCACCACTGGCGAGGAATTGCCGACTGTTCTTCCGAGTCAGAGGGACCTCATTCTCTTCCTCCCTGTCGTCTTCATCAGCAACACAGGCAACACCCCCATTGGGATCAGCGACAGATGGAGTACACCCATTGGGATCAACAATAGACATACCACACCCATTGGGGTCAGCATCAGTAAATTCAGGCACGGGAACCTCCTCAGCAGCAGGAACCGAGGGACCAGCGCCCCGATCCAAACTAGATACTTGCCGAAGACGTCTCTTTTTCTTTTTCTGCTCATCAGCAGAAAGATCAGTTTGATTGGCTCGGCAAGGACGTCTCGGGCGAACACGGACAGGTCTCTGAACATCCAAGGTTGTACCAGCTTCTGGGAGAGGCGCCACCGCCAATGTCCCAGCAGGAGTAGCATCAGAAGAATCTTCAGCCAGCATATCAAGCATAGCACTTATTTCTGCATCATTAGGATCCAAAGGCACCTCAAAATGGACTTGTCGTTCGTCATCAGGAATCTCCCCAAGCGAGGCAACCAAAGCACTGACTTCTTCATCAGAGGGTCGCGTTCTAAGGCCCAAATTGCCATCAGTCGCAGGTGGATTTGACATGAAAAGAGTGAAGACTTTGGCAGGAGGCAAATTCCAGGCCGAGTACGCCACCGGAGCACCAACATTGGACACTTTGCCCCTGAGAATCATTTCCAGTCGGCTCACCAAGTCTGCAGAAGGGATTCTCCTGTTGGTAACCCGAGTTGAGTCGGCTAGCCCTCGATACAGATAAGCTGGGTGGACCCTATCTTTCAGTGGCTGAATGTTCTTGAAAACGAAGTCAGCAACTACAACTTCAGCAGTTAGACCTCTCTCTTTCAGTAGTCCAACTTCAGCTAGCAACACACCCGCTTCAGCTACCTCCTCATCTGTGGGAGACTCAGTCCAGCTTGGGGTGCGAACGTCTGGCTGTCTTCCCGACCGGGGGGGGGGGAGAGAATTTCCATAATTATCAACTATGAACCACTCTAGACGCCATCCCTTAATGCTGTCTTTAAGGGGAATCTCAAGATATTCAGTCTTCCGTCCCCGGCGCATCTCCAAACTGGCACCCCCGACCAACTGATGTTGTCCCCCGGTCATCCCAGGGCGACAATGATACAGGTATTTCCATAAGCCGAAATGCGGCAGCACGCCAAGAAAGGCTTCGCATAAGTGAACGAAGATGGAGATTTGCAGAATTGAGTTAGGGTTCAGATGGGTCAGGTTAATGTGGTAGAAATCAAGGAGACCACGGAAAAAGGGAGAGATGGGAAGGCCAAGGCCGCGGAGAAGAAAAGGAGCGTAAACTACAGACTCGTGGGTATCCTCTGTCGGGACAGTAGTCCCGTGGCAAATCCGCCAAGAACAGAGTTCCCGCGGAGGAAGAACCCCGATGGACACGAGGTGGAGGAGTTCAGCTTCGGAAATAATGGACATGTGGTTACCTGCAAAAGGCAACTGGCTGTTGGGATCGATTGGAGGAATCACCACAGCGGACGAGCTCGCGATTTTCCTCTTGGGCGCCATCTCGATTCTACCAGCGAGCAGATTGGAGGCGAGCGGCAGAAAGGATTTGGAAGCGGGAATGCAAGAACTAGGGCACGGAAAGCAAAGGCGGCGAAAAGCGCAGCTCTTATGGGATATTCTCGAGCCAGATACCGTTTCAAAAAGTGCCCAGTCATCACCCGGCGGTTATTTCCAAAACCCCAGCATGCCACGTGGTCATTCGGCAGTTATTTCCAAAAAGCCGATGGGCCACCTCATCACTCGGTTATCATCCTCAAAATAGCTCATGCGGCCTACTATCACTCGGCGTTGCCTCTAAAATGCTGGTCTCGCGTTCAATCGCTCGGCATTACCTCTAAAATGCCGACGTCGACCTGCTCTCACTCGGCGTTGACTCTAAAACGCTGATTTCATATTCAGTCGCTTGGCATTACCTCTAAAGTGCCGACGTCACCATCCAGTCACTCGGCGTTGCCTCTAAAACGCTGATCTCGCGTTCAATCGCTCGGCATTACTTCTAAAATGCCGACGGCGACCTTCAATCACTCGTCGTTGCCTCTAAAACGCTGATCTCGTGTTCAATCGCTCGGCATTACTTCTAAAATGCCGACGGCGACCTTTAATCACTCGGCGTTGCCTCTAAAACGCTAATCTCGTGTTCAATCGCTCGGCATTACTTCCAAAATGCCGACGGCGACCTTCAATCACTCGGCGTTGCCTCTAAAACGCTGATCTCATGTTCAATCGCTCGGCATTACTTCTAAGATGCCGACGTCGACCTTCAATCACTCGGCATTGCCTCTAAGACGCTGGTATAGCGTTCAGTCGCTCGGCATTACTTCTAAAACGTCGATATAGACTACAAGATTACTCGGCGGCTACTTCTGGAAGCGTCAGTATGATGTCCAAGTTATTCGTCTACTGTCTCAAAAGAATCAGTTTTATAATCAAGCAAAGCAAGTCATCAAGAAGAAGCCAACATCATTCTTTCATTAAGGGAAGACAATAAGCTTACAAATCAACTCTTTGCGAGTTGATGCTTCCCTACTATTACTACATTACATCACTACTACTACTATACTACGCTATACTACTCTACATTACTACTACATTATTCTAACTACACTATACTAATATCTAAAAACCAGTGGCGTTTAGCCACTGGCCTTGCTGCTGCTGCCGCCGCCGCCGCCCTTGGTGCTGCCCTTGCTGCTGCCGCCTTTGGTGCTGCCCCTGCTGCCGCCGCCGTCACCGTCCCTGCCGCCGTCGCCGCTGCCCCTGCCACTGCCGCTGCCGTCGCCGTCGCCACCGTCGTCGCTGTCGTCGTCGTCGTCGTCCTCGTCCTCGCCGCCACCGTCCGAGTCCTCCTCATCCGAGGAGTACTCCAACTCATCCGAGCCCTCGAGCCCGGAGCGCTCGACGGCCCGGATGTATGTCCAGACTTCCGCGGCTATCCCCTGGGAGTCGTCCGAGTCATCGGACGACGCCGGGGGAGAGACGGGAGCCGGAGATCCCTCGGACTCGGAGGAGAACTCCTCCTCCGAGTATTCCGAGTCACCGAAATCCTCCGATGGAGGAGTCGGTTCGCGCTTGCGCTTGTTGCTCTTGCCCATGGCGGAAGCAGATGGGAGAGAAGAGAAGGAAGCAGTAAAGAACAGCGAAGAGATGTGAAAAAACCAGAGGGGCAACAACGTTATTTATAGAAGGGAAAGGCAACCGCTCACCTCCAACCGCGGTCACTGAACAGTCGCAAAGCATTCAATAAGCACTTCCACCCGTCTGGAGACACGTCAGGCGGCTGACGCCATTTCCTGCAACACTACACCCATTGGGACTCCAGTCAACAACGCAAAGGATATGATTACACTCGCCGTCCCAACACATTACTACTCAGAAGCAGCCGGCTAAAACACTCAGCGCACCAAGCCGTCCCTTGCCCACACCCATTGGGGGGGGACGCCCAGGAATTATCAGTATATTTTTCAAAATGGTCACATCTGTGCAGGGCACACAGTGAATGCCTCAAGACAAAAATGAGATATCAGCGAGAGTTAGAGGGAAGCCAAATATAGCCAGTAGAGTGCAAAATATGGTCGACGGACACGACTTGAAGACTAGACAGAGAACGTCCATTAAATGTCCAATCAGTCACAGAGCAAATAAATTACACTACCTAGCAAGATATGGATGGATTGCGAACTAGGCTGCAAAAGACAAAATACGTGCTGACCTCTGAAGCATAATATCGATGACATAGCGCGGATGACATCATGCCAACTTTTTTACAGGCAGAAAGGATAATCTTCAGCAAAAGGGCATAAAAAGAAGACCTTCGAGTGAATTGTTCTCAAAAATCCACTCGAAGCTCGGGGGCTACACCCATTGGGTGCACCTTCGGTGCACCCCATGGATTATCATTCCAAGTTGAGGTAGAGCCGATTTCTAAAGCGTGGGACCAGATTAAAGAAGCCAACCCTCAACCAAAATGAAGGAACACAAATGGAAATAACCCATACTGAAGACCTTCGAGTAGATTATTTTCTAAAATCTACTCGAAGCTCGGGGGCTACACCCATTGGGTGCACCTCCGGTGCACTCAATGAAGTCCAGAATCCTACAAATTGGAATGCCGACCTCTAAGGCCAAACTCGAAACTAAGCTTCAGTCAAATGAGTGATCGGAGCAAGAGAAGACAGCAGGAAATCATTTTTCTTCAAAACACCCGCAAGTTGGACCTGGGATCTTTGGGCTGATTACCTCTAAATTAACCCAAAGATCAGGGGCTTGTGGGGGATAGATGTCCCCCGGGTCCACTAAAGGAGTAAAAGACCTCACGAAAGGCCCAAGGGCCCAATAAATCGAAAGGTCATTCTTTCGTGGGCCTGGGGAGAAACAACCAACAAAGCAGAGCGACGTGAGACCAGATTGGTGCAAACCCGGACGACCCACAACGTCGAGCGAGTAAATCGCAACAGAGACCCGACTTTCCCGCCCTAAAGCCCCCATGCAATGGAGCCGTGCGAGGATAAGGCGGCGAGGGTTACGTAGGGATAAACTCAAGAGGTTCACTACCTTTTAGCTACTTGTTGTTATCATATCCATGTGTACTGCCCCACGGTCGAGTATATAAGGCCTAGGGGGCACCCCTTCAGAACGATCGACCCTTTACTTAGCCACCCACATCAACTCTCTGTATTCTCGATCCAGAGAGCTCTCTTGTAACCACATCCACCAAGCATACTCATCAGGACGTAGGGTGTTACGCATCTCTAAGCAGCCCGAACCTGTAAAACTTGTCCACTGTCCCTCGTGCAATCGGCGCGAACCATTTTGCTACAGTTGTCGACACCGTCCTACTCCTAAAACACCTTGAGGGGCAACCCCGGTGTGCGGTCGGGCCCAAAACACCGACACCGACCATGTGCCGAGCCCGGGGAAATACCCGCTCGTCGTCGACCCCGTCATCGGCGATGTCAGGCTCACCAAGGTCCTCAAGGACGGAGGCAGCAGCCTCAACATCATCTACACCGAGACCCTCGGGCTTCTGCGCATCGATCTGTCCTCGGTCCGGGCGGGCGCTGCGCCTTTCCATGGGATCATCCCCGGGAAGCGCGTCCAGCCCCTCAGACAACTCGATCTTCCCGTCTGCTTCGGAACGCCCTCCAACTTCCGAAGGGAGACCCTGACGTTCGAGGTGGTCGGGTTTCGAGGAACCTACCACGCGGTATTAGGGAGGCCCTGCTACGCGAAGTTCATGGCCGTCCCCAACTACACCTACCTCAAGCTCAAGATGCCGGGCCCCAACGGGGTCATCACCGTCGGCCCCACGTACAAACACGCGTACGAATGCGACGTGGAGTGCGTGGAGTACGCCGAGGCCCTCATCGCCGACCTGGAGAGCCTCTCCAAGGAGGTGCCAGACGTGAAGCGTCATGCCGGCAACTTCGAGCCAGCGGAGATGGTTAAGTCCGTCCCCCTCGACCCCAGCAGCGACGCCTCCAAGCAAGTTCGGATCGGCTCCGGGCTCGATCCCAAATAGGAAGCAGTGCTCGTCGACTTTCTCCGCGCGAACGCCGACGTCTTCGTGTGGAGTCCCTCGGACATGCCCGGCATACCGAGGGATGTCGCCGAGCACTCGCTGGACATCTGAGCTAGAGCCCGACCCGTCAAGCAGCCTCTGCGCCGATTCGACGAGGAGAAGCGCAGAGCCATAGGCGAGGAGATCCACAAGCTAATGGCGGCAGGGTTCATCAAAGAGGTATTCCATCCCGAATGGCTTGCCAACCCTGTGCTTGTGAGAAAGAAAGGGGGGAAATGGCGGATGTGTGTAGACTACACTGGTCTGAACAAAGCATGTCCGAAGGTTCCCTACCCTCTGCCTCGCATCGATCAGATCGTGGATTCCACTGCTGGGTGCGAAACCCTGTCTTTCCTTGATGCCTACTCAGGGTATCACCAAATCAAGATGAAAGAGTCCGACCAACTCGCGACTTCTTTCATCACACCTTTTGGCATATACTGTTACGTTACTATGCCATTCGGTTTGAGGAATGCGGGTGCGACATACCAAAGGTGCATGAACCACGTGTTCGGACAGCACATTGGTCGAACGGTCGAGGCCTACGTCGATGACGTCGTAGTCAAGACGAGGAAAGCCTTCGACCTCCTCTCTGACCTTGAAACGACATTCAAGTGTCTCAAAGCGAAAGGCGTAAAACTCAATCCTGAGAAGTGTGTCTTCGGAGTCCCCCAAGGCATGCTCCTGGGGTTCATCGTCTCCGAGCGGGGCATCGAGGCCAACCCGGAGAAAATCGCGGCCATCACCAACATGGGGCCTATCAAGGACTTGAAAGGAGTACAGAGGGTCATGGGATGCCTTGCGGCTCTGAGCCGCTTCATCTCACGCCTCGGCGAAAGAGGCCTGCCCCTGTATCGCCTCTTAAGGAAGACCAAGCGCTTCGCTTGGACCCCCGAGGCCGAGGAACAAAGCATGTCCGAAGGTTCCCTACCCTCTGCCTCGCATCGATCAGATCGTGGATTCCACTGCTGGGTGCGAAACCCTGTCTTTCCTCGATGCCTACTCAGGGTATCACCAAATCAGGATGAAAGAGTCCGACCAGCTCGCGACTTCTTTC
Source organism: Zea luxurians (assembly GCA_029449295.1). Lineage (NCBI taxonomy): Eukaryota > Viridiplantae > Streptophyta > Magnoliopsida > Poales > Poaceae > Zea > Zea luxurians. The sequence goes on along the minus strand of JAOPSE010000016.1, from coordinate 68,864,590 downwards.
ATCACGCCCTTCGGCATGTACTGCTATGTCACCATGCCGTTCGGCTTGAGGAATGCAGGCGCGACATACCAGCGGTGCATGAACCATGTGTTTGGCGAACACATTGGCCGCACGGTCGAGGCTTACGTCGATGACATCATAGTTAAGACGAGGAAAGCCTCTGACCTCCTTTCCGACCTTGAAGTGACATTCCGATGTCTCAAGGCGAAAGGCGTCAAGCTCAATCCTGAAAAGTGTGTCTTCGGGGTGCCCCGAGGCATGCTCTTGGGGTTCATCGTCTCCGAGCGGGGCATCGAAGCCAACCCGGAGAAGATCGCAGCCATCACCAGCATGGGGCCCATCCAGGACCTAAAAGGCGTACAGAGGGTCATGGGATGTCTCGTGGCTCTGGGCCGCTTCATCTCACGCCTCGGCGAAAGAGGTCTACCCCTGTACCGCCTCTTAAGGAAGGCCGAGCACTTCACTTGGACCCCTGAGGCCGAGGAAGCCCTCGGGAACCTGAAGGCGCTCCTCACGAAGGCGCCTATCTTGGTGCCCCCAGTTGCCGGAGAAGCCCTCTTGGTCTACGTCGCCGCAACCACTCTGGTGGTTAGCGCCGCGATTGTGGTCGAGAGGCAAGAAGAGGGGCATGCATTGCCCGTTCAGAGGCCGGTCTACTTCATCAGTGAGGTACTGTCCGAGACCAAGATCCACTACCCACAAGTTCAGAAGCTGCTGTACGCGGTGATCCTGACGCGGCGGAAGTTGCGACACTACTTCGAGTCTCATCCGGTGACGGTGGTGTCATCCTTCCCCCTGGGAGAGATCATCCACTCCCGAGAGGCTTTGGGTAGGATCGCGAAGTGGGCGGTGGAGATCATGGGCGAGACGATCTCGTTCGCCCCCCGGAAGGCCATCAAGTCCCAGGTCCTGGCGGACTTCATGGCTGAATGGGCCGACACCCAGCTCCCGACGGCTCCGATCCAACCAGAGCTTTGGACCATGTTTTTCGACGGGTCGCTGATGAAGACAGGGGCCGGCGCAGGCCTCCTCTTCGTCTCTCCCCTTGGGAAGCACCTACGCTACGTGCTACGCCTCCACTTCCCGGTGTCCAACAATGTGGCGGAGTACGAGGCTCTGGTAAACGGGTTGCGAATCGCCATCAAGCTGGGGGTCCGACGCCTCGACGCTCGTGGTGACTCGCAGCTCGTCATCGACCAAGTCATGAAGAACTCCCACTGCCGCGACCCGAAGATGGAAGCCTACTATGATGAGGTTCGGCGCCTGGAAGACAAGTTCTACGGGCTCGAGCTCAACCACATCGCTCGGCGCTACAACGAGACTGCGGACGAGCTGGCTAAAATAGCCTCGGGGCAAACAACGGTTCCCCCGGACGTCTTCTCCCGAGATCTGCATCAACCCTCCGTCAAGATCAACGACACGCCCGAGCCTGAGGCACCCTCGGCCCAGCCCGAGGTACCCTCGGCATAGTCCGAGGCACCCTCGGCTCGGCCCGAGGCACCCTCGGTTCGGCCCGAGGTACCCTCGGCCCCCAAGGGCGAAACGCTGCGCGTCGAGGGGGAGCAAAGCGGGGTCACGCCTGATCAAAATTGGCAGACCCCGTACCTGCAATATCTCCACCGAGGAGAGCTACCCCTTGACCGAGCCGAAGCTCGGCGGTTGGTGCGGCACGCCAAGTCGTTCGTCTTGCTGGGAGAAGGGAAGGAGCTCTACCACCGTAGCCCTTCAGGCATCCTCCAGCGATGCATCTCCACCACCGAAGGCCAGGAACTCCTCCAAGAAATACACTCGGGGGCTTGCGGCCACCACGCAGCACCTCGAGCCCTTGTCGGAAATGCTTTCCGACAAGGTTTCTACTGGCCAACGGCGGTGGCCGACGCTATTAGAATTGTCCGCACCTGCGAAGGGTGTCAGTTCTACGCAAAGCAGACCCACCTGCCCGCTCAGGCTCTGCAGACAATACCCATCATATGGCCTTTTGCTGTGTGGGGTCTGGACCTCGTCGGCCCCTTGCAGAAGGCACCCGGGGGCTACACGCACCTGTTGGTCGCCATCAACAAATTTTCCAAGTGGATCGAGGTCCGACCCCTGAACAGCATCAGGTCCGAGCAGGCGGTGGCGTTCTTCACCAACATCATCCATCGTTTCGGGGTCCCAAACTCCATCATCACCGACAACGGCACCCAGTTCACCGGCAGAAAGTTCCTAGACTTCTGCGAGGATCACCACATCCGGGTGGACTGGGCCGCCGTGGCTCATCCCATGATGAATGGGCAAGTAGAGCGTGCCAACGGCATGATTCTACAAGGACTCAAGCCTCGGATCTACAACGACCTCAACAAGTTCGGCAAGCGGTGGATGAAGGAACTCCCCTCGGTGGTCTGGAGCCTGAGAACGACACCGAGCCGAGCCATGGGCTTCACGCCGTTCTTTCTAGTCTACGGGGCCGAGGCCATCTTGCCCACAGACCTGGAATACGGTTCTCGAGGACGAGGGCCTATGATGACCAAAGCAACCAAGCTAGTCGACAAGACTCGCTGGACCAGCTGGAAGAGGCTCGGGACAAGGCCGTACTACACTCGGCGCGGTACCAGCAGTCCATGCGACGCTACCACGCCCGAGGGGTTAGGTCTCGAGACCTCCAGGTGGGCGACCTGGTGCTTCGGCTGCGACAAGATGCCCGAGGGCGGCACAAGCTCACGCCTCCCTGGGAAGGGCCGTTCATCATCGCTAAGGTTCTGAAGCCCGGAACATACAAGCTGGCCAACAGTCAAGGCGAGGTCTACAACAACGCTTGGAACATCCAACAGCTACGTCGCTTCTACCCTTAAGATGTTTTCAAGTCGTTCATATACCTTGTTCTCATGCAAAGTTTAGTCATCAAGGAAGGGTCAGCCTTGCCTCGGCAAAGCCTGACCCTCCCTCGGGGGCTAAAAGGGGGGAACCCCCTCTGTGTCGAAATTTTCCTCGAAAAGGGTCTTTTCTGCCGGAATATCTTTCGTGCTTCTCGACTACTTCAAAAGTGGATCCTGAAAACGACGGAGTACACGTAAGCAGCCAAGGCTGACCGAGCCGAGGGACTCCTACGCCTCCGGGATACGGATACCTCACTCATCACCTTCTGCGATAAGTAACTCGTGCTCGGATAAGTGACTCCGCGGACCGAACAAGTCTTCATGCTCGAGAAGCTCCTCTGCCGAAATGATTTTTCGAGCTTTCTCGACTGCGTCGGTGACAGAACCCCATGGATGGGTAAGAGTGCGCGTAAGCGGCAAGGCCGACCGAGCCGAGGGACTCCTACGCCTCCGGGATACGGATACCTCACTCGTCACCTTCCGTGAGAAGCAACTCTCGCTCGCACAAACAGTTCTGTTACCGACAAAAAAGTCCAGATACTCGAAACAAGAGGAAAGGAGACGCGGCTTTACAATACGGCGAGGGTGAGTTTCGGCCTCGGCGGCCGCAGAAAACACACGCTACAAGATAATTCGATCCTGCAGGCTCGGATCTTGACGACTAAAGGGAGCAGCAGCACCCTCGGCGTCGATGACACCTCTGGCGAAGTCCGACCCAGCCTCGGACGGCGACACGGTCCAAGGGTCTCCGCTCTGAAGGACGACGTCATCACCAAGCCCGGGCCATCGCCGCCAGGGTCTTCTCCAAGAATCTGGCCCGAGCAGGGGCTCGGCCAGTCACCCCGGGCCCTCGGCTAGCTATCCCCCAAGGACATCAGCCCGGCCCGAGGCCTCGACAGGTCAATCCCGGCGTCGGTCCCGCTAACGGACGACCCGGCCAGGCTCCGGCCGACCTGGTCATCTTTTCGAGCCAACTCTGCCTCTGTTCGCGCTGGCACCGCTACCCCTGGCCTCGGCTCATCGAAGAGCGGCCAAGGGTTTCCTCCAACTAAGTAAGGGAAGCCTCGGACAACAAGGCTGACCGAGCCGAGGGACTCCTACGCCTCCGGGATACGGATACCTCACTCGCCACCTTTACACGGGGCAACTCACGCTTGGTGAAGCGGTTCAGACAACCAACAGGCGAGTCTTAGTGCTCGAAAATGGGAAAAAACACGGCTCCGTGCAGAATTTACATACATGTTTAGGCCTCGACAGCCGCAATGAACATAACACTGGCATTCGAAGTGCCATTACAAATGGAACTCCGGTTCCACCTCCGCAGGTACGAACAACCCTACTCGATGGGGGAAGGGCCTGCGGAGCAGCAGAAGACCGACGGGCGGCTCGTCGTCGTCCGCTCCGCCAGCAACGACAATGGCCCCCGCTCCAGGTGGCCGAACTGCAGCAGCAAGGGCCTCAGGGCGGATGCTGCTGCAATCTTGCCCTCACCCACGCTGACGCTCGAGGGGCGAGGACAAGTACAAAGAGCCGGAGGCCCGAAGCGCGGATGGTGGCGGTGATCCCGTCGGCAACGGGGACTTCTCGAGCCGCCTCCACCTCGGCACCGACGACAGGGGCCAACAGCCCTCCGGCAGATCCCCACTCAGATCCTCCCGGGCGAGTGAGGCACCCACCTCCGCGTGGAGGCGCCGTACCGGTGCAAAGGGAGAACCGCCCCATAACACGAACGCCGCCCTGGCAGCGCACGATATCTTGGGCGGTCCTCCCGTGCACACGGCGCGGCAGCCACCTTCCGGCAGGAGGGGGCACCAGGAGCTAAGCCGACGAGCCCAACGCGCTGAGGCTGACGACGCCCGCCGTCGACCAGCCCCGCGTTGTCGAAGTCCGACCCGCCCGCAGGGCCAGTGAGCGCCCTCTCCCTCGAACGCCGAAGAAGAGGCCGACTCACGAACCCGCGCGGGAGGTAGAGCTCCGGCTCAACCCGGCCTCCACCCCAGCGGGGATGATGAACATCCTTGAAGCTGAGGGTGGGACCAAGATCACAGCCCGGCTTGCCTCTCCCGATCCAGGGGCTGGAGGTCACCGTCTTGGGTGACCACCGGTGGAGGGGTGCAGCCGGGCTGCATGATGAAAATCCTTGAAGCCGAACGACGGCTGAAAGGTACCAACTCCCGCAGAGTTGCGTTCCTCCAACGACGAAGCGGAAAAGCGGCGGATATCCCCCATCCGGGGGCTTGGAAGATGGGAAGACACGATGCATAAGGGAGCGCGAAGACATGGTTGCCTTCCAAGAGGATCACCCTCCTTTTAAAGGCGACTCTCCCTACTTGCGCCCCCAGCCGTCGTGGGCTGAGTCTTCTCCAACACGCTCCAAGGTCCTCCCCCTATGGCGCGGGGGCTGGGTCCCACGCGTCATGCAAGCCGGTCCTGAGCAGAAGAAGCCAAACCGCCGCGCGCGGTGCGTGCAACCGCCCAGCGGTTACAAGCGGCTCTCCGCTTTTGCCTAGACCAGCGGCGAAAGGGCGGACGGCCATGCAGGCGGCATGCGACCGCGCCAAGTGGGCGCACCTCTCCGACTTCCAATGCGCCCGGCTTGGAGGACCTGGCCCACGCGTCATGCAACCGGTGCGCCGGCTGCTACGTGTGAGTAACTGCACCGCCACCTGCGCCACCACCGCGCCTCCTCGACTGTGGAACCAATACCGCGACTCGAGGCGACCCAGCGCACGACCCAGTGGCTCCAGCTTGGCGCGACGGTCAATGCGGCCGAAAATAGGCCGGCAGTAATGGCGGTGGCAGGCGGGCAGGAGCAGCGGTCACGTCGTCAGCCAAGCTTACGTCCCATCCGGAGGCAGCGAGAGAACCCTCTCTCACGGCGTGAAGACAATGCGCCCGTGTTCCGTTCCTTGAACGGCTCGCGCACGCGCAACGGCTACCCTGCGAACCACTCGCCCCGTCGCATTAACTCCGTGGCGGGACACGCGGCGCCTCTGGCAGGAGAAGCAAGCGACGCTTCGCCTTCGCCGTAATGACCGCGTCAAAAAAGGTACGCCGCGTCGTTCAATTTCGTATCCTTTCCCTTTTTTCCTCTTTCTCTCTCTTGCAACAGGGACCGGGAGAGGGGGATACCCCGAAAAGGATGCTTCCCTGTGAAGGAACCAGGCTCCGAGCCTCCCTACTGATCAGAGGTTCGAAGGCTGGCCCCTCGGGAGGGTTCAACAGCCGCCTCAGAGCACGTGGGCTCCACGCCCACTACTGGTCAGAGGTTCGAAGGCCGGCCCCTCGGAAGGGTTCAACGGCCGCCTCAAGCTACTTGGGCTCCGCGCCCCCTACTGATCAGGGGTTCGAAGGCTGGCCCCCGAAGGGTTCATAGCCGCCTCAGACACAGAGCGAGGGATGACCATGGGTACGTTCGATACATAACCGAGGCTCGGGCTACGCTCCCGAGGTACCCTAGGACATTTCCGAGACCAGCGGGAACGATCTTGTAACGGAATCCCATCAGAGGGAGGCATCGAGCCCTCGGACCCCGTCGCTAGGGGACCGGGTCCGGTAGATCACCCGCAGGTACTTTTGGGTGCGCCTCTGGGCCCCTAGCTGACCCCTAACGGGACGTCCACTCGGATCACCCGCCTGCAGCTCACCGGAGACACCATGTTCGGCGCCCCACCGAGGGCAACATGGTGCTCTCCCCCCTCCTCCTTGTGGAAAGGCGACGCTGGGGCGTATGTAAAAAAGTCGAGTCTATCCCTGATCGCCCTCTCGCCCTGTGTAGAGGCTCGGAGGCTGCTCTCGCAAACCCGGCTCCGGCCAAACCGTTGACAGCGTCAACATACCAGCCCGAGAACTTGGGACCCGACCGTACACCCGGGCTACGGCCAGCTCGCATGAGGGAACGATCAGACCAGCCGAAGCATTACGCACGACGTTAAGACCTCGGAGGAGTCAAACCACTCCTCCGAGGCCTCAGGGGCTACACCCGGCGGGTGCGCTCGCGCGCACCCACCGGAACAAAACGCAACCTAGAAAGGCTGGTCCCCTTGCAAAAAAGTGCGACGAAAGCCTCCAAGCGAGTGCTAACACTCCCTTCGAGGCTCGGGGGCTACTGTCGGGGACCATAATTAGGGGTACCCTCAAGGCTCCTAATTCTTAGCTGGTAACCCCCATCAGCACAAAGCTGCAAAGGCCTGATGGGTGCGATCAAGTCAGAGATCAGTCCATTCGAGGGACTCGATCACGCCTCGCCCGAGCCTAGCCTCGGACAAGGGCAGCCGACCCCGGAGGATCTCCGCCTCGCCCGAGGCCCCCCTTCCAGCGGCGAACACGTTCCCGGCTCGCCCGAGGCCCTGTCTTCGCCAAGAAGCAACCCCGACCAAATCGCAGGAGCATTTAATGCAAAGGTGGCCTGGCACCTTTATCCTGACGCGCGTCCCTCAGCTGACAGAGCCGGAGTGACCGCCGTCACTTCGCCGCCCCACTGACCGGTCTGTCAGAAAGACAGCGCCGCCTGCGTCGCTCCGACTGCGGTGCCGCTTGACAGAGTGAGGCTGACAGGCAGTCAGGCCCGACCGCACACCATAGGAAACTCCGCTCCGCCTGACCCAGGGCTCGGACTCGGGCTAAGCCCCGGAAGACGATGAACTCCGCTCCGCCCGACCCAGGGCTCGGACTCGGGCTAAGCCCCGGAAGACGGCGAACTCCGCTCCGCCCGACCCAGGGCTCGGACTCGGGCTAAGCCCCGGAAGACGGCGAACTCCGCTCCGCCCGACCCAGGGCTCGGACTTGGGCTCAGCCCCAGAAGACGACGAACTCCGCTCCGCTCGACCTAGGGCTCAGACTTGGGCTCGGCCCCAGAAGACGACGAACTCCGCTTCGCCCGACCCCAGGACTCCAATTCCGCCCTGGCCTCAGCCGACGGACTCCGCCTCGCCCGACCTAGGGGCTCGGACTCGGCCTCGGCCACGGAAGACGAACTCGACCTCGACCTCGGAGGAGCCTCCACATCGCCCAGCCTAGGGCACGGACCAGCCACGTCAACAGGAGGCGCCATCATTACCCTACTCCAAGCTGACTCAGGCTACAGGGAACAAGACCGGCGTCCCATCTGGCTCGCTCCACCAGATAGGCGATGATGGCGCCCCGCACGCTCCCTGACGATGGCGGCTCTCGGCCCCCTTACGGAAGCAAGAGGACGTCAGCAAGGACTCGACGGCCCCGACAGCTGTCTCTCCGCCAGGCTCCAGCACTTCTCCGATGGCCACGACATCACACAAACCGGGCGCCAAAATCTCTCCGGCCGCCACGATGGCGTGTACTTAGGGCACTAGCTCTCCTCCACTAGACACGTAGCACTCTGCTACACCCCCCATAGTACACCTGGATCCTCTCCTTACGCCTATAAAAGGAAGGACCAGGGCCCTCTTAGAGAGGGTTGGCCGCGCGGGGACGAGGACGAGACGGGCGCTCGCGTGAGGCCACTCGCTCCTTCCCCCGTGTGGACGCTTGTAACCCCCTACTGCAAGCGCACCCGACCTGGGCGCGGGACGAACACGAAGGCCGCGGGATTTCCACCTCTCTCACGGCCAACTCCGGCCACCTCGCTTTCCCCCCTTCGTGCTCGGCCTCGCGTCGACCCATCTGGGCTGGGGCACGCAGCGACACTTCACTCGTCGGCTCAGGGACCCCCCGGTCTCGGAACGTCGACAAGCATCCACTAACCTCCAACTTAGATATGTCACCACATGCTCCTTTCCTTCAGTTTCTTGTGTTAGAACAGCCCCAATGACCTTATCTTCAGCTGCAATGTATAATCTGAATGGTACTCCTACTTGTGGTGCTTTTAATACGGGAGCCAAAGACAAGTATTTTTTAATGGGATCAAATGCTTCCTGCTGCTCTGCCCCCAAGCGAATTTAGCCTCATTCTTAAGTCGAAGGATAGGGGTGAATGCATCAATCTTCGCGGCTAGGTTAGAGATAAATCTTCATAAATAATTTACCTTGCCGAGAAACTTCTGCACTTCAACCTTACAGGTCGGAGGTCCCACATTCTGAATAGACTTGATTCGGTCAGGGTCTATCTCTATACCATGTTCATGGATGATAAATCCTAAAAACTTACCAGCCGACACTCCAAAAGCACATTTACGTGGGTTCATTTTCAAAACCATACCGACGCATTTTATCAAAGGCTTTGCGTAAATCAGCTACATGAGAACTAAACTCAGCCGATTTGACTACAATATCATCAATGTAGACTTCCACAGTGTTTCCCAATACCTCATGGAAGATCAAATTCATAGCCCTCTGATAGGTAGCACCAGCATTTTTAGACCAAATGTCATGACCACCCACTCAAATAAACCAATGAAGCCTGGACATATAAAGGCCGTTTTAGACGCATCCTCTTCGGCCATAAAAATCTGATTATATCCGGCATTACCATCAAGAAAGCTAATAATTCTATTTCCTGATGCATTATTGATTAATCGGCTATGGGCATGGGATACTCATCTTTAGGGGTTGCTCTATTTAAATTGCGAAAATCAATGCATACTCTAAGCTTACGTGACTCCTTCTTCTCCACCGGCACAATATTGGAGACCCACTCTGCGTATCTGCAAGGTCAAATAAAATTAGCTTCTAGCAGCCGGTGGATTTCGTCCTTGATTCGTGGGAGAAGATCTGGACGAAATGTTCTAGCTCTTTGCTTGAAAGGTCTAAAACCGGACTTAATGGGCAGCCGATGCTCTACGATCTCTCGGCTTAGTCCCGGCATCTCAGTGTAATTCCAAGAAAAGCAATTCGAATATTTCTTCAGTAGACCGATCATTTCACTTCTAGAGTCGGTCTCCAGGGTCTTGTTTATAAAAGTCGGCCTTGGAGTTTTACCATCTCCTATGTCGATCTCCTCCAAAGGATCGGCCGATGTAAACCCCTGTCCTAGTTTATCGAGATCTCTGAATTCCTCTATCATGTCCCCCATAGAGGAATCAGATGTTCTTTGTGTGATGATGGACTCTCCGATCTCAGGGGTCGGATCATCCGTAATATCGTCTTTACGCTGTGGTAGATGTTCGGTCTTAAAGTCTGAACTGTTTGGTGAAAGACCAGACGATCCGGCTTTAGAAACCGAACTGTCCGTGACCAAGGACTCATAAATTTTGTGTGTACTCATCATTTAAACTTTACTTAGGATTTAGCCGATTCTCCATCGGCTCTAGCATTACAGGAATGAAACCCTTCTTATCTATACTTATGAACTGGTAATCAGAAAAATCTACTCCTGTGAGACATGTAGCAGCCTCATAAGTCTAGAGTACAGGGGCATCGGCCACAGCAATACAGGCCGATAGATCAGCATGTACCTGTTCTACATCGTCGCCTACCCATTGTATTAACATTTGATGTAATGTAGAAGGTATATATTGGTTGGCATGAATCCAATCTCTACCTAGGATTAGACTGTAATTTCCTTCTACATCAGCGACAAAGAATGCAGCAGCAAGGGTCTTAGTCCCGATGGTTAATTCAATGGACGTGACTCCCCTGGCTTTAATTGAACTATCATTTCCAACACCGCTGAGGGTCATGTTGGTCTTGACAAGTTCATCATCTTGTTTTCCTAATTTTCTGTATAATGAATAAGGCATTAGATTTACAACCGCCCCTCCATCTACCAACATTTTAGCAATCGGTATCCCATCAATGTGACCGCGCATGAAGAGCGGCTTTAAATGATTTACCGATTCTTTTGGTTTAGTAAAGGCGACTTCTTTAGGATCGAAATCAAACTGGACAACAACAGGTTCATCGTTGCTGACAATAGTACAATCAGCGGAAAATGTAATAATATTTACATCCATACCTGGGCGCTCTGGAGAAGCTTCATAGTCGACGAGGTCTTCTCCCAGTAGGTTGTCCTCCTCCATTGGTGTTGGTGCGTCGTCGGAGGCGTCCTGGCATGGCGCGGACGGTTCGGACTCAGGGGTCGAACGGTCCGCGCCTGGTGCAGATGGTCTAGCCTTGTTAGCCAAGCTGTCTGCCATACCTACAGGATGCTGGACTAGTGTTGTTTCATTTTCTATTTTTGTGGCCATTTGTTTTTCCTCAATGGCCTTTGGTCTCCATTTCTTTTGCGGTGGCGGGTATTGTCGATGTGTATCATTGAATATCTTTTCCGCCTCCTTTTCCTGGTTTTCTTTTGCTCTTAGGCATTGTAATTTTCGCTTTTAGGACCGTGTCAATCCCGCTGGGCACCATCGAGTCATGGAGTATTTTGGATCGGCTGCTTTGATGGTAGCCTTATCTTCTTTTTTGGTCGTGTTGGCCGATTCCCCAAAAATCATTGGCCCTTCATTATCTTCTTGTACGATGACATCTGCAGTACCTATTTTAACGATATCCTTTTTTGTTGTTCTTTTGGTCGCTACAGGTATATGCCCCCCTGCCGGATTGGTCGGCCTTTGAGGCCGAGTACTCCGGCACTCTTGTTGGGCCTGTGCCTGGTGACCGGATTGAGCGGTGCTCAATCGGTCTTGTACTGGAGGTGCCAACCTATTGAATACAGATGTTTGGGATGCCCCCAAGCGGGGTACTGTGGCATCACAAATGTATATGGTGGCATGCCCCACATTTGATTTGGGACATATGGTGGAGGTAAATATGTATATGGATATGGCATAGGCAGATAAGGGGGTGGAGGTGTCCGTGTAGGTATGTTAGGTCTCAATTGTACGGTATGACCTTTCATTTCTTCCGATTGGTGGGGTGGTCCAATCGGCCTGACCTGACGTTGCTCATGAATGGGTGAGCGGGGTCGCTTTGTTGGCCGGTCACTGGGGCCGGCCTTCTTTTTCACATATTTGGACAACAATTGATCGAAAGTCAGGCCGGATTTGACCATCCGGTCTGCTGCTTAAAATGTATTTGTTTTCCACGTACCTATCTCTGGTCGTCGTGGTTTGAACGTATGTGGTCGTTGAGTGTAGCCGGACCGTCCGCCGGAAGCCTTCGGACCGTCCAGAGAAGCCTCGGACCGTCCGCGTCTGGATGGCGGACCGTCCGTGATGCGCAGCACGGGTTCCCGTGCCTGCCTCTCTGTCTGTGCTTGCCCCCCAGTGCCAGAGGCTGTGATGGTTACCTTCAGGGTCTCCCCTCCATTAGGAGTCTTTTCTGCCACTACTTTCCTGCAAGAAACTTTATTTTCATCGGCCTCCCGTGCGTTGCCAATGATGACTTCTTTGCCTTTTCCTTTATCGGTTGTGCTGGGCCGAACTAGGACCCTTTTGCCCTCGAAGTCGATCATGTTCATTGGAAAGGGCTTTGTATCCACCTGCATTTCCTAAAATTTCAATCGTCCCTCGTTAATGGCTGATTGAATCTGTCGACGGAATACATTACAATCATTAGTGGCATGAGAAAATGAGTTATGCCACTTGTAGTATGCCCGACGTTTTAGCTCATTGGCGGACGGAACAGTGTGATTTATTTTAATGTTGCCATTCTTGAGTAATTCATCAAATATTTTATCACATTTACCAACATTAAATGTAAACTTAACCTCCTCTTTCCGTTTCTTTTGAACTGGCTGCAAGGAAGAACAAGCCGAAGATTTGGCCTGCTTTGGCCAAACCATTTTAGCAGCATAAATTTCTGTTGATTTGTCGTCCGAGCTACTTTGGTCACACTCTACTATATGGACATTGTGACGAATAGTTTTGGCAGTCTCTTTACTTCGGCTTTCACAGGCCAAAGCTCTTTGGTGTAATTGCGCTAGCGTGAAAAATTGAATGCCTTCTAATATCTCCTTTAAATAATATCGCAATCCATTAAAAGCTAGTCTTGCTAACTATTTTTCTGCCAAATGAATTTGGAAGCATCGGTTTCTGGTATCTTGGAATCTCTGGATATAGTCATTAACTGATTCATCTTTCGCTTGTCGCAAGGCCACTAGGTCTACTAAATCTAACTCATAGTCACCGGAGAAAAAGTGATCATGGAATTTTTGTTCTAAACCCCCATGACAAAATAGAATTAGGAGGTAAAGTGGCGTACCATGCGAACACGGTTCCTGTTAAAGATAATGAAAATAAACGCATGCGAAATGCTTCTGTGTCGGCCAATTCTCCTAATTGTGCTAGGAACTGGCCTATGTGTTCGCGCGTGCTCTTTCCCTGGTCAACCAAAAATTTTGAGAATTCGGGTATCCTGGTTCCCTGTGGGTATGGGTGGTGATCAAATCAGATGTCATAGGTTTCCGATATGATTGCCCCCAGGGATCATGCTTACTCCGAGCTTATCTCGGAATGCCCCAGCTATTTCCTCCCTCACTATATCAATGGCAGCCGGTGCGAGACCACCGGCTCTCTGGTCAAACATAGGTAGGGTTGGCTGGATATTGGCATGTTGTCTTCCCCCTCATTGGTTTGAGCTATGTGGTGCATTGCCGTTTGCCCTATATGGCTCATAGGATTGATCGTTCCTTTTCGGCCTTCTAGGCGGGGCCGGTAAGCTTTCCTGGGCTCTGAATTTTGTATTATTAGGCTGATGCATCGCATAGTGTGATGGGAAGTGTTGCTGGGACGGGTGAGGATTCGGGTAACAATCCTCCTCAAAAAGGTCATGCACGGACTGTCCGGACATTGGCTCGGACCGTCCGTGATTATATGCGGACCATCCGTCGTGGTACGCAGATGGTCCGACTGGGTAGTTTGAATTTTGCGCAAAACGATGTGACTCGGGCACATGTGTTGGTAATTCATTAAAAATGGGCCCGGCCGTTGCTGGCCCGGACGGTCCGCGCTCACGTGCGGACGGTCCGGGCATGTGCAGATCGGCTGATTTACTGCCGATTTGCGGTTGCTCAGGGTATGTGTCCATTGGCATCCCATAAAGGGGTTGTGATTGGTCGTGACAACCTATAGCCAATGTATTACGCGTGTTTCCTCCTAATTCAACCTCGTGTGAAGGAAAATTTGCGATATTAGATTTATCAAATGCATGTACTAGTCTCCTATAATTATTTTGCATACCCCCTATGATATTTTGTATTTGTTCACGCTGTTCATCTACATAATTTCTAAGAGATTGTAGCTCGTTTGTATTACTTACATTGGGGATATCTGGTGTGGGTCGGAGCGAAGCTGGATCCGTCGCCCGATGTCGGACGACCTTGTTGTTCCTGTCCACTTTGAAGTTGGCCAAGAACTTTGCTTTTGCCTCCTAGATCATCCGCTCCTTGTGCTCCTCGAACTGGAGCTGTTCGTCGGCCGGCAAGGTCTCCCAAGTCGGCTCTATGATGTTGCTTGGTGAAATATCAGAGCTATCCCTTGAACCGGCCATTGAGGGCCAATTTGATAGGTCTAGATATGTAATCCCCAGCGGAGTCACCAAAAAGTATGTTGACGCCTTTTTGGAGCGCCAAACATTCAACAAGAACCGTGGCGGTGCTCTCTGGTCAGGCGCGGACGGTCCGCGGCCAGGGGCCGGACGGTCCGTGACCTGGAGCAGGGGCTAGGGTTTCCTGCCTGATGCCCGGACGGTCCGCGCCCTAGGGTCGGACGGTCCGCACGTGCGCAGGGACGGCGGAAGATCGCCGGCGGCGCCTGGATCTCGCTCCCGGGAGGGACCCTGTTGGGGAAGAGAGATCCTAGGAGTTGTCTAGGCTCAGGCAGGCCGACCTAGACTCCTCTAATCGACGTAGAGTCGAAGAGAAGCGAAGAATTTGGGGATTGAGAGGCTAAACTAAAACTAGACTAGAACTACTCCTAATTGTACAGGAAATAAATGCGAGATAGAAGTTTTATTGATTTGATTGATGATTACAAATCGACCGTATACCTCTCTATTTATAGAGGACGGGGGGCTGGACCCTTTACACAACTGATTTTCGAGCTAATTCCGTGAATCTAGCTAACAACCGTAGCACAAAACTCGGAACCCTAATCTGCTCTGTGCACGCGCGGACCGTCCGGCCCACCGGCATGGACTGTTCGGACCGCGGACTGTCCGGCCTCAGGGCCGGACCGTCCGCACGCTCATTTTGGTGCCAAACAGTAGGTAGGGATATGCTTGTGAACTTTCGGGGCCTATAAACTATGGCCTACATAACAGCTAAGGCTGATTTGGTGGACTTCGATCACGAGGAGATTCAAGGGGAGGAATCTCCTTGCTATTTAATTTTGAATAGCAAGAGGATTCCTCCTAATGGATCCCTAGTGATCCCTATCCATCAAATAAGCCCCTATAGTTTAAGCTCGCCTCCCAGATTAATATACTTCAAAATATGATCTAATTAGCATACTGTTGATACTAGAATTGTGTAAATATAGGGATTAGATAATATTAACGAGCTCATGACATCAAAGAGATATCGATAAAAAATATTTGGTAAGAATAGTGCCAACCCTCCCCAAATCGGCTAAGCCCTATTCGGCAGTCCGGTTTTAGTTCTAGGCCAGAAACAGTAACAGGCCAGGTTTTAGTTGATCCAGGCCTTTCACTTGATCCAGGCCAGTTTCTATCATAGAATTATTCCAGCTGAAACCTGGCCAGTTTCTCTGTTCGACAGCCTGTGATTGGATCCAGCCCAGTTTCTCTCGCACTGACAATACATTTTTTGGCTCATATGCTACAACTATTGTCCTCTCCCTCTCTGATAGATCAACTTTGAAGCAGCATCACAATTGTTGCAGATGATGAATTACAAATTTACACATAGACATATCATAGATTGCAGTTTAAATACAACTGATATATGTTTTAACCAATATAAAGTTACAAATCACAGATCACAGATCGCAGTTTAAAAACAACTAAACCATGTCCAGTTCAAACCATGTTCAGTTCAAATCTTCAGTTCAACTGTATAGGACAACAACTGATACATGTTTTAACTAATATAGAGCGCATAGGACAACAACTATATTGGACTGCATAGGACTTCACATCATGGGACATCATAGCAACTGTATAGGACAACACCTGCATAGGATAGCAACTGTATAGCAGACCAAGGCAGGATAATATGATCGAGTGCTAGCCGTGGTCAAATGAAGCAGGACTTCACATTTTGTGGGCTGCAGCAACAAAAATAAGTTGTGATCTACGTATGTATAGTAGTCACTATTGGTTGAGTGGAAGGTAAAGACACAAATATTATACCCACTAAGCTATCTCATTTCTTAGCCAAATCAAAGCTGATTCTTGATCTGCTTCACACGCACATATGAAAGTCTCTCTGTTCTCTTTGCCCTTGGTGAAGACTGAATATGCTTTTTTGCCTTCTCCAGTTTGGTCACTTCTTCTATTGTGTTTAGAACTGATATGCACCTTTTGATGGAGAAATCATCACTTTGAGCTGCCTCCTTTTCTCTTGTAGCTTCATCTTCTACTTGCTTGCTCCTCATTTATAAGTATTTGTTCATCATATTTCTATGTTGTCACTCTGTCTAGGCTTCTTTGGTTCCTTTTCTTGTTTGTTTCTTGATGCAACAAGTCTTTGTTGTCCACTTTCTTCATCTTGTGGCAGAATATTAGCCCTTCCTTGAAGCACATCTTCATTCCTTTCAGTGAGTGCATCAACAACTTCATCATCTACATCATGAACACCATTCAGATCAAAGCCTTATGGCCCATTTTCTGCATCCTAGAGTTCCTCATTCGGTTTTTCCTCTTGCAGTGCCTCGAGAAAAGTGCAACTCAAAGTCCCTTCAGCCAAGTGTCCTACACAATAACAAGGAAATATGAACTGAGCAAACTAAGCACATGCATAAATATGAGTTATATTTGCTGCTGGATCACACAAGTCATAAACAATGGTCACACATTCTGTCCACTCACCATTAACTTCTGAGCTCAACCATTGTTCCACAACAACAACAACTGCTTTGGATCATCTAAAAACACTACTCCACTTCCAAATGACGCTGCCATTTCTTGAGGGATTGAAGACCAATAATTCATGAGCTAAAAAGAATATTATTTTGCCAAGCTGCAGGCTAATGAAAGTTATCTAAAAATCTAAATACTAGTTTTCCAAGCAGCAGTGCTAACAAATTATTATTCAACTCATAGGACACAGATAAAAAGAATACTATTTTGCCAAGCTGCAGGCTAACTAGTTGTTCAAAACTTCAAACTAGATGACACCTTTTCCATTAGATTTGACTGGAACTGTAGGTCAATAGTATGAAGACAGGCAACACAAGTGCTAAACAAAAACAACAGACATATCTGACAATGAATGGGGTACAAGTTTCCACCTTAAAAATTTGTCAACTTATAGGCAGAGAAATAGCAGATAGAACTAGTAAACAGACTAAGGACAGGCTAGCAGTATCAGTACTATGTAAAGCATAGTACTGATAAACAGTACTGATAAACAGACTAAGGACAAGCCAGCAGTATCAGTACTAATAAACAATAGTCCCTGACTGACAGTTAACTAATACAACAAAATCCGTCAACAACACCTACTAAATAAAGCTACAGCTATAACACCAACATAAAGCTACTAGAATCATGCATGTTTGGAAACTTACCGTCATAAAGCTCTCCCAAAGCATCAAAGAGCGGGAAGGTTGCCTTGTTGTTGTTAAACTTCTTGATTTTAGGAAATGTCTGCATAATTAAAGAAAACGTTAATCAAATATGAGATTCTCCCACATAACTAATTTGATAACTGAATTTCAAGAAATCAACTTACCACCATGAGATTCTCCCACAAAGCTGGTGGTCCTTCAACCATATTCCTTTTCGCATTCTAGGTTGACCCGCTCTATTGCTTTGCTGCTTTGAGCATCTTGTAGCCTCTCTTCAACTGACCTTCTTTATCCTAAATCTAAGCCTTTGTAAAGGAGACATACTTGTTCCTCACATGAAACTCCTTAACCATCCTATTCCACCCTTCAGAGTTCCATCCATTGTCACCTCTATACCCACTATCTTTAAATTCATGGAGAATATCAACAAGAGATCTCTCAAGTCCTGGATTCCAATCTGCTCTTTGTTTCACTACTACATAAACAATGGTCACACATTAGTAATACAAAACTTACAAGAAAGCATAAGAAACATTGAACAATACCTCTTGGAGAACCTCCACTCTTTTTTGCCCCACTACATTTAGGACAAGGCTTCTTTTTAGTAGCACTTGTTGTAGGAATATACCTACACAGCTTTGGGGAACTGCTCATGTTGAACCTTGGGGAGCCTTTTCCAACCATAGCTTTTCAAAGAAAAAACTTATTACATGTTACAATACTACTAACTTAAAGTGTTGATTTATATGTTACAATACTACTAATTATTACATCTTATTCAACCACGAAAATACTAATTTAGATGTTGTTGGTACTGAGCCCACATTTCTTGGGTGATGGTATCTCTTAAAGCATTGCCTTGTGTAGTGCCTAGGTCACTCATTTGATCACCACTTGGTAGAGCAACAAAGTTTGATGGATCGATATTATCTGGCTGATAATCTAACATCACCATGAAGTGATCGGATTAGATTGTGGAAGATGGCAGCAGCTATAGGTATCTTTACTTGGTTTTCTAGCGTGTGGAACGTGGCAACTTTGAGAATGGGGAAGCGCTTTTAAGCACCCCAAAGCCCTTTCCACATGGTTCCTCAGAAGTGCGTGGCGATGGTTGAAGAGCTCCTTCGGGTTCTATGGTCTTCGATGTCCAGCCCCAAATTCCTTCAAGTGGTACCGAACTCCTCAGTATGGAGCAAGAAAAGACAGAGTATTTGTATACCCACCATCAACTAGATAGAATTTTCTTGGAGGTACTTGAAAACCCTTGCTCATAGCTGATCTTAGCACTCTAGAATCTGTAGCCGATCCCTCCCATCCACTAGAAACAAAAGTGATACTGAGATCGAAATCACATGCCACCATCACATTTATGCTAAGTGGTCCCTTTCGATTTCAAAAAGGAGAATGTTTATCAGGAGATATAGAAATAGGAATATGAGTTCCATCAATGGCACCGAGACAATTCTTAAAGAATGGATAGAATCTAGGATTATCTTGTATTTTTGATGCACTTGATTAGGACTAGGAGGTTGAATGAAATGACGAGAGAGAACAGGAATGACCTTCTTAAAGAAGTGGTTGATGTGATGATGGAAGGTGTCATTACTTTGACCAAAGTACACTTGGAGATCCTGATATGAGGCGTTGCGACTTAGCATGTATAAGAACGCCAACTTCTCATCGACCATGATCCTTGTATCAACGATGATCTTTCTCCTTCTAAGATAAGTTGCCAGCTCTCTGAAGATGTGTGGTTCCATCTGAAATGTAACTTGACAGTTCTTGACATATCCCTTGAGGAGTCGACGAACCTTAACCTCGCCTGTCTCATTTGATGTATGGCGTTTCTTCTTTTGTCCCCCACCTCTAGTAGAACCCATCAAATATAAGGCGGGGAAAATAAATATCATCATGTCATCATCTTCTTCTTCCCTCCTCTTTCTAATACGATTTCGCAATGAAATACTCATTGTAGAACTAAATAATATAGAATTGTCGTCAGATATAAGCTAAATATAAAAATAGAATTAAAGCAAACCATGTATCGATTGAAAAGTACAAGTAATAAGGACTAAAGCAAACTATGTATACGTAGACAGAATTCAGTACCTTTTAGAGTTGGTACCGGATCCCAAGAAGGAGGAGGTTCGCCTTCCCCAACTCTAATCGGTGTTGTAGGGATCTACATGTAACAAAACTGAAATAAGGAGCTGACATACATGATCCTAAAGTGTACAATTAATTCTTGAAGTAATAATTCTTCAAGGGACTCAAACACATGAATATAGGCACACAAATGAATTAGGACACATGAAAAAATGTTTATATAAAAAGCGAATGATTATGGATGCAACAAATGGAGCTCTGTGAGGTTCATATTTAGCTCAAAAATTGGATTTTGTTGAATAATATACTAGATAAAGTTGTGCACAAGCACAAACAAATAAGCACCGCTACTGAAACAATATTCTTCCAGAACCTTGGTGTGTTAAGCATCTTCTACAACTTTATCCTCGTTAGAAGCTAAAGAATATAGACTTGCTAGCAGATCTTCTCGTATAGTATATATACACATTATATTTTCTAAGAAAACATAATCTAAAAGGAGTAGGCCTAGCCCAATTAGCAAAAGAACTACCAATCAAATAATGCTGGACAAACGCATTAACCAACACAGATTAGATGATGGGCTGATATGGGCGCTCGTGCATGCATCCTTATCTTATCGAGTCATGGCATCCTTATCTAATCGGAGCGCTTGTGCGTGCTCCTCCTGGAGTATGGTGGCCAGTTCACGGACGCGCTGGCGGACGCATCCCCGCTGTCCCCTGCGAGCGATTCGTCTCCAAGGACAGCGTCGTCAACGCTCGCGCGCGCGTGCTCGGCGGCGTGAGCTGCCTCAACACCGGCTTCTGCACCCGCGCTAGCAACGGCTACGTGCGCGCCGCCGAATGGACTACCGTGAAGTTTGAAAGCATCGACGAGAGCTTACTGGTGAGAAGGCAGCGGGGAGGGTGGCCGTCGTCGCTGCTTCGGGCCGCCACGCCGTCACTTCGCGCCACCACGCTGTCACCTGGTGTTGTCGTCTCTTTGCCTCCTCCTCCGCCAGCGTTACGGATTGGATCCGAAGGGCACTAGACCAGGATTAATGCCAGACAGTGGTGGAAGAAAAGAAGTCCAAACCGGGCCAATTCGAAACCAAACCATTTCTTCCTAGACCTAAACGAACACCTTTTGGATGGACAGCCCAATTCGAAACCAGGCCATTACTTTCCCCTGGAACCAGACCCGGAAAGAGCCAAACCGACCAAAACGAACGCGCCCTAAGGCTATCCGCATCAGTTCCCCTAAATTTCCCTTTCTATGTCTAACTTTTCTATGCATCATCAATCTCCCTCTATTTTACTATTTCCTCCAACCGTTCTCCTATCTCATCCCCTAAAATTCACCATACCAATAAAATATTGTTTTTCTTTCAACCACCATAAGCACCACTCCTTTTTTATACCTTTAAAAGAAGGATATTAACTTTATCATTAGTAATTACTTGGATCTGTTTTTTTACAGGGATAATTGGATCTGTTTTTTTACGGGGATACTTGGATCTTTCTTTTATCTCTACTACTTATTAAGACGGTAAGGGGTAGGCTGTCATTCCGTGTTCTGCCGTTCCCATTCCGCCCTCCCCCGCAAAGCCCATTCCCACCCTCCCCCGCAAAGCCCATTCCCATTTCCGGCTACCATTCCATGTTGTGTCATTCCCTTTCTCATTCCCACTCTCACAAAGCTCATTCCCATTCCCACGTGCATCCCATGCCTAGCTAAAATTAAATTAAAAAAACACAAATGTGGCTCCAATGGGATTCGAACCCGCGACCCCTCAAGCAAATGTGCTTGTAGCTACCACTACACCACATGTGTGTTTATGTCAATATTTGTTACAGTAAAATATCTACTACATCTCTCCCAAATCCCACCTGCTACCCTTGCACAATGTGTAGTAGTAGATAATTATCAACGAGATTACTGAATTATATTTTTGGACGGAGGCAGTAGTATTTAAAGAAGAGCCTTGCATGCAATTTCTTTTGTTTTTATAATATTTTCAACTTAAATTCCTTTTTTATATGCATGACATTTATTCTCCATAATATTTTTTTTCATGGATCTGATTTGTAAGTCATTTTCATAAACCAACGCCAAAGATAAATCCATGTTTCTTACATGGAAACCCCGAACAAACACCACTGGCAGGAGGCGCTCGCGTTGGCGTTGCTCATCAACGACGAGAAGAAGCTTGCACTACACCAAAATAGTAAACTTCCTAGAGCCTAAACCCTAGGAAGTTAGCCCTAAACCCTAGGAAGTTAGCCCTAAACTCTAGGAAGTTAGCTAAACTCTCGGAAGTTAAGCCATCCCGTCGGAAGTTTGGTTCTCAGATTTTTTTTGTCGGAAGTTAGCTTAACTTCCTAGAGCCCTCTAGGAAGTTAGCTAACTTCCTACAGCCAAAGAAGCCTCTCGGAAGTTAGTAGGTTCTCAGAAGTTAGTAGCTTCACGCCGTCAGCGCCGTCAGCTGATTAACTTCCTACGACTAACTTCCTACGGCTGACTGTAGCCCTAGGAAGTTAGCTACGGCTGACTGTAGCCCCTAGGAAGTTAGCTTCCTACGGCTAACTATAGCCCCTAGGAGCTAACTTCCTACGACCCAATAAGCCTCTAGGAAGTTAATTTGACCAACATTACAAATGCTGTTTATTTTTATTTTACACCACATTCCACATCATAACAAATATATAGCACAACATATTTTTCACATAAAACATCTCACAAACAATCACATAACAATATTTAAATCCATAGTCTCATCAATTACATTACAAAAGTCTCATCCATAGTCATAATAAGACACATCTCATTCAGGACTAATAAGAGACAATATCTCATACATAGTCATAATAAAAGTCTCAAGTATGAGAACACAATAACATATAGTAGGACACTTGTGTGGATGCTTGCATGAAATAGCTGACGTCCCTATGGACGTCGGACACTATGTGCACTCCTTCATGCATGTAGCTACAATCGATTGGGAATTCATTAGTCCTCTTAATAACAGTGGACATTTTACGACAACCCTCGCGCGCGCTCGATCCACTTAGTATTCAGCACTTTATGGATTTTTTCCCGTTCCAATTCAGTAATCTGAACACACACAAAAAAACAAAAAAGGTATATTTAGCCATGGAATGAAACCCTTATTATTACTCAAAAGGAAGATTAGCACATCTTTATTATGAGGGATAGTCTGATAGAAGTTGACTGTAAATTAGGGATGGCAGATATGTATCAAAATTCAAAAGTTATCATTATCCCAAGATTAATGCTAGACAAAGCACAGATACAAAGATATGACAGGGATGTTGGCAACCATTTGAACATTATAAATATAGTATGCAACAGAAGTCACTTGATTGAATTGTAACAAGTATAAAAAGTATCAGGAGAATTAGGAAGATAAGCGCCAAAGTGATGTACCAAAGAATGAGTAGTTGCTCTTGGAGAAAGGCCAACATCCTAGATTATGATTATAGCTTCGCCTAAACCTTTAGCCGCAAGAATCAATTGAGAACATACGGCTTTTCCTAGATGTGTAACTATTTGCACCACATGTGTGTCATTGGTAGAAGCATCTAGGGAGCATGTTCCACCACTTACAATCAGATTTTCCTGTGGCTCAAATGTATAAGAGCATAAATAGCAAAGGGGGCTTAAATTACTTCAAACCATGAACATGATATACAAGAAGTGAGCAAAAGTTCACCTGTGCTTCAGGATGGAAAACTAACAAGACATATTCAGGGGTGACTCATAAGGAAGAAACAATCTGTATAAACATAAGCTGAGTGAGACAAGAACTTTAGAGAAATTGATAAAAAGTATTCAAGCGAAGAGAAGATGAATTAGCAAAAAATCTTCCATTTACATGTATACTCGCAGCAGCTAGACGTATATTTCTTCCGTTGGAGATTACAATGGGTGATGCTTGCAATCTATCTGGACCACGGTCAGCTTTCCTAGCAGCTTCCAATATATCAAGTCGGTTTTCTGTACAGTCAACGGAAACCATTTAGTAGGCTGGGAATAGTACAAAAACTTTCAACACGGACATGTTGTACTTTTAAGGATTATTAAACTGAATTTTAATGAAAAGAACAAGAAAGTATCATTTTCATTTGCTATCAATGTTATTTCTGATGGGAAGTCACAAATAACAGTGAACTCTGATTTGGAAATTGCAGGCACAGGATGATCTTTACCAACCATGTTCCCACGTGAAAACAACAATTTCTAAAAAAAGTGAATTAAATTAAATATATTTCAGTGAATCAATTCACCAGAATATATTGCAATACGCAGTTCATAAACAAAAATGCAAAGATCCATTTGAAGTACTTACATAGCTCACTTTGCTTAGGCAAGATACTCGATATAGTCCACTAGATAGTTTCTTCACAGCGGTAGAACTTATAATATGAGCTGCTGCTGTAGCACGAACATCAAAATCTTACATAATCAAACCAAAATCGGTAATATAATTAACTTGGTGCTCTAGATCGAACCTGGACTGTCCTATCACATATTCTTTGTGTGGAGAGGAAGTTATGTTTATTTCCTAGAGGTACCAGTTGCCTCTCGGAAGTTATTTATTTCCTACGGTTTGTTATAAAAGCTGTAGGAAGTTAAAAAACCGTAGGAAGTGTATGATTTTGGTGTAGTGTTGGTGACTGCCAGTTCGACCTCTGGAAGCAGTCCTACGTGTCTGCATGCGCCGCTGTGTTCGGCAAGCCCCGGCATAGCCGCCGCTTGGACGTGGTCCAGAGCGGCTGCACCACATTGTCCATCTTCAAACAGGGGGACCTCATGGTCGTCCCCAACGCTGGCGACACTCGGGTTGTTCTAGGCACCACATCCGACGACGGCGTTGTCACGCCGTCCAGCTCATCATCCATCTGAAGCTCAACCTGCCATGTAAGTCGCTACTGGCCGGCCATGAATTCTTGTGCGCTGGGACGACAGCCGTTGATGATGTTGTGTGAGTGTCCTCGAACAAGATGTATGTAGAGGAGTAGCACATCCGGTGGTGCAATGACTAGGTGTACTACCTTGCTGATGAGCCTGGGGTGCAATTTGTTTGGCAGCCCAGCCAAGAGTCATCGGTACTCGCCATATCGTGCACGTTCGACGACTACTATATCAAGGTATGTGGCGTCATCTTGGCGCCAGAGGTGACACAGAAAAGGACCGACAGAAATGACCACTTGCCATCGTCAGGGTAGCTTTTGTGCCGGCCTGCCTTTAATTCTCTTCGCAGACATATACACTTGCCTTTTTTGTTTAAGCAAGCATGTATGGTGGTGCGTACCTGATGACTGACAATGTATGAGGGAACTTGTACCGACAGGCGTGGCACGTGCTCTTCAATGATGAGACCATGCAAATCGTGGCATATATCGAAGTCTGCATGATACTGATGGTTGCAATGTAGTAGTGA
Source organism: Zea luxurians (assembly GCA_029449295.1). Taxonomy (NCBI): domain Eukaryota; kingdom Viridiplantae; phylum Streptophyta; class Magnoliopsida; order Poales; family Poaceae; genus Zea; species Zea luxurians. The sequence goes on along the minus strand of JAOPSE010000016.1, from coordinate 68,839,638 downwards.
AACAGCTAAATTAAAATAACAAAATTTATGTATGACCAGGATTACAAATGAATTATGAAACATTTTCTTATAACAATATAAGACACATTTTGTATATAAGTTATCATGTTAGTATTTGTTCCCGTTGCAATGCACGGGCATTTACCTAGTTTAGTCATAATTGTCCTTGAGATACAGGACTAATATGAAATATTTTTAATTTGCACGTACGGGAAAAAATAAAGAGCAAAACATATGGGAAAAAGATAAAGGACGGAGTGACAGAGCACAGCGACTGGCGTGGAAAAAAGCTCCGGACGCGGCAACATAGCGGGACTCCAAATCAGGGGTGAGAGAGAAGGCTCCCTTGAATAGAGGGCATTTTAGAGGATGTCACCGAATGTTAGATTGTCCAGAACGTTACTTCTAATTTTTTTCTCTATACTCTATTTTTATATCACGTCTTTAAAATTCTATCCCTACTTTATAATCTCACTGCAGTGGTTCTCTCTAAATTCTCTCATATATCCACTACAACCATAAAATATCATTTTCTATACCAATTTATCATCTATTATATTTTTTCTCTACTAACTATTGTTGTCGGCACAAAATCCAAGATCAGCAGGGGACTGGCTGCCGCACCCTAGATGTGATGATTCACTGCTCCTCCTGCTAGCACTGTAGCTCGTAGAGGGAGTGCAAGGGGCAGCCATGCAGGCTAAAGTGGGTCCCTGTTGTCGGTGTGCAGAGGGGAGGGGGCGCTCGCAGCAACGACCGTGGACAGTCTGATAGAGGTGGAGTTGTAGCCTTCAAATAAGGAGAGGAGGGAAGGAGTCATTGTTGCAGCGTGTTTGACTTTTGGTTTTGGCTTTTAACCACTAAAAGCCAAAAGATAAACCAAAGAGTTGGATTTAGGAAGTAGCTTTTCTAAAAGCCGACATTCTCGCAGTGCAATACTGAAAGCATCTCTAGCCCTACTTTTAGTGGCTTTCGAATAAAACTGTGAAAATAGAAATGGAAGAACTTTTGGCAGTTTTTAACGGTTTCCACCAAATGGTTTTAGCTTTTTAACACCTCACAAGCCACAACAGTTTTTTCACAGCTCACAACCCATAATAGTTTTTTCACAGCCATAGTCCAACCAAACAGACCCTAAGACTATCTCTAACAGCTTGTCCATCTCCATTCTCATATTTAAACTCCACTGTGCGAACAGTACACTCTATAGTCAGAACATTGCAAAACAGTATTTTGGGTAACCATATAGGTAAACTGCTTGACACGGTCTAAGTCGATTTCTTGTGTGCGGTTGAGTTGCCTGCTAGGGCTAGAGGAAAGCATTTAAGAGCTAGTTAAACCATTTTGCCTGACTTATCCAAACCAATTATTTTTAATTCAATTTTGGATCTATTTTGGACATGAGAAAATTGGAGAACGTGTTCTAGAGTTGTTTTCTACTGAGATAAGACCACCCCTTTATATATAAACAAGAGAATTATGGCCTATTGAGGAATGCAACTTCTAATCATTACAAAATATATAAACTCTCTTTTTGCCTTGCCTATCTATTTGTCGTGTTGTTCATTACTTCTCTCAGCATGGTTTGACGATGTTTTAGGTGACCTTGCTAGACCTAGGACAACCTCTTTGTACTTCTTTATGAAAGGTCTTTTTAGGAGGTGTTCAAGAGTCTACCAAAAGAACAGACTCAACATTGGTCTAATCGATTCCTTAATGGTTTCGTCGATCTATTTGTGTTCTTGATGTGGTCAAGGTTAAGTGCGACCTCCGACGTGTTAAGCCTTGCTAGTGTGTGATTGAATTCAACGTCAACATATTTTTAGCGACTCACGAGGAAGAAGAATAGAATCTAATATACTAACATCAGACTCAAGCTCCCTAAGCGTGCTCTCATACTTGGATTTAAAATCTTTTCTCTCACGAGCAGCAAGCCTAAGCAACTTGTCTCGATTCACCAAAGCAGCATGTAGCTCTTCTACATCAGCGGTGCGATCATTGGTGGAATGTGATACCTCAAAAGCAGAGACGTCACTGGTGTCCTAGCCGTCGCCGCCCACCACATCACCCAAGGCCACGGTGAAAAGGCCTCATGCGGTGTCGACGATGAAGCACAACCCGTTAAGCTTGTCCTCAATGTGCCTCTCGAGCTCCTCGTCGCTCGAAGAAGAGGCTAACTTGTCGGAGTCATGGTCAAGGTCGCTCAGGGAGGCAAGGAAGGCGTGCTCCTTGATATTCGTCTTCTGGAGGTACTTCTTCTTGAGCGCCTTCTTGTCAAACCTCTCCCTAGACCTATGCTTGCTAGAGGTGTGCTCTTTCTTGCCCTTACACCAACTAGAGTGATGGTCGCATGGCCTAGCCTCCTGCTTGCCCTTATTAGGGCTAGTGATGAAGTGGTCAGGGTCGGCGTAGTTGAAGCATCCATCCTTCGACCAACCACGCTGTTGGTTCTAACGGTTGTTGTGAAACTGCGTGAACCGACTGGCCACAAACGCCAGCTCCTCATCCTCGAGGGTCTCCACCCGCTCATATGTGATGGTCAACAAAGAAGACAAAGAAAATATAGCATGTGAGGGGTTAAAGGAAGAACAACCTCTAGAGACCAGGGCCATGGTGGGTCACCAGGGTTCTAAATCTTGGTCCGCATCTGGTGGTCAATCTTGGTGGACTTGAGCTTGTTGAATAGCTCGTCCATGGTGAGAGTCCCATAATTGGGTGACTTGATGATCGCTAAGACCTTCATAATTGGGTGACTCGATGATCTAGAGCATGTAGCAACTTCAACACTCTCTCATGATCACCATAGGGAAGCTACGCCTTGTTGGTGCACATCTTGTTGACAATTGACTAGAACTGAGAAACATAGTGTCTATGGTCTCTCCAGCCAACTGCACAAAGTTCTCGCACTCCAACCAATACGTCTCAAATTATTTGGTGTTTATATGGTAGTTGCCCTCAGGGTGGACAAGATCTGGTGTGAGCCAAATGTCCAACTCGCTCAAACTCAGCAAGCGAGAGACACAAGAACAAAACGTTTTGAGCTTTGTTGTTTGAATCATGGAACTCCATTTGAATCGGAGTGATCCAAACACTCGTAGCATCGAACGCTGCATCGAGACAAATCTCCCAGACACGATACCCAATACTCTGAATATATGTCGACATGCGGATGTCCCAGTACGAGTAATTCGTCCCATCGAAGAATGGAGGTTTGCCAACACCTCGTTCCATGTCGCCTTCGTGGGTTTAAGACCGATTATGGTAAGGAAATCCTTAACCCACTCTAATACCAATTGAATGACCATGAGGTGACTAGAGGGGGAGGGTGAATGAAATTCCATCAAAATTTGCTTCTAAGAACTCAAATCGAGCTCTTAACTTCAATTAAGATGAAGTAATCACTCAAACCAAAAGCGCATCACGCAATAAGTGGTATCATGATTTTAAAATGTTCCTAAGACTCACACGAGGCCAACAAAATGAACGGATCACAAATCGAACACCGAAAAGCCTCAATCGACCCAAAACCGTGTCGCTACTCGGTGTTGTTTTTAGCAGCTTAAAATTCAGTTTTGGAATGCGATACTGAACCAAACTGACTCCAATTGAGCTGAAATTTGAAACACACCTTGACAAATGAGTTTCCAAGCTCTCCACAAAATTTGAACTCAAATGGATTTGTAAATCAATCGTAAATTTGAGAATACGAACAGACTTTGGGTTTTATTGGGGTTTTGCATTTTTGATCAAAACGAGTTCAGATCAATCCAAAACCAAAATCTATGCAAACCAGAGGTTCTTAGTGTTCTAAGGACTGAGTAAAACTGAGAGAGAAACCCCAAAACAATCCCCAACTCAAGAACTCAAAGGTTCTTCACAAATCCACAAAAAGAGGGAAATGAAGAATGCAAGAACAAAATCGACTCAAAATTTCAGCGAAGACGAGTCAAATCGCCCCTGTGGATGGATCGGACCACCCTTCCTTTGAATAGAGCAGTGAAGATTATAAACACAGACACAAGTTCAAAACATCTGTGGATCTCAGCTACACTAGGGAGAGGAAAACTAGAGTTTCTAAGCGGAAGCCTAAAACAAATAGCCAAAGAGATGGATGTCCACAACAGCCCACCCATCTATCTGTAGAGGGTTATTTCTATTTCCTAAACTACCCCTAGATACTTAAAGCCGATCCACTTATCCAGAAGCGAAATGGATGAACTCCTGAGATTTTGATATGACGACCACATGTTTTACACAAAGTTGCTTTGCCTCGACACACCCTTCGTGATGATGCCATGTGCTGCCTCCGATTCTCGTCGGAACTGCCACCGCCAAGTTTTGAGGCCAAACTCGGTTGAAAATCCGTCGTCCATAGCGTTGTGTGACTTTTTGAGGATCAACCATCAAACCACCATGAATAATGTATCTCATGTACATCCCCATGTCCTGAACACGTGTCCCGCCAGTTCTCGACCGTGCAGGCAACACGACCGGCTCTGCCACATCGTCACGCCAGTGCGTGTCCAAGATGTCAGCCACCATGGCTAGTCACCCAGCAACTCTAGTCCCTCGGTCAAGTCATAGCACTCGTCCTTCACCGCTGCTGGTTCATCGGCATGAACCCGCATGTCCTTCATCTTCATTGCCGACCACCGTACATGTGCTCCACACCTGCACACCACAAGCCGAGAGACATGGTTGCACACAAATACGTAACTCACGCCTCGATTATTCCATGGCTCAACCCAAGACGCTACTCGACAATCAATCATCATCAACCCGAACCACAAGGGGAAAGTCATCCTTGTGTTCACAAATACAAAGAGTATAAAGCATTAAGATATAAGGTTTAGATACTGTCAGTACCCTGAAACAGGGGTACCCCTTACTACAGTGAGAAGACGCTATACCCGCGTGGCTACCTGTAACACCCCTGGTGTTACTGTCACTAAAACTTGAGCATAACATCATCATCATTAGCATTTCATATGTTTGACACACCTAGAGTGCATTCACTAGGCAAAAAAATTCAAACAAGTTGTATTGTTATGGCATTTTGTGAATCAAACCCTAGAGTAGGGAGCTCAACCCTAGAATGGGTGTAATAGAGCAAACAAGGCTTAAACAAGTGAAAACTTCAAAGCTTGATAGAAATAATCATAAAGTATCACCATAGATGAACTCAAGTGGGATCCAACCCTAAGAGTGCAAGAAACCCTAATTGGAACCCCAGAAAACCCTAAACCTAAACCCTAGGGGGCTAAGAGCAAAATCAGTGCACTTTTGGGTAAAGTGCAAAAACCATGATAATAAGGTGTCTTAAGTCATAAGGTTCAAAGTTATGGAGATTTGCAAGTTAAACCTTGAGTTTTGGACTAATTTGCAAAAGAGCCACACTTAAACCCTTTTGGCTAAGTCTGAAAGCAGTGTAATTAGCTCAACTTTGGAGCCTTATATCTGCCAAATTATAAGGTTTTTGCCCTAGGTCACCACAGCAATATTGTAGATCTATCAAAGGAGAATAACTTTGCTTAAGGGAGTAAGCATGATTGTTATGAAGAATTTGAAGATAAATGAGCCTGAAGTTGGGCTGTCAGGCTGTTTGAGTCTGAACTTCAGACTAACAGTGGGGCTACATGAACTTAGGGCTCAAATTCAATCATGATCGAGTAAGAATTTAGCTTGGGTTGCTATGACAAAATTGTAGCTGGATCATTGGGCTATAACTTTGCTAAAGAGTGATGATCTTGTTACTACCTGAAATTGGGAGCAAATCTCCCTACAAATCGCTCTATCAGCTGTCTGCACCCAGCTCACCATGGTACAGTGCACCCCAAACTGAATCAGATCACGGGTTCATTCCCCCTCATCGCCGGTGATCCTTCGCCATGATTGTTGATTGATCACCGTGATTCGTGCTCGGACCAGTAAATATCACCGCCGTGGATAAGCTCCGACCAGTAAACTATTCCGGCCATCGTATCGAGCTCGCCACGTTGGAATTGGATGAGCTCGCCGGTAACCACCGTCTCACAGCCTTGCGCCATGTATGGACACATCCGTCGCGTCGCCGTGACTCGCTATAACTGTCTGATCATCGCCGGTGAGAGCTGCCACGGTTGATGCCACGAATTCTTTGCACCAATGAACTCCCACTCCTCCGGTCGCCGCGCGTCGTCACCTGAATTCATGGCCACCGCCCTTGCTTGCTATAAATTGAGCGCGCCGTCGGGTCCGTAGGATGATCATACACCAAACCACCAAGTATTGCCTCCAGTCATACAACCGAGAGCTCCAATTTCATACTTCCCCCAATCTGCTCAAAAACACCGCAAGAACACCCTCACCGCGGCCAGCTTATTCCAGGTCAGTCCCAGCGCCTTGATCGTTTGTTCTAACGTTCTTAGGTCCTCCTCAAGCTCCTCGACCCCTCTGATTGAACTAGACCGCCATGAATCACCGGGAACACGTTGTTCTTTGGGTTGTCCACGCTGTCACCGTGGCCAGAGACATTTGGGTAGCCGTTCATGAAATTGAATGAGGGGAAACACTCCTCAGGGCTGGAATTAGGTTTAAACCAAAGATAAGCACCAATCTTAGCGTAATCCGGCCAGTATTGGCTCGCCGGAGCTCAGCTCCCCACCAGTCACCGTCGTGGGCCGAGTCTGGTGAAGAAAAGAAAACGCAGGGATGTCTTTGTTAAGTGTCAGTGAGACTGTGGAACAGTGCAAGGGATTCTTTAAAGAATTTTAGAATGACAGGGTCCTTTCTACAAATCTGCACGTGCGGACGCGCGCGCGCATTTCCACCCAGGGTTGGGCCGCCTGGGCTGGTTTCGGCCCAAGACTGTTCCCTTCTTTTCTTTTTCTTTTTTACCAGAACTAAAACAATTCTAGAAAATTGTAGAAAAATGATAAAAATGCCAAACCAATTTTGGTAGGTTTCTATTTTTCTATAGAATTTAATAAAAATAGTTTCTGAAATTTTAGTCCAAATAAGAAATTATAGAGTACTTAAAATAGTCTAAAACCTTATTTCTGGATTTTTAGAAAATATATAATGATTCCAAAAATCTCCAAACTTTTTGGATGACCCTTATATATTATTTAGAAGCCTTGTGTAGAGTTTGGTATGATTTGGACCTTGTTTGATACTTAGAACCAAAAACCCTACCCCTTGCCCTATGAACTTCACTGTTGACTCCGGAAACCCTAAGTTCTCGGAGATCCGTGAAGGAAAATTGTATTCAAGACTTTAGATAATAAACTCTTATTATCTTTGCACTCTCATGAGCATTACATAAGCATTCATTATTATGTATGGTTATATTTAGAAAACGAAGAAGAGATAGAAGAAGAGAAGACTCCACCACCACCACCTGAGGAACATCTGGCAGACAGCTATTTCTATTTTGACATCTGTGGATCTGAGCCTTACTCACCAGTAAAACAAGGCAAGCCCCGGTGCATTTGCCACCTCCTTGATTCTTTTGAACTCTTTCTCACTTGCTTGATGCATTAGGTGATAGGAGTTGATTGCTAAAACAATTCCTGCATTTCCTTCCTTGAATTTAATTACCTTCCTTGGAATCCCTGTTTTACAAAAGGTTTTTCCTATGCTTAGTCTTGCTTTAGCAAAACAAAATATTTTGTTTTTACAAAAGATGATGTTGCAAAGTGGGAGGGATGTTTTTTGAAAATAAAACTTGATGGTGGATCCATCATGGCCATGATGGGTTCAACATTGGAAAAGATGTACCTCTGCCAGGTACCAAACTTTGGGTTTGAAATAATTAAGCTGAGACCGGGCGGGTGACTTGCACGAGAAGAGAGTCTCGGTGTAGTGTCTCCGTCTGAGTCGATTAAGGACCATCTCGATGTAGGCTTGATGACCGAGGACCCTTTAACTGGTCACATGCCTCGTCATGGGTAAGCTTTGCCTCGGGCAGACTAATACCAGAATAAGATACCACGCAATGGGAGTGGAGAGATGGCGAGAGTAGCGTGTACCCTCCGTGGCAAGAGGCTGGACGGTGGTGTATCTGTGCTCTCGGTTGGCGTGAACCTGATCTGGTCTTAAGAACCCTGGTGGCGAGTTGACATATGCAAGGGTTAAGTGCTACATATGTCGTGTGATTGGAGATCCTCAGTTGAGTATAATTGATTCGGTTATGAAGACTTGGTCACTGCCCTATACGTAGAACTCTAGTAAAGATAAAGGGTTGTTAAGAAGTTGGCTAGTGCAGGTCAAGTGATTGAAGTAGGGTAGAATGAACTCTAGTTATAAGTAATTCTACTTAACCGAACAAATAAAACTGGATTTTTTTAAGGATCCACTCTTAGTAAGCATTTCTGCAAACAGAGTCATTGACTATTGTTAAGCCTTACCTTGACTCCCTATAAGCCAGCATACCCTTGAGAGTCTTTTCTTTAGTTAGGTAAGACTTGCTGAGTAATTCCATAATCAGGGCTTTGTCCCATGTTGTTTTTAGGTGAGGAAGCAACCAACTTTTGTTGCTTCTGTTCTAAGGTGGTACCAAAGGAAGAGCACCAAGAGTGAAGCTGCGGGAGGAAAGGATCCTCCATAAAACTTTTGTGTGAACTTATCGAGAGGGGTTTTTGCCTCCCATGGTTTGTAATAATAATACTCTGCACTCGTATAGTATATTCTGGTATGTAAATATTTAACTCTGTCTTACTTTTAAATAAAGGTAAGTTTATGTAACTGCTTCCGCATGTTCGTATCTCTAATGCTTGTAATGTCTGCGTGACGGGTGAAACGCTCTTGGGAAAGGTAAGAAAAGCAGATACCGAACTTATCAAGTGATTCAGGGGCACCCGCAGGGTTGTCTGAGGTCCGTTGGACAAGGACAACTGTAGGTGGGCCTAATGACTTGGGAGGTTCTGTCACAGCTGGTATCGGAGCGAAGCCCATCTCTGCAGACCTTATGAGGTATCTTTAAAAGAATTTTCTAAGACTTACCTAGAAAATTTCTTTCTTTCTTATCTAGCTTCCTTCCGAAGTACTTATTTAAAGACCAGATATAGAAGTGCAATATATAGAAGGTGTGAATCGATTAAGGTTGATTCTGTGATTACACATGCATCATGCTGAAAACTATGCTAATAAGTTTTTCCCCCTTAAGAAATGCCGCCACGCACCAGAAAGACCGCGCGCAAGTCTACCGGACCTATCGGTGTACCCCGTCATCAACTTGCCCCATGGCATGAAGATAGCAGTAGCGGTAGCAACGATCCAATTGGGGATTTGGAAGCCCAAGAGGATCAGCTTCGAACAGAGCTCCGCCACAGGAATGACATATGGGTCGCGGATGGACAAAGAATAAATGAATTAAGAGCAGGCATCCGCTACCTGCAAGATCAGCTCGCGGAACGAGATCTAGCACTCGATTGGGCGATTAACTCTCGTTCGCTTGCCAGGGCTAAGGAGGCAAAAGCTCGAGCCCGCGTGGAGGAGCTTAGCTCCGCCATAGATAACTTGCAGGTTTATTGTAATACATTACATGAAGAAGTTCATGTATTGTATTCGCAACTACATCCCAATGTACCTGTGGATCCTATCGGGACGGAAGCCAGACCTTCTGGGATAGCGGGAGAAGCCTTCGGTGGTGAACTAGACTTATTCAGGCCTCCTCCCTCTATGAAGTTGGTGGATGAGTGGTCTCCTACTCCCGACAGCGAGGCTACTAAGAGTGACAAGAAGCAAGAATAGTATAGAAGTAGTAGTAATGTATAATAGGAAGTGTAATCCTGTTGTAAAATTCGAGTCTGTAACATTACCCTTTTCAGTAATGTATAATGGATGGTTTTCTTTGGCATATTATATTCTTTTCAATGTTTGTTGCCTCAGATGCCTTCCATGACTCGTTCTCAGGATGGTGCAGGGACCTCTAGTGGAAGGGAAGCAACACCAAACCCACCTCCAGTACCTCCCACTTTAGCCGAGGCCATCGCGGCCTTGGTTAACGCTACAGCAGACAATACCCGATTTCTACGGGAAATGGCAAGTCAACAGATACAACAACAAGGCGGGCGGGCATATCCGCAAGGCCCCCGTGAAACATCCTATCTGGATTTCTCTGAGACGCACCCTCCATTGTTTGTTAAAGCAGAGGACCCTCTCAAAGCAGATGAAAGGATCCGCGTCATTGAACAGAAGTTCGGGCTCCTTCGGTGTTCAGAGGTTCAAAAGCCCCTATTCGCAGCCCAACAATTGCGTGGCCCTGCCAGCACTTGGTGGGGAAATTTTATAGCCGTTCAACTGGCTGGTCATCAAGTAACTTGGGATGAGTTCAAGTTGGCCTTCAGAGAGCACTATATACCTGAAGGAGTTGTCCACATGAAGCAGGAAGAGTTCATGAAGTTGAAGCAAGGCGGAGATACTGTTACCCAGTATCTCAATAAATTTAATCACTTATCCCAATACGCAATCGATCAAGTCAACACAGATGTGAAGAAAAGGAATTGTTTTATGAGAGGCTTGAATGATCGAATGCAAAGAAAGATGGCCACCTGCATCGACTTTACTTATGGAAGGGCTGTCAGCACAGCGCTGGCAGTTGAGGCTAAATATACAGGATCCGGAAAATCCAAGGGTTATGGAGGCGACAGGCCCAATCAGGGCCCCGAGAAAAGACAAAGGTTGGTAGTCCGACCTTTCAATTCGAATCGCTCTTTCCCACGTCCACCCTCCTACCCATTCAAGCAACCGGTCTTTATTCGCCCCGCCACTGCCCCACTCCAACAAGTCAGCTGGGTGCCCCTGGCACTCGTTTCCCTGCCCTCCCCAGCTCTTCAACTGGCTGTTTAAACTGTGGAAAGTCCGGACACTTCATTAAGGACTGTCCATATCAGAAGCAAAATCGTTCAAGTAATCAGCAAAGTTCTGGGAATTCTTCTCAAGGGAAGGGAAATGCGGCAACCAATACCGCGGGCAATAATACAAGGAAAAGGGGACGAATATATTATACTCAAGTGGCCACAACACCGAACGGCGAACCGGTTATGATGGGTACGTTTCTAGTGGCCAATCACCCTACAATTATTCTTTTTGATTCTGGTGCTTCGCATACGTTCATAAGCAAGAAATTTGTGAAGCAACATTGCATTCCATACCATGAATCAAGGGAAGGGTTTAAAATTCATTCGCCTAGGGGACAAATATTCACTAAAGAAGTAGCTTTCCAAGTGCCCGTAACATTGGCTAGACGGGACTTTCCTACTAATATGATTGTTCTGAAAGGCCAAGACATAGATGTAATTTTGGGCATGAATTGGTTAGCCCAACATAAAGCTATTCTCAATACTGAATTGAGAACTATCAAATTGAATTATGGCCAAGAAGAGGTTCTCTTGACTATCCCCATAGCTATTCCAGCTAAAGCCACTGGCAGAATATATGAAGCCATTATACCGGAGATCAAAGATATTCCGGTAGTATGTGAGTTCCCAGATGTCTTTCCAGAAGATTTGCCTGGATTGCCACTAGAAAGAGATGTAGAATTTGTAATTGAGTTGAAGCCCGGTACGACTCCCATTTCTAGAAGATCGTACCGAATGCCTCCAAATGAGCTGGCAGAACTCAAGACCCAATTGCAAGATCTACTAGCGAAGGGATTTATCCGGCCAAGCTAGTCACCATGGGGTTGTCTAGCCATCTTCGTCAAGAAGAAGGACCAAACACTTTGAATGTGTGTGGATTATAGACCCCTTAATGAGGTTACTATCAAAAATAAGTACCCTCTTCCACGGATTGACATTCTATTTGATCAACTGACTAGAGCGAGGGTATTCTCCAAGATTGACCTTAGGTCGGGCTATCATCAGATCCGTATCCGGCCCGAAGATGTACCAAAGACCGCATTCACTACGCGGTATGGGTTATTTGAATATTTGGTAATGTCTTTCGGACTGACAAATGCTCCTGCCCACTTCACTTATTTGATGAACTCAGTATTTATGCCTGAGTTGGACAAGTTTGTGGTGGTATTCATCGACGATATCTTAATATACTCCAAGAATGAAGAGGAGCATGCTCAGCACTTGCAGGTTGTATTAACGCGCTTGAGAGAACATCAGTTATATGCCAAGTTCAGTAAGTGCGCATTCTGGCTGGAAGAAATCCAATTTCTGGGACATGTATTATCTGCCAAAGGGATTGTGGTGGATCCCAGCAAAGTCAAGGATATTTTGGAGTGGATACCCCCAACCACTGTACATCAAGTCCGAAGTTTCCTTGGACTAGCTGGCTATTACCGCCGATTTATACCAGATTTTTCCAAGCTTGTGAAACCAATCACGAGTTTATTGAAGAATGACATTAAATTCAATTGGTCTTCAAAATGTAATGAAGCTTTTGAATAATTGAAAGTATTATTAACCACTGCTCCGGTATTGGCTCAACCGGATATTGAAAAATCCTTTGATGTGTATTGTGACGCATCAGGCAGCTGTGTTTTAATGCAAGAAGGCCGAGTGATAGCTTATGCTTCAAGGCAGTTACGCCGACGTGAGGAACATTATCCGACTCATGATCTAGAGCTAGCTGTAGTGGTTCATGCCCTAAAAATCTGGCGTCATTATCTGCTGGGTAATATCTGTCACATTTATACAGATCATAAAAGCTTGAAGTATATCTTCACCCAGTCAGAGTTGAACATGAGACAAAGGCGATGGCTCGAGCTTATTAAGGATTATGAACTGGAGATTCATTATCACCCAGGCAAAGCTAATGTAGTGGTAGATGCCTTGAGTCGTAAGACTTTTTGTCATTGTCTTACGATGGAGACTTCTGACATTACGTTATGTCAAGAAATGGAGAATTTGAACCTAGGAATGATTCAACATGGAACTTTAAATCAACTAAAGGTTGAGTCAGTCCTTTTGCAAAGGATAATTGATGCTCAAAAAGATAATGAGGGTATGAAGCACATCCATGAGAAGATATAAGCCGGAAAAGACAAGTGCTTTAGGAAAGACGATGAAGGCATTATATGGTTCAACAACCACATAGTTGTGCCAAAGGATGAAGAAATCCACCAGCAAATATTAAATGAAGCACATCTTAGTCGCTATTCTATTCATCCTAGAAGCACTAAGATGTATCACGATCTAAGACAACATTATTGGTGGACAAAGATGAAGATTGAAATTGCACGCTATGTGGCAAGATGTGACACTTGCAGACGTGTCAAAGCCATACATATGAAGACTGCTGGTCCATTACAATCTCTACCAATACCAACATGGAAATGGGAAGATATTAGCATGGACTTTATTGTGGGATTACCGAGAACAAGAAAAGGCTTTGACTCCATTTGGGTTATCATTGACCGACTCACAAAGATCGCCCACTTCTTTCCAGTCAAAGTAAAATATCCAGTAATTGCATATGCAGAACTGTATATTGCTCGTATTCTTAGTTTACACGGTGTTCCAAAGACCATAGTGTCGGATCGTGGACCTCAATTTGTATCCAAATTTTGGGAAGAACTTCACAAGTCCTTGGGTACTAAATTGCTCCACAGTTTGGCCTATCATCCTTAAACAACTAGTCAAACTGAGAGAATAAATCAAATACTTGAGGACATGCTACGAGCTTGTGTTCTGGAGTTCCCACAGAAATGGGATGATTGTTTACCATTAGCGGATTTCTCATATAATAATAGCTATCAAGAAAGCATTAAGATGGCACCCTTCGAAGCTTTATATGGACGACAATGTCGTACTCCGTTAAATTGGTCTGAACCAGGTGAAAGGTACTTTTTTAGGCCTAATATGGTAAAAGAGACAGAAGAAAAAGTTCAAAGAATAATTCATAATTTGAAGAAAGCCCAAGCACGGCAGAAAAGTTATGTAAACAAGCGACGATAACCCTTGTACTTTCTAGTGGGAGATTATGTCTACCTGAAAGTTTCGCCAATGAAGGGTGTATCGTGTTTCGGAGTTAAAGGGAAGCTTGCACCCCGGTATATTGGTCCTGTTCCTATCCTTGAAAGATATGGACCGGTGGCATACCGACTTCAGTTACCCGAAACCTTGTCTGCAGTGCATAATGTGTTCCATGTGTCTCAATTGAAGAAGTGTCTTCGGGTTCCAGATCGAACCATTGAAGTAACAGATGTTGTCCTAAAACCAGACTTGACATATTCAGAACACCCTATTTGAGTCTTGGATCAAAGGGACAGAATTACCCGAAGAAAAACTCTCAAATTTTACAAGATACAGTGGAACCAACATTCAGAAGATGAGGCTACATGCGAAACTCAAGACTTTTTAGAAAAGAATTTCCTAGGCTTTTTGGCCTCATGTAATGTGTAGAGTGTATACAATTGTTGTAATAAAGGAGTGAGCCCCAGACCACCCCTGCCTTGTACCAAGAATAAGGGAATAAAAGAGTGAAGCATTTCCTTTTCCATTACTTACCCTAGGACTTTTAATCTCGGGACGAGATTCTTTTATGGGGGGAAGGATGTAACACCCCTAGTGTTACTGTCACTAAAACTTGAGCATAACATCATCAGCATTGGCATTTCATATGTTTGACACACCTAGAGTGCATTCACTAGGCAAAAAATTTCAAACAAGTTGTATTATTATGGCATTTTGTGAATCAAACCCTAGAGTAGGGAGCTCAACCCTAGAATGGGTGTAATAGAGCAAACAAGGCTTAAACAAGTGAAAACTTCAAAGCTTGATAGAAATAATCATAAAGTATCACCATAGATGAACTCAAGTGGGATCCAAACCCTAAGAGTGCAAGAAACCCTAATTGGAACCCCAGAAAAACCTAAACCTAAACCCTAGGGGGCTAAGTGCAAAATCAGTGCACTTTTGGGCTAAAGTGCAAAAACCAAGATATAAGGTGTCTTAAGTCATAAGGTTCAAAATTATGGAGATTTGCAAGTTAAACCTTGAGTTTTGGACTAATTTGCAAAAGAGCCACACTTAAACCCTTTTGGCTAAGTCTGAAAGCAGTGTAATTAGCTCAAATTTGGAGCCTTATATCTGCCAAATTATAAGGTTTTTGCCCTAGGTCACCACAGCAATATTGTAGATCTATCAAAGGAGAATAACTTTGCTTAAGGGAGTAAGCATGATTGTTATGAAGAATTTGAAGATAAATGATCCTGAAGTTGGGCTGTCAGGCTGTTTGAGTCTGAACTTCAGACTAACAGTGGGGCTGCATGAACTTAGGGCTCGAATTCAATCATGATCGAGTAAGAATTTGGCTTGGGTTGCTATGACAAAATTGTAGCTGGATCATTGGGCTATAACTTTGCTAAAGAGTGATGATCTTCTTACTACCTGAAATTGGGAGCAAATCTCCCTGCAAATCGCTCTGTCAGCTGTCTGCACCTAGCTCACCAAGGTACAGTGCACCCCAAACTGAATCAGATCACGGGTTCATTCCCCCTCGTCGTCGGTGATCCTTCGCCGTGATTGTTGATTGATCGTCGTGATTCGTGCTCGGACCAATTAGATAGCGTTCAGGGTCAAGTAAATATCACCGTCGTGGATAAGCTCCGGCTAGTAAACTATTTTGGCCATCATATCGAGCTCGCCACGGTGGAATTGGATGAGCTCGCTGGTGACCGCCATCTCACGGCCTTGCGCCACGTATCTGGACACATCTGTCGCATCGCCGTGACTCGCTATAACCGTCTGATCATCGCTGGTGAGAGCTGCCACGGTTGATGCCGCGAATTCTTTGCGCCAGTGAACTCCCACTCCTCCGGCCGCCGCACATCGTCACCGCCCTTGCTTGCTATAAATTGAGCGCGCCGTCGGGTCCGTAGGATGATCATAAATCAAACCACCAAGTATTGCCTCCAGTCATACAACCGAGAGCTCCAATTTCATACTTCCCCCAATCTGCTCAAAAACACCGCAAGAACACCCTCACCGCGACCAGCTTATTCCAGGTCAGTCCCAGTGCCTTGATCGTTTGTTCTAACGTTCTTAGGTCCTCCTCAAGCTCCTCGACCCCTCTGATTGAACTAGACCGCCATGAATCACCGGGAACACGTTGTTCTTTGGGTTGTCCGCGCTGTCACCGTGGCCAGAGACATTTGGGTAGCCGTTCATGAAATTAAATGAGGGAAACACTCCTCAGGGCTGGAATTAGGTTTAAACCAAAGATAAGCACCGGTCTTAGCATAATCCAGCCAGTATTGGCTCGCCGGAGCTCAGCTCCCCGCCGGTCACCGTCGTGGGCCGAGTCTGGTGAAGAAAAGAAAACGCAGGGATGTCTTTGTTAAGTGTCAGTGAGACTGTGGAAAAGTGCAAGGGATTCTTTAAAGAATTTTAAAATGACAGGGTCCTTTCTGCAAATCTGCACGTGCGGACGCGCGCGCGCATTTCCACCCGGGGTTGGGCCGCCTGGGCTGGTTTCGGCCCAAGACTGTTCCCTCCTTTTCTTTTTCTTTTTCTACCAGAACTAAAACAATTCTAGAAAATTATAGAAAAATGGTAAAAATGCCAAACCAATTTTGCTAGGTTTCTAATTTTCTATAGAATTTTCTATAGAATTTAATAAGAAATTATAGAGTATTTAAAACAGTCTAAAACCTTATTTCTAGATTTTTAGAAAATATATAATGATTCCAAAAATCTCCAAACTTTTTGGATGACCCTTATATATTATTTAGAAGCCTTGTGTAGAGTTTGGTATGATTTGGACCTTGTTTGATACTTAGAACCCAAAACCCTACCCCCCTGCCCTGTGAACTTCACTGTTGACTCCGGAAACCCTAAGTTCTCAGAGATCCGTGAAGGAAAATTGTATTCAAGACTTTAGATAATACACTCTTATTATCTTTGCACTCTCATGAGCATTACATAAGCATTCATTATTATGTATGGTTATATTTATAAAACGCAGAAGAGGTAGAAGAAGAGAAGACTCCACCACCACCACCTGAGAAACATCAGGCAGGTAGCTGTTTCTATTTTGACATATGTGGATCTAAGCCTGACTCACCAGTAAAACAAGGCAAGCCCCGGTGCATTTGCCACCTCCTTGATTCTTTTAAACTCTTTCTCACTTGCTTGATGCATTATGTGATAGGAGTTGATTGCTAAAACAATTTCTGCATTTCCTTCCTTGAATTTAATTACCTTCCTTAGAATCCCTGTTTTGCAAAAGGTTTTTGCTATGCTTAGTCTTGCTTTAGCAAAACAAAATGTTTTGTTTTTACAAAAGATGATGTTGCAAAGTGGGAGGGATGTTTTTGAAAATAAAACTTGATGGTGGATCCATCATGGCCATGATGGGTTCAACATCGGAAAAGATGTACCTCTGCCAGGTACCAAACTTTGGGTTTGAAATAATTAAGCTGAGACCGGGTGGATGACTTGCACGAGAAGAGAGTCTCGGTGTAGTGTCTCCGTCTGAGTCGATTAAGGACCGTCTCGATGTAGGCTTGATGACCGAGGACCCTTTAATTGGTCACATGCCTCGTCATGGGTAAGCTTTGCCTTGGGCATACTAATACCTGAATAAGATACCACGCAATGGGAGTGGAGAGATGGCGAGAGTAGCGTGTATCCTCCGTGGCAAGAGGCTGGACGGTGGTGTATCTGTGCTCTCGGTTGGCGTGAACCTGATCTGGTCTTAAGAACCCCAGTGGCGAGTTGACATATGCAAGGGTTAAGCGCTACATATGTCGTGTGATTGGAGATCCTCAGCTGAGTATAATCGATTCGGATCGCCGTACCTTCGTGGTTATGAAGACTTGGTCACTGCCCTATACGTAGAACTCCAGTAAAGATAAAGGGTTGTTAAGAAGTTGGCTAGTGCAGGTCAAGTGATTGAACCAGGGTAGAATGAACTCTAGTTATAGGTAATTCTACTTAACCGGACAAATAAAACTGGATTTTTTTAAGGATCCACTCTTAGTAAGCATTTCTGCAAACAGAGTCATTGACTATTGTTAAGCCTTACCTTGACTCCCTGGAAGCCAGCATACCCTTGAGTCTTTTCTTTAGTCGGGTAAGACTTGCTGAGTAATTCCATACTCAGGGCTTTGTCCCATGTTGTTTTTAGGTGAGGAAGCAACCAACTTTTGTTGCTTCTGTTCTAAGGTGGTACCAAAGGAAGAGCACCAGGAGTGAAGCTGCAGGAGGAAAGGATCCTCCATAAAACTTTTGTGTGAACTTATCGGGAGGGGTTTTTGCCTCCCATGGTTTGTAATAATAATACTCTGCACTAGTATAGTATATTCTGGTCTGTAAATATTTAACTCTGTCTTACTTTTAAATAAAGGTAAGTTTATGTAACTGCTTCCGCATGTTCATATCTCCGATGCTTGTAATGTCTGCGTGACGGGTGAAACGCTCTTGGGAAAGGTAAGAAAAGTAGATACCGAACTTGTTAAGTGATTCAGGGGCCCCCGCAGGGTTGTTTGAGGTCCGTTGGACAAGGACAACTGTAGGTGGGCCTAATGACTTGGGAGGTTCTGTCACACTACCTCTAGTCGCGTGGTGAACAGCACCCTACTCCACCACGTGGATGGCTCCAGGGTCACCACGTGGCCAGGGAGGACGACATACTCCAAGATGCCAACAGTGGGTCCGGACCCCCATGGGAAAGTGCGGGACCCCTGTACATGTAGACCGGACCTCCGGGCAAGATCCAGGACCACCGCGGGCGCGACCTAGACCCCTGGGACAGGTCCCGGACCCCTTTGTGTGGGGTCCGGACTACCCACAGCTGGGTCCCGGGACTGTGGGATAGAGAATACCTAGACCTTGCTCAAGCAGGGGTCCGGTGCCGACATGTGTCTAGGCCCAGCCTAGTGCGGACCTATCCGCATAATGCTACTACTCCCCACCCAGGCGAAGACCCGATGCTGCCACGTGGCCTACTGCGCGTGACGTGAGCCAGCGGACGAGGCCTGACGTAAGGCCTCCGGGTTGCGCGACCCCTGCATTTATTGAGGATAAGGCACACCGCCTGACAAGCGATGTGCCACCTCGGCATTTAATGAGGCCTGCCCACTTTGCTGTCAGGCAGCGACCTGTCCACTCTACTGGCAAGCAGTGTGCCGCCTCAGCATTTAATGAGACCTATCCATATCGCTAGCAGGCGACATGCCTATCCATTCTGATGGCAGGCGATACGCCCATGCTGCCGCATGCACTGTGTTCATCATCGCTCGTACGTTGCTAGGGAAGCTTTCGCTGCACGCCAATGCTACGCAAACCGCGAAAACCAGGACGCAGGAAGATTGCACTTGCGACTAGCATTAGTTGCTCCAAGTATTACATTTGTTATGTTCCTGGGCCCATATGTCGGGGCTCAGCACCCTTGTACGTGCCCCCCTTGGACTATAAAAGGGAGGGCACACTACGTTATAAGGCATCCTCATTCAGTCTCAAGCCAACCTAGACACAACTCAAGCTCACGAGTAATACAACACATAGTGGAGTAGGGTATTACGCTCCGGTGGCCCGAACCACTCTAAACCCTTGCGTGTTCTTGCGTGTTCATACCGAATCCATCTAACAGGCAAAACGCTTAGGCCCCCTCCTCATCTTAGGATTTAGGGCGGGTGCATTCCGCCACCTGGCCGAAGATTTCCTCTTCGACATTTGGCGCGCCAGGTAGGGGGCTTGGCATTAGGTTTTTGCTTGTTTTCCTGCTCGACACCATGGTTCACATCGTCAAGCACCATGACTTCGTCCTCGAGGACTTCCCCATGGAGGAGGAGGCTGCCTCTTCCACACCACGGGCCTCCAGCCGCCCTGCGCCCGGTGCAGCTGTTGCTATGTGTTCTGCGCGGCAGCACACTCCTGCGCAGTCAACCAGGGCGTCAAGGGCTGCCCCCGGTGCGCTGTCCGCAGCCAGGGAGTTGTTGCGCCACCCTCCTAGCTCCACGGCCTCGCTAGGGGCCATGAAGTAGTGGCATGACGACGTCGATCGGCTACTCGGCATGGCGCACTCTGGCTCAGCCAGGCCCAGACCTCGCTTGTCCCGGCGTCAACATGAGGCGTCAGCGTCAGTGCACTCGCCCTCTGTAAGGGCTACGCCGACCAAGGACTTGCGGGCGGAGCTCAACCGCCGGCGGGCAGGAGAGGACGCCACAACCTCTCTGGAGGAGCCAGACGATCTGTGGGCAGAACTCAACCGCAGGTGTGCGAGCGAGGATGCCTGTGTCTCTCTGGAAAGGGCGCGTGAGCGCCGACAAAACATCGAGGGTCGTAACCTCGACTACGACTTCGTTGCGGTTGTTCCACAGACCCCGACGGGCGCCTGGATCCTAACGGGTGTCCTATTGGCCGGCGTGGGCTGCACCACGCTCGCGGATCATCTCCGCACAGCGACGTGGCCATCCAAGTTCTGGCCACACCTGCCGGAGAAGTACGACTATACGTCAAACTCGTCGGAATTCCTGCAGGTATACGTTACCGCCATTACGGCAACAGGTGGAGACACTGCTGTGATGGCAACATACTTCCATGTAGCCTTGTCTGGGCCAGCCCAGACTTGGCTCACGAACCTTGCCCCAGGGTCGATCTACTCCTGGGAAGAGCTCTGCGCGCGGTTCACCGCGAATTTCGCCAATGCTTACCAACAACATGGCGTGGAGGCACACCTCCATGCAGTGAGGCAGGAACCCGGGGAAACCCTCCAGGCCCTCATCTCCCGCTTCACCAAGGTATGGGGCACTATTCCTCGTATCTCAGATGCTTCCATCATCATCGCTTTCTGCCAGGGGGTGCGTGATGAGAAGATGTTGGAGAAGTTGGCCACACACGACGTGGAAACTGTCACCACATTCTTCACTCTGGTCGACAAGTGTGCCAGAGCCACCGAGGGCCGTGCATGGCACTCGGCACCACAGACCGGGGTCGCCCAGATGGGTGGCTCGGGTACCGTTGCCCAGGACAGCAGGAAGAAGAAGAAGCGGCTGGCCGTGAGAGGTCGCAAACTGCTGCTCCAGTCGTCGCGGCTGCGGCAGGGGGCCGGAGCGAGCGCAACAAGCGCCCACGGCCACAGCGAGGCAACAGCGGCTCGTGCCCTGTGCACCCCAACGCTCGCCACAGCGCCTCAGAGTGCCGTGAAATAATCAAGCTCGCAAAGCGCGTCAGCGAGCGGCGTGAGCAGTCCTCTAAGGACCGCTCCCCACCTCATCACCGGCCTGGCAAGGAGAGGGCCGACGACAGCGAGGTGGCCGCCGGGGAGTGGGACCTCGAGTACCAGTCGCCCGAGGGGGTCTTGAAGGACGTCTTCACCGAGGGCTCCAACTCCGGTGACGAGAGCGACCGGCGCAAGAAACTATACATAATGTACGGCGGCAGCTGGGAGCTCACCTCCCGTAGGAACGTCAAGTCCCTGCGCCGTGAGGTCCTATCGGCGACCCTAGGGGTCTCGAAGGCTGCTCCACATCAACGATGGAGGAGCACCACCATCTCCTTCGGGGCATCCGACTGCCCTGACAACATGGAAGGTGCCAGTAAACTAGCACTCGTTACCGCCCCTGTCATCACCAACCTGCGACTGCACCATGTGCTAATCGACGATGGGGCCGGCCTCAACGTCATCAGCCATGCTGCATTCAAGCAGTTGTAGATCCCAGGGTCTCGACTGGGACCCTCTCGCCCATTCTCCAGAGTGGACCCACAGCCGGTGTATCCCCTTGGGAGCATCATGCTCCTGGTTACATTCGGGACGGAGGAGAACTTCTACACAGAGAACGTCCAGTTCGATGTCGCGGAGGTTAACCTCCCCTTCAACGCCATCATTGGCAGGCCGGCCCTGTACCGGTTCATGGCCATTGCCCATTACGGGTATTTGGTCCTCAAGATGTTGTCCCCTGCCGGGGTCCTCACCATGTAGGGCGACCACGTCGCTGTGGTGGCGGCTGTCGAGAAGCTGCACGCCCTGGCGGTGGAGGCTGCTCGCCCCGATGATGGAGGGAGGGACCCCTCGACCTCCGGCACCAAGACGCCGACCAAGGTGCCAAAGGTGCGGCCATCCGGGGTGGATGACATCCCCGTCAAGGCCATCTGACTCACCGCGGATTCCTCCCAGACCACTCGCATTGTGGGTGATCTAGACGAAAAATAGGAACTCGCGCTTGTCGCCTTCCTCCAGGAAAATGCCGACGTGTTCGCATGGGAGCCGTTGCAGATGCCTGGGATCCCCAGGGAGGTGATCGAGCACCATCTGAAGATCAACCCCAACGCTAGGCCGGTGAGTCAGAAGCCTTGCAGACAGTCTATTGAGCGGCAGGACTTCATCCGCAAGGAGGTCCAAAAGCTGCTTGACACCGGCTTCATCGAAGAGGTTCATCACCTGGTGTGGCTGGCCAACCCGGTCATCGTCCCCAAGGCGAACAGGAAGCTTCGGATGTGCATCGACTACACCAGCCTGAATAAGGCCTGTCCCAAGGACCCGTATCCACTCCCACGTATAGATCAGATCATGGATTCTACCTCCGGGTGTGACCTATTGTCCTTGTTAGATGCTTACTTTGGTTTCCATCAAATCCAGATGTCTAGGGAAGACAAGAAGCATACCACTTTTGTAACAGTGGATGGTCTTTACTGCTATGTTGTTATCCCTTACGGTCTGAAAAAACGCCTTGCCAACATTTGTGCGGGCGATGAGTAAGACTTTCGGGGACCTCATCAGGGACAAAGTGGAGGTGTACGTCGACGACATCGTAGTCAAGACTAAGGCAAGGTTGACCCTAGCGGAAGACTTAACCCTGGTCTTCGACAAGCTGCGGGCAACCCGCACAAAGCTGAACCTGGACAAGTGTGTCTTTGGGTTCTCCGCAGGGAAGTTGCTGGGGTTCCTGGTTTCACACCGGGGCATTGAAGCAAACCCGGAGAAAATCAGGGCGATTGAGGCGATGAGGCCTCCAGCTCGAATCAAGGATGTCCAGAAGCTTACGGGGTCGTTAGCCGCCCTTAGCCGCTTCATTTCAAGGCTGGCCGAAAGGGCGCTACCCTTCTTCAAGCTCCTGCGAAAATTCGGTCCATTCTCTTTGACCAAAGAGGTCGAGCAAGCCTTTCAAGAGTTGAAGCAGCACCTTATGTCCCTGCCGATACTGGTGGCTTCGGAGCCAGGGGAGTCGTTGTACCTATACATCGCGACGGCTGCAGAGGCGGTGAGCATGGTGCTGGTCGTCGAAAGGACGGCACAAGAAGGCTAGGAACCTCAGGGCTTGGGACAAGCTACAAGGGTCCAGACCGTTCAGAAGCCAGTCTACTATGTCAGCGAGGTGCTCCATGAGGCGAAGACCAGGTACCTTGAGACACACAAGCTCCTCTATGCTGTACTTGTTGCGTCCAGGAAGCTGCGCCACTATTTCCAGGCACACAGGGTTGTGGTGGTGACCTCCTTTCCGTTAAGGGCCATCCTCCACAACTCTAACGCCACAGGCAACATCGCCAAGTGGGCAGCGGAGCTCGCTAAGTTCCAGCTGGTCTTCCAGCCTCGCCATGCCATCAAGAGCCAGGTCCTGGCTGACTTCATCATGGAGTGGACGCCTCCCCCGAGCGCCCCTGGGGGTCCGGATCCTGACTCGGACCCCACACCTGCGGAGCCCGGTGGTCCGGTGTAACACCCGGAATTTGGGGGTATAAAATTTCTTTTCTAATATACACCAAATTCAAGTGTTACCCTCTCTTTTCTTTGCTTTACTTCTCTTTTTCATAAATATTGAGGAGTTATTTTGTAATGTATAAATATTAATCATAGTAAGTTAAAACCCTAGGGAGTTATTGTTGTTGCATCACATGCTAGAGCATCTAATTTTGTATGACGTTTTGTGTTGCCGCGCCTCCATTTAAACTCATGAAGCATGTGACTTTGAATTTACAAGCTAGAGTTATATTCAAATAGAAAGAGAAAAGGAAAAGCCCATGCTAGCTCCCTCCCCTAGCTGGCCTGCTCGGCGGCCCGGCCTACCTTCCCCCCCCCCCCTCTCCCTCTCTCGGCCTGCTCGCAGCCCACTCCGCACCTTGCGGCCCAGCAGCGCTTCCTTCGCTCGGCCCAGCGCGCCCCCAGCCCAGCGCATCCATGTGTGCGGCCCACGCCCCGTGTGCCCTAGCGCATCAGCGCGCCCCCTGCCGTAGCCGCTGCCTGCGTGCGCGCCAGCACGCGCTCGTCCCTGCCGCCGCGCTCGCCCAGGCGCGCTCGTCTCGCCGCGGCCTGGGGCCCACTTGCTAGAGCACTGGCCTCCACTTCTCCCCATGCACGCTCCTGCAACCGCTGCACGCCCTGCTGCTCGTGCGACACTCGCCCACTACTCCGAGAAACATGACGTCCGCGCCCACGTTCTCCTATCCGACATCTGTACATCATCTCCTCTTCCTCCTTCATTTCCCTAATCACCAGCCCTCGACCTCGCCGTGCTGAGCTCGCCCCTCGCGCGCACTGCCGCCCGACGGCTCGTGCCCGGCATGGTGCGTGGCCCACGCGGTGGCCAGCTTGATTCGTGCCCCTGTGTGGCTGCTGCCCGCGAGAAGTCCCGCGAGCCCTCATTCGGCGAGCAGGATCGCCGTCGCCTAGCCCAGCCGCCGGTGACCTCCAGCGCACCCTGCGCTCCTGCTGGCCGGTATCCGCCATGCGCCAGGGACCCCATTCGTCGGCGTCCCGCAGCCCATCCATGCCATCATCCATCACGCGTGTCCTCCCTCCTTTCTCCAGCGCGTCTGCGCGGCCCGCGCAGCCTGCGCCCGTGCGGCATGCCGTCGGCGAGCTCGCCTAGGCCGGTGCGGGTAGTGCCTCCACCTGGCGTTGCGCGCGCATGGTCGCGACTGCTCAGTCCGCAGGGCACTTGCGCGCGCAAGCACGTCATGTCCGTGCCATCGGCTTCTGCTACTCAGGCTCCATGGTCAAGCCCCCCTGCTGTAACTCACTCTCCTAGTCTCGCCGTCGTCTCGCCGCGGCAGCGCCTCATCGAGCTCGCCCCTGTGACTGTGTCATCGTCTTGAGGAGAGACCGTCAACCCCCCTCGTCCGAACCATATGCAAAACTCCATCGCTGTCGCATGATTCGTGCCGCGCGCAGCACGTCTATTCGCGCATGATTCACGGGCTATCGCACGTGTCGTCATGCGTCATTCACGTGTTGTCCATGTGCGTCGTCGTTCGCGTGAGTCGCTGTTTACACGCTTTAGTAAAATCATTTCGCTATATCGTTCACGTTAAAATAATTGATTACTTGTTTAGTTGTGTATTAGTAAAATAACAATTCAACCGAACCTAATTAATGATTTTAATTATGCGTTTGTAGATACCCGTTAGTGTGTGTACGCCAACTTAAATGTCGTGTTTAACGCGTAGTTAGTATGAATACGACATAATTTAACAGTACACGTGTATCGCGTTGTTTATAAGTTCATTATAGGGTTGAATGTATTAAGTCTCATGCGGCGTAACTCGTTCAGTTACGTCAACTCTAGCGGCATCAATTTCATATTAGGAACATTGTTTGGTCGCGACACATGTTTATTTAATTAATGAATTAATTATTTACCTGTTAGTTATCAAAATAACTAATTTATCATTTTAACTTACAATTTATAAATATATGATAGTCTGATTAATGACTACACGAATGTTTTAAATGTAATACTTGTCTAGTATAGAGGCGACATCTATGTAGCAGTTCTTGTTTGCGCGTCAGCGTGCTGTTCGCGCGCGTAGTCGTGTTGGCTCGCGTGTGTCGCGCGCTGTTGTGCGCATTGTTTCACGTATGCGTAGCGTGCCGTCGGGGTCCCGACGACGTTTGTCTACCCCTAGACGACGCCTGTCTACCCCCGTCTATCTCGTCTACCCCCTGCGTGTGCGCGCGTTCGCGTCGTTCGCACGACATCTTCTTGTGATAATAAATTGTTTTCGCTTATGAACACTCACGTTAATAACGTTAATTTGTCAGGTTTCATATTTTAGATAACTAACTTAAGCATTGCTCGACTAATATTTATTAGATTAATATTCTAATCAGATTAAAGGGTGTAGTGTCTATCTTGGCTTTTATAACAAATATTAACATGGATAATATTAATTTAACTGCTTTCTATTTGTTTAACATTCTTTTAGTATAAACGAGTCACCTGTTTAATTATTCTCGTCTGTCACGGGTGTCGTTCCGTGCGCACCGGCGTGCTGATTCGTGTGCGTCCGCGCTCGTCGCGCGCCGTGTTTCGTGTGTCGTAAGCGTGCTATGTCGAGCGTGTCCGCGCGTCGTTGGCACGTTGTCGTGCTGTTTTACGCGTCATAAATTCATCTCTCTTAGAATCTCTCGTTTTAATTAAATCATTTTATTAACTAACATTTGTTAGTGTAGCAAATTAGTCGAACTGGCTGATGTAGAATATTTATATTTGATAATGTCGAATTAGGTATTATAGTTAATATTTGTTTAGTGTAAACCCATTGACTTCTTGACCGTAGCTCCGGCTGTCGCGTTTCTTTTTCCTCGCGTGACCGTAGTAGCGCGCTCTATTCCATTTGCATATTTTATTATGTTTTTATCTTGTATGGTGTAATGTTCTTATGCATATATACATGTTTGTTTGCTTGTGCTTGTTCGTCTTCGCTTCGCGTTGCGATTAGATCGCGATTTGTTTCCGTGCTTCGAGGAATCGAAGATCAAGAGTTGGCGACCAAGTGATCTGGTTCTTCAAGTTCTACGAGATTGAAGACCCTTAGCATCTGTTTGGTAAAGGCAAGTGTCCTCTGACCCATTATGTCCTATCTACTTATAATTCACTGTCCCGCATTACTTAATTGAAACCTAAGGATTGACTAGCTTTCTATTTACTTATCATTGTTTACCTTTTGGGTTATCATGGTTAGCTTATGCTATTGCCTCAAACTTAATCAATGAACATGATGTGAATATTATGATACGATGATGTTATCCCGATGATGTTCTTGTGATACTTTAGGGGACTCAGGCTGTTTCATGAGTACCTCTTCGTAAGGACCGGTTTGGGGAGTGACAACCCGGGATAACAGTGCAATCATGAGGGTTGGAATGGGACGCCCTTAGCTGATTAATTAGAGGAACCAGAGGAGTAGTTGGCTTCGCCGTAGGGCCGTCAATGGGGTCCGGGCACAGTACTTGCTCTGCCGATGCTGATTGCAGAGGTTCTTGATTTGGTTTTGTTAGTCTCCCTTTCTTTGGGGAGATGTACTGTGTTTATCAAACTAGAGAAACCTAACGGGCGGCTATGACCTCTGGGAAATCTTTGTAAAGGCTACGTAGTGAGACCCTACTAGGTCACCTTGGTAGTGATCAATGGAGAGTCATGATCTCCGGGCAGAATGGGAATCACGGCTTGTGGGTAAAGTGTGCGACCTCTGCGGAGGGTTAGAAACTGATATATCAGTCGTGCTCACGGTTATGAGTGGCCTTGGGATCCTCTTTGATTAGAGATACAGATGGTTCGATATACAATGGTTCTTTTTATTATTTCGGTTCGATGATGATAATGATGTTTCCTCGATGAGGAAATGGTTCACGGGTTGGTTATATGATAAAACTTGGCTTCCACTAATAATAAATACTTGACCAACTAAAAGCAACTGCTTGAGCTTAACTCCACATAAAGCTAGTCCACCTCAGCCAAACAGGACATTTGTTGAGTACGTTGATGTGTACTCACCCTTGCTTTCACAAAACACCAGGTTGCCTTTGGTGCAATCTATGCTCAGGTAAAGAAGAAGGCATCGAGGCGGATCTCCAGGAGTTCTAGGGCTTCGACGAGTTCGAGGATTAGGCTAGCGACCTCCCCCAGTCAGCTGCCTGTGGTGGGTTTATTTACGTTGGCTACGTCTCTATTCTGTGTACTTTGATTTTACTATGTAAATGACTCTAGTCTTTCATATTATTACTTACCCTTTATTGTTATTCGAAGCATTGTGCTATGATGAGTCATTTATGTAATCACTATGTACGTGAGTTCTGATCCTGGCACGTACATGGTTCGCATTCGGTTTACCTTCCAAAACCAGGTGTGACATAAGTGGTATCAAAACCTTCCTGACTGTAGGACCGCTATCCTAGAGTAGCACTGGCCGTTTTAAGGACTATTTGATTATTACTTCACCTCATCCTTGATTCCGCTTCAAAATATTAGTCACCTCGACTAATTCTATGTTGTGCTCCTATATGCCCCCCTTGCCAAAAAGTATTTTATTCTGGTATGGTCTATACTTTTCTCAACCTATTAGATCTGACCTCACTCTTGTGCTTGTGACATCCTTGTAGATGCCCCCTGACCATAACCTTCTTGTCTTTTTGGATTCTTTCCTCTTTCGTCGTTAAATTGCTACCATCAGGCGAACTCTAGTCCTTTGGTATTGACATGCTTGTATCCCTTTAATACTCTTGTTTCAAATACCTTCCTATAAATTTCTACTGTCTACTTAGACATTTTAGTTTATATGCCCATGACCTTTCTGTCTTTTGAGACCCTTTCCTCTTCTGTTGTTAAGTCGCTATCTTTCGACAATTTCTTATCTCTTGGTATTGGTATGCTCATCTCCTTGAAATCTTTCATACTCTCATATTTTTATGCTTACCTTTATGCCCCAACGCTTGTTTAAAATATTTCATTCTACATGCCCATGACCACCCTTGTTTCTTAATGATCCATGAGCGGTCATTTTATTTTGCACATCCTTGGTGACCTCGTTAATTCCATGTAACTTCTTTCGGTAATGGATTTTTATTTCAACCCTTCTGATGGAACCATACCTATCTTACCCTTGATTATTCTCTCCACATTGCCACTTCTCGAGTCTTGCCCTAACTCTATCCTTGGTTATGCTTTTCACGATTATCTTCTTTACCCTTGTCACCTCTATATCTTACCTTGATGCTTATGTTATACCTGTCCTTTAAAACCTTCTCTCTTCCATCTCAATTTTATAGTTGTATTTTACCTATTTTCCATTGGTCGTATCATCTTCCTTGTCGCTTGCGAGTTTTCAACTCCATCCTTTGTTGTGCTCCTGTTGGGTATTACCTTTAGCTTTCTCATCTCTTGATCCTACCTTGGTAACTACATTATGTCCGTTCTCTAAAATCTCCAATATCCTATCCTAGTTTGAGAGCGATGTTTTACTTACCTCACCCTTGGCTACATCCTCTTCCTTACCGCGTGTAAGCTTGGACGTGGCTCCATTATTTGTGGTACTCGTAACACTGGCTCTTCGATGCCTTCATCCCTTCTCTCATATCCTTGCCTATTATCGCCTCTAGCCCTTGCGATATTGAGGTCTTCTACCTAAATGCTCACCTTGAACTTATCCTTTAAAAGCCTCCCCTTTCTTTCAACCCAGTTTGGGAGCTGTGAGTTACCTATCTCTCCCTTAATTTCTTTTCCCTCCTTGTCGCCTTACAGGTTATGTCCCAATTCGATCCTTTGATGTGTTTTTATTTGCTATCACCATTCCCTGGTCATCTATTGATCTTGCCTTGATATTCACCTTTATGCCTACTTAAAAATCCTCTCTCTTCCACCTCTTCTTGAGAGTGACAAATTACTTATCTGGCCTTGGAAATATCCTCTTCTTTTCCACTTGCAGGTCTTGTCTTAACTCCATCATTTATGGTACTCATATCCTTTGTCTCGTGCCTATTTACCTCCTCTCCTACATCCTTGTCCGTTGTTAATCTTAAAACACTCGTGATAACTATGCCCTTTCCTTCCTGCTTACCTTGAACCTACCCTTTGAAGCCTCCTTTTTTTCCATCCTTGTTCGAGGACAATGCCTCATCTATTTCATCATTGAGTGCTACCCCTTCTTTGGCACCTTGCAAGTTCTGTCTAAAATACATCTTTTTTGTGTGTTTGTCTACTATCACCTTAACCCTTGTCATCCCTTGATCTTTACCTTGGTGCTTATCATGTACCCATATTTTAAAGCTTCCTCTCCCATTTCAGTTCAAGAGTGTTGTCTTACCCATCCCGCTCTTGTTCGTTCCCTTTTCCTCTATCGCGTTGCAAGTCTTAGCTTTTGCTCGATACCACCCATACCTTCCTAATATCTAGATCTTTCCATGATGCTTATCCTATGTCTACATTTTGAAATATCATCTTTCCCATCTCGATTTGAGAATTGTGTTTTACCTATCCCGACCTTTGTTGCATTCTCTCCCTTGCCGGTTACAATCCTTACTTTAGCTTCATCCTTTATTATGCTCATGCCCCTATCCTGCATGTCTTATATTTCCCCTTGCCTTTCGACGGCCTTAGATTAGTTCACCCCTTTGTAAGGAAAGACCACCGCCTAGTTAACATTAGCGTATAGCAACGAGATGTTTGTTATTGTATGCTTGTGTTGTTTGTCTTTGTGTTATGACTGATTTGTTTCTTTGTGATGAGTGTTGATGTGTTATGGCCCTTGGTCCATAATAACACCAGTTTACTAGTTGAGTGCAATAGAGCTAGGTAGCTGGGTGCTCTCCCTTTTCTCTTTTAATCCATCTAGACTTACCTTTTCTATCTATACCCTTCCCTCTTGCATCTATCCATTTGGCAACCTCCAACCTCTCTTAATCAGTCAAGGTCAGAGTTGGCAGCATCTTCACCAAGTGTGTATCAACGCTCTTGTTAAGGGGGTTAGCTGCTAACCCCAATGTAGACAATGTGATCAACATCAACCAACAATATCAGAGTGGCGCGGCGAAAGCGTGTGTGGGTCCTAACCCACAAGTCCGAGAGATCCTCAAGAATTGCATCAATCGGTTTCAAGTATCTAAAGGTCAAAGCAACCAGCCCACAAGTCGACCCACAGAGTCAAAGTTGAAATGAAGAAACTTCGAATAACCTATGAACCAACCTTGTCGTTCTTGCTAGCCTCCTCTTGAATCTCGAGGGCGAGATTCCTGTTAAGGGGGTTAGATCTGTAACACCTGGAATTTGGGGGTATAAAATTTCTTTTCTAATATACACCAAATTCAGGTGTTACCCTCTCTTTTCTTTGCTTTACTTCTCTTTTTCATAAATATTGAGGAGTTATTTTGTAATGTATAAATATTAATCATAGTAAGTTAAAACCCTAGGGAGTTATTGTTGTTGCATCACATGCTAGAGCATCTAATTTTGTATGACGTTTTGTGTTGCCGCGCCTCCATTTAAACTCATGAAGCATGTGACTTTGAATTTAAAAGCTAGAGTTATATTCAAATAGAAAGAGAAAGGAAAAGCCCATGCTAGCTCCCTCCCCTAGCTAGCCTGCTCGGCGGCCCGGCCTACCTTCCCCCCTCTCCCTCTCTCGGCCTGCCCGCGGCCCACTCCGCACCTTGCGGCCCAGCAGCGCTTCCTTCGCTCGGCCCAGCGCGCCCCAAGCCTAGCGCGTCCATGCGTGCGGCCCACGCCCTGTGTGCCCTAGCGCATCAGCGCGCGTGCCAGCACGCGCTCGTCCTTGCCGCCGCGCTTGCCCAGGCACGCTCGTCTCGCCGTGGCCTGGGGCCCACCTGCTAGAGCGCTGACCTCCACTTCTCCCCATGCACGCTCCTGCAACCGCCGCACACCCTGCTGCTCGCGCGACACTCGCCCACTACTCAGAGAAACCTGACATCCACGCCCACGTTCTCCTATTCGATATCTGCACATCATCTCCTCTTCCTCCTTCATTTCCCTAATCACCAGCCGTCGACCTCGCCGTGCCGAGCTCGCCCCTCGCGCGCGCTGCCGCCCGACGGCTCGTGCCCGGCATGGCGCGTGGCCCACGCGGAGGCCAGCCTGATTCGTGCCCCTGTGTGGCTGCTGCCCGCGAGAAGTCTC
This sequence comes from Zea luxurians, assembly GCA_029449295.1. NCBI lineage: Eukaryota > Viridiplantae > Streptophyta > Magnoliopsida > Poales > Poaceae > Zea > Zea luxurians. Next base: position 68,807,855 of record JAOPSE010000016.1, on the reverse strand, counting down.
GCGAGCCCTCATTCGGCGAGTAGGATCGCTGTCGACTAGCCCAGCCGTCGGTGACCTCCAGCGCACCCTGCGCTCCTGCTGGCCGGTATCCGCCATGCGCCAGGGACCCCATTCGTCGGCGTCGCGCAGCCCATCCATGCCGTCATCCATCACGCGTGTCCTCCCTCCTTTCTCCAGCGCGTCTGCGCGGCCCGCGCAGCCTGCACCCGTGCGGCATGCCGTCGGCGAGCTCGCCTAGGCCGGTGCGGGCAGTGCCTCCACCTGGCGTTGCGCGCGCATGGTCGTGACTGCTCAGTCCATAGGGCACTTGCGCGCGCAAGCGCGTCATGTCCGTGCCATCGGCTTCTGCTGTTCAGGCTCCATGGTCAAGCCCCCCTGCTGTAACTCACTCTCCTAGTCTCGCCGTCGTCTCGCCGCGGCAGCGCCTCATCGAGCTCGCCCCTGTGACCGTGTCGTCGTCCTGAGGTGAGACCGTCAACCCCCTCGTCCGAACCATATGCAAAACTCCATCGCTGTCACATGATTCGTGTCGCGCGCAGCACGTCTATTCGCGCATGATTCACGGGCTCTCGCACGTGTCGTTATGTGTCATTCACGTGTTGTCCATGCGCGTCGTCGTTCGCGTGAGTCGCTGTTTGCACGCTTTAGTAAAATCATTTCGCTATATCGTTCACGTTAAAATAATTGATTACTTGTTTAGTTGTGTATTAGTAAAATAACAATTCAACTGAACCTAATTAATGATTTTAATTATGCGTTTGTAGATACCCGTTTGTGTGTGTACGCCAACTTAAATGTCGTGTTTAACGCGTAGTTAGTATGAATACGACATAATTTAACAGTACACGTGTATCGCGTTGTTTATAAGTTCATTATAGGGTTGAATGTATTAAGTCTCATGCGGCTTAACTCGTTCGGTTACGTCAACTCTAGCGGTGTCAATTTCATATTAGGAACATTGTTTGGTCGCGACACATGTTTATTTAATTAATGAATTAATTATTTACCTGTTAGTTATCAAAATAACTAATTTATCATTTTAACTTACACTTTATAAATATATGATAGTCAGATTAATGACTACACGAATGTTTTAAATGTAATACTTGTCTAGTATAGAGGCGACATCTATGTAGCAGTTCTCGTTTGCGCGTCAGCGTGCTGTTCGCGCGCGTAGTCGTGTTGGCTCGCGCGTGTCGCGCGCTATTTTGCACATTGTTTCGCGTATGCGTAGCGTGCCGTCGGGGTCCCGACGACGTTTGTCTACCCCTAGACGACGCCCGTCTACCCCCGTCTATCTCGTCTACCCCCTGCGCGTGCGCGCGTTCGCGTCGTTCGCACGACGTCTTCTTGTGATAATAAATTGTTTTCGCTTATGAACACTCACGTTAACATCTTTAATTTGTCAGGTTTCATATTTTAGATAACTAACTTAAGGATTGCTCGACTAATATTTATTAGATTAATATTCCAATCAGATTAAAGGGTGTAGTGTCTATCTTGGGCTTTTATAATAAATATTAACATGACTAATATTAATTTAACTGCTTTCTATTTATTTAACATTCTTTTAGTATAAACGAGTCACCTGTTTAATTATTCTCGTCTGTCACGGGTGTCGTTCTGTGCGCGCCAGCGTGCTGATTCATGCGCGTCCGCGCTCGACGTGTGCGTTGTTTCGTGTGTCATCAGCGTGCTACGTCGCGCGTGTCCGCGCGTCGTTGGCACGCTGTCGTGTTGTTTCACGCGTCATAAATTCATCTCGCTTAGCATCTCTCGTTTTAATTAAATCATTTTATTAACTAACATTTGTTAGTGTAGCAAATTAATCGAACTGGCTGATGTAGAATATTTATATTTGATAATGTCGAATTAGGTGTTATAGTTAATATTTGTTTAGTGTAAACCCATTGACTTCTTGACCGTAGCTCCGGCTGTCGCGTTTCTTTTTCCTCGCGTGACCGTAGTAGCGCGCTCTATTCCATTTGCATATTTTATTATGTTTTTTATCTTGTATGGTGTAATGTTCTTATGCATATATACATGTTTGTTTGCTTGTGCTTGTTCGTCTTCGCTTCACGTTGCGATTACATTGCGATTTGTTTCCGTGCTTCGAGGAATCAAAGATCAAGAGTTGGCGACCAAGTGATCTGGTTCTTCAAGTTCTACGAGATTGAAGACCCTTAGCATCTGTTTGGTAAAGACAAGTGTCCTCTGACCCATTATGTCCTATCTACTTATAATTCACTGTCCCGCATTACTTAATTGAAACCTAAGGATTGACTAGCTTTCTATTTACTTATCCTTGTTTACCTTTTGGGTTATCATGGTTAGCTTATGCTATTGCTTCAAACTTAATCAATGAACATGATGTGAATATTATGATACGATTATGTTATCCTGATGATGTTCTTGTGATACTTTAGGGGACTCAGGCTGCTTCCTGAGTACCTCTCCGTAAGGACCGGTTTGGGGAGTGACAACCCGGGATAACAGTGCAACCATGAGGGTGGAATGGGACGCCCTTAGCTGATTAATTAGAGGAACCAGAGGAGTAGTTGGCTTCGCCGTAGGGCCGTCAATGGGGTTCGGGCACAGTTTTTGCTCTGCCGAGGCTGATTGCAGAGGTTCTTGATTTGGTTTTGTTAGTCACCCTTTCTTTGGGGAGATGTACTATGTTTATTAAACTGGAGAAACCTAACAGGCGGCTATGACCTCTGGGAAATCTTTGTAATGGCTATGTAGTGAGACCCTGCTAGGTCACCTTGGTAGTGATCAATGGAGAGTCATGATCTCTGGGCAGAATGAGAATCACGGCTTGTGGGTAAAGTGTGCGACCTCTGCAGAGGGTTACAAACTGATATATCAGCCGTGCTCACGGTTATGAGCGGCCTTGGGATCCTCTTTGATTAGAGATACAGATGGTTCGATATACAATGGTTCTTTTTATTATTTCGGTTCGATGATGATAATGATGTTTCCTCGATGAGGAAATGGTTCACGGGTTGGTTATATGATAAAACTTGGCTTCCACTAATAATAAATACTTGACCAACTAAAAGCAACTGCTTGAGCTTAACTCCACATAAAGCTAGTCCACCTCAGCCAAACAGGACATTTGCTGAGTATGTTGATGTGTACTCACCCTTGCTTTCACAAAACACCAGGTTGCCTTTGGTGCAATCTATGCTCAGGTAAAGAAGAAGGCGTCGAGGCGGATCTCCAGGAGTTCTAGGGCTTCGACGAGTTCGAGGATTAGGCTAGCGACCTCCCCCAGTCAGCTGCCTGTGGTGGGTTTATTTACGTTGGCTACGTTTCTATTCTGTGTACTTTGATTTTACTATGTAAATGACTCTAGTCTTTCATATTATTACTTACCCTTTATTGTTATTCGAAGCATTGTGCTATGATGAGTCATTTATGTAATCACTATGTACATGAGTTCTGATCCTAGCACGTACATGGTTCGCATTCGGTTTACCTTCCAAAACCGGGTGTGTCATCCGGTCTTCACCGAGCCCCACTGGACGCTCTTCTTCGACGGGTCCGCTCGCCAGCAAGGTGGCGGAGCCGAAGTGGTCCTCATCGACCTAAGCGGAGATCAAGTGAAGTACATGGTGCACCTTGAGTTCAAGGCCACCAACAATATGGCAGAGTACGAGGCACTTATCTTCGGCTTGTCTGCGGCCCTATCCCTGGGGATCCGCCAGCTCCTCGTGAAGGGGGACTCCCAGCTGATCATCAAGCAAGTCCGTGGGGAATGTAGCTGCAACGAGCCTAGGCTTGTAGCTTACCTCCTCCACGTAAGGAAGCTAGAGAAGGACTTCACAGCCTTGGAACTGCAACATGTTCCTCGGGTTGACAACTCGGTGGCAGATGACCTCTCCGTGAAGGCTTCAACTTGGGCACCCGTGCTCGAGGGCATCTTCGAAAGACGGCTGCTGAGACCCACCGCCCAGCCTGCCAGACTGGGCGAAGGGGGCAAGACTAGCACCTCGAAGCTGGTGGTCCCGGTGGCGTTACAGAACCCACCTAAGGCTGTGTGTGCCACAGGGGGTCCTGCCTACCCCTTAGTGCCGCAGCCAGTATCTCAGAGTGGTCCTGATGCATGTATCTCCGAGATCCGGGACTACCTGAAGGAAAACATCCTTCCTGAAGACCATGTATCCGCAGAGCGCATAGTGCGGTTGGCTAAGCTACACGGTGGTGGAAGGGGATCTCTACCGCTGTGGCGCCAACGACATTCTAATGTGGTGCATTACCTAGGAGGAGGGCCGTGAATTGCTCACGGAGATCCATGGAGGAGAGTGCGGTAGTCATTCATCATCCCGCACACTGGTAGGTAAGGCCTTCCGGCATGGCTTCTACTGGCAAACCGCCCTCCAGGATGCAGCTGAGATGGTAAAGTCCTGCAAGACGAGCCAATTCCACGCAAAGCAGATACAAACACCAGCTCAGGCTCTAAAGATGATTCCACCCTCCTGGCGCTTCACCGTATGGGGGTGGATATCCTGGGACTGTTCCCTAGGGCTGTAGGCGGGTACCGGTACCTCTTCGTCGCCATCGACAAGTTCACCAAGTGGCCAGAGGCCACCCCTATGGTCAACATCACCCAGGGTGCTGCTGTCGCTTTCCTCAGGTCGATTGTTTGTAGATTTGGGGTCCCAAGCCGTATCATTACGGACAACGGGACTTAGTTTACAAGTCAGCTTTTCTAGGAGTATTGCGAGGGCATCGGCACCCGGCTCTGCTATGCGTCTGTGGCTCATCCCAGGAGCAACGACCAAGTGGAGAGGGCAAATGCAGAGATCCTCAGGGGACTCAAGACATGAACCTACGACTGCTTGAAAAAGCATGGTGCAAATTGGGTTAGTGAGCTTCCGTCCGTGCTGTGGGGGAACCAGACCACACCCAACCAAGCCACCGGGGAGACCCCGTTCTTCCTGGTCTACGGGGCCGAAGTATGCCTTCCCCCAAAAATCATTATGAGCTCCCCACGGGTCCAAGGTTTGGATGAGTCTATGCAGGAACAGCTACGGCGTGATGACGTGGACTTCATCAACGAGCGCAGATGGCAAGCGACGATCCGAAATGCACGGTACAACCAAGCGCTCAGACGCTACCACCAACGGTTCATGCATAGTAGGGAGCTCCGGGTCAGGGACCTAGTCCTAAGACGAGTACTGAACCGAGAAGGGCTCCATAAACTCTCCCCCAGTTGGGAAGGACCCTTCAAGGTGACAGAAATATGCCGACCCGGGTGTGTCCGCCTTGCTACAACTGAAGGAGAGCCTCTCCCCAATCCTTGGAACATAGAGCATCTCCGTAAGTTTTTCCCATAAAAGCAAACCTGGGGGCCCGGCTTTCTTCCTTTGTAGCTAGGTAGCGCATATATGTACGCTAGCCCAGTAAGGTCCGCCCTCGTAAACCCGGACTGTTGGTGTATACTCATGTATATCAAGTTATAAAGAAAAGATTCACCCCCAGATTTGTTTTTGTGTTGGTCTTATTTTGCTTCAATTTACGAGCACCATTTTTTATCTAACCCACCCATACAGTTCCCACCCTTGCTGGTATAATGACATCCGAATTGAGTAGTCAGGCTTGCAGTTCGGGACCCCTCGGCAGGGGGGTCTGGTAGCCTGGGGGCCAGTTCTAGAGAACGGGTACTTGTCTCCTAGGGTGGTCCGGAGCCTTGCAGCCGCTCAGCTTGGTTCTGTACCCAGAGCCTGTACGCTCCACCACTCTATGACGGGTACCCTAGTATTTGGAACTGTAGTTCCATGGGTCCGACAACCTGGGTCCGGTTCTAAAGAATGGACACTCGTCTCCTGGGATGGTCCGGAGCTGTGTAGTCGCTTAGCCTGGTCCTGTACCCTAAGCCCACACGCTCCACCATCCTGCGACGGGTACCCTAGTATTTGGAGTTGCGATCCAAGCGGTCCGGGCACACGGATTGGCTCCCTAGTCTAAGTCCTGCAGGCCCTATGGCGTCAATCAAAGGATAAAAGATACCAGTTAGTGGGTCCTATGGGTACACTACTAAAGCTTCCTAGCCAAGGCTGTGTGTAGGTCCAAGTCCCAGTCGAGACTATCTCCTGGGGGCCAGGTCTCCAATTGTTTCTTAAGTACACTGGCATCCAGCCTCGATACTTTGAGCCTGCATCCCTGGGGGGGCAAGTACTAGGAGAAGTTGGTAATGACGCACACAGTAAGGACAAAAAGCAAGCAGATAAGTGCTAGCACTGATTAGTACTTAAGAGTATCTTACAGAACCAAAAAATATTACAAGTCGCTTCCCAGCGGGACCCATGCATTCTCTCTATAGATCTGCCTACTCGTCATCCCCAGGATCTCGCTGGAAACGTTCGGCCACCTGTTCCACAGCATCTTGTACGGCCTCCCGGGCGGTGTCTTCGGTGTCGGCAACCAGACCTACGAGCACCGGCTCCAAGGAGATGGCCGGGTCGTGGCTCCGGAAGCACGTCAGGATGTATTCTATCACCGCCCGGCAGAGCCTACTGCCTTTAGCCTCCAGGCGGGCGCCCAGAATCTGGTCCAGGCGACGGAGGCGGTCCACGGCAGAGTCCAGCACCGGGAGCGCGTCGGAGATGGTCGCCGGCGTCCCCGACACCGGGATGGGGCTCACCCCAGCAGAACCAGGGTCGTGCTCGCCTCGTCGGCCCATGCAGCAATGCGCTGGATCCCAGCGTGGTGCTCCGCTTGAAGGTCTTCAAGCATCTTCTTCATTGCCTCCACCACCTGGGGGCCCGGTGCTGCCTGCGTTGCCTGCGCCGCCTGGAACCAGCAGACCCGCTTCTCCAGCGCCCGCTCCTCCTCCAGCGCCTGCTCTTTCGCCTTAGCCTTGAGCTTATGCTCGGCCAGCGACTTCTCCCGCCCTTCGACCATTTCCTCCTTGAAGGCAAGGTCTGCCTCCCGCCTAGTGAGGACCGCCTCCTGCCTGGTGAGGTCTGCCTCCCGCCCGGCGAGGTCCGCCTCTCGCCTGTCCAAGGATTCTCCTCTTGCTTTTAGCTTCTCCTCGGCAAGGGCGGCGTCGCGGGCCTTGCCATCGAGGTCCCGCTGCAGCCTTTGCAAGCTCTCCACATCCGCGGTCTACTGAGTCTGCTGTTCCTCCAAAATTGTGTTCAAAGCACTTAGCTTGGTACTCAGCTCGGTGACGACCTCCTCCCTCTGGTTCAAATGTTCCTCATTCTTAGCCAGCTTCTTCTCCTTCCAGCTCGCCTCTAGCTCCCTGGCGAATACCCTCTGGAGGTCCTTCTTGTAGTCTTGGCGGTCCCGCGCCAGCTCGGACCGCTCGAAGGCAAACTGGCGGGATGCCGTCTTAGTGCGCTCCTCCAATTGGGTACGCCAGTCGCTGATGCACTGGTGTTCGGCCTCCAGCGCCTCCCACTCCCGCCGGATCGCTGCCTCGGTCTCTTGGAGGGCCTGATGTGCTCGAGACAGCACCCGGAGGAGGGGAACCGACACCGCTTCTAGCTCGGCGCTGGACCGGAGCTGCTGCCCAAAGATCACCTCCGTCTCCTTCGGAGTGGGCGGCGGGACAGAGCTAGACGTGCCCCCCTCATCGACCTCGATGACGGGGGTGGACGCAGCAGGGGCCTCCTCTGCCGCTGCCAACAGAGCAGTGGGGACCTCCGCCGCCGCTGCGGCACCGCTGGCCGTCGGTGGCTCCGCTGCTGCCGAACCCCCAGCTAGAGCATGGGAGCCCGGTGACACCTGCTGCTGGGCGCCTGGCCTACCGGCGAGCACGACCTTGGAGGCGGTCAAGGAGGAAGCCCTGGCGGATAATGATGGGTTGAGACCCGTCCGCGTGATGTCTACACTCGCAAGAACAAGGATGTGACTGCACTTACTTGGGGCCCTGGACCTTCCAGCGACTCTAAAAGCGGGACATCCGCTGCTGTTGCTGCTGCTGCTGCCATGAGGTGGCGATGGCGGGCTCGATGGAGGTGGCGGTTGCGGGGATGGCGGACCCATTGGTGGTGGTGGCGGAGGACTGTCACGCCTTTGCGTGCCCTAGGCCTGGGGGTCGGCCTCCTCAGCCCCACCGGCGGTCCTCTGTCGTTTCTAGGCGTCGACCTCCTCGGCCCCGCTGGGAGGGTCCGAGACCAGCGACCCGTCGGCGCGACGTAGCCAGCGTCGCCTCTCTTCCTCCGTACCCTTGGTACCACCCCGGGCGAAGGAGCTACTAGCAGCCCCTTTGCCCTTGTCCAAGGGGCTGGGGGCCACAGGGGGAACTCCGGAGCCCACACCAGCGGGCTGGGAACCTCCGACCGGTACACCTGGGATCTGGATCCCACGGTGGGGGTCCCGACCACCGGTCTGGCGAACCGCCATGCCACTCTCATCAAGGGTTGGCAGCCAGGCCAAGATCGCCGCCCTCAACCCTGGGTCATTGCAGAGTGGAGGGATGTCCTGGGGAGGGATTAGGGTCTCATGAATGAAAGACTCACCAGTGATCCCCTTCACCAGGAGTTCCATTTCCTCCCAGGACAAGTCAGAGCTTGGCCCGCGTTGGATCCGATCGATGTCGTTCGAGCCGGTGAACCAGCAACACAAACGCACCCTCTTCTGCAGCGGCGCGACCCGGCGCTTCAGGAAGTCGTCGACCACGTGCATCGACGTCAGGCCACCGGTTGCTAGGCTCTTGATCCTGTCCAGTATGGGCTCGAACTCCGGCGCCAGCGATGGCTTGGCCCTCCATTGCTTCCGGTCGAGCCATGGCCCGTCGCTCGGCAGTGCCAGACGGTCGTTGTCCTCCGTACTGGCGATCACCCAGTCAGCGCGCCAGTTTTCCCACCTCGTGCCGCCAAGGGGAGAGATGTAAGAGCGGGCCGAGTCCACCCTTATCTTGAAGTAGTAGGCGCCGAGGTGATCCTTCGCCTTCCCCGACCTCACCAACACAAAGAAATGGTGGAAGAGGCGGTGCAGGGCGCCACCCCCACGAACATCTCGCATAGGTGGGCGAAGATGGCCGCCTAGAGGATAGACTGGGGGTGAGGTGCTGAAGCTGGAGGCCAAGCTCCTCCAACAGCAGCAGAAAGAAGGGCGAGATTGGCAGCGCCAACCCGCAGGAGAGGTAGGAGATGAAGAGCACGAACTCCCCGGTGCGGACCCTCCCAGCAAACGCCAATGCGCTCCATCCGAGCAGGTTGCGCACCAGGTTGAGTGCCACCTCGGACTGGTAACGCTCGGGACAAACCAGCGTGGCCATGGCGACTGCGGCGGTGGAGAGCTGAAGAGCGCGAATGCAAAGGGGCGCAGAGGGCTCGGAGGCGAAAGGGCGCAGCAGTTGGAGAGAATGTGAAAGCGTAACCGCTGCACGCGGGGAGAATCCCTTTTCAAGGAAGAATTCCCCCTCTCGCGCCCCGGGAAATTCCGTCCGACGCGCACCTAGCGTCCAAGCAACTCAGTCACTGACATGGGGGCCCGGGCACATAAGTCATGCAGCTGGGGTGCTGGTCTCCGAGTGCGAAGAAGGCAAACCGCCGTGCAAGGAGCGAACCGCCACGCACGTTCCTGCGTCGCCTCGGGGTCGCTGCGGGGGAATATTTTTAACCTAGGCGGCGGCAACAAGGCGCCCCGCGCGTGGCCCGACAAAACCGCCATGCGTTGGGGCCACGCATCAGTCAAGCCGTGAGGACAGACATGACAGTTGATGTGATCGATGGCAGACTGGCAGCGCATGCGCGCCGAGTTAATGCGGCGCACGCTGAGGTAGCGCCCTAGTCACCAGTCATGCCGTGCTGATGCAAGGTACAAGTTTTGGCCCCACCTGCAAGCTCGCATCCTCCCATGAGGTGGGCCCAGGAGCCACTGTCGGTACCCTGAAACAGGGGTACCCCTTACTACAGTGAGAAGACGCTATACCCACGCGGCTACCTCTAGTCACGTGGTGAACAGCACCCTACTCCACCACGTGGACAGCTCCGGGGTCGCCACGTGACCAGGGAGGACGATATACTCCAAGATGCCAACAGTGGGTCCGGACCCCCATGGGAAAGTGTCGGACCCCTGTACATGTAGACCGGACCTCCGGGCAAGGTCCAGGACCCCCGCGGGCGCGACCTGGACCCCCGGGACAGGTCCTGGACCTCCTTTGTGTGGGGTCCGGACTACCCACAACCGGTTGCCGGGACTCTGGGACAGAGAAATACCCAGACCTTGCTCAGGCAGGAGTCCGGTGCCGACACGTGTCCAGGCTCATCCTGGTGTGGACCTATCCGCGTAACGCTACTGCTCCCTGCCCAGGCGGAGACCCGGTGCTGCCACGTGGCCTACCGCGCGTGACGTGAGCCAGCGGGCGGGGCCTGACGTAAGGCCTCCGGGTTGCGCGGCCCCTGTATTTATTGCGGATAAGGTGCGTCGCCTGACAAGCAATGTGCCGCCTCGACATTTAATGAGGCCTGTCCACTCTGCTGTCAGGCAGCGACCTGTCCACTCTACTGGCAAGCAGTGTGCCGCCTCAGCATTTAATGAGACCTGTCCATATCGCTGGCAGGCGGCATGCCTGTCCATTCTTATGGCAGGCGATACGCCCATGTTGCCGCGTGCACTGTGTTCATCATCGCTCGTACGTTGCCAGGGAAGCTTCCGCTGCACGTCAATGCTACGCAAACCGCGGAAACCAGGATGCAGGAAGATTGCACTGGCGACTAGCATTAGTTGCTCCAAGTATTACATCCGTTATGTTCCTGGGCCCATATGTCGGGGCTCAGCACCCTTGTACGTGCCCCCCCTTGGACTATAAAAGGGAGGGCACACTACGTTACAAGGCATCCTCATTCAGACTCAAGCCAATCTAGACACAACTCAAGCTCACGAGCAATACAACACACAGTGGAGTAGGGTATTACGCTCCGGTGGCCCAAACCACTCTAAACCCTTGCGTGTTCTTGTGTGTTCATCCCGAATCCATCTAACAGGCAAAACGCTTAGGCCCCTTCCTCATCTTAGGATTTAGGGCGTGTGCATTTCGCCACCCGGCCGGAGATTTCCTCTCCGACAGATACACTCCTTTGTATAGAACTATGTCTTAGGTGTGTTTTATACTTGGAGAATCGTGTCATGGTATCTACATTGTACATGGCCTTAGATATACCCTTTTTAAGGCATGATATGTTAATCTCAATCCATGTGTATTGCATGGGATTGAGTGGATTTAACTCCATAGCAAGTTAAAATCCTTCCTAATTTTTTCCAATCCTATCTAATCTCCATGGAACAAGAATAACTGAGCAATGACTTAGGGTCTGTTTGTTTGGGATTATAATCTGTCAGATTATATAACCCAACTTATTTTGAACTAACACTACTTAGTTTAAAATAAGTTAGATTATATAATCTAAGCAAATTACAATCTCAAACAAAAAGACCCTTAGATAGAGAATATACCCTTTCCAAAGGTTGAGAGTAGGAATTAAAAAAAATATGATAAAAGAAAACTCCAGATTAAACTGGAGGAACTATTTAACTTTTAAATGCCTCTTGTCGGTATTACAAAAGCTAAATCAAACTAACCCCTGCATGATCACTCAATGGCCAGCGCGCAAGTGAGAAAAGGAGATATATGCGGAGATCTCAGATGTCCTGTCGCGTTGGATAAGCTCCAGCAGAGAGCAGTCATGTTGTGTTGGAAGATGAGATGAGATGAGATCTCGAAAGGCGTGCTTGCTCTTGTTCTCGACGAGAGGAGAGATAGATTAGAGAGAGCTGTAAGCCGGTGCCTGCAGCATGTCTGCAATGTGCCCCGCTGCCCCGCATCGCACGTCCCAGGGGCGTTGGACTTGGGTGCCACCCCGGCACCTCCGACGGAGCGAGGTAGTGTAGCATGGTTGCGTGCATGATCTTGTCGCTGCGGCCGAGCTGCCGTGGTGCTTGCGTGTTTCCACTCCAGTGTCCAGGCGCAGCAGCAGGCTACGGTAGGGGCAGGAGGACAGGTGCAAGATCATTCATGGCCAGGACAAAAGCTGTAGTAACTAATCATTAGATTTCCTTTGGGAACTACCGAAACGGCAGCAGAGGCGTCAGCATTTCTCTAGCAACGTCCTCTATATCCATCCTTTATATCTATTCTTTACAATGTTCTCTAAAAGATTTCATTCTCTATATATTCTTTCTCTCCAACAACGTTTTCTAAATCACATTCTCTATACGCAAATACCTATATTACAGATATTTTTATTTTTTTTATTTTTTGTATATACGTATTTGTCATACTCTCAAATGTATTATACATATTTTAGTTTTGCTAAACCGATTATTTAAAGTATTCAAATAGATAGAAGATCGTTTAGAGAAACTCTATATATAGAGAATCCAGTAGCGTACTCTAAATTTAGAGGACTGTTTAGAGGATGCTGCTGGAGAGCGTAGAGGACCGTTCGATCCTCTGTATTTAGAGTACATGAGACTAAGGGGCTCTTGTTGGAGCCGGCCTGTATAAACGACATTTTAAAATATGCATAATACAACCTTCATTTTCTAAATAATAAATACAGTCAAAACATAATATGTGTAGAGAGTCGTGTAGAGACAAGCTCACCGTTTCATTTTCATCTGTATAATTAGTTTTATAATTAGACCATATTTAATACTCATAACTGACATCTAAATATTTGATGTGATAAAGACTAAATTTTAATTCATAAACCCACTTCATTCATGGTAGGTGGTTGTTTGTTCTGAAAACGTTGCCTTTTGGTCTTAGACTCTTAGTTCCATTCGTCCATGAACTATCCATCAAAGCTAAAATTTATCACTTTAAAATCTTAAGACTATCTTCAACAGACTCTACATTGCCCTTGATCATCTAGTGAACTATCTCAATGGGGCCACTGGATGCGACCGTTGGCAAACCGAGGATACACTGTTGCATGGTGGAGCGGGATTAAATTGCCACTTGGTTCGTCGCTGGGTTACCGTGCGTTTTTTAAAATCGCAGTTACTCCCTCGTAGCAGCTACTCAATCGCCACTGCCTTTGTTGCTGATGTGCTGCCGACGACGAGATCAGCGTTGAGCTCCTCCGTGCTGGCTCGTGTGAAGACCGCTGCTTGCCGTCGGCTCTGGTACGCCGACATGCCTCCCCTACTCAATGGTGGTACAGTATCGCTGCCGCCGTCGCCGCATGGCGGTCGGATAGTGTCTGCCCGAGTGGTGGAGATGGGTGTTGGCTCGTCTTCTGCTAGGGTTTTGCGTTCTGTGGGCCGGGCCAGGAAAATTATGAACTGTGCCGTTTGAAGACTTCTTCGCGGAGAGTTAAGAAGATGGAGACCTTGGGTTATTTTCTTGCTGGTTGCGAGCGAGCTGAGGGAGCGGAGACCACCTCATGTCCACAAGGTGAAGTTGTGGTTTTAAAGAGATTGTTTGGTGTCGGACTTCGCTTGTAGTGCCACCAACTTTTTATTGGTGTGCTTGAAAAGTTTAAGGTTTAGATTCATCCATTAACATCGAACGCCATGGTGGCCTTGAGCATTTATCTGGGCGACAACCATCTTCGGTGGCACTACATAAGTTGAAGTCTTTGTCAAGCAATATTGCTTGCACTCGCAGAAGAGGTTTTTGGGTTGTGTTGTTGATTAGTTTGGGAGCTGCAGTTTTACCCCGAAGACAGGGAAGACCAAGAAAAAGGTTGTGGAGTGTCACACCAGAATTTAATGGTAAATCCAGACACATCTCAACTCAAACGTGTGCTAGGATCAAGTCTCACACATCCGATAACTCATGGTATAAAAAGCAATGTCACATCTTTATTATATAATAAGGGTTCTATACAAAATAACTAAATAAATACATCATATGACGAAAAGATTCTCCACAACCATAGTTGACTGGAGACGACGACCTAGACCTCTCCGAACTCATCGTAGCATCTTCATGTTCCTCTAGTGGTACCTATTTTTGATCTGGTGTGAGTACAGCAAGGGTGAGCTCACATGCGTTCATCACTCAGCAAGTGTGGGTGTTGAGCACTTAATTGAGCTGGCGGACGGTCCGGCCCCGAGGCCAGACGGTCCGCACCTGTGGGTCGGGCGGTCCGCGCGTGCACAGAGCAGTTTAGGGTTTCGAGTTTTGTGCTACGGTTGTTAGCTAGATTCACGGAATTAGTTCGGAAATTAGTTTGTAAAGGGTCCAGCCCCCCTCCTCTATAAATAGAGAGGTATACGACCGATTTGTAATCATCAATCGAATCAATAACACTTCTATTTCGCATTTATTTCCTGTACAATTAGGAGTAGTTCTAGTCTAGTTCTAGTTTAGCCTCTCAATCCCCAAATTCTCCGCTTCTATTCGACTCTACGTCAATTAGAGTCTAGGTCGGCCTGCCCGAACCTAGACAACTCCTAGGATCTCTCCTCCCCGACGGGGTCCCTCCCGGGAGCGAGATCCAGGCGCCGCCGGCGACTTCCGTCGCCCCCTGCGCACGCGTGGACCGTCCGGCCCTAGGGCGCGGACCGTCCGGCCGTCAGGCAGGAAACCCTAGCTCTGCGCCAGGTCGCGGACCGTCCGGCCCCTGGCCGCGACCGTCCGCGCCTGACCAGAGAGCACCATCGCCGGTTCGTGTTGAGTGTTTGGCACCCGAAAAAGGCGTCAACATACTTTTTGGCGACAGCGCTAGGGAAAACACATCTAGACCCATCAAATTGACCCTCAATGGCCGGTTCAAGGGATAGTTCTGAAGTCTCCCCCAGCAACATTATAGAGCCGACTTGGGAAACTTTGCCGGCTAACGAACAGCTTCAGTTCGAGGAGCACAAGGAGCGGATGATCCAGGAGGCAAAAGCAAAGTTCTTGGCCAACTTCAAAGTGGACAGGAACAACAAGGTCGTCCGACAACGGGTGATGGATCCGGCTTCGCTCCGACCCGCACCAGATATCCCCAAGGTAAGTAATACAAACGAACTGCAATCTCTTAAGAATTATGTAGATGAACAACAAGAGCAAATGCAAAATATCATAGGGGGTATGCAAAACGATTAAAGGAGACTAGTACGTGCATTTGATAAATCTAGTATTGCAAATTTTCCTTCGCACGAGGTTGAATTAGGGGGTAACGCGCGTAATACATTGGCTATAGGTTGTCACGACCAGTCACAACCCCTTTATGGGATGCCGATAGACACATACCCTGAGCAACCGCAAATTGGCAGTAAATCAGCCGACCTGCACATGCCCGGACCATCCGCACGTGAGCGCGGACCGTCCGGGCCAGCAACGACCGGGTCCATTTTTAATGAATTACCAACACATGTGCCCGAGCCACACCGTATTGCACAAAATTTAAACTACCCAGTCGGACCGTCCGTATACAGCGACAGACGGTCCACATATAATCACGGACGGTCCGGGTACATGTCCGGACAGTCCGCGCATGAGCTTTCTGAGGAGGATTGTTACCTGAATCCTCACCCGTCCCAGCAACATTTCCCATCACACTATGCGATGCATCAGCCCGTTAATACAAAATCCCGAGCCCAGAAAAGCTTTCCAGCCCACCTAGAAGGCCGGAAAGGAACGATCAATCCTATGAGCCATATAGGGCAAATGGCAATGCACCACATAGCTCAAACCAATGGGGGGAAGACAACATGCCAATATCCAGCCAACCCCACCTATGTTTGACTAGAGAGCCGGTGGTCTCGCACCGGCTGCCATTGATATAGTAAGGGAAGAAATAGTTGGGGCGTTCCGAGATAAGCTCGGAGTAAGCATGGTCCCTGGGGGGCAATCATATCTAAAACCTTATGACAGCCGATTTGATCACCACCCATACCCACAGGGAACCAGGATACCCGAATTTGCAAAATTTTTGGGTGACCAAGGAAAAACACGCGCGAACACATGCCAATTTTTAGCACAATTTGGAGAATTAGTCGACACAGAAGCATTTCGTGTGCGTTTATTTTCATTATATTTAACAGGAACCGCGTTCGCATGGTACGCTATATTACCTCCTAATTCTATTTTTTCATGGTGGGATTCAGAACAAAAATTCCATGATCACTTTTTCTCCGGTGACTATGAGTTAGATTTAGTACACTTAGTGGCCTTGCGACAAGCGAAAGATGAATCGGTTAATGATTACATCCGGAGATTACGGGATACAAGACACCGATGCTTCCAAATTCATTTAGCAGAAAAACAACTAGCAGGATTAGCCTTTAATGGTCTGCGATATTATTTAAAAGAAAGATTAGAAGACATCCAATTTTTTACGCTAGCACAATTACACCAAAGGGCTTTGGCCTGTGAAAGCCGAAGCAAAGAAACTGCTAAAACGATTCGTCACAACGTGCATATAGTAGAGTGCGACCAAAGTAGCTCGGATGACGAATCAACGGAAGTGTATGCTGCTGAAATGGATTGGCGAAAGCAGGCCAAATCTTCGGCTTGTTCCTCCTTACAGCCGATTCAAAAGAAACGGTAAGAGGAGGTTAAATTTACATTTAATGTTGGTAAATGTGATAAAATATTTGATGAATTACTCAAAAATGGCAACATTAAAATAAATCACATTGTTCCATCCGCTAATGAGCTAAAACGTCGTGCATACTGCAAGTGGCATAACTCATTTTCTCATGCCACTAATGATTGTAATGTATTCCGTCGATAGATTCAATCGGCCATTAACAAAGGACGATTGAAATTTCAGGAAATGCAGGTGGACACGGAGCCCTTTCTGATGAACATGATCGATTTTGAGGGCAAGAAATTCCTGGTTTGGCCAAACACAGCCGATAAAGGCAAAGACAAAGAGATAATCATTGGCGACGTAAGAGAGGCCGATGGGAATCAAAAAATTTCTTGTAGGAAAGTGGTGGCCGAGAAGACTCCCGATGGAGGGGAGACTCTTAAGGTGACCATCACAACCCCCAGCGCTGGGGGGCAAGGACGGACCAAGGAGCAGGAACCCGTGCTGCGCATCTCGGACGGTCCGACACATAGGCGTAGACGGTCCAGGACCATACCGGACGGTCCGGAGAATTCCAGCGGACGGTCCGACCATACTCAGGACTCGCAACTGCCATGTACCTTCAAACCACGACGACTAAAGATAGGTACGTCGAAAACAAATACATTCAAGGCAGCTGGTCGGTTGGTCAAAACCGGCCCGACTTTCGATCAATTATTGTCCAAATATGTGAAAAAGAAGGCCGGCCCCAGTGACCGGCCAGCAAAGTGGCCTCGCTCGCCCATTCATGAGCAACAACAGGTAAGACTGATTGGACCACCTCACTAATCAGAAAAATGGAAGGTCATACTGTCCAATTAAGACCTAACATACCTACATGGACACCTCTACCCCCATATCCACCTATACCATATCCATACGCATACATACCTCCACCATATACATGACCGAACTGTTTTGTGAAAGACCTGGTCAACTACGAAGCTTCTCTAGAGCGCCCAGGTATGGATGTAAATGTTATTACATTTTCCGCCGATTGTACTATTGTCAGCGACGATGAACCTGTTGTTGCCCAGTTTGATTTTGGTCCTAAAGAAGCCGCTTTTACTAAACCAAAGGAATCGGTAAATCATTTAAAGCCGCTCTTCATGCGCGGTCACATTGATGGGATACCGATTGCTAAAATGTTGGTAGATGGAGGGGCGGCTGTAAATTTAATGCCTTATTCATTATACAAAAAATTAGGTAAACAAGATGACGAACTTGTCAAGACCAACATAACTCTCAGCGGTGTTGGAACTGATAGTTCGATCAAATCCAGGGGAGTCACGTCCGTTGAATTAACCATCGGGACTAAAACCTTTGCTGCTGCATTCTTCGTCGCCGATGTAGAAGGAAATTATAGTCTAATCCTAGGTAGAGATTGGATTCATGCCAACCAATGTATACCTTCTACATTACATCAAATGTTAATACGATGAGTAGGTGATGATGTAGAGCAAGTACATGCTGATGATCGGCCTGTATCGCTGTGGCCGATGCCCCTATACTCTGGACTTATGAGACTGCTACATGTCTCACAGGAGTAGATTTTTCTGATTACCAGTTCATAAGTATAGATAAGAAGGGTTTCATTCCTGTAATGCTAGAGCCGATGGAGAATCAGCTAAATCCTAAATAAAGTTTAAATGACGAGTACACACAAAATTCATGAGTCCTTAGTCACGGACAGTTCAACTTCTGAGGCCGGATGGTCCGGTCTTTCACAAAACAGTTCGGTCTTTAAGACCGAACATCTACCACAGCATAAGAACAGTATCACGGATGATCCAGCCCCCATGACCAGAGAGTCTGCCATCACACAAAGATCATATGATTCCTCTGTGGGGGACATGATAGAGGAATTCAGAGATCTCGATAAACTAGGACAGGGGTTTACATTGGACGATCCTTTGGAGGAGATCGACATAGGAGATGGTAAAACTCCAAGGCCGACTTTTGTAAACAAGACCCTAGAGACCGATCCTAGAAATGAAATGATCGGTCTATTGAAGGAATAATTGGATTACTTTGCTTGGAATTACACTGAGATGCTAGGATTAAGCCGAGAGATCGTAGAGCATCGGCTGCCCATTAAGTCCGGTTTCAGACCTTTCAAACAAAAAGCTAGAACATTTCGTCCAGATCTTCTCCCACGAATCAAGGACGAAATCCACCGGCTGCTAGAAGCTAATTTTATTAGACCTTGCAGATACGCAGAGTAGGTCTCCAATATTGTGCTGGTAGAGAAGAAGGAGTCAGGTAAGCTTAGAGTATGCATTGATTTTCGCAATTTAAATAGAGCAACTCCTAAAGATGAGTATCACATGCCCATAGCCGACACATTAATCTATAATGCATCAGGGAATAGAATTATTAGCTTTCTTGATGGTAATGCCGGATATAATCAGATTTTTATGGCCGAAGAAGATACATCTAAAACAGCCTTTATATGTCTAGGCTTTATTGGTTTATTTGAGTGGGTTGTCATGACATTTGGTCTGAAAAATGCTGGTGCTACTTATCAGAGGGCTATGAATTTGATCTTTCATGAACTGTTGGGAAACACTATGGAAGTCTACATTGATGATATTGTAGTCAAATCGGCTGAGTTTAGTTCTCATGTAGCTGATTTGCGCAAAGCCTTTGATAAAATGCGTCGGTATGGGTTGAAAATGAACCCACGTAAATGTGCTTTTGGAGTGTCGGCTGGTAAGTTTTTAGGATTTGTCATCCATGAACATGGTATAGAGATAGACCCTGACCGAATCAAGTCTATTCGGAATGTGGGACCTCCAACCTGTAAGGTTGAAGTACAGAAGTTTCTTGGCAAGGTGAATTATTTATGAAGGTTTATTTCTAACCTAGATGGGAAGATTGATGCCTTCACCCCTATCCTTCGGCTTAAGAATGATGTCGGATTCGCTTGGGGGGCAGAGCAGCAGGAAGCATTTGATCTCATTAAAAAATACTTGTCTTCGGCTCCCGTATTAAAAGCACCACAAGCAGGAGTACCATTTAGATTATACAATGCAGCTGAAGATAAGGTCATTGGGGCTGTTCTGACACAAGAAACTGAAGGAAAGGAGCATGTGGTGACATATCTAAGTCGGAGGTTGGTGGATGCTGAAATGAGGTACACTTTTATTGAGAAGTTATGCTTATGCTTGTTTTATGCATGCACCAAGTGTAGATGTTATTTACTGTCTAGTCATTGCATTGTTTCTGGTCAAGCCGATGTGATCAAATACATGTTGCATAACCCAATTATGAGTGGTAGAATTGGTAAGTGGGCTTATGCACTCATAGAGTATGACTTGGCCTATAAACCATTGAAATCTATGAAAGGCCAGGTCGTAGCAGACTTTATTGTAGAACATCGGATTAATGATACTCATAAACTAGACATGTCATACCTCACTATTACTCCTTGGACTTTATATTTTGATGGATCGGTTTGCAATGAAGGGCAAGGAATTGGCATCGTACTTGTTTCACCAAGTAATGTCTCCTTCGACTTCTCAAGCCGATTGAAAACTTATTGCACTAACAATCAAGCCGAATATGAGGCCCTTTTGTTCGGCTTGGAACTTTTAAATTGTATGGGAGTAAAACATGTGAAGGCATTTGGTGATTCTCAGCTGGTCGTCCAACAGGTGTTAGAAGAATATCAATGTTTTGATGGTACTCTAAATAGTTACCTTGAAAAATGTTGGAGCATAATCCATTCTTTTGACGAATTCAATATTCGGCATATCTCTAGAGTTGAGAATCATAGAGCTAACAATTTGGCACAAGATGCATCAGGTTATCGGATAAAGCGAGGGAGATTTCACAACACTGAAAATCTGATAACCGGTGCAGGGCCAATTCCCCAGGTCGCGGTCCATCCGCGTGAAGACACCGGACGGTCCGGGGTTACCAGGAAAGTTCTCCTAATTGATTCGGCTGATAATGAAGCCGATGCAGGTGATTGGAGGATGCCGATAACTAATTATTTACGAAATCCCAATATCAGGACATATAAGAACATTCGGCGTACAACTTTCAAGTATGTTTTGATAAGTGATGAACTCTACCGCCGAACAGTCAACGACGTCCTGCTTAAGTGCTTGGGCCCAGATGATGCTATACTAGCCATGGCCAAAGTACATGAAGGAATTTGTGGTACCCATCAATCAGCTCCAAAGATGAAGTGATTGTTGCGAAGGTCTGATTTTTATTGGCCTAACATGATAGCTGATTGTTTCTAGTACTACAAAGGATGCCAAGTGTGTCAAAAATTCAGCGACCTACAGTTGGTCCCTACAGCTGAATTGCATCCCATCATCAAGCCTTGGCCTTTCAGAGGATGGGGATTAGACTTTATTGGAGAAATTCATCCTTCATCATCAAAGGGCATCGGTTCGTGTTAGTTGCCACTGACTACTTTACCAAATAGACTGAAGTCGTTGCTTTGAAGAACATGACACACAAGGAGGTAATTGAGTTCATAACTGAGCATATTTTTCATAGATTCGACATTCCCTAGACCTTGACTACAGATCAAGGAACTTCTTTTATGTCAAAGGAGGTACGTGAATTTGCTGAATTATATAGAATTAAGTTGCTTAATTCATCTTGATATTATGCTCAGGCCAATGGGCAGGCCGAGTCTGGTAATAGGACATTGATTAACTTGATAAAAAAGAAGATATCCGATAATCCTAAGCATTGGCATAAGATTTTGTCCGAAGCTTTATGGACTCACAGAATATCTAAACATAGTGCTACTAAAGTATCTCCTTTTGTGCTTGTCTATGGGCAGGAAGCAGTGTTGCCTGTGGAAATAAGTTTGAATGCTGTTAGGTTCGCGAGACAAAATGATCTAACCGTCATTGATTATTATAATTCAATGATGGATAATATTGATGAGGTGACCGATAAGAGGGTGATAGCTTTGGGAGCAATAGAAAAAGACAAGATCATGGTAGCCAGGGCCTACAATAAGAAGGTCAAAGCGAAGTCATTTCAAGTAGGGGACCTGGTGTGGAAGACCACCCTGTCTCTAAGGAATAAAGACTAGAAGTTCGGGAAATGGTCGCCAAGCTGGGAGGGTCCTTATAAAGTAAAACAGGTAATGTCTGGTAACACCTATTTATTACAAACATTACAAGGCAAGGATTTGCCCAAGGCTTTGAATGGGCGTTTCCTCAAACAGTACCATCCTAGTATGTGGCAAGATGCCTAAGAGAACCGACGTAATCATATCGAGTTAGTTGCTTTTGGTTTGCTCAGCTCCACCAAAAGGCAAGGGGCATATGTTGAGCACTTAATTGAGCTGGCGGACGGTCCAGACGGTCCATGCCTGTGGGCCGGACGGTCCGCGCGTGCGCAGAGCAGTTTAGGGTTCCGAGTTTTGTGCTACGGTTGTTAGCTAGATTCACGGAATTAGCTCGGAAATTAGTGTGTAAAGGGTCCAGCCCCCCTCCTCTATAAATAGAGAGGTATACGACCGATTTGTAATCATCAATCGAATCAATAACACTTCTATTTCACATTTATTTCCTGTACAATTCGGAGTAGTTCTAGTCTAGTTCTAGTTTAGCCTCTCAATCCCCAAATTCTCCGCTTCTCTTCGACTCTACGTCAATTAGAGGAGTCTAGGTCGGCCTGCCTGAGCCTAAACAACTCCTAGGATCTCTCCTCCTCGATGGGGTCCCTCCCGGGAGAGGGATCTAGGCGCCGCTGGCGACTTTTGCCGCCCCCTGCGCACGTGCGGACCATCCAGCCCTAGGGCGCAGACCGTCCGGCCGTTAGGCAGGGAACCCTAGCCCTGCGCCAGGTCATGGACCGTCCGGCCCCTGGCCGCAGACCGTCCACGCCTGACCAGAGAGCACCGCCGCCGGTTCGTGTTGAGTGTTTGGCGCCCGAAAAAGGCGTCAATAGTGGAGAATGATATGCATGAGCTCACTTATGGTGGGGCTCATGTGAAGTGTAAGGCTTACCAAGGAAGATAGTTAAGGCTGAACATTGCTTTTAATAAGTTGGTCAAAATTTTATCATCGTTTACTATGTATAAGTAGATACCAACTCAATTAAATAATTGATCACAATTAATAATAAATACAACAATGCAATGCAAATGACTCATTAAATTAATTTCATAAATTTCTCATGTGAGGGTCCGAGCCGCTCATGATCATGAGCACAGCTGATATACCTGCTTTACACTCTGTAGAGGTTGCACATCTTTACCCACACCATGGGGTCATGAATCCCATACACCTCTACTGAGGAGGTGAGGCAGGATAGAACTACGAAGTTTTTCAAAGATCCACTAGTTTGAGAAAACCCGCTACGGATTTAAGAATGAAGCATAGGAATCCCTTGCCCGAAAAGCTATTACAGACAGTTCGACCCGAGGACCTTCCTATACTCTGCATTGACGCACTCTCCGCTTTCCCGTTTCGGGTAAGGTAATCTCTTTCTAGCTTTTCTAATTACTTGGCCAAGGGCATCCGATTCCACCCTTGTGGTAGCTCTGTTTTCTCGGGTGGTTCTCCAAGTTCTAATTAACAAAATAATCTTATCATGAATAATAAATAATACAACAATAATAATAGAGCATGATCATAATTCAGATATAATATTAATCCCAAAACTAGGTAGAGCAATAGCAAGACTATCCAATAGTTTATTTGTTTGCAAGGCGTAGGGTAAACAAACTAGGTAACCTATTAGGCCTCATCAGCTTAACCTAAAAGTGCCATGTCGATTAACAGAACATTATTAGGTTAAATAAAGTGATCAAGTAGACAACTTTCCTTATACTTACGATAACCTTTAAGTCCAGAAGCTGCCCCAATAGTTGGGCTTCAGATTCCTCGTCACCTCACTTCTATGCTGTAGCAATACATACAAACAAATAATGTATATGATAACATTACACTAAAGATGCAACCAAACCACACAATAATATTCTACATGTCGCTACAAGATCATAGGTTCGAGAACCACTAAAATCGAAGTTAAAACGAACAAGTTATGGGTAAAACGATATTTTTGGGCGCAATAAATCTAATAGATGTTGCATTTAAACTAAGAAGGTATTAAATTAAAATATTTGAGTTGATATTAATAATTTTAACAATTATTTATAAAATGCGCATGTTAGAACTATAAATTAGATTAACTAGATTGTCTAGTTAATTAACATTAATTAAACAAGTAATTAATTAATTAATTAAAACATGTGGTATAGCTAAAACAATGTTATTACTACGTACACAAAATTAATATGAACCAAACAATACTTGAACTGGTTAAAACAAATTATTTGGCTCAGAAGATATTATATTTTTAATAAACTAGTAGAGTTTCACAGAAATAGGTGACATGACGCAATCTGATTGATTAGATCAGGTTCACATAAAAATTACGGGATAAATATACGTAATATATGTGATCTAGGTGCGGCCATCTTCTACCTTCCTCCTACCTTCTTCATCCTTTCTTTCTTGGTTTTGCATCGATTTTAAAGGTAGGAAATGTTTGTTTACAAAGGCATGACCGAAATGCTTTAAACTTACCATGATTGTACCAAACATTAAATGTGTGCTGCATGATAGTCTTGCATGTAAAAAACATATGGTGGTGGTTAATCTATCATTCGGAAAGTGCCAAACCTATCACGTGGTAAAGACCATTAACCTACCACCAACTTAACTTCCAATCGAGCCCTTCGATCTCACGCTGCTGCTGGACATCTCAGGTTTTTTTCGTAGATTGACGATGAACCAGAGATCCGATTGACGAACCAAAAGCGCGGTGATGAAACTCTCGCCGAGCCGGTCACGACGATGTTCTGGGTTGCCCCAGAAAATGAACAGATGGTGAGAAATTACTCGTCAAAGTTATTGCTAGAGTTGGGGAGAAAGTCGAACTTCGATGAGATGGTTATGGCGGCTTATGGCTGCGAGCTTAGCTGCAACGAGCTGCTGTGGTTTGGATGACGGTAGCGCTAATGCGAGGCAATAGATGAGATAAGTCTATGGTTGATTCCTTGAGATGTTAGGATGACATGTATTTATATAGACAGGGAGATGGACAGTTACATGATAGATCTAATCTGATACTTATCTGTTAAAATCCTATTCTATCTGTTTGGAACTCTAACCTGTCTTTTTTATTTTAATAATATTGTTGCTAATTTATACTAATCATATTAGGCCTCCAATTTAAATAAATTTTAAATTAAAATTTTAGGTGTTACACGCGAGTTGAAAGGAGTATTTTCTTAAAATCTTATTGTGACATCCTAATTTGTATCGACTTTACCTAAAAGACGTCGTGTACAAACCAACCAACCAAACATACATCGATACATTATATTAGTTTATATTTTATTTCTAATTTCTGCTTTCTATTTTAAATTTAAAATTCAAGTCTAATATGGAGCTAAGTTAAATTTTCTATTTCAAGCATAACTTGCAAAAAACAAAAATTCAACATGAATGCAAAGCAATTTTTATTAATTAATTTATCCATTTAAGCAAATACTCCAAAAATACATATAATTCAGTAGGAATAATTCATGTAAGATATTTTACCACAATAATTATTTAAGAAAAATAATTCAAACACATAGCCAAATTTTTATATTTAACATTTATTTAAATTTTAGAAAAATAGTTTAATTTTAACTTTATTATAAAGACTTTAAATTTTAAATCTTTAGAGAATTTTACCAAATTCTAAAAATAGGGTTTTGGTGTGTTACATGGAGTTAGGCCCCCCTGTGCGAACAATAAGTGGGGAGGATGGATAGAGAATTGGATTTATGTGCGTCATTTGGAGGGCGAAGGCTGGCCTCAGCCGAGCACTGTATCTCCATCTCAGTTTGGGCCATATGAAGGGTGTCTCGAGGACTTGATAGAAAACATCGGAGAGAAGAGGATCTCCTCTTGAAGCAGCATCGCTAGCGTGTCTGCTTCCTCATTCTTATAGCAATTGATGTGCTGGACTCTGAATCCTCGAAACTGTTTTTCAAGACTTCACATGCTAGATAAATATTGTAGTAGGATCAGCTCCCAAGTTGTGCAATTTTTTTCTATTTGGGCCACAACTATTCTTGAGTCTATCTTGATTATGCAGGTTCAGACTTCGAGGGCTCTAAGCCTGCGGAGTCCAAGGATGATTGCTTTATATTCTGCAATGTTGTCCATGCATCTATCGGAGTCATTTGTGAACATGAGATGGTCGACATATCTGTACTTGGATCCCGTTGAGGCCATGAGGATTGTTGTGACTCCAGCCCCACAATGGCCCTGTACTCTGTCACAATGGACAGTCTAGGTCGTATCACTAGTGAGTGGCAAAGCGGTATTTGGCCCAGTATAGTGAACAACAAAGTCTACTAGCACTTGTGACTTGATAATACTACTGGACTCGAATACAAGTGGTATTATGATAATTCCATGGCCCATCTTCCAATTCGAGCAAAGGCCTCGGAGTTGTTGTATATGTATGATAGACTCCGCTCCGTTCCTCGATCTTATGGTCCTCGAAGTCATGTCTGAGCTTTCTAGATGCCATGATGATGGCATAAGCAATTTTTTCCATCTCTGACATGTTGGCTTTCGTCTCAATGAGGACTTAGAAAACAAAATATAATGGTCACTTTGTGAGGTTCCCTTCGACCTGCTTCTCCTGGACGAGTACTATGCTTACTGCGCAATGGGTTGCCGCTAGGTAGAGCAGCAGCTCAACTCCTAGGGTCAGGCTAGAGAGGATGGTGAGCACTGACAGATATGCTTTAAGAGACTTGAATGTTGCCGCCTGCTCTAGGTGCTAGGCGAAGTCCTTGGCACCTCACAATATTTTTAGGAAGGGGAGACTACATTCGACTAACATTGAAATGAATTTGTTCAAGGCTGCAATGCGGACTATCAGTTTATGGACTTCTTTTACTATTCATGGTGGCTGCATCTCTGTTATGGCTCTGATTTTATATAGATTTGCTTCAATGCCTTTTTTAAGACAAGATAGCCTAAGACCTTGCCCACATGGATGTCTAAGACACATTTATCTAGGTTTAGGTAGAGTCTGGCTTCTCTCATGTTGACGAAGGTCTCTGCGAGGTCTGCCAGGTGGTCTACTTTATTATTGCTCGCGACAACGATGTCATCCACATAAGTGAATGTGCTTCTACCAACCTAGTCCTTGAGTATTGACTGGGCGAGGCAGGAGAATGTGGATCCAGCATTCTTCAAGCCTTCGAGCATTCTTACAATGTAGTAGGTGACGAAGGGTGTGATGAAGCTAATGTTTGCTTTGTCCTCTTCGCTGACATATATCTGGGGATAGCCAGAAAAGCAGTTGAGCAGGGACATGACCTCGCAGCCTGCTGCAGAATCGACGATTTTGTCTATGCGAGGGAGGGAGACTCATCTTTGGGACAAGCCTTGTTTAAAATGGTGAAGTCTATACACCTGCACCACCTTCTATTCTTTTTTTACCATGACAATGTTTGCTATCCAGGTGGTGTAGTCGATCGATTCGATAAGTTTTGCATCCAGGAGCCACTGGACCTTGGCCTTGGCTGCCTCTATTTCCTTGTCCGACATCTTGTGAAGTCTTTGTTTATTGGGGTGTATTGAGGGATTAATATGTAAGCTGTGCTCAATGATATTATGGCTTAATCTGACAAAGTCAGGTGATGACTAAGTGAAGTTGTCTTTGTTCCTATGCAAGCATTGAAGCAAGCTGGCCTTCTCTAGTGTAGCTAGGCCTTCACCGATCAGTACTGCATGATCGGGGATAGCGATGTCGAGGGGTACTTTTCTGTCCCCCCTCGTCGCTTTGAATAGGGTTATGCTACTGGTCAACTTTGACGGGAAGCTCTTGGGTACTGTTCTGTGTATGGGCGCCTAGGCAGTGAACATTTTGTTGCCCCGGGACAAAGTCCCTCTCTATAATGTGGGCCACTTGTTGGTCTCCGAAGACAGTGATAACTCAGTGCGGCCCTGGTATCTTCATACATAGATATAGTCCATGGATTGCTACTTCGAAGGCATTGATTTCCCGTCAACATAGGATTTCTTTGTACGGGTATGCCATGTCGATGACATCGAAAGTAATCTGCTCTGTTTAGGCATTCGAATCAACGCTAAAGGATAGTGGTAGGACTATTTTGTCAAGGGGGAGTAGCTTTGCCTCCAAATCCAAACAGAGGGTTATATGCTGGCTACAACATCTTTGGGTTGATGCCATTCTGTCAAAGGCGTGGAGGAATATAATGTATGACTAGCTTCCACTGTTCACGAGGGCCTTGCAAATCCCCCAGCTTGCTATGTTGTATGTTATAACCATTGGATCTGTATGCGAAGCACTGTGAAGGTTGACATCGCTTCTGTTAAACGTCAGAGGAATGTGTGACCACTTCGTCTGAACGACCGATCCATTGATCGCGATGTGATTGGCACTTCGATAATAGTCTCTTCTTTGTCTTTTGGTGTTGAAGTCTGTACTCGAGCTTCCACTGATTATGTTTATTATGCCATGAACTAGAGGCTAGGGGTAACCCTCCTCCTTGGGTGGGGGAGAGGGTAGCTGTCTTTGATGTTGGATCGGCTGAGGGGGGTGGTGGAAGTTGTAGTCTTTTTGGTTGGTTGGGTAAGGATTGGTAGTTTTGTTGGTACTGTTGATATGGTTGGTAGATTTTTCTTGATAAGGGTGGTGCAATTGAGGTTGGAAGGTGTGGGTTATGGCCTTCGGTAGTTGATCTAGCTAACCCCTGGCTACCATTTTGACTTTCATTCTCTTTTTGGTCTCCTTAGTGTCACAACAGTCCCTGGTTGAATGGTCAGCATCCTCGCCATGAAAAACGCAGTAGGGCTTGCGATCACGAGTGGGGTTGTGGCTGTGCCTGGTGAGTATATGGATATCAACTATATGGTCAAGGCCCAATCAATCATAGAGTCCCAAGCTCAAGGAGAGTTGAAGTACAGTTTATTCACGAATCTGGTTCGGACTACAGGGGTGGATCTCACGAAAATGGACGCCTAGGCTACATACGGACTCCGTTTTTGACGTTCTAGATACCATTGGAAAGCTAGAGGGGAAGGCTCGATCTTTTGTGAGGTATGATAACTTGATTGGGTAGAGATCTCGACGTTGATGATCTAAGGCTCCGAGCGAACAGATCCTCGCAATCACTACACCACTGCTCCATTGGTTATCACCCGTGAACATGAGTGACCTCACCACGAAGGCTTATTTCTGCAAGCGCAATAAAGAACACAAGTAAGAACAGGTAGAACGCAACCAAAACTGTGTTGATTACGAGTTGGGGTTTCACAAACCGATGAACGACGAACTGTTCGATGATAGATATGATCTAAGCAAAACTCAAACCCTTATTTGATAGCGACTGCTGTTAAAATAGAGGTTAGGGGCGTGCACAACCCTTGGAGGTACCTGTAACACCCCTGGTGTTACTATAACTAAAACTTGAGCATGACATCATAAACATTGGCATTGCATATGTTTGACACACCTAGAGTGCATTCACTAGGTAAAAATTTCAAACAAGTGTATTGTTATAGCATTTTGCAAATAGACCCCTGGATAGGGAACTTAACCCTAAATAGGGATTAAAGGGATAAAACCTAGCCCAAGTTGAGAAAACTTAAAAGCTTTAGGGAAATAGTCATGAAATATTCCCAAAAATAAACTTGGATTACATTTATACCCCTGGGATATCCAAAAACCCCATTGAAACCCTGGAAAACCCTAAAACTAAACCCTAGGGGCTTATGTGCAAAATTAGTCCACTTTTGGACTAAAGTGCAAAAGCCAAGTCAAATAAGTATCTTGAGTCATTTGGGTTACTTATATGTGAATTTACAAGTTAAACCCTAGGTTTTGGACCTAAATTGCAAAATAGACCTCAATTGAGTTCTATACTAAGTCTAAAAAACAGTGTTATGGGCTCAACTTTTGAGCTTGGTAACTTTCAAACTATAGAGTTTTTGCCCTATGTCACCACATCAAAATTGCAGCCCAATCATAGGAGAACAACTTTGCTTAAGAGTGTGAGCTTAGTTGTTAAGAAAAATCCAGAGATAATTAAGCTCAAAGCTTGGCTGTCAGGCTGGTTTCATTCTGAAATTCAGATGTTTAGTGTAATAGAGTCAGCTTTGAGTGTGAATTCAACCATGATCTAGTGATCAAATGACATCAGTCACTATAGTCGAAATGTAGGTGGTATATAGCTCTACAACTTTGCTGCAGGTCACTGGATGTGTTGCCATTTGAAATTAAGAGAAAATGTGACCTAAACTTGCTCTGTCAGTTCATCAGAATGACCATCGCCATGGTACAGTAAATTGTAGACTGAAGAAGATCCCACCCCCTGCTCGTCGCCGGTGGCCCGTCGCCGTTGATTGTGGCTCGCCGTGATTCGTGCGTCGTGGCCATCAGATAAGCATAGCCCAGTAAAGATCCTCGCCACCGGTGAGCTGGATGCCACCCCGGCCAGCCGTAATCCCTTCCCCTTGCTCACCGCCGTGGATACAGGGCTCACCGTCGTCAAGCCTTTGTTGTTGCCCGCTGCGTGGCTCTGCCTTTACACCTCGTCGCCGTGACTCTCTAGGGCAGTCCCATCATCGCCGGTGAGCTCGCCACGACTGAGGACACGCATTCACGCGCGCCAGTGCCTACTTCTACCTCCGACCGTCTCGCGTCCTTCTTCAAATTCCCGGCCACCGTCGATGCCCTCTATAAATTGATGGCTGGGGTAGTTGCGCTATGTCATCGTGAAGCCTTAGCACCCACTCCCACCCGTAATCGTTCACCCGAGCTCTGGAATTTAAAACTTTCCCCAAATCAAGTCTCCGCCACCGCAAAGAACGCCTCACCGTGGCCAGCCCTTCTCCGGTCAGTCCCTGCCCCCTGCTTCCTCGTTTGAGCACTCTTATAGCTCTGTAATGCTTACCGTGTCACCAATTCGAACTGAGAGGCCACCAATCATCGAGAACGCACTCATCTGTCCGCCACACCTTTGGTTCATGCGGACAGAGCTTGATAGCTCACCAATGTGCAATTAACTTAGGGGAAATGTTTAGGGTAGGTCCAATTTGGTGTCCGCCGCTCGGGAGCGCCGGTCATGGCCCCATTCGGCCGGTCTGCTAGCTCGCCGGAGCTCGGCTGTGCGTGAACGCCGTCGAGGACCTCCCTCTGTAAAGGAATAGGAGTTGGAGGACTTTTCTGCCAAGCGTCAGCGACTCAAGGAAATAGTAGCCGAACTCGTTTTCAGTTAGCCAAGAACTCGAGGGCTTTTTCCCAAAGCTACCATCACGCGCGCGAGCGCGGGCGCGATTCTGCGTGGACTTGGGCCGCCTGGGCTAGGAACGACCCATCACTGTTTTAATCTTTTTCTTTTTTTTCAGTAGAGCTTTGGAAATTTGTTAAAAATTGTAGAAAAATCCTAAAATTGTAAAACTAATTTTCCTAGACTTCTTATTTTCCATAGTATTTAATAAAAATAGTTTCATGATTTTTAGGTCAAATAAGGAATTTTAAGTAGTTTAAGGTAGTGGTTCTGGATTTTTAGAAAATAAATGGTAATTCCAAAAATGCTCAAACTTTTTATATGAGTCCTACACATTATTTAGAAGCCTTGGGTAGAGTTTGGGTTGATTTGGACCTTGTTTGATAACTAGAACCCAAAACCCCCACCCCTGCTCTATGAACTCCTTTACTGACTCCGGAAACCCTAAGTTCTCGGAGTTCCGTGAAGGAAAATTGTATTCAAGACCTTAGATAATAAGATTTTATTATCTTTGCACTCACATGAGCATTACATGGCATTCATTCTTATACATATATGTGGTTATGTTTAGAAAATGAAGAAGAAGTTGAAGTGAGTGAAGAAAAGGCACCACCACCTTCGGACTCTCAGGCAGGATCTTGTCTTTACTTTGACATCTGCGGGCCTGAGCCTGACTCACCTACTAACGAAGGCAAGCCCCGATGCATTTGCCACCTTCCTTGATGTTTTTAAAATCTTTCTCACTTGTTTGTTGCATTGAGTAATAGGAGTTGATTGCTAAACAATTCCTGCATTACCTTCCTTGATCTTGATTACCTTCCTTGACACCCTGTCTTTACAAAAGGTTTTTGCTATGCTTAGTATTGCTCTAGCAAAACAAAAGG
Source organism: Zea luxurians (assembly GCA_029449295.1). Lineage (NCBI taxonomy): Eukaryota > Viridiplantae > Streptophyta > Magnoliopsida > Poales > Poaceae > Zea > Zea luxurians. The sequence continues at coordinate 68,776,185 of JAOPSE010000016.1, read as the reverse complement.
TTTTGTTTTACAAAAGATGTTTGGCAAAGTGGGTGGGATGTTTTTGAAAATAAAACTTGATGGTGGATCCATCATGGCCATGATGGGTTCAACATCGGAAAAGATGTACCTCTGTCAGGTACCAAGTTTTTGGGGTTAAATGACTAAGCTGAGACCGGGCGGGTGACTTGCACGAGAAAGAGAGTCTCGGTGTAGTGTCTCCGTCTGAGTCGATTAAGGACCGTCTCAATGTAGGCTTGATGACCGAGGACCCTTTAACTGGTCACATGCCTCGTCATGGGTAAGCCTTGCCTCAGGCAGACTAAGGCCAGAATAAGATAACACGAAATGGGCGTGGAGCGGTGGCGAGAGTAGCGTGTACCCTCCGTAGCAAGAGGCTGGACGGTGGTGTATCTGTGCTCTCGGTTTGCGTGAACCTGATCTGGTCTTAAGAAACCCGGTGGCGGGTTGACATATGCAAGGGTTAAGTGCTACATATGTCATGTGATTGGAGATCCTCAGCTGAGTATAATCGATTCGGATCGCCGTACCTTCGCGGTTATGAAGACTTGGTCACTGACTTACACGTAGCAATCCAGTGAAGATGAAGGAAGAATTAAGAACTTGGCTAGTTCAGGATAAGTGTTTGAACTAGGTTAGAAAGAACTCTAGATGTAGGTAAGTTTACCTAACTTGACAATAAAACTAGATTTTTAAGGATCCACTTTTAGTAAGCCTTTATGCAACAACAGAGTCTTTGATCTTGAGATACCTTACCTTGACTCCCTTATAACCAGCATATCCTTGAGAGTCTTTTCTTTAGTCGGGTAAGACTTGCTGAGTAATTCCATACTCAAGGTTTATTCCCTCGTTGTTTTTAGGTGAGGAAGTAGCAGATTTCTGTTGCTTCTGTACCAAGGTGGTTCCTCATGAGGAAAAGCAAGAGTGAAGATGCGAAAGGACATGGTCCTCCATAAGAAAACTTTTATGTAAAAACTTATTCGGGAGGAGTTTTTGCCTCCCTTGGTTATGTAATAATACTACTCAGCACTCGTTTATATTTCTGGTCTGTAATAAGCAACTTGATCTTACTTTTTAATAAATGTAAGTTTATGTAATCACTTTCGCTTTTCGATATCTTCGATGTTCTTGTCGGGGACCATAATTAGGGGTACCCTCAAGACGCCTAATTCTCAGCTGGTAACCCCCATCAGCATAAAGCTGCAGAGGCCTGATGGGTTTGATTAAGTCAGGGATCAGTCCATACGAGCGACTTGATCACGCCACGCCCGAGCCTAGCCTCGGGCGAGGGCAGCCGACCCTAAGATGACTCCGTCTCGCCTGAGGCCTCCTCTTTCACGGCAGACGCATCTCCGGCTCGCCCGAGGCCCCGCCTTCGATAAGAAGTAACCCTGACTAAATCACCGCGCCGACCAACCAAGGCACCGGGGCGTTTAACGCAAAAGGTAAGACCGACGGGCGACCAGACTTCGCCAGAGGCGCTATAGGAGGCTCCGCCCGACCCAGGGCTCGGACTCGGGCTAAGGCCCCGGAAGACGGCGAACTCCGCTCCGCCCGACCCAGGGCTCGGACTCGGGCCAAGGCCCCGGAAGACGGCGAACTCCGCTCCGCCCGACCCAGGGCTCGGACTCGGGCTAAGGCCCCGGAAGACGGCGAACTCCGCTCCGCCCGACCCAGGGCTCGGACTCGGGCTAAGGCCCCGGAAGACGGCGAACTCCGCTCCGCCCGACCCAGGGCTCGGACTCGGGCTAAGGCCCCGGAAGACGGCGAACTCCGCTCCGCCCGACCCAGGGCTCGGACTCGGGCTAAGGCCCCGGAAGACGACGAACTCCGCCTCGCCCGACCCAGGGCTCGGACTCCGCCTCGGCCTCTGCCGAACGACCTCCGCCTCGCCCGACCCAAGAGTTCGGGCTCGGCCTCTGTCATGCAGGACGGACTCGACCTCGACTTCGGAGGAGCCTCCACGACGCCCGACCTAGGACACAAGACCGCCACGTCAACAGGAAGCGTCATCATCACCCTGCCCTGAGCCGACTTGGGTCGCAGAGAACAAGACCGGCGTCCCATCTGGCCAGCTCCGCCAGATAGGCAATGATGGCGCCCCGCTAGACCATGACGACGGCGACTCTCAGCTCCCTTACGAAAGCAGGGAGACGTCAGCAAGAGCACAGCTGTTCCGACAGCTGTCCCTCCATCAGGCTCCGTTACTTCTCCAACAGCCACGACGCCACACCAACAGGGTGCCAAGATCTCTCCGGCTGCCACCTTGGCATGTACTTAGGGCCCTAGCTCTCCCCTGCTAGACACGTAGCACCTTGCTACACCCCCATTTTGTACACCTGGATCCTCTCCTTACGCTTATAAAAGGAAGGACCAGGGCCTTCTTAGAGGAGGTTGGCCTCGCGGGAACGAGGGCAGGGGCAGGCGCTCTCTTGGGGCCGCTCGCTCCCCTCACCCGCGCGGACGCTTGTAACCCCCTACTGCAAGCGCACCCGACCTGGGCGCGGGACGAACACGAAGGCCGCGGGAATCTCCGTCTCCCCCGTCGCGACCCGGCTCCGGCCACCGACCTCTCGCCCTCTCCATTCCCCCCTTCGCGCTCGCCCACGCGCTCGACCCATCTGGGCTGGGGCACGCGGCACTCTCACTCGTCGGCTCGGGGACCCCCCGGTCTCGAAACGCCGACAGTTGGCGCGCCAGGTAGGGGCACGCTGCGTGTTGACGAGCAGTTTCCCGTCAAGCCCCAGATGGGCAGTCTCCAACGACCTCTCCAACCCGGGACGGTGCTCCGTTTCGGGAGCCTCGAGTTCATGTCTCTCGACAGCGGTTACGACATGGTACTCCTTCCACCGCCGTACAGCGGCGACAATGGCGGTCGACAGCCCGCCCGCCGGCGGCGGAACCGACGACGTCTTTCCCGCGTGGGGGAAGGACAACTTACGAGCTCGCCCCATCCTCTCCCTCGCCGTCGGAGGAGGAGGAGGCGGGGCAACCAGGGCCGAGCGGGAGGCTGCGCTCCGACGTCTGTCGAGCAAATCGACATCCCCAGCGCCCCAACGGAGGACACGCCAAGTGTCACCCTCGCGTTCGAGGCGGAGGAGAGCGCCGTCCCCCCGCAACACGTCGACCCTGAGTAGGTGGACGATGCCAGCACGCTCACGAAGGGCCTGCAGGACGTCGCCCTCGTACCCAAGACGACGGTGCGGTCAGCCCCCGACGTGACTTCATCGCTCCTCGTCGACCAAAAGGTACCGACTGCTCCCCATCTTTCGTCATTTCGACTCGGCCTCAACCTGCCTAGCGATCTCGCTTTGGCGGATACTCACGTTGAGGCGAGTGCAACCCCTCTGGGGTTTCGTGCGCGGTCGCCCTGGGACCGATTGACGGGCGTCTCAACCTACGGACCCTCTGGGTCCGAGGAAGACGACGACCCCAGCATCCGCTGGGATTTCTCCGGATCTGGCAACCCCAGTGCCATGCGGGACTTCCTGACCGCGTGTGACTATTGCCTCTCCGACTGCTCCGACGGCAGCCGCAGCCTTGACGACAAGGACTGCGGCCCGAGCCGCGAATGTTTCCACGTTGAGCTAGGGGATCCCTCCGGAGGCAGCCATCTCGGCATGCCGGAGGATGGCGATCTCCCTAGGCCAGCGCCTCGCGCCGACATCACGCGGGAGCTAGCTGTGGTCCCCGTTCCGGCGGGGGGTCACGACCCACAGCTCGAGCAAGTCCGCGGGGCGCAGGCCGGGCTCGATGAGGGAGCAGGAGCGCTCGAGGCGATCCGCCGGGACGTCGGGCAGGTATGGGCGAGCCAGCCCCCGGCCGGAGAAATACGTCACCTGCCCCAGGGTCTCCAGCACCGCATCGCCAACGATGTCGGGGCCAGACTGCCTCCCGCATCCGGCGGAACCGGTCAGGACCTGGCGGCAGCAGCGATGCTCCTCCGCGCGATGCCGGAGTCATCTACCACCAAGGGACGGCGAATCCAGGGAGAGCTCAAGCATCTCCTGGAAGGCGCTGCGGCCCGGTGGGCCGAGAGCTCTGCCTCCAGAAGGCAGGGGTACCCCTCGGAACCTCGTGCCGCGACTTCCCGGCCCATGCGGGAAGCCTCGGTCTATACCGGGCGCACGCGCAACACCGCGCCTGCGGCCCCGGGCCACCTCGGCGACGAGCACCCTCATCGCGACCGTCGGGCACGCCTCGGCGAAAGGGTGCGCCGAGGCTATCACCCCAGGCGTGGGGGACGCTACGACAGCGGGGAGGATCGGAGTCCCTCGCCCGAACCACCCGGTCTGCAGGTCTTCAGCCGAGCCATTCGGCGGGCGCCGTTCCCGACCCGATTCCGACCCCCGACTACAATCACTAAGTACTCGGGGGAAACGAGACCGGAATTGTGGCTCGCGGACTACCGCCTGGCCTGTCAGCTGGGTGGGACGGACGACGACAACCTCATCATCCGCAACCTCCCCCTGTTCCTCTCCGACACTGCTCGTGCCTGGTTGGAGCACCTGCCTCCGGGGCAGATTTCCAACTGGGAGGATCTGGTCCAAGCTTTCGCCGGCAACTTCCAGGGCACGTACGTGCGCCCTGGGAATTCCTGGGACCTCCGAAGCTGTCGGCAACTGCCGGGAGAGTCTCTTCGGGACTACATCCGGCGGTTCTCGAAACAGCGCACCGAGCTGCCCAACATCACCGACTCCGATGTCATCGGCGCGTTCCTCGCCGGCACCACCTGCCGTGACCTGGTGAGCAAGTTGGGTCGCAAGACCCCCACCAGGGCGAGCGAGCTGATGGACATCGCCACCAAGTTCGCCTCCGGTCAGGAGGCGGTAGAGGCCATCTTCCGAAAGGACAAGCAGCCCCAGGGCCGCCCGTCGGAGGATGCTCCCGAGGCGTCTACTCCGCGCGGCGCCAAGAAGAAAGGCAGGAGGAAGTCGCAAGCGAAACGCGACCCTCCCGACGCAGACCTTGTCGCCGCCGCCGAGCACAAGAACCCTCGGAAGCCCCCCGGAGGTGCAAACCTCTTCGACAAGGCACTCAAGGAGACGTGCCCCTACCATCAGGGGCCCATCAAGCACACTCTCGAAGAGTGCGTCATGCTTCGGCGCCACTTCCACCGGGCCGGGCCACCCGCAGAGGGTGGCAGGGCTCACGACAACGACAAAAGGGAGGATCGCCAAGCAGGAGAGTTCCCCGAGGTCCGCGACTGCTTCATGATCTACGGAGGGCATGCGGCGAATGCCTTGGCTCGGCATCGTAAGCAAGAGCGTCGGGAGGCCTGCTCGGTGAAGGTGGCGGCACCAGTCTACCTAGACTGGTCCGACAAGCCCATCACCTTCGACCGGGACGACCACCCCGACCACGTGCCGAGCCCGGGGAAGTACCCGCTCGTCGTTGACCCCGTCATCGGCGACGTCAGGCTCACCAAGGTCCTGATGGATGGGGGCAGCTGCCTCAATATCATCTACGCCGAGACCCTCAGGCTCCTGCGCATCGATCTGTCATCCGTCCGAGCAGGCGCTGCGCCCTTCCATGGGATCATCCCTGGGAAACGCGTCCAGCCCCTCGGGCAGATCGACCTTCCTGTCTGCTTCGGAACGCCCTCCAACTTCCGAAGGGAGACTTTGACGTTCGAGGTGGTCGGGTTCCGAGGAACCTACCACGCAGTGTTGGGAAGGCCATGCTACGCGAAGTTCATGGCCATCCCCAACTACACCTACCTAAAGCTCAAGATGCCAGGCCCCAACGGGGTCATCACCGTCGGCCCCACGTACAAACACGCGTTCGAATGCGATGTGGAGTGCGTGGAGTACGCCGAGGCCCTCGCCGAGTCCGAGGCCCTCATTGCCGACCTGGAAAGCCTCTCCCGTGAGGTGCCGGACGTGAAGCGACACGCCGGCAACTTCGAGCCAGCGGAGACGGTCAAGGCCGTCCCTCTCGACCCCAGTGGCGACGCCTCCAAGCATGTTCGGATCAGTTCTGGGCTCGGTCCCAAATAAGAAGCAGTACTCGTCGACTTTCCTCGCGCAAACGTCGACGTTTTTTGCGTGGGGTCCCTCGGGCATGCCCGGCATACCGAGGGATGTCACCGAGCACTCGCCGGATATCTGGGCAGGAGCCCGACTCGCCAAACGGCCTCTGCGCGAGCGACGCCCGGGGGCTGTGCCCTTTCCCCACTCACAAGAATCAGTCATCAAGGAAGGGTCGGCCTCGCCCCGGCAGAGCCCGACCCTCCCTCGGGGGCTAAAAAGGGGGAACCCCTCTCGTCGAGTTTGGACGTACCGTTCCGCGTCAAAGAAACTCTTTTTTCGGTCAAGAAGGGTTTTTTTGCGTTCTCCCGGATGCGTCAGAAGCAGGGTCCCGAGGAGCGAACTTGGGTACGAGTAAATGGCGAGACCGACTGAGCTGGGGAACACCTATGCCTCCGGGCTAGGGACACCTCACTCGTCGCCTGCCACAAAAAAGGACCCAGCTCGGGAAATCACCCTGTTGTCGACACTACGGGCCAGGCGCGAAAATCGAAACGAAAAGGAGCATGACTTCACGGAAGAAAAGTAAAATGTCCAGGCCTCGGTGGCCGCGGCAAATCACACATCCAACAGAAATTGTCCCAACAAAAATCAGGCGTCGCCTCGGGAAGGCGCCGCGCCCTCAACTCCACCCCCGCCGTCGGTAAGATCCACCTCCGCTTCCGGCGGCGGCGCAGGAGGAAGAATCTCCGCTTCGAAGGCGGTCGCCAGCGCCACGCTCGGACCCGCAGCGACCGCGTCGAGCCGCTGAACTTCCGCCAAGGCCGCCTCGTCTTCGTCAGGAAGGCAGTACCCCTCACTGACCCGCTCCAAGTCCACGACGTAGTGAGAAGCGAGCACGGCAAAGGCTCGCCTGACGCCGTGGTGTAGCGCCCCGCGGACTTTACCGCGCGCGTAATCACCTAGGGCTTGAAGACGGCTTTGGGGAGAGCTTCCTGAAGGGACGTCGCCGGGGCCGAGTTTCCGATAGACCTCCGAGACGGCCTCGGACATGGCCGCGAGATCGACCTCCCTCTGCTCAGCAGCTCCAGCGAGCGCCTCGGCGAGCACTTTGGCAGACTCGTCAAGAGCAGACTCGAGCTCTGCGAACAACCGAAAGAAAGACCTCAAACTCAAGCGGAAGAAACGGGCAAGAACGAGAACCGAGGACGGACGAGGTGCACCTCCGGCTCGGACGCATTGCTCCGAGGCCACAACCTGGGCCGCGGCCAAATCGGACGCGAGGGTCTTAGCCCGGTTTTCAGCCTCGGCGGCCCGACCCCGAGTTTGGTCCCGCTCCTCGGCAACCTGGGCAAGCTCCGACCGCTGCTGTAGCACCTCCGTGCGTGCTGCCGCCGCCTCGGCCTTCAGGTCAGCGCAGAGCAACTGGAGGTCCGCTATCCTAGCGTCCTGCTGAGAAAGGCGCGCGGTAGCCCCGGCGAGCGAAGTCCTCAGGGACCGCAGCGAGCCCCAGACGTCGGCCTCGCGGCAGATGAACGACGACTTGGCAGCGCTCCGGTCCGTCAGATCCTGGGAAGGAAAGCAAGACATCACGACGAACGCCTCGCTCGCAGAAGGGAGAAGGTATGCCTGAAACCATTACCTGGAGGATTTTGGGGACGTCCCCGCAGAGGACCTCTAGCGACGATCGGAGCAACCCCACCGACGCTTCCGCACGCTTGCGGAGCTCGTCCCAGGACCGGTCCTCCTCTTCGTCGTCAAGAACGAAGATAGGGCCCGAAGCCTCGCGGGTCCGGAATCGGAGCAACTGGCCCCGGGCCTCGGGGCTCCGCCGAACGGCGACAAGGCTGCCGCCCGCTCGGAAGCACTGCGCGTCCGCGCCCACATCTTCCGAGGCTCCGGGCGCCGACGCTGCGGCCGTCTCGACGCCGGCGGCAACCGTACGCTCTCCGACTGGGACGATGCCAACCGAAGTAGCGGTAGACGCCGGCATGGCCGACATGGCAGGCGAGCTCGGGACCGCGTCGGCGCCGGCCGCCTCCCCGATCACGATGGCCACCTCGGCAGAGGAGCCCGCCTCGGGGACCTGCTCCCCCGGAACATGCGACGCCTGAGCCCCGTGCGGCGGAGCACCCTGCGAAAGGGTCGGCTGAGCGGCAGGGCCCGAGGTGGCGCCAGCTGCCTGGACCAACGCCGCCTTGAGGGCCTTCCGAGGCGCCAGGTCGGTAGGGCCATGGCTCCGTTTGCTGGAAAAAACAAGAAAGGGAAAATAACGGCCCAGACGTATGAATGAAGCGCCGGGACGGAGACATTCCAAGGTACCTACCCGCTCCGGACCATAATCCACGGTGCCTGGGGGGAGATCTCTTGGCTCCCGCTTCCTGGAACCACCGCCGAGGTCCGCCTCGCCGACAGCCCCGGCGCCGCCCTCGCCTCGGACACCCCTGAGGCCCGGGGGGCGGACTGCCCAGGCGCCGCCATGGCAACCTGAGAACCGCTCCCCCATGCTGCCGGCGCGGGCGACGGTTTCCGAGGAACGGACCCCTCGGCCCGGCTCCCTGGAGTCGCGTCAGCACCTCCAGCCGAGGGGTCAGGAACCCTCTCGGGTTGCCCCCGCCCCTCAGGTCGGGGACCCGGCGCCTCGGCTCCAGGGACCGACGACGTCGGCCCGCTCGGGGGCTGACTCGGCGGCTCCCGGCCACGCCCCAAGCCGGGGCTAAGGCCGAGACGGGCGGCCATGTCGTCCTCCTCCTCTTCGTCGTCATCGTCGTCGTCATCGTCGGACGTCTCCGGCGACAGCTCCCTGGGAAGTCCTTCCCTCTCCTGCTGACGACGGCGTTTCTCCAGGGCGTCCCGAGCCCGCCTCCGCCTGCGGGCCAGGCCTTCTCCGCATCCTTTCTCCTCTTCTCCTCCTCTGCGGCGACCCGCCGCGCCGCCCGACCCACCGCGTCCTCCGGGACCCGCGGCAGGGAGGGTTTGTGCCGCCCCACCTCCTAAAAAGGGGGGAGAAAGAAACCCAATCGTAAGAATCAGAAGCAACCCGGTATGTGAAGAAGGAAGGAACGAACACTCACCAGAGCGACGCACCCCTGGTCGGGGCGCATTCGAGGCTGGGAAAAGGTGCGGGGGTCCGGCTTCCCCATCGTGGCCGACACCCGCCAGTGGAGGGCGTCGTGGGGAAGAGGATCAGGGGACATCCGTGACCCCTCCCAGTCGGCCTCCTGGGTCATCTCCCAAAGCGACAGCCGCCGCTCCGCCAGAGGGAGCACCCTCCGGCGGTGGATGGCGGCAACCACTCCCGCGGCGGTGAGCCCTTCCTCCCGCAACGCCTTCAGGGCCTAGAGAAGAGGTTCGAGGTTCTTCTGCCTCTCGTGTGGAGTCCCGTGGCGCCAGGCGTCGGGAGCGGCGGTGACAACCCGCTGAGAGAACGGCGGGAGCGACTCCCCGTCATTCTGGAGGTAGAACCACCGGCGCTGCCAACCCTTGTTTGAGGATGCAAGGACGGCAGGGATATACTGCGACGATCGCAACTGCCTCAGCAAGAGGGTGCAGCCGCCGGCCCGCACCGCCGCACGGACCTTCCTCTCCCCCGTCGACGAAGCAAAAAGCTCGGCAAAGAAGAGATGGGTCCACAAATCCCAATGGGGGGCGATCCCCAGATACCCCTCGCACACCGCTACAAAGATAGCGGCCTGCGCGACGGAGTTGGGAGTGAGGTTGTGCAGTTCCACCCCGTAGTGGAACAGGAGGGCCCGCATGAAGCGGCTCGACGGCACACCAAATCCCCGCTCATGGAAGGAGATGAAGCTCACTACATACCCCGGCGGAGGGGATGGAGCGACTCCGCCCGCGGGAGGAATCCATTCCGGCCGCTCCTTATCGGTAAGGGGGCGGAGCAAACCCTCGCCGACGAGGTCCTCCAGATCACCCGCCGTCACCGTGGAGAAGGGCCACGGGTCGCGCGGCGAGATGATGGTCACCCGGTCAGCCATCGCCAAGGCAGAAAGGGTGGCGGCGTGAAGGACAGGGGAAGGCGGTTTTCTTCTCCTGGCTAGATCTCTCAGGCTGCAAGAAACCTGAGAGGGAGGCGAGAAGCGGAGTCGAGAACCGTCACCGGGCCCTCTCCGGTGTACATAAAGACCAAGGTCAAGACGGTTCCAACGTACCGCCCGAACCGGACGCGGGGTTCAAAAAACGCGAAGCGAAACAGTCGTTCCTCGAACGGCTCGCGCACGCAACGGCAGCTTCGCCGACCGCTTACTCTGGCACATTAACTCCGCGGCTGGACAGGTGACGTTTCTGGCAGGGGCAGCTGGCGACGCTTCGCCTCCGCCAAAACGACCACCCCGAAAAAGGTACGCCACGACGTTCAATTTCGTATCCTTTTTTCCCTTTTCCTTCTTTCTCTATCTCTTGTAACAGGGACCGGGAAAGGGGTACCCCCAAAGGGATCCTTCCCCGTGAAGGAACTAGGCTCCGAGCCTCCCTACTGATCAGGGGTTCGAAGGCTGGCCCCCCGAGGGGTTCAACAGCCGCCTCAGATCGCGTGGGCCCGACACCCACTACTGGTCAGGGGTTCGAAGGTCGGCCTCCCGAAAGGTTCCATGACCTCCTCAGGCTACTCGGGCTCCGCGCCCATTACTGATCAGGGGTTCGAAGGCTGGCCTGTCGAAGGGTTCACAGTCGCCTCAGACGCCGAGCGAGGGATGACCAGGGGTACGTTCGATACATAACCAAGGCTCGGGCTGCGCTCCCGAGGTACCCTAGGACATTTCTGAGACCAGCGGGAACGACTCTGTAACGGAATCCCATCGGAGGGAGGCAACGAGCCCTCGGACCCCGTCGCTAGGGGACCGGGTCCGGCAGATCACCCGCAGGTACTTTTGGGCGTGCCTCCGGGCCCCTAGCCGACCCCCAACGAACGGGGCACGGACGTCCACTCGGATTACCCGATTGCAGCTCACCGGAGACACCATGTTCGGTGCCCATCGAGGGTAACATGGCGCACTCCCCCCCTCCTCCTTGCGGAAAGGCGACGTAGGGGCGTATGTAAAAAAGCCGAGTCTGTCCCTGATCGTCCTCTCGCTCCGTGCGGAGGCTCGGGGGCTGCTCTCGCAAACCCGGCTCCGGCCGAACCGTTGACAGCGTCAACATACCAGCCCGAGAACTTGGGCCCCGACAGTGCACCTGGGCTACGCCCTGCTCGCATGAGGGAACCGCCAGACCAGCCGAGGCATTACGCAAGGCATTAAGACCTCGAAGGAGTGAAACCACTCCTCCGAGGCCTCGGGGGCTACACCCGGCGGGTGCGCTCGCGCGCACCCCCCGGAACAAAGTACCACCGAGAAAGGTTGGTCCCCTTGCAAAAAAGTGCGACGCAAGCCTCCAAGCGAGTGTTAACACTCTCTTCGAGGCTCGGGGGCTACTGTCGGGGACCATAATTAGGGGTACCCTCAAGACGCCTAATTCTCAGCTGGTAACCCCCATCAGCATAAAGCTGCAGAGGCCTGATGGGTTTGATTAAGTCAGGGATCAGTCCATACGAGCGACTTGATCACGCCACGCCCGAGCCTAGCCTCGGGCGAGGGCAGCCGACCCTAAGATGACTCCGTCTCGCCTGAGGCCTCCTCTTTCACGGCAGACGCATCTCCGGCTCGCCCGAGGCCCCGCCTTCGATAAGAAGTAACCCTGACTAAATCACCGCGCCGACCAACCAAGGCACCGGGGCGTTTAACGCAAAAGGTAAGACCGACGGGCGACCAGACTTCGCCAGAGGCGCTATAGGAGGCTCCGCCCGACCCAGGGCTCGGACTCGGGCTAAGGCCCCGGAAGACGGCGAACTCCGCTCCGCCCGACCCAGGGCTCGGACTCGGGCCAAGGCCCCGGAAGATGGAGAACTCCGCTCCGCCCGACCCAGGGCTCGGACTCGGGCTAAGGCCCCGGAAGACGGCGAACTCCGCTCCGCCCGACCCAGGGCTCGGACTCGGACTAAGGCCCCGGAAGACGGCGAACTCCGCTCCGCCCGACCCAGGGCTCGGACTCGGGCTAAGGCCCCGGAAGACGACGAACTCCGCCTCGCCCGACCCAGGGCTCGGACTCCGCCTCGGCCTCTGCCGAACGACCTCCGCCTCGCCCGACCCAAGAGTTCGGGCTCGGCCTCTGTCATGCAGGACGGACTCGACCTCGACTTCGGAGGAGCCTCCACGACGCCCGACCTAGGACACAAGACCGCCACGTCAACAGGAAGCGTCATCATCACCCTGCCCTGAGCCGACTTGGGTCGCAGAGAACAAGACCGGCGTCCCATCTGGCCAGCTCCGCTAGATAGGCAATGATGGCGCCCCGCTAGACCATGACGACGGCGACTCTCAGCTCCCTTACGAAAGCAGGGAGACGTCAGCAAGAGCACAGCTGTTCCGACAGCTGTCCCTCCATCAGGCTCCGTTACTTCTCCAACAGCCACGACGCCACACCAACAGGGTGCCAAGATCTCTCCGGCTGCCACCTTGGCATGTACTTAGGGCCCTAGCTCTCCCCTGCTAGACACGTAGCACCTTGCTACACCCCCATTTTGTACACCTGGATCCTCTCCTTACGCTTATAAAAGGAAGGACCAGGGCCTTCTTAGAGGAGGTTGGCCTCGCGGGAACGAGGGCAGGGGCAGGCGCTCTCTTGGGGCCGCTCGCTCCCCTCACCCGCGCGGACGCTTGTAACCCCCTACTGCAAGCGCACCCGACCTGGGCGCGGGACGAACACGAAGGCCGCGGGAATCTCCGTCTCCCCCGTCGCGACCCGGCTTCGGCCACCGACCTCTCGCCCTCTCCATTCCCCCCTTCGCGCTCGCCCACGCGCTCGACCCATCTGGGCTGGGGCACGCGGCACTCTCACTCGTCGGCTCGGGGACCCCCCGGTCTCGAAACGCCGACAGTTCTGTAATGTCTACAAGACGGGTGAAACGTTCCTGGAAAGGTAAGAAAAGATACCGAACTTGTCAAGTGGTTCAGGAACATCTACAGGGTTGTCTGATGTCTGTTAGACAAGGACAACTGTAGGTGGGCCTAATGACTTGGAAGGTTCCGTCACAGTACCCCTAATGGGCTCCAACACGATACACGGCCCAGCGGCCCAACAGACGGTGTCACAGCACCAAAACAGAATCTGAGTGCTCGCTTGTTTCGACGATTCCTCTTGACTCAGGATGAATTTTAAGGTGGCATCAGTTAGGTTGGTTAGATAATCTTCTTATCTTTCCAACCATATCTAGTTCATCACAATCAGAGTCTAGATGTGTACTGGGCATCCATTTTAGTGCAGACTGGTCCTAGAACCCGAGATGGAATCGCAGCCAAGTCGGACTTGATCTACTTTCTGTTGTGGCGCCCTTGCTGCTCCTCTCGACACCTTAGACTTTCCTAAGTCCTAAAGATTCAGCTATCGTGTATGTTCTCGTGTTGTCGGTCCATGCATTATTTGTATGGGAGTGATGTCCTCTTTACCCTCCCCCACTTGAATTGGAGTCATCCTCTACTCAGGCGGTGGGCAAGGGAGTGGCCGAGCAATAATAGGATGTACATGGCCTTTAGGCCCAAAAACAGGCATCGCTGATTTCTGGCAGATTCTGGACGTCATCTTGCTATTACGATTCCGATCAGGTGCAACCGTATATTGACGTGGGACCAATTGGGTTAGAAAGCTTATCTCCTTAGCTTTCCAACGGTATCTAGAACGTCGAAAACGGAGTCTGTATGTAGGCTAGGCATCCGTTTTGGCGAGATCCACCCTTGTTGTCCGAACCGGATTCACGAATAAACTGGACTTCAACTCCCCTTGAGTTTGAGACTCTATGATTGATTGGGCCTTGACCATATAGTTGATATACATGTACTCATCAGTGCCCCTGCCCCTTGGTGTTCTACCACCTCTTACTGGTTGTTGGTTGTAGTCATAGTTGTGAGAGGGCCTCAAATTGCTGCCAGTGGTTGATGTTATTGACTTGTTGGTTAGGTGGTGGGGGCTACTATCCTCTTGACCATGTTTTGGAGTTTCCTGGGTGTGAGCTCCCTCGGTTTACGTTGTGCCTCAACCTTGCAATAATGGATGTCCTCGGACCGTGCATACTTCTCGAATAGCTGGTACAGCTCTAGGAGGGTCGTTCGCGGATCTCGGGTGCAATGACTCTACAAATTGCCAATGCGAAGGCCACTGATGGCATAATGGATGGTGATTTCATCTTCAACTGATGCTAGCTATGATTTGATCGACAAGAATTTTTTGTAATAGTTCCAAAGGCTCTCTCTTTCTAATTGTTTGTACAGTGATAGCTCCGTGAGGGTGTCAGTTTGTGGCCTATACCCTTGAAAGTTCAGGAGGAACTTCTCCTGAAGGGCTGCCCATGAGGTGATTGAGAGCGATGGCATCCTAGTGTACCATGTTTGAGCGGAGCCTTCAAGGGCGATTATGAGTGACTTCGCCATGGCATTATCGTCGCCCCCTGACAAAGCCACCGCGACCTAATAATTCATTATGAATTGCAAAGGGTCAGCCTTTCGGTTGTATTTTGGCCAATTTCCTACTCTGTAATAGCTTGGCCAAGGTGTTGCTTGCAACCTGGCTAAGAGTGGGCATCTGTCGTCTGTGAAGTTGAAGGCTTGGAAGGCGTCATTTTGTAGAGTCTGTTTGGCTTCTTCGAAGTTGTTTGGTGTTGCTCTGCTATGAGTGGGATGAATCCGATCCTGCTAGACCTATAGCTGTGAAATTTCTTGTTCAAGAGCTAACAAATGCTCTTTCTCTTGTTGGATGAGGTTATGTATCCTGGTCTGAACCTCGCTACATTGCTTCTTGGCTGCGAGGACATCTCTTTGCTTCTATAAATTGCAGCTATGAATGCGGAGGCTTCTGAGTAGGATTTGCTCTTCGGTGTTGATGTCGATGTATAGACCCTCTTGTAAGTCTTCGTCATTGTCTTAGAAAGGCATCCCAAACTGGTGGTGTTGGTGGCCTGCCGCTGCATCGAAACCTAGGAGCGGTGGTAGGTTCTTGGTTAGGTCTAGCCAAATTTTGGCTTGGTGTGGTTGGCTTTTTGGGTTAGGTGGGGGGCCGTCTGACCTATCTGAGCCAGCAGTGTGGACCTTGGGTGGCTATCTGTCTTTGTTTTGCGAGGGGGTCCCTGGCTTGTGGCTCAGTGGTGGGTTTTGGGTTGGTTGGTGGGACATCACTGACGAAGACTACCCTGCCCTTTATGGCGGTGAGGGTAGTCCCTACTTTGTCATCGTCAACTGGTGAACTGGGTTGGGTGTTTTTCTTGTTAGGCATCATGGGGCTAGTCTTTGTCGCACAAACTGTGGGTGCCACATGTTGGGTACCAACACATGGTCTGGTGGGCCCAAGCACTCAGAGACAAAGACAAAGAGAACATTGTAGCACGACAAGACGTTAGGTGAGAACTGTAGCGTCTCGTTCTGCATGTCTTGTCCAGCTAGAGGACAGGGGTATTTATAGGGTTGTTCGAGGCTAGATAATCCAAAGTATGATCCTACCCTTGGCCACCAACTATATCTGAGGAATATTTAATATAACAGAGTAATTATAGCACTATGCCCTCTATAGGCGACACACTAATTAATACACCCATAAGTTACGCTGACATGTGGGCCTACAAAAGCATCCACTCATGGACCAATGGCATGCAGGTCACACTGTGTAGCCTCTACTACCGCCTCCGTGGTCTTCATGCCTTGGTGCCCTTTGCTCTCCTCAAATAGATGGTTGGCACTAAGGGCTCTAGGGTCACATCGTAGCGAAGTCTGTAGCCACTAGCTAATGTCGATTGTTCAGGGGGCTCTTCTTGAGGTTGTCCCTTATTACGGTCGGTCGCAGAGTCAAAGCCCCCTTTGCTTGTAGTCCTGTGTACTGGTCAGTTGAACACGAAAGGTGGAGCCTTTGCTGTGTGATCGAGGTCATGTTTGGCCTCCACCCAACAGACAGACGCTACATGTTACAACATACAAGCGTTGCCCCATATTTACACCATTCTCACTGTAAGCATAAGAAACCTGATATCCTCTCCTTCCGTACTAAATATATTTTAGATTAGATATGGTAGTTGGAGGTGGATGAATAAAATATATGTTAGTTGGATATAGAGAAAACTTATAGAGTAATGTTGGTGTAGAAGTATGGTATAGAGAAAAGAATCTTGCTGACTGTACTAAAATATTCTTTTTAGAGGTAAAATATAGAGTAATAGCAGTATAGATAGCCTTAGGTCAACGCAGACACATGTTGTTGTGATGGGCAGACATACATAGAATGTGTGCGCTCCATGTTGTCACCCACCTAGCCATGTCACACGGGCATATCGCAACCTCTCAATGCTTATTTGGGAGCAAGCGGATTGAAGGGGCTAAAATCCCCTTGCTATTAAATTTTGAATAGCAAGAGGATTTTAGCCCGTTCAATCTAATTGCTCCTAAACAAGCCCTCAATGGGGACCTTCTCTCGTTGGTGGTGGTATTAGAGATTCGAATAGGCAATATTGTTGCATGCATGCTAGGTACAACAAGGGGCTAAGTTACTATCCATGTATAAAATTGAACCTAGAAGGCAAAGTTTGAGTACTAAAACGGTGATTTTAATACCTCAATGTGGAACTGAGTATAAAGGGTGACTCAAGTTTAGAGGTCTTCTCCTTATGATTATATGGCATAGCCAGTGGGTGGCATGATGAGCATGGTCATGGTTACTCAACGCTAAGACTGATGTGTGATGCATCACCCCTTTGGGGTGGTGTCCATTTAGAGATGAATGAGCGAAGATAGTTGCTATTGGTGTGGTGTTGTGTGCACTAACCACGGTATGTAAGTTCTCCTATGGGAGGCAGCATAAGGCAAGACTAAGCTAGAGTCTAAGAGCTTCAATCTAGGTGGTAGAAAGGTAGGTGATGCCATGCTAGAGGACCTTAATATAGGTGCTAGACTCTTTATGAACGTCACCAAATGTCATTGGGAAGACACCAAGGTTCCAAAGATGCTTGGGATAGGATTGGCAAGGGAGCAAGGAGTGAGTCCTAGTACCATAGAATATGCATCTAGGTCATGGTATTGTGAGCCTAATACATAAAGATTTTTATAGAGGTTTTGTGCTGCAATGTGTGTAATACCTTGTGTACTTTGACTGATTGTGGGTTAGTGTATGTGGATGGTGTACAAGATTAGAAGCCCCCGATCCAGAGAGAAGCAACTCATGCTTATAGTGCAGTAGACTAAGATACACTAGAGTAACTTTTCTAGTTGTCGCATTGGCTAGGTTGCCTTCATGTATCTTGGATTGGGTTTGGTAGATCTTATTTGGGGTTCTTGAGTGGAGTTGGAAGTGTTTCAACCTTTTGAACCTAAATTTAATACTGCTCTACCTCCCTTTTTATAGTCAGAGTAGTGGTAGTATTACAGGTATATACCTCATGTGACACGTGTCTATCATAGAGCGAACTACCTATATCCTATTATTGGATTGTGTTGCATCTCATGTAATAGGCATGCATTAATGTAATCATGTCATTTGGCCATTAGAGTATTAATGGATCCTTTGTACCTTCTATCATTAGCATTATCCTTCGTATTGTCATGCCCTAGCAATAAGAATTCTTATAATCCTCGAACGGGTGATATCTCCTATTAGGAACTAGTTTATACTCCATCCACCCCAAAATAGTAGTCATTTTAGGGAATTAGTGGGTTCATAAGATTCTTGATGCATATGTTTTGTATATGTGTGTAGATTCATCATCATACATTTGAATAATGACCTAAAAACTAAGGGCTAAAATGGCTACTATTTTGAGATGGAGGGAGTACTAAACTATGTGCACACAATGGCTCTAGGTACACCTAGTCATTATGCTTGTGTCAAGGTGGAGGCATGCATTTAATGTGTTGTACCCGAGACATATCCATTAAGTTATTGTATTGGGAATCTTTAGGGCATCTAGATATGGGGTCCATATCCTAGTGCCATACTACCTTTGGTGGGCCCTCCCCACCTGTTAGCCCTAAAATCGGCCATGGCTGCCACTAAGTCCTTGTCTCATTTAGAAGGCCTTTAGCCCCCTGAGAGTTTATATCATTAGGTTCCCTAAGGAGTAAATGCCCCTAAAGCTTACACCGCTAGATGCCGTGAGGCATGAGGGGCCTCAAGGTTTATAATGTAAAGTGCCCTAGGGAGTGAGGGGCCCTAGAGGCTTATACCATCAGTTGTCCTAAGGCACGAGGGGCATATACTGCTAGATGGCTCGTTGCATGACATGACTTGAGGGCTTGTACTACTAGGTGCCCCTAGCGTGGGGAGCCTCTAGGATATATCGTTATATGTCCTAGGATGTGGGGGCCTCATGTACTTATCTTACTAAGTTTCCTAAGTTGTGAGGGGCCCCAAGGGCTTCATTTGTTATGTGCCCAAGGGTGCAAGGGGACCTAGGGTCTTAGACTATCAGTTGCCCTAGGGTGCAAGGGCTTATAAAAGTTTGCTAGAGAAATTTGAATCCTTTGCAAATTTAAATGTTGAGCTAACAACTAAAATTGAGCAATTGGAATCTAGTACATCCTCCTCGACTATCGATGATAGCTTGATTAAAAAGAGTCAAAAACTAAAAGCGAAACTAGACAACTCTTTAGAAGCTTATGAAAGTTTGCTAGAAAAAATGAAAATTCTTTGCATTCATAACAATAAGCTAACTAGTAAGACAGAAAACACCAGTAGCACCCCAAAAGAACTGAAATTTGAAATTCTTAAAATTATTAAAAAAAGGATGGTTCTACTTCTTGCATAGACTTAATTGATATTAACTCTAATCCATGCAATCAAGTTTTTGTTAAGAATGTCATTGTACAAAATTGTTCTGATGAGATTGCTATGGAAAATGAGCAATTAAGTCAATAGGTGGCTCACCTTGTTAAGGCTTTGTATGATAAGAATGGCAAAGCCCAACAAACCCAACCTCATCAAGATAACACCACCATGGGAGTGAAGAAGCCTGATGAGGGTGAAATCATGGTTTCTTGGTTGTGTCATAAGGAAGGACACAAGTTTTACTAATGCAAGGTGAAGACTGGGGCGATAAGAAAAAAATAACAAGCAAGATCTCCAAGACCTACACCAACAAGGTGGACAAAAAGGCGGCTACACCATACTTAATAAAGAAGAAGAACGGAAAGGTGATAGCCATCAAGGCCAACAAGTAAGCCAACAAAGGAAAGGGAGCAAACATATCTAGGTGCCTAAGGACATTATGTCAACCATGAAAAGCATCAAGAAAGTTTGGGTCCCGAGAGGGAAGTGAGAAGTTCAACGGACTTCGGGGAATTTAGAGACTTGGCAAAAATGGAATGTATATCATGGGATACATCATATTGGATCAAGATTATTGCCAAGTGGGTTAGTCAAAATTATGGACCCAAATTCCCCACCCATGACTTAAGTAACTAGATTTGTTATTTCTTTCTTTAAATATGTGTATCTTTTCTTGTGAATCTAGTTTACTTTACATGCCTAGTCTTGCTTTCAATTATTTTAGTTTTTTAACTGATATGCCATATGCTAGTAATTGTAGGTTTTTTCAATTGGTATTTATTTTCAATTAAATTGCATGCATACTAGGTAAATCATATGGTAGGATTGCTCGCTTTAAATTCATATTCTTGGAGCAAAACTTCATGGTTTAAATGTTAAAATAAAGCATGACACATGCTTATTTGAACTCATAAATGAATGATACTCATGCAATCATTAATATACTTCAAGTGATTTCAATTGGTATACTTCTAAATTATGTGTGCCAAAGTTCAAATTGTAGATAACTTGCGAATAAGTATCACCCATAAAGTGATATTGTGACCTTAAAATATCCAAGTGCATGTCTCCTAAAAGCATTCAAAATTTGTGTGCATACTTTTAGAGGGGGATTACTCTATAGTTTGATTTCTTTGAGACTAACATCCTTTTCAAGCTTATCATGTGTGTAGTAGTCTCATTGAAGGAAAATGGATTCCCCAAAGATAGACAATGAGCTTCCACTGGAAAGATGATATTTTCAATTGGTACCCTATAACAAGTGGTATGCTACATTTGGTATCATTTACATGTCAACTCTACTTGAAGTAGACCATGCAATCTTGATTAGATATCATTTACCCCTCATGTTGCCATTATGCATATGCTTTAAAATTGTCCCAATTAATATTTATTGAATATCCTTTATCATTTAAATATGCATAGAAAAAGGGGAGCTAGTCTATTCATCATGTTTTGGGTTCCTCTTTCATGTATTAAATCCATGTTTTCCAAAGGAAGAGGGTTTTCCGATAGGGGGAGTATATCCTTTTCCACATTGGAGGGGGAGATTGCTTCACCAAATGAGGAGAACTTTATCTTAGGGAGAAAATCTTTTGAGGCCTAACATATTTTTTTGCTACTTCCTATATTCTCTTAATGTCTTTCTTTTTGATGTTTGATTCCAAAGGGAGGGAATTTGAGAACCAAAGCAAACCAAAGTATAACAAATACTAAAACCACACATTTAAAAATTTCAAAACTTTCAAGTGGTTGTTGTGTTTGGTATATCTAAGGGGAGAATCTTTATTAATTATGTTGGTTTTGGTCCAAGATAGGAAGTATGTGGATTATGGAGTTAGGGTGAGGCTTAAGTCCATAATCACACATTATGGGGACTATCTGCATAAGAAGAATGGTGTTTAAATTCCAAATGACCACATATCTTTTAATTCGGTAAATCAAACATCTTGCCTATGCACATGCATCCATATCAAGTAGATTTCGTATTTTATTTTGGTATTTAGTATTTGCTTGCTTTGGTTGTGTTGTCATCAACCACCAAAAATGGGGAGATTATAAGGAAAATGGACCCTGACCCATTTGACAAAGTGATTTTGGTGTTTGATGATCAAGTAACTCATGGACTAATGAGTTTGTAAGTGTCTATGTTTGCAGTTCACATGATGAAATGTGTTTTGGACTAAGGCATTGAGGAAGTAACACCTCAAAGAACACACTAGGAGACCTATTGAAGATATACAAGTACCAAGCTAAGTCCAAGATGTGACAAACCTGAGAATTGACAGTCCATCAGATAGTCCCTAAGGACTATTATATATATAGGCAGTGGGCCTGGGCCTAATGGGCCTTAACACCCCTCCTCAAACTCAAGGTGGAAATGGAGGATCTGAAGCTTTGAGTTTGATCAAGTGAAACTGATGTTGTGCTCTTGTTTGTGCTTTGGTGAAGAAATCTGCCAACTGAGATTCTGAGGGCACATATTTAAGATCAATAGTCTTCTGCTAACAATGAGATCGAGTAAAGGATGCATCGACACCAATGTGTTTAGTAAGTTCATGCTTCACTAAATCATGAGAAATCTATATAGCACTCATATTATCACATAACAAAGGTGTAGGAGTGTCACAAGAGACACCAAGATCATTCAAGAGCCAGCGCAACCAAATAATTTCAGCAGTGGTAGTAGCAAGAGCCCGGAGCTCGGCTTCAGCACTAGAACGAGATATGCTTCTTGGATTTCCAGGCAATAGGTGAGGATCCAAGAAGAATACAGTAACCTGTAGTAGAAGAAAGATCAATAGAATCACTTGCCCATGTGGCATCGGATATGCATGAAGCTAAAGTGGGCTATCAGAGGCATAGAGTAAATATCTTGTTCTTGTCCCGCGTAAGTATCTAAGCACATGAAGCAAATGACTATAATGAACTGACGTCGATGTGGATACAAATTGGCTCAAAATATGAACAACATGAGCAATATCAGGTCTGATGGTGAGATACACAAGGCTACCCATAATATGGCGATATCGAGTTAGGTCTGCTAGTGGTGTACCATCCTTTGGATGAAGTTGTAAATGAATATCCATTGGTGTCACAATTGTGCGTGTAGCAGTAAGTCCAGAGCGATCAAGAAGATCTTGTATATATTTGGACTGAGATAGGTAAAATCCTTTTGGAGTCTGCTGAACTTCAATGCCCAAGAAATAGCTAAGAGGACCCAAATCAGACATCTGAAATTCCTTACTAAGATGCTTCTTGAGATGAGAAATATGGTCTGAGTTGTCACCTGTAATCAGCATATCATCCACATATAATAAAAGTAAAGTGCGGCCTTTTGGAGAGACATGAACGAACAAAGCAGGATCATGTTCACTTGAAGAAAAACCAGTAGCTGTGATGACAGAGATGAATCTCTGAAACCAAGCACGAGGAGCTTGTTTCAAACCATTCAATGCGCGACGAAGACGACAAACATGCCCTGCGGGGGTATTAACCCCCGGAGGAGGATGCATATAAACTTCTTCATGTAGATCACCATTGAGAAAAACATTCTTGACATCCATCTGGGATATAGTCCAAGAGGATGAGGCTGCAACTGCAATCAAGGTTCGTACAAGTGGTCATATGGGCAACTGGTGCAAAAGTCTCATCATAGTCAAGTCCTTGAGTCTGTTAGAAACCACGAGCCACAATACGAGCTTTATACCTCTCAATAGAACCATCTGTTTTTGTCTTAACTTTGAAGACCCATTTACAAGTGATAGGAACAACATGCGAGGGTAAAGGAACTATATCCCATGTGCCAGTGCGCTTAAGAGCAGCCAATTCATCAATCATAGCAAGCTGCCACTCAAGAATCCCAGAAGCCTCCTGATAAGTAGTTGGTTCAGCAATTGCCACACCAGCACGTGGAAAACCATAGCGATCTGGAGGTTCAATGGTACCATGGTCACGAAGACGATATCCCTGATCAAAAACATCATTAGACTCAGTATTGTTAGTACAAGAATTAGGTACAGAATCAGTATCAGGACCAGCCGTAGGAATAGAGCAGGAACGACAAATGTAGGTTTGTGTGATAGGTGGTTTGGAAGAATAAGACAACGTGGAGATGGAAGGTGGTGTTATGGGAATAAGAACATCAGGTGTGGATGTGGAAGATGATGGTTCAGATGAAAAATCAGGAATGGAGGGAAGACACATGAAAGAAGTGGATTCTGTGGGATAATAGGATGGGTGAGTGGACTTGTTGTAAAAAAAGGGCGATTTTCATTGAAACTCACATCTCTAGATATTCGAATACAATGCGTAGATGGATCATAACAATGATAGCCTTTGTGTTCAGGACTGTATCCAAGAAAGACACACTCGACAGATTGAGCAGTCAATTTAGTCCGTTCACGTGGGGGTAACAGGACATAACATAAACATCCAAACACACGAAGATGATCATATCGTGGAGATGTCCCAAAAAGAACTTCACCCGGTGTTTTGCCAGAAAGTTTTGATGATGGTTGTCTATTAATGAGACACATGGTAGTGGAAACAGCTTCACTCCAAAAATGTGAAGGAACAAAAGAAGATATCAAAAGAGTACGAGCACTCTCAATAATATGACGGTGTTTGCGTTCAGCAACACCATTTTGGGCATGAGCACCAGGGCAAGAAAGTTGAGCTAAAGTGCCCTCTAAGGTCAATATCTGGCGAAAAATATGAGATAAAAATTCACCACCAGAATCAAAACGAAAAATTTTAATAGTGGAAGAAAACTGGTGTGAATCATGCGAGAAAAAGACTTGTAAATAGAAGGCAATTCTGAGCGGCGTTTCATGAAGTAAATCCAAGTATAACGAGAATGATCATCAATAAAAATGACATAATATTTATGACCACCTTTAGAAACAAAAGGAGCTAGACCCCAAACATCAGAGTGAATAAGATCAAAAGGTTTAGCAGAATGGGAATCACTAGTAAAGTATGGAAGTTGTACTTGTTTGTCAAGATGACAACCTTTACAATGAAAACTAGACTCAACATGTGTAGGACCTAAACATCCTGACTTTATTAGAGTAGACAGACGAGACCCACATAAGTGACCAAGACGATGATGCCACTGGGCAAACGACAACGTGGGACCAGAAGCGGCAAGCACATGAGCTGTAGAGGCATGGTAGGAAGGAAGACACAATGTGTCCAAGATGTAGAGGTGAGGCGAAGATTTACGGCGACGGCTAGTCCCAATCACATCCCCTGTGTGTCGATCCTGTACAAAACAAGATGAGTCATCAAATCCAACAAAGCAATTGTGATCGGCAATTTGACCAACTGATAGAAGATCCATGGATAATTCAGGAACAAAGAAAATATTTGGGACAGTAAAATTTGAATTGGAAAGAGAACCCTTGTGGGTGACATGACATAATGTACCATCAGCAGTCTGAACAGAAGTACCCTCAGTGACAGGTGCAGTAGAAGCCAGCCATGACTGATCAGATGTCACATCAAATGAAGCTCCAGAGTCAAGAACCCAAGTAGATGACAAATCAATAGCAGATGAAGTAGCAGCAATAGCAACTGAGCCTCTAGGAGATGGTCTTGTACCACAGCCACGAGTAGCACGACGGACACGAAAATCAGCCAGCTTCTCTGGATACTTAGTAAAGCAGTTCTTAGACCGATGAGTGGTCTTTTTACAATGCTCACAAGGCTAAAAGGAGGTGCTCCTGGACTTCTGAGCAGTGGCCAATACACTGTGCGAACTCACACCAGTAATAGAAGACATGGACTTAAGACGAGTCTCTTCTGCAAGTAATTCAGACAATGCCTGAGCCATTGTGAGAGTATCAGAAGTGTGTAGTAACCTTTTGCGGAGAGAATCAAATTCGGGTCGAACGCCCATAACAAATCTGTAGGTAAAGAACTTCTCAATGAACTTATGGGCTGGGCAAGGCACAGCTGTACAAGCAGGCACCATGGAGGTCAAAGCACTCATAAGACGATCAAAAGCTAAATAGTATTCATCAATGGACATATCATGTTGCTCAATGACATGAGTTTGCTGCATAAGGGTATGTAAAAGAGCCCCACTGTCCTGAACAAACCGATCCTTCAGATGAGACCAAATAGCCCTAGCAGTGGTGAATTTGGACAGACTCATAATCATAGTTGGTTTAGTACTATTGACCATTGCAGCCATTACTTTGCCATCATTGATTTGCCAAGTCTTGATTGCAGCTGCGTTGCTTCTATCGGCTGCTAAAACTGGAGAGTCTTCAGTTAAATGGAATAGTAAACCATGACCTCTTAATGCAGTTTGAACACAAAAGGCCCACTCTAGGTAATTCTACCCATCAAGCACAATATTGACAACAATAACATTGGACGTCATATTGAAGAGCAGGAAAAGGATAGAAGTATAACAGATCTGAGAAAGACTGGCTCGATGGTACCAAAACCCCTGGTTGCAGTTGATGCATAGTGGATACGTCGCTGCAGACCGACGTGAGCTAGAGATATGATGCGTAGACGAACCCAACAGATCTGCTCTGACAGCGAGTCGACGTAGGAGAAGAACGCAGACATGGCAGACGTCGTGGACGGCGACGGAGAAGGCTAGACGTCCCTAGGGAGCCAGAAGACAGCGCTGTGGACGTGTAGACAGCTGCGCGCAGACAGTCGCGACACCGGCGGCGTCCCTGGAGAGGCAGACGGTCTTCTGGCAAGCCAAAAGACGGTTGTGGACGCGCAGAAAGCTGCACGCAGACGGCCGCGACACCAGTGGCGGGCTGCGGACGCACGGACGGCGCCCGACGAATGAGGTGGGCGACGCTCAGCTATGACGGCGGGGGGGAGCCTCGATGGCGACTGGGATGGCGGCGGACGAGGCAAGAGAGGGTAGGGGAGGGCCGTGACGGCGGGGGAGTCGCGACGACGGGGGGAACCGCGACGATGGCTGGGAGGAAAGCCGCGCGGCAGAAAAAACCCTAATCTAAACCTCCTCTATACCATGTGACAAACCTGAGAATTGACAGTCCATCTGACAGTCCCTAAGGACTATTATATAAATAGGCAGTGGGCCTAGGCCTAATGGGCCTTAACACAAGACACAAAAGGAGAAAAGGTGCCACGGGCGGGCAGATGGTCCGGACGCTCACCAGACCAGTCTGGTGGCACACTGGACTAAGTACGTAGAGAGGCTGTTTTCAGCACTTCTACACGGACGGTCTAGTGCACCTACATCTAGCTACAATGACTAGTACATGTGGCCCATACAGACGGTCTGTTGCACCGCGCTCCAACGTCTAGTTCAACGACTAGTATGGATGGATGGTCTGGTGTGGACGGTCCGGTGCGCCATCCCGACGGTCTGGTGCACCATCAGTAGAGCTTCAACGTCTAGTCAAACGACTACCTAGCATGGACAGTCTGGTGCGCCATAGAGGCTGTAGAATCTGCCTTCAACGTGTAGTTTTGGGATGTGGCTCTATATAAACCCCAAGCCGGGTGTTTGAGGTTGTGAGTGTCCTAGCAACATACCAAGTGAAGTGAGACAAATATCCATTGCTCCAAACACCGAAGTGCTTAATAGAATCACTTAGTGATTAGCATAGGTGCTTTACAAAGTTCTTAGGTTAGTTAGACCGCTATTGCGCTACCTCTAGGTTTAGTCCTCGTTGATTGAGTGAGGTTAGAAACCCACAAAAACCCTCGACTCTTACGCGAGCCGTTGTAATTTGTATCGAGTGCGGCAAAAGTCTTGCGAGACTACACCAAGTATGTTTGTGTTGTGGCCACCACCGTGTACTAGAGGGAATGAGGCACGTGAAGTTTTTGCCAGGAGATCGATAGTGAAGACGACGAGGAGCGTTTGAGAGGTGGCCAGAAGCAGAGCACCACTTACTCATAGCGAAGGCTTGTGGCTCTCTACGAAGTTACCTATCCAGGTGCTTGGCCCTCGCGTGGGATTCACTTTGCATAGGGGCACCAACGAGTATTAATTATAACTTTGCACGGTTCTAGGTACCTCGGTAAAAATACTAACGCATCGATGGGAGTTTGCATCTCTACCTTTC
This sequence comes from Zea luxurians, assembly GCA_029449295.1. Taxonomy (NCBI): domain Eukaryota; kingdom Viridiplantae; phylum Streptophyta; class Magnoliopsida; order Poales; family Poaceae; genus Zea; species Zea luxurians. The sequence goes on along the minus strand of JAOPSE010000016.1, from coordinate 68,749,298 downwards.
TCTTTAAGCTTTCGCATTTACTGTTTACTTAAGTTACAATCTTTACCACTCTTAGTTTAGAATATAGGGTAGTTAGTATGATTGAAACTTAGGTAGCATAACTCCTTTTTGTGAAGAGATAGCAACACTTAGACAAAATCATAGTGCACATTATTATTTAGCTATTTGGATATGTTTTGTTTAGGAGAATTATTATTGGTCTAGATTAGATTGAGAAAAATAGAAGTCCTAATTCACCCTCCCTCTTAGGCATTTGTGTTCCTTTCAAGCTAGATGTAATGTTTTCCCTTCTGATCAAAGCTTTTTTTAATGAGACAACCTTTACACAGCTCTAGAGATGTCAATGGGGAATTCCTCACCGGGTTATAGCATCCTAGACCCATCCGCATCATGTTTGATCCATCCCCATCCCCATACCCATCATCGGTGCAAAACTCATTGTGGCAGAACCTCCCAAGTTATTGGACCCACATGCACCTATCCTTGTCTCAAAGACTTCAGACGACTATGCATGTGCACCAGATAACTTAACAGGATCCGTCCGATTGCCCTAAGGACACCGGATAAACCACTTACAACCAGGACCACAGGATAAAGTAAACACAAATCACACACCAACATTTTGCAGCGGAAATCTTATTACCAAATTTTACAAGTTACATCAAGTTTTATAATGTACATGACTGGAGTGATTACAAAAAGTGATTCAAAGGAATAACTTTGAACTGTTATAAATTGTTTATAGTTTTGAAATATATGCTAGCTCAAGTGACCATCCTCAATAAGAAGATAAAGACGGGGTATACTTATATAAGAAGGTCGAGCCCACCGGCACTTAACACCATCAACAGCAGCACAAAACTATAACCTGAAAAACAATAGGGAATAAAACCCTAAGTACGCAAGTACTCAGCAAGACTTACCCGACTAAAGAAAAGACTCTCAAGGGTATGTGAAAGGGAAATGTGCCTTTGGGCCATTTCTATAATGTTTTGGTGATTAAGTGTCCAACACATATTAAGTGAGTTGATTATGTGCCAAACAAGCAAGAAGTGCAAATCATGTAACAAGGTATGTTTCTAGACTTAGTACATTGTTTTGAGTACTAACATATATTGTCTAAGTGCTAGCAACAGAGAAAAGAAGAGAAGAAAAGAAATGCAAAAGACTTGGCTTGGTACAGCCAAAGTCCAGCTCGGCTTGGCACACCGGACTGTCCGGTGGTGCACCGGACAGTGTCCGGTGCGCCAGGCCAGCCTCCGGTGAACAGGCCACTCTCGGGAAAAATCAGCGGCGTACGACTATAATTCACCAGACTGTCCGATGAGCCAACGGCCGCCAGCGCAACGGTCGGCCACGCAATCCGCGGGCGACACGTGGCCCGCGCCAACGGTCGACAGGGGGCACCCGACTGTCCGGTGTGCACCAGACAGTGTCCGTTGCGCCAACTACCACGAATCTGCAACGGTCGTCTGCGCCAGAATAGGAAAGAGATCGACACCGGACCATCTACAGTGACTGTCCGGTGGCGCACTGGACTGTTCGGTGCGCCACTCGACAGAAGGCAACTTTGGCCTTCCTTGTTGGTCTCCAGCGGCTCCTAGCTGCCTTGGGGCTATAAAAGGGACCCCTAGGCGCATGGAGGAGTTAACCCAAGCATTCAAGAAACATTCTAAGACTTCTAGACTTCAACTTCGCGCATTTGATTCTTTGAGATGGTGACTTGAGCTCCATTTGAGTTGAGAACTCCATGTGTTGTGCTTTGAGCTCGAGTTGTGACTTGTGTGCGTGATTGTGCTGTGATTTGAGTCTTGTGTGCGTTGCTCTTCCCTCCCTTACTTCTGTGCTTCTTTTGTGATCATCATTGTAAGGGCGAGAGGCTCCAAGTTGTGGAGATTCCTCGCAAACAGGGGAAAAGACTAAGGAAGAAAGACGTGGTATTCAAGTTGATCATTGGATCACTTGAAAGGGGTTGAGTGCAACCCTCGTCCATTAGGACGCCACAACATGGAAGTAGGCAAGTTTCACTTGGCCGAACCACGGGATAAAAATCGTGTGTTTCTTGTGTTACTCCTCTCTGTGATTAATTGTGTTCGCAAGAGATCGTTTCAAGCCACTTAGCCGCACTAACACTTATAACCAAGTTTTGTGGCTATTAGTTTTTGATTTTTACAGGATCACCTATTCACCCCCCCCCCCCTCTAGGTGCTCTCAATTAGTATCAGAGTCGTTCTCTTCACATAAGGGACTAATCGCCCGAAGAGATGGATCCTAAGGGAAAGGGGATGGTTGTCAACGATAAGGAGAAGGAGTCCATCTTCAACGAGCCAAGAGATGACAAACCCACTGACTCTGGCTCGAGTCACAAGAAGAAGGATAGGAAGAAGAAGAGGCGCATCAAGAAGATCATCTACTACGACAGCGACGAATCTTCTTCTTCACCAAGAGACGACGACGACGATGACTCGTCTAAAAAGAAACCGGTTAATCAAAACTTTTCATTTGATTATTCTCGTATTCCATTCAATTCTAATGCTCATTTACTATCAATTCCACTTGGGAAACCTTCGCACTTTGATGGAGAAGACTACTCATTTTGGAGTCACAAAATGTGTAGTCACCTATTTTCTCTCCATCCTAGTATTTGGGAGATTGTTGAAAACGAAATGCATTTTGATAATACTGACAACCCCGTTTTCATAAATGAGCGAATTCATAAGAATGCACAAGCTACCACTGTTTTGCTAGCATCTTTGTGCAGGGATGAGTACAACAAGGTGAGCGGCTTGGACAACGCCAAGCAAATCTGGGACACCCTCAAGATATCTCATGAGGGGAACGACGCCACCATGATCACCAAAATGGAGTTAGTGGAAGGCGAGCTGGGAAGGTTCGCGATGATCAGGGGAGAGGAGCCAACACAAACATACAATAGGCTCAAGACCCTGGTCAACAAGATTAGAAACTATGGAAGCACAAGATGGACGGACCACGACGTCGTCCGATTTATGCTAAGGTCATTCACGGTAATTGACCCCCATCTTGTTAACCTTATTCGTGAGAATCCCAGGTAAACCAAGATGACACCCGAGGAGATTCTTGGGAAGTTTGTGAGCGGGCGCATGATGGTGAAGGAGGCCTAATATGTGGACGATGCTCTAAACGGTCCACTACCCATCCACGAGCCTCAAACCGTTGTCCTCAAAGCAACCAGCAGCAGGGAGACGCTACCAAGCAAGGTGGCACAAGTGGAGGCCGCTGGCCTCAACAAAGATGAAATGGCGCTTATCATCAAGCGCTTCAAGACCGCATTAAAAGGACGCAAGGAGAATCCCAACAAGAATAAGACAAAGGGAAAGCGCTCCTGCTTCAAATGCGGTAAGACTGGTCATTTTATTGCTCAATATCCTGATAATGAGAATGACCAGGGGGAAGAAAGACATGGGAAGAAGGAGAAGAAGAAAATCTATAGGAAGGCAAAAGGCGAGGCTCACCTTGGCAAAGAATGGGATTCAGACTGCTCTTCATCCGACTCCGACGATGAAGGACTGGCAGCCTCGGCCTTCAACAAGTCCTCTCTCTTCCCCAACGAACGACACACTTGCCTCTTGGCCAAGGAAAAGAAGGTAAGTGTTCAAGATATCCCGAAGTATAATACTTCTAGCGATGATGATTCTAGTGATGACGAAGTAGATTATACTGATTTATTTAAGGGTTTAGAGAACTAAAGTAGATAAAATCAATGAGTTAATTGATGCTTTAAATGAAAAGGATAGATTGCTAGAGAAGCAAGAGGATATTTATATGAGGAGCATGATAAGTTTGTTAGTGTGCAAAAATCTCTTGCTTTAGAAACTAAGAGAAATGAAATGCTATCTTTTGAGTTATCGGCTTGCCATGAATCCATCTCTAGTTTAAAAATTTTGAATGATGATTTAAATGCTAAGCTAGAGGTAGCTAATAAATCTAGTTCATGTGTAGAACATGTTGTAATTTGCAATAGATGCAAGGATTTTGATATTGATGCTTGTGATAAACATCTTGCGTCTATTACCAAATTAAATGATGAGGTGGCAAGTCTTAATGCTCAACTTAAGACTTGCAAGGTTGATTTTGATAAGTTAAAATTTGCTAGGGATGCCTACATCGTTGGTAGACACCCCTCAATTAAGGATGGACTTGGCTTTCAAAAGGAAGCCAAGAACTTAACAAGCCAAAGGGCTCCCATTCCCAACAAGGAGAAAGGAAAGGCCCCTATGGCTAATAGTACACAAAGGAATCATGCTTTCATTTATAATGATAGAAAATTTTCTAGAAATGCTCATTATAATAGGAGTTATGATGTGTTTAATTCACATGCTATGTGTGCTTCTAGCTCTACTTTTGTGCATGGTAGAAGTAAGCCTAGGAGAAATCATGTTGTGCATCATGTGCCTAGGAGAGTATGTAATGAGCCTTCTACCATTTACCATGCTTGCAATACTTCATTCGCGCTCTTATGTAAAAATGATAAAGTAGTTGCTAGAAAGTTGGGATCCAAATGCAAGGGAGACAAGACTTGTATTTGGGTTCCAAAGGCTATTGTGACTAACCTTGTAGGACCCAACAAGAGTTGGGTACCTAAAACCCAAGTGTAAATTGCCTTGCAGGTTTATGCATCCGAGGGCTCAAGCTGGATTATCGACAGCGGATGCACAAACCACATGACGGGGGAGAAGAAGATGTTCACCTCCTACGTCAAGAACAAGGATTCCTAGGATACTATTATTTTTGGAGATAGGAACCAAAGCAAGGTGAAAGGATTGGGGAAGATAGCCATTTCATCTGAGCATTCTATATCCAATGTGTTCTTAGTAGAGTCGCTTGGTTATAATTTCCTGTCTGTAAGTCAATTGTGCCACATGGGCTACAATTGTTTGTTTACAAATGTTGATGTTTCTATCTTTAGAAGGGGTGATGGTTCATTAGCGTTTAAGGGTGTATTAGACGACAAAATCTACTTAGTTGATTTTTCGAAAGAGGAGGCCGATCTAGATGCATGCTTAATAGCTAAGACTAGCATGGGCTGGCTGTGGCATCGCCGTGTAGCACATGTTGGGATGAAGAACCTTCAGAAACTTATAAAGGGAGAACATGTGTTAGGACTGACAAATGTATGTTTCGAGAAAGATAGACCTTGTGCAGCTTGTCAGGCAGGAAAACAGGTGGGGAGCACTCATCACAGCAAGAATGTGATGACAACATCAAGACCACTGGAGCTACTACATATGGACCTCTTTGGACCCGTTGCCTACCTTAGCATCAGGGGAAGTAAGTATGGTCTTGTTATTGTTGATGATTTTTCCCGCTTCACTTGGGTGTTCTTTTTGCAAGATAAAACAGAAACCCAAGGGACCCTAAAGCGCTTTCTAAGGAGGGCTCAAAATGAATTTGAGCTCAAGGTGAAAAAGATAAGAAGCGACAACGGGTCTGAATTCAAGAATCTGCAAGTGGAGGAGTATCTTGAGGAGGAAGGCATCAAGCACGAGTTCTCCGCTCCCTACACACCACAGCAAAATGGTGTGGTAGAGAGGAAGAACAGGACGCTTATCGACATGGCAAGGACGATGCTTGGAGAGTTCAAGACGCATGAGCGGTTTTGGTCGGAAGCTGTGAATACAGCTTGCCACGCCATAAACCGGCTCTACCTTCATCGCCTCCTCAAGAAGACCTCATATGAACTTCTTACCGGTAACAAACCCAACGTCTCATACTTTCGTGTATTTGGGAGCAAATGTTACATTCTAGTGAAGAAAGGTAGAAATTCTAAATTTGCTCCCAAGGCAGTAGAAGGGTTTTTACTAGGGTATGACTCAAATACAAAGGCGTATAGAGTCTTCAACAAATCATCGGGTTTGGTTGAAGTCTCTAGCGACGTTGTATTTGATGAGACTAATAGCTCTCCAAGAGAGCAAGTTGATCTTGATGATATAGATGAAGATGATGTTCCAACGGTAGCAATACGCACCATGGCGATTGGAGATGTGCGACCATAGGAACAACAAGAGCAAGATCAACCTTCTTCCTCAACGATGGTGCATCCCCCAACTCAAGATGATGGACAGGTTCCTCAAGAAGAGGCGTGTGATCAAGGGGGAGCACAAGAAGAACAAGTTTTGGAGGAAGAAGTACCACTGGCCTCTCCAACTCAAGTCCGAGCTACGATCCAACGACATCACCCCGTCGATCAGATACTGGGTGACATAAGCAAGGGAGTAACAACTCGCTCATGTCTAGCTAATTTTTGTGAGCATTACTCGTTTGTCTCTTCTATTGAGCCTTTCAGGGTAGAAGAGGCCTTGTAAGATTCGGACTGGGTGTTGGCCATGTAGGAAGAGCTCAACAACTTCAAGAGGAATGAAGTTTGGAGCCTGGTGCCACGTCCAAAGCAAAACGTTGTGGGAACCAAGTGGGTGTTCCGCAACAAGTAAGACGAGCACGGGGTGGTGACAAGAAACAAGGCTCGACTTGTGGCAAAAGGTTATGCCCAAGTCGCAGGTTTGGATTTTGAGGAGACTTTTGCTCCTGTGGCTAGGCTAGAGTCTATTCGCATTCTATTAGCCTATGCCGCTCACCATTCCTTCAGGTTGTTTCAAATGGACGTGAAGAGCGCTTTCCTCAACGGGCCAATCAAGGAGGAGGTGTATGTGGAACAACCCCCTAGCTTTGAGGATGACAGGTATCCCGACCACGTTTTTAAGCTCTCTAAGGCGCTCTATGGACTTAAGCAAGCCCAAGAGCATGGTATGAATGCCTTAGAGATTTCTTAATTGCTAATGCTTTCAAGGTTGGGAAAGCCGATCCTACTCTTTTCACTAAGACTTGTGATGGTGATCTTTTTGTGTGCCAAATTTATGTCGATGACATAATATTTGGTTCTACTAACCAAAAGTCTTGTGAGGAGTTTAGCAGGGTGATGACTCAAAAGTTTGAGATGTCGATGATGGGCGAGTTGAACTACTTCCTTGGGTTCCAAGTGAAGCAACTCAAGGACGACACCTTCCTCTCCCAAACAAAGTACACTCAAGATCTTCTCAAGCGGTTTGGGAAGAAGGACGCCAAGCCCGTGAAGACACCAATGGGAACCGACGGACATGTTGACCTCAACAAAGGAGGTAAGTCCATTGATCAAAAGGCATACCGGTCTATGATAGGGTCATTACTTTATTTATGTGCTAGTAGATCGGATATTATGCTTAGCGTATGCATGTGTGCTAGATTTCAATCCGACCCAAGGGAATGTCACCTTGTGGCCGTTAAGCGGATTCTTAGATATTTAGTTGCTACACCTTGCTTCGGGATCTGGTATCCAAAGGGGTCTACCTTTGACTTAATTGGATATTCAGGCTCTGATTATGCTGGATGGAAGGTTGATAGGAAGAGTACATCAGGGACGTGCCAATTCCTAGGAAGGTCCCTGGTGTCTTAGAGTTCAAAGAAACAAACCTCCGTTGCCCTATCCACCGCTGAGGCCGAGTATGTTACCGCAGGACAGTGTTGTGCGCAACTACTTTGGATGAGGCAAATCCTCTGAGACTTTGGCTACAATCTGAGCAAAGTCCCACTCCTATGTGACAATGAGAGTGCAATCCGCATGGCGGATAATCCTGTTGAACACAGCCGCACTAAGCACATAGACATCCGGCATCACTTTCTGAGAGATCACCAGCAAAAGGGAGATATCGAGGTGTTCCATATTAGCACCGAGAACCAGCTAGCCGATATCTTTACCAAGCCATTAGATGAGAAAACCTTTTGCAGGCTGCGTAGTGAGCTAAATGTCTTAGATTCGCGTAACTAGGATTGATCTATCGCATACATGTGTTTTATGCCTTTGATCATGTTACTTATACATTTATGCAATTTGTTGCTTATTTATGGTGCTCAAGTTGTGTAAGGGATCCCCAGACCTCACAAGTCCATGTGTGAATGATGCACATATTTAGGGGGAGATGTGCTACAACTTGACCCCTTGAGACTAACATTTGTGTTTGAGTATACTTGATGTAGTCTCAAAGGTGCATTGAAAGGGAAAGGTGAACTTGGACTATGCAAAGACTTCCACTGCACTCCGATATTAGTGTACTTAATTCCAAGTTCATTCGTATGCTCTTATTGCCTTTTTGCTCTTAATTGACATATTTGGTGAGGCAATGGGGTTAAAGGGCCAAGAATGATCCCGTTTTGGTGCTTAATACCAAAGGCGGAGAAATTAAGGCCAAAGCAAATGGATCAGCTACCACTTCTGAATTTTGAAAACAATAGAGTTAGAACTTTTGATTTGCCCAAAATACTCTATCTCTCTTTGTGCCCAAACAAGTGAGTTTGATTTAGAGATAGGAAAATGAATTTGATTTGCAAAAACAAACCAAGTGGTGGCAAAGAATGATCCAAATATGCCAAATTAAAGTCAAAAACAATTTGGTCCTTATTTGCATGGATGTTGCACTTATTTGTGTTGCTTTTTGGTGTGTTGGCATAAATCACCAAAAAGGGGGAGATTGAAAGGGAAATGTGCCTTTGGGCCATTTCTATAATGTTTTGGTGATTAAGTGTCCAACACATATTAAGTGAGTTGATTATGTGCCAAACAAGTAAGAAGTGCAAATCATGTAACAAGGTATGTTTCTAGACTTAGTACATTGTTTTGAGTACTAACATATATTGTCTAAGTGCTAGAAACAGAGAAACGAAGAGAAGAAAAGAAATGCAAAAGACTTAGCTTGGTACAGCCAAAGTCCAGCTCGGCTTGGCACACCGGACTGTCCGGTGCGCCAGGCCAGCCTCCGGTGAATAGGCCACTCTCGGGAAAAATCGGCGGCGTACGGCTATAATTCACCGGACTGTCTGGTGGTGCACCGGACTGTCCGGTGAGCCAACGACCGCCAGCGCAACGGTTGGCCGCGCAATCCGCGGGCGACGCGTGGCCCACGCCAACGGTCGGTAGGGGGCACCGGACTGTCCGGTGCGCCAGCTGCCATGAATCTGCAACGGTCGTCTGCGCCAGAATAGGAAAGAGATCGGCACCGGACCGTCTATAGTGACTGTCCGGTGGCGCACCGGACTGTCCGGTGCGCCACCCGACAGAAGGCAACTTTGGCCTTCCTTATTGGTCTCCAATGGCTCCTAGCTGCCTTGGGGCTATAAAAGGGACCCCTAGGCGCATGGAGGAGTTAACCCAAGCATTCAAGAAACATTCTAAGACTTCTAGACTCCAACTTCACGCATTTGATTCTTTGAGATAGTGACTTGAGCTCCATTTGAGTTGAGAACTCCGTGCGTTGTGCTTTGAGCTCGAGTTGTGACTTGTGTGCGCGATTATGCTGTGATTTGAGTCTTGTGTGCGTTGCTCTTCCCTCCCTTACTTCTGTGCTTCTTTTGTGATCATCATTGTAAGGGCGAGAGGCTCCAAGTTGTGGAGATTCCTCGCAAACGGGGAAAAAGACTAAGAAAGAAAGTCGTGGTATTCAAGTTGATCATTGGATCACTTGAAAGGGGTTGAGTGCAACCCTCGTCCATTGGGACGCCACAACGTGGAAGTAGGCAAGTTTCACTTGGCCGAACCACGGGATAAAAATCGTGTGTCTCTTGTGTTACTCCTCTCTGTGATTAATTGTGTTCGCAAGAGATCACTTCAAGCCACTTAGCCGCACTAACACTTATAACCAAGTTTTGTGGCTATTAGTTTTTGATTTTTACAGGATCACCTATCCACCCCCCACCTCTAGGTGCTCTCAGTATGCTGGTTAAATAGGAATCAAGGAAAAGGCTTTAGCAAGAATCAACTTAGATATTTCGCCAGATTAAATATTAATAGACTCTGATTGCATCTAGTCTAATTTCACCATCTCATCAATACAACATCATTTTTATTCATAATGTTCACATCCTGACTTAGGTTGCAGGTCAGTGACCAAGTCTTCATATCTGAGAAGTAACGGTGATCCGAATCGATTAATACCCAGCTGGGGATCTCCAATCACATGACATATGTAGCACTTAACCCTTGCATATGTCAACTCACCACCGGGGTTCTTAAGACCAGATCAGGTTCACGCCAACCAAGAGCACAGATACACTACCGTCCAGCCTCTTGCCACGGAGGGTACACGCTACTCTCGCCATCTCTCCACTCCCATTGCGTGTTATCTTATTCTGGTATTAGTCTGCCCAAGGCAAAGCTTACCCATGATGAGGCATGTGACCAGTTAAAAGGTCCTCGATCATCAAGCCTACATACGCATCCAATCCTTAATCAACCTGGGTAGACCATCATCTGTTCCTAGCCCATGTCCCGATTTAAGTACTTCCATCCTTAGGATTGTTTGTATTCCTTAGGATGAAAAGAGCATTATAGGGAACTTTGCAGTAAGGTCCCACCATTGCTCCCAATGAAAATATTCTTGCAGGTAGAAGCCATCCTTCCTCAGGATAACCCCTGAGCTAGGCATTAACGCAAAGGACAACCTCTATCCACAAGATCTAAGCAGGGATAAGCATTTTTGTAAATCATATTTTGATACTTCATCAGAAGTATCTATAAAGGTATGGATATCAAGGTAGGCAATGCATCAAAGGGTTTCCAAGCAACTCCTATAAACCTAATGCACATTTCGCTAGACTTAAAGTGTATAAAAATTATTTAAAAACACAAGGAAGGGGTTGCATGCACCGAGGCATGCCTGGAATAAACACTACGTTAGTGTTTGTTAGACGACAACCACTTGGCGATTAGCCTTTATTCTGATACTTGCTTCGTTCATCCATCTTCGGGTTAATTCATCAACATTATCTTGCGGAGAAGCTCACGCTTTCCAGCATCTTGTGGTCGACTCAGCTTTGGTTCTCCGCATCACGTGGTTAATTCATGTACCTGAATGAAATGTATTATGCACATGAATGCATATAGACAGGAATATTACAAATCTAAATAGTGCTACGCGATAGCGAATTAAACACCTAGCGGCGAGGCGTTGTACAATTTCATACGGAGACACTAGTTATCGACGTACGACTAAGCGCAATAATCACAGTTCTCTAAATTAAACGAATCTAACGCAAACATCACGAAACAACAAACGATACATATTTAATATAATTAGCCTAAACACAACTTATCAGCTAAGTAATTAAATTCTACACTTATCCCTCGCTTTATAAATTATACTACATCACTCACAAAGAACTATTTTAATTTTATTTCACACCTCACATATTTTACATGTCAACAATTAATCAAACATTTCAGGTTTGACTACCAAAATATCCTACAAAATCAACGATGACAGGCTTATCGAATAATCGTTTGGATTACTAAATCAATTCTTCACGATATTAATTCTCCTTACACAATAATTATTTTAAAGTTGAGTTTCGCGCGACACGACCACTTCATCGGATACGAACCACCGATTTAATCCTTAAAATATCCCGACCAATAAAACATCACACTACACTTAATCTATTAAGTAGAGAATCATCACACAACATATATTTTTACCAATATACTTACTACATAAACCTGAAATCTAACTTTACCCTCCACATCAAATAATAGGCAAGAGAATCATCCCACATGTTGCATCTATTTAATCCAATTATCTATTTAGTTGACGGGAGTAACAGATCGACTCACCATAATTAACTCGAGCTGAAGTTGCGAGGTCAATGACGATCCTACGGACGAGGACTCGGATTTGAAGGACGGTGCGGCAAAATTATTGGAACGGTGGAGTCGTGGATGTGGTTGTAATCGAGGCGATTGACGTCAGCAATCCACGGTAAGAATGATGATGACGCGGGCTTGTCTTGCGTAGAACAGCACGTTCGACGTCGAGGTTTTGCGTGGCCGACGCGAGCGCTAGTCAGTGGCTAGGTACCAGACAACGAGCTCAAAATCGGGACCAACAACGAGCACTGATAGCAAGCGAGCTAGAGCCAAGCGGACGCAGTCTAGCACTGAGTCAAAGAACGACGCGGATGCAGGCAAGCGCAACTAAGCGCGAGCACACACGACGACCGGCCAGGCGAAGCTCGACGACGGGGTCGAGCAGGGGATAGCGAGCGCGAGCGCACGCAACAGCGATGATAGTCGAACTGGTAACAGAACGTTGGCGAACTTGACCGACGCGACCATGGACGCGTGCTGGCGCGGACAAGACCCAGTGGCTGACGAGCTCGCGACTATTCTTCAATGGCGAGAATACTGAAATTGGAGGCTGGTGGTCTAGACAGAGGAGCGCACGGCTCGGGAAGTTTCGACGGCACAGACAGTGAGCAGGCGATTCAACGACGAGCTGCGGCGGGGAACGATGTCTCGCTTGCTGGAGCTGAAGAAAGCGTGGACCAGAGGGAGTTGGGCAGGGAGGACCGCGGCGCGCAGGGAACAGCAACGCGGGCGGCTGAGCAGAGGGAGATGCGCACGGCCGGCGAACGGGAGACAGAAAAGCAGGGACGAGCTCGGCTGGGCTGGAGAAGGCAAGATCTGAACTGGGGACTGGAGTCGGCAGCGCCCCGCCGCGCTGCCACCATGATGAGAAGGGCCAGAGACGCGGCGTTGGGATATGGCAGCTGGGCAGAGAGTGGGCGTGAGCTGGAGACAAGCTCGGCCAGGGCCTGGAGCATTCGGTGCTGAGGAGATAAGAACGGTGAAAAATATCACCAAGGAGATAGGACCACAGCAAGAGAAAGAAAAGTATAGAAACCTGGTGGTCGACGTGATCACGTGAGCAAGGGAAAGTGAATTTTCCTTCTCATTTTCTAAACAAATCCACACGGATAAACACAGTTTCATGATTTAGTGTTTAAAAGACGTAAAAATTGTTCAAACCAAGACAAGATCGATGACAGTATTTGGACAGTGTTCAACCTGGTGAATATTCTCAGTGTCAGATAACTACTACCCATTATCTATATTCGAAAATTTGGATCTGGGCAAGGAACACACGGACCGAACCAAACGAGATCGGCTTGGATATTTCAAACTATGTCAAATCTAGTTTAAAACAGATAAACCTCATCTATTCTGAATATTGGGATTTGGATTTAAAACGAGGAGTAAACGGGCCAATTTAAAGCGCTATCGTCAATTTAGTAGATTATTTTCTGGGTGTTTTAAATAGGAAAGCGAATCGGCTAACCGTTGTTCTGGTTTCATTTAGTTCCAGTTTGATTTGTTTTAAAAAGTCCACCCTTAATATCATCGCTACAGAGTTTGTAGAGATCGCTCGAACCATAGCGAAATAATTAGGTGACGTCTCTAATTCGCCTTAATCGATTAATTTAATTTGCATTTGTTTCGGTTAAATTTAGACGAATTTTGCCCGCTATCCGAACATTCGACTAGAGAGCAATTCAATTAACAATCCTACACCTTGTTTCCCTTGGATCCCGAGTGTGGTCTGAATTTATAAAACCAGCTTCTTTCCTAAATCACATTCACACACTCGACCAATCTAAACAGCACCGGACTCGGCATTTTTGAAGGTTACTAAAGTCCGAGCTTCGTGAAATATTTTTAGATTGTGTTTGATTTGATTTGAAATCAAATAATTTCATCCACAGTCTCAACACCCGATTCCACGGCCACAGATAATTTACGTGGAGGTTCGAATCAAAATTATAATTCCTTAGACACGACTTCTCAGTCGACGAGTGGAGACTGAATTATTTTGCAGCGAAACCTTTAGTCGTTGAGTTCTATTTAATTTGTTTGGGATGAACTCAAAGAGCTGAATTAAATTTCCAAATTCGTATTCGCTTAACCGATGAATTCTAATAAATTTATTTGGACAAAACTACAAGACGAGTTAGGCTTCTAAATCTGCCTTCGCTCATTCGATTAATTTTAATTAGGCACACGACTCAATAATTCAGAAGATTAACTAAAGTCTAAATTCCAAGAAAATTTTTGGGTAGTATAGATTCACGGGGACAGATACGATATCAAAATTGTGATAACCAAAGGTGATTAAAATTTAGTGTCCATTTTATTTACTGATATTACGTGCTTAAATCCGTACTCGTTATCGAGCGGAATATAAACACCAGGAGTGTTATAGCCCTCCCCCTTAAAAGAATCTCGTCCCGAGATTCGGAGCGAAAGACTTTTAAGAGTGGAGAAGCAGGCAACCCATGTCCATATCAGCGATAATCATGAGACAGTTCTAAACAAAGGCGAGTGTCTCAGGATGTTTTTTATCTAGTGGATATAACATGTATAGCCTTACCCATATAAGGTTCCATGTGTGCAGTTTGCTTTTTCAGACAACTTGAGTCTGTTGGGCGGGCGGTAGATATGCGACTTTACCCAAACAGAGTTAGTTGCAACCTCTTGGGTAAAACACCCAGAAAGAGGTTTACCGATAAGTGGTCATTGCAAATCCATAGTGTAGGAGATGGTTGTGAATGTCGAATAGCGCCAGATTGACTCGTGGTTAGCCAGAGAATCCAAGTCCACGGAAGATGAAAGAAATTTGAGAAAATATCCATAAAGGGATTCACATATATTGATTTTGTGATCAATCCACTTTATCAGGCGATAAGCATGGCTCGAATTGATCACACATGCTTGAAAAGCACGCGTGAGGCAATTGAGGCATGACGAGAGCGATGATTAGGTGGTTATCAGTCGACTTGATTTTTTTAATGGAGATTTCTAAATTGGTAGTGAATTCATTAAAGAGCACATTAAAGTGGTATGCTCTTTTGATCCAACAGAGATGACAGATGTTGATGGGTCACTTCAACAAACAACACCGAAATCATTTCAAGGAAGAGATATACGGAAGATAACATATTAGTGTAGTTCCATAATGGATCATGACTAGAGACCTTGATACCAGCATGCACCAAGCAGCATAACCTTATGTGTACATTCACAAGGGGCTCTCAGTTTCGCGGCGGCACCATAAGTCGTTAATCGTGACACCATTACCGAACAGCACCAATAATGAATCTCACGTGGTAGAAATAATTTGTGTAGAGATAACATATCGATATAGTCTCATAATGGATTATGACTACTAACTGTGATACCAGCGCGTGCCAAGTAGCGCAACCATGTGTATGCATCCACAGGAGGCACTCGGTTTCGTCACGGCACCTTTGGTTTTAGTCATAACACCATTACCAGACGTAACCAATAAGAAATCTCACGCCACACAAATGGATTGAGCAAGGATGACAATATACAAACAGACTCTACATGTCAGAACAATTACAAGTAGAGTCAAATAGATCGTGGCCAATGAAACAGATAAGACATGGCCAAAATCAAAAATTAATTGAGGAGGGAGTACGATGGGAAACTGTTAATTCAGCCCCAAGCATATTTCTATGCCCATCATAGAGATTACAAGGTAGGATGAGCGTCTAATTAGATACGCTGGAAAACGGTTGGAAGATTAAATTGATATGCCTTCGAGAGATATGAGAAAACCAAAGGCATTAAGTTCAAGAAAAACTATTGGGCATTCCTTTCCTAGGTTGGTCTGAGAAAGCAACAATGTGATCCTCCAAGAGAGGCAAAATAGATTAGAGACATCAACTTGCACCAACTGAACAAGGGAATGGTTTTGGAAGGAGATATAACTCGAGGTTCTTGTTCTAAGCCCGGGTACACTTTATGTCTAACAAAGAAATTATCTAAGCATTCATTTTCATGAGTTTGGTCATGGAGTGATAATGGAAAATTCAAATTTTGGGTCATGGTTCACCAACTAAGAACATGGCCTTATTTTCGGTTTAAGCAAACAAACTACCAACCTTCTATCAGCACATCAAGTGCTAGAGCAAACACATATATAACACCTGAATAGGTTACCTAAAGAACGGAGGATAGTTATTTCATCACAGTTCATAATACAACATTACACCACATTATTTACAATCATCGGCTACTGGAATAAAGATGAGAGAAGCATTTTGGGTGTATAGGTGACAAACACAATGCAACAATCAGAATGCATGCTCGTCCTAAGCGTCCTCACAAGTTTTGCCAATCTAATGTGGCAATAGCGTTCTATATCGATGACATATTTCGTCTCTCTCGGTATTTTGCTAGTCGTCAGCTACACATACGTGTTCGAGGTTAGTGTACCTGCAAAAAAATCCATCACAGCCCAATTTCCCAATGATGCAGTTCACACACGACAGTTTATCACAGTTTATACTCCATATATTGCTATATGGAGACCAGCTCATCATTAAGCACCGAGCCACGCATAGGCGCCGCTACCACACTTTAACCATTGGGCAACTCATTATGGTAACTCACCTTCTTACCTGAGCGTAGGGGCGTCGTTACAAGTACAATACACTTCTCAGTATTCCCATGCTGTATACCCATACATCCACGGGGTATTGAATCCCAGAAAAGTAAATACTCCACATCGCAGCTTTCATATATACATATGTGGAACATGTATATAATCAAGCGCTTTTTATACTCTTCCCTAGACCGACGGTTGTTCGGTCATGCTCTCACATCACACCTTACCTGAGCGTCGATCCATTCAAAACTGAATGGCCTCAAAATAACATTACACATGTATGCAATACCCCCGGTTGTGGGTTAGTGGTTTTCAACTAAGCCACCTGATAGTCCTTAATTTAGGGCTTAACAGAGGATGTCACTAGCATTATAGTTTTCAAAACTTATCGGGTACCGTAATTAGGGGTACCCCCAACACTCCTAGTCACGGCTGGTAAACACCCTCAGACCAACTTACGGGCGCGGTTCAAGTCAAGGCTTCGTCTACCCAAGGGACGTGACCTCGCCCGAGCCCAGCCTCGGGCAGGAGCAGTAGTCCCGGACGAATTCATGCCTCGCCCGAGGACCTCCTCAGGCAGCGGGCACACCCTCGGCTCTCCCGAGGCTCGGCTCGGGCAGGCTTCGTTGTGAAGCAACCTTGGCCAGACCGCCTCACCAACCGACCGCTTCACAGGCGCATTCAATGCAGGGGTCACCTGACGCCGTATCCTGACACACGCGCCTCAGTCGGCCAGGCCGAAGTGACCGCAGTCACTTCGCCCCGCTTTTACTGTCCGATCTGACGGGAAAACAGCGCCGCTTGCCCCACTCCGACTGCCGTGCCAACCACCCAGGCGAAGCTGACAACAAGTCACGATCAACCACCGAGCTCGGCCTCAGGCGCAGCAGGAAGCTCCTCCTCGCTCGACCTCAGGCTCCAGCCTCGGAAGGAAGTCTCCGCCTCGCCCGACCCCCGGACTCGGCCTCGACCTTGGTCTCGGGAGGAATCGCGTCCTCGCCCGACCCCGGCCTCAGCCTCAGGAGAAGTCCCCGCCTCGCCCGACCTTGGGCTCGGACCGACTGTACCAATAGGGGATACATCATTACCCTATCCCTAGCTAGCTCAGGCTACAAGGAACAAGACCGGCGTCCCATCTGGCTTACCCCGGCGACGGGTAATGATGGTGCCCCACGTGCAACCATGACACCTGTGGCTCTCAGCCCCTTATGGCAGCAAGGAGACGTCAGCAGGATCCTTGCCGCACCGCCAGCTGTGCTTTCACAGGGCTCAGGTGCTTCTCCGATGGCCACGTTATCATGTACGCAGGGCTCAAGCTCTCCCCCGACAGCCACGTTGGCATGTACATAGGGCTTAGGCATTTATCTGCCAGACACGTTAGCGCATTGCTACACCCCCCAATGTACATATGGACCCTCTCCTTGCATCTATAAAAGGGAGGTCCAGGGCCTTCCCACGAAGGAAGGAGAAAGGGAGGAGGAGGAGGGTTCGCGCGGGGGAAGGAGCGAACGAACAGGCTCCCTCTCTCTCTCCCTCTCGCGACGTGCTTGTAACCCCTACTACGAGCACCCTGGTGTAGGATAATACAAGGCTTGTCCCAC
Organism: Zea luxurians; assembly: GCA_029449295.1. Taxonomy (NCBI): domain Eukaryota; kingdom Viridiplantae; phylum Streptophyta; class Magnoliopsida; order Poales; family Poaceae; genus Zea; species Zea luxurians. The sequence goes on along the minus strand of JAOPSE010000016.1, from coordinate 68,731,387 downwards.
CTCTTGTGTTCCATCTCGCACCAACCCATCTGGGCAGGGGCACGCAGCGATAAATTCACTCGTCGGTCCAGGGACCCCCTGGGTCCGAAACACCGACAGTTGGCGCGCCAGGTAGGGGCCTGCTGCGTGTTAACGAATGCCTTCCCGTTGAGTTCCAGATGGGGAGTCTTCAGCAACCTCTTCAGCCCGGGACGGTGCTCCGCTTCGGGAGTCTCGAGTTCATGTCCCTCGACGGCAGCTACGACATGGTACTCCTCCCCTCGCGGCGCGATGACAACGACGGTCTTTGACTCGCCCGGCGGTGGTGAACTCGGAGACAGCATCTCCTCGCGGCAGAAGAGGAGCATTCGGGTCTGCCTCGCCACCCTCCTCACCGCAGGAGGAGGAGAGGGGGCAATCGTGGCCAGGCAGGAGGCAGCACCTCGTTGGTTGTCGCACTAGAGCGAGTCGACGACGCCGGCGCCCCAGCGGGGGACATGTCGGGCATTGTCCTCGCACCTGAGACGACGGTGGGTGTCACTTCCCCGCAACGTGCCAACCCCAAGCGGACTGATGACGCCAGCACCCTTGCAAAGGATCTGCTGGGCGTTACCCTCGTACCTGAGATGACGGTGTGCTCCGCCCCCAACGCGACTTCACCACCGTCCATCGACCAAGAGGTATCGTCCGTTTTCCATCTCGTACCCTTTCGGTTCAGCTTCGATCCACCTAGCGACCCCTCTATGGTGAGTGCTTTCGTAAGGGCATATCCTAACCTTTTGGGATATCATATGTGGTCAACCTGGGACCGACTGACGGCCGTCTCGACCCCCGGACTGACGAATTCCGAGGAGGATGACGACCCCGACTCCGATTGGGATTTCTCCGGCCTAGGTGATCCCGGCACCGTGCTGGACTTCGTGTTCGCGTGTGACCACTGCCTCTCCGGTTACTCTGACAACAGCCACAACCTTGACGATGAGGGTCATGGCCCAAGTCGCAAATGTTTCCACGTCGATCAGGGAGATCACGACGAAGGCAACCATCTCGGTATGCCGGAGGTTGATGACCCCCCTAGGCCCGCATCTCGCGCTGACATCCCACGGGAGCTGGCTGTGGTCCCAGTCCCTGCGGGGGGTCAGAACACACAGCTCGAGCAAATCTGCGAGATGCAGGCCAGGGTCGATGAGGAAGCAGGCCGACTTGTGCAGCTCTGACAGGACATCGCGCAGGAGTGGCCAGGCTGAACCCTCGCTGGAGGAGCCCGCCATCAGGCCCAAGACGTCCACCATCACGTCATCGACAATGCCAGGGCAGCGCTGCCCCTGGCCATCAGCGGGTCCGGCCAGGACCTAGCTGCAGCGGCGATGCTACTTCGAGCCATGCCGGAGCCATCCACCACTGAGGGACGGCGTATCTAGGGCGAACTCAAAGATCTCCTGGAAGGTGCTGCAGTTCGACGTGCCGAGAGCTCTGCCTCCCGAAGGAGAGCCGACCCCTCGGAGCATCGCGCGGTGTCCTCCCGACGCATGCGGGAGGCCTCGCACCGCCCCGAGCGCACACGGGACGAGCCACCTGCCGCCCGGGATCGCCTCGGCAACGAGCACCACCATCTCGACCGTCGAGCCCGCCTCGAGGAGAAGGTGCGCCGAGGCTATCATCCTAGGCGCGGGGGACACTGCGACAGCGAGGAGGATCGGAGTCCTTCGCCCGAGCCGCCCGGTCCGCGAGTCTTTAGCCGGGCCATACGACGAGCGCCGTTCCCTGCCCGTTTCCGAGCCCCGACTACCATCACCAAGTACTCAGGGGAGACGAGGCCGGAGTTGTGGCTCGCGGACTACCAACTGGCATGCCAGTTGGGAGGAGCGGACGACGACGACCTCATCATCCGCAATCTTCCCCTTTTCCTCTCCGACGCCGCCCGAGCCTGGCTGGAGCATCTGCCTCCTGCGTAGATCTCCGACTGGGATGATCTGGTCAAGGCTTTCGCGGGAAACTTCCAAGGCACGTACGTGCGCCCTGGGAACTCGTGGGATCTCCAAAGCTACCGCCAGCAGCCAGGGGAGTCCCTCCGAGAGTACATCTGGCAGTTTTCGAAGCAGCGCACCGAGCTACCCAACGTTACCGACTTGGATGTCATTGGGGCTTTACTTGCTGGCACCACTTGCCGAGACCTGGTGAGCAAACTGGGGCGCAAGACTCCCACCAAGGCGAGCGAATTGATGGACGTCGCCACCAAGTTCGCCTCGGGTCAAGAGGTGGTCAAAGCCATCTTCCGGAAAGACAAGCAGCCTCAGGGAGAGCCGAAGAAAGACACCCCCGAGGCGTCCGCCCAGCGGGGCACGAAGAAGAAGGCCAAGAACAAGTCGCAAGCGAAGCGCGACACTGCTGACGCGAATCTCGTCGCTGCGGTCGAGCATAGGAACCCTCGGAAACCTCCTGGAGGGGCCTGCGCGTTCGACAAGATGCTCAAAGAGCCGTGCCCCTATCACCAGGGTCCCGTCAAGCACACCCTCGAAGAATGTGTCATGCTCCGGCTCTACTTCCATAAGGTCGGGCCCCCGGCGGAAGATGGCAAGGGCCATGACAACAACAAGAAGGAGGGCGACAAGGAAGAAGGGTTCCCAGAGGTCCACAACTGCTTCATGATCTACAGCGGGCAGGTGGCGAACGCCTCGGCTCGACACCGCAAGCAGGAGCGCCGGGAGGTCTGCTTGGTGAAGGTGGCAGCGCCAGTCTACCTAGACTAGTCCAACAAGCCTATCACCTTCGATCGAGGTGACCACCCCGACTTCGTGCCAAGCCCAGGAAGGTACCCGCTCGTCGTCGATCCGATCATCGACAACGTTAGGCTCTCCAAAGTCCTCATGGATGGGGGCAGCAACCTCAACATCATCTACGCCGAGACTCTGGAACTCTTGGGGGTTGATCGGTCTGAGGTCCGGGCCGATGCGGCACCCTTCCACAGAATCGCGCCCGGAAAGCGAATCCTGCCCCTCGGACGGATCGACTTACCCGTCTGCTTCGGGACTCCCTCCAACTTCCAAAAGGAAGCTCTCACCTTCGAGGTCGTCAGGTTCCGAGGAACCTACCACGTGGTATTGGGAAGACCATGCTACGCCAAGTTCATGGCCGTCCCCAACTACACCTACCTCAAGCTCAAGATGCCGGGCCCGAACGGGGTCATCACCGTCGGATCCACGTACCGCCACGCGTACAAATGCGACGTGGAATGTGTGGAGTATGTTGAGGCCCTCGCCGAGTCCAAGGCCCTCATCACTGACCAGGAACGCCTCTCCAAGGAGGCGCCTGACGCGAAGCGGCACACCAGCAACTTCGAACCAGCCGAGGCGGTTAAGTCCGTCTCTCTCAACCCCAGCAACGACGCGAATAAGAAAGTCCAGATCGGCTCTGAGCTCGACCCCAAATAGGAAGCAGTGCTCGTCGACTTTCTCCGCGCAAATGCCGAAGTTTTTGCGTGGAGTCCCTCGGACATGCCAGGCATACCCAGGGATGTCGCCGAGCACTCACTGGACATCAGAGCTGGAGCCCGACCCGTGAAGCAAACCCTACACCGTTTTAACGAAGAAAGGCGTAGGGCCATAGGCGAGGAGATCCACAAGCTACTCGCGGCAGGGTTCATCAAAGAGGTATTCCATCCCGAATGGTTAGCTAACCCTGTTCGTGTAAGGAAGAAGGATGGGAAATGGAGGATGTGCGTAGACTACACTGGTCTAAACAAAGCATGCCCGAAGGTTCCCTACCCTCTACCTCGCATCGATCAAATTGTGGACTCCACTGCTGGGTGCGAAACCCTGACATTCCTCGACGCCTACTCAGGCTATCACCAAATCAAGATGAAAGAGTCCGACCAGCTCGCGACTTCTTTTATCACACCTTTTGGCATGTACTGTTACATGACAATGCCATTTGGTTTGAGGAATGCAGGCGCCACCTACCATAGGTGCATGAACCATGTGTTCGGAGAACATATCGGCAGAACGGTCGAGGCTTACGTCGATGACATCGTTGTCAAGACGAAGAAAGCCTCCGACCTCCTCTTTGACCTTGAAACGACATTCAAGTGTCTGAGAGCTAAAGGCGTGAAACTCAACCCCGAGAAGTGTGTCTTTGGAGTCCCCCGAGGCATGCTCCTAAGGTTCATCGTCTCCGAGCGGAGCATAGAGGCCAACCCGGAGAAAATCGCCGCCATCACCAACATGGGGCCGATAAAAGATTTGAAAGGAGTACAGAGGGTCATGGGATGCCTTGCGGCTCTGAGCCATTTCATCTCACGCCTTGGCGAAAAAGGATTGCCCCTGTACCGCCTCTTAAGGAAGACCGAGCACTTCACTTGGACCCTCGAGGCCGAAGAAGCCCTGGGGAACTTGAAGGCACTCCTTACAAATGCACCCATCTTGTCATCGACGCTCGTGGCGACTCGCAGCTTGTCATTGACCAAGTCATGAAGAACTCCCACTGCTATGATCGTAAGATGGAGGCCTACTGCGACGAAGTTCGGCGCCTAGAAGACAAGTTCTACGGGCTGGAACTTAACCACGTCGCCCGACGATTCAATGAGACTGCGGATGAGCTGGCTAAAATAGCCTCGGGGCAAACACCGGTTCCCCCAGACGTCTTCTCCAAGGATATACATCAACCCTCTGTCAAGACCGACGACACACCCGAGATACCCTCGGCCAAGCTCGAGGAGGCCTCGGCCGAGCCCGAGGTGCCCTCGGCCGCCGAAGGTGAGGCCCTGCACGTCAAGGGAGAGCGGAATGGGGTCATACCGGTCCCGGACTGGCAGAGCCCGTACCTAGAATATCTCCTCCGAGGAGAGCTGCCCCTCGACAAGGTCGAAGCTCGGCGACTGGCTCGGCGCGCCAGGTCGTTCGTTTTGCTGGGTGATGAAAGGGAGCTCTATCACCGCAGTCCCTCGGGCATCCTCCAGCGATGCATCTCCATCGCCCAAGGACAAGAGTTGTTACAAGAAATACACTCGGGGGCTTGCGACCACCATGCAGCACCCCGAGCCCTCGTGGGGAATGCCTTCCGAGAAGATTTCTACTGGCCAACCGCGGTGGCCGACGCCACTAGGATTGTACGCTCCTGCCAAGGGTGTCAATTCTACGCGAAGCAGACGCACCTACCCGCTCAGGCCCTGTAGACAATACCCATCACCTGGCCATTTGCAGTATGGGGTCTGGACCTCGTCGGTCCCTTGCAAAAGGCACCCGGGGGCTTCTCGCACCTGCTGGTCGCCATCGACAAATTCTCCAAGTGGATCGAGGTCCGACCCTTAACCAGCATCAAGTCCCAGCAGGCGGTGGCGTTCTTCACCAACATCATCCATCGATTCGGGGTCCCAAACTCCATCATCACCGACAATGGCACGCAGTTCACCGGAAAAAAGTTCCTGGACTTCTGCGATGACCACCACATCCGTGTGGACTGGGCCGCCGTAGCTCACCCCATGACGAATGGGCAGGTGGAGCGTGCCAATGGTATGATTTTGCAGGGACTCAAACCGAGGATCTACAACAACCTCAACAAGTTCGGCAAGCGGTGGATGAAAGAGCTACCCTCGGTAGTCTGGAGTCTGAGGACGACGCCGAGCCGAGCCACGGGTTTCTCGCCGTTTTTTCTAGTCTATGGGGCCGAGGCTGTCCTCCCCACGGACTTAGAATATGGCTCCCCAAGGACCAGGGCGTACGACGACTGAAGCAACCAGACCAGCCGAGAGGACTCACTGGACCAGCTTGAAGAGGCTCGGGACGTTGCCTTACTACATTCGGCACGGTACCAGCAGTAGCTGCGACGCTACCACGCCCGAAGTGTTCGGCCCCGAGGTTTCCAAGTGGGAGACTTGGTGCTTCGTCTGCGACAGGACGCCCGAGGGCGCCACAAGCTCACTCCTCCCTGGGAAAGGCCCTTCATCATCGCCAAGATTTTGAAGCCCAGAACATACAAGCTGGCCAACGACCAAGGCGAGGTCTACAGCAACGCTTGGAACATTGAACAGCTATGTCGCTTCTACCCTTAAGATGTTTTAAGTCGTTCATGTACCTCGTTTTCTTTACATACATAAAGTCTAACCGTCAAGGAAGGGTCGGCCTTGCCTCAGCAAAGCCCGACCCTCCCTCGAGGGCTAGAAAGGGGGGAACCCCCTCTGCGTCAAAATTTTCCTCGGAAAAAGTTTTCTACCAAAACGACCTTTCATGCTTTCGACTTCTGTATCGATAGCGGGATCCTAAAAACGATGAGAGTACACGTAAGCGGCAAGGCCGACCGAGCCGAGGGACTCCTACGCCTCCGGGATATGGATACCCCACTCGTCACCTTCCGCGAAAAGTAACTCTCGCTCGGACAAGTGATTCTGCTACCAACGAACAAGTCATGATGCACGAAACAAGATGAAAGAAAACACAGCTTTATGATACGATGATGAAAGTGTTCGGGCCTCAGCGGCCGCGAAAGAACACACGCATGCTACAAATAAACTGCTCCAGCAGGATCAGGCGTCGGCAGGGGAAGCAGCTGCACCCTCGGCGCCGTTTCCGCCTTCGGCGAGATCTAGCCCAGCCTCAGATGGCGACACGGGCAGAAGGATCTCCACCTCAAAGGAGGAGGCCAGCACCGCGCTCGGGCCCTCGGCGGCCGCGTCAAGCCTCTGGACCTCGGCTAAGGCAGCCTCGTCTTCGTCGGGAAGACAGTACCCCTCGCTGACCCGCTCCAGGTCTATGTCGTAGTGAGAAGCGAGCACGACGAAGGCCCGCCTAACGCCATGGTGCAGCGCCCCGTGGAGTCTGTTGCGCACACTGCCGCCCAAGGCCCGCAGATGACTCTGGAGGGAGCTACCCGAGGGAACGCCGTCGAGGTCAAAGGCTCGGCAAAAGGCCGAGATAGCCTCGGACATAGCCACGCGGTCGGCCTCATTCTGCTCAGCCGCCCGGGCGTGCGCCTTGATGGACTCATTAAGAGCCGTCTCGAGCTCTGCAGATAGCCGATCAAAATTCTTCAGACACGAGTCGAAGAATGAAGCTGAATTGAAGTCGCAAAGCAGGCGAAACATACCTTCGGCCCGTGGATGCTCCTGCGAGGCCACGACTTTGGCAGATTGGGCAGACCCGACGGCCACGGCCAGGTCCTCCGCAAGGGCCCCGGCCCGAGCAGACACCTCGGCGAGCTGACCCTCAAGGGCCTCAGCCCGGCCCGCGGCCTCAGCGGCTTGGCTCCGAGATCGGTCCCGCTCACCGATGACCTGGCCAAGCTCCAGTTGCCGCTGCTGCGCCCCCATCCGTGCCAATGCCGCCTCTGCCCGCGCCGCCGCCACCTCCGACTTCAGATCATCATAGAGCAGCTGAAGGTCCGCCAGCTCGATGCTCTGTTGGGCAAGGAGCTCATTAGCCTTGGCAAGCGCGGCCCTCTGGGACCGCAACAAACTCCAGATGCTGCTCTCGCGGCAGATGAATAGCGACTTGGCAGTGCTCACATCCGCCAGTTCCTGAGCAAGGAAAACAAGGTATTACAAAGAATGCCCTGGCCACGCAAGGTATGCGCCTGAAATCCTTACCTGGAGGACCTTGGGAACGTCCCTGGAAAGAATCTCCATGGTCGACCGAAGCGACCCCATCGCCGCCTCGGCATACTCACGGAGCTCATCCCGAGACTGCTCCTCCCGCTCATCGTTGAGGACGAGGAGGGGTTCCGAGGCGCCGTGGCTCCAGAACCGGAACGCCTGCCCACACCACTCATTGGGGTTGCGCTGCGTGGGGATGAGGACACCGCCCCCAAGACGGGCCGCGGTTTTGCGCGCTCCTCCGCCAAGGCGTCGAGTCCCCCTGCAGTCAACACATCGGGCACCATCGCCGTCGACGCGCTGGGCTTCCCCTTGGCTAAGGTGGCGGGTCTCCGATCACCGACTTCGGCAACAGCATCCGCCCTCTCCTCATGGCCAGGAACGGGGAGGTCGGGGACAACCGCGAGCGACAGTGCCTCAACCATCCTGACGTCAGCGGCGACGAGCGGCTCCGCAGGCAAATCGGCGGTGACCTCGGCAGGAGTCGATGCCGGCGTCGGCAACCCGTCAGGCGGGCTCGGAGCCGCGGCCGCGTCAGCAGCCTCCCCCGGCATGACGACCGCCCCAACAGAGGGGTCGGCCTGGGAGGCTTGCCCCATGGCAGCTCGTGCCGCCTGAGCCCCCCGCACGAGAGCATCCTGTGCGGGGGCCAGCCAACCAGCATGGCACGCCGCGGCACCGGCTGCAGAAGCCGGCACCATCTTAAGGGCCTTCGTGGGGGCCAGGCCAGTCAGGCCCAGCCTCCGCTTGCTGAAAGGAAGAGAGAAAGCAAGTTCAAGACACGCGTCGAAAGAAGCCAAAACAGAGGCATTCTCAGGCACTTACCCGCTCCGGACCAAGGCCAATCGTGCCTGTGGGGAGGCCCCTTGGGCCTCGGTTCCCGCAAGCGCTGCCAAGGGTCACCCCGCTACCGACTTCGGTGCCGCTCCCACCTCGGGCGCCCGAGGCGCCGAAGGAGCGGCCTGCCCAGGCGTCGCCGCAGCGGCCGGAGGATCAACCTCCTACACAGCCAGCATGGGCGCTTGCTCTTGGGAGACAGGGGGGTCGGCCTGACTCCCTAGAGTCAACGCAGTTACCTCGGCCAAGGGGTCAAGTGCCCCCTCGGTTTGCCTCCGCTCCTCGGATTGGGACCCCGATGTCCCAGCCCCAGGCACTGATGGTACTAGCCCACTTGGAGGCTGGCTCGGCGACCCCTGGCCCGGCCCCGGGTCCGGGCTGAGGCCAAGACGGACCGCCATGTCGTCATCCTCGTCATCATCATCGTCATCATCGTCGTCGGGCGTCTCCGGCGATGGCTCCCTCGGGAGCCCGTCCCTCTCTTGCCTCCGACGATGCTTCTCCAAGGCGTCCCGAGTTCGCATCCACTCGCGAGCCCGAGCCTTCTCCGCGTCCTTCTTCTCCTTCTTCTTCTCCGCGGCAACCCTCCGTGCGGCTTGGTCCACCACGTCCTCCGGGACCGGCGGCAGGGCGGGTTTATAAAAACTTAACCTCTGGGGAAGAGCAAAGATTCCAACAGTGGGAATCAAAGGCAACTCGGTGCAATACAGGAGAAGGATTGGATACTTACCAGGGAAACATACCCATGGTCGGGACGCATCGCGGGCTAAGTAAGGGCACCAGCATCCAGCCTCCCTACCGTACCCGCTACCCGCTTGCGGAGGTCGTCGTCAGGGAGGGGGCCGAGGACATCTGTGAGCCCTCTGATCGACCCCCGGTCTCATCTCCGAGAGCTGCAACCGTCGCTCTGCCAAAGGGAGCACCCTCCGACGATGGATGGCGGCAACAACCCCCGCAGCGGTAAGGCCCCCATCTCGTAACCTCTGCAAAGCCTGCAGAATAGGCTGGAGCTTCTTTTGTCTCTCGCGCGTGGCACCCCAGCGCCAGTTGCTGCCGGCGGCGGTCACCACTCGATGAGAAAATGACGAAAGCCTCTCGTCGTCGTTCCGGAGATAAAACCATCGGCGCTGCCACCCCTTGTTCGAAGACACAAGGATGGCGGGGATGTACTGCTGTGTGCGCCCCTACCTCAGCTGGAGGGTGCAGCCACCAGCCCACACCGCCATACGGACCTTCTTTGCATCCGTCGTCAAGGCAAAGAGCTCCACGGAGAAGAGGTGGGTCCACAGATCCCAATGAACCTCGATCCCCAAAAAACCCTCACAAACCACCGCAAAGATGGCCGCTTGCGCAATGGAGTTGGGGTTGAGGTTGTGCAGCTCCACCCCGTAGTGGTGCAGGAGCGCCCGCATGAAGCGGCTCGCTAGCACTCCAAACCCCCGCTCATGGAAGGGGATAAAGCTAACCACGTACCCCGGCGGCGGGAAAGGGACAGCCTCGCTCGGGGCCATCCACTCCGGCTGCGCCCCACCGGAGAGGGGACGGAGCAGACCATCGGTGACGAGGGCCTCCAGATCCTTCGCAACGACGGTGGAGGAGGGCCACGGGTCGCGCGGCGGGACGACGGTCACCTTGTCAGCCATCACCAAATGGAGGTGGTGGAGGCGGAGGGGATGAGGTGCGTGGTTTCCTTTTCCCTGGCTATTCTCTTAGGTTGCGGAAACCAGAGTAGAAGGCAGGCACAAATGGCAAAGTAAAGAACCACCGCCGGCCCCTCTCCCGGGTATATAAAGGCCCGGGCAAGAACCGTTCAGAACTTCGCCCGAACCAGCCACAAAATTCAAACTCGATGGTGAACCGCCCGTTCCTCGAACAACACGCGCACGCACAACGGCCACCCCGCAAATCGCTCGTCCCGTCGCATTAACTCCCTGGCAGGGCAAGTGACACCCCTGGCAGGCGAGGCGGGCGTCATTTCACCTCCGCCATGACGACCGCGTCAAAAAAGGTGCGCCTCATTATTTAAATTCATATCCTTTTCCTCTTACTCTTTCTCTCTCTCTTGCTACAGGGACTGGGGAAGGGGATAATTCGGAAAGGATCCTTCTCGGCGAAGGAAGCGGGCCCTGAGCCCTCCTACTGATCAGGGGTTCAAAGGCTGGCCCCTCGGAAGGGTTTTGACAGCTGCCCTAGAGCACTTGGGCTCCGCGCCCATTACTGATCAGGGGTTCGAAGGCTGGCCCCTCGGAAGGGTTCGACAGCCGCCCCAGAGCACGCAGAGTGAGGGATGACTCTGGGTACGTTCGATACATGGCCAAGGCTCGGGCTACACTCCCGAGGTACCCTAGGACATTTCCGAGACTGGCGGGAACGATTTGTAACGGAATCCCACCGGAGGGAGGCATTGAGCCCTCGGACCCCGTCGAAGGGGTCCAGGTCCGGTGAATCACCCGCAGGTACTTTTGGAGCACGCCTCTGGGCCACCAGCCGACCCCTAACAAACGGGGCACGGGCGTCCACTCGGATCACCCGTTAGCAGCTCACTGGAAACACCATGTTCGGCGCCCTCCGAGGGCAACATGGCACTTTCCCCCCTCCTCCTTGCGGAAAGGCGACATAGGGGCGTATGATAAAAGTCAGGAAAGTCCTTGATCGTCCTCTCGCTCCGTGCAGAGGCTCGGGGGCTGCTCTCGCACCCGGCTACGGCCAAACTGTTGACAGCGTCAACAAACCAGTTTGAAAACTCAGAACCTGACTATGCACCCGGGCTACGGCCAAGCCGCATGAGGGAACGATCAGACCGGCCGAGGCACCACGAAAAGCATTAAGACCTCAGAGGAGTCAAACCACTCCTCCGAGGCCTCGGGGGCTACACCCGGTGGGTGCGCTCGCGCGCACCCACCAGAACAAAGCAAAACCGAGAAAGGCCGGTCCCCTCACCAAAAATGCGGCAAAAGCCTCCAAGCGAGTACCAACACTCCTTTCGAGGCTCAGGGGCTACTGTATGGTACCGTAATTAGGGGTACCCCCAACACTCCTAGTCACGGCTGGTAAACACCCTCAGACCAACTGACGGGCGCGGTTCAAGTCAAGGCTTCGTCTACCCAAGGGATGCGACCTCGCCCGAGCCCAGACTCGGGCAGGAGCAGTAGTCTCGGACGAATTCACGCCTCGCCCGAGGACCTCCTCAGGCAGCGGGCACACCCTCGGCTCTCCCGAGGCCCAGCTCGGGCAGGCTTCGTTGTCAAGCAACCTTGGCCAGACCGCTTCACCAACCGACCGCTTCGCAGGCGCATTCAATGCAGGGGTCGCCTGACGTTGTATCCTGACACACGCGCCTCAGTCGGCCAGGCCGAAGTGACCGCAGTCACTTCGCCCCCCGTTTACTGTCCGATCTGACGGGAAAACAGCGCCGCTCGCCTTGCTCCGACTGCCGTGCCAACCACCCAGGCGAAGCTAACAACAAGTCATGATCAACCACCGAGCTCGGCCTCGGGCGTAGTAGGAAGCTCCACCTCGCCCGACCTTAGGCTCCGGCCTCGGAAGGAAGTCTCTGCCTCGCCCGACCCCCAGACTTGGCCTCGACCTCGGTCTCAGGAGGAATCGCGTCCTCACCCGACCCTGGCCTCGGCCTCAGGAGAAGTCCCTGCCTCGCCCGACCTTGGGCTCGGACCGACCGCGCCAACAGGAGATACATCATTACCATATCCCTAGCTAGCTCAGGCTACAAGGAACAAGACCGGCGTCCCATCTGGCTTACCCCGGCGACGGGTAATGATGGTGCCCCGCGTGCAACCATGACACCGGTGGCTCTCAGCCCCTTACGGCAGCAAGGAGATGTCAGCAGGATCCTTGCCGCACCGCCAACTGTGCTTTCACAGGGCTCAGGCGCTTCTACGATGGCCACGTTATCATGTACGCAGGGCTCATGCTCTCCCCCGACAGCCACGTTGGCATGTACATAGGGCTTAGGCATTTCTCTGCCAGACACGTTAGCGCATTGCTACACCCCCCATTGTACATCTGGACCCTCTCCTTGCATCTATGAAAGGGAGGTCCAGGGCCTTCCCGCGAAGGAAGGAGAAAGGGAGGAGGAGGGTTCGCGCGGGGGAAGGAGCGAACGAATAGGCTCCCTGTCTCTCTCTCCCTCTCGCGACGTGCTTGTAACCCTTACTACGAGCACCTTGGTGCAGGATAATACAAGGCTTGTCCCATCTCTTGTGTTCCATCTCGCACCAACCCATCTGAGTAGGGGCACGCAGCGACAAATTCACTCGTCGGTCCAGGGACCCCCCGGGTCCGAAACGCCGACAAAACTGTTTTTCAAAGCCAAACAATGTGTTTAGTTGAAACTAGGTTTTCTAAAACCAAAACTTTGTTTTTAAAATATGTATGTGATCGTATTATACTTAATCTTGCTTCGATACAAGTTGTGGCAGAACCTCCCAAGTTATTGGGCCCACATGCACCTGTCCTTGTCTCAAAGACCTCAGACGGCTATGCATGTGCACCAGATAACTTAACAGGATCTGTCTGATTGCCCTAAGGACACCGGATAAAGCACTTACAACCAGGACCGTAGGATAAAGTAAACACAAATCACACACCAACATTTTGCAGCAGAAATCTTATTACCAAATTTTACAAGTTACATCAAGTTTTATAATGTACATGACCGGAGTGATTACAAAAAGTGATTCAAAGGAATAACTTTGAACTGTTATAAATTGTTTATAGTTTTGAAATATATGCTAGCTCAAGTGACCATCCTCAATAAGAAGATAAAGACGGGGTATACTTATATAAAAAGGCCAAGCCCACCAGCACTTAACACCATCAACAGCAGCACAAAACTATAACCTGAAAAACAACAGGGAATAAAACCCTAAGTACGCAAGTACTCAGCAAGACTTACCCGACTAAAGAAAAGAATCTCAAGGGTATGTTGGTTAAATAGGAATCAAGGAAAAGGCTTTAGCAAGAATCAACTTAGATATTTTTGCAGAAATAGCTTATTAAAGTGAATCCTTACTTACAATGTTTTAACGCCAGATTAAATATTAATAGACTCTGATTGCATCTAGTTTAATTTCACCATCTCATCAATACAACATCATTTTTATTCATAATGTTCACATCCTGACTTAGGTTGCAGGTCAGTGACCAAGTCTTCATATCCAAGAAGTAACGGCGATCTGAATCGATTAATACCCAGCTGGGGATCTCCAATCACACGACATATGTAGCACTTAACCCTTGCATATGTTAACTCGCCACTGGGGTTCTTAAGACCAGATCAGGTTCACGCCAACCGAGAGCACAGATACACCACCGTCCAGCCTCTTGTCACGGAGGGTACACGCTACTCTCACCATCTCTCCACTCCCATTGCATGTTATCTTATTCTGGTATTAGTCTGCCCGAGGCAAAGCTTACCCAAGATGAGGCATGTGACCAGTTAAAAGGTCCTCGATCATCAAGCCTACATACGGGTCCAATCCTTAATCAACCTGGGTAGAACATCACCTGTTCCTAGCCCAAGTCTCGATTTAAGTACTTCCATCCTTAGGATTGTTTGTATTCCTTAGGATGAAAAGAGCATTATAGGGAACTTTGCAGTAAGATCCCACCATTGCTCCCAATGAAAATATTCTTGCAGGCAGAAGCCATCCTTCCTCAGGATAACCCCTGAGCTAGGCATTAACGCAAAGGACAACCTCTATCCACAAGATCTAAGCAAGGATAAGCATTTTTGTAAATCGTATTTTGATACTTCATCAGAAGTATTTATAAAGGTATGGATATCAAGGTAAGCAATGCATCAAAAGGGTTTCCAAGCAACTCCTATAAACCTAATGCACATTTCGCTAGACTTAAAGTGTGTAAAAATTATTTAAAAACACAAGGAAGGGGTTGCATGCACCGGGGCTTGCCTAGAATAAACACTACGTTAGTGTTTGTTAGACGATGACCACTTGGCGATCAGCCTTTATTCCGATACTTGCTTCGTTCATCCATCTTCGGGTTAATTCATCAACATTATCTTGCGGAGAAGCTCATGCTTTCCAGCATCTTGTGGTCGACTCAGCTTTGGTTCTCCGCATCACGTGGTTAATTCACGTACCTGAATGAAATACATTATGCACATGAATGCATATAGATAGGAATATTACAAATCTAAATAGTGCTACGCGATAGTGAATTAAACACCTAGCGGCGAGGCGTTGTACAATTTCATATGGAGACACTAGTTATCGACGTACGACTAAGCGCAATAATCACGATTCTCTAAATTAAACGAATCTAACGCAAACATCACGAAACAACAAACGATACATATTTAATATAATTAGCCTAAACACAACTTATCAGCTAAGTAATTAAATTCTACACTTATCCCTCGCTTTATAAATTATACCACATCACTCATAAAGAACTATTTTAATTTTATTTCACACCTCACATATTTTACATGTCAACAATTAACCAAACACTAGCTCAGTGCCCGTGCGTTGCAACGGGATCATATAATAGCTCGATAACTTATATATACAAATGTGTGTTAAAGTGTTATGAGATGGAGGATGACATCCACGAACCGTCCGGATGACGTTGAAGAGAAACTCGGGCCTGTGACGCACGAGCACTCACCTAGTAGTGTAGTATACAAGATTTAACAAGACAATTTAAAGGCAAAAATTCAAGAATGATCTTTCATAGACTACTGTAAATTCATGACTAAAAGCTCACTATAATTGACTTGCTTGAAAAACACAATAATACTACTGTGAATATGTGATACAACTTAATCATAGTAGTAAAATTACATCTGATGTTGTATTTGGTAAAAAAATATTTTTTTAGAGTTCAGAGCCAACAACTAAACTCAGGTGTTACAAGGTACAACGAACCTTACTATTCAGATTATTAATATAAAAACTCAAGACAGGTGTAATCCTCAAACATTCATAAGCAATGTGTATAGGAATTTTAGACATAATGGTGCCTACCACATGCTTTAGTATTCAGATTATTAACACAAACTCATGACATAATGACCAAAAAATATTAACACACAAACATGGACATAATGTTGTTTAGGGATTTCAGACATATATAGAGGTCAAATAGAGGAATTTCAGACAATGAACAATTATCATCATCAATAGGCTAGAGTTCAAATTCTTAATATATGAACTTGACATATAATAGTGCCTCTAGCAGTGTCGCCTTAGTTTAAAAGCGGTAATATGGCATAGAGAGGAGAGGAGAGGAGAGAAGAGAGGAAATAAACAATATCTATTGCTTTCCATATAAACTCACAAAGTTATATATATTCCAATCCCATGGAGGGATGAGGGGAGGAGAGCTACAAAAACCAATCCTGTTCTGTTTCTCCTTTCAGGCCTAACCCTATGCAGCAGCATATTCATCCAAGAAACCAACAATCTGTAACATATCCCTTATTATCCTACCCATTACAAACTTGTCATTAAAATTAAATTCAGTACTGACTAATATTATCTCGATCAAACTTCAAGGACATCGAGCTCGATTTTGCTATGCCACAGAGAATGGTGCATGTGGACCCTTCTTCCTTATATGCATCAGGTGGTCTAAAGTTGGCTTTAACCTTTAGCCCACCTTACATTAGAGATTTGGACATCAAAAGAAAGCTAAAACATTCTAAAGCTTTTAGATCTCTAAGTTTAGAAGAGGGAGGCAAACATGCCCTAGAATATTGGAGATCGCAGCTGTTGCTATCACCAAGTAACACACTAAGATATCGAAGACCGCAACTGCTGCTATCACCGTTTAAAGTACATGATTCAGTGGTGGTGCTTTTGCTTCTACCCTAACAACTAAGATCTCAATCCATCTTAATTTGTTCAACCGAACTCTGAATGAAAAAAGGAATCGCATTTCCAAAATAAAGACTTGCATGTATGGCTATAACAATTTATAATTTTATAAATGGATACTTATTGAGACCTGATAACCAAATTTAGCTAGCTTAGCAGGAGGGAGCATGCTAACTCATAATGCCTTGTAATTATTGAATACTGATGAACCAGCGGAGCCATACCTCATTGACATCCTCAAGTAGCTCTGACAAACAAATTAGGGGACATGACAAACAAATTAGGGGACACTGCCTCTGCGTATCTGCACAAGGGCCTAAGAGAGATGGGGCCCGGCCATAGGAACGGAGCTCTCAGCTCCCACAACGTGCACCAGTGAATGCGAGCAGCTGGTCTAGCCTTCCAGTAATCTGATCTGCATGCAGTGTGATCCAGGATTCACGTGGATAAGGATGAAATCAAGAGAGCGCTAGCTAGGATCACATGCCAATAGCACAAGGAAGGAAGGAATGAGCGAGCGAACCTTGAGGAAAACATCACCGACGGGCTTCTTTGTGTGGCTCTACGTCGTTGGTCACAACCCCCGCCACCGCCCTCACTCGTCGCACATCGCGCTGTGGTCACGGTCGGGGCTGTCCTTCCGTCCGGTCGACCGGTCGAGCATGGGGCGATCAAGCAGGACTCGAGGAGGAGGTAGCGGATTTATGGCGATGGATCGGGGTAGCGGGGCCGAGTGTGGGTTGTTGGCTTGTTGCGCCCGTGGGCGTGGCAGGCGGGGGGTGGGGGCGGGCGGAGGGATCATGAGCTAGAGGGGGAGATCGTGGGGGATTCCTTTACGTGGGTGTCTGGGAGTGAGCGGGTGCTCCTGAGATGGCTGAGATCGACGATGAACAGGAGAGCACAGGACGGAGACGGCGCTAGCAGGAAGAGCTAGAGGGCAAGGGCTCGCTGCGCAAAGAAAGCAAGGGAGACTGACCCTAAAGCCAAGCTAGGTCAGGGTACGAAGCGTGCGACCTCCTGGCAGCTACTTGGGCCGCACCAAAGAAACACAGCCCACGCGACCTATGTCGTCGTCACGGCTTGCACATTTTTATGACCATATCGGCCAGCCAACATAGCTTCTACCGGCTTATAAGCCTTCCTTCTTCAGAGAAAGCAATCGTGGTCAAATGCTCCTGCCAATGTCAAATTGAGGCAACTTTTTGCGCAAGCAGACGTGGGTCTGGTGTGTGCAAAACTAATGGTGGCTGTCACGTGGGCGCCCGTAGTCTGCAATGTGGGCTCAACGTCCGGAGTGTGTGATGGCTTGCACGATAGGAATGGCTGAATGGGAATGGGGGATTTTGTCACATGGGACAGGAGTGGCCCAAGTCAGGAGTTGTTCGACGTCCCGCGTCACAGAATGTGATGGTTTGCCGGACAGCAGCGGCGGAGGAGCCATTATGGCTTAGTGTGGCATCAGCCATACCTTACTTTTAATAACTCTCATATCTTCTACTATAACATCAAAATAAGACGTGGTGTGGTGAATATGTTGTCTCTAATCTAGCAGCAGGTCTTGAGTTCGATTCACAATTCTTGCAGATTTCATTTTTTGAGCCATACCAGGGATGAGGGCAAAATAGGAAATGAAAAAAGGCAGAACAAAAAATGATAGGCTACCCTTACCGCCTTAATAAGTAGTAGAGATTCTACTATAATATCAAAATAAGACGTGGTGTGGTGGATATGTTGTCTCTAATCTTGCAGCAGGCCTTGAGTTCGATTCACAATTCTTGCAGATTTCATTTTTTGAGCCATACCAGGGATGAGGGCAAAACAGAAAATGAAAAAAGGCAGAACAGAAAATGGCAGGCTACCCTTGCCGCCTTAATAAGTAGTAGAGATTTCAGGTTTGACTACCAAAATATCCTGCAAAATCAATGATGACATCCTTATCGGATAATCGTTTGGATTACTAAATCAATTCTTCACGATATTAATTCTCCTTACACAATAATTATTTTAAAGTTGAGTTTCGCGCGACACGACCACTTCATCGGATACGAACCACCGATTTAATCCTTAAAATATCCCGACCAATAAAACATCACACTACACTTAATCTATTAAGTAGAGAATCATCACACAACATATATTTTTACCAATATACTTACTACATAAACCTGAAATCTAACTTTACCCTCCACATCAAATAATAGGCAAGAGAATCATCCCACATGATGCATCTATTTAATCCAATTATCTATTTAGTTGACGGGAGTAACAGATCGACTCACCATAATTAACTCGAGTTGAAGTTGCGAGGTCAACGACGATCCTACGGACGAGGACTCGGATTTGAAGGGCGGTGCGGCAAAATTATTGGAACGGCGGAGTCGTGGATGTGGTTGTTATCGAGGCGATTGACGTCGGCAATCCACGGTAAGAATGATGATGACGCGGGCTTGTCTTCCGTAGAACAGCACGTTCGACGTCGAGGTTTTGCGTGGCCGACGCGAGCGCTAGTCAGTGGCTAGGTACCAGACAACGAGCTCAAAATCGGGACCAACGGCGAGCACAGATAGCAAGCGAGCTAGAGCCAAGCGGACGTAGTCTAGCACTGAGTCGAAGAACGACGCGGATGCAGGCAAGCGCAACTAAGCACGAGCACACACGACGACCGACCAGGCGAAGCTCTACGACGGGGTCGAGCAGGGGATAGCGAGCGCGAGCAACAGCGACGATAGTCGAACTGGTAACAGAACGTTGGCGAACTTGGCCGACGCGACCATGGACGCGTGCTGGCGCCGACAAGACCCAGTGGCTGACGAGCTCGCGACTATTCTTCAATAGCGAGAATACTGGAATTAGAGGCTGGTGGTCCAGACAGAGGAGCGCACGGCTCGGGAAGTTTCGACGGCACAGATAGCGAGCAGACGATTCAACGGCGAGCTGCGGTGGGGAACGATGTCCCGCCTACCCGAGCTGAAGAAAGCGCGGACCAGAGGGAGTTGGGGAGGGAGGAGCGCGGCGCGCAGGGAGCTGCGCACACGCAGTGAACAGCAACGCGGGCGGCCGAGCAGAGGGAGATGCGCACGGCCGGCGAACGGGAGACAGAAAAGCAGGGGCAAGCTCGGCTGGGCTGGAGCACGCGAGCTGAAGCAGGCGAGATCTGAACTGGGGACTAGAGTCGGCGGCGCCCCGGCGCGCAGCCACAACGATGAGAAGGGCCAGAGACGCGGCGTTGGGATATGGCAGCTGGGCAGAGAGTGGGCGTGAGCTGGAGACAAGCTCGGCCAGGGCCTGAGCATTCGGCGCTGAGGAGATAAGAACGGTGGAAAAATATCCACAAGGAGATAGGACCGCAGCAAGAGAAAGAAAAGTCTAGAAACCTGGTAGTCGACGTGATCACGTGAGCAAGGGAAAGTGAAATTTCCTTCTCATTTTCTAAATAAATCCACACGGATAAACACAGTTTCATGATTTAGTGTTTAAAAGACGTAAAAATTGTTCAAACCAAGACAAGATCGATGACAGTATTTGGACAGTGTTCGACCTGGTGAATATTCTCAGCGTCACATAACTACTACCCGTTATCTATATTCGAAAATTTGGATCTGGGCGAGGAGCACACGGACCGAACCAAACGAGATCGGCTTGGATATTTCAAACTATGTCAAATCTAGTTTAAAACAGATAAACCTCATATGTTTTGAATATGGGATTTGGATTTAAAACGAGGAGTAAACGGGCCAATTTAAAGTGCTATCGTCAATTTAGTAGATTATTTTCTGGGTGTTTTAAATAGGAAAGCGAATCGACTAACCGTTGTTCTGGTTTCATTTAGTTCCAGTTTGATTTGTTTTAAAAAGACCACCCTTAATATCATCGCTACAGAGTTCGTAGAGATCGCTCGAACCAGAGCGAAATAATTAGGTGACGTCTATAATTCGCCTTAATCGATTAATTTAATTTGCATTTGTTTCGGTTAAATTTAGACAAATTTTGCCCGCTATCCGAACATTCGACTAGAGAGCAATTCAATTAACAATCCTACACCTTGTTTTCCTTGGATTCCGAGTGTGGTCTGAATTTATAAAACCAGCTTCTTTCCTAAATCACATTCACACACTCGACCAATCTAAACAGCATCGGACTCGGCATTTTTTAAGGTTACTAAAGTCCGAGCTTCGTGAAATATTTTTAGATTGTGTTCGATTTGATTTGAAATCAAATAATTTCATCCGCAATCTCAACACCCGATTCCACGGCCACAGATAATTTACGTGGAGATTCAAATCTCAATTATAATTCCTTAGACACGACTTCTCAGTCGACGAGTGGAGACTGAATTATTTTGCACCAAAAACTTTAGTCGTTGAGTTCTATTTAATTTGTTTAGGACGAACTCAAAGAGCTGAACTAAATTTTCAAATTCGTATTCGCTTAACTGATGAATTCTAATAAATTTATTTGGACAAAATCACAAGACGAGTTAGGCTTCTAAATCTGCCTTCGCTCATTCAATTAATTTTAATTAGGCACACGACTCAATAATTCAGAAGATTAACTAAAGTCTGAATTCCACAAAATTTTTTGGGTAGTATAGATTCATGGGGATACATACGATATCAAAATCGTGATAACCAAAAGTGATTAAAATTTAGTGTCCATTTTATTTACTGATATTACGTGCTTAAATCCATACTCGTTGTCAAGCGGAATATAAACACCAGGGGTGTTACACTCATCCCATACCATCCCCATTCGGGTTTCGGGTCCCTAATGGGTCTCCATCCCCAATTAAAGGATAACTAGGTACTAATAGGTAGCACAAACTATCTAGATTTCAGACATCACCACATTGGCAAGCACTCATCCATGAACCATATTCCATTCATCCATCCATCGGAAAAGAAATAAGTACTTCGGGACCAATAGAAGAAATGGAGAAATGGAGTCTGCTCACCTTCCTTGGTCACCATCTGAGTTCGTTGGCGCCTGACAATTCATGGTCGTCACCGTCGCCTGACAATTCATGCTAGTCTGCTAGTTGCCTTGCCATGTTGCCTTGTTGGGCTAGGACCTAGGGCCTGGTGCGCTGTCGTGCTGGGCTTGGTGGCCGGCTCGGCCTCAACTCATTCATACAAACACGAGAGGTGTAGACGTATGAAAAAACCATGGGTAATCGGGTTCAGATTATTGCTTCCCAAACTCATACCCGTTTACCCAATGGGTGGAGATTTTGTCCCATATCCATACCCATAGAGACAATTTTTGTCCCATACCCGTACCCTAATAGGGGAATTCCCCACGGGTTAGCGGGTATCAGGTCCCCATTGACATCTCTACACAACTCTAGTAACTTAATAACAAACATTAAGTTTTTCTTTTGATGAAATTTGTTTGTCTTGTCTTTTATTATTTTCTATCAGATTTGTTTTGAATTTCAGATTCTAATGCGAATTTCATGCTTTTTATAATTTTGTGTGAGAATTTAAATTTTGGACCGTACGAAACAAGTCCAGCACATATAAGCAATAACATGTCGTGTCATGGGTCAAGAACTAAGCCCATAGACTAGCTTCGTATGGTGCATGACTCATAATAGTTATAGGTCATATCGGCCCGTAATTCAAACATGACGAGCCTTTTTATGCTTGGACCGTACTGGGTTGGGTGGCCTAAGTATACACCTATACATACCCTTTGATCCAAATAAATTCTAGGTCTATCACTGTGTATATGCCAAATAAGAATTTATGTTAGTTACTCTTGGTAATCAGTACCATCAATCCGGCTTGGCACCGATTGAGAGTTTAAAGACCACCTCGATATTTTGGACGCCGCATACCATCAAGATGGCTTGGCGCCGATTGAAAGTTTCGAGACCACCTCGATATTTTGGATGCCGCAACTCCATATAACCATTAGACATCTCCATATGGCTATAGCACGCCCTCATGCATTTGTCTTTTTACCGACTAGATAGTTCAACAGAGAGATTCTTTCAGGTACTGATTGGTTCTAAAGTACGATAGGACGAAGCCACTTCACCCTCAATTTATTGTTTTTTAGATTGTTTCCATATAGAACAAATTGACTCTAAAAAATATGTTCAAATGCTGAATAATCCAGCTACATAAAAAATCTCGAACAGAGCCGCTCCATCCAACTGGCTACATAACCAAACACTACCCTAGTAACTACGTGGTTCAACCAAGATTTCAATGTTTCACAACAGGCTACAAACATATAAAATTACTAGGTGAGTGCCCGTGCGTTGCAACGAGAACATATAATAATTAATACCACGATAACTTATATACAAAGTGTGTGTTATACTGTTATGAGAAAATGTTCCATAATCCATTTGTGATCATGGCCAAACATAACTTTTATTATTTTAATCTAGTTGTTTCACCACTTCATTTCAACCATCAGTATCATGCAGACTTTGATATATACCACGATTTGCATGGTCTCATCATTGGAGTGCATGTCCCACACATGCCGGAAGAAGTTCCCTCGTACATCGTCGGTCATCAAGCACGCACCACCATACACGCTTGATTAAACAAAAAGGCAAGTGTGTGTGTTTGCGAAGAGAATTAAAGGCAGACCGGTACAAAAGCTACCCCGTCGGTGGCGATGATGATGAACTGATCATTGTTGTCGGTCCTCCTCTGCGTCACCTCCAGCACCGAGATGACGCCACAGTCCTTGATATAGTAGTCATCGAAAGCGCGCGACATGATGAGTACCGATGACTCTTGGCTAGGCTACCGGACAAAATGCATCTTGAGCTCATCAGCGAGGTAGTACACCTGGTCGTTGCACCACCGGGTGCGCTACTCCTCTACATACATCATGTTCGAGAACACTCACACAATGTTAGCAACGGTCGTCGTCCCAGCGCACAAGAATTCATGACCGGTCAGTAGCGACTTACGTGGCAGGTTGGGCTTCAGGTGGACGATGAGCTGGATGGCGTGATGGCGTCATTGTTGGATGCGGTGCCTAGAACAAACCGAGAGTTGCCGACGTTAGCGACGACCATGGGGTCCCCCTTCTTGACGATGGACAGCGCAGTGTAGCCACTCTGGCTTGTCATACACAGCGGCGCATGCAACCACGTAGGACTGCTTCCAGAGGTCGAACTTGCAGTCGCCAAGCTTCTTCTCATCGTCGATGAGCGACGCCAACACGAGCACCTCCAGCTAGTGGTGTTTGTTCGAGGTTTCCAAGTAAGAAACATGGTGTTGGTGCCCTTTTGGGGCGCCAATCACTGCGTGAGAACCGGCGGCGGTGCTCTCTGCACAGGCGCGGACGGTCCGCGACCTGGCGCAGGGCTAGGGTTCCCTGCCTGACGTGCTGGATGGTCCGCGCCCTAAGGCCGAACGGTCCGCGCGTGCGTAGGGGCAGAGAAGGTCACCGACGGCGCCTGGATCTCGCTCCCGAGAGGGACCCCGTCTCGGAGGAGAGATCCTAGGGGTTGTCTAGGCTCGGTAGGCTGACCTAGACTCCTCTAATCGACTAGAGTCGAAGAGAAGCGGAGAATTTAGGGATTGGGATACTAAACTAGGGCTAAACTAGAACTACTCCTAATGCATAAGGTAAAAACGAGAAATAGACTTGATTTGATCGATTGTTGGGGTTTCAATCGGCCGTAGCCCTTCATCTATATAAAGGGGGAGGTCTGAATCTGCTTCAAACTGTTTCCCGAGTTAATCCCACGGTTTTAGGTAACAAATCCTGCGAGAAACTAGGAACCCTAACTGACTCTCTGCACGCATGGACCGTCCGTGACACCACCGCGGACTGTCCGGACCGCGGACCGTCCGGCCTGGGGGGCATATGTTGGACACCAAAAAGAGCTCGCGGACGGTCCGGCCTTAGTGCCTTTTGGTGAAGGTTGACGAACCAAAAGCATATGAACTAAACCTGATGTAAGTCACTGGCTTTTCAAAATGGAGATCATTCAATAAAGCACCAATGTATAAAGGCCGTTTCGGATTATATCTTCCTCGCCATGACCATTTGATTAATGGATCAAAAGGAATATAATTGTCGGGTACCGAAATTAGGGGTACCCCCAACACTCCTAATCACGGCTGGAAAACACCTTCAGAGCAAACCATGAAGGCTTATAGTTCGAGTCAAAGTCAAAGCTTCGTCTACCAAGGGACTCGGCCTCGCCTCGCCTCGCCTGAGCCTGGCCTCGGGTGGAACAGTGGTCCTAGACGAGTTCTCGTCTCGCCCGCGGGTCTCCTCAGGCAGTGAGCGCGCCCTCGGCTCAGCCAAAGGCAAGCCTTGTCGTGCAAACGACCTTGGCTAAATCGCCTTACCAGCCGACCGTATCGCATGCACATTTAATGCTGGGATCGCCTGACACCTTATCCTGACACGCGCGCCTCAGTCGGCAAGGTCGAAGTGACCGCAGTCACTTCACCCTTTCACTGACCGATCTGACAGGAAAACAGCGCCGCCCGCCCCGCTCCGGCTGCTGTGCCAACCACCCGGGCGAAACCGACAACGGTCAAGATAAGCCTCGGGCGCAATAGGAAGCTCCGCCTCGCTCAACACTGGGGCTCGGCCTCGGCCTCGGCCTCGGGAGGAGATCTCTGCCTCGCCCGACCCAGGGCTCGGCCTCGACCTTGGCCTCGAGAAGAGTCACATCCTCGCCCGACCCTAGGCCTCGGCCCCAGCCTCGGCCTCGGAGGAGCCGCCGCCTCGACTGACCTCAGGCTCGGATCAACCGCGCCACAAGGGATGCATCATTACCCTACTCCTAGCTAGCTCAGGCTACAAAGGAAAAAGACCGGTGTCCCATTCAGCTTACCCCGGTGACAGGCGATGGTGGTTTCCCGCATGTAACCATGACGTTGGTGGTTCTCAAGCCCCCTACGGAAGCAAGGAGACGTCAGCAGGATCCATACAGCACCGACAGCTGTACTGCTACAGGGCTCAAGGCACTTCTCCGACGGCCACGATACTACCTCTACAGGACTCGAGATGTCCCCCCGACGGCCACGTTGTTATATGTACAGGGCTTAGGGCACTTCCCTGCCAGCCACGTTAGCTCCCAGCTACACCCTATTGAACAGCTGGGCATCTCCTTACGTCTATAAAAGGGGGTGTCTAGGGCCCCACACGGGAAGACAGAGGGAGGAGGACGAAGGACGAGAATACGAACATACGAGCATACGTACGCATGGCAGGAGAGACGAGTAGACGCACTGCAAAGGGACGGGAGAAGACGAGCAGGGGCCGGACCCTCTCTCTCTCTCGCTCTCTCCTACTCGCTCTCTCTCACCCTCGCTCTCTCGCAACGCTTGTAACCCCTACTACAAGCACCCTAGTGCAGGATAATACAAGGCTCATTCCCCCACTTGTGTTCCATCTCGCACCAACCCATCTGGGCAGGGGCACGCAGCGACAAATTTACTCGTCGGTCCAGGGACCCCCCGGGTCCGAAACCCCGACAGTTAGCGTGCCAGGTAGGGGCCTGCTGCGTGTTAACGAACACTTTCCCGTTGAGTTCTAGATGGGTAGACTTCAGCAACCTCTTCAGCCCGGGACGATGCTCCGCTTCGGGAGTCTCGAGTTCATGTCCCTCGACGGCAGCTACGACATGGTACTTCTCCCTCCGCGGCATGACGACAACGACAGTCAATGGCTCACTCGGCGGAGATGCCCTCCACGACGGCATCTCCTCGTGGCGGAAGAGGAGCACTTGGGTCCTCTCTGCCACCCTCCTCGCCGGAGGAGACGGAGACGGGGCAACCGTGGCCACGCGGGAGGCGGCACCTTATCGGCTGTCAAGCTGGATCGAGTCAACGACGCTGGCACTCCTCCGGGGGACATGCGGGTGTTGTCCTCGCCCCTGAGATGACGACGAGCGCTGCTTCCCCGCAACGTGCCAGCCCCAAGCGAACTGACGACGCCGGCACCCTCATAAAGGACCTGCAGGGCATCACCCTCGTACCTGAGATGACAGTGCGTTCCGTCCCCAACGCGACTTCACCACCGTCCATCAACCAAAAGGTACCATCCATATTCCACCTTGTTCCCTTTCGATTCAGCTTTGATCCGCCTAGCGACCCCGCTACGGTGAGCGCTTTCGTAAGGGCGTATACAAACCTTCTGGGGTACCATATGTGGTCAACCTGGGACCGACTGACAGTCGTCTCAACCTTCGGACTGGCAGGTTCCGAGGAAGAGGACGACCCCGACTTCAGTTGGGATTTCTCTGACCTCGATGATCCCGATGCCCTGCGGGACTTCATGTCCGCATGTGACCACTGCCTCTTCGGTTGTTCTGACGATGGACGCGGCCTTGATGACGAGGGTTACGGCCCAAGTCACGAATGTTTCCACGTCGATCAGGGAGATCACGATAAAGGCAACCACCTCGGTATGCTGGAGGTTGACGATCCCCCTGGGCCTGCATCTCACGTTGACATCCCACGAGAGCTAGTTGTGGTCCCAGTCCCTGCGGGGGGTCAGGACACACAACTCGAGCAAATCCGTGAGATGCAGGCCAGGGTCGGCGAGGAAGCAAGGCGGCTTGTGTAGCTCCGCCAGAACATCGAACAGGAGTGGGCAGGCCGAACACTCGCTGGAGGAGCCTATCATCGGGCCCGGGACGTCCAGCACCGCATCGTCGACAATGCTAGGGCAGCGCTGCCCCCGGCCATCAGCGGGTCCGGCCAGGACCTAGCTGCAGCGGCAATGCTACTTCGATCCATGCCGAAGCCATCCACCACCGAGGGACGGTGTATCCAGGGCGAACTCAAGGATCTCCTAGAAGGTGCCACAGTTCGATGAGCCGAGAGCTCCGCATCCCGAAGGCGAGCTGACCCCTCGGAGCATCACGCGGCATCCTCCCGACGCATGCGGGAGGCCTCGGTCCATCTCGAGCGCACATGGGACGAGGCACCTGCCGCCCGGGATCGCCTCGGCAACGAGCGTCACCATCACGATCATCGAGCCTGCCTCGACAAGAAGGTGCGCCGAGGCTACCATCCCAGGCACGGGGGACGATGCGACAGCGAGGAGGATCAGAGTCCCTCGCCCGAGCCACCCGGTCCGCGAGTCTTCATCCACACCATACGACGAGCGTCGTTCCCCGCTTGTTTCTGAGCCCCGACTACCATCACCAAGTACTCGGGGGAGACGGGGCCGGAGTTGTGGCTCGCGGACTACCAACTGGCATGCCAGTTGGGAGGGGCGGACGATGACAACCTCATCATCCGTAATCTACCCCTTTTCCTCTCCGATGTCGCCCGGGCCTGGCTGGAGCATCTGCCTCATGCGCAGATCTCCGACTGGGACGACTTGGTCAAGGCTTTCGCAGGAAATTTCCAGTGCACGTACGTGCGCCCTAGGAACTCATGGGATCTCCAAAGCTGTCGCCAGTAGCCTGGGGAATCCCTCCGAGAGTACATCCGACGGTTCTCAAAGCAGCACACCGAGCTGCCTAACGTCACTGACTCGGATGTCATCGGAGCCTTCCTCGCCGGCACCACTTGCCAAGACCTGGTGAGCAAACTGGGGCGCAAGACTCCCGCCAAGGCCAGCGAATTGATGGACGTCGCCACCAAGTTCGCCTCGGGTCAGGAGGCGGTCGAGGCCATCTTCCGAAAAGACAAGCAGCCTCAGGGGGAACTGAAGGAAGACGCCCCTGAGGCGTCCGCCCAGCGTGGCACGAAGAAAAAGGCTAAGAAGAAGGCGCAAGCGAAGCGCAACGCCGTTGATGCGAATCTCGTTGCTGCTGCCGAGCCCAGGAACCCTCGGAAGCCCCCTGGAGGGGCCAGTGCGTTCGACAAGATGCTAAAAGAGTTGTGCCCCTATCACCAGGGTCCCGTCAAGCACACCCTTGAGGTGTGTCATGCTTCGGCGCTACTTTTATAAGGTCGGGCCCCCGGTGGAAGATGGCAAGGGCCAAGGCAACAACAAGAAGGAGGGCGGCAGGGAAGAGGAGTTCCCCGAGATCCACAACTGCTTCATGATTTACGGCGGGCAGGTGGCGAACGCCTCGGCTTGGCACCGCAAGTAGGAGCGCCGGGAGGTCTGCTCGGTAAAGGTGGTAGCGCCAGTCTACCTAGACTGGTCCGACAAGCCTATCACCTTCGACCGAGGCGACCACCCCGACTTCGTGCCAAGCCCAGGGAGGTACCCGCTCGTCGTCGATCCGATCATCGGCAACGTTAGGCTCTCCAAGGTCCTCATGGACGGAGGCAGCAGCCTCAACATCATCTACGCCGAGACCCTGGAACTCTTGGGGGTTGATCGGTCCGAAGTCCGGGCCGGTGCCGCACCCTTCCACGGGATCGCACCCGGAAAGCGTATCCTGCCCCTCGGACGGATTGACTTGCCCGTCTGCTTCGGAACTCCCTCCAACTTCCGAAAGGAAACCCTCACCTTCGAGGTGGTCAGGTTCCGAGGAACCTACCACGCGGTGTTGGGAAGGCCGTGCTACGCCAAGTTCATGGCTGTCCCCAACTACACCTACCTCAAGCTCAAGATGCTGGGCCCCAACGGGATCATCACCGTCGGATCTACGTACCGCCACGCGTACGAATGCAACGTGGAATGCGTGGAGAACGCTGAGGCCCTCGCCGAGTCCGAGGCCCTCATCACCGACTTGGAACGCCTCTCCAAGGAGGTGCCCGACGCGAAGCGGCACGCCGGCAACTTCGAACCAGTCGAGGCGGTCTAGTCCGTCTCTCTCGACCCCAGCAACGACGCTAGCAAGAAAGTCCGGATCGGCTCTAAGCTCGACCCCAAATAGGAAGTATTGCTCGTCAACTTTCTCCGCGTAAACATCGAAGTTTTTGCGTGGAGTCCCTCGGACATGCCAGGCATACCAAGGGATGTCGTCGAGCACTCACTGGACATCAGAGCTGGAGCCCGACCCGTGAAGCAGACCCTGCGCCGTTTTGATGAAGAAAAGCTTAGAGCCATAGGCGAGGAGATCCACAAGCTACTCGTGGCAGGGTTCGTCAAAGAGGTATTCCATCCCGAATGGTTAGCTAACTCTGTTCTTGTAAAGAAAAAGGATGGGAAGTGGAGGATGTGCGTAGACTACACTGGTCTAAACAAAGCATGTCCGAAGGTTCCCTACCCTCTACCTCGCATCGATCAAATTGTGGACTCCACTGCTGGGTGCGAAACCCTGTCATTCCTTGATGCCTACTTAGGCTATCACCAAATCAAGATGAAAGAGTCCGACCAGCTCGCGACTTCTTTTATCACACCTTTTGGCATGTACTGTTACACGATAATGCCATTTGGTTTGAGGAATGCAGGCGCCACCTACCAGAGGTGCATGAACCATGTGTTCGGACAACACATCGGCAGAACGGTCGAGGCTTACGTCGATGACATCGTTGTCAAGACGAAGAAAGCCTTCGACCTCCTATCTGACCTTGAAATGACATTCAAGTGTCTGAGAGCTAAAGGCGTGAAACTCAACCCCGAGAAGTGTGTCTTCGGAGTCCCCCGAGGCATGCTCCTAGGGTTCATCGTCTCCGAGCGGGGCATAGAGGCCAACCCGGAGAAAATCGCGGCCATCACCAACATGGGACCGATAAAAGATTTGAAAGGAGTACAGAGGGTCATGGGATGCCTTGCGGCTCTGAGCCATTTCATCTCACGCCTTGGCGAAAAAGGATTGCCCCTGTACCGCCTCTTAAGGAAGACCGAGCGCTTCACTTGGACCCCTGAGGCCGAGGAAGCCCTCGGAAACTTAAAGGCACTCCTTACAAATGCACCCATCTTGGTGCCCCCCGTTGTAGGAGAAGCCCTCTTGATCTACATAGCCGCAACCACCCAGGTGGTCAGCGCCGCGGTCGTAGTCGAGAGACGAGAAGAAGGGCATACACTGCTCGTCTAGAGGCCAGTCTACTTCATCAGCGAAGTGCTATCCGAGACCAAAGTCCGCTACCCGCAGATCCAGAAGCTGCTCTACGCGGTGATTCTGACACGGCAGAAGTTGCGACACTACTTCGAGTCTCACCCGGTGACTGTGGTGTCATCCTTTCCTCTGGGAGAGATCATCCAGTCCCGAGAGGCCTCGGGTAGGATAGCAAAATGGGCAGTGGAACTCATGGGCGAAACACTTTCATTCGCCCCTCGGAAGGCCATAAAATCCCAAGTCTTGGCCGACTTCCTGGCTGAGTGGACTGACACCCAGTTACTGACGACTCCAATCCAACCCGAGCTTTGGACCATGTACTTCGATAGGTCGCTGAAGAAAACCAGAGCAGGCGCGGGCTTGCTCTTCATCTCACCCCTCGGAAAACACCTTCGCTACGTGATCCGCCTTCATTTTCCGGTGTTAAACAACATGGTCGAGTACGAAGCATTGGTTAATGCGCTGCACATCGCTATCGAGCTAGGGGTTCGGCGCCTCGACGCTCGTGGCGACTCGCAGCTTGTCATTGACCAAGTCATGAAGAACTCCCACTGCTACGATCAGAAGATGGAGGCCTACTGCGACGAAGTTTGGCGCCTAGAGGACAAGTTCTACGGACTAGAACTCAACCACATCGCCCGACGATTCAATGAGACTGTGGATGAGCTGGCTAAAATAGCCTCGGGGCGGACACCGGTTCCCCCAGACGTCTTCTCCAGGGATATACATCACCCCTCCGTCAAGATCGACAACACGCCCGAGGAAGCCTCGGCCGAGCCCGAGGTGCCCTCGGCCGCCAAGGGTGAGGCCCTGCGTGTCGAGGGAGAGCGGAATGGGGTCACGCCAAACCCGAACTGGCAGACCCCGTACCTGGAATATCTCCTCCGAGGAGAGCTGCCCCTCGACAAGGCCAAAGCTCGGCGACTGGCTCGGCACGCCAAGTCGTTCGTTTTGCTGGGTGATGAAAAGGAGCTCTATCACCGCAGTCCCTCGGGCATCCTCCAGCGATGCATCCCCATCGCCCAAGGATAAGAGCTATTACAAGAAATACACTCGGGGGCTTGTGGCCACCATGCAGCACCTCGAGCCCTCATGGGAAATGCCTTCTGACAAGGTTTCTACTAGCCAAATGCGGTGGCCGACGCCACTAGGATTGTACGCTCCTGCCTAGGGTGTCAATTCTACGCAAAGTAGACACACCTGCCCACTCAGGCCCTGCAGACGATACCTATCACTTGGTCATTTGCTATGTGGGGTCTGGACCTCGTCAGCCCCTTGTAGAAGGCACCCGGGGGCTTCACGCACCTGCTGGTCGCCATCGACAAATTCTCCAAGTGGATCGAGGTCTGACCCTTAACCAGTATCAGGTCCGAGCAGGCGGTGGTGTTCTTCACCAATATCATCCATCGCTTTGGAGTCCCAAATGCCATCATCACCGACAACGACACGCAGTTCACCGGGAAAAAGTTCCTGGACTTCTGCGAGGACCACCACATCCGTGTGGACTGGGCCGCCGTAGCTCACCCCATGACGAATGGGCAGGTGGAGCATGCCAACGGTATGATTTTGCAGGGGCTAAAACCGAGGATCTACAACGACCTCAACAAGTTTGGAAAGCGGTGGATGAAGGAGCTACCCTCGGTGGTCTGGAGTCTGAGGACGACGCTGAGCCGGGCCACGGGCTTCACGCTGTTCTTTCTAGTCTATGGGGCCGAGGCCGTCCTCCCCACGGACTTAGAATACAGTTCCCCGAGGACGAAGGCGTACGACGACCGAAGCAACCAGATCAGTCGAGAGGACTCGCTGGACCAGCTCGAAGAGGCTCGGGACATTGCCTTACTACACTCGGCACGGTATCAGCAGTCTCTGCGACGCTACCACACCCGAAGTGTTTGGCCCCGAGGCTTCCAAGTGGGAGACTTGGTGCTTCGGCTGCGACAAGATGCTCGAGGGCGTCACAAGCTTACTCCTCCCTGG
Source organism: Zea luxurians (assembly GCA_029449295.1). NCBI lineage: Eukaryota > Viridiplantae > Streptophyta > Magnoliopsida > Poales > Poaceae > Zea > Zea luxurians. The sequence goes on along the minus strand of JAOPSE010000016.1, from coordinate 68,699,247 downwards.
GAGGGGCCGTTCATCATCTCCAAAATCCTAAAGCCCGGAACATACAAGCTGGCCAATGATCAAGGAGAGGTCTACAGCAACGCTTGGAACATCGAACAGCTACGTCGCTTCTTCCCTTAAAATGTTTCAAGTCGTTCATGTTCCTCGTTTTTACACGCGCGAATAAAGTCTAACCGTCAAGGAAGGATCAGCCTTGCCTCGGCAAAGCCCGACCCTCCCTCGGGGGCTAGAAGGGGGGAACCCCCTCTGCGTCAAAATTTTCTTCAAAAAAGTTTTCTACCGAAACAACTTTCGTGCTTTCGACTATGTCGATAGCAGGGCCCTAAAAACGACGAGAGTACACGTAAGCGGCAAGGCCGACCGAGTCGAGGGACTCCTACGCCTCCAGGATACGGATACCTCACTCATCACCTTCCGTGAAAAGTAACTCACGCTCGGATAAGCGATCCTGCTACCGAACAAGTCCTAACGCTCGGGTAGAAAACGACTTTCGTACATTTTTCGACTATATCGATAGCAGAATCCAACGAATGGGCGAGAGTACACACAAGCGGCAAGGCCGACCGAGCCGAGGGACTCCTATGCCTCCTGGATACGGATACCTCACTCATCACCTTCCGCGAAAAGTAACTCTCGCTTGGATAATGCGATTCTGCTGCCGACGAACAAGTCCTAAATGCTCGAAACAAGAGGAAAGAAAACGCAGCTTTATAATCTGAATGCTAAATATGTTTAGGCCCTGGTGGCCGCAAAAAACATACGCATGCTTTGGACAAACTGTTCCTACAAGATTCAGGCATCGGCAGGAGGAGGAGCGGCGCCCTCGGCGACGTTTCCACCCTCGGCGGAATCTGGCCTGGCCTCAGACGGCGACTCGGGCGAGAGGATCTCCACCTCAAAGGAGGACGCCAGCACTGCGCTTAGGTCGGCGACGGCCGCGTCAAGCCTCTGGACCTCGGCTAAGGCGGCCTCATCCTCGTCGGGTAAGCAGTACCCCTCGCTGACCCGCTCCAGATCCACGTCATAGTGGGAAGCGAGCAAGGTGAAGGCCCGCCTAACGTCGTGATGTAGCGCCCCGCGGAGTCTACCGCGCACATGGCCGCCCAAGGCCCGCAGGTGACTCTGGGGGGAGCTACCCGAGGGGACGTCATCGAGGTCGAAGGCCCGGCAAAAGGCCGAGATAGCCTCGGACATGGCCACACGGTCAACCTCCTTTTGCTCAGCCGCCTGGGCGAGCACCTCGTGATCCTTCACGGACTCGCTAAGAGCCGTCTCCAACCTTGCAGACAGCCAAACAACACTCTTCAGACATGAGGTGAAGAATGAAGCTAAGTCAAAGCTACAAAGCGGGCGACATATACCTTCGGCCCGAGCGGACGCCTCGGCTAGCCGCCCCGCAGCCTCAGCCAGCTGACCCTTAAGGGCCTCAGCCCGGCTCACGGCCTCGGCAGCTTGGCTCCGAGTTTGGTCCAGCTCATCGAGGACCTGGCCGAGCTCTAGCCGTCGCTGTTGCATCTCCTCGGCCTAGGAAGCCACCTGCTCCCGGGCCGACGAAGCCTCCGCCCGCGCCGCCGCTGCCACCGACTTTAGCTCATCGCAGAGCATCCGAAGATCCGCCACCTTGTTGCTTTGTTGGGCAAGCCGCTCATTGGCCTCGGCAAGCAAGGTCCTCTGGGACCGCAGCGAATCCCAGACGTCTCTCTCACGGCGGAGGAACAGCGACTTGGCGGTGCTCACGTCCGCAAGTTCCTGAGAAGGGAAAACAAGGCATGACAAAGAGTGCCCCGGCCACACAAGGTCTACACCGAAACCCTTACCTGGAAGACCCTGGGAACATCCCTGGAAAGGGTCTCGACGGCCGACCGAAGCGACCTTGTCGTCGCCTCGATGTACTCACGGAAGTTATCCCGAGTTCTCTCCTCCAACTCATCGTCGAGGGAGAGGAGGGGCTCCGGGTCCAAGATGGCATGGCTCCAGAACTGGAGCGGCCGCCCACACCATTCATCAAGGTCGAGCCACGCATGGATAAGGCCGCTGCTCCCAAGATGGGCCATGGTTCCGCGTGCACCTTGACCGAAGCGTCGGGTCCCCCTACGGCTAGCGCTTTGGGTACCGCCGCAATCAAAGTGTTGGGCCTCTCCTCGGCTAAGGAAGCGAGCCTCCGAGTGCCGACCTCAGCGACAACGGCTACCCCCTCCTCATGGCCGAGAATGGGGAGGTCGGGGATGGCCACGGGCGGCGGCGCCTCAGCCCTCCCGACGTCGGCGGCAACGGACGGCTCCGTGGGTAAATCAGCAACGGCCTCGGCGAGGGCCGATGCCGGCACCGGCAACAAGTCAGCCGGGCTCGAGGCCGCGGCTACGTCAGCAGCCTCCCCTGGCATGATGATCGTCCCGGCAGAGGGGTCAGCCTGGGAGGCTAGCCCCATAGCAGCTTGTGCTGCCTGGGCCCCCCACTCGAGGGCGTCTTGTGCGGAAGCCAGCCAACCGGCATGGTACGCCGCAGCACCGACTGCGAGGGCCAGCCCCGTCCTAAGGGCCTTCCTGGGGGCCAGACCAGCCGAGCCCTGCCTCCGCTTACTGAAAGAAGGAGAGCAAGATCAAGACACACAGAAAAAAAGAAAACCAAAACAGATGTATTCTCAGATACTTACCCGCTCCGGACCAAGGCTAGCCGTGCCTGCGGGGATGCTCCTTGAGCCCCAGCCTCCGTGGGCGCTACCGAGGGTTGCTCCGACGCCGGCTTCGGCACCGCTTCCACCTCAGACGCCCAAGGCGCCGAAAGGGCGGCCTGCCCAGGCGTTATCGCGGCCAGGGGACCAACCTCCTATGCAGCCGGTGCGGGCACTTGCTCCAGGAGGGCAGGCAGATCGGCCTGACTCCCTGAAGTCACCCCCGTTACCTCGGCCAAGGGGTCAAGTACCCCCTCGGCCTGCCTCCGCTCCTCGGATTGGGTCCTCGGTGTCCCGGCCCCAGGCTCTGATGGTGCTGGCCCCGTAGGAGGCTGGCTCGGTGACCCCTGGCCCGACCTCGGATCTGGGCTGAGGCCAAGGCGAGCTGCCATGTCATCATCCTCATCACCATCGTCGTCATCGTCGTCATCATCGTCGTCAGGCGTCTCCGGCAATGGCTCCCTCGGGAGCCCTTCCCTCGCTTGCCTCCGACGAAGCTTCTCCAAGGCATCCCGAGCCCGCATCTGCTCACGAGCCCGGGCCTTTTTTGCGTCCTTCTTCTCCTTTTCCTTCTCCGTGGCGGTTCTCCGCGCGGCTCGGCCTACCGCGTCCTCCGGGACCGGTGGCCGGACGGGTTTATAAATCCTCAACCCCTGGGGACGAACAAAAACCCCAGTGAGTAAAGATCAGAGGCGTGAAGAACTCGGCGCAAAATAGAAGAAGGATGGGACGCTTACCAGGGACACATACCCGTGGTCGGGGCGCATCGCGGGCTGGGTAAGGGCGCCAGCGTCCTGCTTCCCTACCGTACTTGCTACCCGCTTGAGGAGGTCGTCGGCGGAGAGGGAGGTCGAGGACATCTGCGAGCCCTCCAAATCGACCCCCGGCTTCATCTCTGCAAGCCGCATCGGCCGCTCTGCCAAAGGGAGCACCCTCCGGCGATGGATAGCGGCGACGACCCCCGCAACGGTAAGGCCCCCGTCTCGTAATTTCTGCAAGGCCTACAGAATAGGCTGGAGCTTCTCCTGTTTCTCGCGTGTGGCCCCCCAGCGCCAGTTAGCGCCGGCGGCGGTCACCACTCGTTGAGAAACGGCGGAAGCCTCCGTCGTTGTTACGGAGATAAAACCATCGATTCTGCCACCCCTTGTTCGAAGACGCAAGGGTGGCGGGGATGTACTGCTGCACGCGCCCCAGCCTTAGCTGAAGGGTGCAGCCGCTGGCCCGCACCGCCATACGGACCTTCTTTGCCTCCGTTGTCAAGGCAAAGAACTCCGCAGTGAAGAGATGGAGCCACAAATCCTAGTGGGGATCAATCCCCAGAAAACCCTCGCAAACCGCCGCGAAGATGGCCGCTTACGCAATAGAGTTGGGGTTGAGGTTGTGCAGCTCCACCCCGTAGTAGTGCAGGAGCGCCCGCATGAAGCGGCTCGCTGGTACGCCAAACCCCCGCTCGTGGAAGGGGATAAAGCTAACCACGTACCCTGGTAGCGGGGACGGGCTGACCCCACTCCCGAGGGCCATCCACTCCGGCTGCGGCTCGCTGGAGAGGGGGCGCAGCAAACCATCGGCGACAAGGGCCTCCAGGTCCCCCGCGGAAACAGTCGAGAATGGCCACGGGTCGCGCGGAAAAACAACGGACACCTTGTCATCCATCGCCGGGCAAAAGCGGTGGCGGCGGAAGGGATGAAGTGTGCGGTTTTCTCTCCTCTAGCTACTCTCTTAGGTTGTGGAAACCGAAGCAGGAGGCGAGCGCAAACGGCAGGGTGGAGAACCATCGCCGGCCCTGCTTCCGAGTATATAAAGGCCCGGGCGAGGATTATTCAAAGTTCCGCCCGAATTCGCCACGGGATTCAAACTCAGAGGGGAAACAGACTTTCCATTCCTCGAACGGCCCGCGCACGCGCAACAGACGCCCCACGAATCGTCCGTCCCATCGCATTAACTCCTTGGCAGAGCCAGCGACACCGTTGGCAGGCGAAGCGCGTGACGTTTCACCTCCGCCATAAAGGTCGCGTCAAAAAAGGTGCGCCACAATTTTTTAATTCATATCCTTTTCCGTTTCCTCTCTCTCTCTTACCACAGAGACCGAGAAAGGGGATATTTTGAAAGGGATCCTTCCCCACAAAGGAAACAGACCCCCGAGCCCTCCTATAGATCAGGGGTTCAAAGGCTGGCCCCTCGGAAGGGTTTGACAGCCGCCCCAGAGCAACCAGGCTCCACGCCCGTTACTGATCAGGGGTTCGAAGGCTGGCCCCTTGAAAGGGTTCGACAGCCGCCCTAGAGCGCTCGGGCTCCACGCCCACTACTAATCAGGGGTTCGCAAGCTGGCCCCTTGAGAGGGTTCGACAGCCGCCCCAGAACACGCAGAGTGAGGGATGACCCTGCAGACGTCCGATACATGGCCGAGGCTCAGGCTATGCTCCCGAGGTACCCTAGAACATTTCTGAGACCAGCGGGAACGACTCGTAATGGAATCCCACCGGAGGGAGGCATCGAGCCCTCGGACCCTGTCGAAAAGGGTCCGGGTCCAGTGAATCACCTGCAGGTACTTTTGGAGCGCGCCTCTGGGCCACTAGCCGACCCTTAACGAACGGGGCACGGGCGTCCACTCAGATCACCTGTTAACAACTCACCAGAAATGCCATGATCGGTGCCCTCCGAGGGTAACATGGCGCTTCCCCCCTTCCTCCTTGCGGAAAGGTGACGAAGGGGCATATAATAAAAGTCGAGACAGTCCTTGATCGTCCTCTCACTCCGTGCAGAGGCTCGGGGGCTACTCTCGCACCCGGCTATGGCCAAACTATTGACAGCGTCAACAAACTAGCTTTAAAAACTCGGAACCTGATCGTGCACCCGGGCTACGGCCAGGCCGCATGAGGGAACGTCAGGACCGGCCGAGGCATCACGAAATGCGTTAAGACCTTAGAGGAGTCAAACCACTCCTCCGAGGCCTCAGAGGCTACACCCGGCGGGTGCGCTCGCGCGCACCCGTCGGAACAAAGTATAACCGAGAAAGGTCGGTCCCCTCACCAAGAGTGCGGCAGAGCCTCAAAGCAATCATCACCACTCCCCTCGAGGCTCAGGGGCTACTGTCGGGTACCAAAATTAGGGGTACCCCCAACACTCCTAATCACGGCTAGAAAACACCTTCGGAGCAAACCATGAAGGCTTATAGTTCGAGTCAAAGTCAAAGCTTTGTCTACCAAGGGACTCGGCCTCGCCTCGCCTGAGCCTGGCCTAGTGCGGAACAGTGGTCCCGGACGAGTTCTCGTCTCGCTCGAGGGTCTCCTCAGGCAGTGAGCACGCCCTCGGCTCAGCCAAAGGCAAGCCTTGTCGTGCAAGCGACCTTGGCCAAATCGCCTTACCAGCCGACCGTATCGCATGCGCATTTAATGCTGGGATCATCTGACACCTTATCCTGACACGCGCGCCTCAGTCGGCAAGGTCGAAGTGACCGCAGTCACTTCACCCTTTCACTGACCGATCTGACAGGAAAACAGCGTCGCTCGCCCCGCTTCGGCTGTTGTGCCAACCACCCGGGCGAAACCGACAACGGTCAAGATAAGCCTCGAGCGCAACAGGAAGCTCCACCTCGCCCGACCCCGGGGCTCGGCCTTAGGAGGAGATCTCTGCCTCGCCCGACCCCAGGGCTCGACCTCGACCTCGGCCTCGGGAAGAGTCACATCCTCACCCGACCCTGGGCCTCGGCCCTAGCCTCGGCCTCAGAGGAGCCGCCGCCTCGACCGACCTCAGGCTCGGATCAACCGCGGCACAAGGGATGCATCATTACCCTACTCCTAGCTAGCTCAGGCTATGAAGGAACAAGACCGGCGTCCCATCCAGCTTACCCCGGTGACAGGCGATGGTGGTTTCCCGCATGCAACCATGACGTTGGTGGTTCTCAAGCTCCCTACGGAAGCAAGGAGACGTCAGCAGGATCCATACAGCATCGACAGCTGTACTGCTACAGGGCTCAAGGCACTTCTCCGACGGCCACGATACTACCTCTACAGGACTCGAGATGTCCCCCCGATGGCCATGTTGTTATCTGTACAGGGCTCAGGGCACTTCCCTGCCAGCCATGTTAGCTCCCAGCTACACCCCATTGAACAGCCGAGCATCTCCTTACATCTATAAAAGGGGGTGTCCAGGGCCCCACACGGGAGGACAGAGGGAGGAGGACGAAGGGACGAGCATACGAACATACGAGCATACGTACGCACGGCAGGAGAGACAAGTAGACGCACGGCAAAGGGACGGGAGAAGACGAGCAGGGGCCGGACCCTCTCTCTCGCTCTCTCCTACTCGCTCTCTCTCGCCCTCGCTCTCTCGCAACGCTTGTAACCCCTACTACAAGCACCCTGGTGCTGGATAATACAAGGCTCATTCCCCCACTTGTGTTCCATCTCGCACCAACCCATCTGGGCAGGGGCACACAGCGACAAATTTACTCGTCGGTCCAGGGACCCCCGGGTCCGAAACCTCGACAATAATGGAGGTGCCTCCCAGTCTGGATAGACAAAGGAACTATACATGTGCCATGGATTCATCGTTGTACCATTCCATATTTGAACAGGGTAATATATCGATGATGAATAAACGGGTGGAAAGTACCCTGGTCTCATAGGATGAACAGGCGATGCTTGTTGTGTCGCCTTTTGGGCCATTTTGTTCGGTCGTTTCGTTTTAGCAAGTGACCGGAGTTTCTTCGTTGACCGATCACATGGAACAGTCTTCTTGCTAGCATTTTTGGCTAGCAATTGATCGAAAGTAGGGCCAGCTATTACTAGCTGACCATGTGCGTCATGTTGGCTTTGTCCTCGCGTCTCTTTCCTTGCTTTGTGTGGATGCTGATGCCTCTGGCCATGGGCGGACTGTCTGGCTGAGCCAGCCAGACCGTCTTTATGAGCACCTGATTGCCCGCACATAGATGTCGGACTGTCCGTGATGCTCAGGTCAGGTTGTCGTGCTCGGCTCCTTAATTGTGTCTGCACCCGGCGCTTCCGTATTTGTTAGTCTTATTGTCTAGATCTTTTCGAGCATCCTCCTTCTGCGATATATTTGACGTGCGAGGATCATCAATGATGATGTCTTTGCTTTTGCTTTTATCGGCCATTTCGGGCCGAACTAAGACCTTTTCACATGTGACATCTATTGTATTAACAGGAAATGGCTGTGTGTCCATTTGTATTTCCTGAAAAGCCAACCGGCCCTCATTTATGGCCGATTGTACCTGTCGACAAAAAACATTACAGTCATTGGTGGCATGAGAAAAAGAATTATGCCACTAACAATAAGCACGTCTCTTTAATTCATCTATAGGAGGGATAGTATGAGTCAATTTAATGTTGCCATTTTTAAGTAGCTCATCAAATATCTTATCGCATTTGGCAACATTAAAGGTAAATTAATCTCTTCTTGCCGATTCTTTTGAACCGGCTGTAAGAAAGGACATGTTGAAGATTTGGCCTTTGTTGGCCAAATAAACTCAGCGATATATACATCTGCGGATTCATCATCTGAACTATCACGCTCTACTAGATGTATGTACGGGCGACCGATTTTGATGTCTCTTTAAATCGGCTTTCACAAGCTAAAGCCCGTTGATGTAGCTGGGCTATCGAAAAGAACTGAGTCCCATCTAATTTGTCCCTTAAGTAGGATAGCAACCCATTAAAAGCTAACCCTGCTAGCTCTTTGTCTGCGACATGGATCCTAAAGCATCGGTTTCTACTGTCCTGGAACCTCTGGATATAATCATTAACCGATTCTTCGCGTCCTTGGCGGACCGAAGCTAAGTCAGCTAGCCCTAATTCATATTCCCCAGCAAAGAAATGTTCATGAAATTTATTTTCTAACTCATTCCAGGAATTAATGGAATTAGGAGGCAGGACGGCGTACCATGCAAAAGCGGTACCAGTAAGGGATAAAGAAAATAACCGAACACGAAATGCTTCTCCATCAGCCAATTCGCCTAGGTGTGCTAGGAACTGGCCTATGTGTTCGTGTGTGCTTCTCCCATTCTCACCAGAAAACTTAGAAAATTCTGGTATCCTTGCCCCTTGTGGATATTGGACAGCGTCAAACCGGTGATTATACGGCTTTTGGTATGATTGCCCCACTCTGGCTACACTAACTCCGAACTTATCTCGAAATAGTTCAGTCATATCTTCCCTAATTTTTTCCATTGGACCCGGTGGCAGACCACCAGACCCTGGGCTGTGGGGCTCATTTGGTCAGGCATTAGTATATCGACCTTCTTGCCATGACCGATCGATAGTGTTGATCGGTTGTGATTGTATGGTGCGTTATGGTTTAAATATGTAGAGGGCGAAACATACTGCTGCTGTGATGTGTAATAATTTGGTGCATTGTGTGCAACAGCAGGTTCTGCATATGCGTATCTGGTTTGTCTGGTGGTAAATCCGAACTGACTGGTTGTGTTTTGCCATTATCAGGACGCCACGCGGTAGTCCTGGACTCCTGGTGTGGCCCCGGACTGTCCGGCAGGGAAAGCTGGACGGTCCGCGTAAGGGCCGGACGGTCCGGGCAGAAGCTCGTACGGTCCAGGCAGAAGCTCGTACGGTTCGACTGTGTCTAGGGTCGCCGATCTGCCAATCAGGGACGGCGGCGGCGCTAGGGCGGCCCCGGACAGTCCGGCAGAGCAAGCCGGACGGTCCACGTATGGGTCGGACGGTCCAGGCAGAGGCTAGGACGGTCCGACTGCGTTCAGGGGCGCCGATCTGCCAAGCAGGGACGGCAGTGGTTGTATTTGCCCTGAATATGAGTTCATCAGCATACCATATAAAGGTTGGGGCTGCAAATCCCCATTTGTTGCCGATGCATCAGACATAAATACCCTATTACTAGTTTTATATGATACAAAACTAAGAGCAATAGACTTTTCCAACGTACGTGTTAATTTTCTAATTGACTCTTCTAACCCTACAATCTGTTGTTTCATTTGATCCTGCCGCTGATCCACATAATATTTAATAGATTGAATATCATCGGGTTTACTTACGTTGGGGACTTGAAGCGAAGATAGAAGAGATGCGACATCGGTCTCTCCATGTTTGATAACCTTTTGGTGGCGATCCACCGTGTATTGTATAAGAATTTCTCCTTCGCTTGACGCATGTAGTCCTCGAATTGTTGTTGCTCATCGGCCATCAGATTTTCAACAGCCGTCTTTAGGATATTATCTGGGGAGATATCGGTGTGATCTTTAGAACCGCCCATTTGAGGGCCTGATTTTTAGTAGATCTAGACACCAGATTCCCCAGCGGAGTCGCCAAAATTATGTTGGTGCCCTTTTAGGGCGCCAATCACTGCATGAGAACCGGCGGCGGTGCTCTCTGCACAGACGCGGACGGTCCGCGACCTGGCGCAGGGCTAGGGTTCCCTGCCTGACGTGTCGGACGGTCCGCGCCCTAGGTCCGGACGGTCCACACGTGCGCAGGGGCGGAGAAGGTCACCAACGGCGCCTAGATCTCGCTCCCGAGAGGGACCCCGTCGGGGAGGAGAGATCCTAGGGGTTGTCTAGGCTCGGTAGGCCGACCTAGACTCCTCTAATCGACGTAGAGTCGAAGAGAAGCAGAGAATTTAGGTATTGGAATACTAAACTTGGGCTAAACTAGAACTATTCCTAATGCATAAGGTAAAAACGAGAAATAGACTTGATTTGATCGATTGTTGGGGGTTTCAATCGGCCGTAGTCCTTCATCTATATAAAGGGGAGGTCTGGATCCGCTTCAAACTGTTTCCCGAGTTAATCCCGCGGGTTTAGGTAACAAATTCCACGAAAAACTAGGAACCCTAACTGACTCTGCGCACGCGTGGACCGTCCGCACCACCACCGCGAACTGTCCGGACCGCGGACCGTCCGGCCTCAGGGTCGGACCATCCACGAGCTCTTTTTGGTGTCCAACACATGGATTCATCCGTGACGTTGGTTTATGAAAATGACGCACAAGTCAGATCCTTGAAAAAATATTACAGAGAATAAATGTCACGCATGCAAAAAAAGAAATTTAAGTTAAAAACATTATTCAAACAAAAGAAATTACATGCAAGGCTCTTTTTTAAATACTACTCCCTCCATCCAAAAATATAATTCAAGAATCTCGGTGATACTTATCTACTACTACGCATTGTGGGAGGATAGCAGGTGGACTTAGAGAGAGATATTTTTCCTGTCATAGATGTAAATATAAACACACATGTGGTGTAGCGGTAGCTACTGTTCACATTTGCCTGAGGGGTCGCGGGTTTGAATCCCCTTGGGGCTATTTGTGTTTTTTAATTTTAGCTAGACTTGGGCTGTATGGGGGAATGAGAATGAGAATGTGCTTTGCGGGGAGGGGATGAGAAAGACAGAACATGGAATGGTGGCAGAATATGGGAATGAGCTGTGCGGGAAGGGAATTGAGAAAGACAGAATAAGGAATGGAAATGACAGAAAATGGAATGACAAGCTATACTTACAAACTTAACAAGTAGTAGAGATTGTTTTAACATACTTCTCCATGATTGAGGGCTACTTTGGAACAAAGAAAAATAGAGGAATGTTGAAGGATTAAATTCCTATAGAAAATTTTTCTATGTGATCCTTTGGAACAAAGGATTGACTTCCTACAGATTTTATAAAATTTATATGGAACGGACCATTGAAGTGAGATTTTGAAGGATTTTTAAAATGAGGTCCACCCTCTTAAAATTTTTCATATGAAATTACGAGTGTCATACAACTCTATTCCATTTTTTACTATCCCTATATTTTACTAATCCTGCAATCCAGATGTTGGGTTATGGTGGCGGATTGGTCAGTGTTCGACTCGAACACGTCCTGTAGCGAGAGTTCAGCTTTGCACGGTCAACAATTGCCATGTATTTGTCCTGCAACCTTAGGTGCCATACTCTTCTGACATGATCCATGGTTTGCTAAAAAAAACTACGGAATGTCTCTGTTGCTGTTGTCAACAGGTTAGTTATGATGCCGAAACTTGAACCACGGCCAGTTTGCATAAAGTTTAGCATCGTCATCATCTCTCCTGGAAGGCCATCATCCAATAGAGGGTTCTGAGAGAGAACTGGAAGTTGCTCCCTGTTATCTCTTGGCCATTTCCTCAGCTTCTAAGAACACTTTCTGCATCAGTACAAGACAAGTGATACTAAGAACAGATACATATGAGGAGATTCATCGAACAAGAGGCGGGTGGGGTATTCCGATATGCGATATATAACTAGGCTAGAGTGCAGCTCAGTATCTCACCTCTCTGTCTAAAAGAAACAAACCTCAGTGCAGTTTTGTCTGGGACATTAGACTTGACCACGATAACCTTCACCTCATCATCTACCTTCAGGATGTCACTGACTGACAAAACATTGCCTCGTCTCGATACGTGAAGTAAGCCACTGCAAATAAATAGGTAGTTGAGTACACTATTATAGGGATGTGAGTCTTGATTTCTCTAGGTCAATGGGTTGACCCAAAACTCATGCAAACAAACTAATCTAGATTTCAAAGTGGAATGAAAATTCCATTGGAACCCACTTGCAATTCTTGGCTTAATAAGAAAAACCAACAGTTTCTCAGCTTATGCAGGCATGCAGCTATGCTTGACTGTAAATACACGAACACAATGCAGTCTTGTAGGGTTCCATTTCACACCTGTTTGTCCCAGCAATCCTAACTTGTGCACCATAATGAAAAATGTTGCGAACAAGTCCCTTGTAGGAGGGTTCCTTCTTTAAGATAAGTCGTTTCCTGATGATTAGTAATTCGGTACATTCAAAATTACAAATTTACAATATCTTTTGCGGTGTTAGTTGTTTGCCGACAAATTCAATATCAAGAAGCTGATTTATCATTGACAACTAGTCGGTTGACCGTCCGTTGCGACGGCTCACAACAATACCCACGTAAACTATCCACCAAAAAGATCTCAAGATTTTGTATTGATTGTCTCCGATCTCCACATAATATTTTTTTATTTGACGAACTGATGTTGTTGTTTACTTAATTCAATATGTCTTAGTACAACACAGTCAATGAAGGGACGATTAGAAGAGAGTTCACAACGATTGACTGAATTAACAGAGATTATAGAATGACATAATTCCACAATACAGAGACCAAATAAGAGAAGGTTTATGAGCTCAAGTTTCTAAAATAAGTCACAACTCAAACTTATAAACCTAATGCATTCAAGAGCCAAGAACACAAGGGACGAGCACCCTGTGGTAGTGCCCGCATTGATTTCCAAATCATAACACATATTTTGTAGGATCCATTAGCCATCATCAGAAGAACACAAACCATGTGCAGATAATAAATAAAGTATTAATACACTCAAATTATGTTCAGTCCTTAGCACAACAAAAACTAACACCCAAAACAACAGAGGAACAACACAATAATTTTTGCAATAACAGTAGGATGGGTGATAGGTACATAGAAGTGGTAGAAGCATACCGAGTCGACACCGTGGTAAGGGAAATGCCATGTAGACAGGCGATGCCGAGCCATCGAACGGGTATCACAGGCAGCAAATCAGGGACCCCCATCCCTCGCCTCCCCCACTTCCAAGGTTTCGTAGAGCAAGAAGGGAAGGCAAGAGGCGGATATACATGTTCGTTACCGGAGAAGGACACGATGAAGACATGGGCATCTAGAGGCGACATAGGTAGTATACCGCTAGATACGGAGCAGCTCTAAACCGAGAGGTACCCGCACCAGACGTCAGTCTGAGGAGGGCGAGAGAATGCGAGTGCCTTCCCAGCCCTATACCAGCCGAGGTGACACAACACCACCACCAACTCCGTAGCATGTGTCGACTGCTGCCGCGCTACAGGCCTTGGTTGTCCAATATCTTAGACCTGGACTCCTCATCGCCAAGATAACCTAAGCGTGACAGGCTAGGAGCAAGACCGACTCGCCCCATACCCGCGTTTACGAGCATCGGTCGGCTCGTGGCTGCGATCGTGGGCGGGGTAGTAGGTTGGGGAGGAAGAACAGGGTGAAGGTCGGAAAGATGAACGGGACGTCCGTCGATGGTGAAAACGATGGTGCGCGCATGCTGTGAAACGTCCTCGTGGATGTGCAATAGCCACTGTGCGGGTCAGTGTCGGGGCTAGTGTTGGACGAATACGGGGAGGAGGCGCTTGCTCCCACGCCCTTTGCCGAGAATGGGGTGGCGCGGAGGCGGAGACATGAAGGGAGAGAGAAAAGAAGCAGGATGGCGAACGAGGTGGTGGCAACTGAGGCGATGACCATCATTATCGTGCGGAGGTATAGATGGTCAAATGGGTCATGTCTGGTGGGCCGGCCCGAGACACAGCCCATTTAATAGTGCCTAGGCTAGCCCGACACGAGCGTCGTACCTTCTTGGGTTATAGCCTCAGCCCGTAGTGCTGGCTCGACCCAGCAACTGAGGCAATGACCATCATTATCGTGCGAAGGTATAGACACCTGAGCATGATGTTCTACTGGTTAGACGGCTTCATCCAGTGTCTCCCGCCCTTATATCAGGGCGTGGGTTCGAACCCCACCTATTGCATCGCATTTTTAACATTTTACGCCGATTTAACCAAATGGCCCGATGGGCTAACGTGTCGTGCTTGGGCTGTAGCTGTGGGCGTCGAGCCTAGCACGGTTTGGGACATGGAGGTTGGTTGCACGGAGGGGATGGGCATGCAACGGGTTAATTTGAAATAGATGTGAGTGGTTATTTGTAAGAAGATGACACGGAACTACCATTGAAAGTGGTGTTTTAATATAATAGAGATAGAGATTTGGCCAAGTATGATGGCATTAAGTACATAAGTGCAACTGCGCAAACAAATAACCGACACAATTTCCATGTACAGAATTTAGTGTGTCCCAACATATTTCACTGTTTGTAAACAGTAAAGTACAATTAGTATTTTGGCCACTTGTGTCACACCCGGTTTTGGAAGGTAAACCGAATGCGAACCATGTACGTGCCAGGATTAGAAATTCACGTACACAGCAATTACATAAATAACTCACCATAGCACAATGCTTCGAATAACAATAAAGAGTAAGTAATAATATTATAGACTAAAGCCATTTACATAATATAAATCAAAGTACATAGAATCGAAATGTAGCCAACGTAAACAACCCACCACACACAGCTGACTGGGGGAGGTCGCTAGCCTAATCTTCGAACTCGTCAAAGTCCTGAAACTCCTGGAGATCTGCTTCGACGCCTTCTTCTTTACCTGAGCATAGATTGCACCAAAGGCAACCTGGTGTTTTGTGAAAGCAAGGGTGAGTACACATCAATGTACTCAGCAAATGTCTCGTTTGGCTAAAGTGGACTAGCTTTATGTGGAGTTGGGATCAAGCAGTTGCTTTTAGTTAGTCAGGTAATTATTACTAGTATAGAGCCAGGTTTTAGCATTAACCCAAGTTGTTAACCCAAAAGTACTCCTTCCAAACAGAAAGAATTGAAAGGGAAATGTGCCCTTGGGCCATTTCTAAGTATTTTGGTGATTGAGTGCCAACACAAGTGCTTTTGTGTTAATCTATGCAAAGTGGTGGACAAAGTGCAAATCAAGTCAAAAGGTATGTTTCTAGACTTAGTACATTGTTTTATGGTCTAATGTATTGTGTCTAAGTGCTGGAAACAGGAGAAATCGAATTGGAAAAGACTTAGCTTTGTTCAGCCAAAGTCTGCTCAGTCTCGGTGCACCGGACTGTCCGGTGGTGCACCGAACAGTGTTCGGTGCGCCAGGCTGGCTCTAGTGAACTTGTTGTTCTCGAGACTTCGACGGCGGTGTACGGCTATAAATCACCGGACTGTCCGGTGGTGCACCGGACTGTCCGGTGAGCCGTTCACAGGCGAACTCGTCGCTCTCGGGAGATGATTAACGGCGTACGGCTAAAATTCACCGGACTGTCCGGTGGTGCACCGGACTGTCCGGTGAGCCAACGGTCAGCCGGGGCAACGGTCGGCCGAGGATTCCGCGCGTGACGCGTGGCCGAGCCAACGGTCACATTGGAGCACCGGACTATCCGGTGTGCACCGGACAGTGTCCGGTGCGCCAACGGCTCTGAATCTCCAACGGTCGGCTTCGCCAAACAAGGAAAGAAATCCGCACCGGACAGTGTCCGGTGGTGCATCGGACTGTCCGGTGCGCCAGTCGACAGAAGGCAAGAATTGCCTTCCTACAATGCTCTCAACGGCTCCTAGCTGCCTTGGGGCTATAAAAGGGACCCCTTGGCGCATGGAGAAGATATCCAAGCATTCTTTGAGCATAGTTGATCACTCATACTTCATTCTTGCGCACTTGTTTGACATTCTTAGTGATTTGAGCTCCGTTCTAGTGAGAAACTCGTGATAGTCTCTTGAGCTCAAGTCTGGGTCTTGTGTGTGCGTATTTGCTGTGATCTTTGTGTCTTGTGTGAGTTGCTCATCCCTCCCTTACTCTGTGCTTCTTTGTGAACTTCAAGTGTAAGGGCGAGAGGCTCCAAGTTGTGGAGATTCCTCGCGAACGGGATATAGTAAAGCAAAGCAAAACACCGTGGTATTCAAGTGGGTCTTTGGACCACTTGAGAGGGGTTGATTGCAACCCTCGTCCGTTGGGACGCCACAACGTGGAGTAGGGCAAGCGTTGGTCTTGGCCGAACCATGGGATAAACCACTGTGCCATCTCTGTGTTGATCTCTTGTGGTTATTGTGTTTTGTTGAGACTCCTCTCTAGCCACTTGGCATTATTGTGCTAACGATTAATCATGTTTTTGTGGCTTAAAGTTTCAAGTTTCACAGGATCACCTATTCACCCCCCCCCCTCTAGGTGCTCTCAATTGGTATCAGAGCCATTCTCTTCAAAGAAGGGACTAATCGCCCGAAGAGATGGATCCTAAGGGCAAGGGGATTGTGATCAACGATAAGGAGAAGGAGTCCTTCATCAACGAGCCGAAGGACGACAAGCCTACCGACTCAGGCTCGGGCCACAAACGTAAAGATGGGAAGAAGAAGAAGACGAGACGCATCAAGGAGATCGTCTACTACGACGACAGCGACGAGTCCACTTCTTCCCAAAAGGACGACGGCAACGACTACGAGAAAAGAAAGACGGTTAACTCAAACTTTTCTTTCGATTATTCTCGTATTCCTTATAGTTCAAGTGCACATTTGCTTTCCATTCCTGTTGGCAAGCCTCCACACTTTGATGGGGAGGACTACAGATTTTGGAGCCACAAAATGCGTAGTCACTTGTTCTCTCTCCATCCAAGCATATGGGAGATTGTAGAGAGTGGAATGAAATTTGATAGCTCAGATAGTCCCATGTTTATAAATGAACAAATCCATAAAAATGAACAAGCTACTACTGTCCTTTTAGCATCTTTGTGCAGGGAAGAGTACAATAAGGTGAGCGGCTTGGACAATGCCAAGCAGATCTGGGACACCCTCAGGATCTCACATGAGGGGAACGACGTCACCATGCTCACCAAAATGGAGTTGGTGGAGGGCGAGCTTGGAAGATTCGGAATGATAAGGGGAGAGGAGCCAACCCAAACATACAACCGGCTCAAGACCCTCATCAACAAGATAAGGAGCTATGGAAGCACGCGATGGACGGACCACGACGTCGTTCATCTAATGCTAAGGTCTTTTACTATACTTGATCCACATCTGGTGAACAATATTCGTGAAAATCCTAGGTACACCAAGATGTCGCCCGAAGAAGTTCTTGGGAAGTTCGTAAGCGGGCGAATGATGATCAAGGAGGCAAGATACGTGGATGACGCGTTGAACGGTCCAATCCATGAGCCTCAACCCATTGCTCTCAAGGCAACGAGGAGCAAGGAGGCGCTACCTAGCAAGGTGGCGCAAGTTGAGGCGACCGGGCTCAATGATGAAGAGATGGCCCTCATCATCAAGCGCTTCAAGACGGCGCTAAAAGGTCGCAAGGGGCAGCCAAGCAAGACCAAGACAAAGGGGAAGCGCTCATGCTTCAAATGTGGTAAGATTGGTCATTTTATCGCTAACTGTCCCGATAATGATAGTGATCAGGAACAAGGGAACAAGAGGGAGAAGAAGAAGGCATACAAGAAGGCTAAGGGCGAGGCACACCTTGGCAAGGAGTGGGACTCGGATTGTTCGTCATCCGACTCCGACAATGAAGGGCTCGCCGCCACCGCCTTCAACAAGTCATCCCTCTTCCCCAATGAGCGTCACACATGCCTCATGGCGAAGGAGAAGAAGGTATGTTACTCGAGACAATACTACTTATGCTTCTTCAAGTGAGGATGAATCTAGTGATGATGATGAAATAGATTATTCTCGTTTATTCAAGGGTCTAGATAGAACCAAGGTTGATAAGATTAACGAATTAATTGATGCCTTGAATGATAAGAATAGATTATTAGAGAAGCAAGAGGATCTTTTATATGAAGAACATGATAAGTTTGTAGAGGCTCAAAAATCCCTTGCTTTAGAAATCAAAAGGAATGAAATGTTTTCTTGTGAACTATCTACTTGCCATGAGACAATTTCTAGTTTAAAAGATGTTAACAATGATTTAAATGGTAAACTAGAAGTAGCAAATAGATCTAACCCTTGTGTAGAACATGTTGTGATTTGCACTAGGTGTAAAGATTTTAATGTTGATGCTTGTAGTGAACACCTAGTGTCTATTGCAAAGTTAAATGATGAACTAGCTAGTCTTAATGCCCAACTTAAGACTAGCAAGAGTGAATTTGATAAGTTAAAATTTGCAAGGGATGCCTACACGATTGGTAGACACCCCTCAATTAAGGATGGACTTGGCTTCAAGAGGGAAGCCAAGAACTTAACAAGCCATAAGGCTCCCATCTCCGCCAAGGAGAAAGGGAAGCCCCTATGGCTAGTAGTGCTAAAAAGAACCATGCTTTCATGTATCATGATAGGAGACATTCTAGGAATGCCTATAGAAGTTATGATGCTTTTGATTCTCATGCCATGTTTGCTTCTAGTTCTTCCTATATGCATGGTAGAGATATGTCTAGGAGAAATGTTGTTTATCATATGCCTAGGAGAAATGTTGTTAATGTTCCTAGCAAAATTAATGAACCTTCGACAATATATCATGCTTGCAATGCTTCATTTGCTATTTGTAGAAAGGATAAGAAGGTAATTGCTAGTAAGTTAGGGGCCAAATGTAAGGGAGACAAAACTTGCATTTGGGTCCCTAAGACTATTGTGACTAACCTTGTAGGACCCAACAAGAGTTGGGTACCTAAGACCCAAGCCTAAATTTGCCTTGTAGGTTTATGCATCCGGGGGTACAAGCTGGATTATCGACAGCGGATGCACAAACCACATGACGGGGGAAAAGAGGATGTTCTCTTCCTACGTCAAGAACAGGGATCCCCAAGATTCAATAATTTCGGTGATGGGAACCAAGGCAAGGTGAAAGGGTTAGGTAAAATTGCTATTTCATCCGAGCACTCTATATCTAATGTGTTTTTAGTTGAGTCACTTGGATATAATTTGTTATCTGTTAGTCAATTATGCAATATGGGATATAATTGTCTATTCACAAATGTAGATGTGTCTGTCTTTAGAAGGTGTGATGGTTCACTAGCTTTTAAGGGTGTACTAGACGGCAAACTTTATTTAGTTAATTTTGCAAAAGAAGAGGCCGGTCTAGATGCATGCTTAATTGCTAAGACTTGCATGGGCTGGCTGTGGCATCGTCGTTTAGCACATGTGGGGATGAAGAACCTTCACAAGCTTCTAAAGGGAGAACACGTGATAGGTCTAACTAACGTGCATTTCGAAAAAGATAGACCTTGTGCAGCTTGTCAAGCAGGTAAACAAGTGGGAAGTGCTCATCACATCAAGAACGTGATGACCACGTCAAGACCCCTGGAGCTGCTGCATATGGACCTCTTCAGACCCGTCGCCTATCTAAGCATAGGAGGAAGTAAGTATGGTCTTGTTATAGTTGATGATTTTTCCCGCTTCACTTGGGTATTCTTTTTGCAGGATAAATCTAAAACCCAAGGGACCCTCAAGCGCTTCCTCAGGAGAGCTCAAAATGAGTTTGAGCTCAAGGTGAAGAAGATAAGGAGCGACAACGGGTCCGAGTTCAAGAACCTTCAAGTGGAGGAGTTCCTTGAGGAGGAGGGGATCAAGCACGAGTTCTCCGCTCCCTACACACCACAGCAAAATGGTGTGGTAGAGAGGAAGAACAGGACTCTCATCGATATGGCGAGGATGATGCTTGGAGAGTTCAAGACCCCCGAGCGGTTTTGGTCGGAAGCCGTGAACACGGCTTGCCACGCCATCAACCGGGTCTACATTCACCGCCTCCTCAAGAAGACTTCGTATGAGCTGCTAACTGGTAACAAACCCAATGTGTCTTACTTTCATGTATTTGGGAGCAAATGCTACATTCTAGTGAAAAAAGGTAGAAATTATAAGTTTGCTCCCAAAGTTGTAGAAGGGTTTTTGTTAGGTTATGACTCAAATACAAAGGCGTATAGAGTCTTCAACAAATCATCGGGTTTGGTTGAAGTCTCTAGCGACGTTGTATTTGATGAGACTAATGGCTCTCCAAGAGAGCAAGTTGTTGATTTTGATGATGTAGATGAAAAGGACGTTCCAACGGCCGCAATGCGCACCATGGCGATTGGCGATGTGCGACCACAGGAACAATTGGAGCAAGATCAACCTTCTTCCTCAACGATGGTGCATCCCCCAACTCAAGACGATGAACAAGTTCATCAAGAAGAGGCGCGTGATCAAGGGGGAGCACAAGATGATCATGTGGTGGAGGAAGAAGCACAACCGGCACCTCCAACCCAAGTTCGAGCGACGATTCAAAGGAATCATCCCGTCGACCAAATTTTGGGTGACATTAGCAAGGGAGTAACTACTCGTTCTAGATTAGTTAATTTTTGTGAGCATTACTCCTTTGTCTCTTCTATTGAGCCTTTCAGGGTAGAAGAGGCCTTGCTAGATCCGGACTGGGTGTTAGCCATGCAGGAAGAGCTCAATAATTTCAAGAGGAATGAAGTTTGGACACTGGTGCCTCGTCCCAAGCAAAACGTTGTGGGAACCAAGTGGGTGTTCCGCAACAAACAGGACGAGCACGGGGTGGTGACAAGGAACAAGGCTCGACTTGTGGCAAAAGGTTATGCCCAAGTCGCAGGTTTGGACTTTGAGGAGACTTTTGCTCCTGTGGCTAGGCTAGAATCTATTCGTATTTTGCTAGCATATGCCGCTCACCATTCTTTCAGGTTGTTCCAAATGGATGCGAAGAGCGCTTTCCTCAACGGGCCAATCAAGGAGGAGGTGTACGTGGAGCAACCCCCTGGCTTCGAGGATGAACGGTACCCCGACCATGTGTGTAAGCTCTCTAAGGCGCTCTATGGACTTAAGCAAGCCCCAAGAGCATGGTATGAATGCCTTAGAGACTTTTTAATTGCTAATGCTTTCAAGGTTGGTAAAGCTGATCCAACTCTTTTCACTAAGACTTGCGATGGTGATCTTTTTGTGTGCCAAATTTATGTCGATGACATAATATTTGGTTCTACTAATCAAAAGTCTTGTGAAGAGTTTAGCAGGGTGATGACTCAAAAATTCGAGATGTCGATGATGGGCGAGTTGAACTACTTCCTTGGGTTCCAAGTGAAGCAACTCAAGGACGGCACCTTCATCTCCCAAACGAAGTACACGCAAGACTTGCTAAAGCGGTTTGGGATGAAGGACGCCAAGCCCGCAAAGACTCCGATGGGAACCGACGGACACACCGACCTCAACAAAGGAGGTAAGTTCGTTGATCAAAAAGCATACCGGTCAATGATAGGGTCTTTACTTTATTTATGTGCTAGTAGACCGGATATTATGCTTAGCGTATGCATGTGTGCTAGATTTCAATCCGATCCAAGGGAGTGTCACTTAGTGGCCGTGAAGCGAATTCTTAGATATTTAGTCGCTATGCCTTGCTTCGGGATCTGGTATCTAAAGGGGTCTAACTTTGACTTGATTGGATATTCAGACTCCGACTATGCTGGATGTAAGGTCGATAGGAAGAGTACATCGGGGACGTGCCAATTCTTAGGAAGGTCCCTGGTGTCATGGAACTCTAAGAAACAAACTTCCGTTGCCCTATCCACCGCTGAGGCCGAGTATGTTGCCGCAGGACAGTGTTGCGCGCAACTACTTTGGATGAGGCAAACCCTCCGGGACTTTGGCTACAATCTGAGCAAAGTCCCACTCCTATGTGACAATGAGAGTGCTATCCGCATAGCGGAAAATCCTGTTGAGCACAGCCACACAAAGCACATTGACATCCGACATCACTTTTTGAGAAATCACCAGCAAAAGGGAGATATCGAAGTGGTTTATGTTAGCACCGAGAACCAGCTAGCCGATATCTTTACCAAGCCTTTAGATGAGAAGACCTTTTGCAGGCTGTGTAGTGAGCTAAATGTCTTAGATTCGCGGAACTTGGATTGATTTATAGCATACATGTGTTTATGCCTTGATCATGTTCCTTATGCATTTTGTTGCTTACTTGTGGTGCTCAAGTTGTACAATCACTCCCCGGACCTCACAAGTCCTTTTGCAAGTGATGCACATATTTAGGGGGAGTTGTGCTACAACTTGACCCTTTGAGACTAACCGTGTGCTTGAGTTTGCTTGATTTAGTCTCAAAGGAGGTTTGAAAGGGAAAAGGTGGACTTGGACCATGAAAGACTTCCACTGCACTCCGATGAGAGGGTAACTTATTCCAAGTTCATCTCATGTACCCTTATTGCCTTTGTATGCTTATTTGAAGATTTTGGTAAGGCAATGGGGTTCTAGGGCCAAAATTAATCCTGTTTTGGTGCTTGATGCCAAAGGGGGAGAAAATAAGGCCAAAGCAATAAATGGATCAGCTACCACTAGAGAAATTTTGAAAATAGTAGAATAGAGCTTTTGGTTTTGAAAAACTCTCTTGTTGTCTCTCTTGTCAAAAGTTGGCCTCTTGTGGGGAGAAATGTTGATTATGGGAAAAAGGGGGAGTTTTTTGAAATCTTTGATCAATTTCTCTTGGAATACCTCTCTTTATGTCTCTACAAGTGAATTTGACTTAGAGATAGGAAATTGAGTTTGATTTGCAAAAACAAACCAAGTGGTGGCAAAGAGTGATCCATATATGCCAAATTTGAATCAAAACTATATTGAGTTTTCATTTGCATTGATATTGCACTTGTTCTAGTTGCTTTATGTTGTGTTGGCATAAATCACCAAAAAGGGGAGATTGAAAGGGAAATGTGCCCTTGGGCCATTTCTATGTATTTTGGTGATTGAGTGCCAACATAAGTGCTTTTGTGTTAATCTATGCAAAGTGGTGGACAAAGTGCAAATCAAGTCAAAAGGTATGTTTCTAGACTTAGTACATTGTTTTATGGTCTAATGTATTGTGTCTAAGTGCTGGAAACAGGAGAAATCGAATTGGAAAAGACTTAGCTTTGTTCAGCCAAAGTCTGCTCAGTCTGGGTGCACCGGACTGTCTGGTGGTGCACCGGACAGTGTCTGGTGCGCCAGGCTGGCTCTGGTGAACTTGTTGTTCTCGGGACTTCGACGGCGGTGTACGGCTATAAATCACCGGACTGTCCGGTGAGCCGTTCACAAGTGAACTCGTCGCTCTCGGGAGATGATTAACGGCGTACGGCTAAAATTCACCGGACTGTCCGGTGGTGCACCAGACTGTCCGGTGAGCCAACAGTCAGCCGGGGCAACGGTCGGCCAAGGATTCCGCGCGTGACGCGTGGCCGAGCCAACGGTCACATTGGAGCACCGGACTGTCCGGTGTGCACCGGACAGTGTCCGGTGCGCCAACGGCTCTGAATCTCCAACGGTCGGCTTCGCCAAACAAGGAAAGAAATCCGCACCGGACAGTGTCCGGTGGTGCACTGGACTGTCCGGTGCGCCAGTCGACAGAAGGCAAGAATTGCCTTCCTACAATGCTCTCAACGGCTCCTAGCTACCTTGGGGCTATAAAAGGGACCCTTTGGCGCATGGAGAAGATATCCAAGCATTCTTTGAGCATAGTTGATCACTCACACTTCGTTCTTGCGCACTTGTTTGACATTCTTAGTGATTTGAGCTCCGTTCTAGTGAGAAACTCGTGATAGTCTCTTGAGCTCAAGTCTGGGTCTTCTGTGTGTGTATTTGCTGTGATCTTTGTGTCTTGTGTGAGTTGCTCATCCCTCCCTTACTCTGTGCTTCTTTGTGAACTTCAAGTGTAAGGGCGAGAGGCTCCAAGTTGTGGAGATTCCTTGAGGATGTAGTCGGTCGTTAGGTTTCCTAAATGTATCGCACTCCTCCCCAAGGGGCAATCCACCCTCGGCAGAGCGAGCCGCATACAGCGAGCCCCATTGACGGCACGGCGGTGAAGCGAACTATACCCCAGTTTCTCTAATTATTCAGCTAAGGGCGTCCCATACCACCCTCATGGTTGCACTGTTTTCGCGGGCAGTCATCCAACGAATAGGTCCTTACGAAGAGGCACTCGAGAAACCGCTCGAGCCCCCTAAAGTATCACCATTCCAACATCATAATCATAATGACAACATCATATCATAAGTGTTCACATCATGTTCATTGATTAAAGTAAAGCAATAGCATGAATCTAACCATAGTAACCCAAAAGGTAATCAAGGACAAGGTAAATATAAAGCTAGTCAATCCTTAGGTTGATCATGGTATGTGGGTTGATGAATTATAAAGTAAATGAGACATAATAGGTCAGAGGATACTTGCCTTCACCAAATAGATGCTCAGGGTCTTCGATCTCGTAGAACTCGAAGAACTGGATCATTTGGTCTCCGAAGCTTGGTCGTCGATTTCTCGAAGCTCGGAAATGGATCACAGTCTATTCGCGACGTGCAACGAATACAAACAGGCACAAGCAAACATATACTTGCATAAGAACATTACACCATACAAGAAATATAATAAAAGCGAGCAATATAAAATAGAGAGCGCTTCTACGGTTACGCGAGAAAAAGAACCGTATAGTCGAAACTACGGTCGAGGGGTTAGCGTGTTTACATTAAGCAAATATTAATTAGAGTATTTAATCCAATATTTCTCAAATATAAACAATATCTACTACTTAGTTTTGGCTAACTTACTGTTTTAATTGTGGATGACTAAATAAATAACTAATTAACTCACATGAGTAATTAAAAGCGAACGATTTAATTTCGCGTGCGGACAACGCACGATACGCGCAAACGACGCGCGACACACGCGAACGGCGCGCGACAACGCGTGCGAATAGCACGCGCAACACTCGCGAACGACACGCGAAGACGCGCGCGAAACAACACTGCAGCACGCGCCCGGTACGCGCGGATCGACACAATACACGAAACTAATAAATAAACAACGTGATTAAACCAAACAATTATTAATGAGAAACATTTCAGTTAAGGTTAATCATGTTGGTGACTAATTATAAATGTGCAAATCGAATTCCTAAATTAGATTTTAAAATTGAATTGTCATTCCAGTAGCCATTGGTTAAACAGACGTTTAAATAAATTAAATAAAATGTGCAACAGTGAGGATAAATATTTCTAAATTAAGATAATTTTAATATGAATCTAATGCAACTTGAATGGAACGAATCAGTTTTAAAACGCAAAAGTTATGATTGTTTTAAACCATATTGTAATTTGCGCGAACTAAATTTATAGAACTGCCATCTTCTTATTCCTCTCTCCTCATCTTCTTCCTCTCATCCATGGAAGAGAGAGGAGATGAAGAGGAGTGGGCTGCGCAGGGGAGGACAAGGTCGGGCCGGCCGGGCGCGGCCACCGCCGCCGGGGAGGGGCGCCGCCAGGGAGGGGAAACAGAGAGGGGAGGGGCGCTGCCACCAGAGAAGGTGAGTGGAGAGTGAGGGAGGCCCTGCACGGACGGGAAAACAAAGAACACGAAGAAACCCTAGGTACAACAATGGAGGTTCTCACCGGGGAAGAAGACCCTCGCCGGAGCTGAGAGGAAATCCATTGATTGCTCGAAATTTGGGGGTCCAATCGACCAACCGAACGCGCCCTGACGAAGCCCTCAACGAGACGAACGCGGTGGTACCCTCGGATTCCGCAGACGATGCACGGATTGGGAGTAATTGCTCGCTCGAGTTGTCACCGGAGTTGGAACCGCTCCGAACTTCGGCGAGCAATACCGGGAGCTAGGGATCGGATTTGAAGAAACTGTTTCGCATTCTGGAACGGGCTCGACGAGATGAAGCTGGACACACACACACACACACACACATATATATATATATATATATATATATATATATATATATATATATATATATATATATAGGGTTCGGGCAAGATGAAAATTCGGTTAAAATTCGGATTTTTACTATTTTTAAAATTCAGAAAAACCTATAAATCCATATTTTGTGCTTAAAATATTATATATGCTTTCAAAAATTCTATAAAAATTCCTATAAATGTTTTGGCACCTAATAAACACAAAAAACATATTTAGAATTTCTAAAAACATTTTAAGTTCCTCAAATAAATAGATTTTGGTCTCCAGAAAATAGAAAAATATTCCGAAAAATATGAAAATTTACCGAGCGCTTCTATAAGATATGTTAACATGTTTCAAACACATTTTGCACTTAGAAACACCATGCAACGGCATGAATGCAACAACCAAAGTGCCTCTATGGCTCATTTCTCTAGGTTTACGCTAATATAAAACAAAATAATTCCCCATTTTTAGGAAAAAGAGAAAGGAAAGTGAAGAACTGAGAGAGTAACACCTGAATTTGGTGGATATTAGAAAAGAAATTTTATACCTTCAAATTTAGGGTGTTACAACTTGGGATGTGTTTGGTTTGAGGTCTAAGTAGAATGGGCCGAGGCGACATCGTGAAAGGGAAATGTGCCCTTGGGCCATTTCTAAAGTGTTTTGGTGATTAAGTGCCCAACACATTTTCTCTAAGTGCTAATTTGTGCCAAAGAGTGAAGAAGTGCAAATCATATACAAGGTACGTTTCTAGACTTAGTACATTAATTTGAGTACTAATGTATTGTGTCTAAGTGCTAGAAACAGGATAAATTGGTTTGGAAAAGAGTTGGCTGTGTACAGCCAAATGCAGCTCGGTCTTGGTGCAACGGACAGTGTCCGGTGGTGCACCGGACAGTGTCCGGTGCGCCAGGCCAGCCTCCGGTGACCAGGCCACTCTCGGGACTCGACGGCGGTGTACGGCTATATATCACCGGACTGTCCGGTGGTGCACCGGACTGTCCGGTGAGTCGTCTGCGGCGAAGTCATCGCTCTCGGGAAACGTTCAACGGCGTACGGCTAAAATTCACCGGACTGTCCGGTGAGCCAACGGTCGGCAGCGCAATCTTCACGCGACGCATGGGCGCGCCAATGGTTGGCAGGGGGCACCGGACTGTCCGGTGTGCCAACTGCCGCAAATCTGCAACAGTCGGATGCGCCAGAAAAGGAAGGAGATCGCGCACCGGACAGCTACAGGGACTGTTCGGTGGCGCACCGGACAGTCTGGTGCGCCACCCGACAGAAGACAAGATTAGCCTTCCAAAGTTGTCTCCAACGGCTCCTAGCTGCCTTAGGGCTATAAAATGGACCCCTAGGCGCATGGAGGAGTCATCCAAGCATTCTTTGATCATTCCTAAGCATCCAGACTCCACTCCCATGCATTTGATTCTCTGTGCTAGCAATTTGAGCTCCTCTTGAGTTGAGAACTCCGTGTGTTGAACTTAGAGCTCAAGTTGTGACTTATGTGCGTGATTGTGCTCACATTTTGAGTCTTGTGCGCGTTGCTCTCCCCTCCCTTACTTTCGTGCTTCTTTGTGATCATCAATTGTAAAGGCGAGAGGCTCCAAGTTGTGGAGATTCCTCGCAAATGGGAGAAAGTATAAGAAAGAAGAATACCGTGGTATTCAAGTTGATCATTGGATCACTTGAAAGGGGTTGAGTGCAACCCTCGTCTATTGGGACGCCACAACGTGGAAGTAGGCAAGTATTACTTGGCCGAACCACAGGATAACTCGCG
This sequence comes from Zea luxurians, assembly GCA_029449295.1. NCBI lineage: Eukaryota > Viridiplantae > Streptophyta > Magnoliopsida > Poales > Poaceae > Zea > Zea luxurians. The sequence continues at coordinate 68,671,508 of JAOPSE010000016.1, read as the reverse complement.
TGTCTCTTGTGATTGCTTTTCTGTGTGATTGTTGTGATTCGCAAGAGCTCGCTCTATAGCCACTTAGTTTTATCATTCTAACACTTAACCAAGTTTTGTGGCTATTAGTTATTGAATTTTACAGGATCACCTATTCACCCCCCCCTCTAGGTGCTCTCAATTGGTATCGGAGTCGTTCTCTTCACGAAAGGGACTAATCGCCCGAAGAGATGGATCCTAAGGGAAAGGGGATGGTGGTCAATGATAAGGAGAAGGAGTCCATCTTCAACGAGCCAAGGGACGATAAGCCCACTGACTCTGGCTCGAGTCATAAGAACAAGGACGTGAAGAATAAGAGGCGCATCAAGAAGATCGTCTACTATGACAGTGACGAGTCTTCTTCTTCCCCAAGAGACGACGACTACGACGAGAAAAAGAAACCGGTTAACTCAAATTTTTCATTTGATTATTCTCATATTCCGTATAATTCCAATGCCCATTTGCTTTCTATTCCTCTTGGTAAACCTCCACACTTTGATGGAGAAGACTACGCCTTTTGGAGTCACAAAATACGTAGTCACCTTTCCTCTCTCCATCCTAGTATTTCGGAGATAGTTGAGAATGGAATGCAATTTGATAGTTCTGATAACCTTGTGTTTATCAACGAACAAATTCATAAGAATGCACAAGCTACCACTGTTTTGTTAGCATCATTGTGCAGGGACGAATACAACAAGGTGAGCGGCTTGGACAACGCCAAGCAAATATGGGACACCCTCAAGATATCGCATGAGGGGAACGACGCCACCATGATCACCAAAATGGATTTGGTGGAAGGCGAGCTAGGAAGGTTTGCCATGATTAGGGGAGAGGAGCCGACACAAACGTACAATAGGCTCAAGACCCTAGTCAACAGGACCAGGAGCTATGGAAGCACGAGATGGACGGACCACGACGTCGTCCGACTTATGCTCGGGTCTTTTACTATCATTGACCCTCATCTTGTGAACTTAATCCGTGAGAATCCTAGGTACACAAAGATGACACCCGAGGAGATACTCAGAAAGTTTGTGAGCGGGCGTATGATGGTCAAGGAAGCAAGATATGTTGATGATGCATTGAACGGCACAATGCCCATCTATGAGCCTCAACCCATTGCACTCAAGGCAACAAGCAGCAGCAGGGAGGCGCTACCTAGCAAGGTGGCACAAGTTGAGGCTGCCGGGCTAAATGAAGATGAAATGGCCCTCATCATCAAGCGCTTCAAGACGGCGCTAAAAGGACGCAAGGAGCATCCCAACAAGAGCAAAGCAAAGGGAAAGCGCTCCTATTTTAAATGTGGTAAGACTGGTCATTTCATAGCAAATTGTCCTGATAATGCTAATGACCAGGAACAAGAAAAGAGCGGGAAGAGGGAGAAGAAGAAGGCCTACAAGAAGGCGAAGGGCGAGGCGCACCTTGGCAAAGAGTGGGATTCGGATTGCTCTTCATCCGACTCCGACGACAAAGGACTCGCCGCCTCGGCCTTCAACAAGTCATCTCTCTTCCCCAACGAGCGCCACACCTGCCTCATGGCAAAGGAGAAAAAGGTAAGCGCTTGAGATACCCCTAAGTATACTACTTCAAGTGATGATGACTCTAGTGATGATGAAGTAGATTACACAAGTTTATTCAAAGGTTTAGATAGAACTAAAATAGATAAAATCAATGAATTGATTGATGCTTTAAATGAAAAGAATAGATTGTTAGAGAAGCAAGAAGATATTTTATATGAAGAACATGACAAGTTTATTAGTGTGCAAAAATCTCTTGCTTTAGAGGTTAAAAGGAATGAAATGCTTTCTTCTGAATTATCCGCTTGTCATGAAACTGTGTCTAGCTTAAAGAGTATTAATGATGATTTAAATGCTAAGCTAGAAGTAGCTAATAAATCTAGTTCTTGTGTAGAGCATGTTGTCATTTGTAATAGGTGTAAGGATTTTGATGTTGATGCATGTGTTGAGCACCTTACTTCCATTACAAAATTAAATGGTGAAGTGGCAAGTCTTAATGCCCAACTTAAGACTTGCAAAAATGACTTTGATAAGCTAAAATTTGCTAGGGATGCCTACACCGTTGGTAGACATCCTTCAATTAAGGATGGACTTGGCTTTCGAAAGGAAGCCAAGAACTTAACAAGTCAAAGGGCTCCCATTTCCTACAAGGAGAAAGGGAAGGCCCCTATGGCTAGTAATAGTTAAAAGAATCATGCTTTCATATACCATGATAGAAAATTCACTAGAAATTCTCATTATAATAGGAGTTATAATGCTTTTGACTCACATGCCATGATTGCTTCAAGTTCTAATTTTAATGGTAGGTCTAGGAGAAATTTTGTGTCTCATGCTCCTAGGAAAGTGTGTAATAAACCTACCACTATCTTTCATGCTTGCAACACTAAGTATGTACTTTCATGTAAAAATGAAAAAGTGGTTGCTAAAAAGATGGGGTCCAAATGCAAAGGAGACAAGACTTGCATTTGGGTCCCAAAGACTATTGTAACTAACCTTGTAGGACCCAACAAGAGTTGGGTACCTAAAACCCAAGCCTAATTTGCATTGCAGGTTTATGCATCCGGGGGATCAAGCTGGATTATCGACAGCGGATGCACAAACCACATGACGGAGGAGAAGAAGATGTTCACTTCCTACGTCAAGAACAAAGATTCCCAAGATTCGATCATCTTTGGAGATGGAAACCAAGGCAAGGTGAAAGGACTAAGAAAAATAGCCATTTCATCCGAGCATTCCATATCTAATGTGTTTTTAGTTGAATCGCTTGGGTACAATTTATTATCTGTCAGTCAACTATGTAATATGGGATACAATTGTCTATTTACCAATGTAGATGTGTCTGTCTTTAGAAGGAGTGATGGTTCATTAGCTTTTAAGGGTGTACTAGACGGCAAACTCTACTTAGTTGATTTTTCGAAAGAGGAGGCCGATCTAGATGCATGCTTAATTGCTAAGACTAGCATGGGCTAGCTGTGGCATCGCCGTCTAGCACATGTTGGGATGAAGAACCTTCATAAACTTCTAAAGGAAGAACATGTGTTAGGTCTAACCAATGTGTTTTTCGAAAAATATAGACCTTGTGCAGCTTGTCAAGCAGGTAAACAAGTGGGAAGCGCTCATCACAGCAAGAATGTGATGACCACATCAAGACCTCTGGAGCTACTTCACATGGACCTCTTTGGACCTGTCACCTACCTTAGCATCGGGGGAAGTAAGTATGGTCTTGTTGTTGATGATGATTTTTCCCGCTTCACTTGGGTATTCTTTTTGCAGGATAAATCAGAAACCCAAGGGACCCTAAAGCGCTTTCTAAGGAGAGCTCAAAACGAATTTGAGCTCAAGGTGAAAAAGATAAGAAGCGACAACGGGTCCGAGTTCAAGAACCTACAAGTGGAGGAGTACCTTGAGGAGGAAGGAATCAAGCACGAGTTCTCTGCTCCCTACACACCACAACAAAACGGTGTGGTAGAGAGGAAGAAGAGGACGGTTATAGACATGGCGAGGACGATGCTTGGAGAATTCAAGACGCCCGAGCGGTTTTGGTCGAAAGCTGTGAACACAGCTTGCCACGCCATAAATCGGGTCTACCTTTATCGCCTCCTCAAGAAGACCTCATATGAACTTCTAACCGGTAACAAACCCAACATGTCATACTTTCGTGTATTTGGGAGTAAATGTTATATTCTAGTAAAGAAAGGTAGAAATTCTAAGTTTGCTCCCAAAGTTGTAGAAGGGTTTTTGCTAGGTTATGACTCAAATACAAAGGCGTATAGAGTCTTCAACAAATCATCGGGTTTGGTTGAAGTCTCTAGCGACGTTGTATTAATTTGATGAAACTAATGGCTCTCCAAGAGAGCAAGTTGATCTTGATGATGTAGATGAAGATGATGTTCCAACGGACGCAATTCGCACTATGGCGATTGGAGATGTGCGACCACAGGAACACCAAGAGCAAGATCAACCTTCTTCCTCAACAATGGTGCACCTCCCAACTCAAGATGATGAACAGGTTCCTCAAGAGGAGGTGTGTGATCAAGGGGGAGCACAAGAAGACCATGTTGTGGAGGAAGAAGCACCATGGGCCCCTCCAACTCAAGTCCGAGCGACGATTCAAAGGAATCATCCCGTCGACCAGATTTTGGGTGATATAAGCAAGGGAGTAACAACTCTCTCACGTCTAGCTAATTTTTGTGAGCATTACTCGTTTGTCTCTTCTATTGAGCCTTTTAGGGTAGAAGAGGCCTTGCAAGATCTGGACTAGGTGTTGGCCATACAGGAAGAGCTCAACAACTTCAAGCGAAATGAAGTTTAGACCCTGGTGCCATGTCCCAAGCAAAACGTTGTGGGAACCAAGTGGGTGTTCCGCAACAAGCAAGACGAGCATGGGGTGGTGACAAGGAACAAGGCTCGACTTGTGGCTGCAAAAGGTTATGCCCAAGTCGCAGGTTTGGACTTTGAGGAGACTTTTGCTCCTGTGGCTAGGTTAGAGTCTATTCGCATTCTATTAGCCTATGCCCCTCACCACTCTTTCAGGTTGTTCCAAATGGATGTGAAGAGCGCTTTCCTCAACAGGCCAATCAAGGAGGAGGTGTACGTAGAGCAACCCCGGCTTTGAGGATGAATGGTACCCCGACCATGTGTGTAAGCTCTCTAAGGCGCTCTATGGACTTAAGCAAGCCCCAAGAGCATGGTATGAATTCCTTAGAGATTTCCTAATTGCTAATGCTTTCAAGGTTGGGAAAGCCGATCCAACTCTTTTCACTAAGACTTGTGATGGTGACCTATTTGTGTGCTAAATTTATGTCGATGACATAATATTTGGTTCTACTAACCAAAAGCCTTGTGAGGAGTTTAGTAGGGTGATGACATAGAAATTTGAGATGTCGATGATGGGCGAGTTGAACTACTTCCTTGGGTTCCAAGTGAAGCAACTCAAGACGGCATCTTCATCTCCCAAATGAAGTACACGCAAGACCTTCTCAAGCGATATGGGATGAAGGACGCCAAGCCCGCGAAGACACCAATGGGCACCGACGGACATGTCGACCTCAACAAAGGAGGTAAGTCCGTTGATCAAAAGGCATACCAGTCTATGATAGGTTCCTTGCTTTACTTATGTGCTAGTAGACCGGATATTATGCTTAGCGTATGCATGTGTGCTAGATATCAATCCGACCCAAGGGAATATCACCTTGTGGCCGTTAAGCGGATCCTTAGATATTTAGTTGCTACGCCTTGCTTCTAGATCTGGTATCCAAAGGGGTCTACCTTTGACTTAATTGGATATTCAGACTCTGATTATGCCGGGTGCAAGGTTGATAGGAAGAGTACATCAGAGACGTGCCAATTCCTAGGAAGGTCCCTGGTGTCTTGGAGTTCAAAGAAACAAACTTCCGTTGCCCTATCCACCGCTGAGGTCGAGTATGTTGCCGCAGGACAGTGTTGCGCGCAACTACTTTGGATGAGGCAAACCCTCCGGGACTTTGGCTACAATCTGAGCAAAGTCCCACTCCTATGTGACAATGAGAGTGCAATCTGCATGGCAGATAATCCTGTTGAACACAGCCACACTAAGCATATAGACATCCGGCATCACTTCCTGAGAGACCACCAGCAAAAGGGGGGATATCGAGGTGTACCATATTAACACCGAAAACTAGCTAGCCGATATCTTCACCAAGCCTTTAGATGAGAAAAGGTTTTGCAGGTTGTGTAGTGAGCTAAATGTCTTAGATTCGCGTAACTTGGATTGATCTATAGCATACATGTGTTTTATGCCTTTGATCATGTTAATTTATGCATGTAAATCTATATTGTTCATTTGTGGTGCTCAAGTTGTACACATGATCCCTGGACCTCACAAGTCCATTTGCAAGTGATGCACTTATTTAGGGGGCGGCATGCTACAACTTGACCCTTTGAGACTAACGTTTGTGTTTGAGTTCTTGATTTAGTCTCAAAAGTGGATTGAAAGGGAAAGGTGAACTTGGACCATGCAAAGACTTCCACTGCACTCCGGTAATCACTCCAAGTTCATATCTATGCTCTTATTGCCTTTTTGATCTTAATTGACAATTTTGGTGAGGCAATGCGGTTAAAGGGCCAAGAATGATCCCGTTTTGGTGCTTAATGCCAAAGGGGGAGAAATTAATGCCAAAGAAAATGGATCAGCTACCACTTGTGAAATTTCGAAAAGAGTAGAGTTAGAACTTTTTGATTTGTCAAAATACTCTTATTGTCAAAAGTTGGTCTCTTGTGGGGAGAATGTTTGATTATGGGAAAAAGGGGGAGTTTTTGGATCTTTGACCAATTTCTCTTGGAATACCTCTCTTTATGCCTCAACAAGTGTGTTTGACTTAGAAATAGGAAATTGAATTTGATTTGCAAAAACAAACCAAGTGGTGGCAAAGAATGATCCAAATATGCCAAATTTGAATCAAAAACAATTCTTGTTCTCAATTGCATTGATGTTGCACTTCTTTTCGTTGCTTTTTGATGTGTTGGCATAAATCACCAAAAGGGGGAGATTGAAAGGGAAATGTGCCCTTGGGCCATTTCTAAAGTGTTTTGGTGATTAAGTGCCCAACACATTTTCTCTAAGTGCTAATTTGTGCCAAAGAGTGAAGAAGTGCAAATCATATTACAAGGTATGTTTCTAGACTTAGTACATTGATTTGAGTACTAATGTATTGTGTCTAAGTGCTAGAAATAGGAGAAATTGGTTTGGAAAAGAGTTGGCTGTGTACAGCCAAGTGCAGCTCGGTCTGGGTGCACCGGACTGTCCGGTGGTGCACCGGACAGTGTCCATTGCGCCAGGCCAGCCTCCGGTGAACAGGCCACTCTCGAGACTCAACGGCGGTGTACGGCTATAAATCACCGGACTGTCTGGTGGTGCACCGGACTGTCTGGTGAGTCGTCTGCGGTGAAGTCGTCGCTCTCGGGAAACGTTCAACGGCGTACGGCTAAAATTCACCGGACTGTTCGGTGGGGCACCGAACTGTCCGGTGAGCCAACGGTCGACTGCGCCAACGGTCGGTAGCGTAATCTTCGCGCGACGCGTGGGCGCGCCAACGGTTGGTAGGGGGCACCGGACAGTGTCCGGTGTGCCAACTGCCGCAAATCTGCAACGGTCGGATGCGCCAGAAAAGGAAGGATATCGCGCACCGGACAGCTACAGGGACTGTCCGGTGCGCCACCCGACAGAAGGCAAGATTAGCCTTCCAAAGTTGTCTCCAACGGCTCCTAGCTGCCTTAGGGCTATAAAAGGAACCCCTAGGCGCATGGAGGAGTCATCCAAGCATTCTTTGATCATTCCTAAGCATCCAGACTCCACTCCCATGCATTTGATTCTCTGTGCTAGCAATTTGAGCTCCTCTTGAGTTGAGAACTCCGTGTGTTGAACTTAGAGCTCAAGTTGTGACTTGTGTGCGTGATTGTGCTCTCATTTTGAGTCTTGTGTGCGTTGCTCTCCCCTCCCTTACTTCCGTGCTTCTTTGTGATCATCAATTGTAAGGGCGAGAGGCTCCAAGTTGTGGAGATTTCTCGCAAATGGGAGAAAGTATAAGAAAGAAGAACACCGTGGTATTCAAGTTGATCATTGGATCACTTGAAAGGGGTTGAGTGCAACCCTCGTCCATTGGGACACCACAACGTGGAAGTAGGCAAGTATTACTTGGCCGAACCATGGGATAACTCGCGTGTCTCTTGTGATTGCTTTTCTGTGTGATTGTTGTGATTCGCAAGAGCTCGCTCTATAGCCACTTGGTTTTATCATTCTAACACTTAACCAAGTTTTGTGGCTATTAGTTGTTGAATTTTATAGGATCACCTATTCAACCCCCCCCCCCCCCCTCTAGGTGCTCTCACATCGTCCCCTCAATTTTTTAGGATCACGTCGCCACCAAAGCTCTGGTGTTCACCTCACCCCCACGTGACTCTCATCCAAACACTATAGAAAATGTGGCCGCCCCCTTCCATCCCTTCTTATACTTCCAACTAAACACAACCTTGATCATCCTTCTCCCCCGCGCGAAATGGTAACCATATATGACCAAAGGAAAAGTTGTACAAAGTTGATTTTGACCCTTAACACTAGTACACAAGCTTTATAAAGGGGCTGGTAACCCATTTTCACTGACGTTTTTCAGAGCCAACAACGCTAAGGGCCATATTTTCACTGCCAGTTATTTTAGAACCGCTAGTGGAAAGAATATTTCCTATGACGATTCTCTTAAAGCAACCGCTAGTGAAAATATGTTTCCACTAGCGGGTGTGGAAATATGTTTCTAGTGGAAATAATGTTTCCACTAGCGGTTTTCTAAAATTAGCCGCCAGTCGTAGTTTTCCCGCTTTTTCCAAATTTTTCATCAACTAAATTATATATATATATGGGGTCAGTATATTGGGAGCCCAAAGCTTCCAATAGTTACAGGAACCCCAGCCACCCCCTGGTCCACACCCAACAACTAGGCACATGCGGTCGGGCGTGTCCCCCGCCATGCACCAGGTCAAACCTCCCCACGCGTGTAAGCCAAACCCCGGTCCAACACCCAACCTCCGCGTGGATCACACAACATAAATTGTGGTTCTGTTTTTTACGCAAATAGATTAAATAGTTCACAGAAATAACGTAAATATTTCATAGAGATAGCATAAAACCCCCGCTCATCTACTGGACCACGACCACATGCATGTAGATCTATTTTATGATAAATCCAATAATTATGGCAGATCATGGAAGTTTCTATTGCATGTGCGTAAATTTTGGATGTCATTTTCGTTTCCACTGCATACGCGCAAAAATTGGATGGATCCATAAATATAGGATCGCTCCAACAGCCATACAGCTAGGTATGTTAGAACAAGTTTATGATACATACTAATATTAATTATGCTACACGGTGTAGATATTTATGTAATTCAGTATACCGCGTAAAAAATTGTTTTCTGTTGCATGCACATAAATTTAGGATGGCCTGAATTTGCGATGAAAGAAAATGGATTGGCATGCATGGAAACAAGAAATCTTATTCAAATGTTTTATTTCCTCCATAAATATATGATCGCTCCAACACCCCTGCAGTTAGACTCGTTTGAACTAGTTTATGATATATATTGATACTAATTATGCTACACGGTGTAGATACTTATACAATACGGTACACTACATAAAAATATGGCATGCGGTTAACTGGTGAACACATCTTCATGTTCAAGCGTAAAAACCTTCAGTTCTGAGCATAAAAACTAGCAGTTATGAGCGTAAATACTGATCCAACATGAAAGCTATTGAAAACCCCTTGATGTTAGCATAGATATATATACAAAGTGAAAAAAATATGTACGCGATTATATGTCATCACTCCACTGGGAACATGCATTCAGGCGCGTCCCCCAACAGACACATGCATGCAATCCTATTTTAATGGCAGATCTGAAAAATATGGCAACCACTAGGCACATGCATGAGGTTCCTAATTTTATGCAGATCCAAAAATTATGGGAGGTTGTGAGAGTATCCATTGCATGCGCACAATTTTGAACGACATTTTTGTTCCTACAGCATACACGCAAAAAACTGGATGGCTGGTATCACACAAAGCATAAATCATTATAGAAAGTTGCATAAATATGTACACTGTACATCATAATTAATAAAGAAGGCTCAACCAACAGTCACATGCATAAACAAAGGATTGGAGGTCATCACTGGAGGACGTCACCGAGACTACCAGATTAGAGTTGGTAAACAAAGGATGCCCAAACCGTCGTGTAGACCGCCAACCCTCGCAGCTCGCGTCTCGCGTCACCGATGTCGCCGCTGGAGCCACCCGTGCCTAGCGTGGCAACCGCCGCTAGAGACGGACACGCCTCATGGGGTGTCGCCGTTCCTCGCTCGTCAGGGTCACCACCGCTCGCCCGCCCCAGGCCCCGTCGTCGATTGCCCTACGGATTAGGGAGCTGCCGCCACCACGCCTCCGAATCTGGGAACCGCCGCCGCCACACCTCCAAATCGGGTGTAACACCTCAAAATTTTATTTTGGGCACTTACCAAGATAATACAAAAATCTTGAAACAAAATATCTTTAATAGGAATTTCCTCACCTTGTAAGCCACATCTCCTGAAATAAATATAGCTCATAGTAAAGGATAAAATGAACAGATCTTATATAAGTTAAATTATTCTTTTAAATAATATATTTACAGATATTCTCCAAATAGGTTAAGTTAAAACATCTCTTACTGAAAATTTTACACTATGAATCTTTATTCATAAAATAATTATTTCCTTGTGAGGAGCTACATATCTAAAAGCCTTTTCTTAGATAGGATAATAAATTAATTAATTAATCAAATTATATATGCATCTCATGTTGGGTCTTATTTTGTGGTGCATCTCGAATTTGAACTTCGAAACCAAATTTAAAAATTTGAATTTGAGTTAGTACATAAACTAGAAAATAAATGAAAGGAAAATAGAAAATGAAATTAGAAAAGAGAAAACCCACATATGGCCCGGTTTTCTCACTTCCCAGCCCACCTCTCCCGCACGGCCCGCTTCCCTTGTCCACCCTGCGATGAAAGAAGTGGGAGAAGTATCAGACTCACCATAGGAAAAAGTTGGGGGCACTCAGACAAAGACACCGACCTTGCTTCATGACCCACGTAGCATGACATTCCAACAACCCACGATTTGTCGACCAACCCGTGTGCGAGGTCTGTTCAAAAAGGAGACCGAAGAGAAAGGGGGGCTAAGAGTGATCGACAAGTGAATGACCATCCAGGGTTTCTAAAGGAGGGCGAAGGTGCTCAACTCTTCCCTAAGAAGCTACATGTTGCATCAAAGGTAGCCTTCATCGCCCTATGTGAAGGGTATCTAGGCGCCAAGCCCAACCTCACTTTATGGCAATACTTCTTCTGTGTTGAGATGTTGAGGAAGAAGGAGGAGCGGGGAATAATGGAATCATGGTCAATCAGGTGCGCCAGTATCCGCCTTCACAGCGGAAGGTCACGCGAATATATCCCAACCCCCTTTCCTTATATAACAAGGGTTGGCACATGCGATGGTTCTACCTGCGAGACATCGGTCAAGAGCCCTCGTCAAGGTTGCCACTTCTTAGCATCAATCGGAATGTCCCGTCCGAGGCTCCCTCAACTAGAGCCACGATGTCACGCCTGAAGAGAAAGTTCGGATCTAGAGACATCTAGTGTGGGTGCATATCCTCTAAGAGAAAGGCGTCACAAGAGTGGACATTATCTGTAACACCTCTGGTGTTACGAGAACTAAAACTTTAGCATGACATCATATGCACTGCATTATATTATGAATGACTTACCTAGAATGCATTCACTAGGCTAAAATTTCAAAACAAAAACATGTGATGTGATGCTTGCTTGAGTATATGGTCTAGCAAGGGGATTCTTAACCCTATGTAGGAATGAATCTCTCCAAGGGCTAGAAGCATGTGACCTTATGATTTGAGCACAAAGGAGTGATCTTACCAAGCTTGGTATCCATGTTTAAGAAATAATGACTTGGAGAGGTTAAACACTTAATGTAGCTTAGGATACTCAAAACTCTAATTTGGAGCCCCCAAAACCCTAATTAGTGCCCAATAGGGTGATTTCAAATTCTATGCACTTTTTGCCAAAAGTGTATATATAAAAGTGGTAGAGTAACAAAAACTAAGAAACTTTTATATTTGGAGGTTTCCAAGTTTTGTGGTGAAACTCGGAGTAATTTGTAAAAGTTCATATGCACCTCTAGTCTTGGACTCTGAAAAATAGTGTTGATGAGCCAACTTTGGGCTCTTGTATCACTTAATCTATAAGGGATTTGTTGTAAGGCATTATGGCAAAGTTGTAGAGCTACTATTGTAGTCCAAATTTGATTAAGTGACTTAGCCAAAAAAACTGTATGAAATTTGGAGAAAAATGCCCTAGAAGTCGGGTTGTCAGTCGAAGGGAAGTTTGAACCTAGACTGACAGTGGCATGAGCCTAACTTTGGAGCCATTTTGTGCTTGATCCATTGAGCAAATGACCAAGATCCTTATGACAAAGTTGAAGCTGATATATAGGAGAACAACTTTGATACAATCAGGTTGGTAGTCCACTGCATAAAAATCGAAGAAAAAGGTCCCTAAAGTCGCTTTGTCAGGCGCCCTGAATTGGGTGTGGCATGGAACAGTAACTGAATCATATCCTAGGTTCACTGAACCCGTCGTCGGCGTCCTCACATCTTGATCCGAGCTTGGCTTGGAGATTTGTGTGAAGGAACAAATATCTGCGGTGAAAAGATCGTTGGGGAGGGTTTGGATTGGCTCACGGGTAGAATCATTCATCGTACCCACTTGCACGGTGACGTGGCCAAGCAGCCATCATCGTGGTGGTCGCCATCTCCCGCTGTTATGCCATGCCGAGCTCCATTTTACCACGTTGTCATGGTCGTGGCTAGTAGGGAATTACTGCCCTGAACCATTACACCATCGTGAGCCACCATGACCAAGTTCCATGAAAGCTCTTGACATCGTCACTGGCATACTCATCCAAAATTCACAGCATGTGATGTCGGTTCCTTTAAATTGAATGCTTCCCTCGCTCCACCCTCTTGTTACGAACCTAGCGCACCACCCCTCACTCTCGATCATCAACCATAGCCTAAGAATTTCGGATTTCCCTGGAATCGGTCAGAATGCCACCGTGAAACACCTCGTCGTGGCCAGCCCTTTTTCAGGTTAGATCATGTCCCTTTGGTCCCCGTTTTAGTACCTCTCTGACCTCTAGATGCTTACGGTTTCGACCAATTGAACGCTATCGCATTATAGCCTTGAGAACGTCGTGTTGTCGCCTGGGAATGCTGTCGTGGACACCCCTCACGTCGACCGGCTCTTCCGGGTCTTCTCCATCCAAATTCGTGTGAGCACCATAGTTCTAGTGAGTCACTGATCCCTTCTAGGTCGTTTGATTGAACTCTACCGGCTTGTGTAGTCCAAATTCGCTGGAGCTCAGATTTCGCTATTGTCATGGGAAAACATGAATTAGGGTTGGATTATTCAAATTAACTTAAGAGAAGTGCTCAGGTAGCCTCCGGGAGGATGTTCGTGTACTTGCTCCCGCCGAGGAGGGTCACCGGCGATGAGAATGCACGGCTCTAACCAGGTGCTCGACCGGCACATGGTCAGGGACTTGGAGTTGTAAAGACCAAAGAAGGGGAGGGCTTATGTGAAGTTGTCAGTGACACTTTGGAACAGCGCCACAGGCTCTATTGGTTGTTTAAAACATCTAGGATCTTTGCGCAAAATCGTTAAGGCAGGCGCGGGCACAAGCGTGTTTCCCTGTTCGTGGACCGGTTTCGGCTGGATTCAGCCCAACCTTGTTCATTATTTTCTCTTTTCTTTTTCCTGGTAACTTGTGAAATACATCAAAAATAGTAGAAAATGATAAAAAACATGGGACCAATTTTACTAGACTCCAAGAAACATGTAGTCTTTAATAAAAATACTTCTAAGATTTTTAATTCGAAGAATAAAATGTATAGTGTTTAAAGGTACTTGAGCAGAGCTTCTTAGAATTTTAGAAATAGTTTAATAATCCCAAAAATCCTAAAACTTTTTGGGTAGACTTAAAATGTTTGTTTTGAACCTTGAGTAAAGTTTGAACTTATTTGGACACTGTTTGACTAGGAAACCAATAATAAGCCCAAAGAATTAAACCCTTTAATACCTAGGGAGTCTAGGAGTAGTTTTGCAAGTAGAACTTGCAAATAATCACTTTGCTACAATTTGGTAGCCCAAGAAGATTAGTTGAACTAATCCTAAAAGATTATCTAGCTAGAAGTCTTGATGGTTAATAGGCTTCATGAAGGAAAGTTGTATTCAAGACACAACTTACTATCTTCTTGTTATAAATTTGCATATCCATGACACAACATATCGTAGGATGTGAATAAGGTCGACATATCGTCATATGAGGGGTTTGGTCCCATATGGATCATGATCTGTCGTATTATTTTGTCAGCCTCGGGAGGTAGGGCCGGCCTGTGCCTCTCGCGCCGCCCGCATAGGGAGAGGCTGAGTCCACCCAGAGCCTCTAATACCACGTCGGGGCTCTTAGGCGGAGGAGACCAGGCAGGCCCACCCCGACCGCATCGCCCTCCTGGTTGATGATGAAATCGAGCTTCCCGAAGCGGATGGCCACTCTAGGGGTGTAGTCGATGCGGGGACCATCACTAGCCCTCATGGTCGCGCTAAGGTTCCTTGGCGGTGGAGGCTCTCGAAATGAATCACGGCTTTAGGGATGCGATTGGTGTCGCGCCTGGCCATCCAGAGCTTGAAGAGCTTTGGCGCGGAAAGTGCAAGTCCCCTACCTAGCACGCTAACTGTCGGTCTTTCAAACCTCGCTCCGAAAAGTAAATTTATTGTGGGCATTCTAGGCTCTAGACGGTGTGCAGAAGATTTATACTGGTTCGAGCAGAACCTCCCTACATATAGTCATCGGCAGCTTGCGCTATCGACACCATTGATGATCAAAGCTCGTAGTATGGGTTACAAGTAAGGCGAGAGAGGGAGGAGAGGCTCCCAAGTCTCTTGTTCGGGGTGGAGGTGGTTACAAGGTGGAGTCCTAGCTAGGTCTTGGCTTGGCAGCGGGGCTTTGGTCTCTAGGTCCTCCTCTAATTCGTCGGTCTTCTGGGCATCGTCTTCTCTAGGGTTCATCCTTGCATCATCCGCTGGAGAGAAAGAACCCTCGAGTGCTCTCTCCAGAAGGGCGTCCTCTATGCGCTCCTCTAGAAAAGGGTCCCCCTTTGCGCTTGGGGGCCGACCTCCTCCCTTTATAGGCTAAGGAGCGGGGGGTCGGCCCGTGGTGGCTTCCTTTGGAAGGATCCACCGGGTGATGGTAAAATCGGGGTCTTATCATGGGGTAAAGCCACACATGCTTGTAATCGCTTGGTTGTCCTATATTCTTTATTACGAACGCCGCTGGTAGCGTGGGCCTGAGCGCCACCATTTGGGCTATGCCGACCCCTAGCCTTCGTAGCCTGGGGCTCGGCGTGGCTCATCGTGTTGTGCCCTGCCAGTGGCCTGCACACTCAGACCTAGTCCAGATAGGTCATTAGTGCACCATCGTCCAGGGACGTGTGGGCCATAAATGCGCCATAGTTCGAGGGCTTGAAGATCATGGGTGCTCTACACACCGAGGGTTCATAGGTCATGAGTGGTAGGCAGGGTCCGAGGGGCTTGTAGTTAATGCAGCCGGTCATTTATGACGGGTCGGTCTCAGACCAGGCGTGGGATCCACTCGAGTAGTTTCCTTTCGGCGCAACCGCCTTGAAAGACGCATAGAGGGGGGGTGAATAGGGCGAAACTGAAATTTACAAAGTTAATCACAACTACAAGTCGGGTTAGCGTTAGAAATAATAATGAGTCCGAGAGAGAGGGCGCAAAACAAATCGCAAGCGAATGAAGAGTGTGACATGCGGATTTGTTTTACCGAGGTTCGGTTCTCGCAAACCTACTCCCCGTTGAGGTGGTCACAAAGACCGGGTCTCTTTCAACCCTTTCCCTCTCTCAAACGGTCCCACGGACCGAGTGAGCTTCTCTTCTCAAATTAAACCGGGAACAAAACTTCCCCGCAAGGACCACCACACAATTGGTGTCTCTTGCCTCGGTTACAATGGAGTTTTAATCACAAAAGCAAGTGAGAAAGAAAGAAGCAATCCAAGCGCAAGAGCTCAAAAGAACACGACAAATCTCTCTCGCTAATCACTAAAGCCTTGTGTGGAATTGGAGAGGATTTGATCACTTGTGTGTGTCTAGAATTGAATGCCTAGCTCTTGTAAGTGGTTGAGAGGTGGAAAACTTGGATGCCTTGAATGTGGGTGGTTGGGGGTATTTATAGCCCCAACCACCAAACTAGCCATTTGGGTGGAGGTTGTCTGTCGCATGGTGCACCGGACAGTCCGGTGCACACCGGACATGTCCGGTGCGCCAGCCACGTCACCCGAACGTTAGGGTTCCGACCGTTGGAGCTCTGACTGCTGGGCCCGCCTGGATGTCCGGTGGCGCACCGGACATGTACTGTAGAGTGTCCGGTGCGCCATTTCGCGCGTGCCTGACTTCTGCGCGCTCTGGCGTGCATTTAATGCGCTGCAGGTGACCTTTGGCGCTGAAGTAGCCATTGCGTCGCTGTCACACCGGACAGTCCGGTGTACACCGGACATGTCCGGTGAATTATAGCGGACTAGCCATTGTGAATTCCCGAAGCTGACGAGTTCAGAGTCGCTTCATCCCTGGAGCACCGGACACTGTCCGGTGTACACCGGACAGTCCGGTGAATTATAGCGCGGCGTCTCTGAGAATTCCCGAAGGTGCGAAGTTCAGCTTGGAGTTCCCTGGTGCACCGGACACTGTCCAGTGGTGCACCGGACAGTCCGGTGCGCTCGACCAGGGTGCCTTCGGTTGTCCCTTTACTCCTTTGTTTGAACCCTTTCTCTTGATATTTTTATTGGCTTATTGTGAACCTTTGGTACCTGTAGAACTTATGAACTTGGGCAAACTAGTTAGTCCAAATATTTGTGTTGGGCAATTCAACCACCAAAATTAGTTTAGGAAATAGGTGTAAGCCTAATTCCCTTTCAATCTCCCCCTTTTTGGTGATTGATGCCAACACAAACCAAAGCAAATATAGAAGTGCAGAATTTGAACTAGTTTGCATATTCAAGTGCAAAGGTTACTTAGAATTGAGCCAATAAATATTACTTACTAGATATGCATGGATTGTTTCTTTATTTTTAACATTTTGGACCACGCTCGCACCACATGTTTTGTTTTTGTAAATTCTTTTTGTAAATCCTTTTCAAAGTCCTTTTGCAAAATAGTCAAAGGTAAATGAATAAGATTTTGAGAAGCATTTATAAGATTTGAAAATTTCTCCCCTTGTTTCAAATGCTTTTCCTTTGACCAAACAAAACTCCCCCTCAAATAAATTCTCCTCTTAGTGTTCAAGAGGGTTTTAAGATATCAATTTTGAAAGGTGCTACTTTCTCCCCCTTTAGAACACAAAGAGATACTAATTTGAAATTTATCAATTGAAAATTATTAATTTTAAAATTAGGGTGGTGGTGCGGTCCTTTTGCTTTGGGCTCATACTCTCTCCCCCTTTGGCATGAATCGCCAAAAACGGAATCATTAGAGCCCTTTTCCTAACTATTTTCTCCCCTTTGGCAAATAAAACATATGAGTGAAGATTATACCAAAGACGAAGAATTGCTTGGAGCGACGGCGAAGGATGAGTGATAGAGTGGAGTGGAAGCCTTGTTTTCGCCAAAGACTCCAATTCCCTTTCAATATACCTATGACTTGGTTTGAAATACACTTGAAAACACATTAGTCATAGCATATATAAAAGAGACATGATCAAAGGTATATTTATGAGCTATGTGTGCAAATTAGCAGAAGAAATTTCTAGAATCAAGAATGTTGAGCTCATGCCTAAGTTTGGTAAAAGTTTGTTCATCTAGTGGCTTGGTAAAGATATCGGCTAATTGATCTTTAGTATTAATATATGCAATCTCGATATCCCCCTTTTGTTGGTGATCCCTAAGAAAATGATACCGAATGGCTATGTGTTTAGTGCGGCTATGCTCAACGGGATTATCCGCCATGCGGATTGCACTCTCATTATCACATAGAAGAGGAACCTTGGTTAATTTGTAACCATAGTCCCGCAGGGTTTGCCTCATCCAAAGCAATTGCGCGCAACAATGGCCTGCGGCAATATACTCGGCTTCGGCAGTAGAAAGAGCGACCGAATTTTGCTTCTTTGAAGCCCAAGACACCAAGGATCTTCCCAAGAACTGGCAAGTCCCCGATGTGCTCTTTCTATTAATCTTACACCCCGCCCAATCGGCATCCGAATAACCAATCAAATCAAATGTGGATCCCCGAGGGTACTAAAGCCCAAACTTAGGAGTATAAGCCAAATATCTCAAGATTCGTTTTACGGGCGTAAGGTGAGATTCCTTAGGGTCAGCTTGGAATCTTGCACACATGCATACGGAAAGCATAATGTCCGGTCGAGATGCACATAAATAAAGCAATGAACCTATCATCGATCGGTATACCTTTTGATCCACGGACTTACCTCCCGTGTCGAGGTCGAGATGCCCATTTGTTCCCATGGGAGTCTTGATGGGCTTGGCATCCTTCATCCCAAACTTGTTTAGAATGTCTTGAGTGTACTTTGTTTGACTAATGAAGGTGCCTTCTTGGAGTTGCTTGACTTGGAATCCTAGGAAATACTTCAACTCCCCCATCATACACATCTCGAATTTCTGTGTCATGATCCTACTAAATTCTTTACATGTAGATTCGTTAGTAGACCCAAAAATAATATCATCAACATAAATTTGGCATACAAACAAATCATTGTCAAGAGTTTTAGTGAATAGAGTAGGATCGGCCTTGCCGACTTTGAAGCCATTAGCAATAAGGAAATCTCTAAGGCATTCATACCAAGCTCTTGGGGCTTGCTTGAGCCCATAAAGCGCCTTAGAGAGCCTATAGACATGGTTAGGATACTCACTGTCTTCAAAGCTGGGAGGATGCTCAACGTAGACCTCTTCCTTGATTGGTCCATTGAGGAAAGCACTCTTCATGTCCATTTGATAAAGCTTGAAGCCATGGTAAGTAGCATAGGCTAATAATATATGAATTGACTCAAGCCTAGCTACGGGTGCATAGGTGTCGGGGACCATAATTAGGGGTACCCTCAAGGCTCCTAATTCTCAGCTGGTAACCCCCATCAGCACAAAGCTGCAAAGGCCTGATGGGTGCGATTAAGTCAGGGATCAGTCCATTCGAGGGACACGATCACGCCTCGCCCGAGCCTAGCCTCGGACAAGGGCAGCCGACCCCGGAGGATTTCCGTCTCGCCCGAGGCCCCCCTTCAGCGGCAAACATATTCCCGGCTCGCCCGAGGCCCTGCCTTCGCTAAGAAGCAACCCTGACCAAATAGCCGCACCGACCGACCAAGTCGTAGGAGCATTTAATGCAAAGGTGGCCTGACACCCTTATCCTGACGCGCGCCCCCCAGCCGGCAGAGCCGAAGTGACCGCCGTCACTTCGCCGCTCCACTGACCGGCCTGACAAAAGGACAGCGCCGCCTGCGCCACTCCGACTGCAGTGCCACTGGACAGAGTAAGACTGACAGGCAGTCAGGCCCTGCCGGAGGCACCATAGGAAGCCCCGCTTCGCCCAACCCAGGGCTCGGACTTGGGCACGGCCCTAGAAGACGACGAACTCCGCTCCACCCGACCCAGGGCTCGGACTCGGGCTAAGTCCCGGAAGACGGCGAACTCCGCTCCGCCCGACCCAGGGCTCGGACTCGGGCTAAGTCCCGGAAGACGGCGAACTCCGCCCGACCCAGGGCTCGGACTTGGGCTCGGCCCCAGAAGACGACGATCTCCGCCTCGCCCGACCCAGGGCTCGGACTTGGGTCGGCCCTAGAAGACGACGATCTCCGCCTCGCCCGACCCAGGGCTCGGACTTGGGCTCGGCCCCAGAAGACGACGATCTCCG